>OX439045.1:76097607-77347202 GCA_949317995.1 Acholoe squamosa | reverse complement strand
ATATATATATATATATATATATATATATATATATATATAATGAACTAATGCACTGTCAGCCTGTAAAGAGTTAAATGACAATTGTTGCAAACTGGGTAACCCTGCCCTAGGCTGGGTAAGACACAAACTCTGATTAGTTACCCAAGGTTCATCTACCACAAAGTACCTGTTACTCAAGAAACTGGAATTCATGTGGTGAGTGACAAAAGTGAGTTGAAAAATAATAAGGGCTAGCGGCATCACAGAGTTCATGTCTGGGGCAGAGGGTATAAGATCCTATGGCCTTCAAGTGATTTACTGTGGATTTTGTAAGATATCGGTAGTTCTCCCAACACCACATGCTGCTACATACACCTAAAAGTGGTTTATTGATGCATGACTGCAGTTAGCTGGTTTGATTAGGGTCAGATTTGTAGAAAAAGATCTAATGAAATTCATTAACCTTTGCAAGAGTTGTGCAAATGCTTTCCAGTGCATCCTGTTTAAAATAAAACAAAGCGGAGAGGACATCTGAGTGGTGACAGAATGGCTATTCAACAGTTAAGAATCATAATCAGCCTTTAAAGGGTTAAAGTTGGGATGTGTTGCATGTCAGTGCTTTCCAAATGCATTATGATTAATTATCTGTAAAGAAATGAATTAATTGTAAGTTTTTTGGGCTGTGCTGCTGGAGAAATCCCAGCAATTTAATGGCAAAATGAAAGAAATCTCAACAGAAATAGAAATTGCTCACAGGTTGTTTATGCTTGATCTATCCTTTACTTGTACAGACCATTAGGTGTCATCGGGAAAGGGGGAAAAGAATTATAGGTACATGAAGTCTAAAATCATTAAAGTGTTTTTCAAAATTGTTTCAAACAGTACAAGCAGGTCATCATTCCTGACCTTCTTTTGTTGATATTTAGCTTCATACCAGTTGAACTAATGAAGTGCTAGCACGCAGCCATTCAACACTTCATTTGACTATCATGTTAAACCTCCATAGGCACTGTATAGGTACAAAATGATACATATGAATATAGCTCTAATTGGTCAGGGCTGCATTCATTGATAATGCACACGGATTGGCCTGAGGCGTCGTTGTACTATCAGGGGTTGCTTTAGGACTGTTACTGTGTGTATCAGTGGTGTATCATCGACCACAGCAAAGATTACATTCACCGGTCATACCCTTGTGAGTAGATTGCCCAGGTCAGCCAGATAAAGATAGAAAATAAGACCTTATTGGAGATCTAGTCTAAGCCAAGAACCAGACCTCATCCTTAATTTTTTAAGGGCCACTAAAGCAGGAGCATTTCATGCACATGGGTTGTCCCGATGAACCAATGAAGTGCTGGCGAGACTGCTTCCTAGCACTTTATTTTGGTATCATCCTGACGGTCTAGGTGTATGTTAACCCTGTAGGCTTGGCACGATACTTGAATTGATGCATCATCAGCCATTAAAGGGTTAATCATGATAAAGGCAAAGGTTAATACTAAGACTTCAGGATGGGGGGTAGATATTGGAAGATGGTGATAGGTTCACAAGTGTATGACAAGAAATCGGTAAGTGCTCCAATATGACTAACTCTATCATTAGTCAAGTTTTTTACGTTTTTTTTTTCTTTTCTCTTTTCCTTGTCCTGATGAGCAGTGCATAGGTTCATGAAGACTCTAGCCGACAAATCATCTTTGAAACAGAACATTCATTGTCGTTTTTACAGAAAGTCCTTTAACACAGGGTTTTGTTGTACTGCCCCCTGGTGCTCCATTGTAAAACCACACTGCTACACTGCATTACTGTTATAGTAGTAAGCAGTTCAGATTAAGAAGGATGCTGGCTAGATTTAACAATTATTTCTTAGAATTTATTCATACTAAATTGAGTAGAAAATTAAGAGCATGTTAGGCCATTTTGGGCTCATTCGTACCAATGAGCCGGAAATCAAGGTGGGAATATATGATAAATCAAGCAGCAAAGGAACATTGCAAGAAACATAACATACAAAGGCTGTATATGTTATCATGATAAATACAGTAACCACATGATGCAGAATGATAGCAGAAAAATGACCACAGTACACAGAGCACGATGGTACTGAGGCATAAAGTAAGACGGATTTTGTGATTCCATGTCAGGGAGATATATATCTGGGTGGGAGCAGGGGACTCTTATTATACAGAGTTATGAATACTGCAGTAGGTATATGGGTTACCTCAATGAGATCGTTTCTTCATGTAGTACAACTTGGGATACTGGAAAGTATAGCTGGCTTATACATATATGGACCACCACGAAAGGAGGAATCATAGGCAGAATATGAACACGTGTTCCTGTTCTTGCCTATTTTCTTTATTGCTGGTTGGCATAATTCCCCCAGGACCCAATCCAACATGCTTTTATTCATCCTTTGATTTGGAATTTTTAGTTTATTATGGTAGTTTTTTAACCATGAAATAATTTCTGCAAAATGTTGCAAAGCAAGAAATCAGATAAAATTATATGCAATGTCAGATATCCAAATAATATGTAATAGTTATCATACTAGCAGTTTTAAGGATGGTTATTGTTTCTCTTCCCTGTTATTGTGTTATGATTTTACAAAAGTTAAATTTATCATGTGAACTGGCTAGTCCAGAAGCATACAAATTACTGGTTTGCAAGATCTTAATGTGCATAGAAAAATTTACGGCATAATGCACTGTTCTTGAAATTTAGAGGTTCAGTATAATCAACTAGCCTCTATGGAGACCTTTAGATGAACTTAAGTCTTTGTGTAACTGTACCAGTGACTATAATTTACAATGGACGGAGGTGGGGGGGGGTTAGGCCTGGGTAACATCTTACCCAGGAAGGTTCTCTCTCCATCCCCTCATATCGCTCACTCTACCAGGGGCCTCCCAGCCTTTTAACCTCTATTCCCCAAAAAGCTGCAATTTATAAGATATGGCTCCAATTAGATGTTATCTATAGTATATTGCTCCAATTACAGAGACCTGACAAGGTTTGAGACTTTGATAATGTTTAAGAGGAGACACAGGACCTTGGTCATTGGATGTAATTCTGAGCTAAAACCCACTAAGCTAACTTTATCTCACATATTTTATATCTTTTTGACTCCTTTTTGACAAAGTTGTTTATCATTCTTTAGGATAAAGCCCAGATTATATTTAGATTTGGACTCTGCTATAGTAGACACTTGATGATTGTACCAACCCCTGTTCTTTAGGCCCCTGCCTAAAACCTAGGATAGTATTCTTTATGCAACTCCCCAGATTCATTAGTAAAACTATCCGATCCTACTATATTGCTGCATTATGCCGACCCTTTAGCATGCTATATTAACCCTGTTCTGTCATTTTATTGCATCAGAGTGCTGTATGGCCCTTTAAAGGTAAATATTAGAATACACACAGTAATTTGCTGGTCCCCCATCTGTCTTGTGCCATTGAGTTCCTATCCTAGAAAAGTGCCGTGGTGTCAGAATTATCTTTGTGCACAATGAATAATTATAGCTTGTGCTAATAGGTAAAATAAAATCTACTTGTCTGCCACCTCAAACTTACTCATACCTTATGTGAGACAGAGACAGACTGCTGGATTTATTTCAGATGTAAAGTATTCTAAAGTCTGATTCCCGCAGTGAAATACTTGTTGTCTAATGTAAGATTCACTCAGTAGTCAGCTGAACTGTTCTAGAGATGTCGGATAATTTTGCTCTACCTTGAGTATGCAAAACTAAACCAAGAAACTACACAAATTTCCCAAACAGAAAACAAAAGTTTTGTATTTGGGACTACACACTTGAATAACTCTACAGTTTGTGATCTATTGACTTAAAAAAAACGGGTTATCCTGTAAATATCAGGCCCTACCTTCTACTGTATCAACAATATGATACACAAGTCCAAACATCAAAAGGCATCATCATATACACATAGTACTTGAATCCACAAGAGCTCTTATTAGAGAGTCTAAGATACGGATGTGTATGGCTATGGCAATGTGCAATGTCATAGGTTATGTGAGGATATTCCCATCTACAAGTATTCACATGTCTAATACTCTTTTTATGATGAATTGATTATTAACCAGTCATAGTTCTAATCAGTCAGACCTCACTGCTGGCCACAACTTTATAGTTTCAGATTTTCTTTTCTGAGCCGTCTGTCAAACAAAATCACCAAGACCCTGAGTTAGAGATCGAAGTAGATATCTGAGGGTGGTTTAGTGGAGTCAGAGGTCAGAGATTGTCAATAGGACCCTTCTTGGTCAGAACCAGGCTGCTGTATCTCTAAGCGACCATCAATATCTGATTGTAGGTCAGATACTCACATGGTCAGGTATAAATTACTACATGCAGATTCAATGTGTTTAAAGCGACAAAATTTAGTAGGAAATGAACATTTCTTCTCGCATGAATTCAGGTATAAAAGAGCCTATTGTTGGGTTTACCCTGATGAGGTCTATAAACTTGAGTTTGAGTTTTTTGCTGCAAGGCTAACAGTAATTTGAACACTTAATGGATCAACATTAACTTGCTGTTATACCCACGATATATTCATGTTCTCAAATCTAACCTTAAAGCTCTTTTTTGAGTCATACTAAAAGAATATCCTTGATGACTCGGCTTCCAGGTCCTGCCTTGACCCTTTAAAGACCGTTAATGCATCATGCACATTGGTTTTCATGATTCATGAATACATCCCTGGTGGGTAACTCACCAGGCCTACATATGAGCATCATGCTTCATGGATATACTTCCAAAGGGTCGATATGATGCTCCAGCACCTCCTGCACTTTATTGGTGCATCATGCCAAAAGCAGCTCTAAAATGATTGAAGCATCATGGCAAAGGATGGAAATGATGCACTAAATCACTGTACAATACTTGAAGGATTGAATTTTAGAGTTAACCTCTATAAGAGGCCTTTACGCCATTGACCTGTTTGCAGTGGAGAGCTAGGATGGCGTATATCAATAAGACCTCATTGACCTGACCAACCAGAAGCCACAACGGCAAGTAGAGGTGACATGGGAGTGCATTGCATTGTGGGACATGGGGCAATTATCTGGATGTGGGATCAGGCAGGTCATGGTAGCATACAGATACAGTGTGTGGGTACCATCAGAGGGGCACCAAAGGGCTTCAGTTAAACATATGCAAATCCTGATATTCACCTCTCACATAGGATAAATCCAGTATTTTCAGGTTTGCTTAAAGTTAGTACATCCGAAAATGGGATTTTCTAATCCCTGCTTAAATCTGTTCCATAAACTGTATTGATTTCATATTAAAAGGATAAGTAATGATAAAATATTATCCATTTGCAAAAGGGGGTCAGGCCTGGGGAACCATAATATTCAGCATTAGGCTTCCCCTTGTGCATTTCTAATGGGTGCAACTTAAACCTCAAAAATGTGCACCTCAGGAAGTTGAGTAATAGGGTAAATTAACTTAAGACGACCATTCCTGTGCAGGTTTTCAATAAGGGAAATGTAGTAGCTAATATCTTTGAGTCTAATAGGTCCTTAGGGTGCCCCAAAATACTAAGTTAAAGACAATTATTTGGGCTTTTGGACCAATTACCCTTTCTCAAATCCATGTGTAAAGTTTATCTATTGTTTTTCATCATTTCTAAGACCATCTCAGTTAGTTTATTTTCACCTTGAGATGACCACTTTGCACCTTGATAACTACCCTTTTAATGGGGCTATGTTCATTAAACTTTCATTTGAAGAAAAAAAATTACTGTCTTCTACAGATATGCAGTAAAACTATAGCATCATAAGAAAATTTATGTTTTGATAGTGATTTAATTAGAATGGAAATTGGAGGCAATTTTATGGCCATGGATATTGTGAAATTCATCAAAATAGAAGTATTTCCAACCCTGCATTATAGAGGCTTTGTTTTTTAATGTACTTTGATAGACCTTTAATATGGACTATGATAATCCATTACTTAACTTTATCATCACACTCTCAGTATCAAATAGTTCCTCTATATATCGTAAAAACTGTAGCATTACAGTAAAGATTGAAATGTATGCATCAGAGCATAACCCAGTGAGGATTTCTATCCCAAACTATTCTGGCCATGAAACCTGTGATGTAAACCTACATAATCAATGGTTTTTATTCGATTAAATGCACAAATAGGTGTATAAGGAGTGGTCATCTCAAGGTGAAATGATGGTCATCTCAAGCTGAAATTGGTATGTTCTAGGAAATAAGTCCTATACAGAAAGTATTTTAAACATTTTTGCAATTTTCCTTATGCTATCATTTAGCAAAGATATTTATCTATGCATAGAGTCAAAAAGTTGTATATGTGAGCATTTGTCATCTTCACATTATCAAATCAATGTTGGAGAATTCTGATGAAATGACCAGCTGGTCATGGTAAAAAACGTTCAAACATCGGAACTTCAGTGTATTATCATGCAATGATAAGTTCTTCATATATTCCAGGACATCATTTTATGGGGAACTATAGCACCTCTATTTCAATAATATGAGGGTTTAAGACCTATGCATTACATTTCAAAGTGAGAAAAACAAGCTGACAGGTGGTCGACTCTAGGTATGTGGTCGTCGTTAGGTTAATCTACCCTAGTCTTTTTGAACATCCTGTCACATTTTAGAGAATATTAATTTTTGAGACCCAATCATCAGATTGTACCTTTATGGTTGTACTCCAGAGGAGGAGGGTTCAAACACCAAGTACCTTTTGTGAACGGAGCTTCATGATTTATAACTTTTCAAAAAGACACAGCAGAACCAGGACACAGCACTATATTGTCCAACAGAAGACAGTTTCCTATTGTATGTTTAAATTGTCCTGGAGATTGTCGACTTTGCCAGTACAATACAGGACTGGCAGTTCGGCTCTTTGTATTCTATCCACACACAACCATCCCAAATCATAGAAGTAGACGTTGAAAGACCATACAAATTTTGCACTCCTCCTACAATTTGAATGTAAATTTACAGCAAGAGCTGCAGGAACCTAAGTTACCAGCAAAAGCCTCTGTTAATATACAAATTGTTTCATTGTTCATTTACAGCAAAAATTTCTGTTCATCCAGAATTAATTGTGGTTTATGGAAACATAAAAGTACAGACACTCCGTTGTTTTGTCTTTCAACCAAACCCCTGCCATATCTTACCTGGTAAAGCTTCACTGTAAAAGATATCTGTTGAATCTGCCAGGGATCCTTGTAAAACTGAACATTAAACCACTGTAATTAGATAGCAGGTTGCCACCATAGTTTTTACAAGAATCCCTAGGTGGCAGTGCAGTGGTACAAGGCTTCTCTGTCAAAATAACAACATCTCTGTGAAAGTAATAACGGATCTCTCCCAAATTTGGGACAAGGAATTATTTGTTATTTCAACAATATTTTTTCACAGTGTAGTTCCTTCTGCCTTCCCCCCATAACAGGAACTCCTTATGAACCAATCTGTAATGCCCCTCCCTAAAAGCCTCCTGTTCACCCCCTCTGCCCAGGTATATATTAAGTGCAATTCCCATCTCACGTCCCTTTTTGCCCTCCTCCCTCACTCTCCTCACAACATATTGGGACTAGAGCTTAGTCTTGTCCACTCCTGTAAAGATACCACTCCTCCCACTAGCCGCCTGCCTGACCCTAATCCCTCCCCATCCCAGACACTTTCCCTTTAAATAGTTAGCATTAGCCCATAAAGGGCTGAGGGGTCGGGGGATTAGCTCAGCAGTAGAGTTCTGGACTGAAGTCCCCTGGGTCGTGGGTTCCGAACTGTACATGGCCTTGTACTAGGCTAAATGACGCTCCACCCTGTCCATCTGTCACAATGCCTATGTAGTGATGGATGTTAAAGAACCATTGCCTCGCTAAAAGTGTAGGGGCATGCTTTCTACCTTCTCATAGATTCGATCATCATCATGCTTCTCCCAGTAACAGGTATTTATAATGTTTGTTCAGTTTGGACCTTCATCATATAAAACCTGCCTCACAAAACTCTGCGCTTGGTGGCTTAAAACCTTAAAAAGAAAAAAAAAAACATAAAGGGCTAGAGATGGTTCCAGGTTAAGATTCGTTTGTACATGATGTAGCAATGCAGAGTCTATAAACCTACTCACTGCATGGTACAAGTACATCATGCTTGTTTTGAAGCTACAAGAAATATGCCATGCACATTAAAGTATCCAATGGTGGCAGACAGTGAGTTACAGGCTCAATATACCTGCAAATATACATGTGGATATAAGCACTGTATACCACAGTCAATTTACAGCACACAAAATAGCTGAGAAAATTAATGTCCCCCAGTTCCCTTCAGAGGACATTGTATTCATTGTATTTGATATGCCTGGACTCGATTCACCCGCATATTCAGTGCACTGGATATTGAATGGGGAAAGCCTGAGCTTTCACCCCTTGCCATTCTTCATCATGTATACCCACCCAGCTACTTGGTATAGAATCTACCCAAAGACCACTTACAATATGTTATCAGAAAAAGCCTACATAAAGCATGTCATAACTTCAGAGGGTTTTACTCCCATCACAACCAGTTGAAAGTAGCAAAGGCAGTGGTACTGACCGTGGTATGATGTAACAAGCCCTGTGATTGGCCAAGCCCACTGGGGCCTGACCTCTCCTGTTTGAGGTGATAAAAAAGTGCATTGAGGCTTGGACCAAGGGCTGGAAGAGAAGCTCAAATGACGGGGAAAAAAGTAGACGGCACAGTGTGTGGCTTTTGGGGAAGATTGTGGCTAGAAAGAGGATGCAAAGGAGGTCAAAGGGTGAGTTCTGGAGCAAGAACGTCATTCATTAGGCATAGATCTGGTATTTTTAGGAATGGTGAATAATGGTTAATGATATGAGATCAATAACTGCCAAAGAAACTAAAACTTGTGGTCTGATTTGTTCAATGAAGGTTCTGTGACCTATGCACTCAAGGGGGCAGTTAGTTTCTGACCATAGAAATGATCCCAAACCAAAGGCAAAATAGGTTTATGACAGTCTAATACTGTCTAGCTTGAAAATATCTAGGTGTGAATGGTGAGGAATGGGACAAAAATGGAGAATTATGCCCCTTTTCAAACTTAGAGCCTCCATAATTTGGTAAAAATGTTATAGGCCGACATCAATAAATTTGGCATTTTCTCAAATCCCTAGAAATTGTTTATATCAAATGTGACTAGAATAAGGAAGAATGGTGTTCTAAGTTTTTTTTTTTTTACTGTAGCTCTCTGAACCCATAAATGTCTGAAAATGGGCACAAATATCCTTTGTTGAATCTGCCCATATGTGATATAAATTTGAGGAAGACTTAAATCAACCGAAACCTTTGAAGAGTTCTCAAAGGATTCAAAGTGTAGATGACAGTTTCTAGTAATTTTGAAAATGATCAAATTTTGAATTGTATTGTTATACATGAAAATCTTTTATTTTATATACTTGATAACTCTATACATATTCCTATCGCTATACATCGTATATCATAGTACTATGTGTACACTGTACACACACCTCCCCCTTAGATACACATACCGCTGATAGGGGTCGCCTCCATTGGTACAAAACCTACACGTCTGCTGCATCCTACCTGTAACCTCAGACCGGCATGGGCCGCTAACCTATACACTAGTATCATTAAGACTCTGTACAATATGTTGGAAATTTTACTGTGAAATAGTCTTAGCCCTCTACTTGCACTTGTGCACATACAGCGGGACCTGACAGAGCATTTGAACTCTGGCCTGGGACAAATTAGCATAATCAATCATTACGTCTATGACTATTCAACTTATGGAAAAGGATCTACAGTAGGTGTCTCATCAAGATTTCGGTACACACCAGCTCTTTGAGGACCCTATTCTATTTGACATAGGTGTCCAACCAAGACTTTACAGCCAGACACATGAGCTCAAGGCATAATGGAAGATTCTCACGAGATTAAAAGACACATCCAGACCACAAGACTCCTTCTTCCTACCAAAACACAAAAGAGATACACCTTTTTTTTGTTTTCATTTATTGTCTTCTTAATCCAACAAGAAAACTGCATCCTTAAACTTCTCAGAGAGCAATAATCTCATTTCCAATGGTCTTTATGATAAACACAGATTTAGATCTAAGCATTTGGCCGATATAACTTCCCTTCTCAGAAGTTGGCAGAAATTATTTAGGTATGATGTTTTAAAAGGTTTTTATGCATACAAAACACATTTTGAAACATTTTTACAATCTTTGATTTTTATTTTCTATGCCTGAAATTAGGTCTGCAAAAGATAAATATAAAAATGTACCCCATGAAACTTTTTCCTGTAGAATGCTCAAGATTCACCCAGATCTCTTTCAGGTAGCTTGCAATATACATAGACCTTGGCATTTAGTTATAATCTGGGTGAGGCACTAAAGTCATTCAATCAGGTCCGACATTCCTTCCCATGAAAGGCAGACTGTAGGCCCCCCTGATTGAAGGCCCCCTGACGTAAAGCCCCCTGATTGAAGGCCACCCTGTTATTCGGCCCCCCATGACTTTAGGGCCCCAATCACCAAACCATCCCTAATGTATTGCCTTTACATTAGGGATCCATCCCTAATGTATTGCCTTTACGTTATTTGGATTTATGACGGATATGTGGCGGATATGAAAATATGTGTTGGATAAGTGGCAGACAAATGGTCTGGCAAAAAAAATCAAAATAGCCTAATACAATAGGGATGGTTTGGTGATAGGGGGGCCTAAAGTCATGTGGAGCCATGTGGATGGGGGGCCGAATGACTGAGGGGCCGTCGGTCAGGGGCCTCTACATCAGGGGGCTTTCAGTCAAGGTGGGCTCAGTGTCTCTACATCCCTTCCCACACTGACTGATGTTATTAATCAAGGGGACCACCTAGTGGTGTTTTAGAGCCCACCCACTAGGGGGCGCCACCGTATTTGTGATGAGTTTAACTAGTTAATGACACTGCCACTAGGGGTGACCCCTAGTGGCCTGTAATGAAAACATGTTGGGCAAGACGCTGAAATATTCACTACATATAAATCAGCCTTTATTGTGCGCCACGCCACTACCCCTAATGTTGATGATAAATGCACCAGGGCACAATGATACGCCCTAGAGGAACTACTTGTAGATCTCTCCTTAGACATTAGGGGCTATAAGAACACAAGGCAGTCTGTTGCGGCATACTATTACCCATTTAGAAATAGCATGGAATGTCCAGGCCAAGCTGACCCCAACTCAACTATATATGTATATATATATATATATATATATATATATATATATGACCCCAACTCAACTATATATGTATATATATATATATATATATATATATATAGTTGAGTTGGGGTCAGCTTGGCCTGGACATTCCATGCTATATATATATATATATATATATATATATATATATATATATATGGAACTATATACACTCGTGTATATTTATATAATTAGCCGCGGACGGTTAGGGACTACTTTCAGCTCGTTCGTAAGGATACCAATGATGTCATAGTGTGACGTCATGGTCAACAACTCCACTGGTATAAAAGGGGGCGGGTTCAAGCTAACCGTCAATTGGCTCGTATTCACCTGTACAGGTAACACCACGCTAGGTGTTCCCTGGAATTTTAACGGTTTTCTTGATTGAAATTTGATTTTTCAAATCAAGATGGGAAGAAAATCAACTAGAGTTGCCAAAGCGGCTATGGCCTCTAAAAAATCGGCCAAATCGGCAAAGAAAACGGTGGAATCGGTCAATTCAGGATTTGCGAGTGAGCTGGAATCTTCTGGGGTGGATCGGAGATCCATCTCACCCAACCACACTAAGGGTTTGGAAGGAGAACAGCTCATTGACCAGGCGGAGAGACTGGAGTCGTTGGAAGACGAGTTGTGCAGTATCAAAGGCTTGCTGCAGGAGCTGGTAGCTGGAAAGGACAGGAAAGACAAGACGAAATCTACTGAGGGGGGTGGCAGCATGCACGTGCGAATGTTTGTCAACGACCAGTGACGTCATCTCACCGAGAGCGCAGCCGCGTATCCAGGCAGCGGTCTCCTAGCGTCCTTAGCGACGGTTCGAAATGGGACGAAGTTGGGCATCGTGGTCGTTGCCGGAGATCGAAATCATCCTTTTCCACTCGTCACAGACCTCGGTCGTCTTCAGGAGGGTCGTCAGTAGATTCCACTACATCCAAGCTTCACACCAGTACCAAATATGGTGAGTTTGACCATGAAATGTATGTAAAAAAACGGGAAAAGATCGATACCGTTGAGAAATTGATGCTAGTCAACTTGAATTTTGTCTTAGATTATTACAAAGACAACAGTGATGTAGAAGGTATGTTAAAACATCTCCAAGTTCTGGTTGAAAAGGCTGGTACAAGAATGTATACAGTAGCAGCCCTATTGGCATACGACAAATCAGTTAGGACCAGGGCAAACAAGGATGGGATAGAAGCTTTTGGGATTATAGACAACTCTGACATTCTGATGGTACTGTTCAAGCACAGAAGGCATACGCCACCAAGACTAGGAATGGTATCAAACAAAAAATCTCAAACAATTCTTGCTATGCTTTTAATAGAGCAAAAGGTTGTGTAAGGGACCCCTGCAAGTATAGACATGTTTGCAGTGCTTGCAGTTCCTCTGGACATGGTAAAACTGAATGCCAAAAATCCAGGAATGAATAGGAAACTGTAGGTGGTCGATGTCCCATAGCTTGTAATGATTTTTGTTTGGTGCCTGACCAAGTTATGGAAGGTGTGGTAGATGTCGACTTGCCTTCACCAACTCCAGTACAGGAGGTAAATCATACGGAGGGGGTTAAGGATTGTATTCTTTCAACTGAATCCGTAGCAGAACAAAGTATTTTCCAAGAATTTAATTCGTTAGAAAATAATATAAATGTTACCTGTAATAGTCTAATACAGGTTGGTAGTGAACCGCTTTTTACTGTTAGTGTCAGAGATTTGCCTAGCATCAGGGTATATGACGACTGTATAAAAGGTGTATGTACGTGTGTTCATTACATTGGTGGTGAGAGAGCTCAAATTTTGCCATGTAGAGTAGCCTCTCTCCTTCAACAAAAAGGTCTCATTGATATTAGTGGTAAAGAGACTGATTTTCTATGGCATGGTTTTGTTCAAGGATTTAAGATTGTGGATCCGGACTGTCAAACTACTTATGATTGTAAAAATTATAAGTCAATCCTCGAGGGAAAATTCTATAATGAATATTGTGGTATATTATTTGACGAGCTAGAAGCTGGTCTAGTCTCGAAGAGTGATAGTAAACCTCGTTGTGTCCATGCTCTAGGTGGGGTAGAGAAGTCAAATGGCAAGTTAAGACCCATAACTGACTGCAGCATGCCTGATAAAATTTCTATTAATAATTTTATGGATACCACTAGCTCAACTTTTTCTTATAATAATATTAGCACAGTGACTGCTCAGTTAGAGAAGAACGAGTTCATGAGCATGGTAGATTTGAAGTCAGCGTATAGGTCTATAAATGTGTATGCACCTCACAGTACCATGCAAGGTTTCAGATGGGATTTTGGGCATGGTGAGGAGTATTATGTGAGCAACAGGTTAACTTTTGGTCTGAAATGTGCTCCATATATTTTTAACAGGATCTCTGATTTTATTGTGGAGGTGGCAAAATTCTACGGTGTAGAAAGAATTGTAAATTATCTAGATGACTTTATAATTATGGCAGATTCTTATGCTGAATGTCTTAGGCAGAGGAATCTATTGATGGAATGTATGGCCTACATGGGCTTTGTAGTATCCAAAGAAAAGGTGACCGACCCATCTCAGGTTTGTAAATTCTTAGGCATTAACATAGATTCAGTTAAGTTGGAACTGTCTTTGCCTATTGAAAAGGTTGAAAAAATGGAAAATCTCTTGTTAAATAACGTTAATAAGAAATTTATTTCTAAAAAGACCCTAGAGAGGATCGGTGGTTTAATGTCTTTCTGCTCCCAAGTTGTCAAGGGTGGAAGAACCTTTAGTCGCAGGATTTTTGATCTTTGTGCCAGAGCAAGAAATAGAGGTATTATAAAAATTTCTGAATGCACTAAGAATGATATGGAGTGGTGGCTGGAGTTCTGCAGTACTTTTAATGGTAAAAGTTTAATTCTAAATGATTTGGTCGATACACATATGTACTCTGATTCATCTATTAAGGGCTTTGGAGCTTGGATGGGTAAAGATTTTCTATACGGAGACTGGACATCTGTTGATAAATTTAATCTTGGGGAAAATCATTTCACTGACCCTCCAATCCTTGACAGTCTGAGTAAACATCATCGAAATATCAATGTATATGAACTATACCCTGTTATGATGGGCTTAAAACGCTGGATTTCTAGTTATAAAAACAAAAGAATACATTGTATAACGGATAATATGCAAGTTCTAGCTATGATTAATACAGGCAAGTCTAAAAACAAA
This sequence comes from Acholoe squamosa, assembly GCA_949317995.1. NCBI lineage: Eukaryota > Metazoa > Annelida > Polychaeta > Phyllodocida > Polynoidae > Acholoe > Acholoe squamosa. The sequence continues at coordinate 77,332,769 of OX439045.1, read as the reverse complement.
CTTTGTATGGAATGGCTGAGAGAGATGTTTTGGCAATGTAGAAATATTCGCTACATACATTAAGTCAGAGGACAATATCCTGGCTGACCGGTTGTCGAGACTTGCATATAAAGGTATGCCTGGTAAATGTATAACTTCTCTCCATGAAAATGATATGTGTTGCTTTAATTCCAGAATGGAAAAGGTTGCAAAAAAGAAAAGAGTGTCTTTTAACGAAGGCTGTATCAGAGAATACGAGGAGAACAAGGAAACAACAACTTAACAGGTATAAAAAATTTTGTAATCAATTTGAATTATCTAAATTTCCTTGTTCTCCCTCACAGGCTGCTACATATGCAGTATATTTATCTGAATATATGAAACCTTCTTCTGTAAGGAATTATTTATCGTCCATTTGGTATCATCAAAAACTCTCAGGTGGCTTAGATCATAGTGGTAATTTCATGCTAAAAAAGGTGTTGGATGGTATTGATAGAAATTATCCTATTCCTACTAGGGTTATTCACCCACTGAGTCCAAAAGAAATGTTATGTATTAGGTCGTACTTGGATCTCTCCAGCAGGGCTGACTTGAAATTTTGGTTAGCTATTCTCTTATGTTATAGAGGTGTCCTCAGGATAGTGCATGTCGTGTTGTCTCCCCATACACTAAGGGTAGGTGATGTTAAAGTATGTAAAAGTTATGCTAGCCTTCGCATTAAAACTTCTAAAACGGACCAGCTTGGTACCCATTCTTTTAATATATATTTATGTAGGGACGATACCTCATTGTTATGTCCTTGTGAAGACTTAGGAAAATTGTGCTCAGGTAGGGGTGTGAGGGAGTTATTATTTGATTTTAATGGTGTTCCTCTACAATACCAATATATTAATTTGAGGTTGAAATCTTTATCTCTACATGCTGGTATCAAAGGTTCAGTCTCCACTCACTCTCTTAGGCATGGAGGTGCTACTATGTTAAAGGATGCTGGACTCAGTGTAGACTCCATTAAGAAGAAGGTAAATTGGAAATCTAATTCTGTTTTTACATATTTACATAACCATAAAAATGAACTTTTGGAATTAGATAGACTTTGCCAATCTCAATTGCATTGTTGATTGGTATGTGTTTGTTCACATGTGTTTGGCGTGTTTAGGTGTTTGGCATGTATGGTGCTGATACCCCCAAGGTCAGTAACCCACCAAACTCATGTGTCTGTGATATGATCATTTATATTACTGTAGCTTACACTATTATTACCTTATATCATCATTATTATTATCGTTATTACCGGTATTATTATTCCCTGGTAGCGGGATAACTTATGGAACTATATACACTCGTGTATACTTATATAATTAGCCGCGGACGGTTAGGGACTACTTTCAGCTCGTAAGGATACCAATGATGTCATAGTGTGACGTCATGGTCAACAACTCCACTGGTATAAAAGGGGGCGGGTTCAAGCTAACCGTCAATTGGCTCGTATTCACCTGTACAGGTAACACCACGCTAGGTGTTCCCTGGAATTTTAAATTTTTACTATTGTTATTACTATTGTTATTACTGTACTTTTGTTATTATATTATGCATTTTACTGACTATGCTTATTGTCAACTAATTATTACAGTTGTTTTAATAAAGGCATGTATGGTGCTGATACCCCCAAGGTCAGTAACCCACCAAACTCATGTGTCTGTGATATGATCATTTATATTACTGTAGCTTATACTATTATTACCTTATATCATCATTATTTTTATCGTTATTACCGGTATTATTATTCCCTGGTAGCGAGATAACATGCGAGATAACATGCTTTAACATAAGAAACTTTTGAGGCTCTTACAAGATAACTAAGTATTCGCAGGGCGTGAAGAGGACCTTTTTTGTCAGGGAAGGGTTTGAGGGATGGGTTGGGGCTTACATTCATTGGTTCTTTTTTCTTTCCTCTTGGTAATTCAATCATGTAGATATAATGCTGTTGCTACTTGGTTCATGTAAAACATTGCAGCTCTGACTGTGATTAGGAATAAGTCAACACAATGACTTACAGTTTCAATGTGTTTCTATTTTTGTGTGTTGTATTTTGAATAAGCTGGGTGGGATGTAAGGACTGGTGTGAGGGAATATTAAAATTACTTCTATAAGTTTGTCCAAACAATATTGCAAGGGTTAACACACCTTAAACAGACATTTCCCATAGATAGGAGTGTGAGTTTATACTGCTATTCTATAGACCATTCACCTGCACGACTGAGGCCTGTGAAAAGCCCCCATAGAGCCTTACACTAGTATTGTAGAGTAGGGGACTGTGTGTACTGAAGGACCACTTTCTGGCTGTAGTTTGTATGAAAACCTTTTACAGAAAACTCCTGACCTTACCTCACATTTCCTTTAATATCTCAATAACTATAAGAGATATCACCATGGGGCTTGCTGCATTGTTCATCGGACTTATTACCCTTCCTATTGAGGGGTGTGAATGTGTTGTGAGATGGTTATTTCTATAAGGGGGTAAACACCCTTTATAATTCTAGTTGAATGGTTTAGTGAGTGTGGAGGAAAAGTGGGAGGGAGAGAGAGACAAAGACCTTAGTCAGTAGTTTGCTTAGCATCTTTTCAGGGTTACCATGTTCTATGAATAGAACAGGCTGCTCTACATTGCCCTCATTGAAGTAATTGAGGCAGGACAGAAGTCAGGGGTTACTGAGTGCTTTATTAGAGGCATTGAGCAGAAACACAGAAGTGGTGACATGATTGATTTGGCAGAAAAGTTCTGCAGAAGGACTATCAGCCACAGTGGTAGGACAATACCGTTGGACAAACAGACAGACAGGGACAGCCATGTAGAGTCTGGGAAGTGAGGGATGAGGGAACTAAGATGGATGAAGACAGGTAACGTGAGAAAAGAAATGGGGAGGGCATTGAAGGAGAGAGTTAGGAAGGAACCAACAACAGTGAGTAAAGTGATTCAAACATTGATGGAGACCAGGGAGGTGGGGCACTGTACAGTGAAGGAGAGACACAAGGAACAAAGCAGCAACAGTGAGTAATGCATGGAGAGATTGGCAGGTGAAGGCAGAAATGGTGTGAGAAGGCATTGACAGAGGGTATACACCAAAGAGAGACGCATACATGTAGGGATACAGGAGAGAGGCAGAGGTAGAGGGATGCAGGCAGGAATGATGGGGATTTACAAGCCTCTTCCAATGCTGCGATGCCTCAAGCAGTACATAGGTGAGATGGGCTGAGAACCGTGTAAGCGAGAAAGAAAACAGTCAGGGAAAAAAGAAAGGTGCAAAACCAAGGACCCATGGCCGGTAAAGTGAGTAAATGTAGCAATGGTGAGTCACTATCCAATGCTGCAGTCATTCATGGATCATAGGTCACCATATTCCCCTTTAACCCTTTGAGGACCTCTATTGCATGCAGGCATGCAGGCATGTAACATGTGAAATGGTCATCATGATGTCTGAATGCAGACCAAGTGAGTAAACCAACAGGACTTCATTAATGCATCATGCCTACCCTACTTGCTTAGTAAAACAACTCTGGGAGGGTCGGCTGGATAAACCATTGAGGTGCTAGAGAACAGAATCGCAACCACCCAGTGGTGGAGAGAAGATGTGCCAGCACTTTATTTGTGCATCATACAGGCCAAGTGGCATGATAACTGTCTGCATCAGCAGACGTTAAAGTGTCAAAGGTTAGTAAGAGCTCCAGATTAGCAGTTACAAGTGGTATTATCCACCCACTAAAGTAAGCCAGCGGACTTCCCCCAAACTTCTCAGCCAAATCAATCATGGTGTCACTTCTGTCTTTCCACCTGGTCCTTCTATTAAAGCGCTGAGTTCTGCTCTGCCTCCCATACTTAGGCACAACCTGGAGGGTGCTTCCCAAACAAAGAATGTCACTTTTGTAGGGGCAGCACCTACCCATATATAATTTTTTAACAACAGGGGGACAATGGGTTTTCATGATTGACAAACAAAATGTTGCACTCCCCTGCTTGTATAGTAATACTTTTTTGATAAAGGTAAAAAAAATCATTAACCCCTCCAAAACTCACCACCAACCCTTTCAAGATTGAAGTATTGAAGTATACATAAGTGACAGCCGTTTGCACAGTCAATTCTCTAATGTGTCTCCAAATTTGATTTCAATGAAGGTCTAATGAAAAGTGCTGAGTACTTAGGAAGTGACTTGGCAATTTTCATTAGCCTCTGAGTTTTTGTACAACTGTATAATTCAGAAAAGCTTTCTATCCCAACCTTCACTCACCCTTGCCCTACCAAGCTTCACCCTTGCCATCCACCCAACCCATCACCAATTCCACACTCATGAATTCACTCTGAACAAATACATGATGAGAATTTTATCGCTTCCAGCATTCCGGTGCAGCCAGCTCCACAAAAGTAATTGGAAATGAATTTCTTCTCAGGCCAGATTAAAACAAATAAATTGGAGAGGCAGAAATATCAATGGCAATTGAGTCAGACCACTATTACTATCAGTGGTATGAATAATCATGAATGAAAGGTGGTGAGTGAAAATAATGTCACGATAGCAGAGCAACCAGCATTATCACAAAACTGCAGGTACTGTAGTTTGTCTCACGATAAATTTCAAAACCCTTTAGAACCTAAACAAATGCATGATATACTGATTTATAAAACCTCTTAGGTTCAAAAACTGCAATTCTCGCTCATATCTTTTCACCAAGTTAGGGATGTTAATACAATCATTTATTACCTTACTTGATTCAGATTGGGAAAATAATGTTTCAGGGACGTACCTCAGGGATTATATTGTTTACATGGAGCTGGAGTTATCTACATAATAATTTACCAGATCTTTACCTTCTTTAAACTGTCCATTGACAAGGACTATCCAGCACTTTAATGGTGCATCATGATGACAAACAGGCATGATGCTACAATAGATTTCCTGCAGCGTTTTAAGACTGCATGATACATTGGTGTATTATTGCAGGTGGTCAGGGGCTACATCTATGCATCATGACGAGGCTAGAGGGTGACACACATATTCCTATTTGGTTTGGCATGATGCTGCAATGCCCTCCTTTTATTTTCTTTCATGCGATTGAGGTGCACTTAATACACACATGTCTACATTAATAACCATAAGCACATGATGCCTTGTTGTGGATAAGATATAATTAAACAGCGAGATACAGGAGTATATATAGCCAGGCACAGTGATTATATTCAATAAATTACATTTTAAGGACAAGTATGGTAATAGTCTGAAACTAGGATAGATGTAAGGAAAACCATGAGTCATCACATAATCCAGTCTATTTGGTCACTCCAAAATTACTACGCACTTCATGCAACTAAACTAAGACAAAGTGACCACCTTAATGAAGAATACTGTTCATCTTTCAAACAGCATGTATGCCATATGCCATTAAGAATCATCTAGAATTAGGACACTAGAAAGTCACTTATCCTTCGACATTACATATGCATGCATTAGATCCCTTCACAGATAACATTAATACAATGAATAATACATATATACATGTACAGAATGCAGAGAAAGTGCACAAATGAGGGGCATACATTGCAGAATGATAAAAAAAAAACAAAAATAATAGGATAAAATTTCATCCTTTTGATGATGTAACATATTAGCTCTATGAAAACCCTTGGTGGACTGGTTTTCTCCAAAAGCTCCTTATTCTTTCTGCAAGTACAACTTTCTATTTTGGAGGAAAAGTCAGAAATATTGAAACATCTCAATTTTTTTGCTTGACATAACCAATTTTAACCTATATTCATAAAAAAAACTCTAATTGTTACTAAAATTCCTGGAGTATAATTTCATTATATCTGCTATGTAGAGAACACCATGGTTTAAGTGTGCATGGTACCCTACATACATGGCACTTCCTGAATACACAGAAATAGTTAATGTCTCGGACGCCTCAAAACCCTGAAAAGATTTTATATGCCATGCTACACCTAGTTAACATCTTCACAACCCCTTTAAACAATAAAGTTCAACACGAAAGAGTCAATAGACCATCATTTTTCATGCATTTTGACTATGAACGGTGTCTTCAAAAATAACAGTTCTTCTGAGTAGTATGATCTACTCTTATTATAAGAAATGCCCTCCCAGTCTCATAGTACCAGACTGGGCTTTTCTGGACATGATGCAACGTGTCTCTGGAACTATATTTAACTGTAGTGTCTTGTAATGGATTGAGTGCTTCAAATCTTGAAACACTGGACTTTTAGACTTACGTTCAGTTTTGACATGGCATGGGCCTGTTTCTGAGGAAAGCCCTGATATGGTCCTTGAATCTTTCACTCGTCCACACATATAACAGTGGGTTAAGCCAGGTGTTAATTCTCCACAGGTAGACAAAGATTGGAACAGTTATCTTTTGTGTCAGCTTTGAAGGGAATTTAGTCGAAATGGAGGCCATGCAACCCGCTAGGTTACAGACAGTAAAGGTGACCAGTACATGGAGCATGACCTTGGTGATTTTGAAATTGTCACAGTTAGCTGGAGAGTTAATGTTCATAGAAGCATGATTCTGTTTCTGCTTCCAGGCAATGAGTCCAATCTTGATGTAGGCACTGATTGTCAGTAGGAAAATTGCATGTGGCATGAATACCAAGGGATTGGCTTCTCTTAAAAGTGCAGTGCGACACAACATTTCTGGCACAGATTCATCCAATGAGGGTTGCAGATAGGTAAGGTTTAGATTCACGATGAGGCTGTACACCAGCCCTGATACCCATACTCCATAGGCGATGAGTTTTGCTTTTCTAACCACTAACATGGTGAAGTATTCTAGAGAATAGGCCAGGTATAACAGTCGGTCTATGGCAATAAAGAACAGGCTAAAGTTGTTGATGAAGCTTGTTCCAAATTCGATGGTGATCTGGATACGGCAGACTATGGCCCAGGCAGTTCCAGGTGGAAGGTATATGGAGGCCACGACAAACGGCAACACCATAGCATTAGCAAAGTCAGCGAGAGTAAGACCAGTGATGAAAACATTTGATGCAACATCAAGCATCCCAGGTTGACTGAGGAGCAGGAGAGTGGGACCATTGGTCAGAAAAGGCAGGACTTTATCAATGATTTCCCATGCGAGGACAGGAGACGGGGAACCTGACACTGGTGTAGATGTTGAGTTATCTAGGAAATTTGAGTCATTGTGAACTGAAATGTTCATATTGGAGAATTTAGACTGGATGTTTATCTTTAGAGTTATTGGAGTGGCAAGGCAACTTGTTGTCTTTTGATTGTTAGTTTCCCAAATTCTCAGCCCTCTATCTACCCTACTGACCCCTAGCTGCACTATGGTTGTTCTTAATCCAGTTACTCTCCAGGTAGGCAATAGGCATTAATGTACCATGCCCATTTATCATCCAGATATTAAAAAAGCCAAGATTGATCAGATGGTGTCAAGTTCACTTTTACCAACCTGTAGAATTTGAGCTGCAGTAGTGAGGAAACCTTAATGGCAGTTGAAAAGTCTTTAACTGAAGGACTGGCTGAACACAAACACATTAAATGTGGTTTCCTCCTTTCTGCTCAGCAGCTCCTTTTACATGCAGCCTCTGTTTTCTCCCAGACTGATTGGACTCAGCTAGTCAGCTGGCAAGTAGAAAGCATCATCCAATCATACCTGTGTGATCCCCTTTTCTGTTTGCCTATCTACTGATAAGGCTTACATGATGACAAACATGAAAAAAAGTTATGTTTCTGGTAAACAGGCAGAGCAAGTAATATCATAATTCCATATTTATATTTCAAACTGCTATTTTCCCATTTACTGAAATGGGACTCACATGAATTGTGGAAATTTATAAATTTTTAAAGTACCACTTGTGTTGATCTAAATACCAAGATTGTACTGAGCTAGTGCAGGTGCCAGTTATGTTTTTTTCTATTTTTGTCACCATAGGTCAAGTTGAATATCAATTAGAAGTTGTGCTTATTTCAATATCAATAGATGCATTCAGATTGGCCGACCTCTGTCTAAGACACATCTTTTTCTCTATTTTTTTTTATGTTGTCCTTCCTCACAAGATATTCTGGCCTCTGACGTCATTCTCTACCCTTGATTAGATCTTAGAAGTATAAATCAGCTGTGAAAGCAAATAACATCTTAAACCTTTTAAGGACTTCTACTGCAGGACTGAATCTTTTGTCACCAGTTCTTCATGATGCATCAATGAAGTACTGGCGAGTCTTTTCACCAGCACTTCTTTACACTGCCTGTAGGGTCGGCATGTTGGATAAATGCCGCCCTCACAAACTACTCACCAAGGCTTCGTTAATGCATCATGACAACCAACAGGCACAATGCATTAATGTATACGCACCTTTAAAGGGTTAACATCAATCTAATGAATCAAATGATACATACAGCGGGCCCTGAGGGTGGGCTTCAGCTCATCCTGGATCGTCTCTGATAACCTCATCAGTAATCATTGCTTCGTGTCACGGGTTATTCCAATCTGGACCAGACTCACCCTCTAAAGACCTTGTGATGCATCATGCTAATTCTGATGACATAAATGCATTCTTGGTGAGTAACTCACCTACACTGATGCATCACGCTGACCCCATATAGCTGATGTTGATATTTCACAATGGGCAGCATGGTACTGCAGTGAAGACTTCCTCTAGGATGGCATTCATCTCATGTCAACCACGTGGTCGGTAAAGGGTCAATAGAATCGCGTAGTTCATGTCTTGGGCACTAGGTGTAAGATGCTATATGGCCTTTGAGGGTCTTTGTAAGATATCAGTAATTCTCCCAGCATAAAAGTGTGCTTTTATGCTGCATACACCCTCATCTCAATTGTATCTTTTGTAAAGAACAGGTGTAGACGTGTGTGCTTGACACCAGGTGAAAGGTGGTTTGATAAGAGGAAGATTTGTAGAGATCTGATGAAATTTAATAACATTTGCAAGGGGTTGTCTGAATGCTTTTTAGTGCATCTTTAAGAAATTAAATCTAAGCGGAGAGGACATCCAGGGGGGACAGATTGTTTATTCATCATTGAAAGTTGGTTTAACAATAAAAGGGCTTTAGTTATCAAGGTCTTTTGATAACATTGTGTTCATATCATTTAATATAAAGTCCTTACCATTTGCAGGATCAACTTGTACAAATACGTAAAACCCTGGTCATAAGCCGGCCCCGGTCATAAGCCAGGGGGTGAGTTCAGGGAAATCTTATTTTCAGATTTTAGGGCCAGATATTTGCAATTTTCTCTTTGATCTCTTATAGTAAAACCCCGGTCATAAGCCAGGGGTAGAGTTGGGGGGGGGGGATTTAGAAGCCGATTTTAGTCAAAAAAAAATCCAGCTTATGACTGGGGTATATCCAATATATAGATAGTAACAGGGCTACATTTCTGCGTGATGATGAGCTATAGGAATAACGCGTTAACGCATCTTCAACCTGTAAAGGGTCCTAGATGTTCCATGTCAGCACTTTCCTCGTCTTATAAAACAGCCATTGCACTGATGCGTTCTGATTAAGTAGTGATAAAGAAAAAAATTAGTTGTAAATGGTTTTTGCTGTGTTGCTGGTAAAATCCCAGGAATTTTAATGGCAAAATCAAAGAAACCAGAACAGAAAAAAAGAATCAATCGCAGATTGTTGATGCATAATCTAGTCTCTACTTGTACAGACATTTGTCAAGATGGTATGAGTAGACTCTGGTGCCATTACAGCCCTGCATATACTGGGGACTGGTACGACTGCCCTACCCAACCCCACGTTATCACAGTGGTGAGGCATTACCAAACCCCACGTTATCATAGTGGTGAGGCATTACCAAACCCCACATTATCATAGTGGTGAGGCATTACCAAACCCCACGTTATCACAGTGGTGAGGCATTACCTATGCTGACTTGCTTTCATTTTGAGGATTTTGAATCATAGTGGCCCTGTTCAGTCATACCATGTTAAGAAATACCTTCCAGATCACAGTTGAGAGGTCTTGAGGAAAAATAGGGCTGATTCATAAAGTATGTCACAACAAAGGGGGTGGAGGGGATGGGGGTGTCCATGACTCCAATACATTTCTATAGTAAATGTATGACAAAGGGGTGGGGGGGGGTGTCCAAAAAGGCATGAAAAAGAGTGATATAATTTATGGATCAGACCATCATTCTGGACCTTCCTTTGTTGATCTTCAGCATCATACCAGTTGTTTGGTATCATACACCAATGATGTGCTGGCCAGCTGACCTTCTGCACCTCATTGGAGTATCATACTGACCCCCAGAGGGTTTCCCGTCCTCTATAGTATCAAAATGATACATGAATATAGCCCTAATTGGTTACTGTCAGGGGTGCATTCAATATTCATCATGCCGACAGATTGGCCTGAGGCATCGTTGCACTATCAGCATTCTAGGGGTTGTTTTAGGACTGCAGTCAGATACATGTGTGTATCAGTGGTGTAAAATTGCATTCATACCTTGTGAGTAGATTGCCCAGGTGAGCCAGGTAAAGATGGATAATAATGCCTCACCAGGAGGTCTAGTCTATGTCATCCTTAATTCTTTAAGGGCCACTAATGCAGAAGCATTTCATGCACTTGGGTTGTCCCGAGGAACCAATGAAGTGCTGGCAAGACTGCTTCCTAGCACTTTATTTGTGTATCATCCTGACTCTCTAGGTGTATGTTAACCCTGTTGGGTCATCAAGATACTTGAACGTAAATTGTAAGGGCTGCATCCATGTGTCATGATGACCAATGGGCATTATGCGATAATAAATCATCAGCCCATAAAGGGTTAATTATGATTAAGGCAAAAGTTAATACTAACACTCCAGGATCGGTGGGAGGCATATTGGAAGATGGTGAAAGGTTCACAGGTGTACGGCAAGATATGAGTAGGTGCTCCAATATGACTAACCGCTAGCAGCAAAGGAACCTTGCAAGAAACATAACACACAAAGGCTCGATATATTATCATGATAGATACAGTAGCTGCATGATGCAGTATGGCAGCAGAATGACAAACCACAGTACACAGAGCACAAGGGCACTGTGACATAAAGTAAGATGGATAGTGTGATTCCATGTCAGAGAGATATACATTTAGGTGGGAGTGGTGACATACCATTATGCAGTTATGAATACTGCAGTAGGTCTATGGGTTACCTCAATGAGATCATTTCTTCATATTGTACAATTTGGGATACTGCAAAGTATAACTGGCTAAGCAAGAGTCATAGGCAGAATTATGAACTTGTACAATGTGAGACATATCTCGTTGCACAGTTTAGTTACAATCATACACTGGAAAACAAATTGAAATAATGGTTGAATTCCTGTCCTAAAGTTGCCAGAGATCCATGGTTATTTTCACAGATATTCCTCGTATTACTGCACCGCCATCTAGGGTTTCATGTCAAAACTACAATGCCTTACTGCAATTCAATTACAGTGGTTTACTGTTCTGTTTTACAAGGCCCCTGGTAGATCCAACAGTCATTCCTTTTACAGTATAGCATCATGAGGAGCGGCCTCCTTTACATAATATCTCAGCTCCTTTTGCTTCCAGTTTTTGCTTCTTTTCTTTATTGCTGTTTGACACAGTTACCCCAGGAAATAATCCAACATGCCAAATTCCTGTGTACCCATCCTCTTTTGAAAACTGTATGTACAATATTTTCAAAGGCTATCCCAAATCAAATAAAGTAGACACTAAACAGGCAAATTGAATGCCAGAATGTTTTTACTAATATCTGAAAACAAACTACTCCAATTCAACCCTTCAAAAAGGTCCCTCTGGTTTTAATCCGTCTTCTCTTTTTGAATTATCCTTTTAAACCAGGGCTCTTCGACAAGAGAACAATAAGCCTTATGGCTTGCTGAGTTACCGACTAATCTTTGTGTTCTGGCTTAAGTATAATCACTCATATCCTTCCATGAAACACCAGTTGTGTTTAGGGTTAACAATTCCCAAGGCATTTCTACCGATTTATACTGGTGGTCACACCATAACTACACCCTTCTAGTCGTACCAGAATCACATAGAAATAGCACAGGGGTCTAAGGGTTCATAGTACATTAAGAACTGACTTCTGAGCCTCCAGACATGTGCTCAGTTGTGATTTTGAATTATTAGTCCACTGCTGGGAGGTCAACACACCAGCATTGCTTTTATGCATCAACCTAACTGTGTCAGCTACATTGCATACAATAGCAGACCATGACAACCCACATGATTGTATGTCAGTGGCATATAGTGCGAACAAACCATTGCTCCGAATATTCACTCTTAATAACCAGCATGATACGTCAATGGTCATACTTTGATGTCATAATGAATACAGTAGGCTGTGAAACAAGACGAAAATTTAACTTCTAAGCAAACCCTTTGTCTCAGAGCCTTAAAAAAAAACGTTCCCAAAGCGGAAAATTATGTTCCTGATAACAGTCAACAGACCTTCTCCCATTAGTCTCCATTATTTTCTTTTTTGTTTGCATTGACACTGAAACCCATGGCAAAATCCAACATGGCCTGTTTACCCTACAGCTTTTTTTTTTAATTTCATAAAGAAATTTCTCAAAGGTCCCCTATGGACACTTAGTAATGCACCTCAAGCGTGCAAAATCACGGCCTTAATGCTGGGCCACAGACAGGTGATTTTATCTCTGTATACAAAAGAAATATGCCGACTGACACTGTTGGACAGTGTAGGGACAATATCCTTAACCCTCCCTGGCTTTCTAGTACTATTAGAGATTGGAGTATAATTATTTGGTTCACTATTCAGGCGCCTAAAGTGAGTTTAATTCATTGCTTGATTGAAAACATTGTAACCCAATTTTTGTTTTTCATGCAAACTATCTTTTTTTCAGTTCTGTCACTACTTAAATGAGATGTTTGTTTCTTTCTATTTGACTGATAATTGCAGTCTCCATTAATTTTTTGGTTGACTGGAAAAGGTCACTCAGGTGATCTCTGCTTGAAAACATCACAAGGGAATTAGGCAAACACTTTAAAACAGGCCTACCATCAGGATTCTTAACTTTACTGATTTATCATGAAGACCGATGGGCATGCTACATTCCTGCATTTGCATCTCCAGTAGTTGAAATTTGGAAACAGTGGTTAAACTGACTACCATCGTGACATTTATATCTGTGAGGGACATTACCCTTGAGCGGTGTGTGTATTTAGAAATATTTATATATATATATATATATATATATATATATATATATATATATATATATATATATATATATATATATATATATAAAAAGGTAGCTGTGAGAGCAGGTTGTCACTTCACACACAGTGATGTATGACAGATAGCAATACAAGTAGACTTGCCAAAGTCTCTCAATCTGATATAAAAGATTTGAAATAAAAATTGAAATGAATCAAGTTTTATACAAAAAAGGTTTAAGAAGACCTCTAGTTTCTAGGTTCAGCCACCGACCTAATTGGAGGAGTAGGGGGGATTACTAAGTAGCATTTGTAGGAGAACCGAGGGACTTGCGCTAGTCTACGGTACAAGTTGCTCTCTCTATAGGATGAACTACTCCTGCTGCTAACCCTTCAAGGACCGCTAATACAGGTTTATATCATGCCCTTGGTCATCACAATGCATGAACACAGACCTGCCACGTACCTCACCAAGGCTATATTCATGTATCATGCTGACCATACACAGACCTACCATGTACCTCACCAAGGCTACATTCATGTATCATGCTGACCATACACAGACCTGCCACGTACCTCACCAAGGCTACATTCATGTACCATGCTGACCATACACGGATCTGCCACGTACCTCACCAAGGTTACATTCATGTCCCATGCTGACCATACACATACCTTGCAACTATCTCACCAAGGCTACATTCATGTACCATGCTGACCATACACAGACCTGCCACCTAACTCACCAAGGCTACATTCATGTACCATGCTGACCATACACAGACCTGCCACGTACCTCACCAAGGCTACATTCATGTACTATGCTGACCATACACAGACCTGCCACGTAGCTCACCAAGGCTACATTCATGTACCATGCTGACCATACACAGCCCTGCCACGTAGCTCACCAAGGCTACATTCATGTACCATGCTGAACATACACAGACCTGCCACATAACTCACCAAGGCTACATTCATGTACCATGCTGACCATACACAGACCTGACACATAACTCACCAAGTCTACTTTCATCTACCATGCTGACCATACACAGACCTGTCACCTACCTAACCAAGGCTACATTCATGTACCATGCTGACCATACACAGACCTGTCATATAACTCACCAAGGCTACATTCATGTACCATGCTGACCATACACAGACCTGCCACGTAACTCACCAAGGCTACATTCATGTATCATGCTGACCATACACAGACCTGCCACCTAACTCACCAAGGCTACATTCATGTACCATGGTGACCATACACAGACCTGCCACTTACCTCACCAAGGCTACATTCATGTACCATGCTGACCATACACAGACCTGCCACCTACCTAACCAAGGCTACATTCATGTACCATGCTGACCATACACAGACCTGCCACGTAGCTCACCAAGGCTACATTTATGTACCATGCTGAATATACACAGACCTGCCACGTACCTCACCAAGGCTACATTTATGTACCATAATACGCAGACCTGCCACGTAACTCACCAAGGCTACATTCATGTACCATGCTGACCATACACACACCTGCCACATAACTCACCAAGGCTACATTCATGTACCATGCTGACCATACACAGACCTGCCACCTAACTCACCAAGGCTACATTCATGTACCATGCTGACCATACACAGACCTGCCACGTACCTCACCAAGGCTACATTCATGTACCATGCTGACCATACACAGACCTGCCACGTACCTCACCAAGGCTACATTCATGTACCATGCTGACCATACACAGACCTGCCACCTAACTCACTAAGGCTACATTCATGTACCATGGTGACCATACACAGACCTGCCACGTACCTCACCAAGGCTACATTTATGTACCATGCTGAATATACACAGACCTGCCACGTACCTCACCAAGGCTACATTTATGTACCATAATACGCAGACCTGCCACGTAACTCACCAAGGCTACATTCATGTACCATGCTGACCATACACACACCTGCCACATAACTCACCAAGGCTACATTCATGTACCATGCTGACCATACACAGACCTGCCACCTACCTCACCAAGGCTACATTCATGTACCATGCTGACCATACACAGACTTGCCACGTACCTCACCAAGGCCACATTTATGTACCATGCTGACCATACACAGACCTGCCACCTAACTCACCAAGACTACATTCATGTACCATGCTGACCATACACAGACCTGCCACCTAACTCACCAAGGCTACATTCATGTACCATGCTGACCATACACAGACCTGCCACGTAACTCACCAAGACTACATTCATGTCCCATGCTGACCATACACAGACCTGCCACGTAACTCACCAAGGCTACATTCATGTACCATGCTGACCATACACAGACCTGCCATGTAACTCACCAAGACTACATTCATGTACCATGCTGACCATACACAGACCTGCCACCTAACTCACCAAGGCTACATTCATGTACCATGCTGAACAAACACAGACCTTGCACCTAACTCACCAAGGCTACTTTCATGTACCATGCTGACCATACACAGACCTGCCACCTAACTCACCAAGACTACATTCATGTACCATGCTGACCATACACAGACCTGCCACGTACCTCACCAAGGCTACATTCATGTCCCATGCTGACCATACACAGACCTGCCACGTAACTCACCAAGACTACATTCATGTCCCATGCTGACCATACACAGACCTGCCATGTAACTCACCAAGACTACATTCATGTACCATGCTGACCATACACAGACCTGCCACATAACTCACCAAGGCTACATTCATTTATCATGCTGACCATACACAGACCTGCCACATAACTCACCAAGGCTACATTCATTTATCATGCTGACCATACGGCAGGGTGGCGGGCAATATTGGTAAGTTTGAAAGGATGTTTGGAAAAAAAGGGTAGTCCCAGTAAATATGTTACGTTAAAGTAGGTATAGTAAAAGTGCTGTCAACAGTGACAATTAACCTTTTAAGGGCCGCTGATGCAGGAGTGCAACATGCTGATGAGTGGGCATGATGCAATAATGTAGTGCTGGTGAAACTGCTCATTAGTGCATCATGCTGACTCTTTGGGAGTGTATCAACACCATAAAGTCGCCATGATGGATGAATGCAGTCCTGGCGAGTGATTCAGCAGGGCTGCTTTGATGCATCATGCCGACCAATGGGCATGCTGCATTGATAGGACTAGGTCTACGGTTTCCCTGATTGGTATAAAACACAAGGGACCAGCTTCTACCAGATGACCCATCCCTAATTGTTGGTATATCTAGAATTAGGCTGATGCTGAAAGCTGAAATACTTAAGCAAATGCATCTGCGGCCTTTAAAGAGTTAAAAACTTAACAAAAACCCAAGCTTGTCCCATAGATTAGCAGGTACAAGTGGTATTATCCACCCATTATACCACGATTTCGGAACTTCCGGTGGGTTTATATGCAGTTTAGCCGTGCATTATTCTGCATATACCACCCATGTGCTTTTTTGAAATTTTTGGTATATACTTTTTCGGGCTCACGTTGGACTTAGAATATTTTTGGAGACGCGGGCGTACATAGAAACTTAGCCTCGCCATTGTTTGAATGTGAAAAATCGTCCTAACTCGTATCAGGATTGAACCCCGCCCGCAGTGGTGGTAGGCGAAGGCCTTAGCCATTGCGCCACACTGAACGGTGATGAAATCAAATGCGAATATAAATAAGAGCTTGACCGGAGAGGTACCGAATGTTCACACTCACTTTTCGTATGGAATCCAGCCATGACATGTTATAATATTAAAATCCCAAGAAGTATTTGATCCATAGACGAGGAATGCGTGCTAATTGTCTCCATTTTCTTCGATATAAATAAGAATCCATTGATTTTCCCGTGGCCGCTCTGCGCGAAGCCATTGTTTCGGCGTCTTTCTTGTACGACGAGCAGTTGACCTATATCTACATCCGGGCCACTGACACACTTTCGCCGGACAAGGAGGCGGGTGGGAATGGCTGGACCGCGACTCGCGTACGTTGGGAAAATCAATGGATTCTCCTTTATTTTGAATATATTGGACATAATACGTATGGAGGGATCATCTAGACTATCTAAGGATATGTATGTATTAATTTGAAGACGTGTCATGGTTGGATTCCATACGAAAAGTGACTGTATACACAGCGGTACCTCTCCCAGCAAGGAACAAAAACAATGGCTTCGCGCAGAGCGGACACGGGCCGTGTCGCTTGCACTTACAAAATGCCTTCTCGTGGCTATATTCTGTGGATATCAGGTAAGAAATTAATACAAAATGGAGGAAATGGTGGTATAAACCTATTAGTTCATGGATGTTGGAGCCCACGGGGAGTCTATGCTGGATATACCCTCGCCGCTCCGCGGCTCGGGTATATCCAGCATAGACTCCCCTAGGGCTCCAACATCCATGATCTATTAGCTTACTAAAGTGAACCAGTGGACCAGTGGCCTTCTCAGCCAAATCAATCTTGGTGTCACTTCTGTTTCCACCAAGTGCTTCTAATAAAGCGCCTCTTAATTCCTGCGTTCTGCTCTGCCTCCCGTTTATAGGCCCCTAGCTAGGTGATTTCATGTCCCTTGTTGATTTTAAACAAATTCTCTTGTCCCCTTGTCGATTTTAAGGATATGCCTTGTGCCCTTGTCAAACTTAAGAAGTGGCCTTGTCCCCTTGTCATTTATAAGATGTGGCCATATCCCTCATCTACCGACCCCACATCCCTTGTCTATTTTAAAAGGTGGCCTAGCCCCCTTGATGACCTTACCTATTTGGGGCCCTACTTGTCAAAAACCATAGTAGTCTCTGGGCGCTAAAACAGACAAAAGACTGTTTAAACTGTGTTCAGGGGTGCTAGCGCATAAATGCATTATGACTGTAGGTCATCTTGATGCACCAGTGTTGGTGGGTTTGCCCTGCAATGCCTGCTTAAATGTCTGTTTCCCTTAATTACTGCTTCCCTGAATGTATGATTCACTCAAATCCTGCTTCCCTAACTCCCTTTCCTCTTCCCTGAATGCCTGCTTCCCTGAACGCCCATTTCCCTGAATATCTGCTTCCCCGAATGTCTGCTTCCCTGCATGTCTTCTTCCCTGTATGTCTGCTTACATCAATGCCTGCTTCCATCAAAGCTTGCTTCCATCAATGCCTTCTTCTGCCAATGCCCGCTTCAGTCAATGCATTATTTCCCTACTTGATTCCCTGAATCCCTGTTTCGCTGCATGTTTCCCCATCTGCTTGTAGGTAATTATCCACAATGACTTGTTTCCTCTGCAATTAAAACATTGTTTAAAACCATAATTTAAAACATCTCAAGCAGTTTTTTATCATTTGTCACTCACCATGTCTCCTGTTTCCCTGTAGTTTACCTTGAAAGCTTTTGTGAAAATCCCCTTGTTACATTGGTTTGTTTATATATTGATTGCCTTTCTTTTTTCTTCTACAAAAGAGTGACAGGAGATGGAACAGAACTATAGAAATGTGTCTGCCTGGATCTTAATCAATTTACAGAGGTGCTGGTGTGTGTGTTTGTGTGAGAGTATGTGAATAATAGATTTTTAATGCCATTTTGACAGCTGATTTCATATTCATGGTGAAAACTACATTACACAATTTCACAGAGAAATGTGTAGGTGTCTGAGCATATATATACACCACACACATCCGAGGGGATAGGAAAGAGGAGATATAGACACTTTTAAGGGGGTTAGGGAAGCCCAGTGTTTTGTTTATGTGTATGTTTGGGGGGGGGGTATGGGATTAACTAGAACTGGGAAAGGTTTTGAAGGGAAGTGGGATGGATGGCACAGACAGGCAGTCAGACAGTCATTTACTCTAGAATGACTCAAGATATGGTCATATTAACCTTGAGATCATCTTAGGATCTAGACTTGAGAACCTTCTTGAGTATAAGATGTTTTTTCCATGTCCATGTTTCCAGGAGATGATCACATTCTCAATTCTTTTAGTGTTCACAAGTTGGGATTTTCTGACCTTGGTAGGACTGAACAATACTGCTGCATTTATGCATCATGATGACCAATGAGCATGGTAATATAAGGATGCACTTATGGGCATGATGCATGAATGGATAACCAGAACTTAAAGGGTTAATCAATCAAAGCTCAATATGAATCATAAAGCCTTAAATCCTCCCACCAAAGGCTTCCAGCCGCAACCAGCACTTCGCCGTCCCCATAAAACCATTCAAATCCATTTATTTTCCCCAGGTTCCCATTGTTTTAAAACATGGCTGTTTTATCTCAAATAATTAAATTATTTGATGGCAGTTATAATTAGATATTTTGACTGAGAGCTGAGATGAAAGGGTACCAAGGGATGTGTCGGAAATTTGTCACACTGATCCCACAGACAAGAAAGGCTGAATAAAAAAAAAACTTTGCTCACTTCGTCTTGAATGATTCCCTCAGATATTGTTGGAGTTAAAAAGTGTAATGTTGTAATTCTCTGACTTTCTCTTTAATGCAATGGAAATGAAACATGAGGCACATTTGAAAAAAAGAAAATAAGGATAAAGGAAAGAACCTGAATTGTTTGAAAAGGCTGTGGGTATTTGGCAGTTAGGACAGAAGGGGTTTACTCAGTGCCATTGTTGCCAATAACCTTTCTACATGTTCTTGTGGTGGAAAGCTACAAAACTGGAAAGGAAATAGGAGGGGATGCTGAGGGGATGGGTGGGGGAGTTCTATATACCTATGGGATTGGTTCACTCCTAGGTGATTGCCCTGGTGCACACTGTAATAGAACAACTGTTAAATCTAAAGAAAAATGGGTAGTGAACCCCCTAACAGAACATGATGAAAATAAAGAAAATTATGCATTTCAAAAATCAAGAAATGTCAAATAACAAAGGTCTATTTCCTGAAAAAAAGGAAAAAGAATATCACCAGGGCTGCATTCATGAGTTATGACAACCAATGGGTGCATTGATGCATCTTTGGGCCTTAAAGGGTTAGTGTACACAACGGGACCAATTCAACAACTTAGTCTCCACCATTCTCAAAAACAGACAAAGCCAAATGGAGCATAAAGGGAGGCGCAGGGAGTAGACTCTCATGTTCCTGGATGACAGCCACTCACACTTAGCATTCAAAGGACAATGTGGCAGTACGGCTGTGAGGTGGTTGTTATCAAAAGGTTTAGTTGTAAAACTATGCAAAAAAAGTCCATTATATCTGGTAATTGGGAATGGGTAGTGTTAAACCATGATATGGGCAGTTATTTCTGTTTTTTTTTCCCTTTCTATAATATATTGTTATTTATGATTGATATGTGTAGAGACTGAGCCGGTTATTGGACAGTTTCCATCTACCTTGAGATAATACCACTGTGTGCATGTTGTCACAAAATTATTCATTTATCCTTTCACATAGTTAGCACACTTATGTGACTGTGTGCAATTATTATCTACATGCCTATCTAAGAGTAGATCAGTCTCTACCCACATCGCTAAGTCACTGCATTTGTTCCCTAGGGCTGGTGATCAGACTAAAAGAGACTAACTTATATCTTTTATGAATATCACATAACACCTGGTTACCTATATTAGGGCACCACTGTATACTTTTATTACTGTTATTGCATAAATGATCATGGTAGATAACCATACCTGCCTAAGCTAGTCATGCAAAATATGTAAGGAGGCTGTTAAACCTCTACAAAAACGTGATAAGACGAAATACTTAGTGGGAAGGGGTGCGTGAAATACACGGTGACAGCCACCGGATTGTGATTGGTAGGTTGATTTTTCTGGTTTTTCCTTTTCTATAATAAATTGAATTATTTCTGTCTTTGATGAATTCTTGAAAATAATCTTCTTAAATAAAGCAAGAGAATAATATATAGCCCAGGTGGGGCATGCACTAAGGATATACACATTTATGTTGATGGAATGTGCCATTATACTGATATATATATATATATATATATATATATATATATATATATATATATATATATATATAATGGTATGCCCAGGCACAGCCGGGTATTAAGTGCCGTTTATAATTACTATTCATCACTATTCATCACTTGGGCTGGTTCTCAGACTAGTGACTTATTTATGCTGACGTTAACTGATGCATGTTGGATATGCCTGATAAACATAGGCCTATTTACTACATGGTGAGCACATCAATGAATGCCCAAGCTGTCAGGGGCTTATGCTATATAGGATACTTAGTACCCTATGGAAAGAACCTTTTTGTTTCCTTTAATATAGCAATAACATTACCGGTACTCACCTTAACATTTATGCAGACTATGTAATGACTAAATAACATGTAATACGACGTATACATATATATCTTACAGTGTTATCTGTTATCTCATGCTAGATGTTATCAACCGCTAGATTCTACTCTTTGACGAATAATATAGTGGGTGATAGAATCTAGCGGGCTATACAATCTAGCGGGCTATACAATCTAGCACACGTTAGAATCCACCAGGTGATAGAATCTAGCGGGCATGAGACAAAGCCTGTCTGATGGGTAACCAAAACATGCGATGGAATCTGATGATCATCTGACAAAGATTAGAATCTAGCAGGCATGGAATAAAAAAATCTGAAGGACGTTAGAATCTCGCAGGGATACATCTTGTATTTGAAAAGTATAGAAATCTAACGGAGGTTAGAATCTAGAGGGCATAAAATGAAAATCTAGTGGATACGAGACTGAATAGAGATAACTGTTGGGAGTTAGACAATAATTGAGATAATCTAGCGGGCATAGGCTGACGGGCGTTATAAAGAATGACATCTGGTCCTGGTGGCCATTTGTCTACAGGCTACAGGTGGCCATAAAACCTGTTCATCCTATGGCCTCTCATTTCCTCCATTTTGTATTAATTACTTACCTGATATCCACAGAATATAGCCAGGAGAAGATATTTTGTAAGTGCAAGCAATACTGCCCGTGGCCGCTCTGCGCAAAGCCATTGTTTTTGTTCCTTGCCAGGAGAGGTACCCCCATGTTTACACTCACTTTTTATATGGAATCCAACCATGACATGTCGAGATATTAAAAAGAATACATCCTTAGATAGTCTAAATGATCCCTCCATGTCAAATGAGTCCATAATATTAACAATAAAGGAGAATCCATTGATTTTTCCATCGTAAGCGAGTCGCGGTCCGGCCATTCCCACCAGCCTCCTTATCCGGCGAAAGTGTGTCAGTGGCCCGGATGTAGATATAGGTGATCTGCTCGTCATACGAGGAAGACACCGAAAATTTCGGACCGGTATGGAAAATCAATGGATTCTTATTTATTCTGAATATATCGGACATATCAAGCATGGAGTACTCATCTAGAATGTCTAAGGATATGTATGTTTTAATTTGAGGACTTGTCATGGTTGGATTCCATACAAAAAGTGAGTGTGAACACGGCGGTACCTCTCCAGTCAAGGAAGAAAAACAATGGCTTCGCACAGAACGAACCAGGCCGGGACTCACGTACGATGGAAAAATCATTGGATTCTTTTTTATATTGAAGAAAATGGAGACAATTAGCACGCATTCCTCGTCTATGGATCGAATACTTCTTGGAACTTTGATATTATAACATGTCATGGTTGGATTCCATACGAAAAGTGAGTGTAAACATAGGACAAGGACCCTAGGTTAGAACTTATTTACTATCGTATTGGGTTTCATCACCGTTCAGTGTGGCGCTATGGCTAACGTCCTCGCCAACCAGCACTGCGGCCGGGGTTCAATTCTCCTACGAGTTGGGACGATTTTTCACATTGAAATGATGGCCAGATTGAATTTGTATGTCTGCCACACATTTCCCAAAATATTCTAAGTCCAACTTGACCCCAAAAAAGTATATACCACAAATTTCAAAAATGCACATGTGTGGTATATGCAGAATAATGCACAGCTAAACTGCATATAAACCCACCGGAAGTGCCAGAATAGTGGTATAATCACATATATAAGTGCTCCCCCTTGGCTCAGGCAATTTACTATTTATAGTAGACCGCAGAAGCCTTATTAGGTCAACACCTTTAGATAGACAATGCGATAAAAGCATTGCTGGTAAGTTGACCACACAACAGCATTGTAGTTCTGATGCATGTTATCTTGTGCAAAAGACACACTATAGAAAATAGCTGTTGGATCTACTAGGGGTCCTAGTAAAAGCTGAACAGTGAACAACCGTATTCATATTGTAGTCATTCATTTTGGTTTTGACAAGAGGCCCTAGGTGGCTGTGTGGTTGTAATTGTGGAATATCTGTCAAATAATGATTGATCTCTGGCAACTTTGGGATTCCGTCATTATTCAGATATCATCATTTTTAAAGTGCAGGCTTGCAAGTATAATATAAAAAAAAAGAAACAAAGAATATTTGTATCAAAACCACAGGGATATTTCTGAGTGGTTGAATTAAAGTATCTTTTTTTTTCTTCTAAATATGACGTCTTTTTATTTGATTAGGGACAGCCTTGTGAAAATTTCATGCAAACAATTTTCCATTGGTAAACAAGATGATGGCATGTTGGATTTTGTCCTGGGGTAACTGCGTCAAAGAATGACGTAAAAAAGACGCAAAGCAGACAAAAGCAGAAAGGACTGACGGAGGTGTATAAGCTGACGTGATATATTATGTTCCTCATGATGCTCCCATTGTACAAACCCTTTGACCTTACCACCAAGGCTGCCACCATTAGCACCGTTTCCATATATATGGGCAAATGAGGTTACCACACCAGCCGCCAATAGCTGCCAATAATGTTCATCTTCAAGAAGGTGCTGGTTTCAATCTGGACATGTTAATAAATTGGCAAAGCATACAAAGTCAACTACGCCATAGTTTTCCAGTTGAAACCGTTTGGGGTTCAACGGGGAATCGATCCTCAACCGCTGTGGCAGAAGATGAGCTCGCTATCCACTAAACCAAGGCAACCAGTGGTAGAAACCAATCTACATCAAGGATTTGAAAAAGTTTTCTGACATACCTGAAGTTTAAAGAGCTCGTTAGCATAGATTTCAATGGTGCCAGGTGGACTTATTAAGAGAGAAACATCCTTAGATATCCTATATGAACATGCCATGCCTAACTTCTCCATTTTCTTCGAAATAAATAAGAATCAATTGATTTTCCATAGCGATAGGTGTCGGCACCCACCATTGCGGCTTGCGACCCAGCTCTTCAGCCAAAAGTAGGTCAGGTACATCCGGGCACCTACCCGCTTCGTCAACAAGACGAAATGGCTGTGTATCAGGCTGTGTGCGTTGGATTGGTATGGAAAATCAATGGATTCTTATTTATTTCAAAGAAAATGGAGACAAAATGTAGGCGAACACCAACTAGAGATCGTATATTTGGCGGTGCTAGAATAACAAAGCTTGACACGCTTGGATTCTACCCGAAAAGCGTGTGTAAAGGTGGAGGCATGTTGGACAGGTTTACAACATAGCCACATAGCCATTAAATACAGGGTTATAAGGTAAAAAAATTAAAATGGAGGAATCTATTAGATAATTATAATTATATAATAGACACAACTAGAACAACAAACGTATAGTTCATGTAGTTTTATTGAACCTTATTTATTATATGATCACAACGTTTCAGCTGAATGTAGCCTTCATCTATTAGATAAACGCCTTAATCCATGTTATGAGACAGCACTGGTGGGTTAATGGTTTAATATTAAACCACTCGTGGGTTAATGGTTTAATATTAAACCATAAACCAACGAGTGCTGTCTCATAACATGGATTAAACGCTACATACGGAAATAATCCAAGAATTTACAACAGTAAATAAAATATTGAATGTCTGTGCCTAAAAATATGTTACCCTGGACATAAATGTGAGATTGTATGTGTTGTATATCGCCCACCTAAAGGTAAAGTTATTGAGTGTTATAATCTCTTGACAACATGTATGGGTCATGGTAGTGTGAAATATAATGAATGTTGGGTTATGGGGGATCTAAATGTTAACAGTAAAGCAAGAAATTGTACAAAATTTAGTTCTAAGAATGTCAAATTTCTTGAAACAAACTGGACTCAGATATCTTAACACTCCAGCTACTTATTATGACTACTATTATACAAACTGTGATTGTGTAAAAGCATATGGTGTACTTTATAATCTCTGTGATGACCATATACCGATATATGTTATAAGGAAGAAGCAAAGAATAATAAAACCAAAAGCCATAGTTATACGATGTAGAGATATGCGAAATTTCTCACAAGATTTTCTAAATGCAATGGATAACTCAGACTGGAACAACTGTTTATTGGAGGACATGAATGTAAATAACAAATATGAGTGTATGATTAATAATATTTATATGTACTTAAATACAAAACACCCGGTAAAGAAAATGATGTGTCGTATGATAACATTAAAAAAGAGATTTTTCAATAAGGCCAGGAAATGTAGACCGAATATGTTGAATGATATTTGGCCAGAGCTAAGCAAATTAAAAAAAAAACATTAACAAAAGACTGAATGTGAAAAGAAAAAATGTGACTACAAATCTCTTAAATAGGTATAAAAACGATCCAACGCATTTCTGGAAAACCTTGAATGGAGTCTGGAAAGGTCAGAGTTCCAAACCCGCAATGTGTCTAAAAGATAACAATAGTAATACTGTTAAACAGCAACATACTGCGAATTTTGTTAATGACTACTATATAAATATTGCCATGGACCTAGCAAGAAAAATAGTTAGTGGTGTATATGTACAAGAGGATTTAGGTTTTAATAGTGTTATGACTTTTAGAGAAATAACTGTAAACCAGTGTGTTAAAACTGTGAAATCTATAATGGGTCACAAAAGCTCATGTATTAAAGATTTACCATGTAGTATTATTAAAACTTTATTAAGTCTTAACCATATTTATTACAAAGTTTGGTAAATGACACTATTAAGAAGGGTGCACTACCGGATGTTATGAAAATATGACAAATAGTTCCATTGCCTAAAAGCTGTAACTTATCTTATGTATCTAACTGGAGACCCATAACTATGACAAATGTTTTCTCTAAATTAACTAAAAAGATTGTACACTCACAGTTGATGAATTATATTATAGAAAATAATATTATCAGTGATAGACAGTATGGATTTATCCCAACTAGATCAACAGTGGATGCCACTTTCAGGTTAATACAAAATTTATTGAAGCTAAAAATAGAGGTGATTACTCTCTGGTACTTTTTCTAGATTTGAAAAAGGCATTTAATACAGTAAATCTGGATATTTTAATGATTAAATTGCATAGTATAGGTTGTGATAACCACTGCCTAAAATGGTTAAAAAGTTTCTTATACAATAAAAAACAAATCACAATAGCTAACGATATTAAATCCAATGAAAAAGTACTGGATTGTGGGGTAGCCCAAGGAACAGTCCTAGGCCCACTGTTGTTCAATATATATATATATATATATATATATATATATATATATATATATATATATATATATATATATATATATATATATATATGTATGTATATATATATATATGTATATATATATATATATATATATATATATATATAACCAGAGTAGTAAAAAATTGTGATTTTTTTCTATATATGCAGATGATGTAGCACTTGTGCTAAATGGTAAATATACTGAGATTATGAGTAAACTTATGCAGTCTGATGTTGTTAATATTGAGAAGTGTTGCAGCTAAAATATCCTGACTATGAATGTAAAAAAACAAAGGTCTTATGGTGTCACTCGATTATGCAACATAATGTTAAATACGATATTACTTTGAATAATACCAAATTGGCTTGTGTTGAACATTTTAATTACCTGGGTGTAGTAATTGATTTTGATTTAAATTTTAAAACACACTGTGAGAAAGTTGTGCCTGACATGAAAACTAATTACAATTTCCTAGATGTACATGTATAGAGGGGTTTCAAGTAAAAAAACTTCAAGCCTAGAAGTTATGTACTTGTAGATGGGAAACCCCTGGAGGGTCTGCTTGATATTGATACTTCATCAAATTGTCAAAAAGTCTGCTCGCTAGTACTTCATTAGTGCATCAAACAATTAGCATGGTGCTAAAGATCAGAAGAATGACTGGAACGATGACCTCATTTTACCTTTTGAAACTAATTTGAAAATACTTCAATGAATTTAGACTTCACATATCTATTATTCCTCAAGATCCCATGAGACCTGAGGGTCTTTACAAGTAGAGACTAGATCATGCAACAACAACCTGCGATTGTTTCTTTTATTCTTTCTCAGATTTTCTCAGAAACACAACCAAAAACATTTACAACTAATCTGTTTCTTTACTGCTACTTCATTGGAACGCATTAGTGCAATGGCTGTTTTATTGGATGAGGAAAGCACTGACATGCAACACATCCCATCTATGATCCTTGAAATGCTGACGATGTCTTAATGTACTATGCCCATAGCTCATAATCATGCATGGATGCAGCTTAGGTGAGTAGCTGAAGTTGACAATAAACTAGGGTAGTTGTACAGCTTTGCTTCAGGTAGATCTGGCCAAAGTCTAGGAATCAGCAGACTTTATATCACAATGTTATTAAAACAACTTCTCCCTAAAGCCGTATTTGCCTTTAGTTGATCAACCAGCTTTCTACATTGAATAACCATGCTGTCCCCTCTAGGATGTCCTCTCTACTTGGATAAGTTTGTATCAGGATGCACTGGAAAGCATTTGCAAAACCCTTTCAAGTGTTATTAAATTTCCTCAGATATTCCTCTAATTAAACCACCTTTTCACCTGAAGTCAAACACACATACATGTACACACCTATCAAGCTCTTTACAAAAGATGATTAGATGAATCTTTACGCTATATGGTGTACATGCCGTTTGCAAGATGAACAGCACCTTTCATCTTGTCAACTGCATTAATTTGTCTCTATTTAGTTGCATGGAGTTCATTTTGGATTGACCAAATACACTGGAAGTAGTAACTAAACATCTGGATGGGGATCTACTTGTCACCCTCTCCATGCAGTGCTCTGGTTGGAGAGTTGAGGGTAAGAAGCCCCTGCGGTGTCAAGAAGACTGTTTCCATGGCAACGGACAGCAACCAGAAGTTGAGGTGGAAGTTGGTGAGCTAATTATAGGTGACTACCTACTTTGGAACAACGGGATACCCAACAGGTCCAAACAGAGAAGGGCTCAGTATATAATGGGCCTTTGGACTGTTTTGGTAGAATATTGATGCCCCTTTGACCATATTTAGCCATTATGTAAGGACTCATATGGTTATTCCTTATATTTATTCTAGTTTCAGACCAGTTTCAGGCTATTACAATAGGTGTTTTTGATGTTGTATTATTTTGGACGTTATCAAGATACTGTAAAACATATGCTCCTGTGTCTCTCTTTGCTTATATCCTATCCTCAACAAGACATCATGTGTTTGTAAGTTAATTATGTGGTAACTCATTTATAAGGTGCACTTTTGTTATTAATATTATAGATAAAGAGAAAACAATATGTGTGGTGATTCATGGTGACATTATTGAGAAATACTTTCCTGGTTAATAGGGGTTTCATTTAAAAGGCAGTATATCATACAAATGTTTAGAGTATAATGTGTTAAAGACCTAAGCAGGATCTTTTAAAATTTATACTATGAAACAATCTACAGCACTAGCAGTATTGTGATAGTGCTGGGTGCTCTGTTACCATAACATTTTTCTCACTCACAACCTTTCACTCATTATTATTCATACCATAGATACCAACAGTGGTCCAACTAAATTGTCATTGTGATTCCTGCTCTTCCAATTTATTTGTTTTAATCTGCTCAGAGAAGAAAATAATTTCTTATTACTTTTGTGGAGCTGCTGCACGGGATGCTGAAATCATTAAAATCCTCATAATGTATTTGTCGGGAGTATGTGTGTAGAATTGGTAGTGGGTTTGGATGGATGGCTGAATGGGATGGCAAGGGTGAAGGTTTGTTAGGAGGGTGAGTGAAAATCTGGGAAGAAAGGTTATTCTGAATTTCCCTGATAAATGCAGAGGGTCACAACGACCAATAAAGACCCGGGTGTATTTTTTGAGGTAATGACAACTGAAATCATTTAAAGCATCAACAAAAGAAAGTGACACTAACACATGAATGACAAATTAGTTGATAGCAAATCAAATGTACAGAACTGAGGTTACTCTCCAGAAAGCTCTTTTTGATGAAAGGTGCAATGTTATTCACATTACCATCTGGCCCATGTTGGACTGTTTCTTCACACCCCTATGCACTCCATGTTTAAAGATATTTGAAACAAATGAAATAATCCAAGGAAGTCATTAGTGCATGCCCACTATACTTCCATCATCTGTCTCTCCTTACTTATTAGCTAAAGTAGGAAGGTAAGTAGTTGTTTTACACCATTCCGATAGCTAGGGTCATATATCCATGGCGGTAAGTACACCCAATTGATTATATGACATCATCTAGTTCCAGTACAATCTCTGATAAATTCAGGACATGGATTCCACTGTAATTTCAACGACATTTTTTTATGTTGTGGCCTCAGTTACCAATTGATGCATGGAGACACACATACTCATGCATGGTAATACCAGTTGCAATTTGACTAAAAAGAATGTAAAGTGTAATTTATAAGAACAGCATTCACGCATCATGTCAGCCATTGAACAGCACAGACTCTTCTTCTCCTCTATATCC
Source organism: Acholoe squamosa (assembly GCA_949317995.1). Lineage (NCBI taxonomy): Eukaryota > Metazoa > Annelida > Polychaeta > Phyllodocida > Polynoidae > Acholoe > Acholoe squamosa. The sequence continues at coordinate 77,302,872 of OX439045.1, read as the reverse complement.
CCAAAACTCTCCTCCAGTAACACCAGCCTTTCAGTAAACCACTCCAGGACATAAGCTGCACCTAGAAGTACCCGCAGAGGGAGCGCCACCTACCACCAAACCACCTCACAGCCATACTGCCACATTGTCCTCTGAATGCCAAGTATGAGCCACTAACACCCAGGAACATGGGAGTCTACTCCCCAATCCTACCTTCAGATGCCTTTTGCCTTTGTCGGTTATTGAGAATGGTGGAGACTAAATTGTTGAATTGATCCCTTTGTGTGCATTAACATGGCCTTATTGTTGCACCCACACTGGATGGGGGAGGGGAGAAGGGAAGAGGCACTAGTGCATTTTGGTGTCAATCTCTTTTCCTCAAGAAATAAGCTAATTTTTAGTAGGTGTTTTCTTCATATTTGAAACACATCAATTTCCCTTTCTGTAATTTTTGCCAGGTATATAGAATGATGCACATCTTTGGCTGCCATTATGTACACTGTTGAATTTACAAGGGATCCTTGTAAAACTGAACAGTGAACCACCGTAATTAGATAACAGGGGGCCAGTGTACTTTTTACAAGAAACTCCAGGTGGCAGTGTGGTGGTACAAGGAATCTCTACCAATATAACAACATCTTTGTGAAAATAACAATGGATATCTAGCAACTTTGTGATGAGGAATCCTTCATTATTTCGACAACATTTGTTTTTACAGTGTATGAATTTAGCCGTAGAACTGTATCTACACATTATGCAAATGCATTGAGACTAACTGCATTGAGCTGAAATGACCCTTCCTAAGGAATAGACATGGATGATGCTCCAAAGGAATGTTTGCCAGGAAGGTGTTGCGAAAGGACAGGAATTCAATTCTGTCGGAGGTGCTTTTCCCAAATGGGAACTGACTACCCCCAAGCAATGACTTCTCCCCTGTTTTGCAGCAAGGTAATATGTTATAGAATTGATTCTTAAGTTGTCATGAATTGGGGAATGCTTCCCAATATGACTCACATTAAGAGGATTGATTCTGAGTGTAAGGTAAGAAGTTTGTTCAGAGCAGCAGACCAGCCAGGAACTGGAAGGTGAGTTGCGTCAGTGAGAATTCGATTCCGATTCTTTTCGCAATAGCCTCCAGAACCTCATTCTCAGTACACTCCAATTCCTCTCCACCATTGTAGCTTCCCACTATGAGAAAGTGTGCAAAGGTTACTGATATCGGTGAAAACAGCAATGAGTAACATCCCCGGACTTGCCACCAAAATCCATAACCTTTTTACACAATTCATGTTCTTTTATTTTCTTTTTCGTAATCTGGCTCATGTTTCATTTCCACTGCCTTATAAAAGAGAAAGACACAGAATTACAATGTTCTACTTTTTGACTTCAACATTGTTGGAGGGAATCATTCAAGGCAAAGTGAAAAAGGTTTTTTGATTCAGCATTTCTTCTCTGTGAGATCAGTGTGACAAATTTCTGACACATCCCTTAGAACCCTTTCATCTCAGCTCTCAGTCAGAATATCTTATTATAACTGGCACCGAATAATTTAATTATTTGAGATAAAACTGTCATGTTTTGAAACAATGGAAACCTGGGGAAAACAAAGGGATTTGGATGGATTTATGGGGTCTGCAAAGTATGGGCAGTGACTGGAAGTCTTGAGTTGGAGGATTTAACTCTTTATGATTCAATATTACTCTATACATTGTCATAAACCCCTATGCTCCCACACTACCCCCTGGAGGGAAATAAAAGACGTAGTTGGAGAACAATTTTTAATTTTAAGATATACGTAAAGCTGGCCCACCAGGGTGAGACATGATAGTATGAATTATTCACCATGTTACAATAATAGAACATAAGAACATTATAAATGATAACCATACCAATGCAATGAACAAGAGTATGGGAAAAAATATAACATAATGACCCTATAGATATGGGTATTGTAATGATGTAAATTTATAAATCTTTGGAGGAGTAATGGGGTAGGTGTTGGGAAATTGTGAAGTGGTCAAAATCTGTGACTGGTGTGAAGAGAGGAGTGGTGGGCGTAGAGTATATGGACGGACCCATTCTAGGTAGAGGGACGCATAAGGAAACACTGAGCTTAGATTGATTCAACCTTTGGGTGCTGGTGATGCAGAAGTGCAACATGCCCATTGGTGCATCATGCCAGCTGCCCTCCATGACTACATAGATATACTGTGTTAGGTCACCATGCATAGTGTATGAATGCAGTCCTAGTGTCATCAATCATCAACGATGTATCAATGCATAACGAAATCAATCATGTATCATGAATGAATGAAGTATGGACATTTTATAGGGTAAATGCAGCAAAACACCCTCCTGTCCTGTAATGCATACTATATGTCATGCACAGCACATGTACCAAATGGAAATAATTTGATAATGACCATTTTGATACAACAGATAGCGATAGTGGCGACTCCTACAGGGGCATAGCTGGTTTGGACTCCAGTACCTGTAATAAGCCCACATGTTTGTGGTCTGTATAATTCTTTGTTCATCATTTTCTGTCAATAGTTGGTAAAGCAACACTACACTATTTCTCTGTGTGCAGTTGTAATTTCTAAGACCTGGCATCGTACTCAACATTGCACATCGGTATTTTAGTGAAGGGTGTCTGTGCACTAAGGGTAAGCCTATGGAGCCCTGGGAGTGGATGCTGGACATGCCCATGTAAGCAGCTGGACTACTGGAGCACCATCTAGGGTATCAAACTGGTAATACCAAGGCATTGATACATGTATCATGCTGACCAAGGCTGCATTCATGCATCATGCTGACCAGGTTTATATCAAGAACATGAACGTGTGCTCTTTGATCCCTCTTCCTCCACATCGCTTAATAATCATGAGGGGCCACTTAACCTTTATTTGTTATGAATATCATATTAGTATCATGGAAGTATTTTACAGTGATTGGTAAGCGATAACCATCCATATTTTGTAAAAGATACAGGTAAAAAAGGAGAAATTAGGAGTCCCTAAACAAATGTTTTAGTAATAGTGGCTCAGGTCAACCCTGTAAAAAATAACTGTTGAATCTACCAGGGATCCTTGTAAAACTGAACAGTGAACAACCATATTTATATATCAGGGAGCAAGTGTAGTTTTTCTAAGGAGCCCCAGGTGGCAGTACGATGGTACAAGTTATCTCTGTGAAAACATTGACAGATCTCTGGCAACTCTGGGATGAGTATTCGGGTGTTACTTTGACAGTATTTTTTTTTATATTGAAATCTAAATCGCATGCTCCCTATGCCGCCTTCCTCTCACACACAAACACACACACATCACTCACCCCCAGTGCCTCTGGTAATTCATTAAAATCCAGTCAGACATCTTTCTATAATTTTGTTCCATCTCCTGTAACTCTTTTGTAGAACAAAAAAGAAAGACAATCAATATTTAAACAAACCAATGGAACAAGGGAATTTTCAAAGCGCTTTCAAAGTAAACTACTGGGAAACAGGAGACGTGATGAGTGACAAACGATGAAGACTTCTTTTAGATTATGATGATAAACAGTGTTGGAATTCCAAAGGAGGAGACTAATCATTGTTGATGTTTACTTACACATGGATGGAGAGGCAAGAAATCAGGTAATGAGACGGGAAAGTAAGTAAGTGGGAAAGCAGGTATTCAGGGGAAGCAGGCATACAAGTAAGCTGGCACTCAAGGAAAAGCAGGCATTCAGGTAAACAAACAGACGTTCAAAGAAAGGCAATCAGAAAAGGAGGCATTCAGGAAAACTGGGAGGGGGGAGGGAGGAGGCCTGCAGGGAAGTAGTAGGAAAGAAGATAGGAAAGAAGTTAGAAGGTAGGACAAGGGAAAGGTAGGGAAAGAATGAGGGGAGGGAGGCAATATAGCAGGGAGGAAGGGACAGTTGAAGGGAGGGAGGGACAGAGCAAGGGAGGACAGAGGAGGGGACAGAGGGAGGGACATAGGGAGAGACAGAGGAAGAGACAGAGGGATGGACAGAGGGAGAGACAGAGGGAAAGACAGAGGGAAAGAAAGAGGGAGGGCCAGAGGGGAGGGACAGAAGGAGGGACAGAGGGAGAGAAAGATAATGGGACAGAGGGACAGAGGAAAAGACAGAGGGATGGACAGAGGGACAGACAGAGGGACATACAGAGGGATGAACAGAGGGAGGGACAGAGGGAGGGACAGAGGGAGGGACAGAGGGAGGGACAGAGGGGGACAGAGGGAGAGACAGAGGGATGGGCAGGGAGAGAGACAGAGGGAGGGACAGAGGGAGGGATAGAGGGGGACAGAAGGAGGGACAGAAGGAGGGACAGAGGGAGAAACAGAGGGAGAGACAGAGGGAAAGAAAGAGGGAGGGCCAGAGGGAGAGACAGAGGGATGGACAGATGGATAGACAGAGGGAGGGACAAAGGGAGAGACAGAGGGAGGTATAGAGGGGGGACAGAAGGAGGGACACAAGTAGTGACAGAGGGAGAAACAGAGGGAGAGACAGAGGGATGGACAGAGGGAAATAGGGAGAGAGAGAGAAAGACAGAGGGAGGGCCAGAGGGAGGGCCAGAGGGATGGACAGAGGGAGGGACAGAGGGAGGGACAGAGGGAGGGACAGAGGGAGAGACAGAGGGAGGGACAGAGGGAGAGACAGAGGGAGAGACAGAGGGAGAGACAGAGGGAGGGACAGAGGGAGGGACAGAGGGAGAGACAGAGTGAGAGACAGAGGGAGGGACAGAGGGAGGGACAATGGGAGGGACAGAGGGAGGGACAGAGGGATGGACAGAGGGAGGGACAGAGGGAGGGACAGAGGGAGAGACAGAGGGAGCGACAGAGGGAGGGACAAAGGGAGGGACAGGGGGATGGACAGATGGAGGGACAGAGAGGGGGCAGAGGGAGGGACAGAGGGATAGACAGAGGGAGGGACAGAGGGAGGGACAGAGTGAGGGACAGAGGGAGGGACAGAAGGAGGGACAGAAGGAGATACAGAGAGAGAGAGAGGGAGAGAGAGAGGGATGGACAGAGGGAGAGAGAGAGGTAGATAGAGAGAGAGACAGGGGGGCCACAGGGAGAGACAGAGGGATGGACAGAAGGATGGACAGAGTGATTGACAGAGGGATGGACAGAGGGATGGACAGAGGGATGGACAGAGGGAGGGACAGAGGGAGGGAGAGAGGGAGGGACGGATGGAGGGACTGATGGAGGAACGGATGGAGGGACGGATGGAGAAAGAGATTGAAGATGGGACCTACAGATAGAGTGGGAGAAACAGAGAAACAGAGTGGAGTGGCACTGATAAACACTGGTAGCCTTTTCCTAGAAAACACCCTGCGAGCATACAAGAAAACACCCAGACAGCCATTCTGTGAATCACCGACCTAAAGGCAAGCACCAAGCTCAAATACAAAGACGGTTTTTAGTCACGGCCTTTCAGAGTAATTCACTTTGATGCAGAAGAAAGCCTTGCAACTTAGTGTTGACAAATGTTATTGAGGAGGTAAGAGTCTTATTTCCCTGATCTGGTCAACTATGACTGATTGAACTTTCACACTAAATTAGCTCCTCTCCATTCTCCCAGTTGTAAGAGGACGTGCCTGGGGTTGAAGGTTTTTATGGACGCTGTTTTAGAGGCACACTAATTATGAATAAAGTAACATTATGAGCCAGTCCAGATATGCTCATAGCATAAGCAAGCCAAAAGGAAAAAATGGTAAGTTCCGTCAAGCCTTTCCAAATTTCAGCAATGCTTTCTTTTCATTAGCTTGATACAAATATCCTCTATGGAAACAAGTTGGAACAATAATTGCTGGTCTCGCATTGTTAGAAACATAGTGCAAAATTTAGAACGTTTGGACAGAACAAATAATAATACAGAAAATCATGATATATAGGCTTCTGTAAGAAAAGAATTTGCAAGGGATGAAGGGGAACACGCAAGGAAATGCCCCTTTCACCCTTTAACCCTGTAAGGGTTGTTGATGTATTAATGCATCATGCCCATTGGTCGTCATGATGCACCAATGAAGTGCTGGCGAGTCTGTTCGCTAGCACTTTATATGTGCAACACGCCAACCGTACCAGAGTATACTTATCAACCAAGAAGGATTTGCATGATGCTTCAATGTAGTGCTGATGAACTTCATTGGTTCATAATGATGACCAATGGGCATGATGCACTCCTGCATCAATGGCTTACGGGCAGCTGATGCAGGACCACATCTTGCCACCAATGAAGTGCTGGCCAGTCTGCCTCCCAGCACTTCATAAGGGCATCGTGCCAACCTTACGGGAGTGTACCAGTCCTGCAGGGTCAGCATGATGCACAGATTTAACCCTGGTGAGTTACTCGCCACATCTGCATTAAGGCATCATGAAGACCAATGTACATAATTCGTCGGTGGCCCTTAAAGAATTTAACGATGGGCTAGAAGAAAAGTTTAGACAACTTACAAGAGAAAGTAAGAAGTGAGGAGAGAAAATAAAGTCAAACGCGAGTCTGCCTCTAGCCCAAGACATCTATTCTCCGAGCAGCAATCAGCTGAACACCAGTCTCGTCTAAAATCAATCTTTGCTGTATTAGAGCTTGTTTTTATTGCACAATGTTATTACGGGCCATCATATTCAATCACACGAGCTGAAGTCATGTCGAACGGGCATGGCAGGGAGAAGACAAATTATCTACACCACTTCCATTATGCTGCTGCCCCTATTGCCAACCTCACCCCACCCACCCCTACCCCTTCTACCTAGACTTGTACCCTTAACTCTCTTCACACTGATGTGGCATAAATGCACTATACATATTGCTCATCATGATGCATGAATGCATCAAGACATTATCAGCCCTTAACTGGCATTAATGCATGAATGCATCATTCTATTCTTGTGCTGATGCTTGAATGCAGCCCCTGGCTAGTAACTCACCATTCCTGCATTCATTAACCATCCAACCCCTATCAGGATTGGCACAGTCCCTGAGGGTCAGTATGATGCCCAATACTATAGGTGCAGGTCTCACCAGGACTTACAAGATGGCATCATGTACTTCTGAATTAGCAACCTTAAAAGGTTAAAGGCTGTAGTGGGTTCTTTAATTTGCCTGCTACACCCCATACCAACAATTACACCATCCATTAGCATCTTGTGAAGGTAAACACTATGTAAACATGACGCCCCTGTATTAGGCCACTTATGATATAAGACGCACCAATAGTTTGTGAATGCTCGCCTGAAGTCAGTGTGCCTAACATCAGGTGGCCAAAATTCCACAGGGCCTACACTCAGGGGGCCAAACCTCCTCAGGGCTGACTATCAGGGGGCATATTTTCCTCAGGATCTACTTCCTTGTACTGTCTTTCAATGTTTTACCCATGTATTGCCCCCTGGTGGCCAAAACCAATAAAAATAACCCCCTCGGGGTGCGTTTCTGCCCGTTGGCCCACATATCACTACCCTCCCATTAGGACCACTCCCTAATACATACTAATTGATGATATCATGTCTTTCTTCCTGCCCCATGCTTATATCCATCTTACTAATGCAGACACCCTCCCCACCCATGTATGCCAATTGGCAGCTGTATTGGTTTTATTTGATGAATGCTGTTTGGCAGGCTAGTACTAGTGTATTCTGGTGTTACAATCTAGGAATACAGACTTATGTGCAATTCCCTTTAGGTGAAAAAAGTCTAGAGATTATAGGACACTGTTCTACTGGCCTATATAAAACTATGAAATGTAGCAACTGCCATCTCTGCCTTCTTCTGTTTATCGCACATCTAATACTAATGTCCCATATCTTTAAAAGAGGAGCCCCGCATTGCCCGGCCCTATGCAATAACCCTGCTCAGTATTTCATCATCTGTTTACCACCCGAAATTGTGATGTACTATGTTGAGATCATTAATGCCAAATAACTACAATTGTTAACATATTTCACTGAAATAACATTGAATAAAGATGCAAAGGTTGACTGACATTGGGTTGACTGAGGGGTTGCCTCAAGATTTAATCATTAGTTTGAACGATTTGAGTGAATCTAATCAAAATTGACTTAAGTCTCATACATCTGATGGTTTGAATTGTCTTTTGGGGAAAAATTGACGATGACTAGCAAGCTACTGAAATAGTTCTATTACCACTTGTCAGTGGTTGTGTTGCTTTCACCATCTTTTGGCGAACAAAGCGTATAAAGGCATTGCCTGTGTAAGCCATGGCGTGTGGCGCTAAGCGCCCCTATTGTTTGTGGTAATTAGTCACCCATTCATTAATTAGTCCTGCTGAAATGGATTCCTTCCGTTTGTGCCACCACCCCGACCACCCAGGGTGAGATTGGGGATGGTAGCTGCAATCTGATTGGATCGTTCATATCATGTGACTAACGGGCCTTGCTGAAATGGCAGGCAGGCAGGCCACTGAATTTCATAGTTCTACCATAACTGGTATTCAGAATACTGTATTTACAGCCTCCTAATTTCAATTAAGACAATCTCCATCCCAATACTAGTGCCAAGTGGCATGGGTTCACCTTGCACCATGCCTTCCTTGTCCTAAAAAGTGGACATTGTAAACAAAATTAAAAAAATAACAAGGGAATACTTGCTCCAAAGTTGCCAGAGAATCATCGTTTGTATTTTCATGAAGATCCCTTGTAACAAAGGGCTTGGTATTGGAGCTTCATTGAAGATACTGCGCTGTCACTACAAAACAGATATAGTGATTCTTTGTTCAGTTTTACGAGGATCAACACTGCCATCAGGTATGGCCTTAGAGGGCTTTTGCCATAATTTGAAATAATTGGCTCACTGACTGAATATTTACTGATGGGTGAGTGAACCTTTGTGAACTGCAAAAGCAGAAGTTTCAACCGCCTTCGTAAATGATGGCGCTTGTAGGACTGTAATGGCTTGTTTGAACACCGCAGTTTCAAATAAACATCAGCCTTGAATAAGCACAGAGGGTACAATGGTCTCAAACACTAAATCAAATAAATGCTGGTCTCAAATACAAGCTACGGGTAAAGAAGTATTGAAAATAATAACCACACAGGCATTTAAACAGGCCACACTATTCCTTTCTATTTCTTTTTATTTCATGTTGAGAACGAACCTTACTATGGATTTGTATGGAAACACCCATTCTTCACATAGGTGTGAGGAAACAAAATCTCATTCTCCATGGCCCTGTTCTCCACTGTGACGTCATCAAAATAGCCTCAAATCCCTCATTCAAAAGCAGTCTTTTAAAACAAATAACATCCAAACTGATAATTTATTCATTCCTTACCCTCGAAGCAGGGTTCCACTCGCCTCCGCCTCCCAGATCCTGCTTCGAGCCTAACTCATGAAGAAAGACTCGTTTTTTTAGCAATTCTCGTGAACCTCTGTCTATATGTTTCAAGATGGCATGAGGCAATCCATAGCAGATCCTTTTCAGATTCTCACCCAATATCACCATCTCAGATACATCCTAACAGAACCAGAATTTGATATCATTGACACCCCTTCATAGGTGAACCATAACAAAAACTTAGAATCTTTACCGTAGCTACCAGAATATGGGGGTTCTATGTATAATGGTTACACTATAAGTGTGACCTTGATACACCTATAAAATGATCGTGAATGACAGATCATGTATATCAGTTGCACCCTATGTAGTGGAGTAGTGGAGCCATGATGTGGGGATCTTTGCAGCAGGTAAACCGTCACAGACTCCAGTGACGTCCCCTTGTCTGTATAATAGACTATCTGTTTCCGGTTGGTTTGTCAGGATACAGATGGAGGAGGGTGATAGGGGGATGGAGGCTACCATAGATACCTTATAGATACTGCACAACTTCAATATTGGAGTGTCATATACTAGTTTGTCAGGACATGTGCTGACTGGTTTACGACCGGGCGATGTACACCTACTCAACACAATGTCAACACCTAATTCCTCATTTTAATGAACATACCACTCCGGTGATATATGAATTAGCATTCATTCTAATAAGTGCACCATTACAGAAAATAATGTCTTAGATGCTCAAACCCTGATTCAAAAATCAATTCTAATAGGGGAAACCCCCATCTGCCCTTTTATTGATTTTCTTCTTTGCACTTAGAGTGAAAGTACTGCCAAAAATCTGTTTTACGGTAATTATAGCACAGTAAGACTCATTATTTACATGATTTTTAACCAGGAGGGAGTGTGCTTATGACCGAGAAAGAGTGCTAAATATTGTGATTTGATGTTTTACACGTGAGGATGGGCTGCCGGTGCGCCTTATAGAAGCAGCAAAAGTTGACGGATCTCCTTTTATAATATCTCCTCAATATTCCCTCACCCACTTTGACCACTGTTATATGGAATCAGGGGGGCTCTGAAATAGAAATAAGTCTTTGAACTTTGAAAATCTATTGTTTAGAACAAAAGTTATGATATTGTTCATTTTTTCTCTCATGTCAGCCAAGTCTGTGTATGCCCTATATATATGCGTGGTATTATGGTTCTTATTTTACCATGCATGTCAAAATCTAGTTAATGATAATTTCTCTTTTTTTTCGAATTGAGAGAATTTGAAATATTATTGCTTCCCTTTATCAACTAAATGTCAAATAAGCGCTTTGAACCTTTGATTTTGCTTGGAAAGGGTTTGCCAGAGAACTGGCTTTGATAGATACCGTTGTTGCTTTGTACTGTGTAATACCTTGTGTTTTCGATACTGAATACAAAGTTTGAGCGTGCCGTTTAACACGAGCAAGCAATGTAGATGAAAGGCATTTAAACTATCTAATCTTTTTTTCTATACAAGCCAGACTTTTCATCAAACCCAAATGCAATCATCAAGAGATATTTGAGGAGTTAATTTTTCAGAATAACTGGAAAGGTTAACTTGTCGACCTCCACACATAAATGCCTGTAGGAAGTTTGGGAGGCCTATTTGATTTCCCGTTTTGAGTCTTTCCTGCGTGTGACCTTTGATCACTGACAAAAACATGAGAGCACAATGTTTCACAATCAAACCTCTTATACAGAGTGGGACACTTACACCTTCAAGAACCACTAAAACAATAACCCTTTAGGGGCCAGTCATGTATCAATACACCATACATCATACATGATTTCAGCCTTGGTGAGAAAGTGACCAGGGATGCATTTATGCATTATACTGACCCTATGGGGTTAAGCCCCCCATAGGGGGTGGTGGTGAATCACGATGACCAATGAGCATGATGGACTCCTGTATTATCGGCCCTTAAAGGGATTACTTAATGTACCCTAATAAGTGCACAGCCCCCCCCCCCCTTTCGCTCACACTTTACCTAAAAATGACCCAGAATTTTTAAATTTTGGAAGCAATTAAACCCTTTACTACTGGGCATACTCTCTTGATATTTTATAAGTGCACAATGTTCTAAATATGTAGAATACAGAACCTATTTATTTACAATGTGGCTTTCAAAATATGCACCATGCCGCATTTGATGCTTAGCGAGTCAACTCTCTGGGTGTACTTGAGCGAGTCTAACCTAGGATCAATACACAATTACTGTCAGAGGCCCAGAGTTAATCAGGGCCAAATTAATTACATCTCTAAAGTCTTCTCTCTAATCTACTACAGTTCCAGGAAGTCACCCTTCCTCTTACATACCCTCAAACCATAGATGACTGGGTCTGCTGGCAGCAACCATCTGGATGTGAGGCTTCATTTTAACATTTTGATGCTTAAGATTTCTCCTTGTCATGAACCGATTAGATTGTAACCACACTATACACCACATGGATCAGCCAGTCTGCAGTCGGCTTAGGGGCTGCATTGTATATTATTTCATAAAGCCTTGTGTCCACAGGGTGCTATAGTTGGTACTGACAAAATTTCCCAAAAATAAAACCACTTTTGTCATCCATTCCTGATGACAGAAATGGATAACAAAAGCATTTTGCTGTTGGGAAAAAACACTGTGTTTTGTCGTCACACATTTTAAAGCCCTGTGGACACGGCTTTAGGTTGTAATAAGGCTTGTGTACAGCTATGGCATATGTTATTTGAAATACTATGTTTACACATTGTTTTGATACTGGTCCAACAGGTGGGCACGATGCACCAATGCAGGTGGGCATGATGCACTAATGCAGGTGGGCATGATGCACCAATGCAGGTTGGCATGATGCACCAATGCCGGTGTGTATGATGCACTAATGGAGGTGGGCATGATGCACTAATGCAGGTTGGCATGATGCACCAATGCAGGTTGGCATGATGCACCAATACAGGTGGGCATGATGCACCAATGCAGTTGGGCATGATGCACCAATGCAGTTGGGCATAATGCACCAATGCAGGTGGGCATGATGCACCAATGCAGGTTGGCATGATGCACCAATGTGGGTGGGCATGATGCACCAATGCAGTTGGGCATGATGCACCAATGCAGTTGGGCATGATGCACCAATGCAGGTGGGCATGATGCACCAATGCAGGTGGGCATGATGCACTAATGCAGTTGGGGATGATGCACCAATGCAGGTGGGCATGATGCACTAATGCAGTTGGGGATGATGCACCAATGCAGTTGGGCATGATGCACTAATGCAGTTGGGGATGATGCACCAATGCAGGTGGGCATGATGCACTAATGCAGTTGGGGATGATGCACCAATGCAGTTGGGCATGATGCACTAATGCAGTTGGGGATGATGCACCAATGCAGTTGGGCATGATGCACCAATGCAGTTGGGCATGATGCACCAATGCAGGTGGGCATGATGCACCAATGCAGGTGGGCATGATGCACTAATGCAGTTGGGCATGATGCACCAATTCAGTTGGGGATGATGCAACAATGTGGTGGGCATGATGCACTAATGTAGGTGGGCATGATGCAACAATGTGGTGGGCATGATGCAATAATGTAGGTGGGCATGATGCACAAATGCAGTTGGGGATGATGCAACAATGTGGTGGGCATGATGCACTAATGCAGGTGGGCATGATGCACAAATGCAGGTGGGCATGATGCACCAATGCAGTTGGGAACGATGCACCAATGCAGTTGGGGATGATGCACCAATGCAGTTGGGCATGAGGCACCAATGCAGGTCGGCATGATGCACTAATGCAGGTGGGCATGATGCACTAATGTGGTGGGCATGATGCACCAATGCAGGTGGGCATGATGCACCAATACAGGTGGGCATGATGCACCAAAGTGGTGGGCATGATGCACTAATGCAGGTGGGCATAATGCACCAATGTAGGTTGGAATGATGCACCAATGTGGTGGGCATGATGCACTAATGCAGGTGGGCATGATGCACCAATGCAGGTGGGTATGATGCACTAATGTGGTCGGCATGATGCACCAATGCAGGTGGGCATGATGCACCAATGCAGGTGGGCATGATGCACTAATGCAGGTGGTTGTGATGCACAGAAGCATGATTGCTCCACCTTATACGGCACATGGCTATTGTATTATTGACCAATGGGAGGCATCCCTGGCATATACTGCGGAGTCGGGGGCTGAAGGTGTTAGTCATAGTGGCGTCGGGGTCTAATGGCGGCCCCCAGCTGATAATGGCTATGTGAGCTATAGTTCAAGCCTGAGTTAGGGGTGCACCTTATACATATATATGAGATGCGCCATATGTTTAACAGTACAGCATGCTAAGAAATGCTTCAATCTAGGAAGGTGCTTAGATTACATAATGACTTTATGGTGATAAACTGGCATAAATCTTTCACTCTGGTTCATTGCTTACTGCTCCCTCTAAACTTGAGAACTTCCTCTAAACTCGATAACTTCCTCATGCTGTGTGAAGAAAGTGGGCTCATGGCAAAAAAGGGGGCATAAATTCAACCTAGATTGATTGATTGATTTGTGTTTTACAGCACTTTAGCGGCACTAATTGGCAAAGACCCTTTTAAGTGGGCTAGGGAAGCCCGTAAATTCAACCTTTATTTGATGGTTCTTTATATCATAATTTATTATGACACATTCAAAGTATAGGTATTTCACTGTTTTAATATGGTTCAAATCTCCTTATGTTTATCGACATTGATATGAATACAGAATACCCCATCAAAACAGGAGCCGCACAAGCGATAGCTTATAATGTCTGCCTAAATGCAATCATGGGTCCGAAGATGATTCATGTCGTTGTAGTTTGAAGCTAGAACTTAATGGGAACACCATGTGTAATATATTCTAAGTGGACTAGTTTAATATTCACAGCAATCTGTGTAGGGTAATGCCACTCTCAGAAACCTGCCCTGCAACACTTTACGGGCTGCCGATGCATTAATGCATCATGCCCATTGGTCAGCATGATGCACAAATCCAGCCCTGGCATGAATGCTTCATGGCAACCCTACTGGATTGATACACAATCTCCCGGGGTATTGGCATGATGCTGCAATGAAGTTCTGGTGAGCAGACCCACCAGCACTTCATTGGTGCATCATAACAACCAATGGCATGATGCACCAATGAGGCGCTGGTCAGACTGCTCACCAGCACTTCATTGAAACATCATGACAACTGTTTTATCAGCCCCATTGTGTTGGCATATTGAGTATCTCGCCAGGGCAAAATCATGCATCATAGCATCCAATGGCTATTCCGTTCAAGACTCCTTATTGCATCATACCTCATGTATCATGCAGACATGATGCACAATAAGACTAATTATACTAGTGCTGCATCGGTGCATCATGCTGAGCCATTTGGAGTGTATCGACCCACATAGGGTCTGCATAATGCATGAATCTAGCCTTGGCAAGTTTCTCACTGGTGCTGCATGCATACATAATTGCAACCAATAGAACAGTATGGACTCCATAAAGGTTGTTTTGGAACATTGTGTTTGGAGGCGAGACTTAAATTGCATCAATTTGCATGATTTGCAGTTTGATGAGACAATCCTACATCTGCATTGTTACCACATCCTCCTGGGATAACAAGGAGATCCATAATATATAAGCTGCTTTTTAGATGTGGTTTCTTCTTTGTGTTGTTGTCATCCTTTTAGTCTCTAGCTGACAAGGTTTATGTCCCCTACCCCTAATCCTTGTCTTTCCCATCAACTCAATTCCCTCACACTAAGGAAAATACGACAAACTTTTGAAAAAAAAAATGAAAGTCAATACCTCAACATGGGACCAAATATTCAGCTTATGACGAATAGTCACAGATCATTGTCAATTAGCTTGTTTTTACTTCCCATTCAACAGAATCCTCAAAATAAGAGATGTAGTTGTGTTTTTCATGTATTCTGGTTGTCAAGGCTCAGAGCTTGAAGGGCAAACATTCCTTTGCCTATCTGTGAAGCATAATAAGTGAGCTACATGGGTAAGAAGGGCCAAAAAGGGTGATTTTAGGAGCAAAAACAATGAACTCATTTTTTCAACTTGCTCCAAAAAAAATTTAAGAAGCTTCATGCTCATATATTTTAGTTAGTAAGTCCTTTATATGGTAGGCAATTCTTCAGTCATAATTGGGGATCTATGCACAATATTGTTTGAATACTAGGTGCATTTATCCTTTGGTGCAGTTCTAGTGTGGACATGTCTACGACATTTTTGAGACCCCCTGGTACTATATAAATACACAGCGTAGACTAATAAAGTTTACTATGTAAAGATCTCATATCAATGTTTATAACACACAAAAATAATGAAGGTTGCTGAATTATTGTACTCTCCAGATGCTATGCTTTGTTTTTGGGGTAGTTTGTGCATGGACACGTCTATGACCTGTAATGCAGCATTACTTTCATGTACTTTGCATTTAACTATCCTCAGTATGTCTCAAGTGTACCTTTATCTAATGGCTATATACCCCATAGGTTTGGTTCCTCTGCTTTACTGTATGCCTGAGGTACAATATCATGAATTTGGTCGTAGACACTTCTATGACCATGTGGACATGTCTATGACCACAAAGATTTTGTAGAACCCCACCCTCAGGGCACCCTCTAATGTTTACAGCATCAACCACATGGCATCATGCATTCACGTCATGTTGATTTTTGGTATGGGTACTCAGTATATTATAGTTTGGTGTCCCTGCCTCTCTGCAAGTTGTAGACATGTCCATGCTGGTGGTGGATGTGTCCATGTGAATAGAGATTATCATTGCTATGACTTTCATCCTATAACAGGTTGTTGCCTTCTATCATTTCACTGTATTGATGTCTTTTTATCATAATATCCAAGTAGAAATATCCCCCAAAGCCAACTGTGGATGACAATGAGAGAGTATATTGAATTG
Organism: Acholoe squamosa; assembly: GCA_949317995.1. Lineage (NCBI taxonomy): Eukaryota > Metazoa > Annelida > Polychaeta > Phyllodocida > Polynoidae > Acholoe > Acholoe squamosa. The sequence continues at coordinate 77,286,630 of OX439045.1, read as the reverse complement.
CCTTTATGAATTACATAAATGAGATATATTGAGAAATATATTGAAGTCTAGGCTACAAAATCTTATGATATTCAGGATCCCGTATTGTGTGAACAACGTTTTACAGTCTGCCCCTCCATATCAAATTCAATTGCACACAATACTAAAGGTTGGGACTATCACCATGAACGTCATAGACGTGTCCACTTAGGGTGTATACATATACATATATACCACTTGGATTACTATATATCAGGGTCTATATATGTAATATTATTTTCAAATGATGTTATCAAACTTTATCAATAAGTATTAAACTGGGTCAGAGTTTTGACTCATAACCACTCAAAGTCAATATCTATTAAATGCACTGTATTATAATGGAAGGCCACTATCTTGGGGCCCTAAAAACACTGATTCAACCACTGTAGTCCTTACATGTCAGTTTTGGTAAGCCTCCTATGAAAATCATCAATTTCCATGTAACGATGGTCACATTTATAACCTTACCTAGTTGTAGTCCTCCTTAATGTGCTCATATCATCATGAAATTGTGTTTGCAGATAGATGTAATAGATTTCAACATGCATACAAAAAATGAATATCCCATGTCAAAGATGATTTGAGATACTGTTTACTTAATATTTAAGAAATCAAGATATTTTCAATATTTTTAAAAAATATTTTCACCTTTCTCTATCTTCATGGATATGCATCGCAATGCCATTAGATCTAATCTGGATTACCTTTAACATGTCTTCTCTCAGATGGAACCTTTCTTTTAGAGACTCAATATCCCCACATTGGCCTGGTACTTGCTCAACCTTACCAAATAAACGTGACAAGCGTTACATAATTATATCTGTCTTAGTAACAACACTCATTTCATCTCTTTCTTTTGCTATAACATCTCCAAACTCCACAGAAGTGTACAAAGTATGTTTGGCATAAGATTTAATCCAATGCATACATGTTTTAAGCCACTATATGGTATAAACCATCTCGTTGAACACAAGAAAAAGAGACATTTTCAAGTTTTTGAACTACAGATAAACCATTGGCAAAAACAAACAAAAGAATTGACCAGGAATACCCAAAAAACCTTTTCTCACTGGCCTTACATGTCTACTAATGAATTAAAAAGAGACAGACATGATATGACAACTCTGCTCTGAGTGGTGGGTCCTACCAATCATAAATATAAATGTGACCATCGTTACACAATGAATATGCCTTAATGAAGTCACTCATTTAGGAAAGTATTTATTATTAAGACCTTGACCATACCAATTGATACCAGTACCATAGGGGCATTTTGTGTTAAAATTTGGAGAGGTTGCTCCAAGGCTTAGTGTTTGCACAGAGACAAAAACTATTTTAGTAACGATGGTCACATTTATTATTTCTTGGATTATCTAGCCCCAGCATGGTGGTAAACATCCTTATACCTATCAAAATAACAGAAAAGGTACATATGGAACCCACAAACCCAGCAAATGTGCATTATTGACCATAACTACATCTGCAGACGGTATTTAGAAAAAAAAGATATCATCACTGTAACGATGGTCACATTTATGAGGAGATGTACTTATGTGCCCATCTAGGGGTATATAACCATAAGACATCAACTTTCAACATACAGAATTGATGTGCAAGTGATGTACAGAGGGAATAGAGCACAAAGGGGCCTGTCGCTACAGATATTGACAGCATTAGGGACTGTAATGGAGGAAATTCTGAAAAATGTAACCTGTCTCAGATACTGGGAAGGACGGGAAGTAGGGAATATGTAATGAAATGTACCAAAAGTCCATCCATGTTAAAAAGGAAGGCACATTCTACCCTAATGAGTTGTTGTTTGGTTGTACATGGCCCTAGGGGAGGGAGTACAGCTGGCTCAATGTTGGCACAGAAATAAATGTGACCATCGTCACACATAAACCTGTACCTGCCTATGGACCAGGATTATGGCCTCAAGCTTCACCCAGTATGGTGGTACTATACCAAACAATGTTCCCCCATGTAAAAAATTGCCCATAAAAACATAAATTCACATTTTCGGCACACACATTTGACATCATACCAATCATTGAAGTTAAAACAAAGAAGTGTTGAAATCAATTTCATCAAATTCCTTACCTATCATCCCATTTTTGTGGCCTTTTAATGTAAGGGAACGATTATATTGTTACCGGTATTGAAACTCAGGTGGAGCCACTGCTCCCACTACAGGTGTGTGCTACCTCTGGTGAATTTCCTCTGATGATGCACAATGTAACAGGACTCCTTCTGGTGTAAAGTATAGAAGGTGTCAAAGTTTCCTTCCTTGAAAGACAGAATAAATGTGACCATCGTTACAGACAAGCAATGTATCCCTATACCAACCAGATGAGAGGTGATGGCCACCTAACTACTGGTCAGAACAGTTGAAATTGTACCAAAGTCAACTTGATATTGTTAAAATGAGGAAATATTATTTATAAAGGGTAGGACAGGTTAAAATGACAATGTAACAATGGTCACATTTATCGTTTTTAAAATAAGGTTTTGTGATGTGGTTGGTAGTTGAATGCAAATGGATCCAAATTCTTTGAACTAATATGACAACCAAAGGTACACCCTAAAACATGAGTAAAGATTAAATTCTATCGGTTTCCCTTCCTAACCTATTGGTGCTTGCAAAATAAACGTGACCATCGTTACAACAAGGTCCTATTCCATTAAAAGGCATAAGGGAGTGATAAGAATCATCCACCCAACCATCAACTAAAATGAATTTAGCAACTAACATCCTTAGTGAAAAAAGGAAGTTTTGATAATCACCATACAAGTACTTTGGGACACCCTATATGCATCAAAAGTTGGAAAAAAATTATAAAATGGTTGTTTATTAGGGTGTTTTTAGACTTTGTGAGTCCATATCCTAGGAAATAGTGATGGCAGGTACAAAATATTACACTTTTCTGAAAGCTGTAAGTGGCCTCTGTTGAATGGCACAAGGAAAGCAAAGATAAGACTACTCTATGCGATACTAGACCTGAAACAAACTGGCAAAACCATGAAAATGCCAATTGGGAAGAAATCGAAAATCTGACCCGTCTACGTCCTTTTCCCCTCAGTTCTAGCAGTCATGCATGGCTCTGATCCTTCAATATCTGTATACCAGCCTGGACATTAAGGAATATGCTATCATCTGATCAAAAAATAGGTAGCATACACACTATTTTCACTTAGTAGTGTTATTTGGAAAGAAGCATGCTAGCATGTGGAGGAATTTTACCTAATTCATGTCATTGCATTGTTAGCCCAAAGTTATGTGAAATGTTCCAAAGATACAAGTTAAGTAAGCATTATTATAGGTTAGGGTGTTCATGTCAAATATAAATAAGAGCTATTAGGGTATAGCAACTGCAACACATCTAAATCCTATGCCCTTGTGTATAGGTGTAACTTGTAGACGTCTCCATGCTGTTCCTGGCATCCCCTTTTTTTCCCTGTGCTGTAAATACATTATGTATATCTAACCTTCCCTAATGTATGGGGCCTATAGCCCAACATATGTACTTTAAGTACACAGAGAACTGTTTCATAAGCATTCCTTATTTAAGATCGATCTTTCCACTCTACTAGTGACAACTTAAGATCAGTCATTTGGGAATGACTACTAGTGTTTCGGAACAAGCTGTCACTAGTATTGGAACTTAAGACTGGTCCTTTAGAAACAGCTGTCAATTGGACATAGGGGCAGTAATCAAGATCAGTCCTTAGGTCACTCGTAGACCAATCATTCAGCTAGTAAGATCAATCACCCAGGTGCAGAACATGCCTCTACTTTGTTATTTCACAATATAAAAAGGTATTATAAAAGGGTATTTCATTTTGATATATTCCTGACATCATGGATTAAAAAGATATGTGGGATTCCACTAATTGATATGATTTTTCCCATTTATGTGTACCCTCAACCTTCCACATAAATCAGCTACTTTCTGTTGGTCATATGTCACTCTTACATTGACTCTTTACTAGTAAGCTTCAATCCCAATTTCCTTTCGAAACACCTCCTACTAAGAGTGAGCTATAGAGATATGACCAATGAATCCAATGATTGATCTTAACACAACCTTACGAGTATCTTGCTCTTAAGTCTATGTCACTAGTATATGGCCCTTGTGAAACAGGTCTCAGAAGTATTAAGTCCTAGTGCTATATTTTTTTGGGACTCCTCTGCCATGCTATTTGACAACGTTTGGTGACGATTAGTCTTAATATACAGAAAAAAGATGGCAAGTCGATATTGCGGCATGTGGTGATATGGTGTATGGGTGATATGAATTACACTGATAATACTTTACTAGGTTAGACTCTGCTCCATGGCACACTTCTGAAATGTCTTAACCCTTAACGTTTTACCCTTTAACCCTTTAACATGGGCCGCTGATGCAGGAGTGCATCATGCCCATTGGTCATCATGATGCTGGTAAGACTGCTCACGAGCACTTCATTGGAGCATCATGCTGACCCTCCTCGGTCAATATGACCAATGGGCATGATGCATTAATGCATCAGCAACCCTTAAAGGGTTAACCTTTTAGACACACTGTCAAAAAATATCCTTGAAATAAGAACAGAATCCTCATCCCAAAGTTACCAGAGATCCATCATTATACTGTCACCTGGGACTTCGTGTAAAAAACAACACTGGGTAGCTGCTATATGATTACAGTGGTTCACTTTTACAGGGATTCCTACTAGATTCAACAGTTATTTTTTACAGTGCATATATTCAGTTCTAACACTGCTGCAGCAATGTAAAAAGATAGCTTTACTGCAATACGATGGCAGTCGCTCTATATTCAGTTGTACGGGGATCCTTTGTGATAAGGGTTGTTACAATGAACACAGACAGTGTTGTATGAAATGTCATAACAAAATATGCTCTTTGGCCATTGGTTCATCATGTTGACCTATCGGCATGATGCACTCTTTCATCAGCGGCCCTTAAAGGGATTAAAATGTAACAGATTCAGGATTTTAACCATAAAAGCCAGTTCCTGTTCAGGGGGCACCAAACAAGTGTCCACACTCCTCAGACATGCCACTCATATTTAATCAGCACGCTTTTCCACGACAAACTCACTGACATTTCCGTAAACTTAATTAATCTGCTGTTGTCACTCAGAGAGCAGACTCGATTGATTCTCTTCATCATGGGACAGTAATCTAGGAGAGATCCCGGAGCGCATCCTTCATAATATTGCAAGGGTCCTTACCTCATCTCAAACTCCCCACTGCATAGAGCTTCTCAACCCACTGCTGGAGCCCACAGAAAACAAATACAATTAATTTAATGACCTGACTCAGAGAATTGCGCATTGTTAAGCAGCGAGACTAATATCACAGAGTTGGTATCTAGGGTATTACAGATTTCACATTTGGCAATCCAGAAAAGCGACACGAATACCACTAGGGATCTAATGTTCTCTCTATTGCTTTTAACTCTTCAAGTGCCATTCATACATTAGAGCATCTTGCTTCATGCCTATTGGTTTTCATGATGCATGAATGCAACCCTGAATGCAACTCTCAAGGGCGATACTCAAGCATCATGTAGGGTTGATAGTCATGAGCATCCGTATGAAGTTTTGGCAAACAGTCTAGCCTGCACTTCAATGGTGCATCATGCCCACCTATGAGCATTATGCACTCCTGCATCAGCAGTGCTTAAAGGGTTTACATACCGTATGATCCCCCTTAAATGATGCTTCTAGTACCTCATGATGCATTGATGCAGTGTTTAAGTTAACTGGTTCTTTCATGCTGCATCAGTGCATCATGCCAACCCTGTGGAAGCATATCAGCACTAAATGTATTGGGTCATGATGTCATGTCTATATATTTACATCTTATTAAAAGACACTTAGTGTCAATTCCTATAATTTATAACCGAACTAAAAGGACACAAACTACTAGACCCCCTTAAACCTCAATTCTGTCGTGTGTATTAGGTTTTTTGATATATCACGGGCCAGGGAACCCCCCATTTTTCTTTTACTTTTTCTCTTCTTTTAAAAATATATACTTCTACAACAAATCTTTTTACCTTTACCATTGGTAGATATACATGTATTCAAATGTATTTGGGGTCTGAAAACTGCAAACCACCCCTTAACAACACCTTCATATGTACAACACGCAAGTACCCATGTACACAATGACCAATTCAGCTGCTCACAAATAGCTCACACCACAGTGAATGGGGGATTACACGGCTCTCGACAAACAGAATTCATTACATTTGTGAATGTGGACGGATTATTGGCCGGAACCCTCATGGGAAACAGAGACACAAGAAACAATGGGATGTGATTTTACGATAAATCTGAATTTTAGTGCTCTTGTGAATTTCAGGTTGTCAACAGTTTTGCCGGCATTTGCAGTTATTGATTGGTGGGTGAGCATGGGATTTTCAGGCAAAACACTTCAGGATGGGTGTCAGGAGGATGCAGGGAGGAAGGTTTTACTATTAGAAGTGAGGGAGGTAGGCAGGCAGGCAGGCAGGTGGAGATACAGGTATGTAGGAAAACATGCAGGAGGGAGGGAGAGAGTGAAGCAGGCAGGCAGGTAGATAGATAGGTAGGTACAGGTATGCAGTCAGGCAGGCAGGTAGACTGGCAGGTAGGCAGGCAGATAGGCAGGTAGGTGGGGAGTAAGGACAGAAAGGATGCAGTTTTTTTTTGTAAGATCAAAAATGACATTTACTACAGGTCCGTTCACTGGCATAGGTAAATGTGATGGTTTTAATTGAAGTAAAGGTCATAGTAAGGTAAAAGTAGGGAGAGAGGATGTTTTGAGACACAGGCAATGTAAAGAAAATTGAAACAGCCATATCAGGCAGGTGAATAAGGCAATGGAGAAAGCAGGCAAGGGAGGCAGTGACTTGGGTTAGTGGCTCAGGGCTGGAGTTGGGTGGATTGAGTAAGGGCTGGGGAGGGGAGGGGAGGAGGGAAGGTCCCTGGTGTAAAGGGCCACCTCTTCCACCAATTAAATCATTTACTCCTAGCATTAGGGCACCTAGAACTTGTTCAATTTTATGGATAACTCAATCTGCTTATAGTATGTTTAAACCTATAAGGGCTGATGATGCATTAATGCATTATTCCCGTTGGTTCATCATGATGCATGAATTCAGTCCTGGCGAGTAACTCACCAGGGATGCATTCATGCATCATGCCGCCCTAACATGGTTGGTACAGTCCCACAGGGTTGGCATGATTCTCCAATAAAGTCACATCAGCACCTTTGCATCATGCTGACCCTCCAGGGTTGATACATACACTCCCTGAGGGTCGGCGTGATGCTCCAATGAAGTGCTGGGGAGCAGTCTCGCCGGCACTCCATTGATGCATCATGATGGCCATTTTGCATGGTCGTATATGAAGGCTCCCATATTTGTCACCTTTTCTATTTTGCATTTTGCATCTAAGAGACATGACCGATGTCTGGGAGCCACATATCAGATACGCAGGTTTACCAACTCTTCTTATAAGGCACTCCCTGGTCTACCTCCCTTTTCTCATCAGTCGTTTTTCCCCTCACAGGCCATTCGGTCTTGTAGATCTTATTGCTCTATAACAATAATTAACTGACTGTTTTAATTATTTGCCCCTTTAAATCTTAATAAACAGTAATGCCTTTTGCTTTAGGCTCTAAAAACCTTAATAATAGCCTGATTTGCAAGCCATGAAAACCAAAATATAGTCCAAGGTCCTAAAATTTACAGCCACACATTTGGTCCCACAGTCTTGTCATATCTGCAGGGCCAGCAGCAATTTTGACAGCAGCGGCCTTGGTCCCGCGAGATTTCATATTACCTTTTTCATAGACATAATTCTGGCAATCATTCATGCTATAGTTGTGAAGGTCGTGAACATGAACCTATATGATTGTTAATGTTCATCAACAACATCTGTTAACCCAATTGATCAATTTTAAAATCTGCACCAACCTAAGACGTGAATAAGGTATAGATCAATGTGTCACTTAATGTCAGTACAAGCATGATTTAACTCAGCCTCAAAAACCTGCTTTTTCAATAATGCTCCAAGGATTACTTTTTCAATCCATTTTCTGCTGTTCTTAAGAGGAGGACCATTCTTCCTATGAGTCCTTTGAGGTTTAACTATGGGTCCTAATGGTACACCAAGCATGGGCGTTAAGTCAACTCCTTTGACCATTTCTCCTTTGACAATTTTGGTAATAAAATTTCCTACATGACTTGACATATGAGTGCCTATTGAGGCTTAGATTGAAGGAATGGTTTAGCGCTTTTCTGACCCATATATATATACATGTACTTATGTGAAATATTAACTTAGATTTGTTTAGAAAAGTTTATCAATATTCAATGTTAAATCAATATTTTATGCAGTGCTTTCAATTCAAATGGCCCTTTTTCCCCTAAGGCTTATGAATATGTTAGTCTACACAGGCCAAACACATAGCATAGCTCTAGAGAGGATAAAATAACCAAGGACCACCCTAATGGAAGGTGTGGACCATATGCTACACATGAACCTATTATAACCCACTATACATGTGATGCTTAGCGCCCTAGTCCTAGTCCAGTCTACACATGACCAGTGATAACTGTATTTAGGGGGTCATGTAAAGGTCTTAAAATACGAATTGGAAACTCCAGATGGCATGGGGGTGTCCATGTGCCAACTTGTTGCAGAGAAGCGAATACTATGAGGACCCAGTTGGCCTAAACCAATGTTTGGTCATGTTGAACTAGACATAGAATAGAATCACTGAACACTTGTGTATTCATCTGATGTGTAGTCAACATGATGTATTAGGGAGGTAGAACTGGCAAGCAAAAACAAGATTCTTCCATAAGGAGAAGAATAAGAAATTTGTTTTGGAAACCAAATAAAATCCACTTGTAGAAATATGCTTCACCTTCTTAGTAGCACTATTTTTCTAGCACATGCAAGGTGCCGGGAAGGTATTATGATGTAAACAATTACATTAAAGGTATAGGGCACTGGTAGGTTTGGCACAGGAGGCCGCCATGTAATCATGGGTGACATGATGCAGCAATGAAGTATTGGCAAGCCTGTTCCCGAGCACTTCATTGGAACATCATACCAACCCTCTGGGAGTGTATCAATGTTTGATGCATGAATGTAGCATTGACGAATCACCAGGACTGTGCCCATGCATTATGAAAACCAATGTGCATGATGCATTAATGCATTAGCGGCCCTTAAAGGTTCAATGAAGTGTAACTTCTCCCATGGAGCAGAACCCAATTCATGTTTTTAACTTGAATTGTAATCCATCATGACCTGTGCTGCCTCTGATTAATGAGATAGAGATGAGTTAACTCTTTATTAGCCACTGATGCATTAATGTATCATGCCCATTGGTTGTCATGATGCACTAATGAAGTGCTTCATTGAAGCATCTTGCCACCCCTCCTGGAGTATATGTATCAACCATGTAGGGTCAGCGTGATGCACCAGCTCTCATCTGAAACAGACTCGCCAGCAGTTCATTGGTGCATCATGATGACATATGAGCATGATGAAATCCTGCATCCGCGTCCTTTAAAGGGTTAAACACAATGAGGAGTAGAAGTCAGAGGGGATATTTTGTACAATGGTGGATGATTCATGCTGCTATAACTTCCTGAGACAGATATGGATGACCAGAAACTGGATTCACATCTGTGACAAACATGTCAGTACTGCATTCAACCAGAATGATTATTTTATTATTAGAGATAATTGTAAGTGAATATTCACTGACTGATTTTTGATTTATATCAGTTAAAATTCATGTTGTTCAGCTAATCTATAAGCAGCTTTATCATTGATTGACAAGTAATTATTGGTTATCATTTCCAGAGGCTTACTACTGTAATCTCCCGTGTATAAGGTGCTTCTTGTAAGTGGGGTTTTAGTTCTCCCTGGATCCACAAGAGGGCACCAAGACATTTCTTTTGATATGTTATACTCCTGCTAAGTCATAATCTGAGATAGGGGGGTCCAAGAGGGTCCTAGCTACACATAGCTTTCTGAATTTTTAAAAACCATTCATTGGAACAAAAGAATTTTAGAATTACAACTTCATTTCTACTTGATGGATTCTCAAAATTCAAAGATTCTCTTCAAGCATGATACATGAATGTAGCCTTGGCTGCATTCATGCATTGTGATGACAAATAGGGTGATTCATTTTCCTATGTTTGTCAGCCCCAGGCCTGATGGATTAAGAAACTCAGTATTACTTAATAACATTTTATTTTAGTGAAAGCCCTATATCTTGGCTATCCAAAAACGTTGATTCAAGTACCCAACTCCTAATAGTTCAGTTTTTATAGCACAAGATGTTAAATGTTCCACAACTCAATTAACGTGAGTCACAAAATCAGATAATGCATCAATAATGCATGAAGAAATAGGCAGATATACATTTAATTTTTGCTCCATAATACTACAACATATCACTTTCACTGTACCAAAAATCAAAAACCTGAGATATAAGCGCTTGAAATTAAGCATCTTCTAATATATACAAGAAATCATAAAATTTGGGAAAATTGGACTTACAAATTTATCTTTTCCCTCATTTCCTTGAAAGTCATCATATTTCCTCAAAAATCACCCTGCTTTATTTACAGTGTGTCTATTATATAGAACAAAAGTCCTTTTTCATCTATATATCTTAATCATGCAGCTCAGTAGGACTCTCAACAGAGCTTTGGGAACAGCTGGAATTGTGACTCGCGTTAATGATTTCTCATTTCTGACACTACAGACCCACTCATTGGATAACATCCATATTACAACCACAAGCATAAAACATGTTCGTCTATTGATACCAGCATTTATGAATGTATATAGTTTAGGCCCATCTAGTATCCATACCATGGCTTTGGAAAGAAATCATATTTTTTTTAAACAGAAATATATAATGATCTCTCATAATTATTGCCATTTTACAATAGCCTGATATGTGTACTTAGCAATACAAAAAACCCAGTGGGCACACCTCCACTTACTAAACCCTTAGTAGGCACTGCTCTGCACTGGTTGCACTAACTACTAATTTCACGCTAAATGTTAGACTAGGCAGTGCTTACTCGCTGGTGGCAGTGTTTATTAGCTACCTTTGCTTCATTGCAAAATAAGCCCTTACTACACTGCAAAAATGGTGTTTAGATCCTAAACACAATTCTAAACATATTCTTGCAACGTTTTTGTAATCACATTAATTTCCTAAACATGTTTAGCCAAACAATATGCTTAGCTCAAGTGTTTAGAAATATAGGTGTTTAGGTTAAAACTTTGGTGTTTAGATATATGAATTTTTGTGTTTAGGTGTTTATGAATTTTTGTGTTTAGATGTTTAAATGAATGGATGGAGAGTTAAGGTTTGCAGACATGTATGCATTAAAAAACAGATATTTATATATTTTTTTCTCATTTACTGGGGGGGGGGCATCAGCAGGTATTTACTTGCCAAAGTCTCAAAAGATGTCAGCCACAGCTATATATGTGTACATATATTAAACACTGCATCAGAATGAGAGACTTGAGAAAGTACAACAGCTTGGCAGGAAGGACATTGCTTTATCTATTCCAGAATAACATCAAATAGGTGTCAGTCATGGAGTTTATTGATTATTTTATGGTAATGATGGTGGCATGAGGTGAATCTAGTCAATTTTCTATTGCCCTTTCTATTCACATGACATTCTATGAAATGAAACCATGATAAACAAGGGATTTGGGGACATTTGTCACAACAATTGATTATAACTGTGTGCAGATAGTCCAGTCAAAGGTAGTGCTGCTACCTGGTGTGGATTCAACATCCAAGTATCTAAACATATTGATGTTTAAATCTAAACACCTATTATTCAACTGTCTCAAGTCTAAACATCTAAACATGTTTAGCGTAAATGTTTATGTAGTTAGAATAAAAGTGTTCATTTCCTAAATGTGTAGTCGAGGAGACACCTAACTGACCTATATGTTTAGGTTTTAAACATGTTTAGACCTAAACATGTTTAAAATCTAAACACCATTTTTGCTGTGTAGTAGTTTATATGCACCACCTAATAGGTAGTGCAGGAAATCTACTAGTAAGGGGTGAAAATGCAGCTCCTAGTAGCTGGCTAATCATCTGCTAAATGTTATGCTAGGCAGCCCTGCAAAATAAGCCCTTATTAGTAGTTTATAATGTAATGCTTACTAACCAGTGCAGAATAGCTACCAGTTAGAGGTGCAAACACAGCTCCTTATAGCTGGCTAATTATCTGCTAAATGTTATACTAGGCAGTCCTGCAAAATAAGCCCTTACTAGTAGTTTATTTTGCAATACTTATTTATCAGTGCAGAATACCTCCTAGTAAGTGGTGTAAATGCAGCTCCTAATAGCTGAACAATTATTTGCTAAATGTTATACTAGGCAGCCCTGCAAAGTAACCCCTTCCTAGCAGATAGCTTATAATGCAGTGCTTAGTAGCCACTGCAGAAAAGGCCACTAATAAGAGCTTTGCAATCATCACTTTGACATCTGCTTCTTGGCAGTCAATGCAACACTGTTGGTCTGAATATGAAGTAATCTTCAGTAGAACAAAGAAATGGTGTCTATATATAAATTGACTTTAAATCTATCTTGTTACACAGTCTATCCGGTAATTTAATTTGTAGCAATCAATTTGTGTGCTAGCTTATGCCATTTTATGACTTAGAATAGATCTCAATGATATTTTAATTATCAGAAATATGATTTAGATTAACCTTAAGGTTATAAAGCTGAGAGAATGTATAATACTGCCACCTAGTGACACTTAATATTTTATGCCAAGAAACAGCTAGTAAGCCTTTAGTATACACCAGCTAGTAAGCAATGCGTAAACTGCCCTTAATAACCAGTGCTTCTGCAGCCCTACAGTTGCAGCTGCTAGTAAACACTGCTCTGTACCTTTTACTAGTCAATGCCAATAGAGTCCTACTTAAATCATGTGAAGCAACAGCTAGTAAGCCTTTACTATGCACCTGCTACTAAGCTACTCTAAGTAGCCAGTGCTAAGTGCTGTTGCTGCATTACAAACTGAATCAGTGCCATTGTCATTCCTATGCAGGAGCGTATATTAGCATACAATTTAACCTGTTTTAGGACAAACCTACTTAGGCATAGCACAATATGCTAGCATTACTGAAAATTAATCTCAACAATGTCAGAAGATGACAAATTAAGTGGTGTACACCAGTCCTGAATATCACTTTTTCACCATATGCAAGTTCCCATTATTCAATAAGTAAATCCAAGGTATTTTGGGATTGTATATTCAAAATATTTAAAAATCTTGACAAAAATTAGTAAACCCTTGAAAAGGTTTATCTAGTAGCACAATCCCATTTATAACAAGAATACATAATATTTCAAGGGAGTATCAGTGCATTGAGGCATCTTTGGTATAATATCCTATACACACCTATATTGTTTAATCTAACTTAGGCTTGCCACAGTTGACTGTAAGATGTGTCCAGTGTGTTATGTACATGTATGTAGGTCAACCACTGACCTCCATAGCTAAAGTATTTTTCACAATGCTATGTGTTGGTGCAGCAGGGTGTGACCAGGAGGTGTGAACTGCAAGGTGTGAGCAGTGTGTAGTAGTAAAGCAGGTGTTACTACACTTCATTTGTCATTTTGTGAAACTATTCGAAATTGAAGTTTTGTTATCATCTTGTGCTATTCCTACGTAGGATCACAGGGATATTTTTCTTTTTGTTTTAAGACAATTTGGAGTGAATTTCAATACATGATTATTACCTTGTATAGACAGTTCAAATTGAACCAACCAGTAATCACTGCTATGTTACACTTAATAAACACTGCAAATTAAACACTTGAGAAACATCTCATAAACTGCTAAGGTACAGCCTTTAATAAGTGATTGGTTAGCAGTGCTTTCTAAGTGGTGCATCTGTAGCCCTGCCCATGCAGTGGCTAGTAACCACTGCCATGATCCAGCTGGTAAACACTGCAAGTTAAGCCATTATTAACCGATGCTGGACAACAGCTTGTAAACTACTGATATGCAACTTTTAATAAGTGATTGGTTAGCAGTGCTTTCTAAGTGGTGTATCTGTAGACCTGCGCATGCAGTGGCTAGTAACCGCTGCCATGATCCAGCTGGTAAACACTGCAAGTTAAGCCATTATTAACCAATGCTGGACAACAGTTAGTAAACTACTGATATGCAACTTTTAATAAGTGATGGGTTAGCAGTGCTTTCTAAGTGGTGTATCTGCAGCCTGCACTTGAAACGGCTAATAATCACTGCTATATTCCAGTTAGTAAACACTGCAAATTAAGCCTTTACTAAGTGATGCTAAACAACAGCCAGTAAACTACTAATATGCAGTGCTTAATAAGTGACACATTTGCAGTGCTTAGTAAATGATTCAGCTGCAGCCCTGCACTTGCAACAACTAGTACCCACTGCTATGTTCCATTTAGTCAACACTGCAAGTTAAGCCCTTATTGAGCAATGCTGAACAGTAGCTAATAAACTACTAATATGCAGCCCTTGATAAGAGATGCTAAATCAACACTTACTAAGCAGTGCTACTGCAGTGCTGCAATTGCATCTACTAATAAACGTCGCTAAACTACACTTAATAATAGTTGATGTTGCAGCACTGTACATGCAACACTTACTAATAACTTAATAAGTACTACTGTGAAATTTGGCAAAATGTTGATCCTAACCAGGAAGTTGCATGAGTGGCTAGTAAACATTGCAGTGAAACTAGTAACTCATGCAACGTTTATTAGCTAGTGCAGACTTGTACTGTGCCCACTGGGAAGAGTTAAAAAAAGCATGCTGCTGCTTCTATATATTACTAGTGGATTGTCATTTTTACTATAAATAAATCAGAATATATACAGATGACAAGGACAATATTGACCACTTACACAATAAAAACCTGACATTTTCACACCAGAAAAAAAATGATTGAAAAAACATATGCAGTGTCTAAATATTTGTTTCTGCCCAAGTTAGGGGAGCCATAGGGCCATCTTATGGCCAAATATGAATGCCCTTGGTGGGGTGGAAGTCCTTTTTATAATGAAATTATACGAAAAAAGTGCCGATTAATGTTGGTCACATTAAGGAAAATGTACCTAGGTAAGAGAGGAATGTCTAATGGTGATCAATTCTGGCCAGAATATTACAGAAGAGCCCTTTCTAAATGCCCAATGACTGGAAACCCCCTAGTTGTACCTATGGAGTGGTAGAGAGGGCCCATCACTGCACACCATTAACCCGAGTCACAAAATAAAGCCAAACAGTTTCAGGCCTGCACTGGGGCAACTCTAATCATTCAAACATAGGTTAAATAGAATAAAAGGGAAAGAGGGAGGTCAAAGAAGGAAAATTATATGTAATCAACCACCTGGGCAACCGGATGTCACTTTAGCTTTCCCATGCTGATTTTGCTGCGGAAGTGTGACTCACGTTAATATCATATACCATTTTATTATTCCAACAATACCGAACAATCCCCCCCATACAGCCAACCTTGGCCAAAATTCCCCATTATTTCAATGTTAGGACATCAAAATATGTTGTTTAAAATTAGTTTGGTAGTACAACTATAGGGTTTGTAGGTAGGGCCAATTTCTTTTTCTGCCAAATAAACCTTTATAGGAACCCCTTTGATAGTGGATAATTAGAACAATAAAGCTACTATTTTAGCAGGCTAGCCAATGTACCTTTATCAAAGGGTTGGTGAGTAAAAAACCTCTCTTTTTTCATGGGAAGCCACACAGTGAAATATTCAAGTTTCTAATCAACTCCAAACGACATTGGAATATTAGTTAGGACCCTCCCCTAAGCGAAGCAAATAGTTTAAGGGTTTAATAGGACTGCTTCAGTAGGAAATACAAGACCTATTACATGGAGGAAAAGGTAAGAAGAAGCCAAAAAAGACCAAAAACATCATTTCTTGAATCACCCCAAATGGACATGATGCATGAATGCATTAGCGGCCCTTAAAGAGTTGAAAGGTTTTTAAGAGGATTCTACCTTGCTCATCTGCTCATATGAGGGCTCTTTCTGATGTTACCATAAATCCTCACCTGTTAGAGGATGACTATGGCTGCACCTTTCTGATGTGGCTAAACTCAGTATGCACACTGTAAAAGAATTGTATTGTCGAAATAACAAAGGATTCCCCGCTCCAAATTTGCTAGAGATCCATAATTATTTTCACAGAGATTCCTTGCACCACTGCTCTGCCGCCTGGAGCTTCTTTTAGAACTACACTGGCTCCCTGTATGATAACAATTGTTCACTGTTCAGTTTTACAAGGATCCGTGATAGATTCAAGAGTTATTTTTTACAGTGGATCTTGTAACAAATGGTATCAAAATTACCTCAATATGACCTTTCTACCCTATATATGTATGATGTATCCTCCATGTGAGGATTTCAAAGCACCATAAATCATAAAGTGAATACTCGGGAACAATCATGGTTAATTAGTTGGCTTTACGCCTCATCAAAACTTGAGCAAAGGGATAAATGTCTGCATCTACAACCCAACCACAGCTTTAATGATTGGGACAAGGGTCAGTGACCCAAGATGAGCTCAAATTTCACTTAATTTAAACCATGTGTACTTTTTTTAAAGTTGAATTACTGCGAGGCCGATTCTGAATAAAAAAGAATAGACATTGGGTGAAACTAAAGGATCACAAGGATTTGGGTCTGAGAAGAAGGCGAGATGGATCAGAATAAAAGCGGGAGATTATGTTACATCTTTGCAGATTAATCTGCAGGTTGTATGAAGTGGGACAGGAGAGGAAGTTTAAAGTGGATGTGCTTGAATTCAATGTTTCATTGTTACATCTTGATGGTCTATGGTTATCAGTGGACAGACATGGTTGATAGGACAAGACCTTGTATAATTAGCAGTAAAGGTGTATTTATTCCAGCATATTGTGCAGAGTCTTAAGGTATGGATGATGGTAGCAGTGCAGCGTATATTGGGTCCCCTATGGGTAGAACGCAGTGTGTATAGAGTGAGTTAAGGGCAGGCCCAATGGTATAGACGTTTCGATATGAAAATAGAAGAAAACAATATTATGTACACTGTAGTTCACATGCATGGAAATCGAAGCAAACATAGCAGAAGGCATATGTAATGTGCTGGATAGCTTCTCCCATATGTAATACATAGTGTGTTTGTCACAGGCAGAATAAAAGTAGAACACATGTGTTTTGGCATTGTACCTCTTAAAGCTGGTAAAAAAGCTAATATAGTTTTGTCTGATATGTATTTCAGAGGACTATATACCTCTTCCAAAGTCATAGGGTGCCCATTATTATGCCATGATATCGGTCATTATGTGTACATCATTATACTTAAGTTTCAGCTGTTCTATCCTCCTTGGTGGAAAGGGAAACCACTTGGTAAATTATTTTTGGTCAAAGCCTCCTGGTGGCAGCACTGAGTGGTACTGCCAGGCATCCAAATCAAATTCACCACCATTATAGAATACTCTGCTTTATGGCTCCAGATGGCACCACTGTGCTGGTATAATCAAGACTTCTTTTTGACAGGAATAAAATGCTGGAAGCATTTTATTTTTACACACATATATGCTTGAATTTGACATAGTTAGAATGCACTGAAGAGATTTTGGCAGCACACTTTCACAAGTGGGGTGATGATAAATATGCAGAAATTGGAAAATCTATATATTTCAGATCTTGTCCCAGCTTTAATACTAATACATACTTACTGTCCACTTGAATAAACCAGTGTATACTTGACTGATGGGTGGGGACTGTCATGGAGTTTCTTCTTGGAATGTCAGGCGGCCATTCTCACCATTAAATGCTCTTCTACAACATGCATCTGGAATCAAACAAAGTGCGAAATTAAACAATAGGCATTATATAGAAATACATAAGTTACCACGAGCGGGGATGGGTTTTAATAGTAATTTGCAATTTCTGATATATCTGAAAATAGACAACTTCTTATATTTCGATGTTCCAGTGCATTAAGTAGGGCCTACCTCACATCCTTTCTCCAGTAGCTGACCCCTGTAACTGACCACTTATTTACAGACAAAGACAAATTCAAAATTAAAGATTGGCCAATCAGATGAGAGGAAATTATCAGGCCATATATTCAGTGTAAGCTGGTGGTGAGCTGGAGTGAGCCCACGTGAGCTCACACAGCAGTGGTCACTCAATAAGCATGACTGAGTGAGGGAGGATGAGATATTAATGAGCTGACCACCAGGTCACCCACTCTCGCCCCACCCCACCCACTCTCACCCCATCCCACTCACTCTCACGCCTGGAGTGTGTACGCAGGTTAGCCATCCCCCGACCTCCCTCACACAGGAGCAGCCACACCCCATTTTGCTGGGAATGCTCGCTGGTGCATCATGCGGGTGCATCATGCTGACCTTACCAAATTGAAACATATGCTTCGGGTTGGTTTGAATTATGCTTCAATGGTGCATCATGATGGCCAATGGGCATGATGCATTAATGCATCAGCGGCCCTCAAAGGGTAAAAACATCCTTAAGATGGTGGACAGTTTTTTAGTTGCATCACGTGAGTCTGCAATCATAAAGACCAGCTGCCACAGGTTGATGTGAAATTGCAGCATGATGACCATATTCTGCCTCTGCACCAAAACTGGCAAAAATCACACCATGGATCTGTTACAGAGTAAAAAGTGGAGCATGCTGAAATGTTGATCCCATGGTGCAGGCTGCTAGCCCTTTTAGGGCCAACGATGCATTAATGCATCATGCCCATTGGTTGTCATGATGCACCAGTGAAGTACTGGTGAGACTGCTCACCAGCACTTCATTGGAGCATCATGCTAACCCTACAGGTTTGATACAACCCAATGGGGTGGGCAAGATGCTCCAATGAAGTGCTGACGAGCAGCCTTGCCAGCACTGTATCGGAGCATCATGACGACCAATGGGCATGATGCCCTCCTGCATCAGCAGCCTTTAAAGGGCTAGGGAATATAAATACATCTATTTGAATGAGAAATGCAGGACATAATTCCCTTAGCGGCAGCTTGGATGGTGGTTATTTTTAAGGCGCTGATCATGGTATGATGGATTGTTTGCTTGCATGGACTGACTGCTTGACAGTATAACCATTCAAAGACAAATGCTACCCAGTACACAGAAGCCACCTGGTGGTAGAAATCAGAAGTCTTCAGCTTTTTCATTTCAACGGTGACCCCCCATTTTGCTTCTTTTGATAAGTTTGTAAATTATACATTCAGAGAGTCTCGTGATAGAAGGTCATTCACTTTGATGCAAAATATGAAAAAAAAAATTTTTTAAGCAGATTTTTAAAGCAGATTTGTCTTTTATTGACCACAATAAATTCACAATTGTGCAGATACATTCTTTGTCAATCCAAGTGTCATGGAATGTTTGTCGATGCTATCAGAAATACAACAATGGGCATATACTTCCATATGAAAATATAAAGCGTGTGTCATATATCATCTATATCAAAATAATAATATCCCATTAATATTTAATACTACCCAGAGGTATTTGAGATTATCAATTGAAGATCTAATATTAGTCAGCCTGTATCATTTGTCTTTAAGGGTTTATTTCCCAGACCACATGCCCATATATGGGAGCAAGATGGGTGGCTGGGCAATGCATTGGTGCATAATGGCAGCACTTCATTACTGCAGCATGCTGACCCTATATGGTCATGTATCAACCCTGCAGAGTCAGCTTGATGCCTGATCCATGAATGCAGCTGTGTTGAGTTACACACCAGGGCTGCATCCATGTACTACGATGGCCAACAATGGAAATCAAGAATGAATTAATTAGTGACCCTAACAGTCAATGTTCTATAGCCAATCAATGCATTATGGCCTTTGGTGGTTATGATGCATGGGATACATTCATGCCCCAAATGTAATGCTGGCGATGAGATTATAGCCAGCACTTCATTGGTGCATCATGACTACCGATGGACATGATGCACCACCGCATCAGCAGGCCTTAAATGGTTAAAGGCTTAAAATGCAGCAATACAATGGTGGATAGCTTACTCAGCACCTCTGCATTGGGGTATCATGCTAACCCTTTGCCCAACAATATGGTGTTATATATTGAAATCTCAATCAATTTATTTAATAATCATCACATTATATTCAATGCTATATGTATAATAAAACCTTACTGTACCATGTACCATACAGATGCCTAGGCTGCATATTAGTACCACATACCCATGCCAAGGGCATGACCTTCATCCTCTATATATACACAATGCGTCCCACCTAGGGGAGAGCCAGCATATGTCACACTATCGTTACCAACTATACCTTAAGACTCTGTACAATATGCTGGAATGAATACACCTTTAGTGCTAACTGATACGAGGTCTTGTCCTATCGATCATGCCTACTTAACTGATAATCATAGACTATCATAGAAGATATGACAATGGTATGATGTATAATTCTCATCCCCATGCTAGAATACATTACTTCTGACGGCTGTAATTCATGCATCATTAGAGCCAATGACAATACAGCCAAGTCTGGAGACCGATATATCAGACTTTAATCAAAGATTGCCTCAATCATCAGCCCGATATACCTCTGAAGGGCTCCGACTACTGCCATAGAAATCAACTATCTTTCTCCACCGTCAGACAGCAGGTAGCTTTTAATGGTAGATTGCTGTTATTTTTGGAAAACAGTGGTAGTACAAATACAATGACCCAATAGTGGGCTTTACTATACCCACAGTAGTGGTCTTCATAGCTCATTTACAATTGGGGCTGAGAGTGTGCTACAGGGAATCAGCCAATTTAAACACAAGCCAATTGTTATATGAAGCAGAGGTGGCTGATATATGTATATCAAAACATCACTGTCTAACTGAAATACATAAGATGGTCCTTAAAGGGTTAAGAAGTGAAGTTTTCATAGAGCGGACAATCTGCCATGAGTGAACTGTCCGCCCACACAATATGGCTGAAAGGTCAACCCTGCCGTATACTAGATTATATAGTAGTAAAAAGAAGCTCAGAAATGGATGTTTTAAAAGCTCGTAGACAGGAACTAAATAAAGTAGATGTAGAAGGCGGTCAGTTTACTTTGTGAGATTGGACAGTGATAGGTTAACAAGGTACATGGAGGAATTCATATAACCTGAAGTATATTGAAGGACTGATGTAAACTTGGAGGTATGCTAGTTGTTGGTTATCAATGTTGCTTTACACTCTAGATAACAGATGGTGATTGAATCTATGAGTAGATGATGGTAGAAACCACACCTCTTCCCATTTACTAAGGCAATGGTTCTTTTACATCCAGTACTACATAGGCATAGTACAATATGAACAGGTCCTTATAAGCTGTTTGCTGCAACAGTCAGGGAGGATGGAAATCTAGCCAATCACATAGCCAGATAGAGCCTTGAACCTTGAGCCTTGACTTTGTCAGTCAATTCAAAACACCATCATCTAGAGTCGTTTTCTTCTGCTACCACTGGGGGTAGTGGGAGGGAGATACTGTATTGTAGTAGGCTTGCCACTGTGCCAAGTGTTACTTGTGTTTTTCCATTGTATGGATTCAGGCTCAGGGTGTTGTTCAAGATGGAGGGTAGGGGCTGAGCTGTGAGTTGGGGAGGGGATTGATAGGAGGGGAGTGAGGGGAGGGGAGTGCCCTCACTGTTATCCAACAAGATTTTGTGATGCTGTAAAACTGTATGTGATTGAGGGCCTGGCCTCAGCACAATGAGCTTGTCCCTAAGCATATAAATACACAAATATGTTATAATGTGGCAGCGTGAAGTTCAGGGGTGCAGTGTCTCATGTGTCATTGGCAGTGTTTAGCAGTGTTCCTATAAATTGGTTATTAGTCATGCATACTAATTTTCACGGTAATACTCACAACAAAACTCCCATATCTCTCATACTGTACAAGCACTTGTGTATATGTATCTCTGCATTATGCTTGCTGACAATGTCACTATTTAATCCATTTCAATCTCTCTATCATGTGTATTCTTTCTTGCTCCGTGTAAGAACGGATATAGAAAATATTGAGTAACCATATAGAGGTTGCCAAATGAAAGTGATAAAAGGAAATTTTAGGGAATATGCAAGGGAGGGAGGAAGGGGGGTCTGGTACTGACAGCCGGTGGTCACCGGCTAGGTTTGTATTGGGAGGGGAGTGGAAATAGGGGGTAAAGGGAGGGAGGGGGTGATCTGTGAGGTCGGGGGGAGTGGAAGGAGGGGATGAGGGGAGTGGGGGGAGGGGAGGGGCTAAGCTGTAAGTTGGGGGAGGGGAGTGAGGGGAAGGGGTGGGGTGAGGGGAGGGGGTGATCTGTGAGTTGGGGGGGGAGTGGTAGGAGGGGGTGTGGGCAGTGGGGGGAGAGGAGTGGAGGGGAGAGGAGGGGGTGAGCTGTGAGCTTCGGGAGGGGAGTGGTAGGAGGGGGTGAGGGGAGTGGGGGGAGGGGAATGGAGCAGAGGCCAATGAGGTGTGAGAGGAGATTCTGTCACTGTCACAAACAAGTTTTATCCACCTCTCTCGACCACCACCAAGTTTTCCCATCCACCCCCCTTAAACCCTCAATTTTTATTATTCCATAAATTGTAACATATTATTGTATTAATCAAAGAATGTATAAGAAATTAATACATAGGTTGGTTCTAAGAGCTATAAGAGCGCTCAAACTTTGTATAAGAGCGTTCATGCTCCACTGCACACCAGCCAGGTCAGTTATACATAGGTTACAACATCAAAGACAGCGACCTCATGGTCCACTGCACAATATAATGATTCTGAGGGTCTAAATCAGCGACCTCATGGTTCAGTGCACAAACTAATAACTTGTAAGTGAATGCAAATGGCCGTCACGGGTGCCTGGGCACCGCAGACGCCGTCATGAGTGTCTCAGCACCCAAAACACTGAACAATACCTTACATAAGCATGATGCCATAACCTTCCGGTCGCTCTAGCGTCGCTTCTGAGCAATCTAGGTCAAGTATCAAAGCATTTATGGAAAGCCCATAATTAGACGATCAGAATGAGCCCAAGAACAGGCGGAACTCCTATTATTAAGGAAGTTACATTATGTAGACTGATTTGACCTCCGAATGCGCTACAGACAAACCAGCGCAAGTTACGCGCCCGGCAAGTGGGCATTAGTAACTTGGCATATTCAACTCCGTGCATGCCCAAAATAGCGGCTGTAACGGCGTAAACTTCCGAGATATGAGGGTTTGAAGTTGCAGAACCGACCAGGACAATGGGGGACATAGCTGCGTCCATGGGGGTCCCTGGTGCACCCTGTGACACATGAAAGACCCCCCTCAAACAATTGCAGAGTTAGGCAGATGCCACTGGCCCCAGTCAGTCTGAGGTGCAATGCCAAGATTTGGTTCAAATAGCCTGGCTGCACCTCCTAGAAATCAGAATCTCCAGAACCGCTCCAGGGGTAACATCTCCAGTCATCTCCTGCTACCTGCTATACCACTGCACTATGGTGAAACTATGCTAGACAGGCATAGGATTCCATCATTAGTGGCCAGAGGGTATCTTCCTCAAGACATCCACCAGAGGGTAAAGTTATTCATTATTACATTATTCCTCTAAGCAGCAGGTCAGGAGCTAGGTGTGGGAACCCACCTAGAACTTTGCTGGACATTGTATTATTATTACCTCACAGGTGGAGTGGAACAGAACATTATACTTTATAAACTATTATATATTTACTGTATGTGGAAATTACCTGCATATTAACAACTGTGTGATTGATATTTCTTACATGTTGCCTAAAGCTGAATAAGCCAGTGATAACTGGAAATAACACTATTTATAAGAGCCTGTTGGATTTACACTATATACCACTAGTCATATGATATTTCTCATATGACAACTTGATCATGCACAATTACTAGTATGACACAATGGTGCCCCTACTAGGCAGTGCTTGTCCTACCCCTCCTACAGTGGCATCCCTTCTGGGCACTGCTTGCCCTACCCCTCCTACAGTGTTGTCCCTACTGGGCACTGCTTGCCCTACCTCTTCTACAGTGTTATCCCTACTGGGCACTGCTTGCCCTACCCCTCCTACAGTGGTGTCCCTACTGGGCACTGCTTGCCCTACCCCTACTACAGTGGCATCCCTACTGGACACTGCTTGCCCTATCCCTCCTACAGTGACATCCCTACTGGGCACTGCTTGCCCTACCCCTACTACAGTGACGTCCCTACTGGGCACAGCTTGCCCTACCCCTACTACAGTGGTGTCCCTACTGGGCACTGCTTGCCCTACCCCTCCTAGAGTGTTGTCCCTACTGGGCACTGCTTGCCCTACCCCTCCTACAGTGTTGTCCCTACTGGGCACTGCTTGCCCTAACCCTCCTACAGTGTTGTCCCTACTGGGCACTGCTTGCCCTACCCCTCCTACAGTGTTGTCCCTACTGGGCACTGCTTGCCCTACCCCTCCTACAGTGTTGTCCCTACTGGGCACTGCTTGCCCTACCCCTCCTACAGTGTTGTCCCTACTGGGCACAGCTTGCCCTACCCCTCCTACAGTGTTGTCCCTACTGGGCACTGCTTGCCCTACACCTACTACAGTGGCGTCCCTACTGGGCACTGCTTGCCCTACCCCTCCTACAGTGTTGTCCCTACTGGGCACTGCTTGCCCTACCCCTACTACAGTGGCGTCCCTACTGGGCACTGATCGACCTACACTCTCAGCCTGCATTGTAATTCATCTATAAATACTCCTGTAAATAGGCCGTGTAGGGTTGAACAATGAGCACCTGGGCGCTTTTACCGATCACTACTGTAGGTCTAATGTTAATAATTAGAGGCTGATAGAGTACATCTGTACCTCCTGAAGTCTTGCTTCATGCTATAGAGTCTACAGGGTGTATGCACTTTTAAAGGGTTTAACAAAATGCAGGAATGACTCACCAGTATTCCAGTGAGGCATCATGCTGACCATGAATGCATAAATAAATAATCCTAGAGACCAAGGCCTGTAGGTGATAAGAACATTTTAAGTTTACCATTGGGTGCTATCAAGTATCTATTCATGAACGGTCCTTTCCTATGCAACCAAGTCAGTGATCGGAGACTCCCTAGTCCCCCACAGGCATGTCTCTGCATGTGCCAGTGGGTGCCTTTATATTGATGGACATGTGGCGTCTCAGACATGAAAAATCTCAATAGGATGTGTGTGAAAACCTTCACTCAATGCGGACAGGCACTAACCCTTTAACCCTTTAAGGGCCACTGATGCAGGAGTGTATCATAGTCTTCATGATGCATTCATTGGAGCATCATGCCAACCCTCTGGGAGAGTATCAATCCTATAGGGTCAGCATGATGCCTGAATGCAGCCCTGGTGAGTAACTCACCATGACGAACAATGGGCATGATGAGATAATGCATCAGTCACCCTTAAAGAGTTAAGAATCATTTTGTGCATTGTTGGACTATGGTTAGCCCCCTTGATATAAATGGAGATGATTGGGGGTGCTTTCAATGCATCATGTCCATTGGCTGTTACTGACAAGGGCCGCAATCGAGCATTTGCCAGTGCTTCAAGGAAAAGACAACCCTACTTTCATGATGACGTCTTTTTTTGGTAGTATTTTCTTAGAATAAAATGATGCCAGCATACATCGTAACACATCTGCTATGGTAAGGGCCGGAGGAAAACCTCTTTGATGCAGAGTATGACGTCACAGGAGACCAGATGCAGCCCAGTATTGACTGTACAATACTGCCTGTCTACAAATGAATGGTGCTTATAAGTATCCTTTGAACAGCTTCCATATTTTTGTTTCTTTACTAGCACTAAATAGTCTCATTGATTTAAACTGAATGATATAACATTGTTTCACACTTTAATTTGAGTATTAAAGCCTTGTTTTGTAACACTCCCATGCTCGCAATGCAGCACCTAACGCATCTGGTTTATTGTGACTTCATATTCTGCATCACATAGGTCTCCCTCCTACCCTTACAATAGCAGATAAATATGTTAAAATGTATGTCATGATCTTTGTGTTCATTAAAAATGCTACCATAATAAGTTATCATAAGAATAGGGTTGTCTTGTCAGCTGTCCTGCATCAGAGCATCATGATGCCCTGTATACAGGTCTGCATTTAAGCATCATGATGCACTACAGCACGAAATGATGCAGTGCATCATGATGCTGTTTAGGGTGGTAGCAATGTCACGAAAAACTCATCGGGGCAAAAATCTACACTGTAAAAAATAACTATTGAATGTACTGGGTATTCTTGTAAAACTGAACAGTGAACCACCGTAATTATACAACAGAGGGCCAGCGTACTTTTTACAAGAAGCTCCAGGGGGCAGTGTGGTGGTACAAGGAGTCTCTGTGAAAGTAACGATACTTCTGTGAAAATAACAACGGATCCCTAGCAACTTTCCCAGTAAACACGAAACTTTATCTAACATAGCAAATTGGTAAACAACTTAAAATGTTATGTCCTGGTTACGTCCTAATTTTCTTTATTGCCTTAAATTTATTCTCTTGTAACATTTAGATGGAATGGACATGGTTTGACATGGTGCAACATAGTAAAGATTTGTATATTTACCTCTCTTAAGAATTTCTTTTGTATGTGGACTTAGAATCTTCTTTTTGAGACATCAATGGTTTTAAAGAGGCGATACTGACTTGCCAAACAAGTGCCTCCTATCACCATTGGCACATAGCTTGGCTCTGTGGCCACATAGTTTAGGTTCCTGCCTTCATATTTTAAGGAAACCAAAGCATAGGTTCAAATCCTGGTGTCAGGAGTTTTTCTCTTTGGTGAAGGTAGGTTCAAACCTAATGTAATTTTATTATCTATTTGGCATAGATGTATCAAGTGGTTTCTTTGATACTTCCTTGCATGTGAAAGCACATGAAATTGTTCTAAACGTTGTGGGAATGTTTTCAGGACATAACATTTTCAGATGATTCTATGTAGGACATAAAAGTACGTAGGTGTTAGCTATTTCAAAATTCAAAAGAGTATGAGCCTGCCCCTTTATACCATTGAAAATGTCTGGGAAAGCTATGAGTAGGTGTCACAGCTATGCCTAACCAGCCCTGCCTCCCCTCTCCTTGTGTCAGAAATGGCCTATAAGCCCGGGCTTATACGTAGGATTTAATGGTATTGGCACATCATACCTCAACCCAATGGGATCACTTTATGAAGTTGTATGATTGTCATCAGACTTAGAACCAGATAGGGTCTGTCCCAGAAATCAAAAACTATTTAAGGTGATGGAATTGTGATGTATGCAGAGTAGGCCTACATATAGGCCTACTCTAGATAGATTTGGTATCTCATTGGACAGCTTGTACCTAGTTGTGGCAAGAGTGTGGGTAGGACCAGGTACCATCAGGTCCCTTACCTAGTTGTCGCAAGAGTGTGGGTAGGACCAGGTACCATCAGGTCCCTTACCTAGTTGTGGTAGGAGTGTGGGTAGAACCAGGTACCATCAGGACCCTAACCTAGTTGTGGTAGGAGTGTGGGTAGAACCAGGTACCATCAGGACCCTTACCTAGTTGTGGTAGGAGTGTGGGTAGGACCAGGTACCATCAGGTCCCTTACCTAGTAGTGGTAGGAGTGTGGGTAGGACCAGGTACCATCAGGACCCTTACCTAGTTGTGGCAGGAGTCTGGGTAGGATTAGGTACCACCAGGACGCTTACCTAGTAGTGGTAGGAGTCTGGTTACCATCCAGTCCCTTATCTAGGTGTGGTAGGATGGTGGGTAGGCCTGGGTACCTTACCTAGTTGTGGCAGGAGTGTGGGTAGGACCAGGTACCATCAGGTCCCTTATCTAGTTGTGGTAGGATGGTGGGTAGGGCCGGGTACCATCCAGAATCTTACCTAGTTGTGGCAGGACTCTGGGTAGGACTAGGTACCACCAGCACCCTTACCTAGTTGTGGTAGGAGTCTGGGTAGTACTGGGTACCATCAGGACACTTACCTACTTGTCGCAGGAGTCTGTATAGGACTAGGTACCATCGAGACCCTTACCTAGTTATTGCAGGACTGTATGAATAACTAGATACCATAATGACATTTTCCTATTTGTGAGAAGTACCTCTACAGGAGTCGGATATCTGCTATGGACAGCTGTTAATGTTAGCGAGTCGCTCTCACAGGGGATAACATTCACACCACATGGGGCGGAGGATAAGTGGTAGCTAAAGGATTTCCATGTAAGGCTTTTATCTGAATCCCTTTACTTTATCAATATGGGAAAAGCTGTATTTCCAAGTGTTTTATTATCTGTCATATTTATTACAAACCTACTCTTGTACTGGTCAGCTAGATAATCGATCACTTTTACATGGCCTTATTTTAGGTACTGTTCATAAAATGTTTCTATTTCAATACTTTACTTCTAAGAAATCAAAACACTCTCTCTCCAAAAGTAGTCCAATTTCAGGGAAACAACTTTTGGAAATTTGAGTAATTCCTCTGCTGTAGTGAATTAATGTGAATAACTTTTGCTGACTGTTCCATTATACTGTATATTCCCGATTATAATCCCAGGCTTATAATGATTTCAAGTGGGAAATTGACCCGGCCTATACTCGGGGCAGGTTTATATTTGGGACAGGCTTGTATTAAACAAGGTAACCTGTAATCCAACACGTAGCTGTTGTAAATCACTGACTTATAATACCTTGTGCAATACATTCAGTACTGAATAGCAAAGAAAGAAATGTGTACTTTATAAGTGTCATACTTTTATCAGAGGAGAGGTCGTCATTGAAAGCACATGTTTGGAAGCTCCTTCTGATGGTGGTAGTTGTGGGTGGGGGGGGGGGTGTCACTATCAGTCTGAGGGAGAGGGAACGGTGATAACTGAAGGGTACCTGGCTTATAATTGGGCCCCGTCTTGCATTACACCCAGTGACCTTTTTAACCCTGGCTGCTTTCATAGATGTCAATGTCAAGATGGCCACCGTCGAATAGAACGCGCGAGGTGGAGCTCTGACGAAATTTACTGAATTACTATATTCAGACAGGAGCTACATGTCTCAAAATGGACAGTAATCTGTATGAACAGACAGGGAATACACTGGAATAGACAGGAATGCCGAAATATCTCTTACAAGTGTGTGTACATCGATGAAAACAATTGCATAGCGCACGGGAGTAGCGAAGCCAGCCAGACCATGGAACCTGTGTTTCATATCTGCACGTGAGTACGACAGTAGCAAGGTCAATAAAAATTTGGAGGAGGTGTGTGTGTACATCGATGAAAACAATTGCATAGCGCACGGGAGTAGCAAAGCCAGCCAGACCAAGGAACCTGTGGTTCATATCTGCACATGAGTACAACAGTAGCAAGGTCAATAAAAATTTGGAGGAGGTGGAAATATCTCTTACAAGTGTGTGTGCATCGATGAAAACAATTGCACAGCGCACGGGAGTAGCAAAGCCAGCCAGACCAAGGAACCTATGATTCATATCTGCACGTGAGTACAACAGTAGCAAGGTCAATAAAAATTTGGAGGAGGTGGAAATATCTCTTACAAGTGTGTGTGCATTGATGAAAACAATTACACAGCCCACGGGAGTAGCGAAGCCAGCCAGACCATGGAACCTGTGGTTCATATCTGCACATGAGTACAACAGTAGCAAGGTCAATAAAAATTTGGAGGAGGTGGAAATATCTCTTACAAGTGTGTGTGCATTGATGGAAACAATTACACAGCGCATGGGAGTAGCGAAGCCAGCCAGACCACGGAACCTGTGAGTCATATCTGCACGTGAGTACAACAGTAGCGAGGTCAATCAAAACTGGCCGCGAAAATGGGGAAACCACGCAGAAGGGCTCGTATTAAAAATTTGTCAAACAAAGCCACAGTAAAGGACCTCATTGAAGCTGTAAATAACTTGCAAGAAAGGCTAATAGAACTTGAAGGTGATCAAGATTCAACCTCAGAAAAAACTGTTTTGCTCCAAGATGAATATGAAATTCTTGAAAAACGAGTTGCTGAAAATGAAAAAAATGCTAGAACTACGAGTGATATTCTTAAGGCTCTCGCAGATAGACTAGACATTGCTCAGCCTATGGCCAATGAGGCTATCCAAAAAGTAGACACTATGAAAGAGAGGGTTGATTGTATGTCTACCTCAGTCAATACTGCAAATAGACTTACTAAATCACTTCTGAAAACTACTCAAAAATTCGAGGAAGATGACAGGAAAAAAACTCTACTTATGGAAGGGTTCCCAGAAAATCACAAAGAAGACCTCCGCAAAGTCTGTGACACATTATTTGAAGATTTAGGGTTCAAATATGGCAATGAAAGAGTAGACTCCATATATAGATTGGGGAAGTATGATCCTACACAAACTAGGTCAGGTTTGTGACAAAGTGATGAATGATTTTACTATTACTGATGAAAATGTACTAAAGGCTTTGAATACGATGAATAAGAACAAATCCTCTGTCTTAGAAAATATATCATCTAATGTTTTCATATTAGCGGTGAAAACCCAGATAACACGCTTCACCCGATTGTTGAATTTAATAACTAACAATTGTTATATACCCAAATCATGGAAGGCAGCCAAAGTCACTCCGTTACCTAAATCAGGTGACTTATCGGATGTATCGAATTACAGACCTATAAGTCAGCTTCCAATACCGGATAAGGTCCTAGAAAGGATTCTACACACCCAATTAGAAAACCACCTGGAAACAAACAAAATACTTACAAAAATTCAAGGAGGATATAGGAAACAAAGATCTACAGTTGATACTATTAGTATTTTGACGAATGATATATTATGGAATAGAAACGAAGGTCATGTGACCCTGGCTGCTTTCATAGATACAAAAAAGGCTTTCGATTGCGTTGATTACTTTATTTTGAAAAAAAAAACTTGAAAAATATGGTATTAAAGGAAAAAATCTATTATTAATAAGTGAATACCTGAACGATAGAACACAAAAAGTCTTAGCAAATGGGTATGTATCAACTGGTTTAACTATAGCATGTGGTGTACCACAGGGTAGTATTTTAGGCCCTCTTCTTTTTTTAATATATATCAACGACATACATGTAGATAATAACAGTGTGAAGACTTTATTGTATGCTGATCATACAGTTTTGTATGTAAGTGGGAACAATATATACTAGAAGTGTCACCATACCTACAAGATGGTTTGTTATCTTATGCCCATTGGTCAGCAGCCAACAAATTAACAATGAATGAAAAAAAAAAAATTAATGCTTTTTACAAGTGATCAGAAATATAAAAAACTTAAATTACAGGATATCCAAATTAAAGTAAATGGTGAACGCTTACACTTTGTTCCTTCTTTCAAATATTTAGGTGTGACTTTAGACTATGATCTCAGTTTCAAACAACATATTACAGAGATGATTAAGTCCATATCTTTTAAGTCCTATCTATTATACAGAATAAAATCTTATTTGCCCACTAAATACATGCTACAAATTTATAAATCCTATATTATACCAGTAATTGATTACGCAGATGTATTATATCATAGATCAAACGATACTGTCTTGAACCTGATACAAACCATACAAAACAGATGTTTAAAGTATTGCTTAAAATTGCCTGTACCATCAACAACTGATTTTATCCATCAAGAAGCTGGCCTTCCCTATATTGTAAATAGAAGATTACATCATTTGAGAATTTTAGCTTTCAAAAGAACTAAGACAAAGGAATTTTGTAAACCACTTACGAGAAATACTAGATTACAGCAATATCCTGTACTAAAATATAATATCATAAATACAGCTGCTTACGAGAGATCGATTGAAGTTATGACAGCACAATTATGGAATGAAATGGATATAACTTTAAAACAAATTGAAATTTTGAAAGATTTCAAATATAAAAGCAAACTGTTCATGGTCAAAACTATACCAGTAAATGTAAGAAACATATATACTTAAGGGTAGACTTGTGAAGCTGCCCTTGGGGCATATGTTTCCGTACTGTCAGATCTTAAAAGATTTCAAATGTAAGAGTAAGCTGTCTATGTTCAAAACTATACCAGTAAATGTTAGAAACTTATATATTTAAGGGTAGACTTGTGAAGCTGCCCTAAAAACATATGATTCTATGCTGTTAAATGAATGCTTGATGGTATTGATGTGAAATTTTGAAAGATTTCAAATATAAAAGCAAACTGTTCATGGTCAAAACTATACTAGTAAATGTAAGAAACATATATACTTGAGGGTAGACTTGTGAAGCTGCCCTTGGGGCATATGTTTCTGTACTGTCAGATCTTGAAAGATTTCAAATGAAAGAGTAAGCTGTCTATGTTCAAAACTATACCAGTAAATGTTAGAAACTTATATACTTAAGGGTAGACTTGTGAAGCTGCCCTTAAAACATATGATTCTACGCTGTTAAATGAATGCTTGATGGTATTGATGTGTTATTTCATTGACCAATTTGTAAAAGAAGGTACAAGTAATTCTGAAAAAGTTTCAGGGATTTTCTATATTTAAGGTCCACCCTCTGACTGTACATGTACATTTATTATATAGAGTGCGTACAACTGATAGTAATAGTCTATGATTTCCAAAAATCTTCAAATAGAAATCTCCTCTGTCTCCAAATCACATGTTATCATTTGATTAATTAATAATCAATTTTGATTATATTTTATCTAAAATACTAACAAGGGGGACTCATAACATGAGTTCCACTTAAGTGTCCTCCTAACTTATTTGGCACAGTACAAATGCATAAAACCCTAAGATGTTTAACTTTTCTAATATTGTGATAAAATACAGCAATGTACTTACGTAAATACACTTTGTAAAAACTGTGATACACTATTAATTAAATATTTATTGTAATTGTCATTATAAATGTATGGACCAACCCGACAGAATGTCGAAGAGAATTTATGTATTTTCATCACACCTGAACAAATGCCAAATAAAGTTAAATTGTTCCTTAAAAAAACCCGGCTTATACACATGGGCAGGCGTATATTTAAGCCTGTGCTTATAATTAAGGAATTACAGTAAGTTTACTGACTACTTTAAATACCTGATTTTGTCATTGTAGTCTTCTCAAACATAGAGCCATGAACGGGCCTTTAATCATACACCCATATATTTGGTGGACTGCTGCATCAGAGGCACTTTTCAACAGGGTTAATGGTCATCATGATGCAGATAAGTGGTCCCTGTGACTAACTTACCAGGGCTACATCATGCTGACCCTAAGGGGCTGACACAGGGTCTGCATGATGTAGGTAAGTGGTCCCTGTGACTAACTAACCAGGGCTACATTAACACATCATGCTGACCCTAAGGGGCTGACACAGGGTCTGTATGATGTAGGTAAGTGGTCCCAGTGACTAACTAACCAGGGCTACATTAACACATCATGCTGACCCTAAGGGGCTGACACAGGGTCTGTATGATGTAGGTAAGTGGTCCCTGTGACCAGGGCTACATCATGCTGACCCTAAGGGGCTGACACAGGGTCTGTATGATGTAGGTAAGTGGTCCCTGTGACCAGGGCTACATCATGCTGTCCCTAAGGGGCTGACACGGGGTCTGGATGATGTAGGTAAGTGGTCCCTGTGACCAGGGCTACATCATGCTGACCCTAAGGGGCTGACACAGGGTCTGTATGATGTAGGTAAGTGGCCCCTGTGAATAACTTACCAGGGCTACATTAACTTATCATGCTGACCCTAAGGGGCTGACACAGGGTCTGCATGATGTAGGTAAGTGGTCCCTGTGACTAACTAACCAGGGCTACATTAACACATCATGCTGTCCCTAAGGGGCTGACACAGGGTCAGTATGATGTAGGTAAGTGGTCCCTGTGACTAACTTACCAGGGCTACATCATGCTGACCCTAAGGGGCTGACACAGGGTCTGTATGATGTAGGTAAGTGGTCCCTGTGACTTACTTACCAGGGCTACATCATGCTGTCCCTAAGGGGCTGACACAGGGTCTGTATGATGTAGGTAAGTGGTCCCTGTGACCAGGGCTACATCATGCTGACCCTAAGGGGCTGACACAGGGTCTGTATGATGTAGGTAAGTGGCCCCTGTGAATAACTTACCAGGGCTACATTAACTTATCATGCTGACCCTAAGGGCTGACACAGGGTCTGTATGATGTAGGTAAGTGGTCCCTGTGACCAGGGCTACATCATGCTGACCCTAAGGGGCTGACACAGGGTCTGTATGATGTAGGTAAGTGGCCCCTGTGAATAACTTACCAGGGCTACATTAACTTATCATGCTGACCCTAAGGGGCTGACACAGGGTCTGTATGATGTAGGTAAGTGGTCCCTGTGACTAACTTACCAGGGCTACATTAACACATCATGCTGTCCCTAAGGGGCTGACACAGGGTCTGTATGATGTAGGTAAATGGTCCGTGTTACTAACTTACCAGGGCTACAGTAACTTATCATGCTGACCCTAAGGGGCTGACACAGGGTCTGTATGATGTAGGTAAGTGGCCCCTGTGACTAACTAACCAGGGCTACATCCACACATCATGCTGACCCTAAGGGGCTGACACAGGGTCTGTATGTTGTAGGTAAGTGGCCCCTATGACTAACTTATTACGGCTACATTAACACATCATGCTGACCCTAAGGGGCTGACGCAGGGTCTGTATGATGTACGTAAGTGGCCCCTGTGACTAACTAACCAGGGTTACAATCATGCTAACCCTAAGGGGCTGACACAGGGTCTGTATGATGTAGCTAAGTGGCCCCTGTGACTAACTTACCAGGGCTACATTAACACATCATGCTGACTCTAAGGGGCTGACACAGGGTCTGTATGATGTAGGTAAATGGTCCCTGTGACTAACTTAACAGGGCTACATCATGCTGACCCTAAGGGGCTGACACAGGGTCTGTATGATGTAGGTACGTGGTCCCTGTGACTAACTTACCAGGGCTACATCATGCTGTCCCTAAGGGGCTGACACAGGGTCTGTATGATGTAGGTAAGTGGCCCCTGTGACTAACTAACCAGGGCTACATTAACACATCATGCTGTCCCTAAGGGGCTGACACAGGGTCTGTAAGATGTAGGTAAGTGGTCCCTGTGACTAACTTACCAGGGCTACATTAACACATCATGCTGTCCCTAAGGGGCTGACACAGGGTCTCTATGATGTAGGTAAGTGGCCCCTGTGACTAACTTACCAGGGCTACATTAACACATCATGCTGACCCTAAGGGACTGACACAGGGTCTGTATGATGTAGGTAAGTGGCCCCTGTGACTAACTAACCAGGGTTACATTAACACATCATGCTGACCCTAAGGGGCTGACACAGGGTCTGTATGATGTAGGTAAGTGGCCCCTATGACTAACTTATTACGGCTACATTAACACATCATGCTGACCCTAAGGGGCTGACACAGGGTCTGTATGATGTATGTAAGTGGCCCCTGTGACTAACTAACCAGGGCTACAATCATGCTAACCCTAAGGGGCTGACACAGGGTCTGTATGATGTAGGTAAGTGGCCCCTGTGACTAACTTACCAGGGCTACATTAACACATCATGCTGACCCTAAGGGGCTGACACAGGGTCTGTATGATGTAGGTAAATGGTCCCTGTGACTAACTTACCAGGGCTACATCATGCTGACCCTAAGGGGCTGACACAGGGTCTGTATGATGTAGGTACGTGGTCCCTGTGACTAACTTACCAGGGCTACATCATGCTGTCCCTAAGGGGCTGACACAGGGTCTGTATGATGTAGGTAAGTGGCCCCTGTGACTAACTAACCAGGGCTACATTAACACATCATGCTGTCCCTAAGGGGCTGACACAGGGTCTGTAAGATGTAGGTAAGTGGTCCCTGTGACTAACTTACCAGGGCTACATTAACACATCATGCTGTCCCTAAGGGGCTGAGACAGAGTCATCATGATATAGGTAAGTGGCCCCTGTGACTAACTTACCAGGGCTACATCATGCTGACCCTAAGGGGCTGACACAGAGTCATCATGATGCAGGTAAGTGGTCCCTGTGACTAACTTACCAGGGCTACATTAACACATCATTCTGACCCTAAGGGGCTGACACAGGGTCTGTATGATGTAGGTAAGTGGCCCCTCTGACTAACTTACCAGGGCTACATTAACACATCATGCTGTCCCTAAGGTGCTGACACAGGGTCTGTATGATGTAGGTAAGTGGTCCCTGTGACTAACTTACCAGGGCTACATTAACACATCATGCTGAGCCTAAGGGGCTGACACAGGGTCTGTATGATGTAGGTAAGTGGCCCCTGTGACTAACTTACCAGGGCTACATTAACACATCATGCTGACCCTAAGGGGCTGACACAGGGTCTGTATGATGTAGGTAAGTGGTCCCTGTGACTAACTTACCAGGGCTAAATCATGCTGACCCTAAGGGGCTGACACAGGGTCTGTATGATGTAGGTAAGTGGTCCCTGTGACTAACTTACCAGGGCTACATCATGCTGACCCTAAGGGGCTGACACAGGGTCTGTATGATGTAGGTAAGTGGTCCCTGTGACTAACTTACCAGGGCTACATCATGCTGACCCTAAGGGGCTGACACAGAGTCATCATGATGCAGGTAAGTGGCCCCTGTGACTAACTTACCAGGGCTACATTAACACATCATGCTGTCCCTAAGGGGCTGACACAGGGTCTGTATGATGTAGGTAATGGTCCCTGTGACTAACTTACCAGGGCTACATCATGCTGACCCTAAGGAGCTGACACAGGGTCTGTATGATGCAGGTAAGTGGTCCCTGTGACTAACATACCAGGGCTACATTAACACATCATGCTGTCCCTAAGGGGCTGACACAGGGTCTGTATGATGTAGGTAAGTGGTCCCTGTGACTAACTTACCAGGGCTACATCATGCTGACCCTAAGGGGCTGACACAGAGTCATCATGATGCAGGTAAGTGGCCCCTGTGACTAACTTACCAGGGCTACATTAACACATCATGCTGTCCCTAAGGGGCTGACACAGGGTCTGTATGATGTAGGTAAGTGGTCCCTGTGACTAACTTACCAGGGCTACATCATGCTGACCCTAAGGAGCTGACACAGGGTCTGTATGATGCAGGTAAGTGGTCCCTGTGACTAACTTACCAGGGCTACATTAACACATCATGCTGTCCCTAAGGGGCTGACACAGGGTCTGTATGATGTAGGTAAGTGGTCCCTGTGACTAACTTACCAGGGCTACATTAACACATCATGCTGAGCCTAAGGGGCTGACACAGGGTCTGTATGATGCAGGTAAGTGGTCCCTGTGACTAACTTACCAGGGCTACATTAACACATCATGCTGTCCCTAAGGGGCTGACACAGGGTCTGTATGATGTAGGTAAGTGGCCCCTGTGACTAACTTACCAGGGCTACATTAACACATCATGCTGTCCCTAAGGGGCTGACACAGGGTCTGTATTATGTAGGTAAGTGGTCCCTGTGACTAACTTACCAGGGCTACATCATGCTGACCCTAAGGGGCTGACAGAGGGTCTGTATGATGTAGGTAAGTGGTCCCTGTGACTAACTTACCAGGGCTACATTAACACATCATGCTGAGCCTAAGGGGCTGACACAGGGTCTGTATGATGTAGGTAAGTGGTCCCTGTGACTAACTTACCAGGGCTACATTAACACATCATGCTGAGCCTAAAGGGCTGACACAGGGTCTGTATGATGTAGGTAAGTGGTCCCTGTGACTAACTTACCAGGGCTACATTAACACATCATGGTGAGCCTAAGGGGCTGACACAGGGTCTGTATGATGTAGGTAAGTGGCCCCTGTGACTAACTTACCAAGGCTACATCATGCTGAGCCTAAGGGGCTGACACAGGGTCTGTATGATGTAGGTAAGTGGTCCCTGTGACTAACTTACCAGGGCTACATCATGCTGTCCCTAAGGGGCTGACACAGGGTCTGTATGATGTAGGTAAGTGGTCCCTGTGACTAACTTACCAGGGCTACATTAACACATCATGCTGACCCTAAGGGGCTGACACAGGGTCTGTATGATGTAGGTAAGTGGCCCCTGTGACTAACTAACCAGGGCTACAATCATGCTGACCCTAAGGGGCTGACACAGGGTCTGTATGATGTAGGTAAGTGGTCTCTGTGACTAACTTACCAGGGCTACATCCACACATCATGCTGACCCTAAGGGGCTGACCCAGGGTCTGTATGATGTAGGTAAGTGGCCCCTGTGACTAACTTACCAGGGCTACATCATGTTGTCCCTAAGGGGCTGACACAGGGTCTGTATGATGCAGGTAAGTGGTCCCTGTGACTAACTTACCAGGGCTACATTAACACATCATGCTGAGCCTAAGGGGCTGACACAGGGTCTGTATGATGTAGGTAAGTGGTCCCTGCGACTAACTTACCAGGGCTACATTAACACATCATGCTGAGCCTAAGGGGCTGACACAGGGTCTGTATGATGTAGGTAAGTGGTCCCTGTGACTAACTTACCAGGGCTACATTAACACATCATGCTGAGCCTAAGGGGCTGACACAGGGTCTGTATGATGTAGGTAAGTGGCCCCTGTGACTAACTTACCAGGGCTACATCATGCTGACCCTAAGGGGCTGACACAGGGTCTGTATGATGTAGGTAAGTGGTCCCTGTGACTAACTTACCAGGGCTACATCATGCTGACCCTAAGGGGCTGACACAGGGTCTGTATGATGTAGGTAAGTGGTCCCTGTGACTAACTTACCAGGGCTACATTAACACATCATGCTGAACCTAAGGGGCTGACACAGGGTCTGTATGATGTAGGTAAGTGGCCCCTGTGACTAACTAACCAGGGCTACAGTCATGCTGACCCTAAGGGGCTGACACAGGGTCTGTATGATGTAGGTAAGTGGTCATTGTGACTAACTTACCAGGGCTACATCCACACATCATGCTGACCATAAGGGGCTGACACAGGGTCTGTATGATGTAGGTAAGTGGCCCCTGTGACTAACTTACCAGGGCTACATCATGTTGTCCCTAAGGGGCTGACACAGGGTCTGTATGATGCAGGTAAGTGGCCCCTGTGACTAACTTACCAGGGCTACATCATGCTGTCCCTAAGGGGCTGACACAGGGTCTGTATGATGTAGGTAAGTGGCCCCTGTGACTAACTTACCAGGGCTACATCATGCTGACCCTAAGGGGCTGACACAGAGTCATCATGATATAGGTAAGTGGCCCCTGTGACTAACTTACCAGGGCTACATCATGCTGACCCTAAGGGGCTGACACAGAGTCATCATGATGCAGGTAAGTGGTCCCTGTTACTAACTTACCAGGGCTACATCATGCTGTCCCTAAGGGGCTGACACAGTGTCTGTATGATGTAGGTAAGTGGCCCCTGTGAATAACTTACCAGGGCTACATTAACACATCATTCTGACCCTAAGGGGCTGACACAGGGTCTGTATGATGTAGGTAAGTGGTCCCTGTGACTAACTTACCAGGGCTACATCATGCTGACCCTAAGGAGCTGACACAGGGTCTGTATGATGCAGGTAAGTGGTCCCTGTGACTAACTTACCAGGGCTACATTAACACATCATGCTATCCCTAAGGGGCTGACACAGGGTCTGTATGATGTAGGTAAGTGGTCCCTGTGACTAACTTACCAGGGCTACATTAACACATCATGCTGTCCCTAAGGGGCTGACACAGGGTCTGTATGATGTAGGTAAGTGGCCCCTGTGACTAACTAACCAGGGCTACATTGACACATCATGCTGTCCCTAAGGGGCTGACACAGGGTCGGTAAGATGTAGGTAAGTGGTCCCTGTGACTAACTTACCAGGGCTACATTAACACATCATGCTGTCCCTAAGGGGCTGACACAGAGTCTGTATGATGTAGTTAAGTGGTCCCTGTGACTAACTTACCAGGGCTACATCATGCTGTCCCTAAGGGACTGACACAGGGTCTGTATGATGTAGGTAAGTGGTCCCTGTGACTAACTTACCAGGGCTACATCATGCTGACCCTAAGGGGCTGACACAGAGTCATCATGATATAGGTAAGTGGCCCCTGTGACTAACTTACCAGGGCTACATTATGCTGACCCTAAGGGGCTGACACAGAGTCATCATGATGCAGGTAAGTGGTCCCTGTGACTAACTTACCAGGGCTACATTAACACATCATTCTGACCCTAAGGGGCTGACACAGGGTCTGTATGATGTAGGTAAGTGGTCCCTGTGACTAACTTACCAGGGCTACATCATGCTGACCCTAAGGGGCTGACACAGGGTCTGTATGATGTAGGTAAGTGGTCCCTGTGACTAACTTACCAGGGCTACATCATGCTGACCCTAAGGGGCTGACACAGAGTCATCATGATGCAGGTAAGTGGCCCCTGTGACTAACTTACCAGGGCTACATTAACACATCATGCTGTCCCTAAGGGGCTGACACAGGGTCTGTATGATGTAGGTAAGTGGTCCCTGTGACTAACTTACCAGGGCTACATCATGCTGACCCTAAGGAGCTGACACAGGGTCTGTATGATGCAGGTAAGTGGTCCCTGTGACTAACATACCAGGGCTACATTAACACATCATGCTGTCCCTAAGGGGCTGACACAGGGTCTGTATGATGTAGGTAAGTGGTCCCTGTGACTAACTTACCAGGGCTACATCATGCTGACCCTAAGGGGCTGACACAGAGTCATCATGATGCAGGTAAGTGGCCCCTGTGACTAACTTACCAGGGCTACATTAACACATCATGCTGTCCCTAAGGGGCTGACACAGGGTCTGTATGATGTAGGTAAGTGGTCCCTGTGACTAACTTACCAGGGCTACATCATGCTGACCCTAAGGAGCTGACACAGGGTCTGTATGATGCAGGTAAGTGGTCCCTGTGACTAACTTACCAGGGCTACATTAACACATCATGCTGTCCCTAAGGGGCTGACACAGGGTCTGTATGATGTAGGTAAGTGGTCCCTGTGACTAACTTACCAGGGCTACATTAACACATCATGCTGAGCCTAAGGGGCTGACACAGGGTCTGTATGATGCAGGTAAGTGGTCCCTGTGACTAACTTACCAGGGCTACATTAACACATCATGCTGTCCCTAAGGGGCTGACACAGGGTCTGTATGATGTAGGTAAGTGGCCCCTGTGACTAACTTACCAGGGCTACATTAACACATCATGCTGTCCCTAAGGGGCTGACACAGGGTCTGTATTATGTAGGTAAGTGGTCCATGTGACTAACTTACCAGGACTACATCATGCTGACCCTAAGGGGCTGACAGAGGGTCTGTATGATGTAGGTAAGTGGTCCCTGTGACTAACTTACCAGGGCTACATTAACACATCATGCTGAGCCTAAGGGGCTGACACAGGGTCTGTATGATGTAGGTAAGTGGTCCCTGTGACTAACTTACCAGGGCTACATTAACACATCATGCTGAGCCTAAAGGGCTGACACAGGGTCTGTATGATGTAGGTAAGTGGTCCCTGTGACTAACTTACCAGGGCTACATTAACACATCATGCTGAGCCTAAGGGGCTGACACAGGGTCTGTATGATGTAGGTAAGTGGCCCCTGTGACTAACTTACCAAGGCTACATCATGCTGAGCCTAAGGGGCTGACACAGGGTCTGTATGATGTAGGTAAGTGGTCCCTGTGACTAACTTACCAGGGCTACATCATGCTGACCCTAAGGGGCTGACACAGGGTCTGTATGATGTAGGTAAGTGGTCCCTGTGACTAACTTACCAGGGCTACATTAACACATCATGCTGACCCTAAGGGGCTGACACAGGGTCTGTATGATGTAGGTAAGTGGCCCCTGTGACTAACTAACCAGGGCTACAATCATGCTGACCCTAAGGGGCTGACACAGGGTCTGTATGATGTAGGTAAGTGGTCTCTGTGACTAACTTACCAGGGCTACATCCACACATCATGCTGACCCTAAGGGGCTGACCCAGGGTCTGTATGATGTAGGTAAGTGGCCCCTGTGACTAACTTACCAGGGCTACATCATGTTGTCCCTAAGGGGCTGACACAGGGTCTGTATGATGCAGGTAAGTGGTCCCTGTGACTAACTTACCAGGGCTACATTAACACATCATGCTGAGCCTAAGGGGCTGACACAGGGTCTGTATGATGTAGGTAAGTGGTCCCTGCGACTAACTTACCAGGGCTACATTAACACATCATGCTGAGCCTAAGGGGCTGACACAGGGTCTGTATGATGTAGGTAAGTGGTCCCTGTGACTAACTTACCAGGGCTACAATAACACATCATGCTGAGCCTAAAGGGCTGACACAGGGTCTGTATGATGTAGGTAAGTGGTCCCTGTGACTAACTTACCAGGGCTACATTAACACATCATGCTGAGCCTAGGGGGCTGACACAGGGTCTGTATGATGTAGGTAAGTGGCCCCTGTGACTAACTTACCAAGGCTACATCATGCTGAGCCTAAGGGGCTGACACAGGGTCTGTATGATGTAGGTAAGTAGTCCCTGTGACTAACTTACCAGGGCTACATCATGCTGACCCTAAGGGGCTGACACAGGGTCTGTATGATGTAGGTAAGTGGTCCCTGTGACTAACTTACCAGGGCTACATTAACACATCATGCTGACCCTAAGGGGCTGACACAGGGTCTGTATGATGTAGGTAAGTGGCCCCTGTGACTAACTAACCAGGGCTACAATCATGCTGACCCTAAGGGGCTGACACAGGGTCTGTATGATGTAGGTAAGTGGTCTCTGTGACTAACTTACCAGGGCTAGATCCACACATCATGCTGACCCTAAGGGGCTGACCCAGGGTCTGTATGATGTAGGTAAGTGGCCCCTGTGACTAACTTACCAGGGCTGCATCATGTTGTCCCTAAGGGGCTGACACAGGGTCTGTATGATGCAGGTAAGTGGTCCCTGTGACTAACTTACCAGGGCTACATTAACACATCATGCTGAGCCTAAGGGGCTGACACAGGGTCTGTATGATGTAGGTAAGTGGTCCCTGCGACTAACTTACCAGGGCTACATTAACACATCATGCTGAGCCTAAGGGGCTGACACAGGGTCTGTATGATGTAGGTAAGTGGTCCCTGTGACTAACTTACCAGGGCTACATTAACACATCATGCTGAGCCTAAGGGGCTGACACAGGGTCTGTATGATGTAGGTAAGTGGCCCCTGTGACTAACTTACCAGGGCTACATCATGCTGACCCTAAGGGGCTGACACAGGGTCTGTATGATGTAGGTAAGTGGTCCCTGTGACTAACTTACCAGGGCTACATCATGCTGACCCTAAGGGGCTGACACAGGGTCTGTATGATGTAGGTAAGTGGTCCCTGTGACTAACTTACCAGGGCTACATTAACACATCATGCTGAACCTAAGGGGCTGTCACAGGGTCTGTATGATGTAGGTAAGTGGCCCCTGTGACTAACTAACCAGGGCTACAGTCATGCTGACCCTAAGGGGCTGACACAGGGTCTGTATGATGTAGGTAAGTGGTCTCTGTGACTAACTTACCAGGGCTACATCCACACATCATGCTGACCATAAGGGGCTGACACAGGGTCTGTATGATGTAGGTAAGTGGCCCCTGTGACTAACTTACCAGGGCTACATCATGTTGTCCCTAAGGGGCTGACACAGGGTCTGTATGATGCAGGTAAGTGGCCCCTGTGACTAACTTACCAGGGCTACATCATGCTGTCCCTAAGGGGCTGACACAGGGTCTGTATGATGTAGGTAAGTGGCCCCTGTGACTAACTTACCAGGGCTACATCATGCTGACCCTAAGGGGCTGACACAGAGTCATCATGATATAGGTAAGTGGCCCCTGTGACTAACTTACCAGGGCTACATCATGCTGACCCTAAGGGGCTGACACAGAGTCATCATGATGCAGGTAAGTGGTCCCTGTGACTAACTTACCAGGGCTACATCATGCTGTCCCTAAGGGGCTGACACAGTGTCTGTATGATGTAGGTAAGTGGCCCCTGTGAATAACTTACCAGGGCTACATTAACACATCATTCTGACCCTAAGGGGCTGACACAGGGTCTGTATGATGTAGGTAAGTGGTCCCTGTGACTAACTTACCAGGGCTACATCATGCTGACCCTAAGGAGCTGACACAGGGTCTGTATGATGCAGGTAAGTGGTCCCTGTGACTAACTTACCAGGGCTACATTAACACATCATGCTGTCCCTAAGGGGCTGACACAGGGTCTGTATGATGTAGGTAAGTGGTCCCTGTGACTAACTTACCAGGGCTACATTAACACATCATGCTGTCCCTAAGGGGCTGACACAGGGTCTGTATGATGTAGGTAAGTGGCCCCTGTGACTAACTAACCAGGGCTACATTGACACATCATGCTGTCCCTAAGGGGCTGACACAGGGTCGGTAAGATGTAGGTAAGTGGTCCCTGTGACTAACTTACCAGGGCTACATTAACACATCATGCTGTCCCTAAGGGGCTGACACAGAGTCTGTATGATGTAGGTAAGTGGTCCCTGTGACTAACTTACCAGGGCTACATCATGCTGTCCCTAAGGGACTGACACAGGGTCTGTATGATGTAGGTAAGTGGTCCCTGTGACTAACCTACCAGGGCTACATCATGCTGACCCTAAGGGGCTGACACAGAGTCATCATGATATAGGTAAGTGGCCCCTGTGACTAACTTACCAGGGCTACATTATGCTGACCCTAAGGGGCTGACACAGAGTCATCATGATGCAGGTAAGTGGTCCCTGTGACTAACTTACCAGGGCTACATTCACACATCATTCTGA
This sequence comes from Acholoe squamosa, assembly GCA_949317995.1. Taxonomy (NCBI): domain Eukaryota; kingdom Metazoa; phylum Annelida; class Polychaeta; order Phyllodocida; family Polynoidae; genus Acholoe; species Acholoe squamosa. The sequence goes on along the minus strand of OX439045.1, from coordinate 77,241,683 downwards.
CCCTAAGGGGCTGACACAGGGTCTGTATGATGTAGGTAAGTGGCCCCTCTGACTAACTTACCAGGGCTACATTAACACATCATGCTGTCCCTAAGGGGCTGACACAGGGTCTGTATGATGTAGGTAAGTGGTCCCTGTGACTAACTTACCAGGGCTACATTAACACATCATGCTGAGCCTAAGGGGCTGACACAGGGTCTGTATGATGTAGGTAAGTGGCCCCTGTGACTAACTTACCAGGGCTACATTAACACATCATGCTGACCCTAAGGGGCTGACACAGGGTCTGTATGATGTAGGTAAGTGGTCCCTGTGACTAACTTACCAGGGCTACATCATGCTGACCCTAAGGGGCTGACACAGGGTCTGTATGATGTAGGTAAGTGGTCCCTGTGACTAACTTACCAGGGCTACATCATGCTGACCCTAAGGAGCTGACACAGGGTCTGTATGATGCAGGTAAGTGGTCCCTGTGACTAACTAACCAGGGTTACATTAACACATCATGCTGTCCCTAAGGGGCTGACACAGGGTCTGTATGATGTAGGTAAGTGGTCCCTGTGACTAACTAACCAGGGTTACATTAACACATCATGCTGTCCCTAAGGGGCTGACACAGAGTCATCATGATATAGGTAAGTGGTCCCTGTGACCAGGGCTACATCATGCTGACCCTAAGGGGCTGACACAGGGTCTGTATGATGTAGGTTAGTGGTCCCTGTGACCAGGGCTACATCATGCTGTCCCTAAGGGGCTGACACGGGGTCTGTATGATGTAGGTAAGTGGTCCCTGTGACCAGGGCTACATCATGCTGTCCCTAAGGGGCTGACACGGGGTCTGTATGATGTAGGTAAGTGGTCCCTGTGACCAGGGCTACATCATGCTGACCCTAAGGGGCTGACACAGGGTCTGCATGATGTAGGTAAGTGGTCCCTGTGACTAACTAACCAGGGATACATTAACACATCATGCTGTCCCTAAGGGGCTGACACAGGGTCAGTATGATGTAGGTAAGTGGTCCCTGTGACTAACTTACCAGGGCTACATCATGCTGACCCTAAGGGGCTGACACAGGGTCTGTATGATGTAGGTAAGTGGTCCCTGTGACTTACTTACCAGGGCTACATCATGCTGTCCCTAAGGGGCTGACACAGGGTCTGTATGATGTAGGTAAGTGGTCCCTGTGACCAGGGCTACATCATGCTGACCCTAAGGGGCTGACACAGGGTCTGTATGATGTAGGTAAGTGGCCCCTGTGAATAACTTACCAGGGCTACATTAACTTATCATGCTGACCCTAAAGGGCTGACACAGGGTCTGTATGATGTAGGTAAGTGGTCCCTGTGAGTAACTAACCAGGGCTACATTAACACATCATGCTGTCCCTAAGGGGCTGACACAGGGTCTGTATGATGTAGGTAAATGGTCCGTGTTACTTACTTACCAGGGCTACAGTAACTTATCATGCTGACCCTAAGGGGCTGACACAGGGTCTGTATGATGTAGGTAAGTGGCCCCTGTGACTAACTTACCAGGGCTACATTAACACATCATGCTGACCCTAAGGGGCTGACACAGGGTCTGTATGATGTAGGTAAATGGTCCCTGTGACTAACTTAACAGGGCTACATCATGCTGACCCTAAGGGGCTGACACAGGGTCTGTATGATGTAGGTACGTGGTCCCTGTGACTAACTTACCAGGTCTGCATCATGCTGTCCCTAAGGGGCTGACACAGGGTCTGTATGATGTAGGTAAGTGGCCCCTGTGACTAACTAACTAGGGCTACATTAACACATCATGCTGTCCCTAAGGGGCTGACACAGGGTCTGTAATATGTAGGTAAGTGGTCCCTGTGACTAACTTACCAGGGCTACATTAACACATCATGCTGTCAATAAGGGGCTGACACAGAGTCTGTATGATGTAGGTATGTGGTCCCTGTGACTAACTTACCAGGGCTACATCATGCTGACCCTAAGGGGCTGACACAGAGTCATCATGATATAGGTAAGTGGCCCGTGACTAACTTACCAGGGCTACATCATGCTGACCCTAAGGGGCTGACACAGAGTCATCATGATGCAGGTAAGTGGTCCCTGTGACTAACTTACCAGGGCTACATTAACACATCATTCTGACCCTAAGGGGCTGACACAGGGTCTGTATGATGTAGGTAAGTGGCCCCTCTGACTAACTTACCAGGGCTACATTAACACATCATGCTGTCCCTAAGGGGCTGACACAGGGTCTGTATGATGTAGGTAAGTGGTCCCTGTGACTAACTTACCAGGGCTACATTAACACATCATGCTGAGCCTAAGGGGCTGACACAGGGTCTGTATGATGTAGGTAAGTGGCCCCTGTGACTAACTTACCAGGGCTACATTAACACATCATGCTGACCCTAAGGGGCTGACACAGGGTCTGTATGATGTAGGTAAGTGGTCCCTGTGACTAACTTACCAGGGCTAAATCATGCTGACCCTAAGGGGCTGACACAGGGTCTGTATGATGTAGGTAAGTGGTCCCTGTGACTAACTTACCAGGGCTACATCATGCTGAGCCTAAGAGGCTGACACAGGGTCTGTATGATGTAGGTAAGTGGTCCCTGTGACTAACTTACCAGGGCTACATCATGCTGACCCTAAGGGGCTGACACAGGGTCTGTATGATGTAGGTAAGTGGCCCCTGTGACTAACTTACCAGGGCTACATCATGCTGACCCTAAGGGGCTGACACAGGGTCTGTATGATGTAGGTAAGTGGTCCCTGTGACTAACTTACCAGGGCTACATCATGCTGACCCTAAGGAGCTGACACAGGGTCTGTATGATGCAGGTAAGTGGTCCCTGTGACTAACTTACCAGGGCTACATTAACACATCATGCTGTCCCTAAGGGGCTGACACAGGGTCTGTATGATGTAGGTAAGTGGTCCCTGTGACTAACTTACCAGGGCTACATTAACACATGATGCTGAGCCTAAGGGGCTGACACAGGGTCTGTATGATGTAGGTAAGTGGTCCCTGTGACTAACTTACCAGGGCTACATCATGCTGACCCTAAGGGGCTGACACAGGGTCTGTATGATGTAGGTAAGTGGCCCCTGTGACTAACTTACCAGGGCTACATCATGCTGACCCTAAGGGGCTGACACAGAGTCATCATGATGCAGGTAAGTGGCCCCTGTGACTAACTTACCAGGGCTACATTAACACATCATGCTGTCCCTAAGGGGCTGACACAGGGTCTGTATGATGTAGGTAAGTGGTCCCTGTGACTAACTTACCAGGGCTACATCATGCTGACCCTAAGGAGCTGACACAGGGTCTGTATGATGCAGGTAAGTGGTCCCTGTGACTAACTTACGAGGGCTACATTAACACATCATGCTGTCCCTAAGGGGCTGACACAGGGTCTGTATGATGTAGGTAAGTGGTCCCTGTGACTAACTTACCAGGGCTACATTAACACATGATGCTGAGCCTAAGGGGCTGACACAGGGTCTGTATGATGTAGGTAAGTGGTCCCTGTGACTAACTTACCAGGGCTACATCATGCTGACCCTAAGGGGCTGACACAGGGTCTGTATGATGTAGGTAAGTGGCCCCTGTGACTAACTTACCAGGGCTACATCATGCTGACCCTAAGGGGCTGACACAGGGTCTGTATGATGTAGGTAAGTGGTCCCTGTGACTAACTTACCAGGGCTACATTAACACATCATGCTGTCCCTAAGGGGCTGACACAGGGTCTGTATGATGTAGGTAAGTGGCCCCTGTGACTAACTTACCAGGGCTACATTAACACATCATGCTGTCCCTAAGGGGCTGACACAGAGTCATCATGATATAGGTAAGTGGTCCCTGTGACCAGGGCTACATCATGCTGACCCTAAGGGGCTGACACAGGGTCTGTATGATGTAGGTTAGTGGTCCCTGTGACCAGGGCTACATCATGCTGTCCCTAAGGGGCTGACACGGGGTCTGTATGATGTAGGTAAGTGGTCCCTGTGACCAGGGTTACATCATGCTGTCCCTAAGGGGCTGACACGGGGTCTGTATGATGTAGGTAAGTGGTCCCTGTGACCAGGGCTACATCATGCTGACCCTAAGGGGCTGACACAGGGTCTGCATGATGTAGGTAAGTGGTCCCTGTGACTAACTAACCAGGGCTACATTAACACATCATGCTGTCCCTAAGGGGCTGACACAGGGTCAGTATGATGTAGGTAAGTGGTCCCTGTGACTAACTTACCAGGGCTACATCATGCTGACCCTAAGGGGCTGACACAGGGTCTGTATGATGTAGGTAAGTGGTCCCTGTGACTTACTTACCAGGGCTACATCATGCTGTCCCTAAGGGGCTGACACAGGGTCTGTATGATGTAGGTAAGTGGTCCCTGTGACCAGGGCTACATCATGCTGACCCTAAGGGGCTGACACAGGGTCTGTATGATGTAGGTAAGTGGCCCCTGTGAATAACTTACCAGGGCTACATTAACTTATCATGCTGACCCTAAGGGGCTGACACAGGGTCTGTATGATGTAGGTAAGTGGTCCCTGTGAGTAACTAACCAGGGCTACATTAACACATCATGCTGTCCCTAAGGGGCTGACACAGGGTCTGTATGATGTAGGTAAATGGTCCGTGTTACTTACTTACTAGGGCTACAGTAACTTATCATGCTGACCCTAAGGGGCTGACAGAGGGTCTGTATGATGTAGGTAAGTGGCCCCTATGACTAACTTATTACGGCTACATTAACACATCATGCTGACCCTAAGGGGCTGACACAGGGTCTGTATGATGTAGGTAAGTGGCCCCTGTGACTAACTTACCAGGGCTACATTAACACATCATGCTGACCCTAAGGGGCTGACACAGGGTCTGTATGATGTAGGTAAATGGTCCCTGTGACTAACTTAACAGGGCTACATCATGCTGACCCTAAGGGGCTGACACAGGGTCTGTATGATGTAGGTACGTGGTCCCTGTGACTAACTTACCAGGTCTACATCATGCTGTCCCTAAGGGGCTGACACAGGGTCTGTATGATGTAGGTAAGTGGCCCCTGTGACTAACTAACTAGGGCTACATTAACACATCATGCTGTCCCTAAGGGGCTGACACAGGGTCTGTAAGATGTAGGTAAGTGGTCCCTGTGACTAACTTACCAGGGCTACATTAACACATCATGCTGTCAATAAGGGGCTGACACAGAGTCTGTATGATGTAGGTATATGGTCCCTGTGACTAACTTACCAGGGCTACATCATGCTGACCCTAAGGGGCTGACACAGAGTCATCATGATATAGGTAAGTGGCCCCTGTGACTAACTTACCAGGGCTACATCATGCTGACCCTAAGGGGCTGACACAGAGTCATCATGATGCAGGTAAGTGGTCCCTGTGACTAACTTACCAGGGCTACATTAACACATCATTCTGACCCTAAGGGGCTGACACAGGGTCTGTATGATGTAGGTAAGTGGCCCCTCTGACTAACTTACCAGGGCTACATTAACACATCATGCTGTCCCTAAGGGGCTGAAACAGGGTCTGTATGATGTAGGTAAGTGGTCCCTGTGACTAACTTACCAGGGCTATATTAACACATCATGCTGAGCCTAAGGGGCTGACACAGGGTCTGTATGATGTAGGTAAGTGGCCCCTGTGACTAACTTACCAGGGCTACATTAACACATCATGCTGACCCTAAGGGGCTGACACAGGGTCTGTATGATGTAGGTAAGTGGTCCCTGTGACTAACTTACCAGGGCTAAATCATGCTGACCCTAAGGGGCTGACACAGGGTCTGTATGATGTAGGTGAGTGGTCCCTGTGACTAACTTACCAGGGCTACATCATGCTGAGCCTAAGAGGCTGACACAGGGTCTGTATGATGTAGGTAAGTGGTCCCTGTGACTAACTTACCAGGGCTACATCATGCTGACCCTAAGGGGCTGACACAGGGTCTGTATGATGTAGGTAAGTGGCCCCTGTGACTAACTTACCAGGGCTACATCATGCTGACCCAAAGGGGCTGACACAGGGTCTGTATGATGTAGGTAAGTGGTCCCTGTGACTAACTTACCAGGGCTACATCATGCTGACCCTAAGGAGCTGACACAGGGTCTGTATGATGCAGGTAAGTGGTCCCTGTGACTAACTTACCAGGGCTACATTAACACATCATGCTGTCCCTAAGGGGCTGACACAGGGTCTGTATGATGTAGGTAAGTGGTCCCTGTGACTAACTTACCAGGGCTACATCATGCTGACCCTAAGGGGCTGACACAGAGTCATCATGATGCAGGTAAGTGGCCCCTGTGACTAACTTACCAGGGCTACATTAACACATCATGCTGTCCCTAAGGGTCTGACACAGGGTCTGTATGATGTAGGTAAGTGGTCCCTGTGACTAACTTACCAGGGCTACATCATGCTGACCCTAAGGAGCTGACACAGGGTCTGTATGATGCAGGTAAGTGGTCCCTGTGACTAACTTACCAGGTCTACATCATGCTGTCCCTAAGGGGCTGACACAGGGTCTGTATGATGTAGGTAAGTGGCCCCTGTGACTAACTAACTAGGGCTACATTAACACATCATGCTGTCCCTAAGGGGCTGACACAGGGTCTGTAAGATGTAGGTAAGTGGTCCCTGTGACTAACTTACCAGGGCTACATTAACACATCATGCTGTCAATAAGGGGCTGACACAGAGTCTGTATGATGTAGGTATGTGGTCCCTGTGACTAACTTACCAGGGCTACATCATGCTGACCCTAAGGGGCTGACACAGAGTCATCATGATATAGGTAAGTGGCCCCTGTGACTAACTTACCAGGGCTACATCATGCTGACCCTAAGGGGCTGACACAGAGTCATCATGATGCAGGTAAGTGGTCCCTGTGACTAACTTACCAGGGCTACATTAACACATCATTCTGACCCTAAGGGGCTGACACAGGGTCTGTATGATGTAGGTAAGTGGCCCCTCTGACTAACTTACCAGGGCTACATTAACACATCATGCTGTCCCTAAGGGGCTGACACAGGGTCTGTATGATGTAGGTAAGTGGTCCCTGTGACTAACTTACCAGGGCTACATCATGCTGAGCCTAAGAGGCTGACACAGGGTCTGTATGATGTAGGTAAGTGGTCCCTGTGACTAACTTACCAGGGCTACATCATGCTGACCCTAAGGGGCTGACACAGGGTCTGTATGATGTAGGTAAGTGGCCCCTGTGACTAACTTACCAGGGCTACATCATGCTGACCCTAAGGGGCTGACACAGGGTCTGTATGATGTAGGTAAGTGGTCCCTGTGACTAACTTACCAGGGCTACATTAACACATCATGCTGTCCCTAAGGGGCTGACACAGGGTCTGTATGATGTAGGTAAGTGGTCCCTGTGACTAACTTACCAGGGCTACATCATGCTGACCCTAAGGGGCTGACACAGAGTCATCATGATGCAGGTAAGTGGCCCCTGTGACTAACTTACCAGGGCTACATTAACACATCATGCTGTCCCTAAGGGGCTGACACAGGGTCTGTATGATGTAGGTAAGTGGTCCCTGTGACTAACTTACCAGGGCTACATCATGCTGACCCTAAGGAGCTGACACAGGGTCTGTATGATGCAGGTAAGTGGTCCCTGTGACTAACTTAACAGGGCTACATCATGCTGACCCTAAGGGGCTGACACAGGGTCTGTATGATGTAGGTACGTGGTCCCTGTGACTAACTTACCAGGTCTACATCATGCTGTCCCTAAGGGGCTGACACAGGGTCTGTATGATGTAGGTAAGTGGCCCCTGTGACTAACTAACTAGGGCTACATTAACACATCATGCTATCCCTAAGGGGCTGACACAGGGTCTGTAAGATGTAGGTAAGTGGTCCCTGTGACTAACTTACCAGGGCTACATTAACACATCATGCTGTCAATAAGGGGCTGACACAGAGTCTGTATGATGTAGGTATGTGGTCCCTGTGACTAACTTACCAGGGCTACATCATGCTGACCCTAAGGGGCTGACACAGAGTCATCATGATATAGGTAAGTGGCCCCTGTGACTAACTTACCAGGGCTACATCATGCTGACCCTAAGGGGCTGACACAGAGTCATCATGATGCAGGTAAGTGGTCCCTGTGACTAACTTACCAGGGCTACATTAACACATCATTCTGACCCTAAGGGGCTGACACAGGGTCTGTATGATGTAGGTAAGTGGCCCCTCTGACTAACTTACCAGGGCTACATTAACACATCATGCTCTCCCTAAGGGGCTGACACAGGGTCTGTATGATGTAGGTAAGTGGTCCCTGTGACTAACTTACCAGGGCTACATTAACACATCATGCTGAGCCTAAGGGGCTGACACAGGGTCTGTATGATGTAGGTAAGTGGCCCCTGTGACTAACTTACCAGGGCTACATTAACACATCATGCTGACCCTAAGGGGCTGACACAGGGTCTGTATGATGTAGGTAAGTGGTCCCTGTGACTAACTTACCAGGGCTAAATCATGCTGACCCTAAGGGGCTGACACAGGGTCTGTATGATGTAGGTAAGTGGTCCCTGTGACTAACTTACCAGGGCTACATCATGCTGAGCCTAAGAGGCTGACACAGGGTCTGTATGATGTAGGTAAGTGGTCCCTGTGACTAACTTACCAGGGCTACATCATGCTGACCCTAAGGGGCTGACACAGGGTCTGTATGATGTAGGTAAGTGGCCCCTGTGACTAACTTACCAGGGCTACATCATGCTGACGCTAAGGGGCTGACACAGGGTCTGTATGATGTAGGTAAGTGGTCCCTGTGACTAACTTACCAGGGCTACATCATGCTGACCCTAAGGAGCTGACACAGGGTCTGTATGATGCAGGTAAGTGGTCCCTGTGACTAACTTACCAGGGCTACATTAACACATCATGCTGTCCCTAAGGGGCTGACACAGGGTCTGTATGATGTAGGTAAGTGGTCCCTGTGACTAACTTACCAGGGCTACATCATGCTGACCCTAAGGGGCTGACACAGAGTCATCATGATGCAGGTAAGTGGCCCCTGTGACTAACTTACCAGGGCTACATTAACACATCATGCTGTCCCTAAGGGGCTGACACAGGGTCTGTATGATGTAGGTAAGTGGTCCCTGTGTCTAACTTACCAGGGCTACATCATGCTGACCCTAAGGAGCTGACACAGGGTCTGTATGATGCAGGTAAGTGGTCCCTGTGACTAACTTACGAGGGCTACATTAACACATCATGCTGTCCCTAAGGGGCTGACACAGGGTCTGTATGATGTAGGTAAGTGGTCCCTGTGACTAACTTACCAGGGCTACATTAACACATCATGCTGAGCCTAAGGGGCTGACACAGGGTCTGTATGATGTAGGTAAGTGGTCCCTGTGACTAACTTACCAGGGCTACATCATGCTGACCCTAAGGGGCTGACACAGGGTCTGTATGATGTAGGTAAGTGGCCCCTGTGACTAACTTACCAGGGCTACATCATGCTGACCCTAAGGGGCTGACACAGGGTCTGTATGATGTAGGTAAGTGGTCCCTGTGACTAACTTACCAGGGCTACATTAACACATCATGCTGTCCCTAAGGGGCTGACACAGGGTCTGTATGATGTAGGTAAGTGGCCCCTGTGACTAACTTACCAGGGCTACATTAACACATCATGCTGTCCCTAAGGGGCTGACACAGGGTCTGTATGATGTAGGTAAGTGGTCCCTGTGACTAACTTACCAGGGCTACATTAACACATCATGCTGTCCCTAAGGGGCTGACACAGGGTCTGTATGATGTAGGTAAATGGTCCGTGATACTAACTTACCAGGTCTACATTAACACATCATGCTGTCCCTAAGGGGCTGACACAGGGTCTGTATGATGTAGGTAAGTGGTCCCTGTGACTAACTTACCAGGGCTACATTAACACATCATGCTGTCCCTAAGGGGCTGACAGAGGGTCTGTATGATGTAGGTAAGTGGTCCCTGTGACTAACTTACCAGGGCTACATTAACACATCATGCTGAGCCTAAGGGGCTGACACAGGGTCTGTATGATATAGGTAATTGGTCCCTGTGACTAACTTACCAGGGCTACATTAACACATCATGCTGAGCCTAAAGGGCTGACACAGGGTCTGTATGATGTAGGTAAGTGGTCCCTGTGACTAACTTACCAGGGCTACATTAACACATCATGCTGAGCCTAAGGGGCTGACACAGGGTCTGTATGATGTAGGTAAGTGGCCCCTATGACTAACTTACCAGGGCTACATCATGCTGACCCTAAGGGGCTGACACAGGGTCTGTATGATGTAGGTAAGTGGTCCCTGTGACTAACTTACCAGGGCTACATCATGCTGACCCTAAGGGGCTGACACAGGGTCTGTATGATGTAGGTAAGTGGCCCCTGTGACTAACTTACCAGGGCTACATCATGCTGACGCTAAGGGGCTGACACAGGGTCTGTATGATGTAGGTAAGTGGTCCCTGTGACTAACTTACCAGGGCTACATCATGCTGACCCTAAGGAGCTGACACAGGGTCTGTATGATGCAGGTAAGTGGTCCCTGTGACTAACTTACCAGGGCTACATTAACACATCATGCTGTCCCTAAGGGGCTGACACAGGGTCTGTATGATGTAGGTAAGTGGTCCCTGTGACTAACTTACCAGGGCTACATCATGCTGACCCTAAGGGGCTGACACAGAGTCATCATGATGCAGGTAAGTGGCCCCTGTGACTAACTTACCAGGGCTACATTAACACATCATGCTGTCCCTAAGGGGCTGACACAGGGTCTGTATGATGTAGGTAAGTGGTCCCTGTGTCTAACTTACCAGGGCTACATCATGCTGACCCTAAGGAGCTGACACAGGGTCTGTATGATGCAGGTAAGTGGTCCCTGTGACTAACTTACGAGGGCTACATTAACACATCATGCTGTCCCTAAGGGGCTGACACAGGGTCTGTATGATGTAGGTAAGTGGTCCCTGTGACTAACTTACCAGGGCTACATTAACACATCATGCTGAGCCTAAGGGGCTGACACAGGGTCTGTATGATGTAGGTAAGTGGTCCCTGTGACTAACTTACCAGGGCTACATCATGCTGACCCTAAGGGGCTGACACAGGGTCTGTATGATGTAGGTAAGTGGCCCCTGTGACTAACTTACCAGGGCTACATCATGCTGACCCTAAGGGGCTGACACAGGGTCTGTATGATGTAGGTAAGTGGTCCCTGTGACTAACTTACCAGGGCTACATTAACACATCATGCTGTCCCTAAGGGGCTGACACAGGGTCTGTATGATGTAGGTAAGTGGCCCCTGTGACTAACTTACCAGGGCTACATTAACACATCATGCTGTCCCTAAGGGGCTGACACAGGGTCTGTATGATGTAGGTAAGTGGTCCCTGTGACTAACTTACCAGGGCTACATTAACACATCATGCTGTCCCTAAGGGGCTGACACAGGGTCTGTATGATGTAGGTAAATGGTCCGTGATACTAACTTACCAGGTCTACATTAACACATCATGCTGTCCCTAAGGGGCTGACACAGGGTCTGTATGATGTAGGTAAGTGGTCCCTGTGACTAACTTACCAGGGCTACATTAACACATCATGCTGTCCCTAAGGGGCTGACAGAGGGTCTGTATGATGTAGGTAAGTGGTCCCTGTGACTAACTTACCAGGGCTACATTAACACATCATGCTGAGCCTAAGGGGCTGACACAGGGTCTGTATGATATAGGTAATTGGTCCCTGTGACTAACTTACCAGGGCTACATTAACACATCATGCTGAGCCTAAAGGGCTGACACAGGGTCTGTATGATGTAGGTAAGTGGTCCCTGTGACTAACTTACCAGGGCTACATTAACACATCATGCTGAGCCTAAGGGGCTGACACAGGGTCTGTATGATGTAGGTAAGTGGCCCCTATGACTAACTTACCAGGGCTACATCATGCTGACCCTAAGGGGCTGACACAGGGTCTGTATGATGTAGGTAAGTGGTCCCTGTGACTATCTTACCAGGGCTACATCATGCTGACCCTAAGGGGCTGACACAGGGTCTGTATGATGTAGGTAAGTGGTCCCTGTGACTAACTTACCAGGGCTACATTAACACATCATGCTGACCCTAAGGGGCTGACACAGGGTCTGTATGATGTAGGTAAGTGGCCCCTGTGACTAACTAACCAGGGCTACAATCATGCTGACCCTAAGGGGCTGACACAGGGTCTGTAGGATGTAGGTAAGTGGTCTCTGTGACTAACTTACCAGGGCTACATCCACACATCATTCTGACCCTAAGGGGCTGACCCAGGGTCTGTATGATGTAGGTAAGTGGCCCCTGTGACTAACTTACCAGGGCTACATCATGTTGTCCCTAAGGGGCTGACACAGGGTCTGTATGATGCAGGTAAGTGGTCCCTGTGACTAACTTACCAGGGCTACATTAACACATCATGCTGAGCCTAAGGGGCTGACACAGGGTCTGTATGATGTAGGTAAGTGGTCCCTGTGACTAACTTACCAGGTCTACATTAACACATCATGCTGAGCCTAAGGGGCTGACACAGGGTCTGTATGATGTAGGTAAGTGGTCCCTGTGACTAACTTACCAGGGCTACATTAACACATCATGCTGAGCCTAAGGGGCTGACACAGGGTCTGTATGATGTAGGTAAGTGGTCCCTGTGACTAACTTACCAGGGCTACATCATGCTGACCCTAAGGGGCTGACACAGGGTCTGTATGATGTAGGTAAGTGGTCCCTGTGACTAACTTACCAGGGCTACATCATGCTGACCCTAAGGGGCTGACACAGGGTCTGTATGATGTAGGTAAGTGGTCCCTGTGACTAACTTACCAGGGCTACATTAACACATCATGCTGACCCTAATGGGCTGACACAGGGTCTGTATGATGTAGGTAAGTGGCCCCTGTGACTAACTAACCAGGGCTACATCATGCTGACCCTAAGGGGCTGACACAGAGTCATCATGATGCAGGTAAGTGGTCCCTATAACTTACTTACCAGGGCTACATTAACACATCATTCTGACCCTAAGGGGCTGACACAGGGTCTGTATGATGTAGGTAAGTGGCCCCTGTGACTAACTAACCAGGGCTACAATCATGCTGACCCTAAGGGGCTGACACAGGGTCTGTATGATGTAGGTAAGTGGTCTCTGTGACTAACTTACCAGGGCTACATCCACACATCATGCTGACCCTAAGGGGCTGACCCAGGGTCTGTATGATGTAGGTAAGTGGCCCCTGTGACTAACTTTCCAGGGCTACATCATGTTGTCCCTAAGGGGCTGACACAGGGTCTGTATGATGCAGGTAAGTGGTCCCTGTGACTAACTTACCAGGGCTACATTAACACATCATGCTGAGCCTAAGGGGCTGACACAGGGTCTGTATGATGTAGGTAAGTGGTCCCTGTGACTAACTTACCAGGGCTACATTAACACATCATGCTGAGCCTAAGGGGCTGACACAGGGTCTGTATGATGTAGGTAAGTGGTCCCTGTGACTAACTTACCAGGGCTACATTAACACATCATGCTGAGCCTAAGGGGCTGACACAGGGTCTGTATGATGTAGGTAAGTGGCCCCTGTGACTAACTTACCAGGGCTACATTAACACATCATGCTGAGCCTAAGGGGCTGACACAGGGTCTGTATGATGTAGGTAAGTGGTCCCTGTGACTAACTCACCAGGGCTACATTAACACATCATGCTGTCCCATAGGGGCTGACACAGGGTCTGTATGATGTAGGTAAGTGGTCCCTGTGACTAACTTACCAGGGCTACATCATGTTGTCCCTATGGGGCTGACACAGGGTCTGTATGATGTAGGTAAGTGGCCCCTGTGACTAACTTACCAGCGCTACATTAACACATCATTCTGACCCTAAGGGGCTGACACAGGGTCTGTATGATGTAGGTAAGTGGTCCCTGTGACTAACTTACCAGGGCTACATCATGCTGACCCTAAGGAGCTGACACAGGGTCTGTATGATGCAGGTAAGTGGTCCCTGTGACTAACTTACCAGGGCTACATTAACACATCATGCTGTCCCTAAGGGGCTGACACAGGGTCTGTATGATGTAGGTAAGTGGTCCCTGTGACTAACTTACCAGGGCTAAATTAACACATAATGCTTTCCCTAAGGGGCTGACACAGGGTCTGTATGATGTAGGTAAGTGGCCCCTGTGACTAACTAACCAGGGCTACATTAACACATCATGCTGTCCCTAAGGGGCTGACACAGGGTCTGTAAGATGTAGGTAAGTGGTCCCTGTGACTAACTTACCAGGGCTACATTAACACATCATGCTGTCCCTAAGGGGCTGACACAGAGTCTGTATGATGTAGGTAAGTGGCCCCTGTGACTAACTTACCAGGGCTACATCATGCTGTCCCTAAGGGACTGACACAGGGTCTGTATGATGTAGGTAAGTGGTCCCTGTGACTAACTTACCAGGGCTACATCATGCTGACCCTAAGGGGCTGACACAGAGTCATCATGATATAGGTAAGTGGCCCCTGTGACTAACTTACCAGGGCTACATCATGCTGACCCTAAGGGGCTGACACAGAGTCATCATGATGCAGGTAAGTGGTCCCTGTGACTAACTTACCAGGGCTACATTAACACATCATTCTGACCCTAAGGGGCTGACACAGGGTCTGTATGATGTAGGTAAGTGGCCCTTGTGACTAACTTACCAGGGCTACATTAACACATCATGCTGACCCTAAGGGGCTGACACAGGGTCTGTATGATGTAGGTAAGTGGTCCCTGTGACTAACTTACCAGGGCTACATCATGCTGACCCTAAGGGGCTGACACAGGGTCTGTATGATGTAGGTAAGTGGTCCCTGTGACTAACTTACCAGGGCTACATTAACACATCATGCTGAGCCTAAGGGGCTGACACAGGGTCTGTATGATGTAGGTAAGTGGCCCCTGTGACTAACTTACCAGGGCTACATTAACACATCATGCTGACCCTAAGGGGCTGACACAGGGTCTGTATGATGTAGGTAAGTGGTCCCTGTGACTAACTTACCAGGGCTAAATCATGCTGACCCTAAGGGGCTGACACAGGGTCTGTATGATGTAGGTAAGTGGTCCCTGTGACTAACTTACCAGGGCTACATCATGCTGACCCTAAGGGGCTGACACAGAGTCATCATGATGCAGGTAAGTGGCCCCTGTGACTAACTTACCAGGGCTACATTAACACATCATGCTGTCCCTAAGGGGCTGACACAGGGTCTGTATGATGTAGGTAAGTGGTCCCTGTGTCTAACTTACCAGGGCTACATCATGCTGACCCTAAGGAGCTGACACAGGGTCTGTATGATGCAGGTAAGTGGTCCCTGTGACTAACTTACGAGGGCTACATTAACACATCATGCTGTCCCTAAGGGGCTGACACAGGGTCTGTATGATGTAGGTAAGTGGTCCCTGTGACTAACTTACCAGGGCTACATTAACACATCATGCTGAGCCTAAGGGGCTGACACAGGGTCTGTATGATGTAGGTAAGTGGTCCCTGTGACTAACTTACCAGGGCTACATCATGCTGACCCTAAGGGGCTGACACAGGGTCTGTATGATGTAGGTAAGTGGCCCCTGTGACTAACTTACCAGGGCTACATCATGCTGACCCTAAGGGGCTGACACAGGGTCTGTATGATGTAGGTAAGTGGTCCCTGTGACTAACTTACCAGGGCTACATTAACACATCATGCTGTCCCTAAGGGGCTGACACAGGGTCTGTATGATGTAGGTAAGTGGCCCCTGTGACTAACTTACCAGGGCTACATTAACACATCATGCTGTCCCTAAGGGGCTGACACAGGGTCTGTATGATGTAGGTAAGTGGTCCCTGTGACTAACTTACCAGGGCTACATTAACACATCATGCTGTCCCTAAGGGGCTGACACAGGGTCTGTATGATGTAGGTAAATGGTCCGTGATACTAACTTACCAGGTCTACATTAACACATCATGCTGTCCCTAAGGGGCTGACACAGGGTCTGTATGATGTAGGTAAGTGGTCCCTGTGACTAACTTACCAGGGCTACATTAACACATCATGCTGTCCCTAAGGGGCTGACAGAGGGTCTGTATGATGTAGGTAAGTGGTCCCTGTGACTAACTTACCAGGGCTACATTAACACATCATGCTGAGCCTAAGGGGCTGACACAGGGTCTGTATGATATAGGTAATTGGTCCCTGTGACTAACTTACCAGGGCTACATTAACACATCATGCTGAGCCTAAAGGGCTGACACAGGGTCTGTATGATGTAGGTAAGTGGTCCCTGTGACTAACTTACCAGGGCTACATTAACACATCATGCTGAGCCTAAGGGGCTGACACAGGGTCTGTATGATGTAGGTAAGTGGCCCCTATGACTAACTTACCAGGGCTACATCATGCTGACCCTAAGGGGCTGACACAGGGTCTGTATGATGTAGGTAAGTGGTCCCTGTGACTATCTTACCAGGGCTACATCATGCTGACCCTAAGGGGCTGACACAGGGTCTGTATGATGTAGGTAAGTGGTCCCTGTGACTAACTTACCAGGGCTACATTAACACATCTTGCTGACCCTAAGGGGCTGACACAGGGTCTGTATGATGTAGGTAAGTGGCCCCTGTGACTAACTAACCAGGGCTACAATCATGCTGACCCTAAGGGGCTGACACAGGGTCTGTAGGATGTAGGTAAGTGGTCTCTGTGACTAACTTACCAGGGCTACATCCACACATCATTCTGACCCTAAGGGGCTGACCCAGGGTCTGTATGATGTAGGTAAGTGGCCCCTGTGACTAACTTACCAGGGCTACATCATGTTGTCCCTAAGGGGCTGACACAGGGTCTGTATGATGCAGGTAAGTGGTCCCTGTGACTAACTTACCAGGGCTACATTAACACATCATGCTGAGCCTAAGGGGCTGACACAGGGTCTGTATGATGTAGGTAAGTGGTCCCTGTGACTAACTTACCAGGTCTACATTAACACATCATGCTGAGCCTAAGGGGCTGACACAGGGTCTGTATGATGTAGGTAAGTGGTCCCTGTGACTAACTTACCAGGGCTACATTAACACATCATGCTGAGCCTAAGGGGCTGACACAGGGTCTGTATGATGTAGGTAAGTGGTCCCTGTGACTAACTTACCAGGGCTACATCATGCTGACCCTAAGGGGCTGACACAGGGTCTGTATGATGTAGGTAAGTGGTCCCTGTGACTAACTTACCAGGGCTACATCATGCTGACCCTAAGGGGCTGACACAGGGTCTGTATGATGTAGGTAAGTGGTCCCTGTGACTAACTTACCAGGGCTACATTAACACATCATGCTGACCCTAATGGGCTGACACAGGGTCTGTATGATGTAGGTAAGTGGCCCCTGTGACTAACTAACCAGGGCTACATCATGCTGACCCTAAGGGGCTGACACAGAGTCATCATGATGCAGGTAAGTGGTCCCTGTAACTTACTTACCAGGGCTACATTAACACATCATTCTGACCCTAAGGGGCTGACACAGGGTCTGTATGATGTAGGTAAGTGGCCCCTGTGACTAACTAACCAGGGCTACAATCATGCTGACCCTAAGGGGCTGACACAGGGTCTGTATGATGTAGGTAAGTGGTCTCTGTGACTAACTTACCAGGGCTACATCCACACATCATGCTGACCCTAAGGGGCTGACCCAGGGTCTGTATGATGTAGGTAAGTGGCCCCTGTGACTAACTTTCCAGGGCTACATCATGTTGTCCCTAAGGGGCTGACACAGGGTCTGTATGATGCAGGTAAGTGGTCCCTGTGACTAACTTACCAGGGCTACATTAACACATCATGCTGAGCCTAAGGGGCTGACACAGGGTCTGTATGATGTAGGTAAGTGGTCCCTGTGACTAACTTACCAGGGCTACATTAACACATCATGCTGAGCCTAAGGGGCTGACACAGGGTCTGTATGATGTAGGTAAGTGGTCCCTGTGACTAACTTACCAGGGCTACATTAACACATCATGCTGAGCCTAAGGGGCTGACACAGGGTCTGTATGATGTAGGTAAGTGGCCCCTGTGACTAACTTACCAGGGCTACATTAACACATCATGCTGAGCCTAAGGGGCTGACACAGGGTCTGTATGATGTAGGTAAGTGGTCCCTGTGACTAACTCACCAGGGCTACATTAACACATCATGCTGTCCCATAGGGGCTGACACAGGGTCTGTATGATGTAGGTAAGTGGTCCCTGTGACTAACTTACCAGGGCTACATCATGTTGTCCCTATGGGGCTGACACAGGGTCTGTATGATGTAGGTAAGTGGCCCCTGTGACTAACTTACCAGCGCTACATTAACACATCATTCTGACCCTAAGGGGCTGACACAGGGTCTGTATGATGTAGGTAAGTGGTCCCTGTGACTAACTTACCAGGGCTACATCATGCTGACCCTAAGGAGCTGACACAGGGTCTGTATGATGCAGGTAAGTGGTCCCTGTGACTAACTTACCAGGGCTACATTAACACATCATGCTGTCCCTAAGGGGCTGACACAGGGTCTGTATGATGTAGGTAAGTGGTCCCTGTGACTAACTTACCAGGGCTAAATTAACACATAATGCTTTCCCTAAGGGGCTGACACAGGGTCTGTATGATGTAGGTAAGTGGCCCCTGTGACTAACTAACCAGGGCTACATTAACACATCATGCTGTCCCTAAGGGGCTGACACAGGGTCTGTAAGATGTAGGTAAGTGGTCCCTGTGACTAACTTACCAGGGCTACATTAACACATCATGCTGTCCCTAAGGGGCTGACACAGAGTCTGTATGATGTAGGTAAGTGGCCCCTGTGACTAACTTACCAGGGCTACATCATGCTGTCCCTAAGGGACTGACACAGGGTCTGTATGATGTAGGTAAGTGGTCCCTGTGACTAACTTACCAGGGCTACATCATGCTGACCCTAAGGGGCTGACACAGAGTCATCATGATATAGGTAAGTGGCCCCTGTGACTAACTTACCAGGGCTACATCATGCTGACCCTAAGGGGCTGACACAGAGTCATCATGATGCAGGTAAGTGGTCCCTGTGACTAACTTACCAGGGCTACATTAACACATCATTCTGACCCTAAGGGGCTGACACAGGGTCTGTATGATGTAGGTAAGTGGCCCTTGTGACTAACTTACCAGGGCTACATTAACACATCATGCTGACCCTAAGGGGCTGACACAGGGTCTGTATGATGTAGGTAAGTGGTCCCTGTGACTAACTTACCAGGGCTACATCATGCTGACCCTAAGGGGCTGACACAGGGTCTGTATGATGTAGGTAAGTGGTCCCTGTGACTAACTTACCAGGGCTACATTAACACATCATGCTGAGCCTAAGGGGCTGACACAGGGTCTGTATGATGTAGGTAAGTGGCCCCTGTGACTAACTTACCAGGGCTACATTAACACATCATGCTGACCCTAAGGGGCTGACACAGGGTCTGTATGATGTAGGTAAGTGGTCCCTGTGACTAACTTACCAGGGCTAAATCATGCTGACCCTAAGGGGCTGACACAGGGTCTGTATGATGTAGGTAAGTGGCCACTGTGACTAACTAACCAGGGCTACATTAACACATCATGCTGTCCCTAAGGGGCTGACACAGGGTCTGTAAGATGTAGGTAAGTGGTCCCTGTGACTAACTTACCAGGGCTACATTAACACATCATGCTGTCCCTAAGGGGCTGACACAGGGTCTGTATGATGTAGGTAAGTGGCCACTGTGACTAACTTACCAGGGCTACATCATGCTGACCCTAAGGGGCTGACACAGAGTCATCATGATGCAGGTAAGTGGCCCCTGTGACTAACTTACCAGGGCTACATTAACACATCATGCTGTCCCTACGGGGCTGACACAGGGTCTGTATGATGTAGGTAAGTGGTCCCTGTGACTTACTTACCAGGGCTACATCATGCTGACCCTAAGGGGCTGACACAGAGTCATGATGATGCAGGTAAGTGGCCCCTGTGACTAACTTACCAGGGCTATATTAACACATCATGCTGTCCCTAAGGGGCTGACACAGGGTCTGTATGATGTAGGTAAGTGGTCCCTGTGACTTACTTACCAGGGCTACATCATGCTGACCCTAAGGAGCTGACACAGGGTCTGTATGATGCAGGTAAGTGGTCCCTGTGACTAACTTACCAGGGCTACATTAACACATCATGCTGTCCCTAAGGGGCTGACACAGGGTCTGTATGATGTAGGCAAGTGGTCCCTGTGACTTACTTACCAGGGCTACATCATGCTGACCCTAAGGGGCTGACACAGAGTCATGATGATGCAGGTAAGTGGCCCCTGTGACTAACTTACCAGGGCTACATTAACACATCATGCTGTCCCTAAGGGGCTGACACAGGGTCTGTATGATGTAGGTAAGTGGTCCCTGTGACTTACTTACCAGGGCTACATCATGCTGACCCTAAGGAGCTGACACAGGGTCTGTATGATGCAGGTAAGTGGTCCCTGTGACTAACTTACCAGGGCTACATTAACACATCATGCTGTCCCTAAGGGGCTGACACAGGGTCTGTATGATGTAGGCAAGTGGTCCCTGTGACTTACTTACCAGGGCTACATCATGCTGACCCTAAGGGGCTGACACAGAGTCATGATGATGCAGGTAAGTGGCCCCTGTGACTAACTTACCAGGGCTACATTAACACATCATGCTGTCCCTAAGGGGCTGACACAGGGTCTGTATGATGTAGGTAAGTGGTCCCTGTGACTAACTGACCAGGGCTACATCATGCTGACCCTAAGGAGCTGACACAGGGTCTGTATGATGCAGGTAAGTGGTCCCTGTGACTAACTTACCAGGGCTACATTAACACATCATGCTGAGCCTAAGAGGCTGACACAGGGTCTGTATGATGTAGGTAAGTGGTCCCTGTGACTAACTTACCAGGGCTACATCATGCTGACCCTAAGGGGCTGACACAGGGTCTGTATGATGTAGGTAAGTGGCCCCTGTGACTAACTTACCAGGGCTACATCATGCTGACCCTAAGGGGCTGACACAGGGTCTGTATGATGTAGGTCAGTGGTCCCTGTGACTAACTTACCAGGGCTACATTAACACATCATGCTGTCCCTAAGGGGCTGACACAGGGTCTGTATGATGTAGGTAAGTGGTCCCTGTGACTAACTTACCAGGGCTACATTACCACATCATGCTGTCCCTAAGGGGCTGACACAGGGTCTGTATGATGCAGGTAAGTGGTCCCTGTGACTAACTTACCAGGGCTACATTAACACATCATGCTGTCCCTAAGGGGCTGACACAGGGTCTGTATGATGTAGGTAAGTGGTCCCTGTGACTAACTTACCAGGGCTACATTAACACATAATGCTGTCCCTAAGGGGCTGACACAGGGTCTGTATGATGTAGGTAAGTGGCCACTGTGACTAACTAACCAGGGCTACATTAACACATCATGCTGTCCCTAAGGGGCTGACACAGGGTCTGTAAGATGTAGGTAAGTGGTCCCTGTGACTAACTTACCAGGGCTACATTAACACATCATGCTGTCCCTAAGGGGCTGACACAGAGTCTGTATGATGTAGGTAAGTGGTCCCTGTGACTAACTTACCAGGGCTACATCATGCTGTCCCTAAGGGACTGACACAGGGTCTGTATGATGTAGGTAAGTGGTCCCTGTGACTAACTTACCAGGGCTACATCATGCTGACCCTAAGGGGCTGACACAGAGTCATCATGATATAGGTAAGTGGCCCCTGTGACTAACTTACCAGGGCTACATCATGCTGACCCTAAGGGGCTGACACAGAGTCATCATGATGCAGGTAAGTGGTCCCTGTGACTAACTTACCAGGGCTACATTAACACATCATTCTGACCCTAAGGGGCTGACACAGGGTCTGTATGATGTAGGTAAGTGGCCCCTCTGACTAACTTACCAGGGCTACATTAACACATCATGCTGTCCCTAAGGGGCTGACACAGGGTCTGTATGATGTAGGTAAGTGGTCCCTGTGACTAACTTACCAGGGCTACATTAACACATCATGCTGAACCTAAGGGGCTGACACAGGGTCTGTATGATGTAGGTAAGTGGCCCTTGTGACTAACTTACCAGGGCTACATTAACACATCATGCTGACCCTAAGGGGCTGACACAGGGTCTGTATGATGTAGGTAAGTGGTCCCTGTGACTAACTTACCAGGGCTACATCATGCTGACCCTAAGGGGCTGACACAGGGTCTGTATGATGTAGGTAAGTGGTCCCTGTGACTAACTTACCAGGGCTACATTAACACATCATGCTGAGCCTAAGGGGCTGACACAGGGTCTGTATGATGTAGGTAAGTGGCCCCTGTGACTAACTTACCAGGGCTACATTAACACATCATGCTGACCCTAAGGGGCTGACACAGGGTTTGTATGATGTAGGTAAGTGGTCCCTGTGACTAACTTACCAGGGCTAAATCATGCTGACCCTAAGGGGCTGACACAGGGTCTGTATGATGTAGGTAAGTGGTCCCTGTGACTAACTTACCAGGGCTACATCATGCTGACCCTAAGGGGCTGACACAGGGTCTGTATGATGTAGGTAAGTGGTCCCTGTGACTAACTTACCAGGGCTACATCATGCTGACCCTAAGGGGCTGACACAGAGTCATCATGATGCAGGTAAGTGGCCCCTGTGACTAACTTACCAGGGCTACATTAACACATCATGCTGTCCCTACGGGGCTGACACAGGGTCTGTATGATGTAGGTAAGTGGTCCCTGTGACTTACTTACCAGGGCTACATCATGCTGACCCTAAGGGGCTGACACAGAGTCATGATGATGCAGGTAAGTGGCCCCTGTGACTAACTTACCAGGGCTACATTAACACATCATGCTGTCCCTAAGGGGCTGACACAGGGTCTGTATGATGTAGGTAAGTGGTCCCTGTGACTTACTTACCAGGGCTACATCATGCTGACCCTAAGGAGCTGACACAGGGTCTGTATGATGCAGGTAAGTGGTCCCTGTGACTAACTTACCAGGGCTACATTAACACATCATGCTGTCCCTAAGGGGCTGACACAGGGTCTGTATGATGTAGGCAAGTGGTCCCTGTGACTTACTTACCAGGGCTACATCATGCTGACCCTAAGGGGCTGACACAGAGTCATGATGATGCAGGTAAGTGGCCCCTGTGACTAACTTACCAGGGCTACATTAACACATCATGCTGTCCCTAAGGGGCTGACACAGGGTCTGTATGATGTAGGTAAGTGGTCCCTGTGACTAACTTACCAGGGCTACATCATGCTGACCCTAAGGAGCTGACACAGGGTCTGTATGATGCAGGTAAGTGGTCCCTGTGACTAACTTACCAGGGCTACATTAACACATCATGCTGACCCTAAGGGGCTGACACAGGGTCTGTATGATGTAGGTAAGTGGTCCCTGTGACTAACTTACCAGGGCTACATTAACACATCATGCTGAGCCTAAGAGGCTGACACAGGGTCTGTATGATGTAGGTAAGTGGTCCCTGTGACTAACTTACCAGGGCTACATCATGCTGACCCTAAGGGGCTGACACAGGGTCTGTATGATGTAGGTAAGTGGCCCCTGTGACTAACTTACCAGGGCTACATCATGCTGACCCTAAGGGGCTGACACAGGGTCTGTATGATGTAGGTAAGTGGTCCCTGTGACTAACTTACCAGGGCTACATTAACACATCATGCTGTCCCTAAGGGGCTGACACAGGGTCTGTATGATGTAGGTAAGTGGTCCCTGTGACTAACTTACCAGGGCTACATTACCACAGGGACCACTTACCTACATCATACAGACCCTGTGTCAGCCCCTTAGGGTCAGCATGATGTAGCCCTGGTAAGTTAGTCATAGGGGCCACTTACCTACATCATACAGACCCTGTGTCAGCCCCTTAGGCTCAGCATGATGTGTTAATGTAGCCCTGGTAAGTTAGTCACAGGGACCACTTACCTACATCATACAGACCCTGTGTCAGCCCTTTAGGCTCAGCATGATGTGTTAATGTAGCCCTGGTAAGTTAGTCACAGGGACCAATTACCTACATCATACAGACCCTGTGTCAGCCCCTTAGGCTCAGCATGATGTGTTAATGTAGCCCTGGTAAGTTAGTCACAGGGACCACTTACCTACATCATACAGACCCTCTGTCAGCCCCTTAGGGACAGCATGATGTGTTAATGTAGCCCTGGTAAGTTAGTCACAGGGACCACTTACCTACATCATACAGACCCTGTGTCAGCCCCTTAGGGACAGCATGATGTGTTAATGTAGACCTGGTAAGTTAGTATCACGGACCATTTACCTACATCATACAGACCCTGTGTCAGCCCCTTAGGGACAGCATGATGTGTTAATGTAGCCCTGGTAAGTTAGTCACAGGGACCAGTTACCTACATCATTCAGACCCTGTGTCAGCCCCTTAGGGACAGCATGATGTGTTAATGTAGCCCTGGTAAGTTAGTCACAGGGGCCACTTACCTACATCATACAGACCCTGTGTCAGCCCCTTAGGGACAGCATGATGTGTTAATGTAGCCCTGGTAAGTTAGTCACAGGGACCACTTACCTGCATCATGATGACTCTGTGTAGCCCTGGTAAGTTAGTCACAGGGGCCACTTACCTATATCATGATGACTCTGTGTCAGCCCCTTAGGGTCAGCATGATGTAGCCCTGGTAAGTTAGTCACAGGGACCACTTACCTACATCATACAGACCCTGTGTCAGTCCCTTAGGGACAGCATGATGTAGCCCTGGTAAGTTAGTCACAGGGACCACTTACCTACATCATACAGACTCTGTGTCAGCCCCTTAGGGACAGCATGATGTGTTAATGTAGCCCTGGTAAGTTAGTCACAGGGACCACTTACCTACATCTTACAGACCCTGTGTCAGCCCCTTAGGGACAGCATGATGTGTTAATGTAGCCCTGGTTAGTTAGTCACAGGGGCCACTTACCTACATCATACAGACCCTGTGTCAGCCCCTTAGGGACAGCATTATGTGTTAATGTAGCCCTGGTAAGTTAGTCACAGGGACCACTTACCTACATCATACAGACCCTGTGTCAGCCCCTTAGGGACAGCATGATGTGTTAATGTAGCCCTGGTAAGTTAGTCACAGGGACCACTTACCTGCATCATACAGACCCTGTGTCAGCTCCTTAGGGTCAGCATGATGTAGCCCTGGTAAGTTAGTCACAGGGACCACTTACCTACATCATACAGACCCTGTGTCAGCCCCTTAGGGTCAGAATGATGTGTTAATGTAGCCCTGGTAAGTTAGTCACAGGGGCCACTTACCTACATCATACAGACCCTGTGTCAGCCCCTTAGGGACAGCATGATGTAGCCCTGGTAAGTTAGTCACAGGGACCACTTACCTACATCATACAGACCCTGTGTCAGCCCCTTAGGGTCAGCATGATGTGTTAATGTAGCCCTGGTAAGATAGTCACATGGACCACTTACCTGCATCATGATGACTCTGTGTCAGCCCCTTAGGGTCAGCATGATGTAGCCCTGGTAACTTAGTCACAGGGGCCACTTACCTATATCATGATGATTCTGTGTCAGCCCCTTAGGGTCAGCATGATGTAGCCCTGGTAGGTTAGTCACAGGGACCACTTACCTACATCATACAGACCCTGTGTCAGTCCCTTAGGGACAGCATGATGTAGCCCTGGTAAGTTAGTCACAGGGACCACTTACCTACATCATACAGACTCTGTGTCAGCCCCTTAGGGACAGCATGATGTGTTAATGTAGCCCTGGTAAGTTAGTCACAGGGACCACTTACCTACATCTTACAGACCCTGTGTCAGCCCCTTAGGGACAGCATGATGTGTTAATGTAGCCCTGGTTAGTTAGTCACAGGGGCCACTTACCTACATCATACAGACCCTGTGTCAGCCCCTTAGGGACAGCATGATGTGTTAATGTAGCCCTGGTAAGTTAGTCACAGGGACCACTTACCTGCATCATACAGACCCTGTGTCAGCTCCTTAGGGTCAGCATGATGTAGCCCTGGTAAGTTAGTCACAGGGACCACTTACCTACTTCATACAGACCCTGTGTCAGCCCCTTAGGGTCAGAATGATGTGTTAATGTAGCCCTTGTAAGTTAGTCACAGGGGCCACTTACCTACATCATACAGACCCTGTGTCAGCCCCTTAGGGACAGCAGGGTCTGTATGATGTAGGTAAGTGGTCCCTGTGACTAACTTACCAGGGCTACATTAACACATCATGCTGACCCTAAGGGGCTGACACAGGGTCTGTATGATGTAGGTAAGTGGCCCCTGTGACTAACTAACCAGGGCTACAATCATGCTGACCCTAAGGGGCTGACACAGGGTCTGTATGATGTAGGTAAGTGGTCTCTGTGACTAACTTACCAGGGCTACATCCACACATCATTCTGACCCTAAGGGGCTGACCCAGGGTCTGTATGATGTAGGTAAGTGGCCCCTGTGACTAACTTACCAGGGCTACATCATGTTGTCCCTAAGGGGCTGACACAGGGTCTGTATGATGCAGGTAAGTGGTCCCTGTGACTAACTTACCAGGGCTACATTAACACATCATGCTGAGCCTAAGGGGCTGACACAGGGTCTGTATGATGTAGGTAAGTGGTCCCTGTGACTAACTTACCAGGTCTACATTAACACATCATGCTGAGCCTAAGGGGCTGACACAGGGTCTGTATGATGTAGGTAAGTGGTCCCTGTGACTAACTTACCAGGGCTACATTAACACATCATGCTGACCCTAAGGGGCTGACACAGGGTCTGTATGATGTAGGTAAGTGGTCCCTGTGACTAACTTACCAGGGCTACATCATGCTGACCCTAAGGGGCTGACACAGGGTCTGTATGATGTAGGTAAGTGGCCCCTGTGACTAACTAACCAGGGCTACAATCATGCTGACCCTAAGGGGCTGACACAGGGTCTGTATGATGTAGGTAAGTGGTCTCTGTGACTAACTTACCAGGGCTACATTAACACATCATGCTGACCCTAATGGGCTGACACAGGGTCTGTATGATGTAGGTAAGTGGCCCCTGTGACTAACTAACCAGGGCTACAATCATGCTGACCCTAAGGGGCTGACACAGGGTCTGTATGATGTAGGTAAGTGGTCTCTGTGACTTACTTACCAGGGCTACATCCACACATCATGCTGACCCTAAGGGGCTGACACAGGGTCTGTATGATGTAGGTAAGTGGCCCCTATGACTAACTTACCAGGGCTACATCATGTTGTCCCTAAGGGGCTGACACAGGGTCTGTATGATGCAGGTAAGTGGCCCCTGTGACTAACTTACCAGGGCTACATCATGCTGTCCCTAAGGGGCTGACACAGGGTCTGTATGATGTAGGTAAGTGGCCCCTGTGACTAACTTACCAGGGCTACATCATGCTGACCCTAAGGGGCTGACACAGAGTCATCATGATATAGGTAAGTGGCCCCTGTGACTAACTTACCAGGGCTACATCATGCTGACCCTAAGGGGCTGACACAGAGTCATCATGATGCAGGTAAGTGGTCCCTGTGACTAACTTACCAGGGCTACATTAACACATCATTCTGACCCTAAGGGGCTGACACAGGGTCTGTATGATGTAGGTAAGTGGCCCCTGTGACTAACTTACCAGGGCTACATTAACACATCATGCTGTCCCTAAGGGGCTGACACAGGGTCTGTATGATGCAGGTAAGTGGTCCCTGTGACTTACTTACCAGGGCTACATCATGCTGACCCTAAGGAGCTGACACAGGGTCTGTATGATGCAGGTTAGTGGTCCCTGTGACTAACTTACCAGGGCTACATTAACACATCATGCTGTCCCTAAGGGGCTGACACAGGGTCTGTATGATGTAGGCAAGTGGTCCCTGTGACTTACTTACCAGGGCTACATCATGCTGACCCTAAGGGGCTGACACAGAGTCATGATGATGCAGGTAAGTGGCCCCTGTGACTAACTTACCAGGGCTACATTAACACATCATGCTGTCCCTAAGGGGCTGACACAGGGTCTGTATGATGTAGGTAAGTGGTCCCTGTGACTAGCTTACCAGGGCTACATCATGCTGACCCTAAGGAGCTGACACAGGGTCTGTATGATGCAGGTAAGTGGTCCCTGTGACTAACTTACCAGGGCTACATTAACACATCATGCTGACCCTAAGGGGCTGACACAGGGTCTGTATGATGTAGGTAAGTGGTCCCTGTGACTAACTTACCAGGGCTACATTAACACATCATGCTGAGCCTAAGAGGCTGACACAGGGTCTGTATGATGTAGGTAAGTGGTCCCTGTGACTAACTTACCAGGGCTACATCATGCTGACCCTAAGGGGCTGACACAGGGTCTGTATGATGTAGGTAAGTGGCCCCTGTGACTAACTTACCAGGGCTACATCATGCTGACCCTAAGGGGCTGACACAGGGTCTGTATGATGTAGGTAAGTGGTCCCTGTGACTAACTTACCAGGGCTACATTAACACATCATGCTGTCCCTAAGGGGCTGACACAGGGTCTGTATGATGTAGGTAAGTGGTCCCTGTGACTAACTTACCAGGGCTACATTACCACAGGGACCACTTACCTACATCATACAGACCCTGTGTCAGCCCCTTAGGGTCAGCATGATGTAGCCCTGGTAAGTTAGTCATAGGGGCCACTTACCTACATCATACAGACCCTGTGTCAGCCCCTTAGGCTCAGCATGATGTGTTAATGTAGCCCTGGTAAGTTAGTCACAGGGACCACTTACCTACATCATACAGACCCTGTGTCAGCCCTTTAGGCTCAGCATGATGTGTTAATGTAGCCCTGGTAAGTTAGTCACAGGGACCAATTACCTACATCATACAGACCCTGTGTCAGCCCCTTAGGCTCAGCATGATGTGTTAATGTAGCCCTGGTAAGTTAGTCACAGGGACCACTTACCTACATCATACAGACCCTCTGTCAGCCCCTTAGGGACAGCATGATGTGTTAATGTAGCCCTGGTAAGTTAGTCACAGGGACCACTTACCTACATCATACAGACCCTGTGTCAGCCCCTTAGGGACAGCATGATGTGTTAATGTAGACCTGGTAAGTTAGTATCACGGACCATTTACCTACATCATACAGACCCTGTGTCAGCCCCTTAGGGACAGCATGATGTGTTAATGTAGCCCTGGTAAGTTAGTCACAGGGACCAGTTACCTACATCATACAGACCCTGTGTCAGCCCCTTAGGGACAGCATGATGTGTTAATGTAGCCCTGGTAAGTTAGTCACAGGGGCCACTTACCTACATCATACAGACCCTGTGTCAGCCCCTTAGGGACAGCATGATGTGTTAATGTAGCCCTGGTAAGTTAGTCACAGGGACCACTTACCTGCATCATGATGACTCTGTGTAGCCCTGGTAAGTTAGTCACAGGGGCCACTTACCTATATCATGATGGCTCTGTGTCAGCCCCTTAGGGTCAGCATGATGTAGCCCTGGTAAGTTAGTCACAGGGACCACTTACCTACATCATACAGACCCTGTGTCAGTCCCTTAGGGACAGCATGATGTAGCCCTGGTAAGTTAGTCACAGGGACCACTTACCTACATCATACAGACTCTGTGTCAGCCCCTTAGGGACAGCATGATGTGTTAATGTAGCCCTGGTAAGTTAGTCACAGGGACCACTTACCTACATCTTACAGACCCTGTGTCAGCCCCTTAGGGACAGCATGATGTGTTAATGTAGCCCTGGTTAGTTAGTCACAGGGGCCACTTACCTACATCATACAGACCCTGTGTCAGCCCCTTAGGGACAGCATTATGTGTTAATGTAGCCCTGGTAAGTTAGTCACAGGGACCACTTACCTACATCATACAGACCCTGTGTCAGCCCCTTAGGGACAGCATGATGTGTTAATGTAGCCCTGGTAAGTTAGTCACAGGGACCACTTACCTGCATCATACAGACCCTGTGTCAGCTCCTTAGGGTCAGCATGATGTAGCCCTGGTAAGTTAGTCACAGGGACCACTTACCTACATCATACAGACCCTGTGTCAGCCCCTTAGGGTCAGAATGATGTGTTAATGTAGCCCTGGTAAGTTAGTCACAGGGGCCACTTACCTACATCATACAGACCCTGTGTCAGCCCCTTAGGGACAGCATGATGTAGCCCTGGTAAGTTAGTCACAGGGACCACTTACCTACATCATACAGACCCTGTGTCAGCCCCTTAGGGTCAGCATGATGTGTTAATGTAGCCCTGGTAAGTTAGTCACATGGACCACTTACCTGCATCATGATGACCCTGTGTCAGCCCCTTAGGGACAGCAGGGTCTGTATGATGTAGGTAAGTGGTCCCTGTGACTAACTTACCAGGGCTACATTAACACATCATGCTGACCCTAAGGGGCTGACACAGGGTCTGTATGATGTAGGTAAGTGGCCCCTGTGACTAACTAACCAGGACTACAATCATGCTGACCCTAAGGGGCTGACACAGGGTCTGTATGATGTAGGTAAGTGGTCTCTGTGACTAACTTACCAGGGCTACATCCACACATCATTCTGACCCTAAGGGGCTGACCCAGGGTCTGTATGATGTAGGTAAGTGGCCCCTGTGACTAACTTACCAGGGCTACATCATGTTGTCCCTAAGGGGCTGACACAGGGTCTGTATGATGCAGGTAAGTGGTCCCTGTGACTAACTTACCAGGGCTACATTAACACATCATGCTGAGCCTAAGGGGCTGACACAGGGTCTGTATGATGTAGGTAAGTGGTCCCTGTGACTAACTTACCAGGTCTACATTAACACATCATGCTGAGCCTAAGGGGCTGACACAGGGTCTGTATAATGTAGGTAAGTGGTCCCTGTGACTAACTTACCAGGGCTACATTAACACATCATGCTGAGCCTAAGGGGCTGACACAGGGTCTGTATGATGTAGGTAAGTGGCCCCTGTGACTAACTTACCAGGGCTACATCATGCTGACCCTAAGGGGCTGACACAGGGTCTGTATGATGTAGGTAAGTGGTCCCTGTGACTAACTTACCAGGGCTACATCATGCTGACCCTAAGGGGCTGACACAGGGTCTGTATGATGTAGGTAAGTGGTCCCTGTGACTAACTTACCAGGGCTACATTAACACATCATGCTGACCCTAATGGGCTGACACAGGGTCTGTATGATGTAGGTAAGTGGCCCCTGTGACTAACTAACCAGGGCTACAATCATGCTGACCCTAAGGGGCTGACACAGGGTCTGTATGATGTAGGTAAGTGGTCTCTGTGACTAACTTACCAGGGCTACATCCACACATCATGCTGACCCTAAGGGGCTGACACAGGGTCTGTATGATGTAGGTAAGTGGCCCCTATGACTAACTTACCAGGGCTACATCATGTTGTCCCTAAGGGGCTGACACAGGGTCTGTATGATGCAGGTAAGTGGCCCCTGTGACTAACTTACCAGGGCTACATCATGCTGTCCCTAAGGGGCTGACACAGGGTCTGTATGATGTAGGTAAGTGGCCCCTGTGACTAACTTACCAGGGCTACATCATGCTGACCCTAAGGGGCTGACACAGAGTCATCATGATATAGGTAAGTGGCCCCTGTGACTAACTTACCAGGGCTACATCATGCTGACCCTAAGGGGCTGACACAGAGTCATCATGATGCAGGTAAGTGGTCCCTGTGACTAACTTACCAGGGCTACATTAACACATCATTCTGACCCTAAGGGGCTGACACAGGGTCTGTATGATGTAGGTAAGTGGCCCCTGTGACTAACTTACCAGGGCTACATTAACACATCATGCTGTCCCTAAGGGGCTGACACAGGGTCTGTATGATGCAGGTAAGTGGTCCCTGTGACTAACTTACCAGGGCTACATTAACACATCATGCTGAGCCTAAGGGGCTGACACAGGGTCTGTATGATGTAGGTAAGTGGCCCCTGTGACTAACTTACCAGGGCTACATTAACACATCATGCTGAGCCTAAGGGGCTGACACAGGGTCTGTATGATGTAGGTAAGTGGTCCCTGTGACTAACTTACCAAGGCTACATTAACACATCATGCTGAGCCTAAGGGGCTGACACAGGGTCTGTATGATGTAGGTAACTGGCCCCTGTGACTAACTAACCAGGGCTACATTAACACATCATGCTAAGCCTAAGGGGCTGACACAGGGTCTGTATGATGTAGGTAAGTGGCCCCTGTGACTAACTAACCAGGGTTACAATCATGCTGACCCTAAGGGGCTGACACAGGGTCTGTATGATGTAGGTAAGTGGTCCCTGTGACTAACTTACCAGGGCTACATTAACACATCATGCTAAGCCTAAGGGGCTGACACAGGGTCTGTATGATGCAGGTAAGTGGTCCCAGTGACTAACTAACCAGGGCTACAATCATGCTGACCCTAAGGGGCTGACACAGGGTCTGTATGATGTAGGTAAGTGGTCCCTGTGACTAACTTACCAGGGCTACATTAACACATCATGCTAAGCCTAAGGGGCTGACACAGGGTCTGTATGATGCAGGTAAGTGGTCCCAGTGACTAACTAACCAGGGCTACATTAACACATCATGCTGTCCCTAAGGGGCTGACACAGGGTCTGTATGATGCAGGTAAGTGGTCCCAGTGACTAACTTACCAGGGCTACATTAACACATCATGCTGTCCCTAAGGGGCTGACACATGGTCTGTATGATGTAGGTAAGTGGCCCCTGTGACTAACTTACCAGGGCTACATCATGCTGACCCTAAGGGGCTGACACAGGGTCTGTATGATGTAGGTAAGTGGTCCCTGTGACTAACTTACCAGGGCTACATCATGCTGACCCTAAGCGGCTGACACAGGGTCTGTATGATGTAGGTAAGTGGTCCCTGTGACTAACTTATCAGGGCTACATTAACACATCATGCTGACCCTAAGGGGCTGACACAGGGTCTGTATGATGTAGGTAAATGGCCCCTGTGACTAACTAACCAGGGCTACAATCATGCTGACCCTAAGGGGCTGACACAGGGTCTGTATGATGTAGGTAAGTGGTCTCTGTGACTAACTTACCAGGGCTACATCCACACATCATGCTGACCCTAAGGGGCTGACACAGGGTCTGTATGATGTAGGTAAGTGGCCCCTGTGACTAACTTACCAGGGCTACATCATGCTGACCCTAAGGGGCTGACACAGGGTCTGTATGATGTAGGTAAGTGGCCCCTGTGACTAACTTACCAGGGCTACATCATGCTGACCCTAAGGGGCTGACACAGGGTCTGTATGATGTAGGTAAGTGGTCCCTGTGACTAACTTACCAGGGCTACATTAACACATCATGCTGACCCTAAGGGGCTGACACAGGGTCTGTATGATGTAGGTAAGTGGTCCCTGTGACTAACTCACCAGGGCTACATCATGCTGACCCTAAGGGGCTGACACAGGGTCTGTATGATGTAGGTAAGTGTTCCCTGTGACTAACTTACCAGGGCTACATTAACACATCATGCTGTCCCTAAGGGGCTGACACAGGGTCTGTATGATGTAGGTAAGTGGTTCCTGTGACTAACTTACCAGGGCTACATCATGCTGACCCTAAGGAGCTGACACAGGGTCTGTATGATGTAGGTAAGTGGTCCCTGTGACTAACTTACCAGGGCTACATTAACACATCATGCTGACCCTAAGGGGCTGACACAGGGTCTGTATGATGTAGGTAAGTGGTCCCTGTGACTAACTTACCAGGGCTACATTAACACATCATGCTGACCCTAAGGGGCTGACACAGGGTCTGTATGATGTAGGTAAGTGGTCCCTGTGAATACCTTACCAGGGCTACATCATGCTGTCCCTAAGGGGCTGACACAGGGTCTGTATGATGTAGGTAAGTGGCCCCTGTGACTAACTTACCAGGGCTACATTAACACATTATTCTGACCCTAAGGGGCTGACACAGGGTCTGTATGATGTAGGTAAGTGGTCCCTGTGACTAACTTACCAGGGCTACATCATGCTGACCCTAAGGAGCTGACACAGGGTCTGTATGATGCAGGTAAGTGGTCCCTGTGACTAACTTACCAGGGCTACATTAACACATCATGCTGTCCCTAAGGGGCTGACACAGGGTCTGTATGATGACAGCAAGATGGCCGCCGCCCTCGAATAGAACGCGCGAGGTGGAGCTCTGACGAAATTTATTGAATTACTATATTCAGACAGGAGCTACAAGTCTCGACATGGACAGAAATCTGTATGAACAGACAGAGAATACACTGGAATAGATAGGAATGCCGAAATACCTCCTACAAGTGTGTGTACGTCGAGGAAAACAATGGCACAGCGCACGGGAGTCCCACAGTAGCGAAGCCAGCCAAACCACGGAACCTGTGAGTCATATCTGCCGCTACAAGTCTCAAAATGGACAGTAATCTGTATGTACAGACAGAGAATACACTGGAATGGACAGGTAATGCCGAAATATTTCTTACAAATGTGTGTACATCGAGAAAAACAATAGCTAAGCCAGCCAAACCACGGAATCCTGTGAGTCATATCTGCACGAGAGTACAACAGTAGCAAGGTCAATCAAAACTGACATGTGTACGGTAATGCCGAAATATTTCTTACAAATGTGTGTACATCGAGAAAAACAATAGCTAAGCCAGCCAAACCACGGAAACCGCCGTCGTAATGGGGAAACCACGCAGAAGGGCTCGTATTAAAAATCTATCAAACAAAGCCACAGTAAAAGACCTTATTGAAGCTGTAAATAACTTACAAGAAAGGCTAATAGAACTTGAAGGTGATCAAGATTCAACCTCAGAAAAAACTGTTTTGCTCCAAGATGACTATGAAATTCTTGAAAAACGAGTTGCTGAAAATGAAAAAAATGCTAGAACTACGAGTGATATTCTTAAGGCTCTCGCAGATAGACTAGACATTGCTCAGCCTATGGCCAATGAGGCTATCCAAAAAGTTGACACTATGAAAGAGAGGGTTGATTGTATGTCTACCTCAGTCAATACTGCAAATAGACTTACTAAATCACTTCTGAAAACTACTCAAAAATTCGAGGAAGATGACAGGAAAAAAACTCTACTTATGGAAGGGTTCCCAGAAAATCACAAAGAAGACCTTCGCAAAGTCTGTGACACATTATTTGAAGATTTAGGGTTCAAATATGGCAACGAAAGAGTAGACTCCATATATAGATTGGGGAAGTATGATCCTACACACACTAGGCCAAGAACTATAGTCTTCAAATTGGCACATCGAGGCATTAAAGCAGATGTATATAGGAAAATCTCAAATTTGAAAGATTTACCTGCTTGGAAAGGTGTGTCATTGATGGACGAGCTCACAAAAACTGAAACAAAACAGTACAATGATCTCAGGGCTCTCTTCTTTCTAGCTAAAAGGAAAGGGATAACTGATGTCAAACTTCGTCAAAGAGTGCTGATTATTGAAAAAAAATCATACTCACACCATGATATCACTGCCCTACCATATGGCTTAAATTTGCTAGAAGCCTACACGATCAAAACTCAAGATGGTATAGCCTTCAAAGGACCCCACCACATCCTGAGTAACTTGTATACATGTGACATCACATATAAGGGTCAAGCATACAGTTCAGTTGAACAGGCAATACAGCATACCAAGGCCCTAAGTGTTGATGACAAAAAGGCAGCTAGTGATATTCTACACACTGATGATCCCTTCGAGATGATGGAAATAGGAAAGCAGATCAAGCCAACTACAGAATGGTCTAAGAATGCTACTGGCCTCATTTATGAATGCCTTCAGTCAAAGTTTAAAGTTGACAAGTGTAGCAAATATCTTCAAAATACTACAGGGAACCTGTATGAGTGTACCTATCACCCCATCTATGGGGTAGGCAGACACATGGGAAATGTTGCTAGCCTGTGCGAAAATGACGTTCAAGGTGGTAATATATTGGGAAAACTCCTAGTCAAAATAAGAGCGGAGATACTTGCACCACCTACAAAGCCAACACCAACTCCAGTGCCTACCCCAACACCAGCTCCAACACCAGCTCCGACACCAGCTCTGATTCCAGATCCTGGAAAACCTTCAACACCACCTACACCCAGTGAAACGATTCCAGACCCACCACCACTACCACCAGCTATTGCAGCAGGCGATCGAGGACTATTACCAACACCGGATGTACGTCCAAAAATCTACCCTCCACCAACCTCTCCTGAAGACGAGAAAAACAGGAAAAAAGCTGGAAAAAATCCAAAGACTGGTAAATCGTATACAAAAAAACTTGACAAAAATTCAGATCGTGAGGCTACTGACAATGATGAATCTGATGACAACCACTCTTTTGATAGTGAGGATTCAAAAGCTGATCCAAATGATTCTATTACCTCTACAAATTTGTAGAATCTCAATCTGTGTCCCAGTAGATTGATCGTAATTTGTAAAAATGTACAAAATTTTTCTTTTTTGATTTGTTTGTTGATTTCAAACTGTATTACTTTTGAGTTTCTGTATTTCAAATACTAACACATTTTTAGACTTGTAACATGTCTGAATCCTGAAGACTCTAGCCCAATATACATAGAGCATTGAAACCACCACAAGCTATCTTGTACTGCTAGCAACAACTGGTATGAACTGTCATAATGACGAAGGTTCACTACCTGTGAGAAGAATACGTAGAAAGGTATTAATGAACGGTTGTATTGGTTGTATTGGTTGTATTAGGGACACTAAGGGTGGTCCTACATGTTGTTGTTATAAGAATACCTATACTGTATAATCACATACCATCTCTTATAAAAAACTAATGGTCAATGTATTTTACATCTAAATGCCCAAAGCATTAGAAATAAGATTGTTGACCTACGCATTGAATTACAAAATCAAGGTATAGATTTTATACTTTTCTCTGAGACTTGGTTGACCGATACTGATAAAAGCGACAACTATATTTTAAATAATTACAACCTCTATAGATTTGATAGAGTACGCGATAAAGCGGGAGGAGGTTTATGTGCATATATTAAAGAAGGTATAACATGTTCCAGTCAAAAATTTTCAAATTTTAATGTAAGCAATATCGATGTGGAAATACAATGGCTAAATATATCGAGAGAGCACTCCAAATCAATGGTGATAGCTAATATTTATAGACCACCGGAAGGGAACAAGTACAACTTTGTGAATATATTAAAAGACACATTGACGGAAATTGAAAATCTTGAAAATTGTGAAGTATTTTTGATTGGAGACTTTAACATCATCATGTTTGAAAATACTCCGTCAAAAGATTACTTGCTTTCCACTTTACAAGATTTTGGACTACTGCAATTAATTAATCAATCCACAAAAAACAAGGGACAAATGTCATGTATAGATCTTATTTTTTCAAACTCTACCATAGTTGAACAATCTGGAGTAGCCACTTTAAATCAAAGCGATCACTTACCTGTGTATGTCAGCCTCAAGAGACCAAGTATACAGAGAAAACAAAGATCTTTCAGTGGACGGTCATACAAATTATTCGATGAAAATACTTTTAAACAAAACTTTATCGAAATGTCTTGGGAAAATTTTGATACCTGCGATGACATTGAATCCTGCTGGCAGATTTTTGAAGATAATATTAACAGTATTCTCAATGTTCTATGCCCAATTAGGAATTTCAATATTAAATTCAAGGAAGAACCATGGCTAACACCAGAACTTATTTCAGAAATCATTGAGAAAAATAATGCACTGAGAAAGGCTAAACGAACAAATAATATCTTGTATTGGCATAATGCCAAAATCTTGAAAAATAATTGCAGTACAAATTTAAAAAGGGCAAAACAAGCTTTTATTGTTTCCGAACTTAATAAAAATGTTAAAGATGCAAGAAAATTTTGGGCAGCCATGAAAAACCTTATACCGGGTAAACGTAAAAGTTCTTCCATTGACCTTATTGTTGATCAAGGTAACGGTATTAAAGAAGATAAGACAGCTAATTTTATAAATGAGTTTTTTACAAACATAGGCCCAAACTTAGCTAACAAAATAAATACCCCATGGAATTTTACAGGTCAGGTTTGTGACTAAGTGATGAATGATTTTACTATTACTGATGAAAATGTACTAAAGGCTTTGAATACGATGAATAAGAATAAATCCTCTGTCTTAGAAAATATATCATCTAATGTTTTCATATTAGCGGTGAAAACCCAGATAACACGCTTCACCCGATTGTTGAATTTAATAACTAACAATTGTTATATACCCAAATCATGGAAGGCAGCCAAGGTCACTCCGTTACCTAAATCAGGTGACTTATCGGATGTATCGAATTACACACCTATAAGTCAGCTTCCAATACCGGGTAAGGTCCTAGAAAGGATTCTACACACCCAATTAGAAAACCACCTGGAAACAAACAAAATACTTACAAAAATTCAAGGAGGATATAGGAAACAAAGATCCACAGTTGATACTATTAGTACTTTGACAAATGATATATTATGGAACAGAAACGAAGGTCATGTGACTCTGGCTGCTTTCATAGATACAAAAAAGGCTTTCGATTGCGTTGATCACTTTATTTTGAAAAAAAAACTTGAAAAATATGGTATTAAAGGAAATAATCTATTACTAATAAGTGAATACCTGAACGATAGAACACAAAAAGTCTTAGCAAATGGGTATGTTTCAACTGGTTTGGCTATAACATGTGGTGAACCACAGGGTAGTATTTTAGGCCCTCTTCTTTTTTTAATATATATCAACGACATACATGTAGATAATAACAGTGTGAAGACTTTATTGTATGCTGATGATACAGTTTTGTATGTAAGTGGGAACAATATACTAGAAGTGTCACCATACCTACAAGATGGTTTGTTATCTTATGCCCATTGGTCAGCAGCCAACAAATTAACAATGAATGAAAAAAAAACAAAATTAATGCTTTTTACAAGTGATCAGAAATATAAAAAACTTAAATTACAGGATATCCAAATTAAAGTAAATGGTGAACGCTTACACTTTGTTCCTTCTTTCAAATATTTAGGTGTGACTTTAGACTATGATCTCAGTTACAAACAACATATTTCAGAGATGCTTAAGTCCATATCTTTTAAATCCTATCTATTATACAGAATAAAATCTTATGTGCCCACTAAATACATGCTACAAATTTATAAATCCTATATTATACCAGTAATTGATTACGCAGATGTATTATATCATAGATCAAACGATACTGTCTTGAACCTGATACAAACCATACAAAACAGATGTCTAAAGTATTGCTTAAAATTGCCTGTACTATCATCAACTGATTTTATCCATCAAGAAGCTGGCCTTCCCTATATTGTAAATAGAAGATTACATCATTTGAGAATTTTAGCTTTCAAAAGAACTAAGACAAAGGAATTTTGTAAACCACTTACGAGAAATACTAGATTACAGCAATATCCTGTACTAAAATATAATATCATAAATACAGCTGCTTACGAAAGATCGATTGAAGTTATGACAGCACAATAATGGAATGAAATGGATATAACTTTAAAAGAAATTAAAATTTTGAAAGATTTCAAATGTAAAAGCAAACTGCTCATGGTCAAAACTATACCAGTAAATGTAAGAAACATATATACTTAAGGGTAGACTTGTGAAGCTGCCCCTGGGGCATATGTTTCTGTACTGTCAGATCTTGAAAGATTTCAAATGTAAGAGTAAGCTGTCTATGTTCAAAACTATACCAGTAAATGTTAGAAACTTATATATTTAAGGGCAGACTTGTGAAGCTGCCCTAAAAAAACTTATGATTCTATGCTGTTAAATGAATGCTTGATGGTATTGATGTGAAATTTTGAAAGATTTCAAATATAAAAGCAAACTGTTCATGGTCAAAACTATACTGGTAAATGTAAGAAACATATATACTTAAGGGTAGACTTGTGAAGCTGCCCTTGGGGCATATGTTTCTGTACTGTCAGATCTTGAAAGATTTCAAATGTAGGAGTAAGCTGTCTATGTTCAAAACTATACCAGTAAATGTTAGAAACTTATATACTTGAGGGTAGACTTGTGAAGCTGCCCTTAAAACATATGATTCTATGCTGTTAAATGAATGCTTGATGGTATTGATGTGTTATTTCATTGACCAATTTGGAAAATAAGGTACAAGTAATTCTGAAAAAGTTTCAGGGATTTTCTATATTTGAGGTCCACCCTCTGACTGTACATGTACATTTATTATATAGAGTGCGTACAACTGATAGTAATAGTCTATGATTTACAAAAATCTTCAAATAGAAATCTCCTCTGTCTCCAAATCACATGTTATCATTTGATTAATTACTAATCAATTTTGATTATATTTTATCTAAAATACTAACAAGGGGGACTCATTACATCAGTTCCACTGAAGTGTCCTCCTAACTTATTTGGCACAGTACAAATGTATAAAACCCTGAGATGTTTGACTTTTCTAATATTGTGATAAAATACATATTTACAGCAATGTACTTACGTAAAAACACTGTGATACACTATTAATTAAATATTTATTGTAATTGTCATTATAAATGTATGGACCAACCCGACAGAATGTCGAAGAGAATTTATGTAATTTCATCACACCTAAACAAATGCCAAATAAAGTTAAATTGTTCCTTAAAAAATGTAGGTAAGTGGTCCCTGTGACTAACTTACCAGGGCTACATTAACACATCATGCTGAGCCTAAGGGGCTGACACAGGGTCTGTATGATGTAGGTAAGTGGTCCCTGTGACTAACTTACCAGGGCTACATTAACACATCATGCTGTCCCTAAGGGGCTGACACAGGGTCTGTATGATGTAGGTAAGTGGTCCCTGTGACTAACTTACCAGGGCTACATTAACACATCATGCTGTCCCTAAGGGGCTGACACAGGGTCTGTATGATGTAGGTAAATGGTCCGTGTTACTAACTTACCAGGACTACATTAACACATCATGCTGTCCCTAAGGGGCTGACACAGGGTCCGTATGATGTAGGTAAGTGGTCCCTGTGACTAACTTACCAGGGCTACATTAACACATCATGCTGAGCCTAAGGGGCTGACACAGGGTCTGTATGATGTAGGTAAGTGGCCCCTGTGACTAACTTACCAGGGCTACATCATGCTGACCCTAAGGGGCTGACACAGGGTCTGTATGATGTAGGTAAGTGGTCCCTGTGACTAACTTACCAGGGCTACATCATGCTGACCCTAAGGTGCTGACACAGGGTCTGTATGATGTAGGTAAGTGGTCCCTGTGACTAACTTACCAGGGCTACATTAACACATCATGCTGACCCTAAGGGGCTGACACAGGGTCTGTATGATGTAGGTAAGTGGCCCCTGTGACTAACTAACCAGGGCTACAATCATGCTGACCCTAAGGGGCTGACACAGGGTCTGTATGATGTAGGTAAGTGGTCTCTGTGACTAACTTACCAGGGCTACATCCACACATCATGCTGAACCTAAGGGGCTGACACAGGGTCTGTATGATGTAGGTAAGTGGCCCCTGTGACTAACTTACCAGGGCTACATCATGCTGTCCCTAAGGGGCTGACACAGGGTCTGTATGATGCAGGTAAGTGGCCCCTGTGACTAACTTACCAGGGCTACATCATGCTGACCCTAAGGGGCTGACACAGGGTCTGTATGATGTAGGTAAGTGGCCCCTGTGACTAACTTACCAGGGCTACATCATGCTGACCCTAAGGGGCTGACACAGGGTCTGTATGATGTAGGTAAGTGGTCCCTGTGACTAACTTACCAGGGCTACATCCACACATCATGCTGACCCTAAGGGGCTGACACAGGGTCTGTATGATGTAGGTAAGTGGTCCCTGTGACTAACTTACCAGGGCTACATTAACACATCATGCTGACCCTAAGGGGCTGACACAGGGTCTGTATGATGTAGGTAAGTGGTCCCTGTGACTAACTTACCAGGGCTACATTAACACATCATGCTGACCCTAAGGGGCTGACACAGGGTCTGTATGATGTAGGTAAGTGGACCCTGTGACTAACTAACCAGGGCTACAATCATGCTGACCCTAAGGGGCTGACACAGGGTCTGTATGATGTAGGTAAGTGGTCTCTGTGACTAACTTACCAGGGCTACATCCACACATCATGCTGACCCTAAGGGGCTGACACAGGGTCTGTATGATGTAGGTAAGTGGCCCCTGTGACTAACTTACCAGGGCTACATCATGCTGACCCTAAGGGGCTGACACAGGGTCTGTATGATGTAGGTAAGTGGTCCCTGTGACTAACTTACCAGGGCTACATCATGCTGAACCTAAGGGGTTGACACAGGGTCTGTATGATGTAGGTAAGTGGTCCCTGTGACTAACTTACCAGGGCTACATCATGCTGACCCTAAGGGGCTGACACAGGGTCTGTATGATGTAGGTAAGTGGTCCCTGTGACTAACTTACCAGGGCTACATCATGCTGACCCTAAGGGGCTGACACAGGGTCTGTATGATGTAGGTAAGTGGTCCCTGTGACTAACTTACCAGGGCTACATTAACACATCATGCTGTCCCTAAGGGGCTGACACAGGGTCTGTATGATGTAGGTAAGTGGTTCCTGTGACTAACTTACCAGGGCTACATCATGCTGACCCTAAGGAGCTGACACAGGGTCTGTATGATGTAGGTAAGTGGTCCCTGTGACTAACTTACCAGGGCTACATTAACACATCATGCTGACCCTAAGGGGCTGACACAGGGTCTGTATGATGTAGGTAAGTGGTCCCTGTGACTAACTTACCAGGGCTACATTAACACATCATGCTGAGCCTAAGGGGCTGACACAGGGTCTCTATGATGTAGGTAAGTGGTCCCTGTGACTAACTTACCAGGGCTACATCATGCTGACCCTAAGGGGCGGACACAGGGTCTGTATGATGCAGGTAAGTGGCCCCTGTGACTAACTTACCAGGGCTACATCATGCTGACCCTAAGGGGCTGACACAGGGTCTGTATGATGTAGGTAAGTGGCCCCTGTGACTAACTTACCAGGGCTACATCATGCTGACCCTAAGGGGCTGACACAGGGTCTGTATGATGTAGGTAAGTGGTCTCTGTGACTAACTTACCAGGGCTACATCCACACATCATGCTGACCCTAAGGGGCTGACACACGGTCTGTATGATGTAGGTAAGTGGCCCCTGTGACTAACTTACCAGGGCTACATCATGCTGACCCTAAGGGGCTGACACAGGGTCTGTATGATGTAGGTAAGTGGTCCCTGTGACTAACTTACCAGGGCTACATCATGCTGAACCTAAGGGGTTGACACAGGGTCTGTATGATGTAGGTAAGTGGTCCCTGTGACTAACTTACCAGGGCTACATCATGCTGACCCTAAGGGGCTGACACAGGGTCTGTATGATGTAGGTAAGTGGTCCCTGTGACTAACTTACCAGGGCTACATTAACACATCATGCTGTCCCTAAGGGGCTGACACAGGGTCTGTATGATGTAGGTAAGTGGTTCCTGTGACTAACTTACCAGGGCTACATCATGCTGACCCTAAGGAGCTGACACAGGGTCTGTATGATGTAGGTAAGTGGTCCCTGTGACTAACTTACCAGGGCTACATTAACACATCATGCTGACCCTAAGGGGCTGACACAGGGTCTGTATGATGTAGGTAAGTGGTCCCTGTGACTAACTTACCAGGGCTACATTAACACATCATGCTGAGCCTAAGGGGCTGACACAGGGTCTCTATGATGTAGGTAAGTGGTCCCTGTGACTAACTTACCAGGGCTACATCATGCTGACCCTAAGAGGCTGACACAGGGTCTGTATGATGTAGGTAAGTGGTCCCTGTGACTAACTTACCAGGGCTACATTAACACATCATGCTGTCCCTAAGGGG
The DNA here is from genome assembly GCA_949317995.1 of Acholoe squamosa. Classification (NCBI taxonomy): domain Eukaryota; kingdom Metazoa; phylum Annelida; class Polychaeta; order Phyllodocida; family Polynoidae; genus Acholoe; species Acholoe squamosa. Next base: position 77,197,536 of record OX439045.1, on the reverse strand, counting down.
CTGACACAGGGTCTGTATGATGTAGGTAAATGGTCAGTGTTACTAACTTACCAGGGCTACATTAACACATCATGCTGTCCCTAAGGGGCTAACACAGGGTCTGTATGATGTAGGTAAGTGGTCCCTGTGACTAACTTACCAGGGCTACATTAACACATCATGCTGTCCCTAAGGGGCTGACACAGGGTCTGTATGATGTAGGTAAGTGGTCCCTGTGACTAACTTACCAGGGCTACATTAACACATCATGCTGAGCATAAGGGGCTGACACAGGGTCTGTATGATGTAGGTAAGTGGCCCCTGTGACTAACTTACCAGGGCTACATCATGCTGACCCTAAGGGGCTGACACAGGGTCTGTATGATGTAGGTAAGTGGTCCCTGTGACTAACTTACCAGGGCTACATCATGCTGACCCTAAGGGGCTGACACAGGGTCTGCATGATGTAGGTAAATGGCCCCTGTGACTAACTTACCAGGGCTACATTAACACATCATGCTGACCCTAAGGGGCTGACACAGGGTCTGTATGATGTAGGTAAGTGGTCCCTGTGACTAACTTACCAGGGCTACATTAACACATCATGCTGTCCCTAAGGGGCTGACACAGGGTCTGTATGATGTAGGTAAGTGGTCCCTGTGACTAACTTACCAGGGCTACATTAACACATCATGCTGTCCCTAAGGGGCTGACACAGGGTCTGTATGATGTAGGTAAGTGGTCCCTGTGACTTACTTACCAGGGCTACATTAACACATCATGCTGAACCTAAGGGGCTGACACAGGGTCTGTATGATGTAGGTAAGTGGTCCCTGTGACTAACTTACCAGGGCTACATCATGCTGTCCCTAAGGGGCTGACACAGAGTCTGTATGATGTAGGTAAGTGGTCCCTGTGACTAACTTACCAGGGCTACATCATGCTGTCCCTAAGGGGCTGACACAGGGTCTGTATGATGTGGGTAAGTGGTCCCTGTGACTAACTTACCAGGGCTACATCATGCTGACCCTAAGGGGCTGACACAGGGTCTGTATGACGTAGGTAAGTAGTCCCTGTGACTAACTTACCAGGGCTACATTAACACATCATGCTGAGCCTAAGGGGCTTGCACAGGGTCTGTATGATGTAGGTAAGTGGCCCCTGTGACTAACTTACCAGGGCTACATTAACACATCATGCTGAGCCTAAGAGTATGACACAGGGTCTGTATGATGTAGGTAAAGGGCCCCTGTGACTAACTTACCAGGGCTACATTAACACATCATGCTGACCCTAAGGGGCTGACACAGGGTCTGTATGATGTAGGTAAGTGGTCCCTGTGACTAACTTACCAGGGCTACATCATGCTGACCCTAAGGGGCTGACACAGGGTCTGTATGATGTAGGTAAGTGGTCCCTGTGACTAACTAACCAGGGCTACATCATGCTGACCCTAAGGGGCTGACACAGGGTCTGTATGATGTAGGTAAGTGGTCCCTGTGACTTACTTACCAGGGCTACATCATGCTGACCCTAAGGGGCTGACACAGGGTCTGTATGATGTAGGTAAGTGGCCCCTGTGACTAACTTGCCAGGGCTACATCATGCTGACCCTAAGGGGCTGACACAGGGTCTGTATGATGTAGGTAAGTGGTCCCTGTGACTAACTTACCAGGGCTACATTAACACATCATGCTGTCCCTAAGGGGCTGACACAGGGTCTGTATGATGTAGGTAAGTGGCCCCTGTGACTAACTAACCAGGGTTACGTTAACACATCATGCTGACCCTAAGGGGCTGACACAGGGTCTGTATGATGTAGGTAAGTGGCCTCTGTGACTAACTTACCAGGGCTACATCATGCTGTCCCTAAGGGGCTGACACAGGGTCTGTATGATGTAGGTAAGTGGCCTCTGTGACTAACTTACCAGGGCTACATCATGCTGTCCCTAAGGGGCTGACACAGGGTCTGTATGATGTAGATAAGTGGTCCCTGTGACTAACCTACCAGGGCTACATCATGCTGTCCCTAAGGGGCTGACACAGGGTCTGTATGATGTAGGTAAGTGGCCCCTGTGACTAACTTGCCAGTGCTACATTAACACATCATGCTGACCCTAAGGGGCTGACACAGGGTCTGTATGATGTAGTTAAGTGGCCCCTGTGACTAACTTGCCAGGGCTACATCATGCTGACCCTAAGGGGCTGACACAGGGTCTGTATGATGTAGGTAAGTGGCCCCTGTGACTAACTTACCAGGGCTACATCATGCTGACCCTAAGGGGCTGACACAGGGTCTGTATGATGTAGGTAAGTGGCCTCTGTGACTAACTTACCAAGGCTACATCATGCTGACCCTAAGGGGCTGACACAGGGTCTGTATGATGTAGGTAAGTGGCCCCTGTGACTAACTTACCAGGGCTACATTAACACATCATGCTGACCCTAAGGGGCTGACACAGGGTCTGTATGATGTAGGTAAGTGGTCCCTGTGACTAACTTACCAGGGCTACATTAACACATCATGCTGAGCATAAGGGGCTGACACAGGGTCTGTATGATGTAGGTAAGTGGCCCCTGTGACTAACTTACCAGGGCTACATTAACACATCATGCTGACCCTAAGGGGCTGACACAGGGTCTGTATGATGTAGGTAAGTGGCCCCTGTGACTAACTTACCACAGCTACATTAACACATCATGCTGACCCTAAGGGGCTGACACAGGGTCTGTATGATGTAGGTAAGTGGTCCCTGTGACTAACTTACCAGGGCTACATCATGCTGACCCTAAGGGGCTGACACAGGGTCTGCATGATGTAGGTAAGTGGCCCCTGTGACTAACTTACCAGGGCTACATTAACACATCTTGCTGACCCTAAGGGGCTGACACAGGGTCTGTATGATGTAGGTAAGTGGTCCCTGTGACTAACTTACCAGGGCTACATTAACACATCATGCTGTCCCTAAGGGGCTGACACAGGGTCTGTATGATGTAGGTAAGTGGTCCCTGTGACTAACTTACCAGGGCTACATTAACACATCATGCTGTCCCTAAGGGGCTGACACAGGGTCTGTATGATGTAGGTAAGTGGTCCCTGTGACTTACTTACCAGGGCTACATTAACACATCATGCTGAACCTAAGGGGCTGACACAGGGTCTGTATGATGTAGGTAAGTGGTCCCTGTGACTAACTTACCAGGGCTACATCATGCTGTCCCTAAGGGGCTGACACAGAGTCTGATATAGGTAAGTGGTCCCTGTGACTAACTTACCAGGGCTACATCATGCTGTCCCTAAGGGGCTGACACAGGGTCTGTATGATGTGGGTAAGTGGTCCCTGTGACTAACTTACCAGGGCTACATCATGCTGACCCTAAGGGGCTGACACAGGGTCTGTATGATGTAGGTAAGTGGTCCCTGTGACTAACTTACCAGGGCTACATTAACACATCATGCTGAGCCTAAGGGGCTTGCACAGGGTCTGTATGATGTAGGTAAGTGGCCCCTGTGACTAACTTACCAGGGCTACATTAACACATCATGCTGAGCCTAAGAGTATGACACAGGGTCTGTATGATGTAGGTAAAGGGCCCCTGTGACTAACTTACCAGGGCTACATTAACACATCATGCTGACCCTAAGGGGCTGACACAGGGTCTGTATGATGTAGGTAAGTGGTCCCTGTGACTAACTTACCAGGGCTACATCATGCTGACCCTAAGGGGCTGACACAGGGTCTGTATGATGTAGGTAAGTGGTCCCTGTGACTAACTAACCAGGGCTACATCATGCTGACCCTAAGGGGCTGACACAGGGTCTGTATGATATAGGTAAGTGGTCCCTGTGACTAACTTACCAGGGCTACATCATGCTGACCCTAAGGGGCTGACACAGGGTCTGTATGATGTAGGTAAGTGGCCCCTGTGACTAACTTGCCAGGGCTACATCATGCTGACCCTAAGGGGCTGACACAGGGTCTGTATGATGTAGGTAAGTGGTCCCTGTGACTAACTTACCAGGGCTACATTAACACATCATGCTGTCCCTAAGGGGCTGACACAGGGTCTGTATGATGTAGGTAAGTGGCCCCTGTGACTAACTAACCAGGGTTACGTTAACACATCATGCTGACCCTAAGGGGCTGACACAGGGTCTGTATGATGTAGGTAAGTGGCCCCTGTGACTAACTAACCAGGGTTACGTTAACACATCATGCTGACCCTAAGGGGCTGACACAGGGTCTGTATGATGTAGGTAAGTGGCCCCTGTGACTAACTTACCAGGGCTACATCATGCTGTCCCTAAGGGGCTGACACAGGGTCTGTATGATGTAGGTAAGTGGTCCCTGTGACTAACTAACCAGGGCTACATTAACACATCAGGCTAAGCCTAAGGGGCTGACACAGGGTCATCATGATGTAGGTAAGTGGCCCCTGTGACTAACTTACCAGGGCTACATCATGCTGACCATAAGGGGCTGACACAGGGTCTGTATGATGTAGGTAAGTGGCCTCTGTGACTAACTTACCAGGGCTACATCATGCTGTCCCTAAGGGGCTGACACAGGGTCTGTATGATGTAGGTAAGTGGCCTCTGTGACTAACTTACCAGGGCTACATCATGCTGTCCCTAAGGGGCTGACACAGGGTCTGTATGATGTAGATAAGTGGTCCCTGTGACTAACCTACCAGGGCTACATCATGCTGTCCCTAAGGGGCTGACACAGGGTCTGTATGATGTAGGTAAGTGGCCCCTGTGACTAACTTGCCAGGGCTACATTAACACATCATGCTGACCCTAAGGGGCTGACACAGGGTCTGTATGATGTAGTTAAGTGGCCCCTGTGACTAACTTGCCAGGGCTACATCATGCTGACCCTAAGGGGCTGACACAGGGTCTGTATGATGTAGGTAAGTGGCCCCTGTGACTAACTTACCAGGGCTACATCATGCTGACCCTAAGGGGCTGACACAGGGTCTGTATGATGTAGGTAAGTGGCCTCTGTGACTAACTTACCAAGGCTACATCATGCTGACCCTAAGGGGCTGACACAGGGTCTGTATGATGTAGGTAAGTGGCCCCTGTGACTAACTTACCAGGGCTACATTAACACATCATGCTGACCCTAAGGGGCTGACACAGGGTCTGTATGATGTAGGTAAGTGGCCCCTGTGACTAACTTACCAGGGCTACATTAACATATCATGCTGTCCCTAAGGGGCTGACACAGGGTCTGTATGATGTAGGTAAGTGGTCCCTGTGACTAACTTACCAGGGCTACATCATGCTGTCCCTAAGGGGCTGACACAGAGTCATCATGATGTAGGTAAGTGGCCCCTGTGACTAACTTACCAGGGCTACATCATGCTGTCCCTAAGGGGCTGACACAGACTCATCATGATGTAGGTAAGTGGCCCCTGTGACTAACTTACCAGGGCTACATCATGCTGACCCTAATGGGCTGACACAGGGTCTGTATGATGTAGGTAAGTGGCCCCTGTGACTAACTTACCAGGGCTACATTAACACATCATGCTGACCCTAAGGGGCTGACACAGGGTCTGTATGATGTAGGTAAGTGGTCCCTGTGACTAACTTACCAGGGCTACATTAACACATCATGCTGTCCCTAAGGGGCTGACACAGGGTCTGTATGATGTAGGTAAGTGGTCCCTGTGACTAACTTACCAGGGCTACATTAACACATCATGCTGACCCTAAGGGGCTGACACAGGGTCTGTATGATGCAGGTAGGTGGCCCCTGTGACTAACTTACCAGGGCTACATTAACACATCATGCTGACCCTAAGGGGCTGACACAGGGTCTGTATGATGTAGGTAAGTGGTCCCTGTGACTAACTTACCAGGGCTACATCATGCTGACCCTAAGGGGCTGACACAGGGTCTGTATGATGTAGGTAAGTGGTCCCTGTGACTAACTTACCAGGGCTAAATTAACACATCATGCTGACCCTAAGGGGCTGACACAGGGTCTGTATGATGCAGGTAAGTGGCCCCTGTGACTAACTTACCAGGGCTACATTAACACATCATGCTGACCCTAAGGGGCTGACACAGGGTCTGTATGATGTAGGTAAGTGGTCCCTGTGACTAACTTACCAGGGCTACATTAACACATCATGCTGAGACTAAGGGGCTGACACAGGGTCTGTATGATGTAGGTAAGTGGTCCCTGTGACTAACTTACCAGGGCTACATCATGCTGACCCTAAGGGGCTGACACAGGGTCTGTATGATGTAGGTAAGTGACCCCTGTGACTAACTTACCAGGGCTACATTAACACATCATGCTGTCCCTAAGGGGCTGACACAGGGTCTGTATGATGTAGGTAAGTGGTCCCTGTGACTAACTTACCAGGGCTACATCATGCTGACCCTAAGGGGCTGACACAGGGTCTGTATGATGTAGGTAAGTGACCCCTGTGACTAACTTACCAGGGCTACATTAACACATCATGCTGTCCCTAAGGGGCTGACACAGGGTCTGTATGATGTAGGTAAGTGACCCCTGTGACTAACTTACCAGGGCTACATTAACACATCATGCTGTCCCTAAGGGGCTGACACAGAGTCTGTATGATGCAGGTAAGTGGTCCCTGTGACTAACTTACCAGGGCTACATCCACACATCATCCTGACCCTAAGGGGCTGACACAGGGTTTGTATGATGTAGGTAAGTTGTCCCTGTGACTAACTAACCAGGGCTACATTAACACATCATGCTGACCCTAAGGGGCTGACACAGGGTCTGTATGATGTAGGTAAGTGGTCCCTGTGACTAACTTACCAGGGCTACATTAACACATCATGCTGACCCTAAGGGGCTGACACAGGGTCTGTATGATGTAGGTAAGTGGTCTCTGTGACTAACTTACCAGGGCTACATTAACACATCATGCTGACCCTAAGGGGCTGACACAGGGTCTGTATGATGTAGGTAAGTGGCCCCTGTGACTAACTTACCAGGGCTACATCATGCTGACCCTAAGGGGCTGACACAGGGTCTGTATGATGTAGGTAAGTGGTCCCTATGACTAACTTACCAGGGCTACATCATGCTGACCCTAAGGGGCTGACACAGGGTCTGTATGATGTAGGTAAGTGGTCCCTGTGACTAACTAACCAGGGCTACATCATTCTGACCCTAAGGGGCTGACACAGGGTCTGTATGATGTAGGTAAGTGGTCCCTGTGACTAACCTACCAGGGCTACATCATGCTGACCCTAAGGGGCTGACACAGGGTCTGTATGATGTAGGTAAGTGGCCCCTGTGACTAACTTGCCAGGGCTACATCATGCTGACCCTAAGGGGCTGACACAGGGTCTGTATGATGTAGGTAAGTGGTCCCTGTGACTAACTTACCAGGGCTACATTAACACATCATGCTGTCCCTAAGGGGCTGACACAGGGTCTGTATGATGTAGGTAAGTGGCCCCTGTGACTAACTAACCAGGGTTACGTTAACACATCATGCTGACCCTAAGGGGCTGACACAGGGTCTGTATGATGTAGGTAATTGGCCCCTGTGACTAACTTACCAGGGCTACATCATGCTGTCCCTAAGGGGCTGACACAGAGTCATCATGATGTAGGTAAGTGGCCCCTGTGACTAACTTACCAGGTCTACATCAGGCTGACCCTAAGGGGCTGACACAGGGTCTGTATGATGTAGGTAAGTGGCCCCTGTGACTAACTTACCAGGGCTACATTAACACATCATGCTGACCCTAAGGGGCTGACACAGGGTCTGTATGATGTAGGTAAGTGGTCCCTGTGACTAACTTACCAGGGCTACATTAACACATCATGCTGTCCCTAAGGGGCTGACACAGGGTCTGTATGATGTAGGTAAGTGGTCCCTGTGACTAACTTACCAGGGCTACATTAACACATCATGCTGACCCTAAGGGGCTGACACAGTGTCTGTATGATGCAGGTAAGTGGCCCCTGTGACTAACTAACCAGGGCTACAATCATGCTGACCCTAAGGGGCTGACACAGGGTCTGTATGATGTAGGTAAGTGGTCCCTGTGACTAACTTACCAGGGCTAAATTAACACATCATGCTGACCCTAAGGGGCTGACACAGGGTCTGTATGATGCAGGTAAGTGGCCCCTGTGACTAACTTACCAGGGCTACATTAACACATTATGCTGACCCTAAGGGGCTGACACAGGGTCTGTATGATGTAGGTAAGTGGTCCCTGTGACTAACTTACCAGGGCTACATTAACACATCATGCTGAGACTAAGGGGCTGACACAGGGTCTGTATGATGTAGGTAAGTGGTCCCTGTGACTAACCTATCAGGGCTACATCATGCTGACCCTAAGGGGCTGACACAGGGTCTGTATGATGTAGGTAAGTGACCCCTGTGACTAACTTACCAGGGCTACATTAACACATCATGCTGACCCTAAGGGGCTGACACAGGGTTTGTATGATGTAGGTAAGTGGCCCCTGTGACTAACTTACCAGGGCTACATTAACACATCATGCTGACCCTAAGGGGCTGACACAGGGTCTGTATGATGTAGGTAAGTGGTCCCTGTGACTAACTTACCAGGGCTACATCATGCTGACCCTAAGAGGCTGACACAGGGTCTGTATGATGTAGGTAAGTGGTCCCTGTGACTAACTAACCAGGGCTACATCATGCTGACCCTAAGGGGCTGACACAGGGTCTGTATGATGTAGGTAAGTGGTCCCTGTGACTAACCTACCAGGGCTACATCATGCTGACCCTAAGGGGCTGACACAGGGTCTGTATGATGTAGGTAAGTGGCCCCTGTGACTAACTTGCCAGGGCTACATCATGCTGACCCTAAGGGGCTGACACAGGGTCTGTATGATGTAGGTAAGTGGTCCCTGTGACTAACTTACCAGGGCTACATTAACACATCATGCTGTCCCTAAGGGGCTGACACAGGGTCTGTATGATGTAGGTAAGTGGCCCCTGTGACTAACTTACCAGGGCTACATCATGCTGTCCCTAAGGGGCTGACACAGGGTCTGTATGATGTAAGTAAGTGGTCCCTGTGACTAACTAACCAGGGCTACATTAACACATCATGCTGAGCCTAAGGGGCTGACACAGGGTCATCATGATGTAGGTAAGTGGCCCCTGTGACTAAATTACCAGGGCTACATCATGCTGACCCTAAAGGGCTGACACAGGGTCTGTATGATGTAGGTAAGTGGCCTCTGTGACTAACTTACCAGGGCTACATCATGCTGTCCCTAAGGGGCTGACACAGGGTCTGTATGATGTAGGTAAGTGGCCTCTGTGACTAACTTACCAGGGCTACATCATGCTGACCCTAAGGGGCTGACACAGGGTCTGTATGATGTAGGTAAGTGGCCCCTGTGACTAACTTACCCGGGCTACATCATGCTGTCCCTAAGGGGCTGACACAGGGTCTGTATGATGTAGGTAAGTGGTCCCTGTGACTAACCTACCAGGGCTACATCATGCTGTCCCTAAGGGGCTGACACAGGGTCTGTATGATGTAGGCAAGTGGCCCCTGTGACTAACTTACCAGGGCTACATCATGCTGACCCTAAGGGGCTGACACAGGGTCTGTATGATGTAGGTAAGTGGCCCCTGTGACTAACTTGCCAGGGCTACATTAACACATCATGCTGACCCTAAGGGGCTGACACAGGGTCTGTATGATGTAGGTAAGTGGCCCCTGTGACTAACTTGCCAGGGCTACATCATGCTGACCCTAAGGGGCTGACACAGGGTCTGTATGATGTAGGTAAGTGGTCCCTGTGACTAACTTACCAGGGCTACATTAACACATCATGCTGTCCCTAAGGGGCTGACACAGGGTCTGTATGATGTAGGTAAGTGGCCCCTGTGACTAACTAACCAGGGTTACGTTAACACATCATGCTGACCCTAAGGGGCTGACACAGGGTCTGTATGATGTAGGTAATTGGCCCCTGTGACTAACTTACCAGGGCTACATCATGCTGTCCCTAAGGGGCTGACACAGAGTCATCATGATGTAGGTAAGTGGCCCCTGTGACTAACTTACCAGGTCTACATCAGGCTGACCCTAAGGGGCTGACACAGGGTCTGTATGATGTAGGTAAGTGGCCCCTGTGACTAACTTACCAGGGCTACATTAACACATCATGCTGACCCTAAGGGGCTGACACAGGGTCTGTATGATGTAGGTAAGTGGTCCCTGTGACTAACTTACCAGGGCTACATTAACACATCATGCTGTCCCTAAGGGGCTGACACAGGGTCTGTATGATGTAGGTAAGTGGTCCCTGTGACTAACTTACCAGGGCTACATTAACACATCATGCTGACCCTAAGGGGCTGACACAGTGTCTGTATGATGCAGGTAAGTGGCCCCTGTGACTAACTAACCAGGGCTACAATCATGCTGACCCTAAGGGGCTGACACAGGGTCTGTATGATGTAGGTAAGTGGTCCCTGTGACTAACTTACCAGGGCTAAATTAACACATCATGCTGACCCTAAGGGGCTGACACAGGGTCTGTATGATGCAGGTAAGTGGCCCCTGTGACTAACTTACCAGGGCTACATTAACACATTATGCTGACCCTAAGGGGCTGACACAGGGTCTGTATGATGTAGGTAAGTGGTCCCTGTGACTAACTTACCAGGGCTACATTAACACATCATGCTGAGACTAAGGGGCTGACACAGGGTCTGTATGATGTAGGTAAGTGGTCCCTGTGACTAACCTATCAGGGCTACATCATGCTGACCCTAAGGGGCTGACACAGGGTCTGTATGATGTAGGTAAGTGACCCCTGTGACTAACTTACCAGGGCTACATTAACACATCATGCTGACCCTAAGGGGCTGACACAGGGTTTGTATGATGTAGGTAAGTGGCCCCTGTGACTAACTTACCAGGGCTACATTAACACATCATGCTGACCCTAAGGGGCTGACACAGGGTCTGTATGATGTAGGTAAGTGGTCCCTGTGACTAACTTACCAGGGCTACATCATGCTGACCCTAAGAGGCTGACACAGGGTCTGTATGATGTAGGTAAGTGGTCCCTGTGACTAACTAACCAGGGCTACATCATGCTGACCCTAAGGGGCTGACACAGGGTCTGTATGATGTAGGTAAGTGGTCCCTGTGACTAACCTACCAGGGCTACATCATGCTGACCCTAAGGGGCTGACACAGGGTCTGTATGATGTAGGTAAGTGGCCCCTGTGACTAACTTGCCAGGGCTACATCATGCTGACCCTAAGGGGCTGACACAGGGTCTGTATGATGTAGGTAAGTGGTCCCTGTGACTAACTTACCAGGGCTACATTAACACATCATGCTGTCCCTAAGGGGCTGACACAGGGTCTGTATGATGTAGGTAAGTGGCCCCTGTGACTAACTTACCAGGGCTACATCATGCTGTCCCTAAGGGGCTGACACAGGGTCTGTATGATGTAAGTAAGTGGTCCCTGTGACTAACTAACCAGGGCTACATTAACACATCATGCTGAGCCTAAGGGGCTGACACAGGGTCATCATGATGTAGGTAAGTGGCCCCTGTGACTAAATTACCAGGGCTACATCATGCTGACCCTAAAGGGCTGACACAGGGTCTGTATGATGTAGGTAAGTGGCCTCTGTGACTAACTTACCAGGGCTACATCATGCTGTCCCTAAGGGGCTGACACAGGGTCTGTATGATGTAGGTAAGTGGCCTCTGTGACTAACTTACCAGGGCTACATCATGCTGACCCTAAGGGGCTGACACAGGGTCTGTATGATGTAGGTAAGTGGCCCCTGTGACTAACTTACCCGGGCTACATCATGCTGTCCCTAAGGGGCTGACACAGGGTCTGTATGATGTAGGTAAGTGGTCCCTGTGACTAACCTACCAGGGCTACATCATGCTGTCCCTAAGGGGCTGACACAGGGTCTGTATGATGTAGGCAAGTGGCCCCTGTGACTAACTTACCAGGGCTACATCATGCTGACCCTAAGGGGCTGACACAGGGTCTGTATGATGTAGGTAAGTGGCCCCTGTGACTAACTTGCCAGGGCTACATTAACACATCATGCTGACCCTAAGGGGCTGACACAGGGTCTGTATGATGTAGGTAAGTGGCCCCTGTGACTAACTTGCCAGGGCTACATCATGCTGACCCTAAGGGGCTGACACAGGGTTTGTATGATGTAGGTAAGTGGTCCCTGTGACTAACTTACCAGGGCTACATCATGCTGACCCTAAGGGGCTGACACAGGGTCTGTATGATGTAGGTAAGTGGCCCCTGTGACTAACTTGCCAGGGCTACATCATGCTGAGCCTAAGGGGCTGACACAGGGTCTGTATGATGTAGGTAAGTGGCCCCTGTGACTAACTTGCCAGGGCTACATCATGCTGACCCTAAGGGGCTGACACAGGGTCTGTATGATGTAGGTAAGTGGCCCCTGTGACTAACTTGCCAGGGCTACATCATGCTGACCCTAAGGGGCTGACACAGGGTCTGTATGATGTAGGTAAGTGGCCCCTGTGACTAACTTACCAGGGCTACATCATGGTGACCCTAAGGGGCTGACACAGGGTCTGTATGATGTAGGTAAGTGGTCCCTGTGACTAACTTACCAGGGCTACATCATGATGACCCTAAGGGGCTGACACAGGGTCTGTAAGATGTAGGTAAGTGGCCCCTGTGACTAACTTGCCAGGGCTACATCATGCTGACCCTAAGGGGCTGACACAGGGTCTGTATGATGTAGGTAAGTGGCCCCTGTGACTAACTTACCAGGGCTACATCATGCTGACCCTAAGGGGCTGACACAGGGTCTGTATGATGTAGGTAAGTGGTTCCTGTGACTAACTTACCAGGGCTACATCATGCTGACCCTAAGGGGCTGACACAGGGTCTGTATGATGTAGGTAAGTGGCCCCTGTGACTAACTTACCAGGGCTACATCATGCTGACCCTAAGGGGCTGACACAGGGTCTGTATGATGTAGGTAAGTGGCCCCTGTGACTAACTAACCAGGGCTACATCATGCTGACCCTATGTGGTTGACACAGGGTCTGCACTCTTACCAGCAGTTTATTTTGTGTATCATTTCAACAAACAGACATGATGCACTCTGGTCCTCAAAAGCTTAAGCTAAAGGGTTAAACTCCTGACCTGTCTCCGTGTTCCCTCTGTTCATCATACCTAGTAGTCTGGTAGCACCACCAGGGTGTATGGGATGGGGGGGAATGCCAATACTCATGTCTGGATATCTTGTGATTTTCCCTGAGGAACAAGGCTGGGTGCAGACCCAGTGAGCGTGCTGCCTACTAAGTAAGGCGTGTGTCCGTTGGCAGTGTGAACCAAAGGGTGAACGGTTTAAGTGTGCATGGGATCTGTAATTAAGTATGTGGGAAGTACAGCAAAGGAGATGGTTGCTGTGAAGGAGGGGGATTGAAAGGCAGAGGGGGGGGGTTATTTGGCAGATAGGTAGATAGGTAGATGGGCACGGTGGAGGAGGAAGGGTGGCAGGGAGGCAGACAGAGAGGCAGGGATCAAGCAGACAGGCAGAATGACATGCAGGGAGGAAGGAAGGGAGGCAGACAGGGAGGCAGAGAAATAGGGAGGCAGGGAGGGAGGCAGGCAAAGAGACAGGGAGGCGGCAGGCAGGGAGGGAGGCAGAATGACATCCAGCAGGGAAGGCAGAAAGGCAAGGAGGAAGGGAGCCAGGAAGGCAGACAGGGAGGGCAGCAGGCAGGGGGAAGGCAGGGAGAAGGGAAGCAGTCAGGGAGGCAAGCAAAAGGCATATAGGGAGGTAGGAAGGGATTTCTGATCATCCAAAGTGGAAATATTGGTGAGTGAAGTGACATCAATTTTGGCTCCAAAACTTCACTTCTGCCCCAACACTGTAATACTACTACAAACTACACCTGAATCTGGTCTACATCTTGGCTTCAGATTATCTACAATTTACAAGTGTGTTGGGGAAGAGACAATTCTACAGTGCCAATCTTGGTGAATTTAGTGTCAATCCACAAATACAAGTTTCTAGGCCTACTGGCTAGGTCTATATATCTACAGTGTGTTGCACTACTAGTACTACTAGATCTACATATCTCAACATGGCTGCTGCTTACATACCCTTAGACCCTATTCCAAAATTTCTGAATGTGCCTGGTAAACCATCCATCCCATGGGAGGAGTGGGTTTATTTGACACTTTTCTTCAGGCTTCCCCTGACATTGATGAGGTGCCCATGAAAAGGCAAGTGTGCATTTTACTCCATTATTTGGGTACAGAAGGTCAGAGGAGGTATGCCAAATTAAAAGAACTCCCAAATTACCCAGCTACAGCTACTGATTTAGACTAGGCAAAACTGAAATTGGAAAAGAGCTATTTTCAGGCAGAGGAAACAGTTACCTGGTGAGACTATTTGTGAATTTGTCGCCGCACTTAGAGATCTAGCATCTACATGTGATTTTGGCAATTTTCTGGATAATGCTGAATGTGATCAGCTGATAGAAAAGGTGAGCAGTCAAAAAATTAAAGAGAGACTCTATGCTGAAGATGATCTTGAACTAGATAAAGCCATTCTGATTGCAAAAAGAATCGAAAGTGCTTAAAAAAATTCAAAGGCGACAGAAAGTCACACTGATGATACTTCAGTGAACTCAGTAAAAGGTCGATACAAGAGTAAGAAGCAGAATCCTGGTAAAGTACAGAAAAATGGTCAGCAGGGTGCCCCAAAAAGTAAACCTACAAAAGGAAAATGTCATAGATGTGGTTCCTCTGATCGTTACGCAAACAACCCTAATTGCAAGGTTATCCGTAAAAAAATGCACCAAATGCCAGAAAGTAGGACATTTTGCTGGTGTGCGTTTTAGCGGACATGCAAACCAGGTCGACGATAAGTTACAGCAAGTGGTCCTTACTGTTAATTCTATACATGATACTCAGTGTGACATGCTTATTGAAAGTAGCTGACTGTCTATCACTTCTTCTAGTACCAGGATCTCCTGATGAGTCCTGTCATGATTCTCCCATGGACAAGGGTATTGCACACATACAGGATGTTATAAATGGTATCATTGCTGCAGATGAACTGCGGAATACTATTAAAAATGACACCAACTTGCAAAGTGTCATTGAGTACACTATATCTTCATGGCTTCAAGTAAAGTCACTTTCGACTGAGGTGGCTAAGTTCCATAGTGTTGCTAATGAACTATCCTTTGAGGATGGAATGTTACGCAGAGGTGAGCGCCAGAGTGATACAGCCGGCCCAAATTTCGACAGCAAGCCTTTTGTCAAAGAACACCAGATTGGTGTTGGAGATTATGTCCGGGTTAAAAATCAAAGGTATGTGTTAAAAGGGGGGATGAGATATTTCAAACCTTTTAAGGTGAAACAAGTACATGATAATTGTGTGATGTTAGAAGATGGTAAAAAAAAGGAACACTTCTAGGTTGTGCAAGGTGTTTTTTTTAAAAGGTTTTATTGGGTCTAAAGTTAAATACCAGAATTCGGTCTGGCCGTTCTGCCATCTGGGCCCACATGAGGGATGAAGGGGGATTAAAAATGTGGAAGGAGTTTAGTATTTTGTCATAGTGTGATATTTTACATCCTGAAGTATAATACCTGCAGCTCATAGAGACTCCAGTACACTCAGGTTTGGCTCGATTAGTGCCGGAATATCTACATGTATATGTATATATATTGCTGCTAGCACAGTGACATCAACATATAAACAGAGATAGAGGGAAGCAAAAGAAAATTATCAGGAGGAAGAGATCTAATACTGTGCCTGGAGAATTCAACTTAGTATATGGTATTTTGAAAAATAAGATAAGTATAGTGTAATGATATATAAGTGTGCATAGTATGAACATCTGGCATAGTAGTAAATACTACATTACCAAAAGACCCCTTATCATAGGAGAAAAGCCCATATCAATCTCGAGCGTAAATGTCAATTCACCATAATGACTGTGGTAATACCACATGACATACCCTAGGATGAAAATAGAATGCAATATTAAGGACATAGACATAGATATGGAGAAACAGTAAAACAGTGATAATATCATAGATAATAAGCATGAAAAGACAAAGATAATGACACAATGAGCAGTGGTAACTACCAGCTGCTGCAGTGGCAAATTATAAGATTATTGTCTAGAAGTGGTAATACCAGCTACTAGACTTACCTGAACCAGTTTGTATCAATTGGTATAATAAAACAGTTTGGAAAATCTTTTTGGATTATGTTTTTGAATAATTCAGAATATTAGTGTATTTTGCACAAAGGTTATTCCAGCAGTTTATCGCTCTAAACCTGGCTGATTTACCATATACAGGATGTTTGATACGAGTGTAACGGTAGCTTGTACCTTCGAAATGTCTGGTTGGTAAATCCCTATTGTCAATGAGATCAACATTAATTTTTAGATCAGAGGCATAGTAAATTAAGTGAATATACCTTTTCTCTCTCAGACTTTTGACATTGGCCCTATCATGAATTTGTCTTGTGGTCATGCTTGGGTTAGGTCCAAGCCTGACATTATATACTATTCTCAACACCTTGTTTTGAAGGAGTTGTAAGTCTTTGAGTTGGTCCTTACAATTATCATCATAGATTACATCACAATAATCATACTTAGGGAGAGTGGTGCTAGTATAGATATTTAGAGCAGTATTAACATCTGTATATTTCCTTATTCTAGCTAACTGTATAACCTTGGAGTTTACCCTATCATAGACAGTACTAATATGCTTATTGAAGGATAGGTTATTATCTAAAATTACACCCAAATATTTGAAGGCTTGTACTTCTTCCAGTTGTACTCCCCTAATATAGAAATGGGGACGTATGGCCGGTGGTGGGCCTATGAACGTCCATTGCGTTTTTTTTTTTCTGATTTATCGTAAGACTGTTCATAATACACCAACTTGACAACTTGTTTAAAGCAACTTGTAGCTCTCTTGGATCAGTGGAGGAAATCACAGCATCATCAGCATAAAGAACTATATTACAGTTTCCTACCTGCTTCACCAGGTCATTTATATAGATAATGAACAAAATGGGACCTGCTGTTGAGCCTTGTGGCACTCCATACGTTATAGACAAGGTCTTTTTTGTTATTCACACCAACTTCCTGAGTCCTATTTGTCAAGTAGGACTTAAACCAATCACATGTAAGTCCATAATCAGATAATTTTTGTATTAGTATAGGGTGAAAAACAGTATCAAATGCCTTTTTATAGTCAATGAAGATAGAGAAGGTAGTCTTCCTATTGTTAAAGTTTTCATAGACCATATCCAAGTAAGCACTGACAGCAGAATGTAGAGTGATTTTTCCTGAAACCATGTTGGGCACAAGTGATATAATTTTTGCCTTCCATAGAATTTTTAAGCCTTGTAATAACTAATTTTTCAAGAATTTTACCAGGTAGCGGGAGTTGGCTTATCGGCCTTAGATCGTTCACAGATTTGCTATTGGGTTTCTTTGGTATGGGGGTGACAATGGCATGTTTTTTACACACAACAGGAAAACTTGCATCTAATAGGGATTTGTTAAAGATCATCCTAAGCTTACTACAGTCTCGAAGTAATAACTGCTTAATGACAGAGGATTTCACATTTGTGATAGCAGATGACTTAGTGACATCAATTTCAACAATAGGTTTTTTTTATATCATCTTCATCAAACAGGGTAAACAGTAGGTCATGTTTTACATGTATTTGTGGTATATTGCTCCTATATAATACCTTGGGTGAAACATCCGCTTCAAGTTTTTTACCAGTTTTAGTGAAAAATTCATTGATACAATCAGGGATTTGAGCAGGACCATATTTGTGCCCAGTCTCATCATCAATAAGTTGATTTATACAGTCACCTTTATATTTAGGGAGCAGTTTTCTAACACCTCTCCAGAATTCACGAGGATCAGTTTTATGCTTATCCAGCAGCTTGCTCAGGGTATTCTTTTTATTAATAGCAATAGCAATATCAACTCTCTTGGCAAATGTATTAGCGACAGCCCAGTCACCTGGGTTATTGTATAGCTTGGCTTGTTTATAAGCATTGTCACGGAGCCTCATGCCACCTATGATCTCATTTGTTAACCATTCTGGCTTATCTACTGACACATATGTCCTCCTCAAGGGGGCTGTGGCACTTAATGCTTTAAGGAAATTAGCCATATAGATCAAACATAATCCATTAACATCTTGGTGATAATTGTAGTCAACCCAATTGCTATTGCAAAAATCATGGTGAAAGACATTAATATCAAAATTTCTGTACACCATAATAGTTTTTAATTACTTAGGAATTTTGTTTCTTTCACGTTTTAAGATTAGAAACACCGGCATGTGATCACTTAGGCGAATATTAACTCTACCATGGTGACTTACATAATCACAGTCTGTATGTATACATATGGTCAATAAGGGTTTTGGATAAACCTTTTATTCTTGTCGGGATCGTAATATACTGCTTAAGACCATTTACATTAGTTATTCTCTTATTACGTTTTTGATCTAAGTCAGACAGTGTAAGTAAATCAATATCAAAATCTCCCATAATTACAATCTTTCGAGTGGGTACAGTTTTATCAAGTAGATTAATCAAGTAGTCAATAACATGTTGATTTCCTACCTCAGGGGGCTTGTAGACTAGAATCACCTTATATATAGCTTTAGTCAATAGTCAAAACTTCATAAATTGGAGTTATTGCTGACTCAAGTGGATATTCAGTTATGATAATATCCTCTTTGACATAGAAAAGTAATCCGCCACAGTCTTTATCAACATAAGGGCATCGATCCAGCCTTACAATATTATAGCCAGGGTATCATATCATTGATGTATCATGATGTTTGTCTAACCATGTCTCACAGACACCTATTACATCGGCATATGGAAGAATGTATGAGATTTTAATGGTTTTCCCATATAGACTGCATATGTTACAACCAATAAACTTCAACCCTTTATGTTGACCTAAATCATTTACCTCGAAGCATTCACTCATCAGGGCCATTTATGCCATTCTGGCAGATAAGACCATATCTGTATCTTGTAAGTGAACAATGGTAATGATGAAAAATGAAAACACATAGGGGGGAGGGGGGAGAAATAAATCGTTCGCATGGTGTGTTGCTTATAACTATAGCTATGGGACCACAAAGTTGTGATATAGTCGATGTGTGTGAGACTGCACACAAGCGTTCCCTAAAGAAAACTGGAAAACAAGTAGCATTGAGGTCTTGTTATGTAGTGCACTGGTTATAGTGATAAAGAAAATATAAGTGGTGATACATAGAAAACCAGTGATATTCACTGTTATATGGCAATTTCAGTTGCCACAGTTAAACCTAAGGAACATATATACACATTTACAAAGTTACCATTTGCCAAAAGTAAGCAATGAACAGTAATCATTGTGCAATAATCTCTAGTGATCTATTGATCAAATGATCTTAGATACTATAGATGACCTTATATAGATAAACTGACATACATTAGACGATGATACCTGCAGGTATGACTGAAAACAAAATAATCATTAGTACTGGAAATGATTCACAATGTACAGCTTGTCGATCGCTTTTGTGAGTTCATTGGCATAGTAGAGGTTGCCGTCATGATCTAAATGGCAGCCATCATTCAACAAATCATAGTTGTGGATTGTCCTTCCTTGTTGAACCCCTTTATGAAATAGGTACAAGTCAAAAGTAAAGAGTATGAGTTAAATGACTGGTACCAAGTGGAAAGGACAGCAAAACACGCTACTTCCGGTCCTGCAATGATCTACAAGCTTTCTGACTTGTTCCTCATTCAAATATACAAAGTACAAGCAACTACAAGCCTAGAATACATCACATTCCCTAATAACTACTTGTGAGAGGTGAAGGAGTGGACTTCTCTCCTGTCATGTCTTACCAAAATTGTCGAGACTTTAGTTAGAAGTCAGTTCTAAGATCATTTGGGGGAAGGGGGTAGCAGTGTCCTGTTCTTAAAATGCCTACTAGGTGACAGCACATGGTGTGTTTGTCATTGCACATAATTCGCACATGGTAGCAGCGCTGAGTAAGAGGGCTCTTGTAAACCACACCCTCATATAAGCCACACCCCCGATATTGGAATGAGCTATAAGTCGCACATGAGGCATGCAAATTGTAGATTTAATACTATTTCATGGTTTCAAAGACCGTGTATAAGTTGTACCCCAAATTCTACAAGTCTTTGTTTGTTTTGATGTGATGCATGTATGGTGTTTTAGAATAGAATTTTAGTTGGCTTAAACTTACCACACTGCAGAAAAAAATGTTAAGAATGGAAGTTGGATATTGAATTATCTTGAACTGCAAGTTTAAGGCTGATAAGTTGAAAAATAAAATCAGGAGAAGTGCGCCATGTTGCATGGAATGAATGGGTAGATAAATCTCAGAAACTTATGTGGGGATATCGGAGACCTCCAAAACGTGAATGGATGTGAGGTTGACAGCAGTGATATAGGTGGGGTGGCCAAAAAAGTGTAGGGGATGGGGATGGAAATGAGTCCCCAACCCCCCTGCCCATATAGTCATGTAGGATTTTATTTTACCCCCAAATCCCGGTTACACAGGACAATAGTATTGCTGAAGGGGGGGGGGGGCAGGTGTGACGATGGCTGAGTGTGACAAAGTAGGACAGGGGTAGGGGTGTTTAGGCACCCCTACCAACCTTTGTTTAGTCTGTATTCTTTAGTTTAGGGGTATATTTTGATGAAACAGTGACAGCACTCCAGCTTCCTTCTTCACCCTGTCACTTCTGGACAGGGACTGAAGTAACCTGTCCCGCATGCAGGGCCCTGTTTCTACCCAAGCTTTGTGAAATATGCCTTATCTGCACAAAGTCACACAATTTAAAGTAGCACTATGGTAAGATATGACTTTAATTAAAGTAGCATTTCCAGCTGTTCCGGAAGATGCATACCTAGGGTAAGAATTATTTTGATTCCATCCCTGATTGTAGGTATTACCATTTTGGTAATTACTACTTCCTGCTGGATTATAATTATATCTATATCCATAGGAAGTTGTTCTTGGTTGGTATGTACCGCCGTTAACATTGGGTTGTGGAGGATTCGGTCTGGGAAAACATCCATCATTAGGACCATTACCTTGACCCGGAGACGGGTTCGGCAATCGTGGGCCTGCTGGTGTACTATGGCCGGGTTGAGAGAAATATGAAGGTGGGGTTAGCATATGTCTCGGTGGTCCCGGTACTCTCGGTTGTGCTATTGGTGCTACTGGTGTATTATTATTATTGGCACTAATAGCATTAACGTGAGTCGCTCTAATTTTATGACTCAAATCTGGTATAGGGGGTGCCGGACCTACTGTATCCAGTATAGAAGCTGCTGGTGTAGGTGCATTATTTATTGGTCCTTTAATAGTAGTTCCCTGTGGGCAATTACTATTTTGGACAATCTTTCCGCTAGCTGCGGTATCCGGATACTACATTCTTATCAGCCCCATCGTCAACGAATGGGTTGTATCTAGTTGGAGTTGCATCTTTGGATGTTTTTGCCAACATTGTAGACACCACAGTTGGGTCTATAGTAACTATAGTCAATTGGGCGGCTTCCACATATTTGTCTAGGGTTATCGCAGTAGTCTGCAATTCCTGAAGCTCATTTGTGAGTTTCTGTCTATCCTCCTCCAGTTGTTTATTGTAAGCTATGATGCCTACCCGGATGGTTTCATTGTCTTCAGCTTGTTTACTACACTGAAGTTTCAATTTCTCTAATTCGCTTTGATAATGGCATATTTCGGATTCGTAATTTGCCTTATCAAGACTTAGTTGATCGTTCGTATCTATGTATGTCTGGATACGAATGTGCCTATTGTCATATTCTTTGTTGAATGACTTTCTCATTTCTTGAAGTTTTACTTCTTCATTTTCTAATTCCTTCATGTATTCACTCTTCCTGGCTTCGAATTCGTTTCGCATGCCAACCAAGTCATCTTCCAACTGAAGTTTTTTATTGAATACTTCGTCTTTAGCTCTGACCAAGGTATTTAAATTCTCGTTCAAAGTTACGTAGGTTTCATTTAACAACAGGACATCCGGTCGTTTAAATTCTTCACCTTCCGGTACCGCATAGGTTAAGTCGCCGTCTATAGCGCTGTAATCTAATATTGGTAACCCGGGTCTGGGTAATCTGTAAGGTAGTTCTCCAAATGTTACCCTTTTTGGCATCGGTGCTGGATGTTCTGGGTTAGTACTACCACCAACTTCGAACATCGAGTTACTTAATTCATCAACAAGTGATTGTTGATTTATCAAATTACTCTGCCTCTGTATGGACTGTTCACGTCGTACAGAGTCTGGTAGATTCTCCTCACTATCATTATTGTGAGTTTCGGGATCTCTCCAAGATGCAGATTCTGCATCTCGGGAGTTCGAATCGGTTTGGATCATTAATGTTCCATTGCCATTCTCCTAAGCAGTTATTTGCTGGTTTAGCTTCCGCGAGGCTATCTAACCCATGTACTGGCCGTTCGGACGTTATAACGTCCGGGCTATACACCAGAACTAACTGGTCACGGCACCAGTGTAAGGGTTTGTGGTCTTACGGACCTGGGGGGTTTGGGTCTTACGATTCGGAAAGAAAGAGTAAGACGGTGTTTCAAGTGTATGCCAACGGTTAGAGTTTATTACAAAGGTACACTCACGGCTACCCCATAGTATTAAGAGGGCAGCTCATAGTCATTAAAGGTGTTCTACATACTTGGAGGCCAGAAGGGCCTCTGACGTAGCGGCTGAGCCCTGGGCTTTATATAAGGACCCAGGTGTTCGTCGTCAGATGTCCCCACAGACCCGGATCGGTGCTGCCACCTATCCGGAACCTGAGGAACGTCCGACGACTCGACTCACCCACCACGTCAGACGGTACCCAACACTATGGTTATGATATACCATTTTATTATTCCATAAATTCTAACATATTATTGTATTAATCAAAGAATATCTATGAAATTAATACATAGGTTGGTTCTAAGAGCTATAAGAGCGCTCAAACTTTGTATAAGAGCGTTCATGCCCCACTGCACACCAGCCACAGTCAGTTAGACAGAGTTTGTGACATCAAAGGCTCCGACCTTATGGTTCACTGCACAATATAATAAGAATAAGGGTCTCAGTGTGCGACCTCATGGTCCAATGCACAAATTAATAACTTGTAAGTGAATGCAACTGGCCGTCACGGGTGCCTGAGCACCGCTGACGCCGTCATGAGTGTCTGAGCATCCTAATGACTGAACAATGGGTTACATAAGCACGACGCCTTAACCTTCCGGTCGCTCTAGCGTCGCTCCTGAGCAATCTAGGTCAAATATCAAAGCATTTATGGAAAGCCCATAATTAGACGGTTAGAATGAGCCCACGATCAAGGCGGAACTCCCATTATTAAGGAAGTTACGCCATGGAGACTGAATCGACCTCCGAATGCACTACAGACAAACCAGCGCGAGTTACGCGCCTATCCGGCGGGCATTATAAACTTGGCACATTCAACTCTGCGCATGCGCAAAATGGCGGTTATAAACGCATAAACGACCGAGTTATGAGGGTCTGAAGATGCAGAACCGACCAAGACAAAGGGGGACACAGCGGCGTCCATGGGGGTCCTTTGTCCCCCAGTGACACATGAAAGACTCCCCTCAAACAACTGTAGAGTTAGGCAAATGCTACTGGCTCCAGTCAGTCTGGAGGTGCTTTTCCAGGATTTGCTTCAAATAGCCTGGCTGCACCTCCTAGACAGTCAGAACATCAAGAACCGCTCTAGAGGTAACATCTCCAGTCATCTCCTGCTACCTGCTATACCACTGCACTATGGTGAAACTATGCTAGACAGGCATTGGTTTCCATCATTAGTGGCCAGAGGCTATCTTCCTCAAGACATCCACCAGAGGGTAAAGTTATTCATTATTACATTATTCCTCTAAGCAGCTGGACATTTTATTATTATTACCTCACAGGTGGAGTGGAACTGAACATTGTACTTTATAAATTACTGTATGTTTACTGTATGTACAAATTACCTACATACTAACTACTGTATGATTGATATTTCTTACATGTTGCCTAAAGCTGAATAAACCAGTGACAACTGGAAATAACACTATTTATAAGAGCCTTGAGATAATTACACTACATACCACTAGTCTTATGATATTTCTCATATGACAACTTGATCATGCCAATAACTAGTATGACAAAGTGGTGGAGAACATCCTACTAAGATCCCATTTCTCACAGGCTCATAAAAATTAAAAGCTGGCAACATTACTAAAAACAATCATACACACAGTAAACCCCACTCCACCCACCCAGTGACCTTGACCTTGACACCATGTCCACAGAGGTCACCAGTGAGATCTCCCACATACCAGTGAGATCTCCCACACATCAGTGAGATCTCCCACACATCAGCGAGATCTCCCGCACATCAGTGAGATCCCACACACATCAATGAGATCTCCCACACATCAGTGAGATCGTCCACACATCAGTGCGATCTCCCACACATCAGTGAGATCTCTCACACAACAGTAAGATCTCCCACACATCAATGAGATCTCCCACACGATCAGTGAGATCTCCCACATATCAGTGAGATCTCCCACACGTCAGTGAGGTCTCCCACACGTCAGTGAGGTCTCCCACACGTCAGTGAGGTCTCCCACACGTCAGTGAGGTCTCCCACACGGCAGTGAGGTCTCCCAAACGGCAGTGAGGTCTCCCACACGTCAGTGAGGTCTCCCACACGTCAGTGAGGTCTCCCACACGTCAGTGAGGTCTCCCACACGTCAGTGAGGTCTCCCACATGTCAGTGAGGTCTCCCACACGTCAGTGAGGTCTCCCACACGTCAGTGAGGTCCACCCCACACATCAAGGTCTTATCAGTCAAGCTGGCAGAACAACACACAAAGACCTTACGTAGTCAGGGGCCTGTTGAAGAGGTCTCCCTCCCACCTAGATCTAGGAGGCCCACAGGAGGCAAATCAGCCTCCAGTACAACAGACCCACACTCAGTAGACCCCACGCCTCCCACCCTGTCTACTCAGGGAACAACCAGTTCTCAGGGATCCAACATCTCCCAGGGATCTCTACAGGACGCTCAACTCACGCTATCTACCTCAGGGCAAGAAGGATCTGCCTCAGGGGGTGGATCCACACCCTCATCTAGATCCTCCACCCCAGCTCCGGCCTTTGACAGCCACTCCTCCAGAGACACTTCTCCCACACCCTCCATCATGGACACCGATGTAAGGCAACAGGAGGCTAAGGTTGCATCAAGAGACCCTACCGGTAGATATAGAGGAAATAACTATGACCCCAACTACCAATCCAATAGAGGGAGAGGTAGAGGGGGCAACAACAACAACCGGGGGGGTCACAACAGTAGGAAAGACAACAGCTCTTCCAACTCCAACAATGGTGACTCTTCATACAGTGATAGGAGAGACAGAACCCCAAGTAATGGCAGATCCTATAATAATCAGGGATCCAACAGTAGGAGCCATAGTCCACATAGGAACTACAACTCTGGATCCTACAACAACAGCCAGGGTTCAAACAACTCTGGATCCTATAATCAAGGATCCAACAGTAGAAGCCATAGTCCACATAGGAACTACAACTCTGGATCCTATAATCACGGATCCAACAGTAGAAGCCATAGTCCACAAAGGAACTACAACAGTGGATCCTACAACAACAATGGTGCCTACAACAACCAGAGATCCAACAACTCCGGTCAATACAGCAACTCTGGTCAATATAACCAGGGTTCCAGCTCACGGCAGGAGGATTACAAACCTGACACAAGAGGTTACCAGGGGAACCAACACAGTAACCCCCAAATACCACCTCAGGTAATGGATCAAATCTCCAAGCTCCTGGTGGCAAGCATCTCAACCACCCCACAGAACCAGGAAAACTAGGATGTCACAGTGCCGATGGGCCAGTGCACTGTGACACCCCAAAAACAAACAATCAATCAGGATTAACAAAAATTCAACCAGAGACAATTGCTAGTGCCAATTTACCATCTAACAGACAGAGACGTCCATCAGTGATACACATCACCCCACCAGATTCATCATCAAAGGATACAGGTGAGAGTACCAAGCTTTCTATTGTCCTTCTTCAAAATGGCTGTATCAATGCAAATCTATATGATGTTTCGGATGTACAATGTTTGGTTGATACAGGTGCTACTATCACCTGTGTCAGACAATCATTCCTCATGGATCTCCAAAAGAGATTCCATATCCAACTGAGGAAATCTAAAATCAACATCCATTTGGCAGATGGATCGGTGTGTCATGTTAGACATTCAGCTCTGCTGAACTTTAGAATCCAAGGTGTCAGATTCCAATACCAATTTGCTGTAATTCCCAACCTCACACAGCCCGTTGTTCTCGGCACAGATTTCTTAAGCACTACAAAATCCCAAATTGAATTTAATGTTGATCCTGAACAAATTCTCAAACCCATTAGGGCAGTGAGGGATTTTACCATCCCTCCATTCTCTGAACTCGCAGTATTGGGTAAGGTCACATCTACTCAATCGCTGCAAGGGAAAACTGGAGTAGTAGATAACCTCCAAAGAAATAACAATGCCCCATATCTAGTTCAAAGGGCAGCAGTATCCCCCAGGGAAAATAACAAACATCCCCTAGTGTTACTCAACACCAGCAGGCGCCCACATAAAATCAAAAAGGGTGCCATCATAGCTCTATTTCAGGAAGTCAAGGAATCTGATTTAGAAAAACCTCAACAGGTGTCAGACACTACCCCACACACTGATCAATCCATCTCAGCCATACGGCCTGAGGATGTAACTCAATTCAGTGACACAGACTCAGACTGTGAGTCCACATATGCTGACCCTGAACCCAACTCAATCAGACTCTCTGAAATAGCTGCTATACATAGTGAGGCACATGACCTCGAGCCAGAATTGGAAGAGAATGTTCCACCAAAATCTGTGCTCACATCCAAAGATCAGCATGATAGATTAGGATCACTGCTGACCAAGTATGATGATATATTTGTAGGAAAGGATGGAGACATTGGTGCTATACACCTGTATACCCACTCAATACATGTAAAACCTGAAGCAGTGCCATGTCATTTCCTACCATATAGACAAACACCAGAAAAACAGGCCGCAATAGGGGAAGAGTGTGAAAGGCTAGTACAACAGGGCATTCTGAGAGAATGTGCTGAGGGCCCCTGGGCTTCCAGATCCTTTTTAGTACAAAAATCATCGGGAGGCCATAGGCTCGTCACAGATTTTCGTTATTTGAACCAGAACACGATAAATCAGGCCTTATCTACACCCCGAGCTGATTACACTCTAGACATGATAGGGTCACTCAGACCAAGAGTATTCAGTAAGCTAGATGCCCAACAGGGATTTTTTCAAATTCCTATAAGACAGGAGGACCAGCATAAAACCGCATTCATAGCAAATGACAAAAAATATGTCTATGAAAGGATGCCGATGGGTTTAGCGACGGCACCGGCAGGATTCTGCCATCTAGTCACATTAATTCTGAACAAACTCAAATACAAATGTGCCCTACCATACCTAGGTGACATATTGGTATTATCACCATCAGTCGAACAACACTTCCATGACCTGGAAGATGTGTTCAACAGCCTAAGAGTTGGTAAACTCAAACTGAAGAAATCAAAATGTGAATACTTCATAGACAGAATAGACTTCTTGGGAATGAGAGTCACACCCATGGGACTGCAACCATCTCCCACAAAGGTGGAATCAATCAAAACCTTCCCAACACCAAAGTCAGTCAAAAATGTCAGATCCTTCACAGGCCTATGCCAATACTTCAAAAAGTTTATCAAAGGTTATGCCCAAATTGCTAGACCATTGTATGATCTACAGACACATCTCAAAGCATTTGTCTGGACAGAGGATGCAGATAATGCTTTCAAAACATTAAAGCATGCCCTCTGTACCAATGCTCTTCTCAGATATCCAAACTATGAGAAAGAGTTCAGTTTGGCAACTGATGCTTCCAATGTGAGTTTAGGAGCTGTACTCTCACAGAGAGATAATGAAGGAGTGCTCAGACCAGTAGCCTTTGCAGGTAGAACCCTCTCCAAACATGAGAGAAATTACAATACCACAGAGAGAGAACTACTGGGAGTAGTGTATGGAGTATTACACTTCAGACACTATCTAGAGACTAGACACTTCCAATTATACACAGACCATGCAGCCTTAATCCCACTATTAACCAATACAGCACTCACACATAGATGGGCCAGATGGGCTCTAGACATACAACAATTCTCATTCACCATCCAACACGTGAAAGGTGATGATAACACACCACCAGATGCTATGTCTAGAAGAGAATACCCAGACTCGGGACCCATGACTAACCCTCCACCCCCACCAAGGAGAGTTAGAGCAGCCAGTAGAACCAAGTTTGCAAAAGTAACAAAGAAAGTACCATTCAGAAGGGATGATCCACCCAACACCATTGAAAGGCCAGAGACACCCATTAGGGGTATCTTGAAGCAATCTACACACTATGTGTTTTGCCACTGTGAGAGAGAATACTCACAACTCTTTCCAGATAATGACTTCGAGCCTATCGAATTCTCATCACTCAATCAGATGCTGAAGACAACTCCTAAGGAGCCACCCTTCACCCCACCTGACTCAGATGATGAAGATTCAGAAGACACAATATATGCTATCACTCAAGCAACTTCCAAATCAGTCAGATTCTTTGAATCAATGCAGGGAGAGGAAACATCAAACCATTTGTGTCCTATGACCACACGCTCAAAGACTAGAGAAATGATTCAGGAGGGCACAACAAAACCCCCCACACAATCACAAACTATTCTGAATGAGAAAAAGGTCACAGGAAACAAACCTACCAAAACCCCACCTGCCAGGAAAAATGTCACAAAAGACACTGCATCTACTAAATCAAAGAACTCTGTGACAAAGAAGAATGACAAAAAGCAAATTGTGCCTTTAAAGAAAAAGGTTGCCACTCCCATCAAGGCGAGAATAGGCCCTCCAAAGGAGCCTACACACCAAAACAAGAGTGACACACCCCAACAAAAGGCACAAGATAGGCCAATAGTCGATGAAAAAGAAAAAGAAAGAGACAGAATAAAACAACATGTGCTAGATATAAATCAACTACTGGATCAGATTCCCGACACATCCATCTCAGGTACAAACCTTGGCTTGGAACAAAGGAAGGACAAGGAACTATTGCCCCTCATACAATATCTTGAGGATGGGACCTTGCCTGCACCAAAAGCACAAGGAAATAGAATCATCAACCAAGGCCAGACATACACCTTGGTAAATGATACATTAGTCCATATATGCCCCATAAATTGGAGAAAAACCAATACTGTACCACTTCAAATTGTTATACCACAGCAATGGGTAACAAGTACACTACAGTATTTCCATGACTCACCTACTGGCGGCCATCTTGGTTCAAGTAGGATGCTGTCAGCACTCCGACCTAGGGTATATTGGAAGTCTATGCTAGCAGACACAACAAAATATGTTTCCACCTGCCACACATGCCTCACAGCAAAAAGGCAAGTACACTCACACAAAACACCAATGACAGTGAGAGAGTACATGACTTCACCAATGAAGTTCCTAAACCTAGACGCGGTGGGACCACTTCCCACAACTGCCAGGGGTAACAAACATATACAAGTCTGCATAGATTATGCTTCCAGATATGCAACAGCTTGGGCTACTACTGACTTAAAAGCTGAAACAACAGCAGCAGAGTTCTACAAGAATATAATTTGTCATCATGGAACACCAGCCACTCTCCAAACAGACAATGGAACATGTTATACAGGTGCAAAGTTCACAAAGTTAACTAAACACCTCAAGATCAAACACAAATTCTCCTCACCATACAGGCCACAATCAAATGGGCTTGTAGAGAGATTCAATGCTAGCATCGGCACAGCGCTCAGAGCATTCTGCTCAAAGCACCAAAACAATTGGGATTCATTTATTGAACCCAAAACCTTTGCATTAAATAACACAGAATCCCAAACCACAGGATTCACCCCTTTCTTCCTACTCCATGGGAGAAACCCAGCCACCCCAATGGACTTAGGGCTGGGAATACAGGAAGACATATCCACCGTAGCAGACCACGTAGCTAACATGATAACAAATCAGGATACCT
Source organism: Acholoe squamosa (assembly GCA_949317995.1). Taxonomy (NCBI): domain Eukaryota; kingdom Metazoa; phylum Annelida; class Polychaeta; order Phyllodocida; family Polynoidae; genus Acholoe; species Acholoe squamosa. The sequence goes on along the minus strand of OX439045.1, from coordinate 77,167,268 downwards.
CTAGGAGGAAAGCTATAGAAAGGGTCGCCAAGCTACAAAAGGAAAGGAAGGATAGATATGATAGGAAACTTACACCGCAGGAAATCAAGGTCACCGACATGGTGTACCTAAACATACCTAGAATCCTGACCAACACAGAGTGTAAGAAACTTCAACCCCTTTTTATGGGACCATATGTTGTAGTAGACAGACCTAGTTTGACAAGTGCCAAACTCAAAAACTTGGACACCAATCTATTGGTGGCCAGACCAGTGCACATAGACAGACTGAAAAAGGTTGTGGCTGTCAGAAACAATGAATTTGCACACAGGCTTATTCCACATGAGGCCAAATACTACAGCAAAATTGTAAGGAACAAAAATGATATCACCCTTACAAGAGAAACCACAGGCATAGGCCTTATCAAGCCTAGGCCTGCACACCACATACTAAGAAAAACATCTAGGTGTGGTGCAGTTTCAAGAAATTAGAAACAGATTGAGATACCAAAAGAACATAAGATTTTCAAAATGTATTACAAATTCTCTTCATCCACACATAAGACATGTGTGACTGATAATGAATTACTTATATGTATATAAAGCCAATCAAATTTGTAAATATATCAGTAGGTTATTGCCTCTGAAAGGGTCAAAGACTGGGACCCCCCAAGTAAAGCAGACATGAAGTCTAAGATGAGTAAGGGTAACACAATGGAGTGTCTAAAGCCTAATCCCCACATGAAAGAGCGCGCTATGCCAACACAGCAGTCTATAGAGATCAATTGACCTTATAAGCTACCCTCAGACAACTGTCTAGACGGTCATGAATGGCTGTCCTGGATGACAGGAGGAGCTAATTACCAGTACACAGATTACACAATAGAACCCCACAGGTGCAAACACTGGAGGTCAAGGCCTTGACTCCAGAGACACAATACCAGGCCCACAATGGATGTGGGTAAGGTAGGCTACATAAGAAGCACTGTGGACCATAGCCCACTATCAGTCTTCATCCAGCTGCAGTCTGGAACACAAGTCTACAGGACCCCACTTGGGAATTAGCCAGCCCACTTCTCCATTAGGAGAGACTGCACTAAGATAAAGAACACACCTACTTCACCTTCAACCTGACCTTACCATTTACTGGTCAATCTCTATAGACTCACCGGACATATTGCCAAGACAGCTCAATCTTGCAAAGGTACAGTTTGAACCACTTCATTTAAAGTGTTACACCATACACTTAGACTTTACCAGCACCAAATCACTACAAATTTGACAAGACTTTAAACAGCAAACTTTACACAAGCACCATGGGGAGACTGAGAGTTTTACCCATACTGCTAACTATGCTGTTATTATATACTATAGAACCACTTACTGCAGGTTATACACCTGTGGTGAGACAAAACATAGGAGTAGTATTCAAACCTAGCCCTCAACCATTGGTCAATGGACATACAACCACAACACTGTTGTTAGCTATCCCCTACAAGATACCTCGGGCACCCGTTACCCAAGGATCCATAAGGGATAGAATACTCCAGTTGACCACTCCTACTCTACAAGATCATACCTCTGGCCAAATTATCCAACAAGCTAAGGAGCTAGACACCTTGCTGGAAATTGCAGACAAGGAGATAAATGAAACATTAGCCTCCATCAAATTGTTCTTATCCAACCCCATAAACACATTGGACAAGGCCAAAAGAGAGGCCATACTGGGTTTTCTAGCACCCCTGTTTCGCGGTGTGCTAGGTCTAGCCACAGTAGAAGATGTAAACCAAGTAATGGGACAGCTCAAGAACATAGATGAAATACTAAGAAAATTTGCTAAACAAGATCAGGAAGCAGCTAATCTCATTGAAAAAATCACAGACAGGCAAGATAAGTTTGTTAAAGCATACATCCAAGATAAGAAGGTACTAGACAGCACAATCAACACCATAGGTGACACCGTCAACCTGTGGGCCTCTAACATGTCCAGGTCACTTGACTCATATTCAAGGCACGAGAAAACTCAAAGGGAGAAAATGCAAGTATTAAATGATGCATTAATTATCATAGCAGCAAGAATGAATACAGTTCAATCACTGCAAAGGACAAATGCAGCCCTGAGGATGCTATCATCAGGGATCCTAACCCCTGATATAGTACCACCCTCAGACCTTGCTAGATACCTAATTGACATTAATAACAAACTTAGGATTACACACCCTGGAGCACAAGTCGCAATTAATGACTTAGATTTCTATTATTCACAGAAGCTGACCTCATACACTTACTCAGCTCACCATATATATATTCATCTGGACATTATAATTCAATCTACCACCTCAATCTTCAAACTGTACCAAATGATTACATCACCCATGCCTATAGACACACAGGAGACCCCCACCAGAGGAGTCACCAAGTTGCAAACCACAACGGAGTTTCTAGCAGTATCTTACGACGAATCATTATTCATCGAATTGGACTCAGCAGATATGCAGGCATGTGAAGGTACTACAGTAAAGGTATGCAGAGATGTAAATGGTAGAATATATAAACACAGGCCTACATGCCCTGTAGCCATTTTTATTACCAGGCTCAACAGATTAAGGAACATTGCAAGTTTACAGTTTCACCACTGCAAGCACCTACCACCCATGCTATTTCCATTTCTGAAGATGAGTATCTGGTCACTACTAATGAACCCCATTACTTTATCAACTGCCATGGTAAAACGTCTGAAACTCGAAAAGCCCAGTCCTACTCAATCATAGGCGTACCCTGTGGGTGCACAATCAGTGTGGGAGAATTTTCTCTTCCAAACACAAGGTTGCCCTGTAACTCAACCTTATCATTTCATTACATTCTCAAGACAATCAATTTACCATTCATGGCAGCACTTAACCAAATTTCCGAAACCAAACCGGATGAAAGAGAGAATCTTCCAAACTTCCCAGTAGTAAACCTTTCTAGAACCTTAGAAAAACTACAGGAAAATCCAATCATGGTTGATATTACTCAACTAAATTTAGAGCCCTTTGCCAAAACATTATTAAAAGATGCCTCCAACCTTGATAAGGCAATGGAAACACGCTACGTAGAGTCACACCTACGTCAAGTTACAGAACATCCAATCTTCCAAAGCTTAGGACTCATCCTAGGGATATCAGCTCACATTTTTATAGTATACATACTACTCAAACTGTACAGACAAGGAGGGACTGTAGCCTACCTGCCTACAGCCAAAGCATTCAGACTAGTCACGGAGCTGCCCCTACACAAATTGCTCCCAGATAAGAATCCTACCAAATCAACCCCTACAGAGGAAACCCACACCCCTTTCCTCACAATCCAGGAAACCCACACCCTGATAATTGCTATATTATTCACCCTGACCATCTACTCAGCCTACAGAATAATGAAGTACCTTAAGAAATTTGCACAGACACACTGTGGCAAGAAAAATGTGGCCAAGCGCACAAATCCCACAATATATTTTAAAATATATTGTGGAGACTCAAACTTCGTGCTACCCTTGAGGCCAATACCACATGAATTTGATGAGATTAAATCAGCAGCTGCCCCTACCTATAAGGATATAGTGGTTAAAACCTTCCCACTACCTAAGGCTATATTTACCTGGAATGGACCAGCAGTTATAACAACACAGAGAGGAGAATTTGCTTATCACCTCCCTCAGGTGATATACCTACCTTGGCGCACTAGGTTCAGTACCATACCAGCCCTTAAAAACAAAGGACTGTACTACTCCATGCTTCTCCAGAATGATTGTGGCACCAGCCCGGTGACCATGACAGCACTGGAAAATACAACAGATATAATTATTGACGAACAACAGGAGGAGACCGCAAGGTCAAACATGCAGACTATTGCTAATTTTCTAAACCACCAGCCCTCCCCGGTGACTGTGGAAACAGCCTAGACTGCCCACAGCCTAGACTGCCCCCAGTCCACCACCAGGAGACAACATATCAGAGACAGTATTCAGAACTTTTCGGACAATTTGCCGGCCCTGAAAAGGGCCTTTGGGATGGCGGGTTGTTACACCCTAGGTTTCAGTCAGTCGGGATCCTACCACAGATCCTCGGGTTCAACATCGATGGGAGAGTGGGAGTCCGAGTCCGATCCAATCATGTGGCCATGGTCATGTTCCCACTCAACAAGCCGGGCCTCCATCAACCCCAGTCCATACTCGGCGGCCATGAATGGATCCCCGGATGCCGCAAGGTCGATGAGGGATGCTGCCAACAGATCATCCCATAGAACTCGCTCCCCCGGCCCAAAGTTATACTCCATGGGCCAGAACCCCATGTTACCCAAGGCCCTAGCCAGAAGGGCCACAGTGGCCCCCCGACACAAGGCTGAGCCTAAGAAATAGTGGCAGGAGTAATTGCAGACCAACACATCACCATGCTCAATGATCTCCTTGAAATTCCTCACTATGTAACCATAGTGGATGGTCTGGTTAGCCTCCACCAGGGCCCTAACCGGACTCCCCACCTCCATCACCTGGGGGACAGGCAAAGCAAAGACAGCTTGTAGATGGGCCATGGTGCTACAGCAGAGGTTTCCAGAGAGGAACTGATACTCCAATACCAGCCACACACTCCTTAAATGGACACACACACACACACCCCCCCACCCTGAACTGTCCACTGACACCAAGCTAGGAACTGACACAGACACATGCCAGAATCTGGCACCTAACACCTCAAGTGCCACCACTGCATGAGCACATCAGGGAGGAGACTCACATCTCACTCCTGACACACCTCCACTGTCAATGAAATTATCAAAGTATTAGAAAAAAAAAATATATATATACACAGCCACTTGTTGATGTATAATATGAAAATCTATGGTATTCTCACAAAATCGATGATTAATGCGCGCATATACGCGCAAAATTGCGAAATTGCAAACTACAAATTGTAAATTGTACAAATCTAACATTAATATACATGAATGCAGGTAGATAACTAAGACAGTTTTGTACCCACTAGCACTTGTATACTATACCAAGGTTTACTTAAAGTAAGACACTTTAGGTATCCAAGAAAATTGTTGGAAAAATGAGTGAAAAAAAAAAATTTGTTGAGAAAATTGTTGACATGAAAAATGTTTACTTAAGATACTCACCAAATAATCTCTTTCAGGGACACATACTCAAAAGGCTAGGGGAAAAGTCAATTAAGCAGCGGCCCACTGCCGAAATTGCCAATTAATACACCCATATAGCAAAATCAAAGAGTAACTCATAGACAAACAAGCCCATTGTACATGAAGTACTTTGTTTTTCCGGTCCTCGGAAAAATTTGTCTCAAATCCCAAAAATTGTATAGTGTAAACTAGATTGTACGTTTGTACCCAATTTGCACACTAAAGTTGTATGTTGCACACCAGATTGTACGTTTGTACCCAATTTGCACACTAAAAATGTATGTTGCACCCCAGATTGTACGTTTTGTACCCAATTTGCACACTAAAATTGTATTTTGCAGACTAGATTGTATGTTTGTACCCAATTTGCACACTAAAATTGTATGTTGCACACCAGATTGTACGCTTGTACCCAATTTGCACACTAAAATTGTATGTTGCACACTAGATTGTAAGTTCGTACCCAAATTTGCACTCTTAAATTAGATGTTGTACATTATACTGTATGTCTGTACCCAAGTGATACACTAAAATCAGGTTTTTACAAAAAATCAACATTTTTATGTGTAACCAAGCTGTACACAAAATTATACATGTCCATACAGAAATTATCAATTGAACGCAAAATTATATGTTGGCATGCTAAAATTGTGAATTGAACGCGAAATTGTATATTTGCATACTAAAATTGCCAAATATACGCGAAAAATTATATATTTGCATACTAAAATTGCCAAATGTACGAAAAATTGTATATTTGCATACTAAAATTGCCAAATGTACGCGAAATTATATATTTGCATACTAAAATTGCCAAATGTACGCGAAATTATATATTTGCATACTAAAATTGTCAATTAAACGCAATTACACGCGAAATTGTAAATTTGCACACTAAAAATTGTCATTTATGTTCAATTTGCACGCTAAATTGAACATTGAATGCCAAAATTGCACACTATTTGCCAAATTGTATGTTGTACATAAAAATGGAAAATTATACCCAAAATTGATGTTACATAAGCAAATACACTCAGGTATGATAAGATATAGAAACTCGGAAATGTACTTATACCCAGGAGAAAATAGTTTATACTGACAAAGCTCTACCACAAAAAATTGCATTTGAAGCACTCCCCATTACTTCAAATCCTCTTACAAACAGTATATAACTCCAAAATTAGGTAAAAAATATGCAGATTGTACATTCCCTCGGCGAAATGACGGAGTTACGCATTTTCTCGGGGGAGAGGGAGTATTCTATGATATACCATTTTATTATTCCATAAATTCTAACATATTATTGTATTAATCAAAGATTATCTATGAAATTAATACATAGGTTGGTTCTAAGAGCTATAAGAGCGCTCAAACTTTGTATAAGAGCATTCATGCCCCACTGCACACCAGCCACAGTCAGTTAGACAGAGTTTGTGACATCAAAGGCTCCGACCTAATGGTTCACTGCACAATATAATAAGAATAAGGGTCTCAGTGTGCGACCTCATGGTCCAATGCACAAATAAATAACTTGTAAGTGAATGCAACCGGCCGTCACGGGTGCCTGAGCACCGCTGACGCCGTCATGAGTGTCTGAGCATCCTAATGACTGAACAATGGGTTACATAAGCACAACGCCATAACTTTCCGGTCGCTCTAGCATCGCTCCTGAGCAACCTAGGTCAAATATCAAAGCATTTATGGAAGGCCCATAATTAGACAGTTAGAATGAGCCCACGATCAAGGCGGAACTCCCATTATTAAGGAAGTTACGCCATGGAGACTGAATCGACCTCCGAATGCACTACAGACAAACCGGCGCGAGTTACGCACCTATCCGGCGGGCATTATAAACTTGGCACATTCAACTCCGCGCATGCGCAAAATGGCGGTTATAAACGCATAAACAACCGAGTTATGAGGGTCTGAAGATGCAGAACCGACCAAGACAAAGGGGGACACAGCGGCGTCCATGGGGGTCCTTTGTCCCCCAGTGACACATGAAAGACTCCCCTCAAACAATTGTAGAGTTAGGCAAATGCTACTGGCTCCAGTCAGTCTGGAGGTGCTTTTCCAGGATTTGCTTCAAATAGCCTGGCTGCACCTCCTAGACAGTCAGAACACCAAGAACCGCTCTAGAGGTAACATCTCCAGTCATCTCCTGCTACCTGCTATACCACTGCACTATGGTGAAACTATGCTAGACAGGCATTGGTTTCCATCATTAGTGGCCAGAGGCTATCTTCCTCAAGACATCCACCAGAGGGTAAAGTTATTCATTATTACATTATTCCTCTAAGCAGCAGGTCAGGAGCTAGATGTGGGAACCCACCTAGAACTATGCTGGACATTGTATTATTATTACCTCACAGGTGGAGTGGAACTGAACATTGTACTTTATAAATTACTGTATGTTTACTGTATGTACAAATTACCTACATACTAACTACTGTATGATTGACATTTCTTACATGTTGCCTAAAGCTGAATAAACCAGTGACAACTGGAAATAACACTATTTATAAGAGCCTTGAGATAATTACACTACATACCACTAGTCTTATGATATTTCTCATATGACAACTTGATCATGCCAATAACTAGTATGACAGTTACATATTATGTACCTCTACACCAATAATATTAAATCAGCAGAATTACCTCTAACCTGTGGAGTACCCCAAGGATCAATTTTGGGTCCTCTATTTTTCTTATTGTACATAAATGACTGTATACAAATAGACGATACACATAAAACCATGTTATATGCGGATGATAGTGTATTATATGTGTCTGAACCTAACATCAATATATTAGAAATAACGCTACAACATGGCTTAAATAAATTTATAACATGGGCTAATAAAAATAAATTAACCATTAACGAGAGCAAAACAAAAATAATAACTTTTTCAACAGCCCAAACTCTAAAAAATCTACGTAGACCACACATTGAAATAAATGGGTCAGAACTATTGTGTTTCAACTCTTTAGGAGTATTAATAGACCAGGAAATGAATTTTAACCTACATGTGAAAGCTTTAATGAAAAATGTCCGTTAAAAATCATTTTTATTGTACAAAATATGTCACATGTTATCACATACAGTGCTCCTACATGTATATAAAACCTATGTATTACCAATAAAAGATTATGCTGATATTTTCTATGATACTGCAAATGGAACTTTACTGGACGAGCTACAAAGGCTGCAAAACAAATGTATTAAAACATGTCTCGGCCTGAATATATTAACATCAACTGATAGAGTTCATCATGTAGCAAATCTCCCCAAACGTTTATATAGAAGACAATACCACTGTAAGATGTTTGCGCACAAAATTGTCAGACAAGGACTGAATGTTAGAGTTACAAATAGACAAACTCGCCTACATGATGCCCCAGTACTTTTCTATAGTAATATAAACTGTAAAGCATATGAAAAAGGTCCCGAAGTAAAATATGCCCAATTGTGGAACGCCTTACCTACAAATACTAGAAATATAAGAGAAATAAGTACTTTCAAAGTCCTGATGAAATTGGATTTAATGGAAACCATCCCATGAAAAGAAAAGTGTAAAAAAAAATTCTTATTTATATATGGTTATTCATATCTATGTAACACTGTTGAACAGCATTAACAATTCCTTTTTTTAAAAACACACTCTCTATTGTTTAAATACAATCATATATACCACCATGTACCATATCAAAACGTCTAACTAACTTCTCAAGAATCCATACATGTAATGCTACATAACATGGGGAGAGGCATAATAATATCTTTTGATACGCCTCGACCCATGAACTTATTGGTTTCTATACACATGATGAAATATTTTCTACCATATAAACCCTGTAACATCTGCTCGTTAACTCATATGTCTTATGACCAATAAACTTCAAAGTTAAAAAAAAAGTATCCCACCTCCTGACTCCCAAGTCTACAACACCATTCTCAAAATGGCAGAAAAGTTTGCAGATCAACCAGACCTGACGCCCTTCATCAACCCAGTGCTTGAACAGTTCCATCCCGTCCCACCTGACGTCATGATCAAGCTGGGTGCAGCCAACATGGAGTAAGTACAACTTTTATTTATTTCTTTTTCAGGATTTTGATCACCAACACAGGAGGACATACTGGACTTTACACTTGACTTTACTTCATCTATTCATACATTTTTAACATTTGCAAAAGTGTATAAAAGTGATCTCAAAGCTCATAGGGTTAGGGGGTGATCATTACCTATCAATTCGTGGGGGTTCAAACCCCCTTTTATGGGGGGGGGCATAACAAAATACAAACCCCTTGTCACCAGAACTTTAGTCTACTCATGTTAATTTGCACGTGGTGAAAACATGTTGGGAGGGGGACAGGCACCGGAATGACAGATGGGGTTTTGGATCTGTGTGTGCCTCAGTGACCCTGAATTATATAGTCATTCTATCCATGAAAACACCCCACTCTCTGATCAAGATACTTGCTAATCACGGACATGAAAACACACATCAGAAAGTCACTTGGAACAAAATTTGGGGATTCATTTGAAGGACTTAGAATAAGAGTTGAGAGCTAAACTTTACATTTTCTGAAAGCTGAACGCACAGCGGTTCCGACAGTGGTTTCGATTAGGCATTCTTGTTGGGAATCGCCCAGCTTGCTAAACCATTTCAGGCTCTCTTCAGAAAAATCTATGAACAACAGATAAATATTCAAACAGGTGAACATACTAGATCTTGGGGGTCAACTTTTCGTGCGTAGATATTGTGTCTGCAGTAAACGATTCAAGAGTTGTGGTCGTCAACATTAGTCCAGTTGATCTTTTTAGTTCCAGTTTTTATCGCCACACGTCAGCACCTGCTGGAGAGCTGATATCCCCTGTGCTTTCTCTGCTCCCCTTGGTAATAGGTTAGCTTCAGGCCACACATTGCTTTACACCTTCGCACTGAATTTTTTCTTTTAGTCTTGCCAGCATATGTGTACACCTTTTGTCTAAAACATGCGCAGGGTGAATTTAAACTGGAACAAATATGTTTGGGTTATCTGAGGGTAGTGACGCAATGTTTGGCAGCTATCCGTGCGTCACTTAGATGGTGTGCGCCCAGGGCATCCGCCCAGCTTCCCCCCACTTCCAAGTGACATCAGTCTGGCCCGGCCCCCGGGCCCCAGTCTCATTTCAATTTGATACGCCTGACATGCCAACCGGCGCCAGGCGTCTCGGATCGGCCTCTCTTGCAAAAACGCCTGAGGGTCAGGCAAAACTTTCGCGTCGCGTAGGGTGGGCACCCTCCCCGTAGATACATGTGTCCATTTACCACACCTCACCTCAGTCAGTTCTCTACCAAAGTCTTGTCAATGCATGTATGTTACAAGGGAAAAATATGAAAATTCTTACCAGTAGCCTGTTCCTTTTGGAGTGCCTTCTTTGAAGCAGGATAGTGTGATGTGTACTAGATCTAGCAGCAGCAGTCAGTGGGGGTGGATCTATGGTGCATCTGGTTCATTGCCTTGTAGGTCAGGAGGCAAACACATGTGTTTATAAGAATTCCTATTAAGACCCAATATGTATACATCACATGTCCATCACCATCACTTTTTAGGGGGTTGGTCACTATTCATCAAAGTTGTGGGGGGGGGGGCATAAGTTTTTGTGTTCACCCTGTAAATTTTCAGGTTTTCATTCATCCCTCCCCCACACTGAGTTTAAGGGGTCTGGTACCCCCTCCCTTTTTGATGTAAAATTTTCGGCCCCTGCTCATAGAGAGAAAAGAATAGAAAATCCTTCAGTTTTATGGGGGGTTGGTCACTATTCATCAAAGTGGGGGGTCATAATTTTTTGTGTTAACCCTGCTAGCACTACTCATCTGAATGATGTCTTTTTTACGTAAATAACATGAGTCTTTACGTAAGAATGACGTAAATTGCACGAGTTGTGCTAGCTGTGAAACCCTGTAAATTTTCAAGTGTCCATCCATCCCTCCCCCACACTGAGTTTAAGTGGTCTGGCAGCCCCCCCCCACTTTATCATGTAAAACTTTTGGCCCCCTGCTCATAGAGAGAAAAAAATAGAAAATCCTTCAGTCCCATGTGGTTCAAAAAATGACCGTTCCCTATAGTGTGATACATGTAGGCTCTATGTGGGATGAAATAAAGTTGGTTCTAGGGTCTTACTTCTACAGAAATTAGTAATACAGTGCATTTGTTTTCATGTTAGGAATAAAAGAAAGTCATCAATGGTAAATACTAGGATGTACACATAGGGTATATATATAGACCTATATTTATTCTGATCTACGACTTTATTAATCGATTTTTTTTTCCATTGCAGGGCCAGTAAGGAGAACATATTAAAAGCGCTCTCCTCCCTGGACTGCCATGTCCTTGATTTGTTAGGAGAGTGTGAGCCCCTCGTAAGGGGCATTTTCAACGAAGGCATCCAGTTAGCATTTCATCCTATCGATGAACTGCTGGCCGCAGCTCGCCAGATCACCGTGGCGGGCTTGCATTTGTAGATGGGGAAAACCACTACCAGTGACAAGCCATGGAGGCAGACTTTGAGTCGAAGAAGAGACGAGTCAGAGCAGAGAAAGTTGTGTGCGATGTCCATTTCGAGGAGGTGGCCGGGCTGCAAACAAGGCCACTCTACTCCTCGTCTGAGGATCCTCCCAGGTATGGGTCATAAATATCTATTAGACATACAAGAACAAATGCCTGTAATGAACAAACGTCGTAATTGAAAATGATCACAGGAATTTTTGTGTTTAGGTGTAAGGAATTACCCTGATTTAGTTTTACATTCATATCTTTGCAGAAGCGACGATCCTATTGACCCTGCTGACCACTCGTCACCACCAACCAGTGAAGAAGGCTGTGACGACCCTGTCAGGTGAATATCAACACATTTAAACACGGGAAAATATCAAATAAATCAAATAGATAATCTGATGAGAACACAGATGATAAAAGACAATGACATTTTCCACGGTCAATACAATAGAGAATTTTCGTTATTGAGATTTTTGTATCACTGCAGCATTGTCATCATAGAGGATAGTGATGAGACGTCCGTCCACCAAGAGACAGCTGGAGACCCGAGGTGAGAAATATTACTTGAACACCTTTCTTCCTTTTCTTTCAGAAAACAAATCCGATTACTCCAACTATGACATTTATCATCCATCAGCCATGACAATGGGATTATGAATTGGATGTCAAACATTTATGCATCACTCATCCTTTCTTTTCTGTGACAGGTCACCCCCTCTGTCTGCAGAAGACAAAGATGATACGATCCCCCCCGGACAGGGATCTGCAAGGTAAGAATTATTTACTGCTCAAGCAAGACCCAAAATGCATCTCAGTGCTCCTTATAACATAACACTTGGTTCCATCAAAATTGAATTGAAACAAATATCATGTCAAGACTTCTATTGATAAATTTTTATGTCCATACTCTGCAGCAGGGAAAACCTGGCAACAAGTCCCACAGTCTTCTCCGAACAGACATCAGTTGAAAGGTAAGAAATGTTACTCAATCTCCAAGATAATTATCTTTGTAAACATATTCAATTATTCTATCCATATTTTTCAATCCAAGAATCATAACAATGGAATTAAGCGTTGATTCTTTTATGTAAATCATGTATGCATGACTCAACCTTTCCTTTTTTTTCAAACTGTTATGACAGAACACCACCCATCTTCTTGGATGATGGAGAGGACTCCCTTGTACTCCCTGGACAGGAATCACCAGGGTAAGAATTATTCAATGCTCAAGAATGTTAACATATTTATCCATATACTCTTAGAGTAGATCACTAGGTTCCATCAAAGATTGGATTAAATGAAATGTTTCCATTTTCACATATATTAAACTGTGTTGCCCCCTCTTAAGTTCCACTTTCTTTCACTTTATCACAGATCTTCGTTGGAGCTGCCCCTAGACGAGACCACGTCAAGCATGGCTGACGTGGGGCTACAGCTAACAGGGGCAAAAACCCTAAAGCAGTGTTTAACCTCTCCTCACTCCTCTCCATCATCCCCAAGCATTCCCCCAAGCAACCCTGCTGACCAATCATCACCACCATCCTCTCCATCCACCCCTTCAGAACCTGCCCAACACCTTGGCACCCTCCAACACCAGCCTTATAACCTTCGATCCCCCACCCACAAAAGGTCCCCCTACGTCTCTCCACTAACAAGACCATCTCCTCCATCCATTTACTCCCCCAAGAATGTAGTGAGCACGTTGCAACCCACGTTGCAACACACAATGAAATTAGTAAGACTAACACCTCAAACTGTCGCCACAGCCTCCAACCCTCCTCCCTCCCACCCACCTGCTTCGCCCTCTGACCTCCCTTTGTCACTGGACTTATTCCACACATATCAGTGTGGATACTGTGCCAGAGAACTATTCTCTGAGGCCAGCCTGAGACGACATCAGGAGAAATGTCGGGTCAAGGACCCACAGCCCGGCATGTCCCAGGCAGAGGACCCACAGCCCAACACCTCCCGGACTGTGTAGCCTCTGCCCGACACGTCCCAGGCTGTGGTCCCCTTCAGCGATGACCACAGCACAGTGGCCTACTCCTCCTCCTCCTCCTCCTCTTCCTCCTTATCTGATCCAGCTGTCCCTCATCTGAGTACTGCCACTCAGCTGATTCCAGCCCCTCAATCTCCTCCTGCTCATCCCATTCAAGGTCACCCCACTATGAAAAATGTTGTCTCTTATAAATACTTGGGAGTTCTCTTAGATCAAGAGCTGAATTTCAATATGTATGTTAGAAATATTATAAACAGACTGCGCCATAAGTCTTTTCTTCTGTATAAATCAAAGGAAATATATGTCTGAAGGAGTCAGGTTAAAAATCTACAAGAGTTACATGTTACCTATAATCGATTACTGTGACATCCCTTACATGGGAGCCAACATTATGAATCTAGATGAGTTGCAAAAAATGCAGAATAAGTGTATTAAGACTTGCCTATCATTTCATATTTTGACCCCAACCATCCAAATACATAAAGAGGCTTGTCTACCAACCTTAGAAAACAGAAGATTATTTCATATTACAACATTTGCCTATAAAAGATCCAAACTTAGACAATATATTAAACCAGTGGTAAGACCAACTAGATTAAATCAAGCACCTTTATTGAGTTATCCCAATCCTAAATGCACATCCTTTGCAAAGTCACCTATGGTTTTTAGTGCCTCCATCTGGAATAGCCTTAGTGTTGATGTAAGGAACATAGACAATTATGAAGTGTTTAAAAACAAGGCAAAATTGGACATGATGGCATCAATTCCTACTTGATATAGTTTCTTAAAAAAATCTCCTGTGGTATTCTACTCACTAGATTATATTAATAATTTTTTTTTCATAAAGGGAGTCATACTTATAATAATTGTATAATGATGGTTGCCATTGCCTTCACTCAACGTTACTTTGTTATTCTTTGACATACCTGTTTCATCGAGGTTATAATTATATTATTTTATGATGGCATCGACACAACAGTTTACTGATGATGCTATCATTAACTTTATTTACCAGTATAGCCATACATATCCCTATGAAATGGGTTGTTATTTTGTGATTGTCAAATGTCTATTAATGTTTGGTCAAAATAAAGTTTAAATTGTTCAAAAAAAATATGCAGGATCCAGCCCTTCTACCTCCTCCTCATCTGTATCCAGCTCTCCCTCATCTGGGTCCTACCACTCAGGTGATTCCAGCCCCTTCACCTCCTCCCGCTCATCCCATTCAAGGTCACCCCCCTATGCAGGATCCAGCCCCTCTGCCTCCTCCTCATCTGGATCCAGCTCTTCCTCTTCTGGATCCTCCCACTCAGCTGAATCTAGCCCCTCCACCTCCTCCTTCTCCTCATCACCCTCCTCGTCCAGGTCACCCCCCCTTTATTCCACCCACCTCTCTGAGTGGGTGGAGAAAACCTCCCACACACCTCTCCCTCATCTGACTCTGATCCTCCCATGTCTCCCCAATCTGATCCCTTCAGAGTTCTCTACGCAGAGATCATGAAGGAAATCTACCTATCAGGTGTAAACTAACCCCCCTTCCCTGTATTTGCACATAAATATCATTGTAAATGTCTATGTATATTAAAATAATATTTATTGAAGTCAAGTGTCTGGTTTTGTTTGCCTTATGCATATTTTATACGAAAACACATTATACTTCATGTCACTTGATCAAGTGAAACGTCTTCATCATCAATACAATGGAATATACAGGATTCATTTTACACATGCATATATATATATATATATATATATATATATATATATATATATATATATATGTCAATAATCAAGATAACATAGTGACTACCTAAACAACTATAGGTCTATATTTCATTCAGTGAAACATATTAATAGAAAGTTGATCAAGCGCATATGTCAGTGTATTTAGATTAGCATCATGTACCTCAGGCTGACACCACTTGATAAGCATTGCGGTGGCATTCATCTTACAACTACTCTCACGATTTTCAAAGGCGATAGTTTCAATATCCCAGTATGTGAATCCTAACAAAGGGGCAACACTTTTCCAGGCAGGCGCAAAATGTGAGGCAAGTCAGTAACAGTCAATTTCTTAAAATTTCCTCCATGGATATCTATGTTCTGGAAGTCTGAAACCCCTCTCAGAGTCATCATCATCAAGTACACTCATCTCAGTCTCATTCAAGGCAGTCCTATCTCCAGCCCTGAAAAGACACGCAAGACCTACGGTCATTCAGCATGCTCAATTTTACAATCCCACTTACCCAAATCATTTTCAGGAGCATGATAAACAATACATTGAATCTACATTTCATATTGCACATTTTATTTCTTGTTGCATCTATTTATCATATAACATGAGCTATTTATCTATGGTCAATATTAGCTATATGGTCATTGCTTTCACCAAGGAAAAAGTATAACTTACCAAGTAGGCGCTGTATTTTTCTCTCCATTGGAATTCGGCCACACACAAAACAGCCTCAGGATCTCCCTCGTTGGCCTTCAGGGCAAACCAGTGCCTGATGGAAACACTACAGATGTCATGCTCAACTGTAATGAAGTACTGTCCGCCAATATGACAAGAAAATCCCAGGAAACATTCTCTGTCTGATATTTTCATTGCATTCTCAATTTCTCCAGCATTGAACTTTAGCAGGTAGAGGGCATCTAAGTCCAAAGTGACACTGTACCTCGACCCAGCACGTTGGTGTTTCTGAATCGAGTTTGTGTACCACAGTCCGATCCTTAGTTCCTCCTTTTCTGTGCTCCCTGGGCTCGTGTGAGGGCGGTCTATGTAAAGTCCCTTGCCGAGATCATACCACATCTAGTAGGCCACCCCACTCGCAAATGTAGGTCACCCACCACAGGACAAGCCAGCACCTACCTCCAGCCGCCGCCATCTTGAATTTCCAACTCCATACATTTACAGTCTACACTCATTTGTTCATTACTCGATTAATTATGAACTAATCAAATTAAAAACTCACACACAGATGCATACCCACATAAGGCATCATACCCTAAAACCATAGGTAATTCCATGCAGTCAATGTGTTCCCACAGATGCTTTTAACATTCTGATATCTCACCAAAACACCCAGAAATTGCCCAACTTTGGACCACTAAATTCACTATTCACTTTAATATTCTCTCAACTTTTATTTCAGAATCTGGTCCCTCAACACTTTCTCTACACATACATAGCTGAATCAAATCCAAACTCCTACTCCTTCACCCCAAAACATGCCCTTAACAAAACTATGTCATTGTGTCACACACTATACTACTGCTGGCTAAACCCACCTTTTAGATTGTCATGGCTCAACCCACTTGCCTTGAAAGGACACATATTTTACATTTCTGTGAGAGGTACGGGGTTAACCCCAAGGCTCCAGGGGATTAGCCCCCTAGGGGGCTAAACTCGTAGTATATATAGTGACAACACCTCAAATGCCACCCCATATTACCATAGAATATTAAAACATCCAGGGGAAGCAGGGTCCCGGGAAAGGGGCCTCTTTTGGGGAGAGAGAAGAGAAAAAGGGGCTTGGAGTCTTTTTGGGGTAATACATACTTATTTCAAAATATATAGGTTCTGATTTTAAGCTGGCACTGCAGGTGCCCTGGGGTTTAACCCCCTACCTCCCCAGAAAGGTAAAATATGTGTCCTTTCAAGACAAGGGAGAGGGGACATGATAATCCTTAAGGTGGCAGCACCATATCAATGTGGCTCCATGCTGGGATCAAGGTGAGAATTCAAAAAATATCTCAGAGTTAAATCTGTTTTTTACTGCACAGCACACTAAAGGCAGAGGGCTAATCTCTTAGTATAATCAGGATACAAAGGGGCTGGCTAAACTCATGTTATATACAGTGCACAGCCACTGAATGCACGATAAATCCAGGTAGACACTTATGTAATGGTTTGAGGTCTTACGGACCTAGGGGGTTCGGGTCTTACGATTCGGGAAAGAAAGAGTAAGACGGTGTTTCAAGTGTATGCCAACGGATAGTCTTTATTAAAATACACACTCACGGCTACCCAGTAGTTATTGATAGGGCAGCTAATAAATGTTAAAGATGGTCTTGCATACTTGGAGGCCAGAAGGGCCTCTGACGTAGCGGCTGAGCCCTGGGCTTTATATAAGGATCCAGGTGTTCGTCGTCAGATGTCCCTACAGACCCGGATCGGTGCTGCCACCTATCCAGAACCTGAGGAACGTCCGACGACTCGACTCACCCGCCACGTCAGACGGTACCCCACACTATGGTTATACAATACGTACCTCTACACCACTCCCCCAGACATTTAGGAAGGAGTTATAGTTATATTGTTATTACAGGGATAACATTACTATATGTCTAAACCCTTAGTAATTGAGGTACAACCATAGATATAACGTTAACACCATGTTAAGTATGACTCGAATGTCAATTTTACAAATTTGATAGTGTATATAGTTACAGAATAACAAACCGGATGTTGTAATATGATACGAATTAGTTGAATGAGTAACAGTTATGTGTAGCGGAACTGTTAATTAACCTTTTATACCATATAGTAACAATCTATGTTTACGGTATAAGTATTAGGATAAGTACCATAATTTGTATATATGTGATAATAACAGTTATATGTAACGAAACTGTCAAATATTGAATAAATCACATGATAACATCCATATGTGTTTGTAATTAATAATATCATGAATGATTAGATAGTCTTGAGAAAGACTTTTAAAGTAACCACACTATCTAATGACATTTTATATATTATGACCAATTGAATCTGTTAAGGATTTCGTGAGTTATTAGGTATAGAACCGTTATCAATTATACACTTGAAAAAGAAAAAAATTACGGTGTAGTAATGTATATGACAATATATGTGATACCACCATGTACCAAATAACCTTTATAGCACCCGATGAATATATTTATAATACAATATGCCTCGCAGGACAATAATATGAATAATCTGGTGAGGTTTATCGGATAGATATGAACATTAATCAGAGATCCGTATTAATAGAAATGCATATACCCGTATCAAAATATGCAGTAAATTATCACCACAGTGTGACTATAGACATACAAATGATATCAGAAAAATAGTTATATGACGTTATATACATAATAAATGATAAATGCTGCTGGAGTCTCCTGCTGCAGTCTGTCGGATGCTGGAAGGTACGTATGGTGGTCAGCTAACCACGGGATGGACATGCTAAAGTCTTTTTATATGATCCAGGTTAATGAATGTGAACACGGTAGATGAGTTTGGGGCAGCTACCCACAATCCTCTAGAAGTGCTATTGTTCATAGGTATATCCGAATGGTGTAGAATAATAGTAGAATAATAGTCTGGATTTGTCAACAAGTAGGAACGTAATCCATTTAAGTATAGTTGACATAAGAATGAGTCCAAAGTGGGTTGGTCTGGAAGTAGTAATATGTAGTTTTAATCCATTTGAGAGTAGAGGTAGCACAGAATCGTATAGTCCATCCTTATAGTGGTCAGCAACAGGTAACAACAGGAATCAGGAACCAGCATCCGGATACGTATAGCAGCATCAAGTCTACTATCAGATTTGTTATAAGTTATGAATCTGAATAGACCGTTCAGGATATAATAGTGGTAAATGTCCTGAATATACACAAATAGCTGGTTATAAATGGAACCCGGAACACAAAGAGTAGGTGTTCATTGTTCTAATAGAAGACATTCGCAGAAGTGTAGTTCTGCAAAGGCTAAATCTGGTTATTGATGGAGAAGAAATATTTATAGAAAAATAACCCGTAGCATGCTTAGGTGGACTTCTTAGCATGCTTCTTCTTAAGAAGATCTAGAGCCGATTCGGGAGTGCCATCCCACTCTTCTCCAGAACGTGCACGTCCATAGCTGCCTGTTCCTTGACAGCTAAGGTTTCCTCCTCCTGGGCCTTTACATCGTCCCGAATGAGTGTTTCCAGGCACGATTTCTCTGCATCTGCTACCTCCTTCATACATATCAGGGTGTCGTTAAGGATACCCTGATGGAACTCAGTCGCTCTGTCGCGGACACATTTCTCCTAGTGGGTGTAGATGGCCTTCTGGACATCCGTTTCCCCCTGGCGAGACTTCTCGAACCAAACTTCTGCATTACCAGTTTTAATGGTAATAGCATCCTTTGGTTTCTCAGGTCTTGGGACAACCTTGGGGGGAGTCGATACTGCCTGAGGACCACTTCCGGATGTGGGGCTTCTGGATACTCCTGCTGTTGGTACACAGTAGGTGGGAGGCTGGTTCTGCTTCAGCCCCATCTGCATATACAGGTTTATCTGCTCTGGGGTGAAGTTGGCTGGTAGAGCGGCTGCAGCAGATGCGGATCCGGCGGCAGCAGGTGCTGAAGTCTTCTTGGGGACAAGTCGACCTCCTTTTCCAACGACCAAGGTCTGGCTCTCAGGTCCAGGTCCCTGGGTCATGGACGGAAAGTTACAGGTGTTAACTTTCCCGGCTTAGAAACAGCACCTGCGTATCCTGCAGGTTCGGGTCTCTTTTGAAGTCGTTTATTGGGCAAAAACAAGGTACATAATAAAATGTAAGATGTTTAACCTAGCACCTACGCATTGTAGTGCTTACGCTAGGACCCACAATATAACTTAATTCAATTCAAATAGATATTTTTGATTAACAATAATAGCAGTCATATTACATAGTTTCTTCCACTTAACCTACTAGGGTTTTATAGTTGTAAACTACCCTAAGTAACAAGAATCTGATGCTTTTAGTATTGATGATAATGAGATGAGATGAACATGGAAATATATTTATCATAGGTCTGATACATATACTTAGTTTATATAAAACAATTTGGGTAGACTTTCCTTACACTATTTTTAAATTCATAGAAGTTATTAATGACAGTATATTCTGGTTTTAGTTGATTCCATCTTAATATAGCTCTGTAGTAGGCGCTTCCTAATACACTTGGTTTCAGGCAATGTGGGACTAACAATCTTTTACCCTGATGGTACCGTGTAGCTATATTCCTACTATCCACAAGATTTATATTTTGGGTCAGCATAAAGCCATAAGTTAATAGATGTAGGTCTCGTCTAACATGAAGTTCTGAGCAATTGCTCCTTTCTTGTATCTGTTTAGTAGTCATAACAGGATTTTCTTCTAGTTTAACTTTATATACCATTCTTAAGACTCTATTCTGTAACATTTGAAGGTCTCTATTTTCTCCTCTATAATCACGATCCCATATATAGTCACAATAATCGAATATAGGTAGTATCATTGATTTGAAAACAGTTAGAGAGGCATTTCCATCCAAGAGACATCTTACTCGTCCCATTTGGAAAATCCTGTGTCTAATAGTTCGCATAGTATTTTCTGTGTTTTACAAATTTCATCTCAGTATCCATTAATAAGCCTTGGTAGGGGAAATTGTCCACCTTTTCAAGGATCACATTGTTCATTAAAAATTGAGTTCCTTTTTTGAGGTTTGAAAATGTTTTATTGTCAAGTCACTATTTATACAGAAAGTGGTAAAATTAGACAATAATGTGAATCCTCATTCAGATATTACATTAAGTGGTTGTTTGCACATAGTTCAATGAATAAAGATGGGAATTTATACAATGAAGAATGAGAACAATAATATAAACAGAAAAAATAAAATCTATATAACAAACAGTATATACTATGTACACAAATAGTAACCTCTATAATCTTACAATAAAATTTCAAAAAGAAGGGCAGCAGGCCGGACCGAAACATCACTCGCATCCTGGCAGATGGAGAAGGGGCAGGACTTTTGGTCGTCACCGTACCACTTCTCAAGTACCCATCTCATCTTGCGCCTCTGGGTATAAGTATAATACCCTTCGGTATGATTGAGCATAAGCCACATCTTTCGATAGGCTTTGCTCGGATTGGGGTCCTCATCCAAGAGACGCATCCAATCTTCATCATCCGACTCGTTGTTCTTATTAACAGAGTCCGGGCAGGCGTACAGGGTAGAGCCGTCCTTCTTTACTCCATAGGCGCAGTCGGTGAAGCACGTCGGAATCCGGGTTTTAAATCCGGATTTGGCGTTGGCCCATCGTTCTGGCTCGGTTTGAGTTGATGGAGTGGCCTTCTTACCATACTCAACCGAGGACTTATGCACTGATTCCTCGTCCGAGGAAACAACCTCCATGGCAGTACTACCAGTGGCTGAGGTGCTGGCTTGCGGTTCGGCTCTAGCAGAATCCGGAAGATTCTTGAGCTTCCGCGCAGCGGACCTCCTGTTCTTGCTTACCTTCCAGTCTTCCGGGTCCTTGGTTCCGGACTCACTGGAGGTTGATGCTTCTACCGTGGTTGACTCGGTAGTACTGCCGGTGGCTGTAGCAGAACCGGCTGCGCTTCTGGTGGCAAGTTTCAGGTCTGGGATAGGAGGTGCGGGTATTTCCGCTTCCCTCTTAGCCTTTTCCAGGGCCTCCTGCTCTGCAGTCATACGACGGACGAGAATCGTCCGAAGGGCTGCACTCCTGTCCATACCCGTTAGCGACTAACTCCGCTTCGGTTATATAATAACCATCGTCCCACTGCTCGAAGTTGCTAGCGGCTTCACGGTACTCCTTCATGGTCTGACACAGGGGCCAGGTGGCACAAGGACGTGGGTAGGTTTGCCCCTCGGATTCCGAGACGCAGCCTACCCAATCAATGTTGGTCTGCTTAACATTCCACAGAGACCTGTCTGGCTTCGGATACGCTCCGAGCAGGAAGGCTCTGTTTGCTTGATACACCACTTGGCGAAAAGCAGCGTCCACCATGAGTCCCCGTTGGAACCACGTCCAGTCTCGGAGCCATTCAGGTGGCGTCCTGTCCAGCTCTTCGGGAGCCGTGACGCCCTCGATAGCTATTCTAACCTTCGGGTCCAACCTAACCGGTGTACCGTCCGCGTAGGTCACCTGTGCCTGTAGCTCCGGATGGACGTACAGGTACCGACCGTCGTACTCTGCAGGGAACGGGTCAGCCACTGCTGGCTTCCACTGATCCTTCAGGCCGTCGACTTGTGTAGTCTCGGACCCAGTTGCTGCGGGTTCAGGGTTCGTAGCGTCTCCAGATCCCTCGGGTGGAAGTGGTGACAACAGATTTTCGGGCTCATTCAGTGAGAATGAGGCCAACTTCTCCTCGAACGAGCGATCCGTGGGTTCCTCCACATCCATCATCTCGCTCTCTTCCTGTGTAACAGGTGACAAAGCTTCCGGAAAAGCTTCTGCATACGGATTCAGCTTATCCGGGTCACCGGATAGCTTGGCTGCAGCTACAGATTCCTCAGCCATGACTGGGGAATCAACATGGGAGTCGAAATACTCCTTTTTCCGGCTTTTATGGCGCCGGGGCCGACACAAACGGAGTCTGCCTGCTGAGAGACAGACTCTGAGGGCGCACAAAAGGTTTGCTGGACGGTAGAATTTAAGGAGAGAGGGGTGACCCAACCGTCCCAAATGCTACCGAAAAACAATATGGCGACAGGCCAGCTTTCGTGACGTCATTTCCCTGCGAGTCCGCGGGGTCACGAGAGGTCAGTCGAGACTGGACGCGGTGACGTCATGCGGAAACGCACATGCTACAAGCGGAACATCAACAAACTGATTGTTTTTAGGTAATTATCGCTCACGCCGATGACTCGTCTGAGGATTTAAGTGGAGATTATGGAAAGCTTAAGCAAATCCACCGGATTATCTGTCCACTACCCATTGGTACATCATGCGGCGGCAACAAATAAGCCTTTCGGGTCAGTTGTCATCCGTTCCTCTAAATGTAAACATTACACTCGTTGTGTATACAGGTTAGGCCACTGCAGTCCTCTGGGCAATTCGAGGGCTGCGGCGAACGTATATCCCCTTCTTGGATAGTTCTTTATCGGACCTGACAGTCTGAAGAGCCTTTTCTGGGTGTTTCTTGGCCTTCGAAACACCTTTTCTCTTCTTTTTGTCTTCACCTGCCGAGACTTTTTTAACTCCCCCACGCTTAATCGGTGTTGCCGTGGGGGGTACTGATTCGGAACACTACTTAGGCCTACCCCGGCCTCGCTTCACTGTAGTGTTCTTTATCTGGTCTAGTATACGATTCTGGTTCCGGATATTGTCTAATTCTTCACCATACATTTCTGTGGAGGTCTCCCTCCCACACCACTTCCTCAGTCTAGCCACATTTGACTTATAGAGTCGACCAAGGTCTGATTTGATAATTACGGTACAATCACTAATAACTTGTGTTACAGTAAAAGCACTGTCCCAATTAGACGCTAATTTTATGTGTCTAAGTGGTTCATGTAGTCTTAGAACTCTGTCTCCGGATTGGAATTTCCGATGTTTTAGATCAGTATCATATCCAACCTTCTGCCATTTGGCACTTTTCTCCAAATCAATTCGGACAGACTCGTATGCTTTTCTGAACCTCTCTTAAGCATTTGACGAAAACTACATGACAAGGTAGTTCCGGGTCCATTCCTACAACTTCAAATACTAGGTCTGCAGGCATTATTAGGTCCTCTCCGAAAACTAGTAGATTTGGAGTACAGTTAGTACTTGAATGTACCGTACTGTTGTAAGCATGTGCCACAAAGTGACATTGCTCGTCCCAATCATCCATGTGTTCATTAACGACTTTAGGACCTGGATAAGGGTTCTGTTGAACCTTTCTACCACATGCCTTGCCAGAGACTTGATTCAAATTCTCTGCCTTGGTCACTGTGTAACATTAATGGTACACCGAAACTTAGTACCCAACCTTTTACAAAGGCTTCGGCACAAGTAACTGCTTTGTGGTCTGGTAGTGGAAATACTTTAGTGTATTTCGTATAATAATCACACACTACCATCATACAGGTATTCTCATTAGCGGTTGTATTCAATCCACTAGTGATATCCACCCCGATTCTTGCGAATCTAACTCCGAAAAGTTCTTGGGATAGTGGGAGCTTGCCCATCCCGGGTCCGGGTTTGTTTTTACAACAATCCGGACAAGTGGTTACCCATCTTTGCAAGTCTCTTGACATGCCAGGCCAATAGTATTTCTTGGAAAGTCGTGCTAATGAGCGCTTCCTTCCGAAATGACCACTGGTCTGGTGCCCATGACAGAAATACATAATGTCATGTCTCATTGCATGTGGTATCACCACTTGCATGATTTTCTCTCCATTATTACATGGCTTCCAACGGTACAACACGCCTTTCCGGACTTCAAGCTCGGTCCATTGAGCAAGAAACCTTCTCATTTATCGATTTTCCAGAGAGACTTCTGGTCTAACTGGACGTATACCCTTCAGTACTAATTGCAGTAGCTGAGTCAGCTTCCTGGAAACGTCGTATGTGATCCATAGATCCAGTATACTGGCAACTAGGGGTTCGAATGGTCTTCGAATCCCTGCTAACACTGCCTTATGAGCTCCACAATCAGTACAATCTGGATTATCACATTTCCGAATTGGTATTCGAGATAAAGCATCAGCATTTAAATGCTTCACTCCGGGTCTATGCTGAATTTGGTGATGTTCAAGCCCATATTCGGATAAATGGGCTAGCCATCGGCCTAACATTCCTTCAGCATCTAGGAAGTTCAGTAGCCATCTTAAAGAGGAGTGATCCGTACGTAAAGTAAAGTTCGTTCCCCATAAAAAATGTTTGAACTTCTTGGTATATACGACTACTGCTAACAACTCTCTTTCAGTTGTGCAGTAATTGCGCTGAGTTTTACTCAGTGTATTGCTGGCAAAGGCAATAGGTACCTGTTTCCCATTTTGGACTTGCGAGAGAGCTGCACCAATGCTATCATTGCTAGCATCAGTATCCAGTATGAAATGATCCGTTTCATTCGGATATTGTAATACGGGAGTACTCGTGAACAGGTCTTTTAGCTTTTGAAAAGCAGATTCCTGTTCATGGGTCCAAGGAAATTTTTCCTTGGTACTTCCTGGAGTCCGGTTAGCTATTACTTGTAATGGGTAACTGACTCTAGAATAATTCGGAATAAATTCCCTATAATAGGAACAGAAACCTAAAAAGGACCTCACTTCTTTGGGTGTTTTAGGTCTATTCCAATTCGTAACTGATTCGATTTTATCTGGATCAGCTTTTATTCCTTCATCACTAATGATGCGGCCCAAGTAATTTATGGACTTTCTGAATATGTGACATTTCCGAAGACTATTACGTCGTCAAGATATACAAGACATCTTTTCCACATTAGATCACTTAATATAGTTTCCATCATTGCTTCAAATGTAGCTGGTGCATTACACAAGCCAAACGGCATTACGTTATATTGGAATAGTCCAATATGACTCGAAAATGCAGTCTTTTCCATATCTGATGGATTCATTCCCACTTGCCAATATCCTGATTGCAAGTCTAGGGTACAAAACCAACTGTTTCCTCCTAAGGAGTCAATGGTTTCATCTATTCTCGGTAATGGATACGAATTCTTTTTCGTTACTCCATTTAACTTCCTGCATGTAGTCTATGCAAAAGCGGATAGTACCGTCTTTTTTTGTTACCATACACACAGGACTACTCTATGGACTATTGGAAGGGACTATTACATCCTGTTCCAATATCTTCTTTATTTCCTCTTCAGCTACTCTCTTTTTCGCTAAAGGTAACCGCCTATATGGTATCTTAAAGGGTTCCGCATCTCCAGTATCTATTTTGTGTACTACCTTATTTGTCGTACCTAGTTTTTCACCAGGTTTGGCAAAGGCAGTCTTATACTGACAGAGCATATCATAAAATTCTTTCCGGTGTTCTGGATCTTCCAATGAAGTTTCTTCATATAACTTTAGTAAGTCATTCGAAATTTCATCATTTCCTGTTACCTTCTGTAAGTTTAACTTACTATCCGTTACAGTTTCCGAAAGGGTCACGTTACCAAAAACTTGTCCCTTTTTCAGGTAGATAGTAGTGTTTCCAGTATTGGAGACAGGTACTACCGACCAGGATGCATTTGCTACTATGGTGTCTACAGATATTAATCCGATGCTTGACAGAGTAGCTACATCCGGTTCTACTACTGCAGGCTTATTGCGCATTGCAGGATCACTTCTTACAAGCACATCACAGGCTTCTCCCGGAGGGATCCGCACAGTGTGTGCTACACTAGCCATACTGCTCACTTGTCTCAGTACACACCTAACCTTTACAGGATACGGGTATTTCACACTCAACTCTCCTGATTGGGGCTCCAACACTACCCCATACAGGGATGCGAAATCCAACCCGAGTATCCCCTCATCAGATATATCCGCAATGGTGGCGCTCATGACATAGTCATGTATTCCATCCAATTGCAGCTTCACACAAGTTTTCCCATACGTTTGCAAGGTACTGCCATCGGCCGTCTGAGCACTTCCTCCCAATTTGAGAGTATTGTGTTCATTCGGTATAAGATCATAGAACTTCTTGGAGATACAGGAGTGGCTAGCACCCGTATCCATAAGAAATTCGGCAGATCTCCCGTCAACAGTGAGGGCAAACATACCACCGCTTTCCGTTTAGAACAGAGGGCGTGTCCGTGACGATCGGAAAGTCATTGTTCACACCAGGAGTCAATCCACATCCTTTCAGGTATTCCAGACAAGGATGACCCGGGGGTGGGTGGGCACTACCAACCCTGGCTAATTCATAGCCACCTACCTCGTTACTGATATCGGGTTCCCCCTGTGCTCCATGGGCACCTGTTATATCAGCTTCCCTAACCTTCCGGGTGTCTACAACCACCTCGGTGTTAGGCGAGTTTGCTACTACATGCGAACTATCATCATGAATGGTGATATCATGGCAAGATTTGTCACTGGGATCCCCTTCTTTGCCCATCGGGGGACCCCTCCTCAGTTTTCCTCTGTACTTATTCCAGAGACACCCTCCTGTCTACGAGGGACAGGTTTCTCAGCCATACATTCAGGAGCATAATGTCCTAACTGCTGGCATCTGAAGCATCTCCTTTGAGATTTATCAACTCTCGGTCTTTTTAGAGCTTCTGTTAATCCGGTTATTAATGTTTCCATCATATTAGTGGGAGCAATAGCGGCTGCTACGGTTGGCTTGGTTAAGGGGGCTAAACCCACTAGGCCTGAGGTATCAATCGAGAAAAATTTGTCATAGTCTAAAGGTAATCAAGTACTAGGGTATTTTGAAATGATGTCCTTTATGATCTTTTAATTATCTGTGCATGACAGCCTGGTGTTCAGTTATCATGTCCTATGCTGCCTATTCTAAATCAGCATTGACTAATTCATAATAAGAATCTATACCTTGGCTATAGGTTATATAGCCTTTGATGTTTCTATCCTTTTTACATCAATTTCATAGCCTATAGGCTGGGCATCTGCCCAATTTATCATTGCACCTTTCTATTATTAGGTTTGGGTGATAAATGGTGCTAGAGGTGCATTTTCGACTTTTTGTGGGGGTAACCACAAATTTCTAAACTTGGAATGGTGTCCCTTTTTATGATGAAGGTAAGGGCCCAATTCTTTCTTAAAAATCATACAATGGGTGTTAAATATTCTAGAATTGCCAGTTTTCTTCTTTTCTTTTTTGATTGAGGGTGGTGATAATTTTCCCCGACTAGATGAACTGACTTAAGATTTTCTCTTTTTGAAATAAGATAAGAATACTTTAGGCAAGTTGATACCTAGAATAGTGGGTTAGTGAGACTTTTGAAATAAATGCAAAGGATATTTTGATGGGGTTCTGAAAATTTCGAATTTCAATAATTTTGAATGTTATAAATGGCATAATCTTTTTTTTTTCTTTTTGACTTGATTTGGTTTGGGACAATTTTGATACAGGTTACAATTGTATCTGTATCATTCAAACAACTTGTGTTGATGGTATCTATAGTCCATGATTGAAATGGGGTAATGTCTCTGCTCTGTAAGCAACAGTTTCTAATTGTCCTAGGTGTTGACTTAGTGTAGATGATGTTGTTAGTAGTCACAGTATACTAGCCCTTTGGCCATGTAATCCAGGTTTTGGAGTGGCCTTGCTGGTCCTTGTGACTTTCCTTTTGGCTCCAACAGATTTGGAGCTTTTCCTTTCCTTAGTAGCCCTGGTTCCTTTGGGCCTGGCTGTGGGGTTGGCATGAGTAGTGTTGGTATCCATGCTGGGGTTGTAGTGTTGGCCTGTATAGGTGATGTCATGACCTTTACATATTCCAACTTTCCTCTTTAGTATGAAGTCAGGGTCATAATGCTTGCCTTTGTATATGCCCCTGGGGTCTGTGGCAGTGGTTGTGTTAGTACTGCTGTTAGGGTACTCCCTGTATTTACCACAGAGACAACAGGTTTTATAGTCAGGGTCATTGTCTATGCTTTTGTCCATGACCCTGTAGTCAACCAAAGATGTGTTTGTACCTTGGTTCTTTCTAGAGGCTTTAGGTTTCTTCTTCTTGTAGTCAGGGTCATAATGTTTACCTCTATATCTGCCTGTAGGATCTACGTTGATGGTTTTTTTGCATGTTGGTGGGTGCATCTAGGGTTGTAGTCTGCTTATCACCCTCCCTTGTGGTTGCAATTGTGTCTGCTATACAGTTGATCCACAGTGAGCCCATTATCTCAGCAATTTTCATTGTGGATGAGATTCTCTTGTCTTTCTCTTCTAGCTCTTGCCTATGTTGCTCTCTTAACTCCTCTAGACTGTCTATAAGCAACCCTCTGGTGTGCCATACACTGCATGACTTTACCTTTTACTTGGTTTAGGTTTGATGCTATTTCCTCCATAGTGGTACTGGTAATTATGGTGTCACTCATACTGTTAAGTGAGATAACACTTATGATAGCACTGGTGAGTTGTAGGAATCACTGGTGGTTGAGTGACCTCACTGAGACCTCCCTGGTGTGTGGGAGAGCTCACTGATGTGTGGGAGACCTCAGTGATGTGTGGGAGACCTCACTGACGTGTGGGAGACCTCACTGGCGTGTGGGAGACCTCACTGATGTGTGGGAGACCTCACTGACGTGTGGGGGACCTCACTGACGTGTGGGAGACCTCACTGACGTGTGGGAGACCTCACTGACGTGTGGGAGACCTCTCTGACGTGTGGGAGACCTCTCTGACGTGTGGGAGACCTCACTGACGTGTGGGAGACCTCACTGACGTGTGGGAGACCTCACTGACGTGTGGGGGACCTCACTGACGTGTGGGAGACCTCACTGACGTGTGGGAGACCTCACTGACGTGTGGGAGACCTCTCTGACGTGTAGGAGACCTCACTGACGTGTGGGAGACCTCCTTGACGTGTGGGAGACCTCTCTGACGTGTGGGAGACCTCTCTGACGTGTGGGAAACCTCACTGACGTGTGGGAGACCTCTCTGACTTGTGGGAGACCTCTCTGACGTTTGGGAGACGTCACGGACGTGTGGGAGACCTCACTGACATGTGGGAGATCTCACTGATATGTGGGAGATCTCAATGATATGTGGGAGATTTCACTGGTGACCTTATTGAACATGGTGTCAAGTGTCATACTAGTAATTATGCATGATCAAGTTGTCATATGAGACGTGTGGGAGACCTCTCTGACGTGTGGGAGACCTCACTGACGTGTGGGGAACCTCACTGACGTGTGGGAGACCTCACTGACGTGTGGGAGACCTCTCTGACGTGTGGGAGACCTCTCTGACGTGTGGGAGACCTCTCTGACGTGTGGGAGACCTCTCTGACGTGTGGGAGACCTCACTGACGTGTGGGAGACCTCACTGACGTGTGGGAGACCTCACTGACGTGTGGGGGACCTCACTGACGTGTGGGAGACCTCACTGACGTGTGGGAGACCTCACTGACATGTGGGAGACCTCTCTGATGTGTAGGAGACCTCACTGACGTGTGGGAGACCTCCTTGACGTGTGGGAGACCTCTCTGACGTGTGGGAGACCTCTCTGACGTGTGGGAAACCTCACTGACGTGTGGGAGACCTCTCTGACTTGTGGGAGACCTCTCTGACGTTTGGGAGACGTCACGGACGTGTGGGAGACCTCACTGACGTGTGGGAGATCTCACTGATATGTGGGAGATCTCAATGATATGTGGGAGATTTCACTGGTGACCTTATTGAACATGGTGTCAAGTGTCATACTAGTAATTATGCATGATCAAGTTGTCATATGAGACGTGTGGGAGACCTCTCTGACGGGTGGGAGACCTCACTGACGTGTGGGAGACCTCTCTGTCGTGTGGGAGACCTCACTGACGTGTGGGAGACCTCACTGACGTGTGGGAGACCTCACTGACGTGTGGCGAACCTCACTGACGTGTGGGAGACCTCACTGACGTGTGGGAGACCTCTCTGACGTGTGGGAGACCTCTCTGACGTGTGGGAGACCTCACTGACGTGTGGGAGACCTCCTTGACGTGTGGGAGACCTCTCTGACGTGTGGGAGACCTCTCTGACGTGTGGGAAACCTCACTGACGTGTGGGAGACCTCTCTGACTTGTGGGAGACCTCTCTGACGTTTGGGAGACCTCTCTGACTTGTGGGAGACCTCTCTGACGTTTGGGAAACCTCACGGACGTGTGGGAGACCTCACTGATGTGTGGGAGATCTCACTGATATGTGGGAGATCTCAATGATATGTGGGAGATTTCACTGGTGACCTTATTGAACATGGTGTCAAGTGTCATACTAGTAATTATGCATGATCAAGTTGTCATATGAGAAATATCATATGACTAGTGGTATATAGTGTAAATACATCAAGCTCTCATAAATAGTGTTATTTTCAGTTATCACTGGTTTATTCAGCTTTAGGCAACATGTAAGAAATATCAATCATACAGTAGTTAGTATGTAGGTAATTTATACATACAGTAAATATACAGTAGTTTATAAAGTATAATGTTCTGTTCCACTCCACCTGTGAGGTAATAATAATACAATGTCCAGCATAGTTCTAGGTGGGTTCCCACACCTAGCTCCTGACCTGCTGCTTAGAGGAATAATGTAATAATCAAATAACTTTACCCTCTGGTGGATGTCTTGAGGAAGATACCCTCTGGCCACTAATGATGGAAACCAATGCCTGTCTAGCATAGTTTCACCATAGTGCAGTGTTATAGCAGGTAGCAGGAGATGACTGGAGATGTTACCTCTGGAGTGGTTCTTGGTGTTCTCCTTTCTAGGAGGTGCAGCCAGGCTATTTGTAGCAAATATTGGCATTGCACCTCAGACTGACTGGGGCCAGTGGCATCTGCCTAACTCTGCAATTGTTTGAGGGGGGTCTTTCATGTGTCACAGGGTGCACAAAGGACCCCCATGGACGCCGCTATGTCCCCCATTGTCCTGGTCAGTTCTGTAACTTCAGACCCTCATATCTCGGAAGTTTACGCTGCTATAACTGCCATTTTGCGCATGCATGGATTTGAATATGCCGAGTTACTAATGCCCGCTTGCTGGGCGCGTAACTTGTGTTGGTTTGTCTGTAGCGCATTCGGAGGTCGAATCAGTCTCCATGGCGTAACTTCCTTAATAATAGGAGTTCCGCCTTGATCTTGGGCTCATTTTGACCGTCTAATTATGGGCTTTCCAGGTTGCTCAGGAGCGACGCTAGAGCGACCGGACGGTTATGGCATCGTGCTTATGTAACCCATTGTTCAGTTATTAGAGTGCTCAGACACTCATGATGGCGGCTGCGGTGCCCAGGCACCCGTGACGGCCGGTTGCATTCACTTACAACTTATTAGTTTGTGCACTGAACCATGAGGTCGCACACTGAGACCCTCATTTTTATTATATTGTGCAGTGAACCATTAGGTCGGACCCTTTGATGTCATAAACTCTGTCTAACTGACCTGGCTGGTGTGCAGTGGGGCATGAACGCTCTTCTAGAATGTTTGAGCGCTCTTCTAGCCAACCTATGTATTAATTCCTTACATATTCTTTGATTAATACAGTAATATGTTACAATTTATGGAATAATAAAATGGTATATGATACAAGGTCACTGGGTGGGTGGAGTGGGATTTGCTGTGTGTGTGATTGTTTTTAGTAATGTTGCCAGCTTGATTTATAAGAGCTTGTGAAATTTGGGATCTTAGTAGGATGTTCTCCACCACTTTGTCATACTAGTAAATTGTGCATAATCAAGTTGTCACATGAGAAATATCATATGACTAGTGGTATATAGTGTAAGTACACCAAGCTCTTATAATGTGTTATTTCCAGTTATACCACGATTTCGGAACTTCCGGTGGGTTTATATGCAGTTTAGCCGTGCATTATTCTGCATATACCACCCTTGTGCATTTTTGAAATTTTTGGTATATACTTTTTCGAGGTCAAGTTGGACTTAGAATATTTTTGGAAATTATGGCGCCTATACAAAGTTAATCTAGCCATTTTCCATTGTGAAAAATCGTCCCAACTTGTATGAGGATTGAACCCCGGCCGCAGTGGTGGTAGGCGAAGGCCTTAGCCATAGCGCCACACTGAACGGTGATGAAATCCAATGCGAAAGTAAATAAATTCTAACCTGAGGTCCTAGTGGTACGTTTCCATTCAGTTTTCGTCTTGAATCCAACCTTTTCATGTTATAATATCGAAATCCCAAGAAGTTTTCGATCCATAGACGAGGAATGCGTGCTAATTTTCTCCATTTTCTTCGATATAAATAAGAATCCAATGATTTTTCTATCGTAAGCGAGTCGCGGCCCGGCCATTCCCACCCGCCTCCTTGTCCGGCGAAAGTGTGTCAGTGGCCCGGATGTAGATATAGGTCAACTGCTCGTTGTACAAGAAAGACGCCGAAAATTTCGGACCCGTTTGGAAAATCAATGGATTCTTATTTATTTTGAATTTATCCGACATATCAAGCATGGAGTACTCATCTAGGATGTCTAAGGATATGTATGTTTTAATTTGAAAACTTGTCATGGTTGGATTCGATACGAAAAATGAGTGTGAACAAGGCGGTACCTCTCCCGGCCAGAACAAAAACAATGGCTTCGCGCAGAGCGGACACGGGCCGTATCGCTTGCACTTACAAAATATCTTCTCCTGGCTGTATTCTGTGGAAATCAGGTAAGAAATTGATACAAAA
Organism: Acholoe squamosa; assembly: GCA_949317995.1. Lineage (NCBI taxonomy): Eukaryota > Metazoa > Annelida > Polychaeta > Phyllodocida > Polynoidae > Acholoe > Acholoe squamosa. Next base: position 77,133,509 of record OX439045.1, on the reverse strand, counting down.
TGGAGGAAATGGTGGTATAAACCTATTAGGTGATGCATATCGGGGCCCCACGGGCTGTATATGCTGTATATACCCTCGCCGCTCCGCGGCTCAGGTATATACAGCATATACAGCCCTAGGGCCCCGATATGCATCATCTATTAGCTTATTATCACTGGTTTATAGCTTTAGGCAGACATGTAAGAATATCAGTTACACACATGTTAATATGCAGCTAATTTCCACATACAGTAAATACACAAGTGTTTTTAAAGTATAATGTTCTGTTCCACGCCACCTGTGAGGTAATAATAATAATAATAATAATAATAATAATAATAATAATAATAATAATAATAATAATAATAATAATACAATGTCCAGTATAGTTCTAGGTGGGTTCCAACACCTAGCTCCTGACCTGCTGCTTAGAGGAATAATATAATAATGTTTACCTTTACCCTCTGGTAGGTGTCTTGTAGCAGGTATACTCTGGCCACTAGTGGTATATATAAGGCCGTTGTACGGCCTGTCTCAGGGTCAGTCCAGCCGCGACTGACCATCGTGAGCGATGGTTGGCGGCTGCCCGGCTACCATATTGTGATACTTCTTTGTGCTGTTGCACACAGGGGGAAAATGTGGAATATTAACTGCAGACACTAGAAGGCCTAGTGTCGAACGTGCCATAGAGTTCAAACTCTACCACCTGTAACTGTTATCGAGAACGGCTGATGCCTATGTGTTATTACACAATAAAGTTTTAACTGGAACCTGAGTAGTTGTTCTTCGTTGTTTATCGAAAGATTCGATTAAGCTTCGAGGGGAAGAACACTACAACCACATGAAAGCACGTTTACAGGGTGCTGCCACCTTTTAGATTGTCATGGCTCCTCCCACTTGCCTTGAAAGGACACATATTTTACATTTCTGTTCAAGGCAAGGGAGAGGGGGCATGATAATCCTGCACAGCCACTGAATGCACCCTAAATCCAGGTAGACACTTAAAACCACATGAAAGCACGTTTACAGGGTGCTGCCACCTTTTAGATTGTCATGGCTCCACCCACTTGCCTTGAAAGGACACATATTTTACATTTCTGTTGGAGGTAGGGGGTTAATCCCAAGCGCTCCAGGGGATTAGCCCCCTAGGAGGCAAAACGCGTAGTATATATAGTGACAATACCTCAAATGCCACCCCATATTACCATAGAATATTAAAACATCCAGGGGAAGCAGGGTGCCGGGAAAGGGGGCTCTTTTGGGGAGAGAGAAGAGAAAAAGGGGCTTGGAGTCTTTTTGGGGTAATACATACTTATTTCAAAATATGTTAGAGGTACGTTGATACGAACCATAGTGTTGGGTACCGTCTGACGTGGCAGGTGAGTCGAGTCGTCGGATGTTCCTCAGGTTCCGGATAGTTGGCAGCACTGATCCGGGTCTGTGGGGACATCTGACGACGAACACTTAGGTCCTTATATAAAGGCCAGGGCTTAGCTGCTATGTCAGAGGCCCTTCTGGCCTGTGATCATGTAAGACCTTTTTAATATCTAATAGCTGACCTCTTACCACCTACCGGGTAGCCGTGAGTGTTTCTATAATAAATTATCCGTTGGCATACACTTGAATCACCGCCTTGCTCCTTCTTTCCCGATTAGTAAGGCCTGAACCACCAAGTCCGTAAGACTAAAACCATAACACTGGTGCCGTGACCAGGATTTTTGGTGTATAGCCCGGACATTATAACGTCCGAACGGCTAGTCCATGGGTTAGACAGCCTTACGGAAGCTAACCCTGAAGGGCAATCAACTGCCCAGGAGAATGGCAATGGATCATTGGTAATCCATACCCATTCGAACTCCCAAGATGTAGACTCTGCATCTTGGAGAGATCCTGAACCTCACTATAAAATGGATAGTGAAAGGGACATACCAAACTCTGTACGTAGGGAACAATCCATACAGAGAAAGAGTAATTTAATGAGTCAACAATCACTTGTTGACGAATTAAGCAATTCGATGTTCGAAATTGGTGGAAGCACTAATCCAGAACATCCGGCACCCATGCCAAAAAGGGTAACGTTTGGTAAATTACCATACAGTATACCCAGACCTGGACTATCGATTCTAGATTACAGCGCCATAGACGGCGACGTAACATATGCGGTACCGGAAGGTGAGGAATTTAAACAACCGGATATCATGTTGTTAAACGATACCTATGTTATTTTGAACGAGAATTTGAACACCTTGGTCAAAGCGAAAGATGAAGTAATTAATGAAAAACTTCATCTAGAAGAAGACTTAATCGGTATGCGAAACAAATTCAAAACCAGGAAGAGTGAATACATGAAAGAATTAGAAAATGAAGAGAGAAAACTTCAAGAAATGCAGAAGTCATTCAATAAAGAATGCTCAAGTATATGAAACTTCCCAACTAGCCCCGGTTGATTTACAGGAGGCTGATCAGGAAGATGAATATGTCTCTGATGAAAATGGAGAATATATTGGATCAGTCCAGGTAGCTGGAAAGTATAACCGACAAAAACGGTATAGGAAAGTACATCCGAAAGGAACGGGAGGGTCCGTTGCTAATAAATTAGCTTCCGGAACCAACCTAGGAGGTTATACAGCTACAGTTGATCCTACTGTAGCAGCCACGGCTACTCCAATGAATTTAGTAGAGACGCTGATAGCCGGATTGACCGAGGCTCTGAAAAGACCTCGGGTTGATAAATCCCAGAGGAGATGTTACAGATGCCAGAAGTTAGGGCACTATGCATCCGAATGTATGGCTGAGAAACCTGCCCCTCGTAGACAGGAAGGTGTCTCTGGTATAATAGCAGAGGAAAACTAAGGAGGGGTCCCCCTAGGGGCAGAGAAGGGGATCCCGGTGACAAATCTTGCCATAATATCACCATCCGTAACGATAGTTCGCATGAAGTAGCAAACTCGCCTAACACCGAGGTGGTTGTAGACACACGGAAGGTTAGGGAAGCTGATATGACAGGTGTCCAGGAAGCACAGGGGAAACCTGATATCAGTAACGAGGTAGGTGGCTATTTTTTAGCCAGGGTTGGTAGTGCCCACCTACCCCCGGGTCATCCTTGTCTGGAATACCTGAAAGGATGTGGATTGACCCCAGGTGTGAACAATGACGTCCCAATCGTCACGGACACGCCCTCTGTGCTAAACGGAAGGCGTGCCTCACTGTTAACGGAAGATCTGCTGAATTTCTCATGGATACGGGTGCTAGCCACTCCTGTATCTCCAAGAGGTTCTACGATCTTATTTCGAATAAACACGATACTCGCAAATCGGGAGGAAATGCTCAAACAGCCGATGGCAGTACCATGCAAACGTATGGAAGAACTTGTGTGAAGTTGCAATTGGATGGAATACATGACATGAGCGCCACCGTTGCGGATATAGCAGATGAAGGGATATTCGGGTTGGATTTCGCATCCCTGTATGGGGTGGTTTTAGAACCACTATCAGGAGTGTTGAGTGTGAAATACCCGTATCCTGTAAAGATTAGGTGCGTGCTAAGACAAGTAAGCAGTATGGCTAGTGTTGCACACACTGTGCAAATTCCCCCAGGTATAGCCTGTGATGTGCTGGTAAGAAGTGGTCCTGCAATGCATAATAAGCCTGCAGTGATAGAACCGGATGTAGTTACTTTGTCAAGTATCGGATTAACTTCTGTAGACATAATAGTAGCAAATGCATCCTGGTCGGAAGTACCTGTCTCCAATACTGGAAACACTACTATCTACCTGAAAAAGGGACAAGTTTTTGGAAACGTGACTCTTTCGGAAACTGTAACAGATAGTAAGTTAAACTTACGGAAGATAACAGAAGATGATGGAATTTCAGATGACTTGTTAAAGTTATATGAAGAAACTTCATTAGAAAATCTGGAACATCGGAAAGATTTTTACGAATTGCTCTGTCGGTATAGTAATGCCTTTGCCAAACCTGGTGAAAAACTCGGTACGACAAATAAGGTAGTACACAAAATAGATACTGGAGATGCAGAACCTTTTAAGATACCGTATAGGCGGTTACCTTTAGCGAAGAAAAGAGTAGCTGAAGAGGAAATAAACAAGATGTTAGATCAGGATGTAATAGTCCCATCCAATAGCCCATGGAGTAGTCCTGTATGTATGGTAACAAAAAAAGATGGTACCATACGCCTTTGCATAGACTACAGGAAGTTAAATGGAATAACGAAAAAGAATTTGTATCCATTACAGAGAATAGATGAAACCTAGACTTGCAATCAGGATATTGGCAAGTGGGAATGAACCCATCAGATATGGAAAATACAGCATTTTCGAGTCATATTGGACTATTCCAATATAACGTAATGCCGTTTGGCTTGTGTAATGCACCAGCTACATTTGAAGCAATGATGGAAACTATATTAAGTGATCTAATGTGGAAAAGATGTCTTGTATATCTTGACGCTGTAATAGTCTTCGGAAAAACATTCGAAGAATGTTCTAATAATCTCAAGTTGGTATTAGAAAATATTATTTCTAATGGTCTCAAACTGAAACCTAAAAAAATGCCACTTGTTTAGAAAGTCCATAAATTATTTTGGCCGCATCATTAGTGATGAAGGAATAAAAGCTGATCACGATAAAATCGAGTCAGTAACGAATTGGAATAGACCTAAAACACCCAAAGAGGTGAGGTCATTTTTAGGATTCTGTTCCTATTACAGGGAATTTATTCCGAATTATTCTAGAGTCAGTTACCCATTACAAGTAATAGCTAACTGGACTCCAGGAAGTACGCATGAACAGGAATCTGCTTTTCAAAAGCTGAAAGATCTGTTCACGAGTACTCCCGTATTGCAATATCCGAATGAAACGGATCATTTCATAGTGGATACAGATGCTAGTAACGACAGCATTGGTGCAGCTCTCTCCCAAGTCCAAAATGGGAGAGAGATACCAATTGCCTTTGCCAGCAACACACTGAGTAGAACTCAGCGCAATTACTGCACAACCAAAAGAGAATTGTTGGCAGTAGTTGTATATACAAAGAAGATCAAACATTTTCTATGGGAAACAAACTTTACTTTACGTACGGATCATTCCTCTTTGAGATGGTTATTGAACTTCCGAGATGCTGAAGGCATGCTAGGTCGATGGCTAGCCCACTTATCTGAGTATGGGCTTGGACATGACCAGATTCAGCATAGACCCGGAGTTAAGCATTTAAATGCTGATGCCTTGTCTCGAATACCGATTTGGAAATGTGATAATCCAGATTGTACTGATTGCGGAGCTCACAGAGCAGTGCTAGAAGGGATTCGGAGGCCCTTCGAACCCCTAGTTGTCAGTGTACTGGAATGGTCAATGGATCACATACGACGCTTCCAGGAAGCTGACTCGATAACTGCACAGCTACTGCAATTGCTACCAAAGGGTATACGTCCAGCTAGACCAGAGGTCTCTCTGGAAAATCGAGAAATGAGAAGGTTTCTTGCTCAATGGACTGAGCTTGAAATCCGGAAAGGTGTGTTATACCGTTGGAAGCCATTTAATAATGGTGAGAAAATCATGCAAGTGGTCATACCACATGCAATGAGACATGACATTATGTATTTCTCTCATGGGCATCGGACCAGTGGTCATTTTGGGAGAAAACGCTCATTAGCACGACTCTCCAAGAAATACTATTGGCCTGGCATGTTACGAGACTTGCAAAGATGGGTGACCACCTGTCTGGACTGTTGTAAAAACAAACCCGGACCCGGGATAGGCAAACTTCCCCTATCTCAGGAACTTTTCGGAGTTAGATTCGCGAGAATCAGGGTAGATATCATTAGTGGACTTAATACAACCGCTAATGATAATACCTGTATGATGGTAGTGTGTGACTACTACACGAAATACACCAAAGTATTCCCACTACCGGACCACAAAGCAGTCACTTGTGCCGAGACCTTTGTAAAAGGTTGGGTACTGACTTTCGGTGTACCATTAATGCTACATAGTGACCAAGGCAGAGAATTCGAATCAAATGTCTGGCAAGGTATGTGCGAATACTTGGCTATCTGCAAAACTAGAACCAATCCATATAGGCCACAAAGTGAAGGATTGGTCGAAAGGTTCAATAGAACCCTTATTCAGGTCCTGAAGTCACTTGTTAATGAACATATGGACGATTGGGATGAGCAATGTCATTTTGTAACACATGCTTATAACAGTACGGTACATTCAAGTACTAACTGTACTCCGAATCTTCTAGTTTTCGGAGAGGATCTAATAATGCCTGCAGACTTAGTATTTGGAGTCATAGGAATGGACCCGGAACTACCTTGTCATGTAGTTTTCGTCGAATGTTTAAGAGACAGATTCAAAAAAGCATACAAGTCTGTCCGAATTGATTTGGAGAAAAGTGCCAAATGGCAGAAAGTTGAATATGATACCGATCTAAAGTATCGGAAATTCTAATCCGGAGATAGAGTTCTGAGACCAAATAAACCACTTAGACACATAAAATTAGAGTCTAATTGGGATGGTCCTTTTACTATTATGCAAGTCATTAGTGATTGTACCGTAATTATCAAATCAGACCTTGGTCGACTCTATAAGTCAAATGTGGCTAGACTAAGGAAATGGTCTGGGAGGGAGACCTCCACAGAAATGTATGGTGAAGGATCAGGAAAGATTCTGAATCAGAATCGTATAATAGACCAGGTAAGGAACCCTACAGTGAAGAGAGGCCGAGGTAGGCCTAAAAAGAGTTCCGAATCAGTGCCACCCACACCAACACCAATTAAGCGTGGGGGAGTTAAAAAAGTCTCGGCAGGTGAAGACAAGAAGAAGAGGAAAGGTGTTTCGAAGGCCAAGAAACACCCAGAAAAGGCTCTTCAGACTGTCAGGTCCGATAAAGAACTGTCCAAGAAGGGGATATACGTTCGCCGCAGCCCTCGAATTGCCCAGAGGACTGCAGTGACCTAACCTGTATACACAACGAGTGTAATGTTTACATTTAGAGGAACGGATGGCAACTGACCCGAAAGGCTTATTTGTCGCCGCCGTATGATGTACCAGTGGGTAGTGGACGGATAATCCGGTGGATTTGCTTAAGCTTTCCATAAACTCCACTTAAATCCCCAGACGAGTCATCGGTGTGAGAGATAATTACCTAAAAACAATCAGTTTGTTTATGTTCCGCTTGTAGCACGTGAGTTCCCGTATCACGTCACCATGTCCAGTCTCAGCTGACCTCTCGTGACCCCGCGAGCTAGCGAGGAAATGATGTCACGAAAGCTGGCTTGTCGCCATATTGTTTTTCGGTAGGGTTCAGAACGGACGAGTGATCGCCCTCTTTTGAATTTCCACCGTCTAACAATCCAGGTGCGCCCCCAGAGTCGGTCTCTCAGCAGGCAGGCTCCATCTGTCTCTGCCCCGGCGCCGTAAAAGCCGAAAAAAGGAGTATTTGACTCCCGAGGCAGTTCCCAGTCATGGCTGAGGAATCCGTAGCTGCAGCCAAGCTATCCGGTGACCCAGATAAGCTGACTCTGTCCGCAGAAGCTTTTCCGGAAGCTTTGTCACCTGTTACACAGGCGGAGAGCGAGTTGATGGAAGTGGAGGAATCCGCTGATCGCTCGTTCGAGGAGAAACTGGCTTTATTCTCTCCGAATGAGCCAGAGACACTGTTGTCACCACTTCCTACCGATGGACCTGGACACGCTTCGAAGCCAAAGCAGCAGGAACCAGATCCGAGACTGCACAATTTGACGGATCCAAGGACCAATGGAAGCCAGCCGTGGACGATCCGTTCCCAGCGGCTTACGATGGCCGGTATCTGTATGTCCATCCGGACTTACAGGCAAAAGTAGTCAACCCAGACGGCTCACCAGTCAAACTGGACCCGAAAGTGAGAATGGCTATCGAGGGTGTCATGGCCCCCGAACAGCTGGACAGGACGCCACCTGAATGGCTCCAAGACTGGCCTTGGTTCCAACGGGGACTCATGGTCGACATCGCCTTTCGACAGGTGGTGTATGAGGCAAACAGAGCCTTCCTACTTGCAGCTTATCCAAAGCCTGACAGGTCTCAGCGGAACCTGACTAAGACTGTCGACTGGGTAGGCTGTGTTTCGGATCCGAAGGCCAGACTTACGCACGGCCTAGCACCTGAGTACCGAACAATGAAGGAGTACCGGGAGGCCGCTGCTAACTTCGAGCAGTGGGACGATGGCTTTTACATAGCCGAAGCCGAGTTAAAGGATGTCCAGAACACTTCTCTATCGGGACTGGACAGGAATGCAGCCCTTTGTACGGTTCTCGTCCGTCGTCTGACTGCAGAGCAGGAAGCCCTGGAGCAAGCTCGCAGGGAAGCGGAGGCACCGGCACCTCCAATCCCTGACCTGAACCTAGCCGCCAGGAGTTCAGCCAGTGCTAAAACAACCACTGGCAGTGCTACCGGAACAACCCCCAGTCCGGTAGAGACATCAACGTCCAGCGAATCCGGGACCAAGGATCCGGAAGACTGGACTGTCAGCAAGAACAGGAGGTCTGGTTCTCGGAGGCTAAAGAATCTTCCAGATTCTGTTAGAGCTGACCCGCAAGCTAGCACCTCAGCCACGGGTAGCACTGCCATGGAAGTTGTTTCCTCAGACGAGGAATCGGTTTACGAGTCCTCAGTAGAGTACGATGAGAAGGTGACTCCATCTACTCAGACTGAGGCAGAACGTTGGGCTAACGCCAAATCCGGATTCAAAACCCGGATCCCAACGTGCTTCTCCGACTGTGCGTACGGAGTGAAGAAAGACGGTTCGACGCTGTATGCCTGTCTGGATACAGTCAATAAGAATGGTGAATCTGATGATGAGGATTGGATGCATCTTTTGGACGAAGATCCCAATCCGAGCAAAGCCTATCGCAAGATGTGGCTTATGCTTAATCATACCGACGGGTACTACACTTATACCCAGAGGCGCAAGCTACGTTGGGCGCTTGAGAAGTGGTACAGAGACGACCAAAAGTCCTGTCCCTTCTCCATTTGCCAGGATGCTAGCGATGTCTTGGTCGGGACCTGGAGCACTTCAGCCCGGTTCCAGGGGCATCTGGTAGAGGCCCACTTCCACCATCACCCGGTTTACATTTGTGATCCGAGTTATGGTAAGAAAGGGAAGAAGTGTACTACGAAGGTACAGTACAACCGTCGTAGTGATCTGGCAAGACACCAGAAGAAGCCCCATGCCGAAGGACTAGATGGAGCCCGTAAACGAATTATGGAGCTGCATCAGGAAATCATGAAGGAGTTCGATAGCCTGAGTGAGGATACTTTGTCTAAGATCCGACCAGGGGACCAAGTCCTCTGTGAAGTTCCGAAGACGAAGGATTCGAAACTCCGCGCTATGATTTTCTTGACTCCCGGCAAGGGTAAATTAGACATGCATGAGTCTCTTTGGCAGAAATGCGAGGAGTCCGGAAAGGAGGGAAAGAGAGCTAGGGAGAGAGTTAGAAGAGACCAGAACCGAGGTGGCAAGGGCAATGGTCAGTCTACTACTGTTCCTAAGGCCAGGGCAGAGGATCGGTCCAGATCCCCCCTGGCACGTCACCCACACGAGCAGGCCCAGGGTACTCCTGTCTTCAAGAGACCCGGACCTACAGGATTTGCAGGTGCTGTATCTAAGCCGGGGAAAGTTAACACCCGTAACTTTCCGTCCATGACCCAGGGACCTGGACCCGAGAGCCAGACCTTGGTTGTGGGTAAAGGAGGTCGTTTAGTCCCTAAAAAGACCTCAGCACCTGCTGCTGCCGGATCTGCAACTACTGCAGCCGCCCAGCCTGAGACCTTCACCCCTGAACAGGTACAATTGTACATGGAGATGGGGATGAGACAAAACCCGCCGCCCACTTACTGTCTCCCTACGGCAGCAACGTCCGGAAGCCCCTCATCCGGAAGTACCCCGCAGGCAGTGTCAACACCTCCCAAGGTTGTTGCACCACCTCCAAAACCAAAGGACGCGGTTACCATCAAGACTGGTAATGGTTTGAGAAATCTCACCAGGGGGAAGCGGATGTCCAGAAGGCCATCTACACCCAATGGGAGAGATGTGTTCGTGACAGAGCAACAGAATTCCATCAGGGTCTCCTAAACGATACCCTGTTGTGTATGAAACAGGTGGGCGACACCGAAAAGGAGAGCCTCGAGACTGTAACATATTACTGTATTAATCAAAGAATATCTAAGAAATTAATACATAGGTTGGTTCTAAGAGCTATAAGAGCGCTCAAACTTTGTATAAGAGCGTTCATGCCCCACTGCACACCAGCCAGGTCAGTTAGACAGACGTTATGACATCAAAGGGTCCGACCTAATGGTTCACTGCACAATATAATAAACCTGAGGGTCTCAGTGTGCGACCTCGAGGTTCAGTGCACAAACTAATAAGTTGTAAGTGAATGCAACCGGCCGTCACGGTTGCCTGGGCACCGCAGACGCCGTCATGAGTGTCTGAGCACTCTAATAACTGAACAATAGGTTACATAAGCACGACGCCATAACCGTCCAGTCGCTCCTTAGCAACCTAGGTCAAATATCAAAGCATCTATGGAAAGTCTAAAATAAGACGGTCAAAATGAGCCTAAGATCAAGGCAGAACTCCTATTATTAAGGAAGTTACGTCATAGAGACGGATTCGACCTCCGAATGCACTACAGACGAAGCAGCGCGAGTTACGCGCCTGTCAAGCAGGCATTATAAACTTGGCATATTCAACTCTGCGCATGCCCAAAATGGCGGTTGTAACGGCGTAAACTTTTGAGATATAGGGGTTTGAAGTTACAGAACCGACCAAGACAATGGGGGACACAGCAGCGTCCATGGGGGTCCTTGTGCACCCAGTGACACATGAAAGACTCCCCTCAAACAATTGCAGAGTTAGGCAGATGCCACTGGCCCCAGTCAGTCTGAGGTGCAATGCCAAGATTTGGTACAAATAGCCTGGCTGCACCTCCTAGAAATCAGAACATCCAGAACCGCTCCAGAGGTAACATCTCCAGTCATCTCCTGCTACCTGCTATACCGCTGCACTATGGTGAAACTATGCTAGACAGGCATTGGTTTCCATCATTAGTGGCCAGAGGCTATCTTCCTCAAGACATCCACCAGAGGGTAAAGTTATTCATTATTACATTATTCCTCTAAGCAGCAGGTCAGGAGCTAGGTGTGGGAACCCACCTAGAACTATGCTGGACATTGTATTATTAGGGACACATGCATCTATCGGACCCCTGTCGCCCCTCCTGTCTGCTGCTGCTGGGATTCGTACCCAGGAGCAGGCAGGAGGCTCAGCCTTCAAGTCCGATGCCTTATCCATTAGGCCACGCCGACCAGCTATGAGTGGAAGTGGAATGTGGGGTACTGTTTCAGAGGGCTGTCTGTCCCCTCTCCCAGTGTGTATACATACACTAGTGTTGTGACAGTATTATATAGTGTCTGCTGTGTCGGGGGCTGTGCATGTTTTTCTCTTTTCTTTTACTCGGGGGCTCTGCCCCCGAACCCCCTTTTACAATAAAGATTAATACTGCTCTCTTACCCCATTAATCATCAAAAAGGTCTGCAGATGCATCCAGTATGCTATTTCCCTCTTCAGTTTGTTCCTCTGTTTCTGATTCGTCCTCAGAATCCAATTCTAGGAATGTTTGGTCCTCTAGTTTGTCCACACGCTCCTGTTTTTTTAGAGAGGTGGCTTTGGGTGTAGGGTTAGGCTGTGCAGGTGGGGTATACACCTGTTTGATAATTTCCATGAACTTTAGGAACTTATCCTCTGAATGTTTGAGAATATATCTCCGGATGATGTAAGTGTCAATGTAGCTTTGGTACAGTGCCTTTGTTGTACCATACCTGGGCAATGTAGCTTTAACAGCTCTCCATAGGGACTCTATAGTGTTAGTGCATGCATCCTGTTCCTTGTTATAGAACTCCTTAGAATGGTTCACTGTCTTGTGAATATATCCCAACTGTGGGATCCTAATGTAGGCCTTCCAACAGTCAGATATAATCGTAGTTCCTGGGGCAATCCACTTCTGTATGAGTGGGAGTAGGGTTTCAGCATCTCTCTTCTCCACTAACTTCATAAACATTCGATCACTGTCTCTCTCTACTCCCCCAAATACCCACACACCATTTACTCTCTTTTTCTTGTTATATTTCCTCTTCCCAAATTTGCTCTCATCTATTTCCACGACTTTCCCTGGTCCACCTATTTGTCCATAAGTCTCATGTATAATTACAGAGCACACTTCTCTAGATAGATTCTGCCAGTCAACTATGGTATTACTAGATCTAATTCTCAGTTCATGTTCAATAATCCTTGCGGGATACTCCAATGTCCAGCAGTAGATAAACTGTAAGAGCACCTCAAGAGTCTGCTTTTAGCAAAAAAGGATCCTTCTCTTATTGACACCCTCTTCCTACAACCCTTTTTTCCACACCTCCACACATATCCACCATTCTCTGGGCGACTATCCTCGTGTTTCAGTGCCACAGTGCCCTTTAGACAAGTGGTACACAGGCTACCAAAATCACCAATCAATCCTTCTGATCTAAGCCAGGAATGTAGGTGCTCAGTGCTTCTACATAAGGCATGTACATCCCCTAACCTGTAGGCTGATTTAGATGTCTTCACAGGTGGTGGCTTTGCAGTTAAAGCTGTCTTTCTCTTGTAAGTATTCTCCTTGTTTTCCTTAGCAGTCATGGCACAAACACTTACTCCCGCCAAATAGGGTTAAATAGTACACTTTTGTACTGGAGTAGATACTGGAGTAGATGGGGGGTGGGGGGTGACCTAGAAAGGAGGTGGGGACAGGTGGGCTGGGTGAGTCATATGGTGCCTTGCTGGAGTAAAACCAAGAAGCTATACTATTCTTGGTAAAACGTTGTAGCCCCTCCTCTCTGCCACTGCTGGGATTCATACCCAGAAGCATAGAGATGTGCAATAGTGGAGTAATATGACGGGGGTCCGATCTCTGCAATCTACCCGTATTATTATTACCTCACAGGTGGAGTGGAACAGAACATTATACTCTATGAACTATTGTATATTTACTGTATATGGAAATTACCTACATACTAACTACTGTCTGATTGATATTTCTTACATGTTGCCTAAAGCTGAATTAACCAGTGATAACTGGAAATTATCAATTAACTGGAAACACTATTTATAAGAGCCTGTTGGATTATACCACTAGTCATATGATATTTCTCATATGACAACTTGATCATGCATAATTACTAGTATGACAAAGTGGTGGAGAACATCCTACTAAGATCCCAAATTACCCAAAGCTCTCATAAAAAAATTAAGCTGGCAACATTACTAAAAACAATCATACACACAGTAAACCCCACTCCACCCACCCAGTGACCTTGACACCATGTCCACAAAGGTCACCAGTGAGATCTCCCACATACCAGTGAGATCCCTCACACATCAGTGAGATCTCCCACACATCAATGAGATCTCCCACACATTAATGAGATCTCCCACACATCAGTGAGATCTCCCACACATTAATGAGATCTCCCACGCATCAGTGAGATCTCCCACACATCAATGAGATCTCCCACACATCAATGAGATCTCCCACACATTAATGAGATCTCCCACACATCAGTGAGATCTCCCACACAACAGTGAGATCTCCCACAGATCAGTGAGATCTCCCACACATCAATGAGATCTCCCACACATCAATGAGATCTCCCACACGACAGTGAGATCTCCCACATATCAGTGAGGTCTCCCACACGTCAGTGAGGTCTCCCACACGTCAGTGAGGTCTCCCACACGTCAGTGAGGTCTCCCACACGTCAGTGAGGTCTCCCACACGTCAGTGAGGTCTCCCAAACGTCAGTGAGGTCTCCCACACGTCAGTGAGGTCTCCCACACGGCAGTGAGGTCTCCCACACGTCAGTGAGGTCTACCCCACACATCAAGGTCTTATCAGTCAAGCTGGCAGAACAACACACAAAGACCTTACGTAGTCAGGGACCTGTTGAAGAGGTCTCCCTCCCACCGAGATCTAGGAGACCCACAGGGGGCAAATCAGCCTCCAGTACAACAGACCCACACTCAGTAGATGGGTTAAACATGGGTTAAGGAAGAGTTATACATGGGTTAAGGAAGAGATAACTCGGAATACAAATCTGAACACTAAGTTCATGAGAGTATTCGGAGTCGATATAGACGAATGGGATGGCACTCCCGAGTCGGCTCTAGATCTTCTTAGGAAGAAACACGCTAAGAAATCAACCTAAGTGTGTTCCGGGTTACTTGGCAATATTTTTTTTTTTCTCTCCCTTAAAACCTTGTTAACCAGATTTAGCTATTGCAGAAAACTATATATTTGCGAATGTCCTTAAAAGAAAATGAACACTTATAATTATTCTATGTGTTCCAGGTTCTTTTATAACCAGGTAATTGTGTAATTCAGGACATATACTTATTATCATATCCTGAAAGGTCTATTCGGATTAGGATCCATACTTATAAAAATCCGATAGTAGATTTGCTGCTGCTGTTCACATCCGGATGCTGGTACCTGACCTTACCCGTTCCTGACCACTATATAGGATGTACGATATTCTACTAATGTTCTGAATGGACTTCTCTACACTATTTATTACTTCCGGATCAACCAGTTTTGGACTTACACTATGTCAACTACATATAAAGGATTACAATTATACCTGTTGACTACCGGACTATTACTTCACACCATTCGGATCTAGTTATGAACAATAGCACTTCTAGAGGATTGTGGGTAGCTGCCCCTAATTCAACTTCCGTGTTTATATATATTACCTTGGATTACCAAAAGACATTAGCACGTCCATCCCGTGGTTTGCTGACCACCTTAACTACTTACCTGGCATCCGGCAGACTGCGGCGCAAGACATCACCAGCATTCGATATATTCATGTATATAATATAACTATTTTTGCTAATATTATTTCTATATGTATAGTTACACCATGATGATAGACTATTGTATACTTTCATATGGGTTAATATTAATACAGATCTCTTGTTAGTGTTCATATTATTTAACATGATCCGATACCTTCATAGTGTATATCCACCAGATTATCTTAACTGTCCTGCATGACATATTTTTGTATAAATATAATTATCTAGTGCTATGGTAGTTATTTGGTACATGAAGGTGTCATATACGTTATTCTACTGATTTTTTTTCTTTTCAAGTGTATGTACATAACGGTTCCATGACATAATGTTTCTAAAACTCACGAACCTCTAACGGATTTGTTGGTCATATCATACAAAAGTATCATTAGATAGTATAGTTACTTTAAAAGTCTTTCTTAAAACTACATAATCATTTGTGATGTTAATAATTACGAACTCATTAGGATGTTATTATGTGGTTTATTCATTATTTAACAGTTTCGTTACATATAACTGTTATCTTCCCACATACACGAATTATAACAATTATCCTGGTAGTTATACCGTAAATATGGAATATTATTATGTGGTACAAAATGTTAATTAACAGTTCCGTTACACATAACTGTTATCTTTTCCACATACTCGCATTATACTTTAACATCCGGTTTGTTATTCTGTAACTATAAATACTATCGCATACATGAAATTAACTTTCGAATGATACTGTACATGATGTTAATGTTATATCTATGGTTGTACCTCTATTATAAAGGTTAAGACATATCGTAATGTTATCCCTATAATAATACAATAGTTATAACTCCTTCCTAAATGTCTGGGGGAGTAGTGTAGAGGTACGTTGATACGAACCATAGTGTTGGGTACCGTCTGACGTGGCGGGTGAGTCAAGTCGTCAGATGTTCCTCAGGTTCCGGATAGGTGGCAGCACCGATCCGGGTCTGTGGGGACATCTGACGAACACCTAGGTCCTTATATAAAGGCCAGGGCTCAGCCGCTATGTCAGAGGCCCTTCTGGCCTCTGATCATGTAAGACCTTTTTAATATCTAATAGCTGCCACCTACCGGGTAGCCGTGAGTGTTTCTATAATAAACTATCCGTTAGCATACACTTGAATCACCGCCTTGCTCCTTCTTTCCCGATTAGTAAGGCCCGAACCACCAAGTCCGTAAGACTAAAACCATTACAATATATAGGTTCTGATTTTAAGCTGGCACTGCAGGTGCCCTGGGGTTTAACCCCCTACCTCCCCAGAAAGGTAAAATATGTGTCCTTTCAAGGCAAGGGAGAGGGGGCATGATAAGCCTAAAGGTGGCAGCACCATATCAATGTGGCTCCATGCAGGGATCAAGGTGAGAGTTGAAAAAATATCTCAGAGTTAAATCTGGTTTTTACTGCACAGCACACTAAAGGCAGAGGGCTAATCTCTTAGTATAATCGGGATACAAAGGGGCTGGCTAAACTCATGGTATATACAGTGCACAGCCACTGAATGCACCCTAAATCCAGGTAGACACTTAAAACCACATGAAAGCATGTTTACAGGGTGCTGCCACCTTTTGGATTGTCATGGCTCCACCCACTTGCCTTGAAAGGACACATATTTTACATTTCTGTGGGAGGTAGGGGGTTAATCACAAGCACTCCAGGGGATTAGCCCCTTAGGGCGCTAAACTCGTAGTATATATAGTGACATCATCTCAAATGCCACGCCATATTACCATAGAATATTAAAACATCCAGGGGAAGCAGGGTGCCGGGAAAGGGGGCTCTTTTGGGGAGAGAGAAGAGAAAAAGGGGCTTGGAGTCTTTTTGGGGTAATACATACTTATTTCAAAATATATAGGTTCTGAGTCCCTGCAGTCCTGAATACCATATGACTCACGAGAGAGCAGCATTTACGTCCACATAACCTTAATTAGGCAGGGGGTCTTCAGATTAAACTAAAACTTTTTTTTGCATGAAACCTCAGACTCTGTCCTATCATATCCTGAAGTGAGGTGGTAACAGCCTTTCTTAATGTCACGTTATGAGCGGGTCCATATGTGTAGATCACAGTGAAATTCCTACTGGTTTTCAGTGCTGTTTCCGAGCAGCGACTTTTATCATCAAAGACTCATGCACTAGACAAGTGAAAGCTCTCGAGCTGCCAAACTGCATATATGTATTGAATGCAGTCACATGGTGATGAAGAGGGCATTGCTTTTGCAAGATATAGTGTGGCATTCCCCAGAGAAAATCACAAAATCATGGTAAATATCATATAATTGCTGAAAAATGATTAATATTAGGCCTATGATTAATCCAACTTTTATAAGATGATATCCTATCAGGGAATCATTTCTTTAGCTGTGCCTTTTCTGCTGTATGCATTTATAAATATCTATTATCAACATTGTACCAATATCTGCACTCATGAACAAATTACTACTTTTTAATTGGATAATTGCTTGGTCATTGAAATTTTGACTGAACACCGCAAACCTGACCAAATTGCTAGTGGTCCCTATGGTACGCCCTAAATGGACATCTGTGCATAAAAAGCCCTAGAAAGATTGAAATAAGACTAAAAGTTAATTTTCAGCTGAAAATTTCATTCTGTTGGTGGGTTATGTCCAGATAAATAGACGTACGACAACTCCAATCTAGTTTGGGCGAATATTTTATTGGACCTGGCCAATAAACATACATAACCAGGCCTAAGTAACACAAGAAGAAAGAAAAAAATCTCCAATGTGAGACCGGTGGTCCTTCCTGGGGCTAGGCAATATGGCCTACTACAAGGCCACCAGTGAAGGAACCTGTTACATAACAGCTGAATGGAAGTGGTGACATCTGGTAATACATTGGGAACTGCTACTGCCCATTTATCACCACTTATATGCACGCATATAAGTAGCTTAAAAAGTGGTGTTCGGGGCAATTTGTAGAAACTGCAATATTTTGGAAATTACCCTCCGCAAGCAACATTTTCTAAGGTTTTTCTCATTTATACACCAATTATGTGGCTATTTTGGTCATATTCCTACAAAACCACCCCTGCTGTCACAGAAAAATGACTTTAAAATGTGATCTGAAATATAAAGGCAAAATGCCCATACCTCCTATAGGTCACGTGGAACTAAATCCATTTCCTCTATGTTTCTATATAGCATAACACACAAAAACAGCCGCCTAAAATGTTCATTGGTAAACATTTCAACCATAGCACGATTAACTCATCCCTCATACACAATCTGACAGAATGTTGGATAGGCTTAACCCTGAAAATCTTAAATAAGGGAATGATATGTGCAGTGAGTGCCATTCTACCCTATTTTGGGCCTAAAAATCTCCATTGGCCAGATTAACTTTTGCATGCCTCATAAAATCCCCAAGGCCTGGCATAATATAAAAACACACCTAGTATTCTATTTATTAACTATTTGGGAACACCTGTGATTTTTTTCATAATTTTACCAATATTTCTTCTGTCTAATTCTAAACCAATCAGCAGTCAGAACACTCTTCAGTGCAGTCCTGAATACCACATGACTCACTAGAGGGCAGCATTTACATCCACGTAACCCCTACCTCCCCAGAAAGGTAAAATATGTGTCCTTTCAAGGCAAGGGAGAGGGGGCATGATAATCCTAAAGGTGGCAGCACCATATCAATGTGGCTCCATGCTGGGATCAAGGTGAGAGTTGAAAAAATATCTCAGAGTTAAATCTGGTTTTTACTGCACAGCACACTAAAGGCAGAGGGCTAATCTCTTAGTATAATGGGATACAAAGGGGCTGGCTAAACTCATGGTATATACAGGGCACAGCCACTGAATGCACCCTAAATCCAGGTAGACACTTAAAACCACATAAAAGCACGGTTACAGGGTGCTGCCACCTTTTAGATTGTCATGGCTCCACCCACTTGCCTTGAAAGGACACATATTTTACATTTCTGTGGGAGGTAGGGGGTTAATCCCAAGTGCTCCAGGGGATTAGCCAGGGGATGGAGAAGGGAAAAAGGGGCTTGGAGTCTTTTTGGGGTAATACATACTTATTTCAAAATATATAGGTTCTGATTTTAAGCTGGCACTGCAGGTGCCCTGGGGTTTAACCCCCTACCTCCCCAGAAAGGTAAAATATGTGCCCCTTCAAGGCAAGGGAGAGGGGGCATGATAATCCTAAAGGTGGCAGCACCATATCAATGTGGCTCCATGCTGGGATCAAGGCAGTCTCTGGCACCTAACTGTATCAATAGTACAGTCTGGGAGTACTCATTCCAGCCACTTTGACCACTTGGGGGCAGTGCTAATTGTTGCATTGGGTATGAAGCAGCAGATGCTGTGTTCTGCCACTTTTTAACAACCAGGGGTGCACTCTTCTGTAGCCTTTTCAGTTATATCCAAAATATCTCTGATTATGGATTCCCTTTCTCACTTCTGTGTCCATTTGTACACAGATAATGAAAAAGGGATTTCATCTTGCAGGCTATAGATTATTTTGAGTTTGACATTTTGAGGAGGAAGGAGGGAGTAATAGAGGTAAAAAAAGTAACATATTCTATGTAGTTCATTGGTATACTGGGACAATGGACATGAATTGTTAAAGGTTTTCACATATCACAACACACAAAATCAATATTAAAAAGTGCATTTTCAGCTTTATTGTCATCATTTACAGTGTAAATGGGAAACATGGAAACATGACACGAAACCAAGATTCATGGAACTTCAAACACAAAAACTTCAAATTAATATGATTAGCTAGTAAGGCAAGAAATGCAGCAAATGGTTCAAAAACACTTGAATATACCTCCAGTGGCGGATCCAGGGTTTGAAAAAGGAGGGGGGTGCACCCCCTGTTTTTGAGCAAAATCTGGGGTCCAAAATATGCAGTTAAACTCTTAAATACTGGCAAAAAGGAGGGGGCATGCGCCCTCGCGTCCCCCCTCTAAATCCGCCACTGTACCCTATTCATTTTACATGATACTACGGTGTATACTGTTATACCTCACGCATAAGCTATAGTCAGCATATGAGACTTAAATATTCCTAGATTTGCCTCAGAGATCCGTAAGTCTATAGCATGACTTACCATACCACAGGTTACCTTATTCATGAGGATGGACCTCTTGTGCACTTTAGAGGACTGGGGAAGTTGAATGTGTGTTTTATAGGTGAGAATAATCTGCATAAAATTACTACTAAACTGGTCTAAATTATGTGCATGGCACACCTTGTATTATCTCCTGATCCTGGGAGTGAGTCTAATTTCGAGTAGCACCTTATATACAAGGTATTATAGTATATGCAGGGTTTTACTATTTTTAAATTTTCTATTTCTTTATGTTATACAAGCATCCAACAATTCACATAAAAGTAAGTGTACATGATATAATGGGGAATGAACATTGCACGAGTTCAACGATTCGCAAAGAATATGTATACTGAGCTTCAAATTCCCCATTTACAGCTACTAAGATATACATATTTCCAAACTACCAACCAGCCTTTATTTGTGGCAATGGCCAACATTAAAATAGATTGAGACAACAATGATTCATCCCTTTATTGCAGGTACATACATCAATAAAATTGTCATTTTTTGCCATTGGTGTTGAGTAATAATTGAAATCATTCTTAGAGATAAAATCTAGGGGGCTGTCAAATCCATGAAGTACAATTACACTCGATCCTTGGAGACAAGAATCAAGGGGCAGTACATTCTTCAAATTCTATTTACACTTGATCCTTGGAGACAAGAATCAAGGGGCAGTACAGTCTTCAAATTCCAATTACACTTGATCCTTGGAGACAAGAATCAAGGGGCAGTACATTCTTCAAATTCCAATTACACTCGATCCTTGGAGACAAGAATCAAGGGGCAGTACATTCTTCAAATTCCAATTACACTCGATCCTTGGAGACAAGAATCAAGGGGCAGTACATTCTTCAAATTCCAATTACACTTGATCCTTGGAGACAAGAATCAAGGGGCAGTACATTCTTCAAATTCTAATTACACTCAATCCTTGGAGACAAGAATCAAGGGACAGTACATTCTTCAAATTCCAATTACACTCGATCCTTGGAGACAAGAATCAAGGGACAGTACATTCTTCAAATTCCAATTACACTCGATCCTTAGTGACAAGAACCAATGGGCTATACATTGATGGAAGTTGATAATGATGATATTGTCACATCTTAAAACTGACACTACTGTTTGTATTATTGCATTGACTTTCCACTGCATTATATCAGCTCTGAACAATCAAACTGAAATATAGAATAGAAACTGTGTTTTCATATCAAGATATTAATACACAATTTATACTGAAAAGGTGCCACTGTTCACAATAGGTAACATGCACTCTGTCCTAGTTCAAAACAAATTACACTTCTAATACATTCTTTTTTAACCAATGCTCCAGGTAATTTACATTTATTTTAAATTTTTATCATGTTTAGGCTTTATCTGTAATCTAAAGCTATTTCCAGTACAAGGTATCATTGTGATAGTTACCTGTCACTTGTAGCTATTCTCCACATCTTCATAGATAATGTGTGGCAAATGATGATGTCACTGAGATTATGTTAGATGGCCGGAACAGGTTACTGATGTTTGTTGACTGTTCCTGACAGCTGCAAAAAAGTAAATAGAAAAATGTTTTATTTTTTCCTAAGGATAAGAGTTATTTTAACAGTGGTTAAGTGCATTCAAATGTTGCCTGTAACAGACCTTTCTTCAATCATTTTGTTATATATCACCAATGTAGGTTCAGAGAAAAATATGTAAAATTCTTACTCATAAAACATACCTGTCACTGGCTACACAAACATGTGTAGAAAGTGTTAAATGCAGCTATCTATCTCAGTGTGACCAATGACATTGTCGGAAATTAAATTGACTCTTTCTCCGCAACTACTGAAGTAATTTCTATGAGAATTTAAATCTTGACTCCTTGTGAGCATAAGAAAAGTCATTGCTAGTTACAGAATGATTGGAATTTTTTTTGTAAAAACAACCCCCTTCAAGCCTAGGCCTATGGGCATTGTTGGAAATTAAATACATGAGTGTATTGTGACAGTGTAAAGGAAATCACTTTACCTTTATGATCAAGTCAAATCCACTGCCATGTTGAGCCTATGAACCATCAGCTAAACTCAATCTCTGAGGTGTAGGCCTCACATAGGCTTTTGGAATAGGTTGGGGCCATCGTGGTTTCTCCAGGATCCTGAAGATCCGCTGGTCACTGGTGGTTGCCAGTGAACCCCTGGTGACCAGTCCGAGATATGAGTCGGGCCAGACGCTCTCACACGCCTGCCGCCATGAGAGTTGACTGGCACGCGGGGGAGCTGTAAAACACATAATGTAGGAATTTTGAGATACATTAACAGATTAGGTTACTAGTATAACACTTGCAATTAGATTTTGTCTCTAAATATATATGATAAAACATAAATTTTTTTCTGACATAAGTAACACTGCAATCAGATTATGTACTCCTAAGTTAATTTTCAATGCAATCTTTTGAAATCTATATTCTATTTCCAGTTTATTAAATCTTGACATGTCTTGAAGCCGCAAAGTAAGAACAGTGAAATAATTTAGCATGCTTATTTCTTCTATAAAACCCAGGGGGGGCCATTGTCCGAAAATAAATCAACTAGTTCTCCTCAAGGACTGCACTGATTTCTATGAGAATTTTAATCTGGGCTCCTTGTGACCAAAGCAAAAGTTTTTGTTGAATTTACTTGTTTCAAGCCTAGGCCTATGGGCATTGTTGGAAATTAAATTGACTCGGATTCCTATGAAAATTTCGATAAGGACTTTTTGTGAGCATAGGAAAAGTCGCTGTTAGGTACAGAATGGTTAGAATTTTTTGTAAAAACAACCCTCTTCAAGCCTAGGCCTATGGGCATTGTCGGAAATTAAATTGACTCGTTCTCCGCAACTACTGAGCGGATTCCTATGAAAATTTAAATCTGCACTCCTTGTGAGCATAGGAAAAGTCGCTGCTAGTTACAGAATGATTTGAATTTTTTTGTTAAAAACAACCCTCTTCAAGCCTAGGCCTATGGGCATTGTCGGAAATTAAATTGACTCTTTCTCCGCAACCACTGAGCGGATTCCTATGAAAATTTAAATCTGCATGCACTCCTTGTGAGCATAGGAAAAGTCGCTGGTAGTTACAGAATGGTTAGAATTTTTTGTAAAAACGACCCCCTTCAAGCCTAGGCCTATGGGCATAGTCGGAAATTAAATTGACTCGTTCTCCGCAACTACTGAACCGATTTCTATGAGAATTTAAATCTGGACTCTTTGTGAGGATAGGAAAAGTCGCTGGTAGTTACAGAATGGTTAGAATTTTTTTGTAAAAAGACCCTCTTCAAGCCTAGGCCTATGGGCATTGTCAGAAATTAAATTGACTCATTCTCCGCAACTACTGAACGGATTCCTATGAGAATTTAAATCTGGACTCCTTGTTAGCAGAGCAAAAGTCGCTGCTAGTTACAAAATGATTTGAATTTTTTTGTAAAAACGACCCTCTTCAAGCCTAGGCCTATGGGCATAGTCGGAAATTAAATTGACTCGTTCTCCGCAACTACTGAACCGATTTCTATGAGAATTTAAATCTGGACTCTTTGTGAGCAAAGGAAAAGTCACTGGTAGTTACAGAATGGTTAGAATTTTTTGTAAAAACGACCCCCTTCAAGCCGGGCGTATGGGCATTGTCGGAAATTAAATTGACTCGTTCTCCGCAACTACTGAACGGATTCCTATGAGAATTTAAATCTGGACTCCTTGTTAGCATAGGAAAAGTCGCTGGTAGTTACAGAATGGTTAGAATTTTTTGTAAAAACGACCCTCTTCAAGCCTAGGCCTATGGGCATAGTCGGAAATTAAATTGACTCGTTCTCCACAACTACTGAACGGATTCCTATGAGAATTTAAATCTGGACTCCTTGTTAGCATAGGAAAAGTCGCTGGTAGTTACAGAATGGTTAGAAATTTTTGTAAAAACGACTCTCTTCAAGCCTAGGCCTATGGGCATAGTCGGAAATTAAATTGACTCGTTCTCTGCAACTACTGAACGGATTCCTATGAGAATTTAAATCTGGACTCCTTGTTAGCAGAGCAATAGTCGCTGCTAGTTACAGAATGATTTGAATTTTTTTGAAAAAAACGACCCTCTTCAAGCCTAGGCCTATGGGCATAGTCGGAAATTAAATTGACTCGTTCTCCGCAACTACTGAACTGATTTCGATGAGAATTTAAATCTGGACTCCTTGTTAGCATAGGAAAAGTCGCTGGTAGTTACAGAATGGTTAGAATTTTTAGTTAAAACAACCCTCTTCAAGCCTAGGCTTATGGGCATAGTCGGAAATTAAATTGACTCGTTCTCCGCAACTACTGAACCGATTTCTATGAGAATTTAAATCTGGACTCTTTGTGAGCAAAGGAAAAGTCACTGGTAGTTACAGAATGGTTAGAATTTTTTGTAAAAACGACCCCCTTTAAGCCGGGCGTATGGGCATTGTCGGAAATTAAATTGACTCGTTCTCCGCAACTACTGAACGGATTCCTATGAGAATTTAAATCTGGACTCCTTGTTAGCATAGGAAAAGTCGCTGGTAGTTACAGAATGGTTAGAATTTTTTGTAAAAACGACCCTCTTCAAGCCTAGGCCAATGGGCATAGTCGGAAATTAAATTGACTCGTTCTCCGCAACTACTGAACGGATTCCTATGAGAATTTAAATCTGGACTCCTTGTTAGCATAGGAAAAGTCGCTGGTAGTTACAGAATGGTTAGAAATTTTTGTTAAAACGACCCTCTTCAAGCCTAGGCCTATGGGCATAGTCGGAAATTAAATTGACTCGTTCTCCGCAACTACTGAACGGATTCCTATGAGAATTTAAATCTGGACTCCTTGTTAGCAGAGCAATAGTCGCTGCTAGTTACAGAATGATTTGAATTTTTTTGTAAAAACGACCCTCTTCAAGCCTAGGCCTATTGGCATAGTCGGAAATTAAATTGACTCGTTCTCCGCAACTACTGAACCGATTTCTATGAGAATTTAAATCTGGACTCCTTGTTAGCATAGGAAAAGTCGCTGGTAGTTACAGAATGGTAAGAATTTTTAGTTAAAACGACCCTCTTCAAGCCTAGGCTTATGGGCATAGTCGGAAATTAAATTGACTCGTTCTCCGCAACTACTGAACCGATTTCTCTGAGAATTTAAATCTGGACTCCTTGTTAGCATAGGAAAAGTCGCTGGTAGTTACAGAATGGTTAGAATTTTTTGTAAAAAAGACCCTCTTTAAGCCTAGGCCTATGGGCATAGTCGGAAATTAAATTGACTCGTTCTCCGCAACTACTGAACCGATTTCTCTGAGAATTTAAATCTGGACTCCTTGTTAGCATAGTAAAAGTCTCTGGTAGTTACAAAATGATTTGATTTTTTTGTAAAAACGACCCTCTTCAAGCCTAGGGTAGAAAACTAGCTAAAACGGAAGGGGGTGGGCCTAAAATTTTGACAGGAGGGACCAGAAATAGATATAGATCTACGCCATAGGGTAGAAAACTATGTAGGGGTATGGTATTTACACTTTACGTTCATGTACCCGTGAGACTCAGACCTAGGTCCTTCGGGTGTAGTGGGGGAATCCCGATGGCAGGTGGCAGCACCTGCCTCTGGGTTCGTATCCATTACACTCGTCCGCCACACGTGACGTGGCCGGTCTGAGTTTCGCGGGCTTTTCCCCTATATAAGGCTGGTCCTAGCCCATGTTCTTCAGTAGTGGTTTACCCACTGCTCAACCAGGTTGTTACCCGAAAGGGTAACCAAATGCCCTAGTAGCATGTAGTCCTCTGAGGCTGTGATCGTATGTAACATAAGCTATGAAATAAAAGCTCGGTTGCCTACCCGGAAACTTTTCTCTCTCTTCGTTATGATGTAATCTAACTTAACGAGACGAACCATTACACTGGTGCCATGACCAGTTGGTCTTCGGGTAAGCGCAGTCAGAAATGACTGAGCTGAGCCCAGTCAGGGGAAATGGCCCAAATCATGAGCTAAACTCCCCGATGGAGGATGGTGAAATCAAGTCAGCACCCCAAGGTACAGAGTGGAGAAATCCACTGGAACACTACCCTGATGGGTTAGAGGATGTAAGAAAAAACTTACATGATGAACTGGATGAATTTGGAGACTCCTTATTCATGCCAGGAGGTACTTTGAAACCTGCACCAATGCATAAAAGTACTGCTCAATTTGGTAAACTACCATTTGAGGTACCAAAGCCTAGTGCAGGTATGTTTGAAACTCCATATAGTTCTCGAATTAAACACCAGAAATGTGGATTCGAAAGGAACAAAATGGACGAGCTTGAAGACATGAGAGCTGAATACGAGAAGATCCAGAAGGATCTTATTACACTGACCGGAACCCGAGACAAGATTCTAACTGAAAACAAACAGTTGATATCAGAACGTCTTGATTACGATCAAAGTTGTAGACGCCAACAACAATTGTTAGTGGATCAGATGGAGAAAGAAAAACAAGATTTTCAACTCCAGCAAGAACAGTATCGTGATGCACTATACACGGCGGATCTGGAATACAGAGCCTCGTGTGATGAGTTGAATAGAACTAAACAAGAGTTAAATTCAACTCAAACGGCCTATGGTAAGTACCAAGAAGAGCTGACGAAAATTGAATCAGCCTTCAAGGATGCTCGGAAAACGTATCAAAAACAAACCGATGAGCATAAAAAATTCAAAGGTCAATGGATACGGGAATCCACAGATTTGGCTGCCAAACAGACAAAGATGATGGATGATTATTCCGAACTGGAAGCTAAAGCTATCCAGATGTCAAAGTATCTAGAAGATACTGGTCGTGCAGTAGGCACTCTTGAATCAGACTTCACTGTTTCAGGAATTGCCCTAAACACGACGAGTAAACAGATGAAAACTTTGAGGGGCGATGACGGGGTAACAGAGACAACTGTACCTCGTTATGAAGGAATAAAGAGTCATCAGGTTAGATTTACGGACAATACCTTCAAACCTCTTGGTTTAGGTACGGGAAATAGTGGGGGTGACTCTGCGAGTGGAACTAAACCAAGCCACTCGGCAAAAACCTCCACCTTTGACGGCGGACGGCCACAACAGTCACCTTTAGGGGGACCAAATGGCCCGTATGCCCAGTATGGATGGAGTCAATCCCAAACAGGAGCGAATCCGTCCACAGGTAACACCCGGAACATGTCCGGAGGAACAACCGGACAATCATCCCGGAATTCCAGTCCAGCTGGAGGGCAATCCGGATGTGACCAAGGATCCGGACCTTCAGGAGATCGTTCCAGAAGCAGATCCTCTGCTGGTGGGACTGGTTCCAATAATGGAAATCAGTCGAATGGAACAGGAGGAAACACTAATCCCAATAGTGGTTTCTTTAGCTTTGGTGGAAATACACAACCCACCAATAATCCTGGGCCATCTCCTCAAACCAGCGGATACACCTTCTCACAGGTGCCTCCATACGGAGCAGCGGGATCAGGGGGTGGAGGAGGACCACCGCCCGGAGGCTTTGGAAGTACTTATGGTACGAATCCTCCAAGGAAAAAGAGACTCAGTCGCCGAGTATCTCTTTCTCCAGGGTTACAAGCGCTGCATGACTCTAATGCAGCGATTGCTAACTTAGGTGTTGATTGTTACAATCAAGGTCTGGAAGATACGGAGATCATGGAATGGAGTAAGGGTTTATCCCTTACTGGATCCACGAATCCGGCTCGTAGAGTAGCTAAGATACCTACCCCCTTTAATGCCAAGAACCCTTGGAAGGAGGAGTATCAAGGCTGCGCGGATGTCTTTAACTGCAATGGATGGGGTAAAGCGGAAGCTCTCCCTTATTTAGTATGCTGGTTAAAGGAAGGCGACGGAAAAGGAGCCGTGGAACAATGGAGAGATTCTCAAATAGTAGGACTCTCAGCCCATATGAAATATGATGAACTCATAGAGATCGCTTCATATCTATATGGGAATATAGTTGGAGAAGATCCTTGGCTGACGTTCACTAAAAGAACGCAGAAGCCTAAGGAATCTGCCAAAGTGTTCGGCTTGGAATGTCAACAACTGTTGCATAAAGCCAGACCTCAGTGGAGACTAGATGATGAATGCTTCCTAGATGAAATGTTTAAACAATTCATTGAAGGATTGCGGAATCAGGAACACAGGACAGTAGCCTGTGAAGCTTGGAAGAATGATGCCTCTCTGACAGATTTGTTCCAGTCCCTAGATCATTATGATCGAAAGGCCCGTATCTTTGCCGGGAAGGTACCTCAACGGATGTCAGCAATGATAATCCCGGAGGGAATACCCGAAACCGATTCATCCGAATCAGGGGAACCTGACGAAGATGAAAACGTTGGGGCCATTGGCCAAGGGAACCCCCGGTATAACCGGAACTGGGGAAAGAAACCGGGTTATGTCAAGGAGAAAGTGATTACTTCTAAACCTCCTGTGACTCCACCCGATACCAAACTTACTACGGGTCCGTCTTTATCAGAGGACCTGGTTAACAATTTGGTAAAGAAGATTACTGAAAATCTTAGGAGGCCTAAGCCTGATAGGAGTGTTGTGACATGCTTCCAATGTCAGGAAACTGGACATTATGCTGCCGAGTGTGAGGCAGATAAGCCAGTTTATAGAAACACTCGTTACCGGAACAATCCGGGTAAGGAGGACTCAGTGAAGAAGGAAAACTGAGAGGGGGTGTCCATGAAGGCAACCGGATTACCCCCCGAATGAGTGATTGCCATGACTGCCAGCCTATCGGCGCTTGCGGTACTGGTGAGAATCCTCTAGCGATTTCGCCTAGCAGTGAAGCTAAGGAGCCTGATCAGTTCCTTACTCATGAGGCTGGGGAGACTGATAGTACACCAGGTGTCAAGAACCGGCAGAAGAATACAGATAGGTAACCCGATATCAGTCCAGAGGGAGCGGCCAACGAGTTGGCCAGGGTGGGGTGTGCCCAGTTCCCCCCGGGTCATCCTTGTCTCGAGTTTTTGGAGGGATGTGGATTTGACCTAGGCGCTAAGACGGAACTTGCAAAGTACGCAAGTAGTCCTACCTACTTGAAAGGTAGGAGGTGGTACGCAGTTGTATCTGTGAGTGGTAGATCCGCTGAGTTTCTTGTCCATACGGGTGCTAGCCACTCCTGTATTGCTAAGAGATTCTACGATCTTTTGCCTACGAATCATGAAACTTTCACAACGGAAGGAAATGCTCGTACGGCCGACGGTAGCATGATACAAACGTTCGTTAGAACATGTATGAGGTTCAGTCTACAGGAAGATAAGGACTTCATCCTTACTCCTACTGTGGCGAACATCGCGGATGATGGTATACTTGGTCTGGATTTTGCTGCATTATATGGAGCAAGGTTAGATTCCCAGAGGGGAATATTGGAAGTGAGAGACCCGTATCATCTCGAAGTACAATGTGTACTTAGGCAAGTAAGCAGTGTAGCCAGTGTAGCCCAGACTGTTAAGATACCACCGGGCACAGCCTGTGATGTCTTATGTCGAGCGGACAGACAGTTTTCAGGAAAAACTGGAGTTGTAGAGCCAGACATGGCCATGTTGTCAAGTATCGGATTGGAATCCGCCGACGTTCTAGTAGCTAATGCTGCTTGGACGGTGATTCCTATATCCAATACTGGTAATAAGACTGTCTACGTACAGAAGGATACGATCCTCGGGTCGGTTGTCCTGTCTGAATTGGTAGAAGGCTGTAAACATGTTTCGGCACCCGGAGCCCCTTCCTCACCCGAAAGGAGCCCGGAACTAGACACTCTAGTAGCCGAAAGCCATGTAGAAAGTGATGAACAACATGAAGCTCTAACTGACTTGTTATACAAGTACCGTAAAGTTTTTGCAGCACCAAGTGAAAAATTGGGGCGTACCGATAAGGTACTGCATACGATTGACACTGGTGAGAATGAACCTTTTAAGATTCCTTATAGAAGACTCCCACTAGCCAAAAAAAAGGTAGCTGATGAGGAGATAGCTAAAATGCTTGAACAGGATGTAATAATTCCATCAACCAGTCCTTGGTCTAGCCCTGTGTGCAGGGTGACTAAGAAAGATGGTACCATCAGTTTCTGCATAGATTACCGGAAATTGAATGGTATGACCAAGAAGAATTCATATCCCTTACCACGGATTGATGAGACTATAGACTCCCTTGGAGGTAAGCAATGGTATTGCTCTCTAGACTTACAATCCGGGTACTGGCAAGTGGGTATGCATCCGAAAGACATGGAGAAGACGGCCTTTTCCAGTCATGTTGGGTTATTCCAATATAATGTGATGCCGTTTGGATTGTGCAATGCACCAGCGACATTTGAAGCCATGATGGAAACTTTATTAAGTGACCTATTATGGAAGAAATGTCTCGTCTATCTAGATGATGTGATTGTCTTTGGGAAGACATACGAAGAATGCTTGGAAAATTTAGGTATGGTCCTGGAAAGGATCATAACTAATGGTTTGAAGCTGAAACCCAAGAAATGAGATCTTTTCAAAAGATCTATTAATTACTTGGGGCGAATAATCTCGAATGAAGGGGTTAAAGCCGATCCGGAGAAACTGGATGCTGTGTCAAATTGGCAGGCACCCACGAATGCGAAAGAAGTCAGATCCTTCCTCGGATTCTGTTCCTACTACCGGGACTTTATCCCAGGATATTCAAGGGTTGCCTTTCCTATCCAGAGTTTATGCCACTGGACACCCGGGATAAGAAAGGAACAATTCCCTTGGGGATCCGAGCCTTTTTGAAAATAAAGGATTTGTTTGCAAGTACACCTGTGTTGAAGTACCCTACGGAGAATGAACATTTCATTCTAGATACGGATGCTAGTAATGAAAGCATAGGAGCCGCCCTTTCTCAGGTCCATTTTTGTACCACTAAACGTGAGTTGTTGGCTGTGGTGGTCTATACGAAGAAGTTCAAGCACTTTTTGTGGGGGAGTGATTTCACTCTACGGACTGACCACTCTTCCCTCAGATGGTTATTGAACTTCAAAGATGCAGAGGGGATGATAGGTCGCTGGTTAGCGCACCTATCCGAATTCGGTCTAAATCACAGCCAGATTGAACACCAAGCCGGGGCAAAGCATTTGAATGCAGATGCTTTGTCTAGAATCCCAGTGAGAAAATGTGCAATGCTGTGTTGGCAGGGGTTCGAGTTCCATTCGAAACCCATCCGGAACATGTCTTGAATTGGTCCTTGGAGACCATCCAGCAGTTCCAGGAGTCTGATGCAGTCACATCACGTTTGATTAAGTTCCTTAATGAGGGTATCTGTCCTCCAAGACCCGAAGTGTCATTGGAAAACAGAGAGATGAGACGATTCTTAGCTCAATGGGCCGAGCTAGAAGTCCGGGATGGTATTCTGTTTCGATGGAAGAACCATTCTAATAGGAAGAAAACCTTGCAAGTTGTCATACCTAGTGCTATGCGACGAGATATTATGTATTTCTGTCATGGACATAGAACTAGTGGACACTTTAGAAAGAAACGGTCTCTAGAACGTCTAACCAGACGATACTATTGGCCCGGCATGAGTACAGATCTCACCCGATGGGTGGAGACCTGTCCCGAGTGCTGTAAGAACAAACCAGGACCCGGGTTAGGCAAACTGCCATTATCCCAGGAACTGTTTGGTGTAAGGTTTGCTAGAATAGCTGTTGACATTATTAGTGGGATACCCCCCACTCCTAGTGGCAACACGTGTATGATGGTCGTGTCTGATTATTATACCAAGTACACCCGAGTGTTTCCTTTACCGGATGATAAGGCTGTTACTTGTGCTATGGCCTTTGTAAAAGGGTGGGTGGTGCACCTAGGTGTCCCACTAATGTTACATAGCGACCAAGGCAGAGAATTTGAGTCTAGTCTGTGGCAAGAGATGTGTAATTGTCTGGCGATCTGCAAGACAAGAACTAATCCCTATAGACCACAGAGCGATGGACAGGTAGAGAGATCCAATAGGACTTTGATCCAAGTATTGAAGTCTCTGGTAAATGAGCAGATGGATGATTGGGATGAACAATGTGAATTCGTGGTACATGCCTATAATGGCACTGTACATTCGAGCACAAACTGTTTTCCTAATCTCCTCATTTTTGGAGAGGATTTGATTATGCCAGCTGATTAGGTGTTTGGCGTAATAAGAATGAATCCGGAAACCCCTTGCCAGGTGATGTTTGTAGAATCCCTACGGGATAATTTCAAACAAGCCTATGAGAGGGTTAGAGACGAGTTGCAGAAAACTGCGCGATGGCAGAAAGTTGGCTATGACACAGGTCTAAAAGCTAGATTTTTTAATCTAGGGGATAGAGTACTGCGTCTACACCAACCTCTAGCCAACCTGAAATTAGCCAGCAATTGGGATGGACCTTTCACTATAACTCAGGTTATTAGTGATTGCACAGTGATTATTAAATCACAGCTTGGTAAATGTTACAAGTCAAATGTAGCGAGACTACGCCCATGGAGAGGGAGGGATACCTCCACCAAAATGTATGGTGATGGTCTATTGAAAGTAATGGAACAGAGTCATGTTAAGCAACTCGGAGTGGTACCGACCCGAAAGCGAGGACCCGGGCGGCCACGGAAGGTTGCAGACCCGAAGAGGGTTGTGCCCCCTGTCGTAACATCCGGAAAACAGGGGAAGATACAAAAAGTCTCGGCAGGCGCAGGTAAAAATAAGAGGAAAGGTACTTCTAAGGCTAAGAAGACCTTGGAAAAGGCTCTTATAGATACTAGGTCAATAAAAGAGGCCTCAAAACCTCTTAGATGCAGTCCAAGGTTGCTAAAGACTGCCGTAACCTAGCCTGTTAACACAACGAGTGTGTTGTCCTGTACTGTGTACTGTTATATGTTGTAACCTAGTTCAGTGTATATTTGAGCCGGTCATGAGTTTCTGGAAAAGGCCCTATGACAATGTACCCATGGTTTTGGACGGATAATCCGGTGGATATGCTTATGCTATCCATAAACTCCATAATACCTAGCAAGTTGTCATGGTTGAACCCTGAATACGGACGGACGACCGATCGGGTATTGTATTGTTTTTATGTAAGGGCGCGTGACCTAATTAAGGGCACACGGGAAAGTTGTTGACCCATTTTTGAATGGTCACGTGAGGCGCCGGTTTGATCATGCGCAGCGATTCAAGTTCGAGTATCCCGCCATATTGTCTTATTCCTGCGAAGGAAGAAGACGTGGCCGAGGGTGGTCTTACTCTTGTTGGAGTCTGATAGCCCGTGACAGCCATATTCCGAGGTGTGCCCTTGTTAAAAGGCACCCGCCTTTCACTGGGTAAGCAGTACTTACTGCTTATCCGGTGGATTGGGATATTTTATCCCCGAACAGCCACTTCTATCGATGGCAGAAGAGGCCGTCCGCCTTGGCGGTGGTGCCGGTGCCAGCACCCCGCCGGAGTATGGAAGTGGTTCTCCCCAGAGTCCCACTTATACATACGACGATCAGCAATACGATGCTGATTGTGATCAGATGGATCAACAAATAAATGTTGATCAGTACTTCTCTTGAGTAGACGATAGCGACGTAGAATCGTTCTATGACGCATCCGACAACTCCAGACAAGTTAGTCCTGAACGCCAAGGTGTTCAACAACAAACTGATGTAGGTGAGCCTTACGTAGCCCCTCCATCCGAAGGTTTGAGTGGAGAGCCGGCAGGAGTCCAGTCTCATGACAGGGCTCTGATGCCACCTCCCCCTCAATTGCCGCCCCGTCTTGGTGGGAGTACCTCATTCGGTGCTTTGGGACCTGCTTCTCCGGTTGACAGGCCAATATACCTGGAGCTGCCCCTCCCAGACAGTCCAGAATGGCACGATGTAGCCGGTCCCTATGACGGACGGATGTTAGGAAATGCTGATACCCACCTGTTATGGGATGTCCAGAGAGGTTGACGAACGTGTTGTCAACGCAATCTGGGAATGTGCTCATCCGCAATGGGCTAATACCTTTCCGGAGTCCTGGTTGATGGATTACCATGAGATGGCCAAAGGATCGGTAGTCCACTTATGGTTTCGTAAAGCCCTCTGGGACGCAGAAATGGCTTTCCGGAGGAATACCTCTTATAGGCCTTCCTACGTGTCTGACAAAACGGGTTATACCGGTGTCAAGGCAGATGAGGTCTCTAGATACATAGATAGAGACCAGATCCTAATGTTAGGCACAGCGGATGAGTATGAAGCAGCAGGTAACGCTGTTGTGGATTACTGTCCAGGGGTCCCCATTTCGTCTCAAACCATTGAGGCGGAAGAGGCCCGTATTGGTGTATCTCCACTAGACAGACTCGGGGTAATACAGGACCTCATAGTACGTCGATTGGAGAGGCAGTATGCACTGGCGCATCCGGAGTTAGTACCCGGACCCGGACCCGTGCACGTAACAGCCAAGATGGCTGATCGGATGGACCGTCTCATGTCTCCTGCTGAAGCTCCTACCTTGGGAGACGCAGCAGTAGTACCTGAGAAGGCCCTACCTGATGCAGATGGTTCCCTTAAAACTGCTCAGTCTACCCCTACGAAGACTGAGCAAGTAAAGGAGAAAGCAGCTGGTGAAAAGGGTAAAACAACCCCCACCAAAGGTAAGGGTAAAGGGAAGCGGTCAGGAACCGAACCCTCTACCAGCACGAGTGTGGCCGACAGTACCCGAACCCGTCGGGTGTCTCCACGCTCGGCCAATAAGAAGGGTGCTAAGGCTTCGGATGTCTCCGGCAATGAGACGGACGCATCCGAGCCTGGCACTTCTACTAATGGCAGATCCCGCAGGCGGAATAAGAAGAAGGTTGACCAACGCAAACCTGAACCTATTGAGGTAGACGTTCAAGCCGATAATACAGAAGCTGAACCGGGTGTCCCAACCGTAAAAGTTGAGCTCGGTGTGCCAATCGTCAAGCTACACGACGTAATGGCCGATTTGAGTGGAGACGCTCAAGATGCTGCAGCCCAGGTTCTCGCGGGTCAACAACCCGTTGTGCAACCTGTGGATGTACCATCCGACCTGGAGGGAGAGGAGCCGGTTGACCCAGTTGTGGATGCCACTCCGACTGACGAGCAAGAGGCTGCTATCTGGGCTAACGCCAATAGCAACTTTCCTGACTTCATTCCTCTACACAGGGGACACCTGAAGGGGAGTAAATCCGTATGGAGACTGCCCCCTCGGATCACCTGTGAGAAGCGTGAAGATATGGAGGAGTGGCTTCGCAAGAAGCTCTCCGATAGAAAGCCGGCCAATATGTACTGGATCTATTGGGAATTCGTTAAGAATTCGCCCAATGGTCTGTACAATTACGACCAGAAGGGCAAGCTCAAGTTTGCTCTAGATGAGTACTACGGGGAGGATAGTAAGGATTGTCCCTTTCAACGTTGTACTCAAAGTGAGGGTGAGGTTGAATTCTTCATCGAGAAAGATGAGGTTCTTCGTCATCTCGTGGAGGTTCATATGCACCAGAGGCCAGAATATGTCTGCGACCGGGAGGTTGGCAAGAAATGTGCTAAATGCACAGGATGTGTCACCCCCCGACGCGGAGACATGGTCCGGCACTATGTGACTTCGCATGGAGAGGGCCTGGAGGCAGCCATAGATCGGGTGATGAAAATTCACTCTGAACTCTACGGTAACCTTAAGGGCCTCAATGCAGAGAAGTTGGCTTCCCTCACACCGAGTACGAAGCAGTTTGCGCCTACGGTTCCTGGTACTGACCAGAAACTAAAGGCTCGGTTTGCCCAGACTACCGGGTCCGGCAAACTAGAGTACGCTCAGGAGGAGTATGATCTGTTGAATGAATGGAGGAGCAACAAGGCCCGCCGCCGTGGTGGGGCTTATGTAACTCCATCCGGAGAACAGGTCCGAAGCCGCAGGGATTACCGCCAGGGACCCTCCGCGGCAGATAGGAAGAGACAGGCGTCTGAATCTCCAAGCCGAGCCAGGTCACCACTGGAGGCGTTGGAGAGACAAACCAATGGGGGAAGGAAGAAGCCACATCTTCCATCTCCTACTGGAACTCCTTCCCATTATGGACGAGCACCAACTCCACTAGGTGCACAGAATCCAACATTCTTTGGTGTCAGTGGACCGGGTGGCCAGTCCTCCCGGAAACACGCGCCTTTGAATGTCAAAGACCCGAAGCAGTGTCCTGCTATGGGCCCACCCGGACCAGAGATGCAAATCTTTGATCAGTACGGGAGGGTCAAGCAGGAACTGCCGACAGTAGGAGGTCAAGCTCCCCGACCAACAATGAGTCCACCCGCGCCATTGTTGACAGCCAAAGACCTTAGAAGGGAATTGTCGCGGTTGCCCCTAGCTCAGGGATTACCAAATCATGGCCCTTCTTCGACCACTACTAGTGCGACTACTACTGCGGTTGCTTCTTCGCACACGCGTGTAGCTGTCACTGCGAGTGGGTCTGGAGCACAGCCGAAGCCTCAGGGTCAGGTACCCCCACCTGGTGCTGTGGTTCATCGGCCTAAGCTGATCCAGACAGTGGAGACCTTCTTCAAGAAGGGGGACAAATTGTCTTGCAATATTCAGAGCAAGCAATTTGAAACGTTACAGCACCATCTGGAAAACCTCCACCTGGACATGTATCGTCGGACCATGTCGAGCACTCTCCAGTGCATTGACGCGATCCAGAAGTCAGAGATCAACCGGATCTCGACTCAGATAAAGGCGGATGTTGCCAAAGATAAGCAGGAAGCTGCTAATCTGCGGCAGGAGGCCCTATCCGAGAAGGAAACAGCTTCTCAGATGCTCGACCTAGAACGAGCAACGAACATGAAGAACCAGCAAAAGTTCTTCAAGGTTTTTGGAGTTATCATGGATAACTGGGACGGCACACCTGAGCATGCTTTGAACCTGTTCGAGGCACGCCAAAAGGTGAAACTAACACCTGCTGTCCCCGCATTGGCATCTACGGATGGAACCGGTGTGGACCCCCCCATTCAGCCACAGGCTCAACAACCGGGTCCAAACCAGCCATTGGGCATAATTGTGTGTCCCGGGGTGCTATTACCGATGTATTGTTGGATAGGAAACCATTTTTCTATCCAACCCGTATTGATTCGGGTACCAAACTGTACCCTAATCCGGAAACTGAAAACAGAAGGAGAAACAAACAAATCACTCTGGAGGAGGAGTACGAACGCTGTAAACACCATAATTGTACTGTGCTATAATATAAAGACTGTGCCTATTATAAAATCATGGACAATTTACACTAATATGGACTTTTGAGCTACAAACCGGATTTACTACTACACCACTACTATTTGTGAGCTAGCACTACAGGCATCAGGGTTTAGCTACGCCCACAAAGTCCATCAACAGTCTACAACTGGATCTACTATTACCTCCAGTTAGCTAGCACTACAGGCATCAGGGTTTAGCTACGCCCATAAAGTTCTTCAATAATCTACAAATAGATCTATTATTATTTCCAGTTCGCTAGCACTACAGGCATCAGGGTTTAGCTACACCCACCAACAAGTTTACTATAGCACTTCAGGCATCAGGGTTCAGCTCGCCCATACCAAGACATCAGCAGCATCCGACTCCTGTTACATCCTCCAATCATGAAAACAAGTAACTTTGTTGATAATATTTTATTGTATGTAAAATTGTATTTATAACTATAAAACATCTTTTATAAAGATATATTATTATATAAGGGTACCTATAAATATACTGGATCTGCGAATCCTAAAAGTTGTTTAAGGTAATCCTAGACCTATAACTGTCTATATAGGTCATTCCTGGTCTCAATATATTAAGAGACTATACTTCTTCTGTAACTTGTAAATATAAAACACTAAGGTATAAACTGAGCTGCGTCTCAAAAGTATAAATTTTTTTCTATAAAATAAGAGAAGGTCCAACGGATTTCTCTAAACTTAGTATTGTATTACTCAGGTTAATACCTAATCGTGTTCATATAGTATCAGATTAATTGTTCATATCTGATCATTATATTCAATTCACTTTGTAAAGTGGACAGAGTTGTTAATTTAAAAAGTCGAAATTTTTTTTTTTTTTTCCGGGTTTAATAACTGTAATACGATCATTATTTACAACCACCGGTCCTTTTCAGGACCCTACTGTTGTCAAAACGTTACTATAAATCTGTGATAATTATATATTTATCATTTGTGGTTGTTATAAGCTACTGGTGGAAATGAAATGAACGACACTCGATGCTATTATTGTATAATTTTTCAGAAATAGGATAGTCTTATACTATAGCCTATTTCACATCGAGCAAGTGTAATTAATACCCCTTTTTAGTATTGTAAACAATCACTTACTAGGTTATTAATACACTGCGGTTTAATTACCCCCAAGTTATTGTCTAAGGGGGGCAGTGTAGGGGTATGGTATTTAGACTTTACGTTCATGTACCCGTGAGACTCAGACCTAGGTCCTTCGGGTGTAGTGGGGGAATCCGGATGGCAGGTGGCAGCACCTGCCTCTGGGTTCGTATCCATTACACCAGGGGGCCTACCACTCGTCCGCCACATGTCACATGGCCGGTCTGAGTTTCGCGGGCTTTTCCCCTATATAAGGATGGTCCTAGCCCATGTTCTTCAGTAGTGGTTTACCCACTGCTCAACCAGGTTGTTACCCGAAAGGGTAACCGAATGCCCTAGTAGCATGTAGTCCTCTGAGGCTGTGATCGTATGTAACATAAGCTATGAAATAAAAGCTCGGTTGCCTACCCGGAAACTTTTCTCTCTCCTAAGTCCTAACTACTTGAAAGGTAGGAGGTGGTATGCAGTTGTATCTGTGAGTGGTAGATCCGCTGAGTTTCTTGTCGATACGGGTGCTAGCCACTCCTGTATTGCTATCTTTTCAAAAGATCTATTAATTATTTGGGGCGAATAATCTCGAATGAAGGGGTTAAAGCCGATCCGGAGAAACTGGATGCCGTGTCAAATTGGCAGGCACCCACGAATGCGAAAGAAGTCAGATCCTTCCTTGGATTCTGTTCCTACTACCGGGACTTTATCCCAGGATATTCAAGGGTTGCCTTTCCTATCCAGAGTTTGTCCCACTGGACACCCGGGATAAGAAAGGAACGATTCCCTTGGGGATCCGAGCAAGACGAGTCCTTTATGAAAATAAAGGATTTGTTTGCAAGTACACCTGTGTTGAAGTACCCTACAGAGAATGATCATTTCATTCTAGATACGGATGCTAGTAATGAAAGCATAGGAGCCGCCCTTTCTCAGGTCCAGGATGGGGTTGAAGTTCCTATAGCCTTCGCTAGTAACACGTTGAGTAAATCTCAAAGAAATTATTGTACCACTAAACGTGAGTTGTTGGCTGTGGTGGTCTATACGAAGAAGTTCAAGCACTTTTTGTGGGAGAGTGATTTCACTCTACGGACTGACCACTCTTCCCTCAGATGGTTATTGAACTTCAAAGATGCAGAGGGGATGATAGGTCGCTGGTTAGCGCACCTATCCAAACTCGGTCTAAATCACAGCCAGATAGAACACCGAGCCGGGGCAAAGCATTTGAATGCAGATGCTTTGTCTAGAATCCCAGTGAGGAAGTGTGCAAATGCTGAGTGCACTGATTGTGGAGCACACAATGCTGTGTTGGCAGGGGTTCGAGTTCCATTCGAAACCCATCCGGAACATGTCTTGAATTGGTCCTTGGAGACCATCCAGCAGTTCCAGGAGTCTGATGCAGTCACATCACGTTTGATTAAGTTCCTTAATTAGGGTATCTGTCCTCCAAGACCCGAAGTGTCATTGGAAAACAGAGAGATGAGACGATTCTTAGCTCAATGGGCCGAGCTAGAAGTCCGGGATGGTATTCTGTTTCGATGGAAGAACCATTCTAATAGGAAGAAAACCTTGCAATTTGTCATACCTAGTGCTATGCGACGAGATATTATGTATTTCTGTCATGGACATAGAACTAGTGGACACTTTGGAAAGAAACGGTCTCTAGAACGTCTAACCAGACGATACTATTGGCCCGGCATGAGTACAGATCTCACCCGATGGGTGGAGACCTGTCCCGAGTGCTGTAAGAACAAACCAGGACCCGGGTTAGGCAAACTGCCATTATCCCAGGAACTGTTTGGTGTAAGGTTTGCTAGAATAGCTGTTGACATTATTAGTGGGATACCCCCCACTCCTAGTGGCAACACGTGTATGATGGTCGTGTCTGATTATTATACCAAGTACACCCGAGTGTTTCCTCTACCGGAGCATAAGGCTGTTACTTGTGCTATGGCCTTTGTAAAAGGGTGGGTGCTGCACCTAGGTGTCCCACTCATGTTACATAGTGACCAAGGCAGAGAATTTGAGTCTAGTCTGTGGCAAGAGATGTGTAATTGTCTGGCGATCTGCAAGACAAGAACTAATCCCTATAGACCACAGAGCGATGGACAGGTAGAGAGATTCAATAGGACTTTGATCCAAGTATTGAAGTCTCTGGTAAATGAGCAGATGGATGATTGGGATGAACAATGTGAATTTGTGGTACATGCCTATAATGGCACTGTACATTCGAGCACAAACTGTTCTCCTAATCTCCTCGTTTTTGGAGAGGATTTGATTATGCCAGCCGATTTGGTGTTTGGCGTAATAAGAATGAATCCTGAAACCCCTTGCCAGGTGATGTTTGTAGAATCCCTAGGGGATAACTTCAAACAAGCCTATGAGAGGGTTAGAGACGAGTTGCAGAAACCTGGGCGTTGGCAGAAAGTTGGCTATGACACAGGTCTAAAAGCTAGATTTTTTAATCTAGGGGATAGAGTACTGCGTCTACACCAACCTCTAGCCAACCTAAAATTAGCCAGCAATTGGGATGGACCTTTCACTATAACTCAGGTTATTAGTGATTGCACAGTGATTATTAAATCACAGCTTGGTAAATGTTACAAGTCAAATGTAGCGAGACTACGCCCATGGAGAGGGAGGGATACCTCCACCGAAATGTATGGTGATGGTCTATTGAAAGTAATGGAACAGAGTCATGTTAAGCAATTCAGAGTGGTACCGACCCGAAAGTGAGGACCCGGGCGGCCATGGAAGGTTGCAGACCCGAAGAGGGTGGTGCCCCCTGTCGTAACATCTGGAAAACAGGGGAAGATACAAAAAGTCTCGGCAGGCGCAGGTAAAAATAAGAGGAAAGGTCCTTCTAAGGCTAAGAAGACCTTGGAAAAGGCTCTTATAGATACCAGGTCAATAAAAGAGGCCTCAAAACCTCTTAGACGCAGTCCAAGGTTGCTAAAGACTGCCGTAACCTAGCCTGTTAACACAACGAGTGTGTTGTCCTGTACTGTGTACTGTTATATGTTGTAACCTAGTTCAGTGTATATTTGAGCCGGTCATGAGTTTCTGGAAAAGGCCCTATGACAATGTACCCATGGTTTTGGACGGATAATCCGGTGGATATGCTTATGCTATCCATAAACTCCATAATACCTAGCGAGTTGTCATGGTTGAACCCTGAGTACGGACGGACGACCGATCGGGTATTGTATTGTTTTTATGTAAGGGCGCGTGACCTAATTAAGGGCACGCGGGAAAGTTGTTGACCCATTTTCGAATGGTCACGTGAGGCACCGGTTTGATCATGCACAGCGATTCAAGTTCGAGTATCCCGCCATATTGTCTTATTCCTGCGAAGAAAGAAGACGTGGCCGAGGGTGGTCTTACTCTTGTTGGAGTCTGATAGCCCGTGACAGCCATATTCCGAGGTGTGCCCTCGTTAAAAGGCACCCGCCTTTCACTGGGTAAGCAGTACTTACTGCTTATCCGGTGGATTGGGATATTTTTTTTTTTTTTTTTTTGGACTAGCTCATTGCGTTAATGAACTGTCAGGTTCATTTATGTAACGCTATAGAGCCGACCAATTTTATTTATATTTCAAACAGATACCAAACAGTTGAAGTAAATATAGACTCCACATAATCAGACATATGTCATTATGTACAATAACAGTAAGGAAGCAGGCAAGTGTATCAAATCAATCACATAGTATTTGTTGAGATATATATCAATATGACACAAGAAACACAAAATACAATCAAATGATCATCAATGATATAATATTATATAATGATGAAAATATGCTGATCACATAAATAATATTTGGAGCGGCTTTAATTATTCGTTCTCCGCAACTACTGAACGGATTCCCACTTAAGGCCCTGAAGCTCCACGAACGACTTATGTCGAAGTGGGACCAAATGACCTCTGAGGATAGACTGGCGATCACTATGAGAACTGACCACCTCTGTCACTCGGTCGAGGGGAAGCACTTCCTCAAGAATGTGCGTTCCCATCGATTTGACATGTCAGCAGAAATGCACTGGCGTGTCAAAGTCCAGAGAAGGGACCCTGACGCAGTTGACCGACGTGGTAAACCCCGACCACACCCTGGTGGTGACCCTTGGACTCGGGATGCCAAGCGACCGAGGTCGGAGTCACAATCTCCAGCGATCTAGCAACCCATTTTTATATATAGTGTAACCAAAATTTTAGAATCCAAGGTGTCAGATTCCAATACCAATTTGCTGTAATACCCAACCTCACACAGCCTGTTGTTCTCGGCACAGATTTCTTAAGCACTACAAAATCTCAAATTGAATTTAATGTTGATCCTGAACAAATTCTCAAACCCATTAGGGCAGTGAGGGATTTTACCATCCCTCCATTCTCTAAACTTGCAGTATTGGGTAAAGTCACATCTACTCGATCACTGCAAGGCAAAACTGGAGTAGTAGATAACCTCCAAAGAAATAACAATGCCCCATATCTAGTTCAAAGGGCAGCAGTAACCCCCAGGGAAAATAACAAACACCCCCTAGTGTTACTTAACACCAGCAGGCGCCCACATGAAATCAAAAAGGGTGCCATCATAGCTCTATTTCAGGAAGTCAAGGAATCTGATTTAGAAAAACCTCAACAGGTGTCAGACACTACCACACACACTGATCAATCCATCTCAGCCATACGGCCTGAAGATGAACCTCCAGTCAGTGACACAGACTCAGACTGTGAGTCTACATATGCTGACCCTGAACCTAACTCAGTCAGACTCTCTGAAATAGCAGCTATACATAGTGAGGCACATGACCTTGAGCCAGAATTGGAAGAGAATGTTCCACCAAAATCTGTGCTCACATCAAAAGATCAGCATGATAGTGTCATACTAGTAATTGTGCATGATCAAGTTGTCATATGAGAAATATCATAAGACGAGTGGTATATAGTGTAATTACCTCAAGGCTCTTATAAATAGTGTTATTTCCAGTTGTCACTGGTTTATTCAGCTTTAGGCAACATGTAAGAAATATCAATCATACAGTAGTTAGTATGTAGGTAATTTGTACATACAGTAAATCTACAGTAGGTTATAAAGTATAATGTTCTGTTCCACTCCACCTGTGAGGTAACAATAGTACAATGTCCAGCATAGTTCTAGGTGGGTTCCCACACCTAGCTCCTGACCTGCTGCTTAGAGGAATAATGTAATAATGGATAACTTTACCCTCTGGTGGATGTCTTGAGGAAGATACCCTCTGGCCACTAATGATGGAAACCAATGCCTGTCTAGCATAGTTTCACCATAGTGCAGTGGTATAGCAGGTAGCAGGAGATGACTGGAGATGTTACCTCTGGAGCGGTTCTTGGTGTTCTGATTTCTGGGAGGTGCAGCCAGGCTATTTGTAGCAAATCTTGGAAAAGCACCTCAGACTGACTGGGGCCAGTGGCATCTGCCTAACTCTGCAATTGTTTGAGGGGAGGCTTTCATGTGTCACTGGGTCCACAAAGGACCCCCATGGGCGCCGCTGTGTCCCCCATTGTTTTGGTCGGTTGTG
This sequence comes from Acholoe squamosa, assembly GCA_949317995.1. Taxonomy (NCBI): domain Eukaryota; kingdom Metazoa; phylum Annelida; class Polychaeta; order Phyllodocida; family Polynoidae; genus Acholoe; species Acholoe squamosa. The sequence goes on along the minus strand of OX439045.1, from coordinate 77,089,626 downwards.
TAACTTAAAACCCCCATATCTCGGAAGTTTACGCCGTTACAACCGCCATTTTGCGCATGCGCAGAGTTGAATATGCCAGTTTATAATGCCCGCTTGATAGGCGCGTAACTCGCGCTGGTTCGTCTGTAGTGCACTCGGAGGTCTGACCGTCTAATTATGGGCTTTCCATAAATGCTTTGATATTTGACCTACGTCGCTCAGGAGCGACGCTAGAGCGACCGGACGGTTATGGCGTTGTGCTTATGTAACCCATTGTTCAGTTATTAGAGTGCTCAGACACTCATGACGGCGTCAGCGGTGCTCAGGCACCCGTGATGGCCGGTTGCATTCACTTACAAGTTATTAATTTGTGCATTGAACCATGAGGTCGCACACTGAGACCCTCATTTTTATTATATTGTGCAGTGAACCATTAGGTCGGACTCTTTGATGTCATAACCCCTGTCTAACTGACCTGGCTGGTGTGCAGTGGGGCATGAACGCTTCTTATACAAAGTTTGAGCGCTCTTATAGCTCTTAGAACCAACCTATGTATTAATTTCTTAGATATTCTTTGATTAATACAATAATATGTTAGAATTTATGGAATAATAAAATGGTATATCATAGAATACTCCCTCTCCCCCGAGAGAATGCGAAACTCCGTCATTTCGCCGAGGGAATGTACAATATGTAAGGGAACGATTATATTGTTACCGGTATTGATACTCAGGTGGAGCCACTGCTCCTACTACAGGTGTGTGCTACCTGGACAGGTGTGTGTTACCTGTCAGGTGCTGACCTACATTGCTGCTACCAACCCTCATGCTGGAGGGTCTGGTGCTTGGTCACAGCTGGGAAAAATTCTTTCATCATGGTGGTATGTGAGGCTTGCGAGTATGAATACCATGGCAATAAGAAAGCTTGTCCCGAGTGCACATGCCCCAACCCACGCTGGATGACAGGAGACCAGATGGTTGGACATAAAACAGCCGGGGAGAGCGACCAAGCACCCAGGGAGAGCGACATGGAGGAGAGCCCCCCCACAGAGGACCCACACTTGGAGCTATTACAGCAAATTAAGCAGGAGAAGGCCAAAAAGGCCAAAATCGACATACTTTCTAGGAGAAAGGAGCTAGAGCTGGAATTAGCGAGTCTTCGAGCCGGGAACAGCCGTTCTATTAGGGAAATGAACAATGGAATATGTGGTTGGCAAGGTGCTATGAGTGCGTTCGATCCCCAGGCTTCATCACTTACCGTTCCTCCGCTGGTCCCCGGCAATAATGCTTTGTCAGACCAAGCACAAGCGACCGAACACAGTGCGGTAACCTACGAAAGCGGGGAATCGAACGCACCTGTTCCTCCGCTGGTACCCAGCATGGACGCTCTGTCGGACCAAGCACAAGCGAATCTAAATATTTGCTGCGGAGGCCAAGATGGCCGACCTATCCTTCCTGTTGACAAGGTGCAGGCATTTGGCACAGCTATTTCAGGCCAAAAAGGCCTTCCGCAGGCCCTTAGGGTGGAGAAAATGTACTACAAAGACTCAACTGGTATGTTTCATGAATTTTCTAACCCAAACATTCCCAATATGGTCCAAATAAGCTCAGGAGATCCATCGCTCATCGGAGGTGTGGGTGTCAACAAAGCCTCCGGTGGTCGCACGCTCAACGGAGACCCCTCATACCAAGAATACCTTGCTTGGAGGAAGAGTAGGTCTGGATTATGCACTGATACTGATGCAAATAAGGGTAATTCTGCTGCGCTCCAGGGCTTACGTCCGCTTGGTGGGAATGAAGGACCCACACCCATGGGGGAAGGTAGAAATCCTTTACAGTCTGTGCACCGTAAAGGATTAATATATATATTTTCACCTTATTTGGAGTTATACTGTTTGTAAGAGGATTTGAAGTGATGGGGAGTGCTTCAAATGAAATTTTTGTGGTAGAGCTTTGTCAGTATAAACAATTTTCTCCTGGGTATAAGTACATTTCCGAGATTCTATATCTTTCCATACCTGGGTGTATTTGCTTATGTATCATCAATTTTGGGTACAATTTTCCATTTTTATGTACAACATACAATTTGGCAAATAGCGTGCAATTTTTGGCATTAATGTTCAATTTAGCGTGCAAATTGAACATAAATGACAATTTTAGTGTGCAAATTTACAATTTCGCGTGTAATTGCGTTCAATTGACAATTTTAGTCTGCAAATATATATCTCTCGCGTTCATTTGGCAATTTTAGTATGCAAATATACAATTTCGCGTTCAATTCACAATTTTAGTATGCCAATATATAATTTCGCGTTCATTTGGCAATTTTAGTGTGCAAATATAAAATTTCGCGTTCAATTCACAATTTTAGTATGCCAATATATATAATTTTTGCGTTCAATTGATAATTTCTGTATGCACATATATAATTTTGCGTACAGCTTGGTTACACATAAAAATGTTGATTTTTGTAAAAAATCCGATTTAGTGTATGGTCTTAAATCACAGAAGGTGTGCAAATGGGAATTTTGGTGAAAGTCAGCCCCCTACACTTAGGATTTTGATTTTTCACCAATTTTTTTTGGGTCACATTTTTGGGCTCAATGAGTTCTTGATGTTATATATGGGTTTTAGTGGTCCAATATCAATATTCTGACCTCCAGGGGGTTGAACATACCTAAAATTGACCCCTTTCAGCTAGGAAAATCAATAAAATCGACATATTTCATCATTTTTTGTAGAATGAGGACTATGTATGTGTCTGTCCACTTTTATTATGTAAATTATAGAGTCTTGTGGTGAAATAGGAGCAAAAATTATGTTCCTGGTCAGATTTTTTCTATTCTTCTGGAGCATTTTACTTTTTGTAAAGTGGTCTGTCCGGGCGATAATTTGGTCATTTGGTCCCCCCATTATATATCTAAAAGTGAAATGCGTTCAATTATGCCTTAAAAGATTTGCTACATGTTAGGGGTAATGTATGTTGAAAATAAAATTTGATTTCCTCCATAAACTTCACTGTGAGGGGGCAATAAGTGATTTTCCTTGAAAATCCCCCTTTTTTCTTGTCCGGGCGAAAAATTATGTTTCTTCCCCTCCTGTGTAGGATTAACACATTTAACTATCCTAACTAAGTCAGTTATTTACCCCCTACATATACCTAAGTGCCCAATGTATAAGACAATGGATTACTCTCCATCCTTTGTAGTAGCACGGATGGGATGTGCTATTTTGTCCGGGCGAAATCGTGTCCGGGCGAGTGACCATTAAATAACATGCCATGTTGAGGGGTTGATTTCCTACAGAAATTAAGATTTTATCTTAATGAAAATAACAGCTCTAGATCATTTGGACCTGTAGATTACAGAAATCACATTGTTATGTATGTCAGATGTGTCTTTTATATCATAAAATGAGTGTACTTATAATAAATGTTTGTGACTCTTGGCATATGTCCGGGCGAATGACATTTGAGTAATATGCCATGTTGAGGGCTTGATTTTCTACAGAAACAATTGTCATATTACCATGACAATATCAGATCTAGACCATTTTGACCTGTATATCATGAAAATAACATGTTTCTTTATGTCAGATGTGACCTTATTATCGTAAAATGAGAATTCTTTTAACGGTTTTTACCACGATTCTGCCTACATTTCTTGTCCTCACACAAAATTCAATATTCCTGCCCCTCCTCTGCACAATAGGGATATTCAAATATCCTAACTATGCCAGTTATTTACCCCCTACATATACCTTATTACTCAGTGTATGGGATAATTGATTGCTGCTAAACCTTTGCAGTATCAGGGATGGGAAGTGTTTTTTTGTCTAGGTGAAATTGTGTCCGGGCGAGTGACCATTGAGTAACATGCCATGTTGAGGGTTTGGTTTCCTACAGAAATAATCATTTTATCTCATTGAAAATCACAGATCTGGACCATCTTAAGCAGTAGATGATGGAATTCACATTGTTATCTATGTCAGCTGATTCCTTGCTATCATAAAATGAGCCTACTTTTAATGGATTTTGATCACAATTCTGAACATAATGTCCAGGCGAGTGATGAACTACAAGGTATTTTGAACAGAAATTACAGATTTTTTTCCCAATCAAACTATATACCACCTGAAAGTACATGCCGTGGGCATTGTATTCCATGTAATCAATAGTTCCTACCATAGTCTGTTCAGCTTTTATATAGAACAGAAAGAAATAATTATCTTAGAATCTGAGATTTACTTGAATTCCAGGCTAGGCCCTATAGGAAAATGACCTGAGGGCAACGCAAAAAGCCCATTACGTCTGACTACAATACTCAAAACCCAACCATTAGACCCAGTACTACAAGCAAAAACATAAAAACAGTGGACCAGAAGCATATCAAAGGGCTTTTTGAATCAATAAAGGGAAAATACCACAAATGGTCACTCGGGAGGACATCATTTCCAGGTAGATAGGTTCTGGGCATTGCCATAGCAACGGCTTTCATATTTAACTCATAATATTTCATGTGCTGTTACCCCAAGACCTATACACTATCCACAAAAAATATTTTTGAGATACTACATAATTTTTTCTCAGACCTCTCAAAACTCCACCAAGGCCTATTTGCACACTTTCTATGATTTTTGACCGTATGAATTGGGTACAGACATACAGTATAATGTGCAACATACAATTTTTAGTGTGCAAAATTGGGTACAAGCGTACAATCTGGTGTGCAACAAACAATTTTAGTGTGCAAATTGGGGACAACGTACAATCTGGTGTGCAACATACAATTTTAGTGTGCGAATTGGGTACAACGTACAATCTAGTTTGCACTGTACAATTTTTGGGATTTGAGACAAATTTTTCCGAGGACCGGAAAAACAAAGTACTTCATGTACAATAGGCTCGTTTGTCTCTGAGTTACTCTGTGATTTTGCTATATGGGTGTATTAATTGGCAATTTCGGCAGTGGGCCGCTGCTTTTTATTGACTTTTCCCTAGCCTTCTTGAGTATGTGTCCCTGAAAGAGATTATTTGGTGAGTATCTTAAGTAAACATTTTTCATGTCAACAATTTTCTCAACAATTTTTTTTTTCATTCATTTTTCCAACAATTTTCTTGGATACCTAAAGTGTGTCACCTTGGAATAGTATACAAGTGCTAGTGGGTACAAAAACTGTCTTAGTTATCTACCTGCATTCATGTATATTAATGTTAGATTGCTACAATTTTACAATTTGTAATTTGCAATTTCGCAATTTTGCGCATATATGCGCGCATTAATCATCGATTTTGTGAGAATACCATAGATTTTCATATTATACATCAACAAGTGGCTGTGTATATTTTCTAAATTTTTTTTTTCTAATACTTTGATAATTTCATTGACAGTGGAGGTGTGTCAGGAATGAGATGTGAGTCTCCTCCCTGATGTGCTCATGCAGTGGTGGCACTTGAGGTGTTAGGTGCCAGATTCTGGCATGTGTCTGTGGCAGTGCCTAGCTTGGTGTCAGTGGACAGTTCAGGGTGGGGGGGGGTGTGTGTGTGTCCATTTAAGGAGTGGGTGGCTGGTATTGGAGTATCAGTTCCTCACTGGAAACCTCTGCTGCAACATCATGGCTCACCTTCAAGCTATCCTTGAATTGCCTGTCTCCCAGGTGATGGTGGTGGGGAGTCCGGCTAGGGCCCTGGTGGAGGCCAACCAGACCATACACTATGGCTATATAGTGAAAAATTTCAGAGAGATCAGTGAGCATGGTGATGTGCTGGTTTACATGTATTCCTGCCACTACTTTCTGGGTTCAGCCTTACGTCGGGGGGCCACTGTGGCCCTTTTGGCCAGGGCCTTGAGTAATATAGGGTTCTGGCCCATGGACTCTAACTTCGGGCCGCGGGAGCGAGTGTTGTGGGATTATTTGTTGGCAGTCTCCTTCATTGATCTTGCGGCATCCGGGGACCCATCTAAGGCAGCTGAGTACGGACTGGGATCGATGGAGGCCCGACTCGTTGAGTGGGATCATGACCACGGCCACATGTATGGATCGGACTCCCACTCTCCCGTCGATGTTGAACCCGAGGATCTGTGGTAGGATCCCGACTGACTGAAACCTAGGGTGTAAAAACCCGCCATCCCAAAGGCCCTTTTCAGGGCGGGAAAATTGTCCGAAAAGTTCTGAATACTGTCTCTGATATGTTGTCTCCTGGTGGTGGACTGGGGGCAGTCTAGGCTGTGGGCAGTCTAGGCTGTTTCCACAGTCACCGGGGAGGGCTGGTGGTTTAGAAAATTAGCAATAGTCTGCATGTTTGACCTTGCGGTCTCCTCCTGTTGTTCGTCAATAATTATATCTGTTGTATTTTCCAGTGCTGTCATGGTCACCGGGCTGGTGCCACAATCATTCTGGAGAAGCATGGAGTAGTACAGTCCTTTGTTTTTAAGGGCTGGTATGGTACTTAACCTAGTGCGCCAAGGTAGGTGTATCACCTGAGGGAGGTGATAAGCAAATTCTCCTCTCTGTGTTGTTATAACTGCTGGTCCATTCCAGGTAAATATAGCCTTAGGTAGTGGGAAGGTTTTAACCACTATATCCTTATAGGTAGGGGCAGCTGCTGATTTAATCTCATCGAATTCATGTGGTATTGGCCTCAAGGGTAGCGCAAAGTTTGAGTCTCCACAATATATTTTAAAATATATTGTGGGGTTTGTGCGCTTGGCCACATTTTTCTTGCCACAGTGTGTCTGTGCAAATTTCTTAAGGTACTTCATTATTCTGTAGGCTGAGTAGATGGTCAGGGTGAATAATATAGCAATTATCAGGGTGTGGGTTTCCTGAATTGTGAGGAAAGGGGTGTGGGTTTCCTCTGTAGGGGCTAATTTGGTAGGATTCTTATCTGGGAGCAATTTGTGTAGGGGCAGCTCGGTGACTAGTCTAAATGCTTTGGCTGTAGGCAGGTAGGCTACAGTCCCTCCTAGTCTGTACAGTTTGAGTAGTATGTATACTATAAAAATGTGAGCTGATATCCCTAGGATGAGTCCTAAGCTTTGGAAGATTGGATGCTCTGTAACTCGACGTAGGTGTGATTCTACGTAGCGTGTTTCCATTGCCTTATCAAGGTTGGAGGCATCTTTTAATAATGTTTTGGCAAAGGGCTCTAGGTTTAGTTGAGTAATATCATCCATGATTGGATTTTCCTGTAGTTTCTCTAAGGTTCTAGAAAGGTTTACTACTGGGAAATTTGGAAGATTCTCTCTTTCATCTGGTTTGGTTTCAGAAATTTGGTTAAGTGCTGCCATGAATGGTAAATTAATTGTCTTGAGAATGTAATGAAATGATAAGGTTGAGTTACAGGGCAACCTTGTGTTTGGAAGAGAAAATTCTCCTACACTGATTGTGCACCCACAGGGTACACCTATGATTGAGTAGGACTGGGCTTTTCGAGTTTCAGACGTTTTACCATGGCAGTTGATAAAGTAATGGGGTTCATTAGTAGTGACCAGATACTCATCTTCAGAAATGGAAATAGCATGGGTGGTAGGTGCTTGCAGTGGTGAAACTGTAAACTTGCAATGTTCCTTAATCTGTTGAGCCTGGTTAGTAAAAATGGCTACAGGGCATGTAGGCCTGTGTTTATAAATCCTACCATTTACATCTCTGCATACCTTTACTGTAGTACCTTCACATGCCTGCATATCTGCTGAGTCCAATTCGATGAATAATGATTCGTCGTAAGATACTGCTAGAAACTCAGTTGTGGTTTGTAATTTGGTGACTCCTCTGGTGGGGGTCTCCTGTGTGTCTATAGGCATGGGTGATGTAATCATTTGGTACAGTTTGAAGGTCGAGGTGGTAGATTGAATTATAATGCCAGATGAATATATATATGGTGAGCTGAGTAAGTGTATGAGGTCAGCTTCTGTGAATAATAGAAATCTAAGTCATTAATTGCGACTTGTGATCCAGGGTGTGTAATCCTAAGTTTGTTATTAATGTCAATTAAGTATCTAGCAAGGTCTGAGGGTGGTACTATATCAGGGGTTAGGATTCCTGATGATAGCATCCTCAGGGCTGCATTTGTCCTTTGCAGTGATTGAACTGTATTCATTCTTGCTGCTATGATGATTAATGCATCATTTAATACTTGCATTTTTTCCCTTTGAGTTTTCTCGTGCCTTGAATATGAGTCAAGTGACCTGGAAATGTTAGAGGCCCAAAGGTTGACGGTGTCACCTATGGTGTTGATTGTGCTGTCCAGTACCTTCTTATCTTGGACGTATGCTTTAACAAACTTATCTTGTCTGTCTGTGATTTTTTCAATGAGACTAGCTGCTTCCTGATCTTGTTTAGCAAATTTTCTTAGTATTTCATCTATGTTCTTGAGCTGTCCCATTACTTGGTTTACATCTTCTACTGTGGCTAGACCTAGCACACCGCGAAACAGGGGTGCTAGAAAACCCAGTATGGCCTCTCTTTTGGCCTTGTCTAATGTGTTTATGGGGTTGGATAGGAACAATTTGATGGAGGCTAATGTTTCATTTATCTCCTTGTCTGCAATTTCCAGCAAGGTGTCAAGCTCTTTGGCTTGTTGGATTATTTGACCAGAGGTATGATCTTGTAGAGTAGGAGTGGTCAATTGGAGTATTCTATCCCTTATGGATCCTTGGGTAACGGGTGCCCGAGGTATCTTGTAGGGGATAGCTAACAACAGTGTTGTGGTTGTATGTCCATTGACCAATGGTTGAGGGCTAGGTTTGAATACTACTCCTATGTTTTGTCTCACCACAGGTGTATAACCTGCAGTAAGTGGTTCTATAGTATATAATAACAGCATAGTTAGCAGTATGGGTGAAACTCTCAGTCTCCCCATGGTGCTTGTGTAAAGCAAGTTTTGCTGTTTAAAGTCTGTTCAAATTTGTAGTGATTTGGTGCTGGTAAAGTCTAAGTGTATGGTGTAACACTTTAAATGAAGTGGTTCAAACTGTACCTTTGCAAGATTGAGCTGTCTTGGCAATATGTCCGGTGAGTCTATAGAGATTGACCAGTAAATGGTAAGGTCAGGTTGAAGGTGAAGTAGGTGTGTTCTTTATCCTAGTGCAGTCTCTCCTAATGGAGAAGTGGGCTGGCTAATTCCCAAGTGGGGTCCTGTGGACTTGTGTTCCAGACTGCAGCTGGATGAAGACTGATGGTGGGCTATGATCCACAGTGCTTCTTATGTAGCCTACCCTACCCACATCCATTGTGGGCCTGGTATTGTTTCTCTGGAGTCATGTACCTAATCTCCAGTGTCTGCAACTGTGGGGTTCTATTGTGTAATCTGTGTACTGGTAATCAGCTCCTCCTGTCATCCAGGACAGCCATTCATGACCGTCTAGACAGTTGTCTGAGTGTAGCTTATAAGGGCAATTGATCTCTATAGACTGCTGTGTTGGCATAGCGCGCTCTTTCATGTGGGGATTAGGCTTTAGACACTCCATTGTGTTACCCTTACTCTTCTTAGACTTCATGTCTGCTTTACTTGGAGGGTCCCAGTCTTTGACCATTCAGAGGCAATAACCTACTGATATATTTACAAATTTGATTGGCTTTATATACATATAAGTAATTCATTATCAGTCACACATGTCTTATGTGTGGATGAAGAGAATTTGTAATACATTTTGAAAATCTTATGTTCTTTTGGTATCTCAATTTGTTTCTAATTTCTTGAAACTGCACCACACCTAGATGTTTTTCTTAGTATGTGGTGTGCAGGCCTAGGCTTGATAGGGCCTATGCCTGTGGTTTCTCTTGTAAGGGTGATATCATTTTTGTTCCTTACAATTTTGTTGTAGTATTTGGCTTCATGTGGAATAAGCCTGTATGCAAATTCATTGTTTCTGACAGCCACAACCTTTTTCAGTCTGTCTATGTGCACTGGTCTGGCCACCAATAGATTGGTGTCCAAGTTTTTGAGTTTGGCACTTGTCAAACTAGGTCTATCTACTACAACATATGGTCCCATAAAAAGGGGTTGAAGTTTCTTACACTCCGTGTTGGTCAGGATTCTTGGTATGTTTAGGTACACCATGTCGGTGACCTTGATTTCCTGTGGTGTAAGTTTCTTATCATATCTATCCTTCCTTTCCTTTTGTAGCTTGGCGACCCTTTCTATGGCTTTCCTCCTAGAGGTATCCTGATTTGTTATCATGTAAGCTACATGGTCTGCTACGGTGGATATGTCTTCCTGTATTCCCAGCCCTAAGTCCATTGGAGTGGCTGGGTTTCTTCCATGAAGTAGGAAGAAAGGGGTGAATCCTGTGGTTTGGGATTCAGTGTTGTTTAATGCAAAGGTTATGGGTTCAATGAATGAATCCCAGTTGTTTTGGTGCTTTGAGCAGAATGCTCTGAGCGCTGTGCCTATGCTAGCATTGAATCTCTCTACAAGCCCATTTGATTGTGGCCTGTATGGTGAGGAGAATTTATGTTTGATCTTGAGGTGTTAAGTTAACTTTGTGAATTTTGCACCTGTATAACATGTTCCATTGTCTGTTTGAAGAGTGGCTGGTGTTCCATGATGACAAATTATATTCTTGTAGAACTCTGCTGCTGTTGTCTCAGCTTTTAAGTCAGTAGTAGCCCAAGCTGTTGCATATCAGTAGTATATACATGCAAACTGAGCGCAATGGATTAGCTACTAACTAGGTCATGACCTACTGGTAGACCGGAAGTGACCTAGTTTCAGCCAATCAGAGGGCTGGATTTGACAGGAAGTGACGTCATAAGGTCATGACCTAGTTTTTTCGACCAATCAGAGAGCTGGATTCCATTTGACCTAGTGACCTGACCTAGATGCATAAATTAAAAGAATTGTGCAATACCTAGAGCTGACCTACTTACAAACCGGAAGTGACCTACTAACCTACTTGCAAAAACGTATGACCTACGTATGAGGGTGCATTGCGCAATGCTTGTAAGAATTTACACAATAACCATGACTCATTTTCTGATGCAATGTTCCTATGAATTTACGCAATACTTATGACTCACTATTTTGATATGAGATTAAATGCAACAAAGACACATCTCGTTTTTTTTTTAAATTCAATCTTTTTATTTTTTCTTCCTATCAGAGTACATGCTAGGTATGAATCATTATAATCAGATATGCTTTGCAAGCAGAGTACATGGATATTATATGGAAAATGAATTCTTGTTGCAGTACCAACTGCACCCGGTCTTGGCTGGAGTAGGACTTTGACTACGGTCCTCTAAGGCCCGCATTCTCTCCATTAAATCTTTCAAGGCTTTTCTTCCTATGTCGTTCTCCTCCAGGGCTACCACTTTGTCCATTAACTCGGCCATGATGATGAGAATCTTGTCTATTACTTCCGCCGTGCTCTGAAGCCCGTCTATCACGTCCAGTTCACGTTTAACTTTTCCTTTCACCAAAAGATTGCTCACGTCTGCTTTGACTGCTACTTCTTCTGGACTCATCTCGAAATTCATTGCCTCTTCTTCTCTCTTTTTCTCAGGAAGGGCCTGACTATTTTGTCCATTAAGTTGAAGGGGACCTGAGAAAACCTTTTCACAGTGTGGTGTGGATCCTTGGTCCGACATGTTTCTATGAGGAAGTTAATGCAGTGGGCTCCACACGTTTTAGCGTAAAAGTTTTGCACTTGTTTTCTGCTGAACGACCCGTGACCATCTGACGACTTTTGCATGAACCTCTGGTGATATATAGTAAACGGAGGTAAGCCATAGGGATCAAAGTAGAATACATTCCCGTTATGAGAAACGTAAAATGCCACCCAGTGCTGACCAGGTTTAGAGCTTGGATCTGTGTTACTGACGAAACATGTAGAGGGAATTGGTTTTTTAGGACATTGATTACTGGCAAAAGTTCCCAGGTAGAAACGCCTTGTGTGTGGATGGTTTCCCAGTGCACCTGTTATGTCTGAAGTTCTCATTTTTTTCTCAGTTCATGTGGTAGTCTGTGACAGGAAGACAGTCAGCCGTTAGTTGGATGTTGTTGTCGTAGAAGGAACACAAGACGGCAGATATGGCGTGAGTAGTCGGGGCGGCAAACCTAAGGGAAATGCCCAGCTTTCCTTGCTTGATGAGATTTATACGACTGTCTTCAGGTGCTCTGTCTGGGGTGAGGTCGAAAACAAAGAAGGAATATCCATCTTTGAAATCTTCCAAAGTTATGCCACAGTCTTGCCCCAAAGCCGACAGCCCACTGTCTATGAACATTTGACTGTAGGCTCTGATGCAGTTGCCTGTTTCGAAGTCGGTCTTCAACTCAAACTTTTGATCGTCATATCTCACGCATATTTCCTTCACGTTGAAATGCCTGCAGTTGAAAGGATTTTCTGTCTTAGTCCCAGCAGCTGCTGTTTCCTTTATCATACACAAGACTATCCTGGTGGGGATCTGAGTAGTGTCAGGTTGAGTCCAACTGTAGTCTTGTGAGCCACCGTCCAAAGTGTGTTTAGTTACTTTACACCTGGCTATGTGATAGTTGAAAGGGCCCCAATGTGGATTCCTGACACTGCTGACGTGAGTTTTCACCACCTCGTCTTCGACACATTTTTGGAGAAGTGTCATTTCAGCTTTGGTGATTTTGACCCAGTAGTTTTGATCGGCTGCTTGCATCATGTAGTAATTGGGCTGATTTTTTTCGAATATGAACTTGATTTCACAGTTCGGAGGCAGCACCTTGCACTGTTTAATTAAATCCAGGTGCGGCTTCATTACTAAGGCATGCTTGTTGCGGGCACTGAACTCTGCTCTCCGTGCCGTCCATCCAGCATTTTCGCCCGCTCTGGCTTCCATGTGACCACAGGTGTCTTTCATGTACTTTTGACACCCTTTCAACCGAGTCTCTTTGTCTTCTTTGTTGCAACAAATTGTGTCCAAAATGTAGGCCTTGAGACCATAGTCTTCATTGTTGCCGGTGACTTTCTCTCCATTTATCAGCAACTGGCAGGAAGCAAAGAGAGCGTGTGCCAAGTTGTTGACTGGAGCAGCTTCTATGCCTACGGCAAGGTGAGTTGTTCCATCTGCCGCCACGGCTTCCAGTTCCATGTACAGCTCAGTTTCTGAGAGGTCTGTGTACAGGTTGCTTGGTTCGAAGGTGAAGTCAAATGATTCAGTGTGTGGAGTCAGGGCATTGTTGGTAGTTTTGGTTATTTTTTGACATTTTAATATGTCCTTTTGAGTGACAGGCAAGGCGTGTAGGTCTAGTTCACCTACTGCACATACCTGACCCTTGGGATGAAGGAGACTCATGACTAGAACAAGGTCCTTCCTCTAGCTTGTCCTCTGCCTCTGCCGCGTTGCCCCTTACGTCCTCCGCGCTTGCCGGTTGCTCGTCGTTTGACTGGAGGAGGTTCAGATGTACCTTTTATGTATCCTTGAGCAGAAGAAGCAGCCCTTTTGAGTAAGTTCTTCCCTGTAGCTTTACTTCTCCTAACTACACTTTTCTTGAAGCCTTTTCCTGTTACCATGTCGGACAAGACTCCAGCTCCTGTAGTAAGCAAGGCTTTGCCTGCAGATTTGGCAGCTGAGCGTCCTATTTTACTTAAGAGGGGAACAGCTCCTCTCAGTAAACCACCTATTAACGAACCAAGTCCGTGCCCTCTTTGTCTGCCCCTGCCACCGTACGCTGGTAAAGCACCGTTCCCAAACTGTGATTTTCTGTAGTATTCAGCGTACTGACCCCTAGGGGCCAGGTATGGAGGTGTTCCATAGTAGTGAAGCATGGTAATATACTCCTATCCTTGAAGAGGTCTGAAGGCAAGTACCACCGACACTGATCCGCTTTCAAATGGTATAGGTTCCCCAGTCTTGTCTCTTAAGTATATCCCTATCTGTCTGAAGGTGGTTTTAGTGACTGGCAGATATATCAAGTTCTGGAAACTTATGGTCTGCATGTCACCGTTGTAGCGATTTATGTTGATTTGCCTCAGAAGGGGTGCTTTAGAATCACCCACAAGACTGTGCTTGACTATGTCAGAGTACACGAAAGCACATCGACTTTTGTACTGAAGGTCTACCACGTAGGGGCTTTGTGTTTTTCCACTTAGGAAAACACTTCCGTCAAAACCTAATTGTTTCCCTAAGTTTTCTGGGAGTTGCATGACCACACCAGGAGGCAAGGAAACTACACTTTTCATTGTGTATTTGTTGTAGTGAAACACGGTGGCTTTGTTGTTTTTCCTGTAGTTTCTTAGTTTTCTCACCAACATGCTCTGTAGTTTATTTATGGTCCTGTTCAAGTATCCTATCAACTCTGAGTTGCTTTCCAGGTTCACACCTTCTAAGGCAAACATATTGTAGATACTACCTTCCTTGAAGTAATACTTAGACAGGTATCTGCTAATTTCCTTGAAGCGTGTACATATTTTCACAGCCTGTAACTGACTGGGAGAGAGCGGAGAAACATTAGCAGAGTCTGTGAAGACGGCCTTTTCTTCAAAAAAAGAAAGAGACCTTTTTTCCCTGTCATCCATAGACATCACTTCAGCCACAGCCGACGATATTTCCCTTTTCTCTCTGCCTGCCGTGTCACGCTCCCCCTCAGCCTCCTCCTCTTCCTTTTCCTCCTTCTCTGGCGTGGGTTGGTTAGAAGTGAATCCTCCAGATGGCGTCTCAGTCGCAGCAGCAGGAGTCGGTGGACTTTCACTTGCAGGACCAGCAGGAGGAATGGTTTCAGTCGATCCCACAGGGTTGACATGACGTAGGTTTTTCGTTATTTTTACTCCTCTCTTCAAAGCAGATTGGGCTGATAAATTTGATGTAGAGCTTGAAGCTCTACTGAAGACACTATGGGCTCCTGGTTTTTCCAGAGGAAAAAATTCTCTTCTGCGTTTGTTCAATAAAGCTACTACAGAGCGGAGGTTGTTTGTCAGGTCGTTTTCTCCCTGTACCAAGAGAATGGGTTCTTCTTTGACGTTGTACCACGTGGTAGGACAGGTTATTTCTTGAAGAGCACACTCTAACTGAGTAGGAGAGTTAATGTATTCTGCCAAAATTGTATTGTAACTAGTTAAAGTGTTGTCAGGAAAAACGTTCATAGATGAGTTACTAGGTAAAGTTAAGGTAAACGCCATTTGCTTATGTTCTTGACAGGTTCCCAAGAGTTAAACTTGTCTCCATAACCCTTCCACTTGATCAAGGCTTCTCTTTTCTTGCCTTTTCCTCTGTATTTTACTATTTTTTCTATGTTGTAGCGTCTTCCGTGACGGACTTGCACCTTCTGAACTTCAGGTTCGTAGAAGCTTCCTTTTATCTCTTCTCCAAGGAGATCTTTCAGGTGGTACCCTTTGGGCGAAATGTTGTCGACTGTGTATATTTCCTCAGTCCAGTTAGGTTCGTACCCTCTGTTAAATGTTTTCTTTGTTTTCAACATTCGCACTTGATTTTTTCTCTTCAACTGAAGGACAGGAACTTTTTTCTTTTGAGGTTGATCGTACAACCTGTAGAACAAGACTTCAGAGTTGTCTTTATTTATGTCTGAAGGGGCAGCTCCTAAGGATTTGTGGTAAGTCAAATTGTAGGACTTAACCAAGTCGGGCAGCAAGTCAACCCATTTGTAGTTATTGAAATGAGAGAAACATCTCCACATTTTTCCTTGTAAAGTAGAGTTGAATCTTTCGGCTAAGGCACACTTCACGTCGTCGTTCTCTCCTGTGAAAAAATTGATTTTTTGATCTTCACAGTGTTTTTTGAAAATTTTGTTGACAAACTCTTTGCCCTTGTCAGTTTGAATTTGTTGAGGTTTTCTTTCTTTGCTCATTTTTTTGAAAGCCTCTGTCACGTCATCAGCTCTCTTACTTTTCACAGGTTGTCCAAAACCATACCTTGAAAAAACATCTATTCCCGCTAGAATGTACTGGTATCCTTTGTTTTCCTTTGAAAATTCTCGCATGTCTATGAGGTCAAGTTGCCACTGTTTGTCTATCCCCCATGTTTGTGTTTTTCTTCTTGGAAATCTTCTCTTGTAAGGTTTGTGTCTGGTGTAAGCGTCTACATCTTCCAAAGCTTGTTCTATGTTTTTTTTCTTTGTTTTCTTGAAGTGATGACGTTGAAGTTTAGATACGCTGGTGAAACTTCCAGGTTGTTTAGGATCTGTGTAAAACCTGAGGACATCTTTTTTCAAAGCCTTGTGCGCCATATAAACTTACGTCCAGTTCCTTTTTGACTTACTTTCCTCTTCTTGATAGGGGAAGCTCTTTTCAAGGGACTGGCAGCAAAGGAAGGACTGTGCCCTGCAAAAGCCGACTTGTTTTTGACAAAGTTTAAGGTGGGGTTCAGCCTTTTAACTGCTCTCATGAAAACCTGACTTCCTTTAGGTTGGTCCTTTTTCAAAGACTTTGGTCGGGCAGCAAAAGCTAACAAATCTGTTATGTCAGTTCCATTCACACGTTCCCCGTTGACATATATTTCTCCGTCTCTGTTCCAATTCAAAATTTGACTTCCGTGACGAGATAATTCTCTGTAGAGATTTTTAGCAGTCGTTCTGTAACTTGCAGGTGTTCTTTCTTTTATGTCGGCGTCCATACCCTCTGTGTTGTCTCTTGCACGAGGTTTAAAACCTTCCTCCCCTTTGAACTCGTCTACACTGTCTCCGTCTGAATCGTCAGGAAGTGGTGGATCGTCTCTAGTCTCTGTGAAAGTGTGGTCATCATCGTCGTCGCCGTCGTCGGTGTCTTCTAAAGAATTGTTTACACCCCCAGCTGCTGCTGCTGCTGCTGCTCCTGCAGGGCCTTGTCCTACTGCTCGACCAGGATAGGGACCTTCCCTACGTTGTCCTAAGGCCTTGGCTTTTTTAGTTAAAATTCCCGACTTTATCATAAGTTGATTGTACTGCCTTAACTTTTCCTTCAGTTTGAGGTTAGGAGAGTTAAGCACCTCATGTGCTTTACTTTGAAGGTGGTTCAGGACTTTAACCAGGCTGGAATCAGGAGTTAAACCTTCTCTTAAAAGTTGAGTGCTGTAGTACTGGTCTTGAACACTAGGTCCAGGCTGGGGAGGAGAGGAAGGACTAACAAAAGAAGGTTTTTTTTCTCGGGGAACAAGATCCGCCCTTACGAGGGCCATCCTTGAATAAGACATGATTTTTTATCGACGTGCTCCTATGAGACCTGTTATCAGGGGTAAGGCGAGGCCCAAAATGGTTCCCAAAAATCCACCCCTTTGCTCAAAGGTTTTCCTCTTCTGCTTAACGGTAGCCTTGTGCCTTGTGACTGACTTGAGTTCTTTCTTGTAGGGTGATAAACGTTTGACTGCGTCGGACTCGTTACGCAACAGGTTTTTGTTCATTACGTTGACGCAAATTTGACTCATCAACCTAATGACCTCATCGCTGAGACCTTTGATAATGTGGGAACACTCTGCCGAGGAACACTTGGATATGTGTTTCAACAAGTGGTAATGTTTCCTAATTGTTTTAAATTTTCCTCCAGAAGGAGATCTTTTGGTCACCATTCTATCTTTTTCTTTTCGAAGCTGAAGCTTGAGGAATGAAAACCAAGGTGTTCCAAGGAGTTGTTATGCTGTTTCTTACCCTAAGCTCGTTAGGTGTGCTCTGCTTAAAGTCCAATAGGATGTATGAATGTTTCTCTTTGGTTTCTGAGTTATATACCTCCGTCAAAAAGGATTTCTGTCCTGGAAAGGCCTGTTTGCTTATGTGCCCTATCTGACTCATGTCTCTAGGGTTTTTAAAAACAACTAGGTAGTGTGCATTTAAGCTCAAGGTTCTGAAGGCAGGATTGTTGAAAAACAAGTTTTGAGTAACAAAAATTACACTTAAACTGCGATGGTGAGAGCCCACAGTGAAAAGTTTCATTATGGTGGGAACGTACTCGGGATCCATGAGATCGTCTATTACGACCAGTCCATGTTTAGTCACGTCTCTTTCATCCTCGAACAAAAAGTTTTCTGAAAAAAGACCTTTGTTAAACTTAACCCCCAACTTCGCCATTTCGTCGAATCCATCTTGCCATTGACTGTAGCAGTAGTATATGTCGTGTATTTTTGGAGTAACAAGCTCGTCTACACCTTTAATCAACTTGAAAACAAGTTGACTTTTCCCACAAGAAGTAGGTCCAGCTATGATCATTGTGAAGGGGCTTTGTAGACGTGGGTCAAAAATGATCTCCTTTTCCTTGTGATCCATGTTGGACGATATCTTAAACCAAAGTGACCAAAGGAGCAACCTCGTCCTCTTTTAAACCAGTAGAACCCTTGTTCAAACCTTCCACGTAAAGAGCTACATCAGAAAGTCCCATGTTGTATAGACTGGCTATTAGGCAGCTTGGATGAGATATTTCTCTATATTTCCAAACAATCAGAACTTCGAATACAGGATTTGTGACACCTTTTTTCCCTGGAACAGGGGTGGATATCAGGTTAAGCTCGTGGTCGCTCAATCCAAGTTGAGTTCCCAGTTTCCTCCAGTCAAGCATTTCGAACTTGTCTGCCAGGTTGACGAACAAAGTATCAACTTTCCACTGTTCTGGAGGAATTTCACAATGGTCCACTACGTTGTAATATCCCATGTACCATCTACAATAATCAGTTAGATCGTAACGACCTATGTCACTTAATGCATGTCTCAATACCATCCACTTGCAACGCACGTTCTTTCTGCTCCATGAAATAAGCATTTCTCTCCCCATAGAACGAAGAGACGGTATTTTCTCCATGTAATCCATTAAACTTAGTCTAAGTCCTAAGTAAACCCCTAATCGAGGGTAGTCTTTTTCAGATATTTTTTCACTGACCTTGAATAACGACTCGTCCGAAAGGTGAAACTCCATAGCGTCCAAATAAAAGGCGTTGAGCAAGTAAGGTAGGCAGGTAGGAAGGCAGGTAGGTTATGACAGGCTAGAAAGCATACAGTTGACTTATATAGGGTAGGGTAGGGTAGGGTAGGTGGGTAGGTGGTTTAGGTGGGTGGGTGGGTGGGTGGGTTAGGTGGGTTATTTTGGGCGGCCAGCCCGGGCCAACAAGCCCCAAACCCCCCATACTTGAGGGGTGCCCCCACCCCCCCACCCCATAGTTTTTTAAACCCAACCCCACCCTTTCCTACCCTACCCTACCCTACCCTACCCTACCCTATATTATCCTACCCTATTCTATCCTATTCTATATATTTCTCCCATTCCCTTCCCCCTGTTTAGGTAAGCATGTTACATCGTTCTTCGTTCGTTTAAATTTGTTATGACGTTGAGTGTAAAGCGAGCTGATTGTGGTGAAAACAGTGAGTAAGGGAGATAAGCTGGGTGCACCACATAGCCAGATAAAACCAAACTTTTTCTTTCTCCTCTACACTGAAACGATCCAGGGACGATGATGGGATGTGAAATATGGAGCAGGAGGAAAACAAAGTTTTGGTTTCTAAGCACTCAGCTAGAAGTTCCAAAATAGACATGAAGAAATGAAGACGCTGGTTAAGTAGGCGGGGATTTTCTTTGGCGTGATGCTCTTCTGCCGCTTTCAATGCTTCCAAATGGAAGGGGTTTTTCAGTGGGCCCTTTCCCTTTTTTCCATGCTTCAGGGCATAACCCAAGGTTTCCACCGCTGAAAATTTCGACAAGTTATGACTCAAAACCATTTTCCTCAAGGTTTTTCTGTCTTTGGATGTAAAACTTGATTGCACTGAAGAAAAAACTAAGTATAATTTTTTCCAGTGAAGAACACATTCTTTCAAGTATTTGCACACGTACCTGAAACAAATTGAAGAGCAACATATAATTTCATTTCTTTCCCTCACGTATGTCAGAACTTGAGTGTCGTCGGGGTAACGTTGTTCTAATACACGCTGCAGGGAGTAACGCGACATAGTAGGTCGAAGGTTGTCGTGTCAAATAACGATGGTTTAGTCCCCGTTTAACCTTTATAGGAAACCTGTCAGTCTTTCCTTATCGCACTTTCCTGAAATGATTTATTGCTCAAGGACGAAACAAACGTCAGGGTCAGTGCCTGAGCGTTCTGAAAAGAGGGGAAAACATGTGGAAGGGTGGGTTTGGCCCAGGGGCCTTACCCGGAGGATCATCGTTTATTTTTGTTCAGTTTTATTAGGAGGACCAAAAATTAGATACGGGGTAGGCTGTTACCACCTTCAGCTGACCTTTTTCATGGGAGGTAGTTATTTCAGTTATAACTCTCACAACATGACAGCATCCATGGTAATTGTGTCCAATTTCTGTCCTGAAACCTCTTTCATAGAAAATTTTTGAACCTAAAGAGTGTGTAATTTTGTCTGGGTGAAGTGAAGTGGCTTTAATTAAAGCCTTCACCATAGTAGAATCGATGAAAACTGAATTACCAGGCCCTCCCCCCAAAGGTTGATCCCTTAGAAAAAAGGGTTTTTGTCTGTCTGAAATGAATTTCTTTGAACTTCCAGAGGAAATGGAATGTCTAGACATCAAGTGTACCATGGCACCATGTCCCAAAAGAACACCTGAAAAAAAACTTTCCCCATTTTCTGAGATAAGTTTTTTCACAGAGGGTCCACCAGGAACCAATGCAGTGGTTTGGTTGTGCAGAAAGCATTGTTTGAAGTTACAGTTAGGAGGGATGTAAAGATCCCTGTTCAAATTTTCAGGACAGAATTTCCACACAGCCCACACCTTACCTTCTTCTACGCCCCTCCTGATGTCTGAAATAAACACCTCCTGACGCCTTTTGTGACCTACGGTCAAAGACAAAGGCAAAGGACAAAAGTTAGCAATGTCTGCTTGAGAGAAGCTAGTTCTGATAAATGACGAATGGTCTGCGTTAATTACAGAATGGTAACAACAAGATTCGTTTTACAAGCCTCACCCTGAACGTTGACTGAACGTTATCACGTTTTTTATTTGAGTTAAGCTTTTTACTTTTTTCCAATACAACACTGACTAAGTGTAAAACATACTATGAATGGAAAAGCACGGTTATCTACGACTCATGGACGTGGTTGTACGTTATCTGAACGACAAGGGAACGTCCCAGCATCGTATCAGGATAGTTACTATAAAGTAGACTTGAGCTGCTCGATCTTCATCAAACCTTTTCTGACGTTTGTCTGCTGTTCGCCGTCCTGCTCCTGCACCTTCCAGCCCTGCCACCCTTTCATCTTCAAGGAGAACAATGCCTGGTCGCATGAAGACGGGACTTAGTGTCAGGAGAGGAGGAGCTAAAAAACTGGCTCCACTAACTTTTACTACTTCTAAACAGACAGAGGAAAAGACGTCGGGCATCGCCCCTCCTCCTACCTCTCCAGCCTCACCTGATAAACCACCTGCAACTCCTGCTCGGCTTCCAACTGAAGTGCCTGATGCAGGAGAACAGGAAGCCGCTCTTGCAGCTCTTCATGGCGAAATCACTTATTTCCTGGATCGCGTCCGGGATCGCTCTCCTCAGGAAGCTGGCGACGGCGATTTTGACATCAGGGAATACATCAATCCCCCGGCACCTTTGAACTACCAACCCCCCACTGAAGCACCTACGTCCGCCTCTTACTCACCCGTGACTCCGGAGGAACCTTCTCCCCAGGTCAGTCCAATAAAGGTTATAGACCTTACAACCTCATCACCGGCAGTTAAACCCATAGAAGTGGTGGACTTAACACAAGGGACACCTTCACCTGCTCACCGCGGGGGGTATTCGCAGGTAGAGGTTATAGATTTAACCGGCCCTTCTCCTCTGTACTCTCTCCCGGTTCCGGTAGAGGAGCTGCTTCTTAAAAGCCCGCCGGAAAAAAGAAACTGTTCCAGTGAGAGAGAAGGGGAGCCTAAGAAAAAAAGACAGAAGCGCGCCTACCACAAGAAAACCCCTGTCTCTACCCCTGCTTCAGTTTCCTCAGCGACTTCATCCTATGGTGCCGAGCCAATTGGTTCTGTCCCAGGTGTTCCTTCTCCTAAAGACAAGTCACACAGGCAAAAGTTTGGGGAGGGCACTGCCCCCAGTTCTTCCAGCAAGCTTGTGGGCTTTAGGTCAGTGCCTTTGGTGGTAAAAAAGTGGCCTGCTCGATTTGGTTTCCAAGAAAAGTCACCTGCCCCCAACCAAGTTTTTTATCCGGAAGGGGATAACAACGCCTGCATAGAAATATACAGGGAACCTAGCATCAGGGGAGTATGCTTAAGAACCTACCTGGACAAACCTTACGAGCGGTGCTTGAACCTAGAGGCGCGTGAATTCAGGAACTTAGTGGACCAGATAGAGTGCATCCTAGGAAAGTACAAGGAGTTACACCGCCTAGCTGCCCTTGGAGAGAGGAAGGTGGATAATCTTTTGTTGTCCTTGAACCAAGACTGCACCGACCCCAGTGGAGGCCGGGCTATGGTCCTGGTAAACTTGTACAAGGGAACTCCTAAAGTTCACATAGGAACAACCAGCTACGTGGAGGAAATGAATGCCTCGGTGTCTTCCAGCTTCAGAATGCCCCCCTCAGCCACACACTGCGGACACACTGTGTCCCCCTTCATTCTGGAGGACATAAAATCACGAGTTGGTCCCTTCCTAGACGAAACGACCGATTTCTACTCTGGGTAAGTGGTCAACTTTGTATAGTGTCTGGTCAACAGCTCCTTGTTCAGTGCTTTTACATTATCATGTATATCAGCTAATTTGTAGTTAGATTTAGATGTACTCCGTTTTTAGTCAACATAGCCCAGCGTAGGTTTAAGTTCCATATGTACTCCATGTATACTTAGGTTAGGTTTTAGTTATAAGTTTGTATATAGAACATAAAGTGAAACAAGAAAAAGAAACCTTAAAAAAAAAAATGCCGCCCAAAAAGGTAAAACAACTTTACACCGTCAACTGTCCAATGTGTAACACCCCTAGACCTCCACGTTTGGTTACTGTAGAAAACAGTGGAAAAACTTTATGTAACTCAGATTCTTGTAGAAGAGAAACTTTTTCCGACAGCTTAGAACTTCCAAAAGAAATAGAAAAAAATTCTTTGCATAAAAGCAGTTACCGTGACAACTTCAAGTCCATAGCTTCAGGTTTGGCTGTGCTTGGTAAGCTTCAGTCCATTTTCAACGTCAGAATGACAAGTTTCAACAAAGACTTGGGAGCCAAACAGGTAATAGAGGCGCTTACCTCTATTCATAGAAATCAAGTTATGGCTTACAAAGTGGCTGTCTCTTTTGGAAGGTTGTTGTCTTCCTTTAAGGAGGAAGAAGAAGAAGAGAAAGTCATGTACTTTCATGCTTCTGCCAACAACTCGTCTTTGTTCTATGACAGTGAAAGTCATAGAGACCCTTACATTTTTATAAGGGACGACAAAGACTTTGCAGAGTGTTTAGATTTAATAGAAAACAACATTAAAGAAGACACTCAAAGACCCTCTACTAAATGGAGTGTAATAGGCAACGTGAACGCCAACATCACACTGATAAGGGCTACGGGAGGAGAATATCTTTTAGGTAAAATGAAAACTGTTCCACCAGGTTTAAGACAAAGAGGAATGCAACACTTTCACAGAGACCCTAAAACCAAAAGGGCGTACAAGGACAACTTGTGTTTCTTTAGATGTCTGTCTTTCTTCCTGTATGAATCTTTAGAAAAAACTCAAGAGCTTTTCCTTGAAGCCTATCCAGGGGTGAACAAGGAGACTTTTGAGGGTGTTAACATAAGAGATTTAGACAGGTTAGAAAAAATGTTTGAAGTTAACATAAGAATCTTTTACCTTCCCTCTTTTGGTAAAAGAAAGGGGCGACCTAAAATTATAAGGTCAAACATGTGTTCATCCAAAAAAATCATGAACTTGAACTTACACAGAAACCATGTAAGTTTAATAACTAACATGGGACTGTATGGTAAAATGTACCCCTGTGAAAAGTGTCATAAAGTTTTCACTCGTAGCTTCCTTTTGAAACAACACAATGGGGTGAAAAAAGATTGCACCAAAGTCAGCTTCAGGTACAAAGGTGGAGCATACAATCCATCCAAAACAGTTTTTCAAGTTTTAGAGGAACTGGGAATAGTTTGTTCACCTGAGAAAAAAATATACCCCTATAAAATTGTTTTTGACTTTGAAAGCTATTTCGTCCAACCTGAAAATTCGTCCCCAGAAAATGCTAACACTGTGATAGAAAAAATTCACATACCCCTTTCTGCCAGTGTAGCTTCTGATTTTCCTGGGCATACAGAACCAGTGTGTTTTGTCAGAAATTCCAACAGGGACGACGATCCTTTGGTTAAAAATGTGTTGGAACACATAAACAACTTGGGGCAGATGATAGGAGAACAGGTGAAAGAGAATTTTAGAGATGTTTTAGACGAACTAGACTCTCTAGAAGAAAAACAAAAGGAACTAGAACATAAAGCTAGCAAAGTTTTTCCAGCAAAGAACAAAAAAAATCCCAAAAAAAAAATCTCCCATGTTCTTGAAGTGAAGGAAAAACTTCTTACCTACATAGAAAGAGTCCCTGTTCTAGGTTTCAACTCTGGAAAGTATGACATTAATTTGATAAAAAAGGAATTTCATTCTTTTTTTATAGACACAGACAAAACAGAAATGAAAACCATAAAAAAATGCAACAAGTACATAGCAGTGTACACAGACCATCTTCTTTTCCTTGACATGTTTAACTATTTGGCACCAGGTTATTCCTACGCAAACTACCTGAAAGCCTTTCTAAAAGGGAAAGCTGAAAAAGGTTTTTTTCCCTACGAGTGGATGGACAACATAAGAAAACTGAACAACAAAGCTCTTCCTCCACGCCACTGCTTCTACAGTTCTTTGTCGGGTGGTGGAATAAGCAAAGAAGATTATCTTGAATGTAAAAAGGTCTGGAAAGAAAACAAAATGAAAACTATGAAGGACTACTTGATATATTACAACAACCTGGATGTTAAACCCTTTGTTTTAGCCATAAACGAGCACACAAAATTTTTTATAGATCGTGGGGTAGACATGTTCAAAGACGGTTTAACTTTGCCAGGTTTAACCTTGAAGTTTCTTTTCAACAACACTGCACCTAATGCCACTCCTTACATTCTTTTTGGTGAGAAAGAAAAGGATGTTCACTCCTTGCTCAGACGCAACTTAGTAGGGGGTCCCTCTATTATTTTTCACAGACATCACAAAAGTGGAGAAACAAGAATAAGACAAAAAAAATACGGGTCACAAAGCAAAGTATGCAGGCACATAGTAGGGGTAGATGCTAACAGCTTGTACCTCAAGTGCACGGGTGAAGAGCACTGCACAGGTTATTATGTGGTGCGCAGGAAAGAAAACGATTTTCAAGCTGTTTGCAGTCAACAAATTAGCTACTCAGCCACAGAATGGTTGCGATACAAAACTGTGACAGACAAAGTCAAGATATTACACCAATACAACTACGGGGAAGTAGTATTGGGTTCAAGGAAAATAAAAGTGGACGGTTATAATCCAGCTTCAAAAAAAGTATACCAGTTTCACGGGTGCTACTGGCATGGTCACATATGTCACCTCACTAAATCAGTTTTGAGAGACCCCAATGGAAAGGCATGGTTAGAAGAAAAAAACCAAAATACCATTTTGACTACCCTATATCTTCAATCGTTAGGTTACCAAGTAGAGGAAAAGTATGAGTGTATGTGGTTGAAAGAAAAAACTGAAAACTTGTGCAGAGAAACAAAAAGTGAATGGGAAATTAAAAGACCGTTGTGCCAAGGCAGAAAAAGTCAGGATGAAATACTGAGAGGGGTTTCTAAAGGAACAACTTTTGGACTTATCCAGGTAGACATAGAAACACCTGAATACTTGAAAGAAAAATTCAGTGAAATGACACCTATTTTCAAAAACTGTTTAGTAGGAAAAAAAGACGTAGGTGAACATATGAAACGTTACCTGGAAGCAGCAGGTAAGCTAAAACAACCGCAACGCCAACTTATAGGCAGCTACCACGCAGAGGGAATTTTGTTGGGAACTCCTCTCTTGAAGTGGTACCTGGAGAAAGGTTTGGTAGTTACGACAGTACACCTTCTCGTAGAATACACTCCAGAACAGACTTTTTTACCCTTCATGGACGAAGTAACCAAAGCTAGGAGGAAGGGCGACGAAAATATAGACTGTAAGATTTTGTCAGATCTGTACAAACTTTTGGGAAATGGTTCATACGGAAAAACCATATGCAACAAACAAAACTTTGTTCAAACAAAGTATCTTCACCCCTCTAAGGCAAGACGTTTGGCCATGCACTGGTCAGTGCAAGATGTGCAAGACATAAGTGACAACACGGTAGAACTGTCCTGTTTGCCCACCTCCATCACCTACGATCTCCCAGTTCAAATAGGGTTCATGGTATACCAATATGCCAAACTTAAAATGTTGGCTTTCTATTACGACTTTCTCCTTGAATACATAGACGAGAAAGATTTTGAAATGTGTGAAATGGACACTGACAGTTTTTACTTTGCTTTAAGTGCAGAGAAAATAGAAGACGTAATTATTCCTGAAAAACGTGAAGCTTTCTTCAGAGAACGTCACAAATGGTTGCCCTCTGAATCATGTGACAACAGTCACCACAGAGAGACCTATGTTCAGACCAAAGTATTGGGTGAGCTGTGGCTGCCTCAACCATGTTGTAAGAGCCGTCTGGCGTTTGACAAGAGAACCCCCGGGTTATTCAAAGTGGAGTGGGAAGGTGACGAAATGACTGCCTTGAACTCCAAATGTTACATAGGCACAGGAGTAAATGTGCCCGTTAAAATGAGTTGCAAAGGTGTAATTCAAAAACAAAACCCCCTGACCACTGACAAGTACAAAGAAGTACTGGACAGTGAAAATGTTGTCACGGTAGTCAACAAAGGATTTAAAGTAGTTAACCACAGCGTTACGACTTACTCTCAAAGGAAACAAGGTCTAACCTATCAGTACATAAAGAGACAAGTAAGCGAAGACGGTGTAAGCACCCTACCCCTTTCTATATAAAAAACGGTTTCTTTTTCTAGTTTCACTTCCAGTTGTACATTTCGTTGAAAGAAAAAAGTTTTAAACAAATTGTTCAAATGAACAAATTTCCTTCATAGAAAACAGTGTTAAAATGGAAAATGTTCATTTGAAAAATTGTTCAAACGAACATTTGTTCAAATGAACATTTTTCCCCATAGAAAACAGTGTTAAAATGGAAAATGTTCATTTGAACAATTGTTCAAACGAACATTTGTTCAAATGAACATTTTTCCCCATAGAAAACAGTGTTAAAATGGAAAATGTTCATTTGAACAATTGTTCAAACGAACATTTGTTCAAATGAACATTTTTCCCCATAGAAAACAGTGTTAAAATGGAAAATGTTCATTTGAACAATTGTTCAAACGAACATTTGTTCAAATGAACATTTTTTCCCATAGAAAACAGTGTTAAACTGGAAAATGTTCATTTGAACAATTGTTCAAACGAACATTTGTTCAAATGAACATTTTTTTCCATAGAAAACAGTGTTAAACTGGAAAATATTTTTGTTCAAATGAACATTTTTCAAAAAAAAAACAAAGGTAAAAAAATGTGTACTGTATCATGAAAAAAAACTAATAAAAAAGTAAGAAAAGTGAACTGTATCACCCAAAAATAAAAAAAACTTTTCACAAAAGTGAACGCTGTACATGTTCACGACAAAAAATAAAAAATCCGGCGCTGAAGAAATTAAGTTGGAACAGAAAAAAAGTGGTACCAGATTTCTTAACTCATAGCGTCACGTTCACCAGATTATTAGTATCTGGTTAGATTTAAGCAACCATTTTAACATGGAAAGTTTAGAAGCTATGCTTGTGGAGCGAACCACAGAAACTCCACCTTATGACTATTACATGCGTCCAGTTTTACAAAGTGTTGCTTCATATAATCAAGCTTCTTCTATAACACCTGACAATGATATAAGTTCTGTAGCATGTGGATGTTCAGAGAATTTCTTTTGGGAAATAATACCTGCAGAAAACATTGGTTATTTTAGAGGAGCTGAACCAGACACTGTTGACCACTGTATAACTAGTGTTAAAATGTACAAATATTTCTCTTCAGCTTTTTGGGACGCCTACAGAAACTGCATGTACTATTGTCGAGTGAAAAAAGTTAACTTGATAATGCATGATTGGTGTATAGGAGTATATCAATTGCACACTGAACCTGGCTGCCCAAGACACTACACAAGGTACACTTTAGGAAGTGTAAGAAAGTTTGCTCTTACTCTCCAAGAGTTAGAATGTAATCCCATAGTAGGAGTGTTTTGTCAGTGTAATTGTAAACTGGAAGTATCTGCTATTGCTAAAACTATTTGTTTCACATGTCTGCAGGTCTCTCTGGAACTTCATGCCTTAAGTATACCTGGAGTGAAAAATCATTTCTCCTTTGAGGTAAACTTTAAGGATGGTTTTTTATCTGGTCTTTTACCTGGACCCAAAAACAGTCAAACTTACTTCCTGGCCCAGGCTTTGTTCGAGCATGCTATATCTAACATAGCCAAACTTAACAGTTATTGTTTCCACAACACATGGAAAACTAGTCTCACTGGCCAAAGCTGGTATCAAGCAAGTAAATTCACACACAACAAATGTTTTTGTAGTATATGTGCACGCCCCGGAAATGGAAAATCTGTCTTCATCTGTAAATATTGTGTCTAATAAAAATATAAGCTGTTATGTGAAATAAATGAGTTGTGTTTTATTTTAATGCATGAAATGAAGAGACATAACAAAATGAGTCATAAGTATTGCGTAAATCCATAAAAGTATTGCATCAGAACATTGTGTAAATTCTTACAAGCATTGCGCAATGCACCCTCATACGTAGGTCATACGTTTTTGCAAGTAGGTTAGTAGGTCACATCCGGTTTGCAAGTAGGTCAGCTCTAGGTATTGCACAATTCTTTTAATTTATGTAACTAGGTCAGGTCACTAGGTCAAATGAAATCCAGCTCTCTGATTGGTCGAAAAAACTAGGTCATGACCTTATGACGTCACTTCCTGTCAAATCCAGCCCTCTGATTGGCTGAAACTAGGTCACTTCCGGTCTACCAGTAGGTCATGACCTAGTTAGTAGCTAATCCATTGCGCTCAGTTTGCATGTATATACTACTCATATCTGGTAGCATAATCTATGCAGACTTGTATATGTTTGTTTCCCCTGGCAGTTGTGGGAAGTGGTCCCACCAAGTCGAGGTTTAGGAACTTCATTGGTGAAGCCATGTATTCTCTCACTGTCATTGGTGTTTTGTGTGAGTGTACTTGCCTTTTTGCTGTGAGGCATGTGTGGCAGGTGGAAACATATTTTGTTGTGTCTGCTAGCATAGACTTCCAATATACCCTAGGTCGGAGTGCTGACAGCATCCTACTTGAACCAAGATGGCCGCCAGTAGGTGAGTCATGGAAATACTGTAGTGTACTTGTTACCCATTGCTGTGGTATAACAATTTGAAGTGGTACAGTATTGGTTTTTCTCCAATTTATGGGGCATATATGGACTAATGTACCATTTACCAAGGTGTATGTCTGGCCTTGGTTGATGATTCTATTTCCTTGTGCTTTTGGTGCAGGCAAGGTCCCATCCTCAAGATATTGTATGAGGGGCAATAGTTCCTTGTCCTTCCTTTGTTCCAAGCCAAGGTTTGTACCTGATATGGATGTGTCGGGAATCTGATCCAGTAATTGATTTATATCTAGCACATGTTGTTTTATTCTGTCTCTTTCTTTTTCTTTTTCATCGACTATTGGCCTATCTTGTGCCTCTTGTTGGGGTGTGTCACTCTTGTTTTGGTGTGTAGGCTCCTTTGGAGGGCCTATTCTCGCCTTGATGGGAGTGGCAACCTTTTTCTTTAAAGGCACAATTTGCTTTTTGTCATTCTTCTTTGTCTCAGAGTTCTTTGACTTAGTAGATGCAGTGTCTTTTGTGACATTTTTCCTGGCAGGTGGGGTTTTGGTAGGTTTGTTTCCTCTGACCTTTTTCTCATTTAGAATAGTTTGTGATTGTGTGGGGGGTTTTGGTGTGCCCTCCTGAATCATTTCTCTAGTCTTTGAGCGTGTGGTCATAGGACACAAATGGTTTGATGTTTCCTCTCCCTGCATTGGTTCAAAGAATCTGACTGATTTGGAAGTTGCTTGAGTAATAGCATATATTGTGTCTTCTGGATCTTCATCTTTTGAGTCAGGTGGGGTGAAGGGTGGCTCCTTAGGAGTTGCCTTCACCATTGAGTGATGAGAATTCAATAGGCTCGAAGTCATTATCTGGAAAGAGTTGTGAGTATTCTCTCTCACAGTGGCAAAACACATAATGTGTAGATTGCTTCAAGATACCCCTTATGGGTGTCTCTGGCCTTTCAATGGTGTTGGGTGGATCGTCCCTTTTGAATGGTACTTTCTTTGTTACTTTTGCAAACTTGGTTCTACTGGCTGCTCTAACTCTCCTTGGTGGGGGTGGAGGGTTAGTCATGGGTCCAGAGTCTGGGTATTCTCTTCTAGACATAGCATCTGGTGGTGTGTTGTCATCACCTTTTACGTGTTGGATGGTAAATGAAAATTGTTGTATGTCTAGAGCCCATCTGGCCCATCTATGTGTGAGTCCTGTATTGGTTAATAGTGGGATTAGGGCTGCATGGTCTGTGTATAATTGGAACTGTCTAGTCTCTAGATAGTGTCTGAAGTGTAATACTCCATACACTACTCCCAGTAGTTCTCTCTCTGTGGTATTGTAATTTCTCTCATGTTTGGAGAGGGTTCTACCTGCAAAGGCTACTGGTCTGAGCACTCCTTCATTATCTCTCTGTGAGAGTACAGCTCCTAAACTCACATTGGAAGCATCCGTTGCCAAACTGAACTCTTTCTCATAGTTTGGATATCTGAGAAGAGCATTGGTACAGAGGGTATGCTTTAATGTTTTGAAAGCATTATCAGCCTCCTCTGTCCAGACAAATGCTTTGAGATGTGTCTGTAGATCATATAATGGTCTAGCAATTTGGGCATAACCTTTGATAAACTTTTTGAAGTATTGGCATAGGCCTGTGAAGGATCTGACATTTTTGACTGATTTTGGTGTTGGGAAGGTTTTGATTGATTCCACCTTTGTGGGAGATGGCTGCAGTCCCTTGGGTGTGACTCTCATTCCCAAGAAGTCTATTCTGTCTATGAAGTATTCACATTTTGATTTCTTCAGTTTGAGTTTGCCAACTCTTAGGCTGTTGAACACATCTTCCAGGTCATGGAAGTGTTGTTCGATTGATGGTGATCATACCAATATGTCATCTAGGTATGGTAGGGCACATTTGTATTTGAGTTTGTTCAGAATTAATGTGACTAGATGGCAGAATCCTGCAGGTGCGGTCGCTAAACCCATTGGCATCCTTTCGTAGACATATTTTTTGTCATTTGCTATGAATGCGGTTTTATGCTGATCCTCCTGTCTTATAGGAATTTGAAAAAATCCCTGTTGGGCATCTAGCTTACTGAATACTCTTGGTCTGAGTGACCCTATCATGTCTAGAGTGTCATCGGCTCGGGGTGTAGATAAGGCTTGTTTTATCGCGTTCTGGTTCAGATAACGAAAATCTGTGACGAGCCTATGGCCTCCCGATGATTTTTGTACTAAAAAGGATCTGGAAGCCCAGGGGCCCTCAGCACATTCTCTCAGAATGCCCTGTTGTACTAGCCTTTCACACTCTTCCCCTATTGCGGCCTGTTTTTCTGGTGTTTGTCTATATGGTAGGAAATTACATGGTACTGCCTCAGGTTTTACATGTATTGAACGGGTATACAGGTGTGTGGCACCAATGTCTCCATCTTTTCCTACAAATATATCATCATACTTGGTCAGCAGTGATTCTAATCTACCATGCTGATCTTTGGATGTGAGCACAGATTTTGGTGGAACATTCTCTTCCAATTCTGGCTCGAGGTCATGTGCCT
Source organism: Acholoe squamosa (assembly GCA_949317995.1). NCBI lineage: Eukaryota > Metazoa > Annelida > Polychaeta > Phyllodocida > Polynoidae > Acholoe > Acholoe squamosa. The sequence goes on along the minus strand of OX439045.1, from coordinate 77,057,797 downwards.
CACTATGTATAGCTGCTATTTCAGAGAGTCTGATTGAGTTGGGTTCAGGGTCAGCATATGTGGACTCACAGTCTGAGTCTGTGTCACTGAATTGAGTTACATCCTCAGGCCGTATGGCTGAGATGGATTGATCAGTGTGTGGGGTAGTGTCTGACACCTGTTGAGGTTTTTCTAAATCAGATTCCTTGACTTCCTGAAATAGAGCTATGATGGCACCCTTTTTGATTTTATGTGGGCGCCTGCTGGTGTTGAGTAACACTAGGGGATGCTTGGTATTTTCCCTGGGGGTTACTGCTGCCCTTTGAACTAGATATAGGGCATTGTTATTTCTTTGGAGGTTATCTACTACTCCAGTTTTGCCTTGCAGAGATTGAGTAGATGTGACTTTACCCAATACTGCAAGTTCAGAGAATGGAGGGATGGTAAAATCCCTCACTGCCCTAATGGGTTTGAGAATTTGTTCAGGATCAACATTAAATTCAATTTGAGATTTTGTAGTGCTTAAGAAATCTGTGCCGAGTACAACAGGCTGTGTGAGGTTGGGTATTACAGCAAATTGGTATTGGAATCTGACACCTTGGATTCTAAAGTTCAGCATAGCTGAATGTCTAACATGACACACTGATCCATCTGCCAAATGGATGTTGATTTTAGATTTCCTCAGTTGGATATGGAATCTCTTTTGGAGGTCCATGAGGAATGATTGTCTGACACAGGTGATAGTAGCACCTGTATCAACCAAACATTGTACATCTGAAACATCATATAGATTTGCATTGATACAGCCATTTTGAAGAAGTACAATAGAAAGCTTGGTACTCTCACCTGTATCTTTTGATGATGAATCTGGTGGGGTGATGTGTATCACTGATGGACGTCTCTGTCTGTTAGATGGTAGATGGCACTAGCAATTGTCTCTGGTTGGATCCTTGTTGATCCTGATTGATTGTTTGTTTTTGGGGTGTCACAGTGCACTGGCCCATCGGCACTGTGACATCCTAGTTTTCCTGGTTCTGTGGGGCGGTTGAGATGCTAGCCACCAGGAGTTTGGAGATTTGATCCATTACGTGAGGTGGTATTTTGGGGTTACTGTGTTGGTTCCCCTGGTAACCTCTTGTGTCAGGCTTGTAATCCGTGGGTTGGAACCCTGGTTATAATGACCAGAGTTGTTGGGTCCCTGGTTGTTGTAGGATCCAGAGTTGTTGTAGGATCCACTGTTGTAGTTCCTGTGTGGACTATGGCTTCTACTGTTGGATCCTTGATTATAGGATCCAGAGTTGTTTGAACCCTGGCTGTTGTTGTAGGAACCATTGTTGTTGTAGGATCCAGAGTTGTAGTTCCTATGTGGACTATGGCTCCTACTGTTGGATCCTTGATTATTATAGGATCTGCCATTACTTGGGGTTCTGTCTCTCCTATCACTGTATGAAGAGTTACCATTGTTGGAGTTGGAAGAGCTGTTGTCTTTCCTACTGTTGTGACCCCCCCGGTTGTTGTTGTTGCCCCCCCTACCCCTACCTCTATTGGATTGGTAGTTGGGGTCATAGTTATTTCCTCTATATCTACCGGTAGGGTCTTTTGATGCAACCTTAGCCTCCTGTTGCCTTACATGGGCACTAGACATTAGGTTAACATCTTCATCTGCACTAGTGCTGATTTCCTGGACCTTTTTCTTAGTAGGCTGTGGGTTAGACTCTGCCTCCCTTATCTTCCTAGATCTTTCTTGGGTCTCAACCTCTAAGGCTAGGTCTAGGGCTTGGTCAAAAGAGTCTATTTTCTTGTTTTCAAGAGCTACAGAGATCCAGGGCCTCATGCCTTGGGTAAATGCCTTGCTCAAGATTTCATCGCTTTGGCGTTGGGCATTACACACTTTCCTGAGATGGCATGCATAGTCTAGGACAGGTTCATCTATCTTTTGTGCACGGAGTGCAGTCCTTGAGATGATATTGTCTCGAGTAGCAAAATACTCTTTCAATTTATTCACTACATTGGTCCATGTCAACATATCAGGTGTGGCACTTTCCCTGAAGGATTCAAACCAAGCTAGTGCTTGTCCTTCAAGGTACTTGGGTAAATATGTTACCATGGTGTCACTGTCTGTTACTTTGTACTTATCCTTCAGATATTCTGGGAATTTGTGATCAATGAATAATGCTGTTGACATGAGTGGTGATGGGTGTGAGAAAGTTTTGGGTTTTGTTACCTCATGTAGCCTGATCTTTCTGTCGTCCTGTTGCTTTCTGTCTATGAGTTTGGTCATGTTGGACACCATGGAGATTATGATGTCATCCTTGGATCCAGAGGCAGATGGTGTGACAACAGGTGTGATGGCTGGTGTGGGAGGCTGTGGGGTCTGGGATGATACCATCTTCATGAGATCTGCTATCTGTTGTTGTTGTCTCTCTAGGGACCTCTGCTGATCTTCCATGGCCTTCTGTTGGGCATCTTTTGCCGCATTCCTCTCTGCCAGTTGTTGGTTCAGGATCCTCTCCCTTTCCTCCTGCTGGGACTTGTTGGTCTCTAGGGCAGTAACTGCATCTTGGATGGCCTTCTCATAGGCCCTTATCTTCTCAGCTGTCTGATTAGGTTGGGGGCCTTCATCGGTGTCCATGATGGAGGGTGTGGGAGAAGTGTCTCTGGAGGAGTGGCTGTCAAAGGCCGGAGCTGGGGTGGAGGATCTAGATGAGGGTGTGGATCCACCCCCTGAGGCAGATCCTTCTTCCCCTGAGGTAGATAGCGTGAGGTGAGCGTCCTGTAGGGATCCCTGAAAAATGTTGTTCCCTGAGTAGACAGGGTGGGAGGTGTGGGGTCTACTGAGTGTGGGTCTGTTGTACTGGAGGCTGATTTGCCCCCTTTGGGTCTCCTAGATCTAGGTGGGAGGGAGACCTCTTCAACAGGCCCCTGATTACGTAAGGTCTTTGTGTGTTGTTCTGCAAGCTTGACTGATAAGACCTTGATGTGTGGGGTAGACCTCACTGACGTGTGGGAGACCTCCCTGACGTGTGGGAGACCTCACGGATGTGTGGGAGACCTCACTGACGTGTGGGAGACCTCTCTGACGTGTGGGAGACCTCACTGACGTGTGGGAGACCTCACTGACGTGTGGGAGACCTCACTGATGTTTAGGAGACCTCACTGACGTTTGGGAGACCTCACTGACGTGTGGGAGACCTCACTGACGTGTGGGAGACGTCACTGATGTGTGGGAGACCTCACTGACGTGTGGGAGACCTCACTGACGTGTGGGAGATCTCACTGGTCATGTGGGAGATCTCATCGATGTGTGGGAGATCTCACTTATATGTGGGAGATCTTACTGTTGTGTGGGAGATCTCATTGATGTGAGGGAGATCTCACTGATGTGTGGGAGATCTTATTGATGTGTGGGAGTTCTCACTGATGTGTGGGAGATCTCATTGATGTGTGGGAGATCTCACTGATGTGTGGGAGATCTCATTGATGTGTGGGGGATCTCACTGATGTGTGGGAGATCTCACTGATGTGTGGGAGATCTCACTGATGTGTGGGAGATCTCACTGGTATGTGGGAGATCTTACTGGTATGTGGGAGATCTCACTGGTATGTGGGAGATCTCACTGGTGACCTTTGTGGGCATGGTGTCAAGGTCACTGGGTGGGTGGAGTGGGGTTTACTGGTGTATGATTGTTTTTAGTAATGTTGCCAGCTTAATTTTTATGAGAGCATTGGGTAATTTGGGATCTTAGTAGGATGTTCTCCACCACTTTGTCATACTAGTAATTGTGCATGATCAAGTTGTCATATGAGAAATATCATAAGACTAGTGGTATATATAATGGGTCAGGTCGTCAGAAAGTGTAAGATTTTGCCCTTGAAGGCCCTGAAAAACTAATTTTCTAATTACTTTATATAACCTCAACAAAATTGTCAAGGTACATCTCCTCAGCTCAGAGGACCAAAAAATACCGATCTAGGCCATCCGGTTCCATTTTTATTGCTTGTTTTGTGTCATGTAACGTCCGGTACCAAAATAATGAAATATGGAGGTAATTGAAGTTACTCTCAGTAATATAAGAATGTCCCATTATGCATAACAAACACATGAAATAACAAGGCTAATATGTCTATTATTGACTTCAATTACAGAATGGAACAAAATTTGAGTTATGCATGCACAGTAGCCTGCCTCCTACATGATGATAAAAGTACCGGACGTTACGTAACGTCCGGTACTTTTATCAGAATTATTTCACATAAGCTGCTCTCATATGGAGACAAATGCTGGTAGACACACAATTTCTTCACCAAAGTAGGGGATGATAGGGTCCTTCATATGGGAAATAACAAAGATGTTGAAACTTCATTTTTTCCATGTTTTATAACCGATTTAGATTTAGGTACCGGACGTTACAAATTACAGATTTCCATTTTGAAAGACACATCATGAAAAATTCTCACTTAGTAACATGTCCAAACCTCATGGAAATGATACCTATGATCATATACAATACAAAAAATAACTTTGGGATACTCTATAGTGTTCTTTATTCAATACAGGACATTTGTAAAAAGTACAAAAAGTTTAAAAAGGAACAAATTTGGCCGTTTTTTCACTTCGGCAGGCTATAAGTCCTAAGGTTTTTGATGGATGACCACAAATCTACATTTTTCTGATAGCCCTAAGTGTTCTCTATCAGATGAGTCTATGTAAGACAAGATTGGTTCACAACTTCTTTCTCCAGAGCCATAAAAGTCCAAAATGACCCAAAAACACAAAATCTACTGCTTTCTGGCGACCTGACACTATATATAGTGTAAATACATTAAGCTCTCATAAAATAGTGTTATTTCCAGTTGTCACTGGTTTATTCAGCTTTAGGCAACATGTAAGAAATATCAATCATACAGTAGTTAGTATGTAGGTAATTTGTACATACAGTAAATCTACAGTAGGTTATAAAGTATAATGTTCTGTTCCACTCCACCTGTGAGGTAACAATAGTACAATGTCCAGCATAGTTCTAGGTGGGTTCCCACACCTAGCTCCTGACCTGCTGCTTAGAGGAATAATGTAATAATGGATAACTTTACCCTCTGGTGGATGTCTTGAGGAAGATACCCTCTGGCCACTAATGATGGAAACCAATGCCTGTCTAGCATAGTTTCACCATAGTGCAGTGGTATAGCAGGTAGCAGGAGATGACTGGAGATGTTACCTCTGGAGCGGTTCTTGGTGTTCTGATTTCTAGGAGGTGCAGCCAGGCTATTTGTAGCAAATCTTGGAAAAGCACCTCAGACTGACTGGGGCCAGTGGCATCTGCCTAACTCTGCAATTGTTTGAGGGGAGGCTTTCATGTGTCACTGGGACCACAAAGGACCCCCATGGGCGCCGCTGTGTCCCCCATTGTCTTGGTCGGTTGTGTAAATTCAAACCCCCATATCTCGGAAGTTTACGCCGTTACAACCGCCATTTTGCCAAATTTATAATGCCCGCTTGATAGGCGCGTAACTTGCGCCAGTTTGTCTGTAGTGCACTCGGAGGTCGAATCAGTCTCCATGGCGTTACTTCTTAAATAATGAGAGTTCTGCCTTGATCTTGGGCTCATTCTGACCGTCTAATTATGGGCTTTTTTTAAATGCTTTGATATTTGACCTAGGTTGCTCAGGAGCGACGCTAGAGCGACCGGACGGTTATGGCATTGTGCTTATGTAACCCATTGTTCAGTTATTAGAGTGCTCAGACACTCATGACGGCGTCAGCGGTGCTCAGGCACCCGTGACGGCCGGTTGCATTCACTTACAAGTTATTAATTTGTGCATTGAACCATGAGGTCGCACACTGAGACCCTCATTTTTATTATATTGTGCAGTGAACCATTAGGTCGGACTCTTTGATGTCATAACCCCTGTCTAACTGACCTGGCTGGTGTGCAGTGGGGCATGAATGCTTCTTATACAAAGTTTGAGCGCTCTTATAGCTCTTAGAACCAACCTATGTATTAATTTCTTAGATATTCTTTGATTAATACAATAATATGTTAGAATTTATGGAATAATAAAATGGTATATCATAATAGGTTAGAATCACTGCTGACCAAGTATGATGATATATTTGTAGGAAAAGATGGAGATATTGGTGCTACACACCTGTATACCCACTCTATACATGTAAAACCTGAAGCAGTACCATGTCATTTCCTACCATATAGACAAACACCAGAAAAACAGGCCGCAATAGGGGAAGAATGTGAAAGGCTAGTAGAGCAGGGCATTCTAAGAGAATGTGCCTAGGGCCCCTGGGCATCCAGATCCTTTTCAGTACAAAAAGCATCAGGAGGCCATAGGCTCGTAACAGATTTTCGTCATTTGAACCAGAATACGATCAATCAAGCCTTATCAACACCTCGGGCCGATGAAACTCTAGACATGATAGGGTCACTCAGACCAAGAGTATTCAGTAAGCTGGATGCCCAACAGGGATTTTTTTCAAATTCCTATATGAGAGGAGGACCAGCATAAAACCGCATTCATAGCAAATGACAAAAAATATGTCTACCAAAGGATGCTGATGGGATAAGCGACCGCCCCGGCGGGGTTTTACCATCTAGTAACATTGATTCTGAACAAACTCAAATACAAATGTGCCCTACCATACCTAGATGACATATTGGTATTATCACCATCGATCGAACAACACCTCCATGACCTGGAAGATGTTTTCAACAGCTTAAGAGTTGGTAAACTCAAATTGAAGAAATCTAAATGTGAATACTTCATAGACAGAATAGACTTCTTTGGAATGAGAGTCACACCCATGGGATTGCAACCATCTCCCAGAAAGGTGGAATCAATCAAAACTTTCCCAATACCAAAATCAGTCAAAAATGTCAGATCCTTCACAGGACTATGCCAATACTTCAAAAAGTTTATCAAAGGTTATGCCCAAATTGCTAGACAATTGTATGATCTACAACACACATCTCAAAGCATTTGTCTGGACAGAGGATGCAGATAATGCTTTCAAAACATTAAAGCATGCCCTCTGTACCAATGCTCTTCTCAGATATCCAAACTATGAGAAAGAGTTCAGTTTGGCAACTGATGCTTCCAATGTGAGTTTAGGAGCTGTACTCTCACAGAGAGAAATGAAGGAGTGCTCAGACCAGTAGCCTTTGCAGGTAGAACCCTCTCCAAACATGAGAGAAATTACAATACCACAGAGAGAGAACTACTGGGAGTAGTGTATGGAGTATTACACTTCAGACACTACCTAGAAACTAGACACTTCCAATTATACACAGACCATGCAGCCCTAATCCCACTATTAACCAATACAGGACTCACACATAGATGGGCCAGATGGGCTCTAGACATACAGCAATTCTCATTCACCATTTAACATGTGAAGGGTGATGATAACATACCACCAGATGCTATGTCTAGAAGGGAATACCCAGATTCTGGGCCCATGACTAACCCTCCACCCCCACCAAGGAGAGTTAGAGCAGCCAGTAGAACCAAGTTTGCAAATGTAAAAAAGAAAGTACTATTCAAAAGGGATGATCCACCCAACACTATTGAAAGGCCAGAGACACCCATTAGGGGTATCTTGAAGCAATCTACACACCATGTGTTTTGCCATTGTGAGAGAGAATACTCACAGCTCTTTCCAGATAATGACTTCGAGCCTATTGAATTCTCATCACTCAACCAGATGCTGAAGGCAACTCCTAAGGAGCCACCCTTCACCCCACCTGACTCAGATAATGAAGATTCAGAAGACACATTATATGCTATCACTCAAGCAACTTCCAAATCAGTCAGATTCTTTGAATCAATGCAGGGAGAGGAAACATCAAACCATTTGTGTCCTATGACCATACGCTCAAAGACTAGAGAAATGATTCAGGAGGGCACACCAAAACCCCCCACACACTCACAAACTATTCTAAATGAGAAAAAGGTCACAGGAAACAAACCTACCAAAATCCCACCTGCCAGGAAAAATGTCACAAAAGACACTGCATCTACTAAATCAACAAACTCTGAGGGAAAGAAGAATGACAAAAAGCAAATTGTGCCTTTAAAGAAAAAGGTTGCCACTCCCATCAAGGCGAGAATAGGCCCTCCAAAGGAGCCTACACACCAAAACAAGAGTGACACACCCCAACAAAAGGAACAAGATAGGCCAATAGTCAATGAAAAAGAAAAAGAAAGAGACAGAATAAAACAACATGTGCTAGATATAAATCAATTACTGGATCAGATTCCCGACACATCCATCTCAGGTACAAACCTTGGCTTGGAACAAAGGAAGGACAAGGAACTATTGCCCCTCATACAGTATCTTGAGGATGGGACCTTGCCTGCACCAAAAGCACAAGGAAATAGAACCATCAACCAAGGCCAGACATACACCTTGGTAAATGGTACATTAGTCCATATATACCCCATAAATTGGAGAAAAACCAATACTGTACCACTTCAAATTGTTATACCACAGCAATGGGTTACAAGTACACTACAGTATTTCCATGACTCACCTACTGGTGGCCATCTTGGCTCAAGTAGGATGCTGTCAGCACTCCAACCTAGGGTATATTGGAAATCTATGCTAGCAGACACAACCAAATATGTTTCCACCTGCCACACATGCCTCACAGCAAAAAGGCAAGTACACTCACACAAAACACCAATGACAGTGAGAGAGTACATGGCTTCACCAATGAAGTTCCTAAACCTCGACGCGGTGGGACCACTTCCCACAACTGCCAGGGAATATAATTTGTCATCATGGAACACCAGCCACTCTTCAAACAGACAATGGAACATGCTATACAAGTGCAAAGTTCACAAAGTTAACTAAAAACCTCAAGATCAAACATAAATTCTCCTCACCATACAGGCCACAATCCAATGGGCTTGTAGAGAGATTCAATGCTAGCATTGGCACAGCACTCAGAGCATTCTGCTCAAAGCATCAGAATAATTGGGATTCATTTATTGAACCCATAACCTTAAACAACACAGAATCCCAAACCACAGGATTCACCCCTTTCTTCCTACTCCATGGAAGGAACCCAGCCACCCCAATGGACCTAGGGCTGGGAATACAGGAAGACATATCCACTGTAGCAGACCATGTAGCTAACATGATAACAAATCAAGATACCTTTAGGAGGAAAGCTATACAAAGGGTCGCCAAGCTACAGAAGGAAAGGAAGGATAGATATGATAAGAAACTTACACCACAGGAAATCAAGGTCACCGACATGGTGTACCTCAACATACCAAGAATCCTGACCAATACAGAGTGTAAGAAACTTCAACCCCTTTTTATGGGACCATATGTTGTAGTAGATAGACCCAGTTTGACAAGTGCCAAACTCAAAAACCTGGACACCAATCTACTGGTGGCCAGACCTGTACACATAGACAGACTGAAAAAGGTTGTAGCTGTCAGGAACAACGAATTTGCACACTGGCCTATTCTACATGAAGCCAAATACTACAACAAAATTGTAAGGAACAAAAATGATATCACTCTTACAAGAGAAACCACAGGTATAGGCCCTATTAAGCCTAGGCCTGCACACCACATGCTAAGAAAAACATCTAAATGTGGTGCAGTTTCAAGAAATTAGAAACATATTGAGATACCTAAAGAACATAAGATTTTCAAAATTTATTACAAATTCTTTTCATCCACAGATAGGCATGTGTGGCTGATAATGAATTACTTATATATATATATATATATATATATATATATATATATATATATATATAAAGCCATCAAATTTGTAGACATATCAGTAGGTTATTGCCACTGAATGGTCAAAGACTGGGACCCTCCAAGTAAAGCAGACATGAAGTCTAAGAAGAATAAGGGTGACACAATGGAGTGTCTAAAGCCTAATCCCCACATGAAAGAGCGCGCTATGCCAACATAGCAGTCTATAGAGATCAATTGGCCTTATAAGCTACCCTCAGACAACTGTCTAGACGGTAATGAATGGCTGTCCTGGATGACAGGAGGAGCTAATCACCAGTACACAGATTACACAATAGACCCCCACAGTTGCAGACACTGGAGATCAATGCATGGACTCCAGAGAAACAATACCAGGCCCACAATGGATGTGAATAGGGTAGGCTACATAAGAAGCACTGTGGACCATAGCCCACCATCAGTCCTCATCCAGCTGCAGTCTGGAACACAAGTCTACAGGACCCCACTTGGGAATTAGCCAGCCCACTTCTCCATTAGGAGAGACTGCACTAGGATAAAGAACACACCTACTTCACCTTCAACCTGACCTTATCATTTACTGGTCAATCTCTATAGACTCACTGGACATATTGCCAAGACAGCTCAATCTTGCAAAGGTACAGCTTGAACCACTCCATTTAAAGTGTTACACCATACACTTAGACTTTACCAGCACCAAATAACTACAAATTTGACAAGACTTTAAACAGCAAATTTGCTTTACACAACCACCATGGGAAGACTGAGAGTTGCACCCATACTGCTAACTATGCTGTTATTATATATTATAGAACCACTTACTGCAGGATACACACCTGTGGTGAGACAAAACATAGGAGTAGTATTCAAACCTAGCCCTCAACCTTTGGTCAATGGACATACAACCACAACACTGTTGCTAGCTATCCCCTACAAGATACCTTGGGCACCCGTTACCCAAGGATCCATAAGGGATAGAATACTCCAATTGACCACTCCTACTCTACAAGATCACACCTCTGGTCAAATTATCTAACAAGCCAAGGAGCTTGACACCTTGCTGGAAATTGCAGACAAGGAGATGAAACCTTAGCCTCCATCAAATTGTTTTTATCAAACCCCATAAATACATTGGACAAGGCCAAAAGAGAGGCCATACTGGGCTTTCTAGCACCCCTGTTTCGCGGTGTGCTAGGTCTAGCCACAGTAGAAGATGTAAACCAAGTTATAGGACAGCTTAAAAACATAGATGAAATACTAAGAAAATTTGCTAAGCAAGATCAGGAAGCAGCTAATCTCATTGAAAAGATAACAGACAAACAAGATAAGTTTGTTTAAGCATACATCCAAGATAAGAAGGTACTGGACAGTACAATCAACACCATAGGTGACACTATCAACCTATGGGCCTCTAACATGTCCAGGTCTCTTGATTCATATTCAAGGCACGAGAAAACTCAGAGGAAGAAAATGGAAGTATTAAATGATGCATTAATCATTATAGCAGCAAGAATGAATACAGTTCAATCACTGCAAAGAACCAATGCAGCCCTGAGGATGCTATCATCAGGAATCCTAACCCCTGATATAGTACCACCCTCAGACCTTGCTAGATACTTAATTGACATTAACAACAAACTTAGGATTACACACCCTGGAGCACAAGTTGCAATTAATGACTTAGATTTCTATTATTCACAAAAGCTGACTTCATACACTTACTCAGCTCACCATATATATATATTCATCTGGACATCTCTATATCTGTACCAAATGATTACATCACCCATGCCTATAGACACACAGGAGACCCCCACCAAAGGAGTCACCATAAGTAGAGTCTGTGTGTATTAGCGCCCGAGCCCCTATGGGGTTTTAACATTGGCTGACCACAATTGCTACCTCTGGCGTGAAAATTGTCCTCATTTGACCCTCCCAACATGCTTGTATCATATACCATTTTATTATTCCATAAATTGTAACATATTACTGTATTAATCAAAGAATATGTAAGGAACTAATACATTGTACTTCTATCTGAGCGTTCATGCCCCACTGCACACCAGCTAGGGGAAGGATACATAGGTTACAACATCAAAGAGGCCAACCTCATGGTCCACTGCACAATATAATAATCTAATGGTCTAAAACAGCGACCTCATGGTTCAGTGCACAAACTAATAACTTGTAAGTGAATGCAAACGGCCGTCACGGGTGCCTGGGCACCGCAGACGCCGTCATGAGTGTCTCAGCACCCAAAACACTGAACAATAGGTTACATAAGCACGACGCTATAACCTTCCTGAGCAATGCTAAAGCATTTATGGAAAGCCCATAATTAGACGGTCAAAATGAGCCCAAGATCAAGGCAGAACTCCTATTATTAAGGAAGTTACGCAATGGAGACTGATTCAACCTCCGAATGCACTACAGACAAACCAGCGCAAGTTACGCGCCTGGCAAGCGGGCATTAGTAACTTGGCATATTCAACTCTGCCCATGCCCAAAATGGCAGTTGTAACGGCATAAACTTACGAGATATGAGGGTTTAAAGTTGCAGAACCAACCAGGACAATGGGGGACACAGCGGCGTCCATGGGGGTCCTTTGTGCACCCTGTGACACATGAAAGACCCCCCTCAAACAATTGCAGAGTTAGGCAGATGCCACTGGCCCCAGTCAGTCTGAGGTGCAATGCCAAGATTTGGTTCAAATAGCCTGGCTGCACCTCCTAGAAGGCAGAATCTCCAGTACCGCTCCAGAGGTAACATCTCCAGTCATCTCCTGCTACCTGCTATACCACTGCACTATGGTGAAACTATGCTAGACAGGCATAGAATTCCATCATTAGTGGCCAGAGGGTATCTTCCTCAAGACATCCACCAGAGGGTAAAGTTATTCATTATTACATTATTCCTCTAAGCAGCAGGTCAGGAGCTAGGTGTGGGAACCCACCTAGAACTATGCTGGACATTGTATTATTATTACCTCACAGGTGGAGTGGAACAGAACATTATACTTTATAACTATTGTATATTTACTGTATGTGGAAATTACCTGCATATTAACAACTGTGTGATTGATATTTCTTACATGTTGCCTAAAGCTGAATAAACCAGTGATAACGGGAAATAACACTATTTATAAGAGCCTGTTGGATTTACACTATATACCACTAGTCATATGATATTTCTCATATGACAACTTGATCATGCATAATTACTAGTATGACAAAGTGGTGGAGAACATCCTACTAAGATCCCAATTCTCACAGGCTCTTATAAATCAAGCTGGCAACATTACTAAAAACAATCATACACACAGTAAACCCCACTCCACCCACCCAGTGACCTTGACACCATGTTCAAAAAGGTCACCAGTGAGGTCTCCCACACGTCAGTGAGGTCTCTCACATGGCAGTGAGGTCTCCCACACGTCAGTGAGGTCTCCCACACGTCAGTGAGGTCTCCCACACGTCAGTGAGGTCTCCGAAACGTCAGTGAGGTCTCCGAAATGTCAGTGAGGTCTCCGAAACATCAGTGAGGTCTCCCACACGTCAGTGAGGTCTCCCACACGTCAGTGAGGTCTCCCACACGTCAGTGAGGTCTCCCACACATCAGTGAGATCTCCCACACATCAATGAGATCTCCCACACGACAGTGAGATCTCCCACATATCAGTGAGATCTCCCACATATCAACGAGATCTCCCACATACCAGTGAGATCTCCCACATACCAGTGAGATCTCCCACATACCAGTGTGATCTCCAACATGTCAGTGATACCTACAACACACCAGTGATCCCACACCTTCCACCATGGCCGACGCTGAAGAAGGTCCTCAACCCAATCAGGCAGCTGAGAAGATAAGGGCCTATGAGAAGACCATCCAAGATGCAGTTACTGCCCTAGAAGCAAACAAAGCCCAACATGATGCTCATGCCCTTGCCTCAAAGGAAAGGGAGAGGATCCTCAGTCAACAGGTGGCACAAAGGAATGCAGAACTAGAAGGCCATCGGAAGGCCCTAGAACAGGCACAACAACAGATATCAGATCTTATGAAGCTGGTATCAACTCAGACCTCACAGCCTCCCACACCAACCACTACACCTATTGTCACACCATCTGCCTCTAGATCCAAGGAGGATGTCATGATCTCCATGATGTCCAACATGACCAGGATCCTAGACAGACAACAACACGACGAAAGGAAGATCAGGCAACACGAGGTAACCAAACCCAAAACTTTTTCTCACCCATCACCACTCATGTCAACAGTACCTTGAAGGACAAGCATTGGCTTGGTTTGAAACCTTCAAGGAAAGTGCCACACCTGATAAGTTGACATGGTCCAATGTAGTACATGAACTAAAAGAGTATTTTGCTACTCAAGACAATATTATCTCCAGGACTGCACTCTGTGCACAAGAGATAGATGAACCTGTATCTGATTATGCAATGTATCTCAGAAAAGCGTGTAATGCCCAATGCCTAAAGGATGACACCTTATTTAAAACATTCATCCAAGGCATGAGGCCCTGGATCTCTGTAGCTCTTGAAAACAAGAAAATAGACTCTTTTAACCAAGCCCTAGACCTAGCCTTAGAGGTTGAGACCCAAGAAAGATCTAGGAAAACAAGGGATGCAGAGTCTAACCCACAGCCTACTAAGAAAAAGGTCCAGGAAATCACCACTAGTTCAAATGAAGATGTTAACCTAATGTCTAGTGCCCATGTAAGGCAACAGGAAGCTAAGGCTATATCCAAAGACCCTACTGGTAGATATAGAGGAAATAACTATGACCCCAACTACCACTCCAGTAGAGGTAGAGGTAGAGGGGGTAACAGCAACAACCGGGGGGGTCACAACAGTAGAAAAGACAACAGCTCATCCAACTCCAACAATGGTAACTCTTCATACAGAGATAGGAGAGACAGAACCCCAAGTAATGGCAGATCCTATGATAACCAAGGATCCAACAGTAGGAGCCATAGTCCACATAGAAACTACAACAGTGGATCCTACAATAACAATGGTTCCTACAACAACCAGGGTTCCAACAACTCTGGATCCTATAGTCAAGGATCCAACGGTAGGAGCCATAGTCCACATAGAAACTACAACAGTGGATCCTACAATAACAACAATGGTGCCTACAACAAACAGGGATCCAACAACTCTGGATCTTACAACAATCAGGGTTCTAATAACTCTGGGCAATACAGCAACTCTGGTCAATATAACCAGGGTTCCAACTCACATCAGGAGGATCACAAACCCAACACAAGAGGTTACCAGGGGAACCAACACAGTAACCCCCAAATACCACCCCACGTGATGGATCAAATCTCCAAGCTCCTGGTGGCAAGCATCGCAACCGCCCAACAGAACCAGGAAAACTAGGATGTCACAGTGCCGATGGGCCAGTGCACTGTGACACCCCAAATACAAACAATCAATCAGGATTAACAAAGATCCAACCAGAGACAATTGCTAGTGCCAATATACCATCTAACAGACAGAGACGTCCATCAGTGATACACATCACCCCACCAGATTCATCATCAAAGGATACAGGTGAGAGTACCAAGCTTTCTATTGTACTTCTTCAAAATGGCTGTATCAATGCAAATCTATATGATGTTTCAGATGTACAATGTTTGGTTGATACAGGTGCTACTATCACCTGTGTCAGACAATCATTCCTCATGGATCTCCAAAAGAGATTCCATATCCAAATGAGGAAATCTAAAATCAACATCCATTTGGCAGATGGATCGGTGTGTCATGTTAGACATTCAGCTATGCTGAACTTTAGAATCCAAGGTGTCAGATTCCAATACCAATTTGCTGTAATACCCAACCTCACACAGCCCGTTGTTCTCGGCACAGATTTCTTAAGCACTACAAAATCTCAAATTGAATTTAATGTTGATCATGAACAAATTCTCAAACCCATTAGGGCAGTGAGGGATTTTACCATCCCTCCGTTCTCTGAACTTGCAGTATTGGGTAAAATCACTTCTACTCAATCACTGCAAGGGAAAACTGGAGTAGTAGATAACCTCCAAAGAAATAGCAATGCCCCATATCTAGTTCAAAGGGCAGCAGTAACCCCCAGGGAAAATAACAAACACCCCCTAGTGTTACTCAACACCAGCAGGCGCCCACATAAAATCAAAAAGGGTGCCATCATAGCTCTATTTCAGGAAGTCAAGGAATCTGATTTAGAAAAACCTCAACAGGTGTCAGACACTACCCCACACGCTGATCAATCCATCTCAGCCATAAGGCCTGAGGATGTAACTCAATTCAGCGACACAGACTCAGAATGTGAGTCCACATATGCTGACCCTGAGCCCAACTCAATCAGACTCTCGGAAATAGCTGCTATACATAGTGAGGCACATGACCTCGAGCCAGAATTGGAAGAGAATGTTCCAACAAAATCTGTGCTCACATCCAAAGATCAGCATGATAGATTAGAATCACTGCTGACCAAGTATGATGATATATTTGTAGGAAAAGATGGAGACATTGGTGCTACACACCTGTATACCAACTCAATACATGTAAAACCTGGGGCAGTACCATGTCATTTCCTACCATATAGACAAACACCAGAAAAACAGGCTGCAATAGGGGAAGAGTGTGAAAGGCTAGTACAACAGGGCATTCTGAGAGAATGTGCTGAGGGCCCCTGGGCTTCCAGATCCTTTTTAGTACAAAAATCATCGGGAGGCCATAGGCTCATCACAGATTTTCGTTATCTGAACCAAAACACGATAAATCAAGCCTTATCTACACCCCGAGCCGGTGACACTCTAGACATGATAGGGTCACTCAGACCAAGAGTATTCAGTAAGCTAGATGCCCAACAGGGATTTTTTCAAATTCCTATAAGACAGGAGGACCAGCATAAAACCACATTCATAGCAAATGACAAAAAGTATGTCTACGAAAGGATGCCGATGGGTTTAGCGACCGCACCTGCGGGATTCTGCCATCTAGTCACATTAATTCTGAACAAACTCAAATACAAATGTGCCCTACCATACCTAGATGACATATTAGTATTATCACCATCAATCGAACAACACTTCCATGACCTGGAAGATGTGTTCAACAGCTTAAGAGTTGGTAAACTCAAACTGAAGAAATCAAAATGTGAATACTTCATAGACAGAATAGACTTCTTGGGAATGAGAGTCACACCCATGGGACTGCAACCATCTCCCACAAAGGTGGAATCAATCAAAACCTTCCCAACACCAAAATCAGTCAAAAATGTCAGATCCTTCACAGGCCTATGCCAATACTTCAAAAAGTTTATCAAAGGTTATGCCCAAATTGCTAGACCATTGTATGATCTACAGACACATCTCAAAGCATTTGTCTGGACAGAGGATGCAGATAATGCTTTCAAAACATTAAAGCATGCCCTCTGTACCAATGCTCTTCTCAGATATCCAAACTATGAGAAAGAGTTCAGTTTGGCAACTGATGCTTCCAATGTGAGTTTAGGAGCTGTACTCTCACAGAGAGATAATGAAGGAGTGCTCAGACCAGTAGCCTTTGCAGGTAGAACCCTCTCCAAACATGAGAGAAATTACAATACCACAGAGAGAGAACTACTGGGAGTAGTGTATGGAGTATTACACTTCAGACACTATCTAGAGACTAGACACTTCCAATTATACACAGACCATGCAGCCCTAATCCCACTATTAACCAATACAGGACTCACACATAGATGGGCCAGATGGGCTCTAGACATACAGCAATTTTCATTCACCATCCAACGCGTGAAAGGTGATGATAACACACCACCAGATGCTATGTCTAGAAGAGAATATCCAGATTCTGGACCCATGACTAACCCTCCACCCCCACCAAGGAGAGTTAGAGCAGCCAGTAGAACCAAGTTTGCAAAAGTAACAAAGAAAGTACCATTCAAAAGGGATGATCCACCCAACACCATTGAAAGGCCAGAGACACCCATTAGGGGTATCTTGAAGCAATCTACACACTATGTGTTCTGCCATTGCGAGAGAGAATACTCACAACTCTTTCCAGAGAATGACTTCGAGCCTATTGAATTCTCATCACTCAATCAGATGCTGAAGGCAACTCCTAAGGAGCCACCCTTCACCCCACCTGACTCAGATGATGAAGATTCAGGAGACACATTATATGCTATCACTCAAGCAACTTTCAAATCAGTCAGATTCTTTGAATCAATTCAGGGTGAGGAAACATCAAACCATTTGTGTCCTATGACCACACGCTCAAAGACTAGAGAAATGATTCAGGAGGGCACACCAAAACCCCCCACACAATCACAAACTATTCTAAATGAGGAAAAGGTCACAGGAAACAAACCTACCAAAACCCCACCTGCCAGGAAAAATGTCACAAAAGACACTGCATCTACTAAGTCAAAGAACTCTGAGACAAAGAAGAATGACAAAAAGCAAATTGTGCCTCTAAAGAAAAAGGTTGCCACTCCCATCAAGGCGAGAATAGGCCCTCCAAAGGAGCCTACACACCAAAACAAGAGTGACACACCCCAACAAAAGGCACAAGATAGGCCAATAGTCGATGAAAAAGAAAAAGAAAGAGACAGAATAAAACAACATGTGCTAGATATAAATCAATTACTGGATCAGATTCCCGACACATCCATCTGAGGTTCAAACCTTGGCGTGGAACAAAGGAAGGACAAGGAACTATTGCCCCTCATACAATATCTTGAGGATGGGACCTTGCCTGCACCAAAAGCACAAGGAAATAGAATCATCAACCAAGGCCAGACATACACCTTGGTAAATGGTACATTAGTCCATATATGCCCCATAAATTGGAGAAAAACCAATACTGTACCACTTCAAATTGTTATACCACAGCAATGGGTAACAAGTACACTACGGTATTTCCATGACTCACCTACTGGCGGCCATCTTGGTTCAAGTAGGATGCTGTCAGCACTCCGACCTAGGGTATATTGGAAGTCTATGCTAGCAGACACAACAAAATATGTTTCCACCTGCCACACATGCCTCACAGCAAAAAGGCAAGTACACTCACACAAAACACCAATGCCAGTGAGGGAGTACATGGCTTCACCAATGAAGTTCCTAAACCTCGACGCGGTGGGACCACTTCACACAACTGCCAGGGGAAACAAACATATACAAGTCTGCATAGATTATGCTACCAGATATGCAACAGCTTGGGCTACTACTGACTTAAAAGCTGAAACAACAGCAGCAGAGTTCTACAAGAATATAATTTCTCATCATGAAACACCAGCAACTCTTCAAACAGACAATGGAACATGTTATACAGGTGCAAAGTTCACAAAGTTAACTAAACACCTCAAGATCAAACATAAATTCTCCTCACCATACAGGCCACAATCAAATGGGCTTGTAGAGAGATTCAATGCTAGCATTGGCACAGCGCTCAGAGCATTCTGCTCAAAGCACCAAAACAATTGGGATTCATTTATTGAACCCATAACCTTTGCATTAAATAACACAGAATCCCAAACCACAGGATTCACCCCTTTCTTCCTACTTCATGGAAGAAACCCAGCCACTCCAAAGGACTTAGGGCTGGGGATACAGGAAGACATATCCACCGTAGCAGACCATGTAGCCAACATGATAACAAATCAAGATACCTCTAGGAGGAAAGCTATAGAAAGGGTCGCCAAGCTACAAAAGGAAAGAAAGGATAGATATGATAAGAAACTTACACCACAGGAAATCAAGGTCACCGACATGGTGTACCTAAACATACCAAGAATCCTGACCAATACAGAGTGTAAGAAGCTTCAACCCCTCTTTATGGGACCATATGTTGTAGTAGATAGACCTAGTTTGACAAGTGCCAAACTCAAAAACTTGGACACCAATCTATTGGTGGCCAGACCAGTGCACATAGACAGACTGAAAAAGGTTGTGGCTGTCAGGAACAATGAATTTGCACACAGGCTTATTCCACATGAAGCCAAATACTACAACAAAATTGTAAGGAACAAAAACGGTATCACCCTTACAAGAGAAACCACAGGTATAGGCCCTATCAAGCCTACACTGAAAACATGGAAGATCCGAAACTAGTCAGCGGTGACCACTTTAGGTCCTCAAGTTGACGATACCTAAAACTACAACTTTAGGTAGTCAAAATGATTACTTTAGGTCATCATCCTGACGACCTGAGTCGTCAATATGACGACTCTGTACTGTCAGTATTGTCATCCTGATGACTCAGGTCATCAGGATGACAACTTAAAGTCATCATTTTGACTACCTAAAGCTGTAGTTTTAGGTATCGTCAACTTGAGGACCTAAAGTGGTCACCGCTGACTAGTTTCAGACCTTCCATGTTTTCAGTGTAGGGCTGCACACCACATACTAAGAAAAACATCTAGGTGTGGTGCAGTTTCAAGAAATTAGAAACAGATTGAGATACCTAAAGAACATAAGATTTTCAAAATTTATTACAAATTCTCTTCATCCACACATAGGCATGTGTGACTGATAATGAATTACTTATATATATAAAGCCAATCAAATTTGTAAACATATCAGTAGGTTATTGCCACTGTATGAATAAAGACTGGGACCCTCCAAGTAAAGCAGACATGAAGTCTAAGAAGAGTAAGGGTAACACAATGGAGTGTCTAAAGCCTAATCCCCACATGAAAGAGCGCGCTATGCCAACACAGCAGTCTATAGAGATCAATTGACCTTATAAGCTACCCTCAGACAACTGTCTAGACGGTCATGAATGGCTGTCCTGGATGACAGGAGGAGCTAATTACCAGTACACAGATTATACAATAGACCCCCACAGTTGCAGACACTGGAGATTAGGTGCACTGACTCCAGAGAAACAATACCATGCCCACAATGGATGTGGGTAGGGTAGGCTACATAAGAAGCACTGTGGACCATAGCCCACCATCAGTCTTCATCCAGCTGCAGTCTGGAACACAAGTCTACAGGACCCCACTTGGGAATTAGCCAGCCCACTTCTCCATTAGGAGAGACTGCACTAGGATAAAGAACACACCTACTTCACCTCCAACCTGATCTTACCATTTACTGGTCAATCTCTATAGACTCACCGGACATATTGCCAAGACAGCTCAATCTTGCAAAGGTACAGTTTGAACCATTTCATTTAAAGTGTTACACCATACACTTAGACTTTACCAGCACCAAATTACTACAAATTTGACAAGACTTTAAACAGCAAACTTGCTTTACACAAGCACCATGGGGAGACTGAGAGTTGCACCCATACTGCTAACTATGCTGTTATTATATATTATAGAACCACTTACTGCAGGTTACACACCTGTGGTGAGACAAAACATAGGAGTATTATTCAAACCTAGCCCTCAACCATTGGTCAATGGACATACTACCACAACACTGTTGTTAGCTATCCCCTACAAGATACCTCTGGCACCCGTTACCCAAGGATCCATAAGGGATAGAATACTCCAATTGACCACTCCTACTCTACAAGATCATACCTCTGGTCAAATTATCCAACAAGCCAAGGAGCTTGACACCTTGCTGGAAATTGCAGACAAGGAGATAAATGAAACATAAGCCTCCATCAAATTGTTCTTATCCAACCCCATAAACACATTGGACAAGGCCAAAAGAGAGGCCATACTGGGTTTTCTAGCACCCCTGTTTCGCGGTGTGCTAGGTCTAGCCACAGTAGAAGATGTAAACCAAGTGATGGGACAGCTCAAGAACATAGATGAAATACTAAGAAAATTTGCTAAACAAGATCAGGAAGCAGCTAGTCTCATTGAAAAGATCACAGACAGACAAGATAAGTTTGTTAAAGCATACATCCAAGATAAGAAGGTACTGGACAGCACAATCAACACCATGGGCCTCTAACATGTCCAGGTCACTTGACTCATATTCAAGGCACGAGAAAACTCAAAGGGAAAAAATGCAAGTATTAAATGATGCATTAATCATCATAGCAGCAAGAATGAATACAGCTCAATCACTGCAAAGAACAAATGCAGCCCTGAGGATGCTATCATCAGGAATCTTGACCCCTGATATGGTACCACCCTCAGACCTTGCTAGATACTTAATTGACATTAATAACAAACTTAGATAAGTTTGTTAAAGCATACATCCAAGATAAGAAGGTACTGGACAGTACCATCAACACCATAGGTGACACCGTCAACCTATGGGCCTCTAACATGTCCAGGTCTCTTGACTCATATTCAAAGCACGAGAAAACTCAAAGGGAGAAAATGCAAGTATTAAATGATGCATTAATCATTATAGCAGCAAGAATGAATACAGTTCAATCACTGCAAAGAACCAATGCAGCCCTGAGGATGCTATCATCAGGAATCCTGACCCCTGATATAGTACCACCCTCAGACCTTGCTAGATACTTAATTGACATTAATAACAAACTTAGGATTACACACCCTGGAGCACAAGTCGCATGTAATGACTTAGATTTCTATTATTCACAGAAGCTGACCTCATACACTTACTCAGCTCACCATATATATTCATCTGGACATTATAATTCAATCTACCACCTCAACCTTCAAACTGTACCAAATGATTACATCACCCATGCCTATAGACACACAGGAGACCCCCACCAGAGGAGTCACCAAATTGCAAACCACAACTGAGTTTCTAGCAGTATCTTACGACGAATCATTTTTCATCGAGTTGGACTCAGCAGATATGCAGGCATGTAAAGGTACTACAGTAAAGGTATGCAGAGATGTAAATGGTAGAATTTATAAACACAGGCCTACATGCCCTGTAGCACAATCAGTGTAGGAGAATTTTCTCTTCCAAACACAAGGTTGCCCTGTAACTCAACCTTATCATTTCATTACATTCTCAAGACAATTAATTTACCATTCATGGCAGCACTTAACCAAATTTCTGAAACTAAACCAGATGAAAGAGAGAATCTTCCAAATTTCCAAGTAGTAAACCTCTCTAGAACCTTAGAGAAACTACAGGAAAATCCAATCATGGATGACATTACTCAACTCAATCTAGAGCCCTTTGCCAAAACATTATTAAAAGATGCCTCCAACCTTGATAAGGCAATGGAAACGCGTTACGTAGAATCACACCTACGTCAAGTTACAGAGCATCCTATCTTCCAAAGCCTAGGACTCATTCTAGGGATATCAGCTCACATTTTTATAGTATACATACTACTCAAACTTTACAGACTAGGAGGGACTGTAGCCTACCTGCCTACAGCCAAAGCTTTTAGACTAGTCACCGAGCTGCCCCTACACAAATTGCTCCCAGCTAAGAATCCTACCAAATTAACCCCTACAGAGGAAACCCACACCCCTTTCCTCACAATTCAGGAAACCCACAACCTGATAATTGCTATATTATTCACCCTGACCATCTACTCAGCCTAGAGAATAATGAAGTACCTTAAGAAATTTACACAGACACACTGTGGCAAGAAAAATGTGGCCAAGCACACAAATCCCACAATATATTTTAAAATATATTGTGGAGACTCAAACTTCGCGCTACCCTTGAGGCCAATACCAAATGAATTTGATGAGATTAAATCAGCAGCTGCCCCGAGCTATAAGGATATAGTGGTTAAAACCTTCCCACTACCTAAGGCTATATTTACCTGGAATGGACCAGCAGTTATAACAACACAGAGAGGAGAATTTGCTTATCACCTCCGTCAGGTGATACACCTACCTTGGCGCACTAGGTTCAGTACCATACCAGCCCTTAAAAACAAAGGACTGTACTACTCCATGCTTCTCCAGAATGATTGTGGCACCAGCCCGGTGACCATGACAGCACTGGAAAATACAACAGATATAATTATTGACGAACACCAGGAGGAGACCGCAAGGTCAAACATGCAGACTATTGCTAATTTTCTAAACCACCAGCCCTCCCCGGTGACTGTGGAAACAGCTTAGGCTGCCCAAAGCCTAGACTGCCCCCAGTCCACCACCAGGAGATAACATATCAGAGACAGTATTCAGAACTTTTCGGACAATTTGCCGGCCCTGAAAAGGGCCTTTGGGATGGGGGGTTTTTACACCCTAGGTTTCAGCCAGTCGGGTTTTACCACAGAGCCCCGGGATCAACAAGGGCGGGAGAGTAGGAGTCCGATCCATACATGTGGCCGTTGTCACGATCCCACTCAAGAAGTCGGGCCTCCATCGATCCCAGTCCGTACTCAGCTGCCATAGATGGGTCCCCGGACACCGCAAGATCAATGAAGGACACTGCCATCAAATAGTCCCACAACACTCGCACACGTGGCCCGAGGTTAGAATCCATGGGCCAGAACTCTATATTAGTCAAGGCCCTGGCCAAAAGGGCCACAGTGGCCCCCCGACATAAGACTGAACCCAAAAAGTAGTGGCATGAGTACATGTCAACCAGCACATCACCATGCTCACAGATCTCTCTGTGATTTTTCACTATATAGCCATAGTGCAGGGTCTGGTTGGCCTCCACCAGGGCCCTAGCCGGACTCCCCACCACCATCACCTGGGACACAGGCAATTCAAGGATAGCTTGAAAGTGAGCCATGATGTTGCAGCAAAGGTTTCCAGTGAGGAACTGATACTCCAATACCAGCCACTCCCTCCTTTTAATGGACACACACACCCCCCCCCACCCTGAACTGTCCACTGACACCAAGCTAGGCACTGCCACAGTCATATGCCAAAATCTGGCACCTAACACCTCAAGTGCCACCACTGCATGAGCACATCAGGGAGGAGATTCACATCTCATTCCTGACACACCTCCACTGTCAATGAAATTATCAAAGTATTGAAAAATTGATTTAGAAAAAATATACACAGCCACTTGTTGATGTATAATATGAAAATCTATGATATTCTCACAAAATCGAGGATTAATGTGCGCATACACGCGCAAATTGCAAAATTGCAAATTGTAAATTGTACAAATCTAACATTAATATACATGAATGCAGGTAGATAACTAAGACAGTTTTTGTACCCACTAGCACTTGTATACTATACCAAGGTTTACTTAAGGTAACACACTTTAGGTATCCAAGAAAATTGTTGGAAAAATGAATGAAAAAAAAAAAAAAAAAAGAGAAAATTGTTTACTTAAGATACTCACCAAATGATCTCTTTTAGGGACACATACTCGAAAAGGCTAGGGAAAAGTCAATTAAAAGCAGCGGCCCACTGCCGAAATTGCCAATTAATACACCCATATAGCAAAATTACAGAGTAACTCAGAGACAAACGAGCCTATTGTACATGAAGTACTTTGTTTTTCCGGTCTTCGGAAAAATTTGTCTCAAATCCCAAAAATTGTATAGTGTATACTAGATCGTACGTTGTACCGAATTTGCACACTAAAATTGTATGTTTGCACACTAGATTGTACGTTTGTACCCAATTTGCAAACTAAATTGCTATTTGCACACTAGGTCATATGTTTCTACCCAATTTGCACACTAAAATTGTATGTTTGCACACTAGATTGTACGTTTGTACCCAATTTGCAAACTAAATTGCTATTTCGCACACTAAAATTGTATGTGTGGTTTGTGGCCTTACGGACCTGGGGGGTTCGGGTCTTACGGTTCGGAAAGAAAGAGTAAGACAGTATTCCAAGTGTATGCCAACGGTTAGTTTTATTAATTAACGCACACTCACGGCTGCCGGATGATATCAAAGAGGCAGCTAATATTAAAGAATAATGGTTTACATGGTGTGGAGGCCAGAAGGGCCTCTGACGTAGCGGCTGAGCCCTGGGCTTTATATACGGACCCAGGTGTTCGTCGTCAGATGTCCCCACAGACCCGGATCGGTGCTGCCACCTATCCTGAACCTGAGGAACGTCCGACGACTCGACTCACCCGCCACGTCAGATGGTACCCAACTCCTATGGTTTAATAACGTGTACCTCTACACCACTCCCCCAGACATTTAGGAGGGTGTTATAGTTATAATATTACTAGGATAACATTTCTACATGTCTAAACCTTTAGTAATAGAGGTACAACCATAGGTATAACATTAACACCAGGTTAAGTATAAATCGAATGTCATAAATATATATATTCGATAGTGAATGTGGTTACAAATAACAATTAGGATGTTGAAATATTATACGAATTACTTGAATAAGAGACAGTTATCAGGTTCTGTAAAACCCCAAAAATGATCCTGGGTGAAATATGACCCAGGGTGAAAAATGACCCTGCTCTGTCTGCTATGGAAAAAGCAATTTTAATTTGCTTTTTGGGGCCATTTTTCTTTATCTATCCATCATAAAACCATCATATATGAAAAGAGGAGGATTGATAATGGTAGTCTAGAATACCAAACTACTTTTAAGCCATCTTATTTTGCATTCTGTTTTAATTATTGCAGTGGGTATGAGGGAAAATAGCTCCCTGGGCTCACAATAATGCAAATGATAAGTTTGTATCACATTTGAGATTGATCAATCATACATCACTGGAAAGACCAATATGTATCCTAGTTAAATCTAAAATAACTTTTGGATATGAACTATAGCAGTTGAGAAAACACAATTTGAAACTTACTCTGCTGCCCATTCATAACTGAAAGTCAGTATAGGGGAGAGGCCACTTATCTAGGTCAACTGATAAGGCAGAGAGAGGGGAAGGGGAGGGGTGGGGGACAGGGTCATAAATGACTCTGGGTCAAAAATGACCCAGGGTCAAAAATGACTCTGGGGTGAAAATTCTTCAAGTAGGGTAAGTGGGGGGATGGTTGGAGGCAGGGTCAAAAATGACTCCGGGTCAAAAATCACCCAGGGTCATTTCTATACTTTAGCTTAGACCTGGTTATGTGAAACGGAACTGTTTGTTAAATTATTATACCATATAATATTATATTATATTTACGGTATAACTAATAAGACAAGTAATATGAATCGTATACATGTGATGATGACAGTTATGTGTAACGGAACTGTCGACAATAAATATATCACATAATAACATCCGTATATGTTTTAAGTTATTAATAACACATTAGAATATATAGTCTTAAAGAAGACTGTTATAGTAACTTCACTATATAATGACATGTGAATCCGTTAAGGATTCCGTGAGTAGTACGAATAGGACCATTTATACCATACACTTGAAAAGAAAAAAACCACGGTGTAGCGAATGAATATAATAATAATATATTATCACCGTGTACCTAATAACCTTTATAGCACCAGATCAATATACTTATTATACAATTTGTCTCGCAGGACAATAATATGTGTTTTCTGGTGAAGTTTAGCGGATCTTATAATATGAATACCAACAATAATTAGAGATCCGTATCAAAAAATATCAAAAAAAAATATCTATGTACCCGTATCATGATATGTATCTAGTGGATATGCACATACATATAATATTATAGAGATATGACATTATACACAATATACAGAAATTATAAATGCTGCTGAAGTCCTCTGCTGTAATCCTCCGGGTACTAGTAGGTAGGTGTGGTCAGCTAACCACGGGATGGACGTGCTAAAGTTTATGGTTTCCTTATATAGAGTGAACACGGTAGTTGAATTTGGGGCAGCTACCCACAATCCTCTAGTAGTGCTAAAGTTTATAGTATATCCGAATGGTGTAGAATGTAGAATAATAGTCCGGATGTGTCAACAATGTAGTAAACGTAATCCTTTTTAAGCTTAGTTGACATAAGTAGATAATAGTCCAATATAGGTCGATCCAGAAGTAATAGTAGTATTTGATATAAGTCCATTCGGGAGTACAGATGAGTTGTAGAGGTAAATCGTAAAGTCCATCCTAGTATGTGGTTAGCGCGGGTAACAGCAGGGATCTGGAACTGGTATCCGGTTACGTCTCACAGCAGCAAGTCTACTATCGGATTGTTCATAGGTGAAGTTATAAATCCGAATAGACTATTCAGGGTGCAATAAGGGTTATACAACCTGAATTATACAATAAGCTGGTCATAAGAGGGACCCGGAACACATACTATAGGTGTTCATACACTAGTGAATAAAACATTCGCAGACCTATAGGGTTCCGCAAAGACTATATCTGGTCATTCGGTGATTGAGAAAAAAAATTATGGGAGAAATAACCCTAGCATGCTTAAGCAGACTTCTTAGCATGCTTCTTCTTAAGAAGAGCTAGAGCTGACTCGGGAGTGCCGTCCCACTCATCCAAGTCGACTCCGAATACCCTCATGAACTTAGTGTTCAAGTTGGTATTCCGAGTAATCTCCTCCTTTACACGTTTCTCCAGCACGTGCACATCCATAGCTGCTTTTTCTTGGGCAGCTGCGGCAGCCTCCTCCTGGGCCTTCACATCGTCCCGGATGAGGGTCTCGAGACGTTGCTTTTCAGCGTCGCCCACCTGTTTCATACACAACAGGGTGTCGTTTAGGAGACCCTGATGAAACTCGGTCGCTTTTTCGCGAACACACTTCTCCCAGTGGGTGTAGATGGCCTTCTGGACATCTGCCTCCCCCTGGCGAGACTTCTCGAACCAAACTTCCGCATTACCAGTTTTAATGGTAATAGCGTCTTTTGGTTTCGCAGGTGCAGCGACAGCCTTGGGAGGAGTCGAGGCGGCCTGTGGACCACTTCCGGGTTTAGGGCTTCCGGACACACCTGCCGTTGGTACACAGTAGGCAGGTGGTGCATTCTGTTTCAATCCCATTTGCAGGTACATGTTTAACTGCTCCTGGGTAAAGGTAACTGGTGGGGCGGCTGGAGCGGATGCAGATCCGGCGGCAGCAGATGCGGTGGTCTTCTTTGGCATAAGGCGACCATCCTTTCCTACCACCAAGGTCTGGCTCTCAGGTCCAGGTCCTTGGTTTAAGGACGGGAAGTTTCGAGAACTAACTTTCCCAGGCTTAGATACGGCTCCAGCGTATCCGGCAGGTTCGGGCTTCTTGAACACCGGAGTGCCCTGAGCCTGCTCTGCGGGGTGCCTAGCCAGAGGGGACCTGGAACGGTCCTCTGCTCTGACTTTCGGTTTAGTGGTGCCCTGACCATTACCGTTGCTGCCACGTTTCTGATCTCTCCTGCTCCTTTCACGAGCTCTCTTTGCATCCTTTCCGGATTCCTCGCATTTCTGCCAGAGAGACTCGTGCATGTCCAGTTTACCCTTCCCGGGAGTCAGGACTATCTTAGCGCGGAGTTTCGAATCCTTGGTCTTCGGAACCTCTCAGAGGACTTGGTCCCCTGGTCGGATCTTAGACCAAGCATCCTCGCTCAGACTGTCGAACTCCTTCATGAGTTCCTGATGAAGCTCCATGATGCGCTTCCGTGCCCCGTCCAAACCTTCTGCGTGGCATTTCTTCTGGTGTCTAGCCAGATCACTACGTCGGTTGTATTGCACCTTCGTAGTACACTTCTTGCCCTTCTTACCATAACTCGGATCACAAATGTAAACCGGGTGATGGTGGAAGTGGGCCTCTACCAGATGCCGTTGAAACCGGGCTGGAGTACTCCAGGTCTGGATCGTGACATCACTCGCATCCTGGCAGATAGAGAAGGGACAGGACTTTTGGTCGTCACCGTACCACTTCTCTAAAGCCCAACGCTGCTTCCTCCTCTGGGTATAAGTGTAATACCCTTCGGTGTGGTTTAGCATAAGCCACATCTTTCGATAGGCTTTGCTCGGATTGGGGTCCTCTTCCGAAAGACGCATCCAATCTTCATCATCTGACTCATCGTTCTTATTGACTGAGTCCGGGCAGGCATAGAGGGTAGAGCCGTCCTTCTTCACTCCGTACGCACAGTCGGAGAAGCACGTCGGAATCCAGGTTTTGAATCCGGATTTGGCGTTAGCCCAGCGCTCGGCCTCGGTTTGAGTTGATGGAGTGTCCTTCTCATCATACTCAACCGAGGACTCGTGCACAGACTCCTCGTCAGACGATTCAACCTCCATGGCAGTACTACTGCAGTGGTTGAAGTGCTGGGTTTCGGCTCGGCTTTAGCAGAGTCCGGGAGATTCTTAAGCTTCCGAGCAGCGGACCTTCGGTTCTTGCTGGATGCGCTGGAGGTCGAGGCTTCTACCCGAGTGGTAGTACTGCC
Source organism: Acholoe squamosa (assembly GCA_949317995.1). Lineage (NCBI taxonomy): Eukaryota > Metazoa > Annelida > Polychaeta > Phyllodocida > Polynoidae > Acholoe > Acholoe squamosa. The sequence continues at coordinate 77,027,935 of OX439045.1, read as the reverse complement.
GGTGGCTGGTGTAGCACTGGCTGAACTCCTGGTGGCAAGTTTCAGGTCGGGGATAGGAGGTGCGGGTACTTCCGCGGCCCTCTTAGCCTCTTCCTGAGCCTCCTGTTCGGCAGTCATTAGACGGACGAGAACCGTCCGAAGGGCTGCACCTCGGTCCATACCAGTTAGTGAATTGTTCTGGACATCCACTAACTCTTGCTCGGTTATATAAAAACCTTCATCCCACTGCAGTGGGTATGAGGGAAAATAGCTCCCTGGGCTCACAATAATGCAAATGATAAGTTTGTATCACATTTGAGATTGATCAATCATACATCACTGGAAAGACCAATATGTATCCTAGTTAAATCTAAAATAACTTTTGGATATGAACTATAGCAGTTGAGAAAACACAATTTGAAACTTACTCTGCTGCCCATTCATAACTGAAAGTCAGTATAGGGGAGAGGCCACTTATCTAGGTCAACTGATAAGGCAGAGAGAGGGGAAGGGGAGGGGTGGGGGACAGGGTCATAAATGACTCTGGGTCAAAAATGACCCAGGGTCAAAAATGACTCTGGGGTGAAAATTCTTCAAGTAGGGTAAGTGGGGGGATGGTTGGAGGCAGGGTCAAAAATGACTCCGGGTCAAAAATCACCCAGGGTCATTTCTATACTTTAGCTTAGACCTGGTTATGTGAAACGGAACTGTTTGTTAAATTATTATACCAGATAATATTATATTATATTTACGGTAAAACTAATAAGACAAGTAATATGAATCGTATACATGTGATGATGACAGTTATGTGTAACGGAACTGTCGACAATAAATATATCACATAATAACATCCGTATATGTTTTAAGTTATTAATAACACATTAGAATATATAGTCTTAAAGAAGACTGTTATAGTAACTTCACTATATAATGACATGTGAATCCGTTAAGGATTCCGTGAGTAGTACGAATAGGACCATTTATACCATACACTTGAAAAGAAAAAAACCACGGTGTAGCAAATGAATATAATAATAATATATTATCACCGTGTACCTAATAACCTTTATAGCACCAGATCAATATACTTATTATACAATTTGTCTCGCAGGACAATAATATGTGTTTTCTGGTGAAGTTTAGCGGATCTTATAATATGAATACCAACAATAATTAGAGATCCGTATAAAAAAATATCAAAAAAAAATATCTATGTACCCGTATCATGATATGTATCTAGTGGATATGCACATACATATAATATTATAGAGATATGACATTATACACAATATACAGAAATTATAAATGCTGCTGAAGTCCTCTGCTGTAATCCTCCGGGTACTAGTAGGTAGGTGTGGTCAGCTAACCACGGGATGGACGTGCTAAAGTTTATGGTTTCCTTATATAGAGTGAACACGGTAGTTTTATTTGGGGCAGCTACCCACAATCCTCTAGTAGTGCTAAAGTTTATAGTATATCCGAATGGTGTAGAATGTAGAATAATAGTCCGGATGTGTCAACAATGTAGTAAACGTAATCCTTTTTAAGCTTAGTTGACATAAGTAGATAATAGTCCAATATAGGTCGATCCGGAAGTAATAGTAGTATTTGATATAAGTCCATTCGGGAGTACAGATGAGTTGTAGAGGTAAATCGTAAAGTCCATCCTAGTATGTGGTTAGCGCGGGTAACAGCAGGGATCTGGAACTGGTATCCGGTTACGTCTCACAGCAGCAAGTCTACTATCGGATTGTTCATAGGTGAAGTTATAAATCCGAATAGACTATTCAGGGTGCAATAAGGGTTATACAACCTGAATTATACAATAAGCTGGTCATAAGAGGGACCCGGAACACATACTATAGGTGTTCATACACTAGTGAATAAAACATTCGCAGACCTATAGGGTTCCGCAAAGACTATATCTGGTCATTCGGTGATTGAGAAAAAAAATTATGGGAGAAATAACCCTAGCATGCTTAAGCAGACTTCTTAGCATGCTTCTTCTTAAGAAGATCTAGAGCTGACTCGGGAGTGCCGTCCCACTCATCCAAGTCGACTCCGAATACCCTCATGAACTTAGTGTTCAAGTTGGTATTCCGAGTAATCTCCTCCTTTACACGTTTCTCCAGCACGTGCACATCCATAGCTGCTTTTTCTTGGGCAGCTGCGGCAGCCTCCTCCTGGGCCTTCACATCGTCCCGGATGAGGGTCTCGAGACGTTGCTTTTCAGCGTCGCCCACCTGTTTCATACACAACAGGGTGTCGTTTAGGAGACCCTGATGAAACTCGGTCGCTTTTTCGCGAACACACTGCTCCCAGTGGGTGTAGATGGCCTTCTGGACATCTGCCTCCCCCTGGCGAGACTTCTCGAACCAAACTTCCGCATTACCAGTTTTAATGGTAATAGCGTCTTTTGGTTTCGCAGGTGCAGCGACAGCCTTGGGAGGAGTCGAGGCGGCCTGTGGACCACTTCCGGGTTTAGGGCTTCCGGACACACCTGCCGTTGGTACACAGTAGGCAGGTGGTGCGTTCTGTTTCAATCCCATTTGCAGGTACATGTTTAACTGCTCCTGGGTAAAGGTAACTGGTGGGGCGGCTGGAGCGGATGCAGATCCGGCGGCAGCAGATGCGGTGGTCTTCTTTGGCATAAGGCGACCATCCTTTCCTACCACCAAGGTCTGGCTCTCAGGTCCAGGTCCTTGGTTTAAGGACGGGAAGTTTCGAGAACTAACTTTCCCAGGCTTAGATACGGCTCCAGCGTATCCGGCAGGTTCGGGCTTCTTGAACACCGGAGTGCCCTGAGCCTGCTCTGCGGGGTGCCTAGCCAGAGGGGACCTGGAACGGTCCTCTGCTCTGACTTTCGGTTTAGTGGTGCCCTGACCATTACCGTTGCTGCCACGTTTCTGATCTCTCCTGCTCCTTTCACGAGCTCTCTTTGCATCCTTTCCAGATTCCTCGCATTTCTGCCAGAGAGACTCGTGCATGTCCAGTTTACCCTTCCCGGGAGTCAGGACTATCTTAGCGCGGAGTTTCGAATCCTTGGTCTTCGGAACCTCGCAGAGGACTTGGTCCCCTGGTCGGATCTTAGACCAAGCATCCTCGCTCAGACTGTCGAACTCCTTCATGAGTTCCTGATGAAGCTCCATGATGCGCTTCCGTGCCCCGTCCAAACCTTCTGCGTGGCATTTCTTCTGGTGTCTAGCCAGATCACTACGTCGGTTGTATTGCACCTTCGTAGTACACTTCTTGCCCTTCTTACCATAACTCGGATCACAAATGTAAACCGGGTGATGGTGGAAGTGGGCCTCTACCAGATGCCGTTGAAACCGGGCTGGAGTACTCCAGGTCCGGATCGTGACATCACTCGCATCCTGGCAGATAGAGAAGGGACAGGACTTTTGGTCGTCACCGTACCACTTCTCTAAAGCCCAACGCTGCTTCCTCCTCTGGGTATAAGTGTAATACCCTTCGGTGTGGTTTAGCATAAGCCACATCTTTCGATAGGCTTTGCTCGGATTGGGGTCCTCTTCCGAAAGACGCATCCAATCTTCATCATCTGACTCATCATTCTTATTGACTGAGTCCGGGCAGGCATAGAGGGTAGAGCCGTCCTTCTTCACTCCGTACGCACAGTCGGAGAAGCACGTCGGAATCCAGGTTTTGAATCCGGATTTGGCGTTAGCCCAGCGCTCGGCCTCGGTTTGAGTTGATGGAGTGTCCTTCTCATCATACTCAACCGAGGACTCGTGCACAGACTCCTCGTCAGACGATTCAACCTCCATGGCAGTACTACTGCAGTGGTTGAAGTGCTGGGTTTCGGCTCGGCTTTAGCAGAATCCGGGAGATTCTTAAGCTTCCGAGCAGCGGACCTTCGGTTCTTGCTGGATGCGCTGGAGGTCGAGGCTTCTACCCGAGTGGTAGTACTGCCGGTGGCTGGTGTAGCACTGGCTGAACTCCTGGTGGCAAGTTTCAGGTCGGGGATAGGAGGTGCGGGTACTTCCGCGGCCCTCTTAGCCTCTTCCTGAGCCTCCTGTTCGGCAGTCATTAGACGGACGAGAACCGTCCGAAGGGCTGCACCTCGGTCCATACCAGTTAGTGAATTGTTCTGGACATCCACTAACTCTTGCTCGGTTATATAAAAACCTTCATCCCACTGCTCGAAGTTAGCAGCGGCTTCCCGGTACTCCTTTGTGGTCCGGTACTGGGGCCGGGTAGCACAAGGGCGTGGGTAAGTCTGCCCCTCGGAATCCGAGACGCAGCCTACCCAATCAATGTTCGTAGCCTTGACGTTCCACAGGGACTTGTCAGGCTTCGGGTACGCTCTGAGCTGGAAGGCTCGGTTGGCTTCGTACACTGTCTCGCGGAAGTCAGCGTCTACCATAAGTCCCCGTTGGAACCACGGCCAGTCTCGAAGCCACTTGGGAGGCGTCCTGGTCAGCTGATCGGGAGCCATAGTGCCCTCCACAGCTATCCGAACTTTCGGGTCCAACCTGACCGGTGTCCCGTCCGCGTAGGTCACTTGTGCCTGCAGTTCCGGGTGGACATACAGGTAGCGACCATCATACTCTACTTGGAACGGGTTAGCCACTGCTGGCTTCCACTGGTCCTTCGGTCCGTCGACTTGGGTGGTCTCGGACTCTGTCGCTGCGGGTTCGGCACTCGCAGCCGCTCCGGATCCCTCGGGTGGGAGTGGAGACAACAGTTTCTCTGGTTCATTTAGTGAAAATGAAGCCAGCTTCTCCTCGAACGAGCGATCCGTGGATTCCTCCACGTCCATCATCTCGCTCTCTTCCTGTGTAACAGGCGACAAAGCTTTCGGAAAAGCTTCTGCGGACGGAGTCAGCTTATCCGGGTCACCGGATAGCTTGGCTGCAGCTACGGATTCCTCAGCCATGACTGGGGAATCGCCCACGGGAGTAAACTACTCCTTTTTCAGGCTTTTACGGCGCCGGGGCCGACACAAACGGAGTCTGTCTACCAGGAGACAGACTCTGGAGGAGCAGCGAGGAGGTTGCTAGCCGGTAAAATCCAAGAAGGGAGCGAACTCGACCGTTGTGAACGTTACCGAAAAACAATATGGCGACAGGCCAGCATTCGTGACGTCATTTCCCCGTTGCGCGTGGGGTCACGAGAGGTCAGCCGAGACTGGACACTGTGACGTCATGCGGAAACGCACGTGCTACAAGCGGAACATCAACAAACTGATTGTTTTTAGGTAATTATCGCTCACGCCGATGACTCGTCTGGGGATTTAAGTGGAGTTTATAGAAAGCTTAAGCAAATCCACCGGATTATCCGTCCACTACCCATTAGTACATCATGCGGCGGCGACAAATAAGCCTTTCAGGTCAGTTGTCATCCGTTCCTCTAAATGAAAACATTACACCCGTTGTGTATACAGGTTAGGTCACTGCAGTCCTCTGGGCAATTCGAGGGCTGCGACGAACGTATCTCCCCTTCTCGGATAGTTCTTTATCGGACCTGACAGTCTGAAGAGCCTTTTCTAGGTGCTTCTTAGCCTTAGAAACACCTTTCCTCTTCTTTTTGTCTTCACCTGCCGAGACTTTTTTAACTCCCCCACGCTTAATCGGTGTTGGCGTGGGTGTCACTGATTCGGAACACTTTTTAGGCCTACCAAGGCCACGCTTCACTGTAGTGTTCTTTACCTGGTCTATTATGCGATTCTGGTTCAGGATCTTTCCGGAACCTTCACCATACATTTCTGTGGAGGTCTCCCTCCCAGACCATTTCCTTAATCTAGCTATATTTGACTTATAAAGCCGACCAAGGTCAGATTTGATAATTACGGTACAATCACTGATAACTTGTGTTATAGTAAAGGGACCATCCCAATTAGACGCTAATTTTATGTGTCTAAGTGGTTCATGTAATCTGAGAACTCTGTCTCCGGATTGGATTTCCGATGCTTTAGATCGGTATCGTATCCTACTTTCTGCCATTTGGCGCTTTTCTCCAAATCAATTCGGACAGACTCATATGCTTTTTTAAATCTGTCTCTTAAACATTCCACAAAAACTACATGGCAAGGTAGTTCAGGGTCCATCCCTACGACTCCAAAAACTAGGTCAGCAGGCATTATCAAATCCTCTCCGAATACTAAAAGGTTCGGAGTACAATTTGTACTTGAATGTACCGTACTGTTATACAACAAGTTTCCGGGTTAAGCAATCTGCCACATCCTCAACCCTTCTTAATTTTCCGAATTAGGTTCCACCTCTTCAACTGCCAACATATTCCGGGGGACTGGCTTAGCGGCCCGGCATTCATAGGCTACGTGACCCATTTTCTGACAGCGATAACATCTGATTCTGGATTTATCATACCTCGGCCTACTATACCGGTGCCTCTCAAGGTCCTCCCGGAAAGACTTCAGCATGCTTTCCATCATACTTTTCATATCGAGGTTTCCAGATGGTTTAATCTCATCCTTCTTAGCTATAGTTTCCTTAGGTTCGGAAACACTCTTATTGTGACTTTCGGGAACTCCCCGCCTTGGCTGTGTGGTCAAGGTCCTTCTGGGAATGAACTTCTTGGCATTCTTAGGGAACCTCAATGCTGAGATTGTACCGTCTTCTTCCTCATACTGTACTCTTTTATATTCTGTTTCAGCTTCGAGACAGCGGCTGCTGCAGTAGGAATTACTCGTTTCAGATCAGGGATCACCATACTGGCAGTTTCCCGAGGGACAAATCCGGAAATAAAAGTTTTCTTCTTATCCAAGTTAGCTATGGCATCACATAACGTTTTTATAGTCCCACCCGGACCCCATGCTCGGTAAGCACAGTCCTGGTGGTCTTTATCTCGTAACCCTCGCACAAAGTGTGAGATCAACTCATCGCTTGCATAATCATCATCCATCATAAGGTTAGGTCTAGCCTTCCATAGTAATATCTGAAGTTCTAATCCATAGACCTGAACCGACTCTCCAGGCTTCTGAATTCTCTTCCTATATTGAGTCATCGGATCCTCCGACACTATACTCCCTAGATAGGAACTACAAATCTCAACTAACTGAGTGTACGTTCCCCTATTCCTATACTGTTCTCTCCAATGATCGACTGCAATCCTACCCAGCCCCTTTTTCAGGCATCTGACCAATATGGGTAACGATTCGTCTTCATCATATCTATCTACCTTATGGTCGTCCGTGAAGTCAGAGAACCAATCCCTCCATGGTTCTGATCCATCGAAGGACTTAGTCTCGATCTGATTCTTCTTAGCTGAGATCTCCCTACTTTTTAAACTAGTGCATTGCTCCAGACTCCAATCTAACATTTTCTGATCCACAGGGTGTCGTTATTATTCTGATCTGTGCTACACACCTGATTATCCACCCTATAGGTCTGATCATTCGGAATAGACTGACTGCTGTCCTGTAGTTGGCTAGGTATGTCGACTGGTTCCCCAGCGCCCCCAGGAGGGGTGTGGTCGAAGTGACTCGGGGTCGGGGCTTGCCCCCTAGTGTCAATGTACTGATACTCACCATCGATGGTGAAAGTGGCATCTTTTTGGCCTACACTTAGCCGGACATTCTTATCATGGCCGGGAACATATTTGGTCCCTACGACATTCCGAGTGGCCTGGTCGTTCACAAAGGGATCGTACCCCTTCTTCAAAATGGGTTTTGGGGTAGAAGTGATCGGTGGGCCTTCCTTTCCGTCATCCCTTGGGATGCAACTGATGTTGGGGTCCTCCAAGGGTCCCCTATTCTCATCTACTTCCTCAAGATCCGGTTCTTCCTCCTCGGAATCCTCGGACCCCTCCTGCATCATCCGCAGCTTAGTTATTTCATATATGAGATCATCTCTCTCTTGATACAATTCCCGATTGTTATCCTGAATGTCAGTGATCAACTGATCGTTTTCCTGAATATGTTTCTCCCGAAGGGCCACATGTTCTCTCTGCTGTTTCTCTATGATTTTCTGATTTTTCTCATAAATCTCATGTTGGGCCTCGATTTGGTTTTTCAAATCTGTAAGGCGCTTACCAGCGACATCTAGCCCCGTTCGGTATTGTCCCAAAGTCTCGTCCTGCTCTGAAGTCTTAGCTTCCAGGGTGGAGGTTGCCAGACTCAGTTGCAGTTCGACTTCTTCAACTTTCTTCCCGTACCTTTCATATTCAGCTTTCTTACCCTGAATCATAGCCTCCATCTCCCGGAGTCGAGTACGGTGGACATCCACCTCTCATTCCAAGGTTTCCGTGGTACGTTCCAACAATCCCTTACTCTTACGTATGTCCCCAATTTCTTCTAAGAGGTCTTCAATCTCCCTTTCTAATTCTTTCACCTTATTCTGTTTCCGCTCAGTCTCTTTCTTCTGATATTCCAGTAGCTTTTCACCCCTGGACTTTTCCTGATCGCTCATCCGCTTCCATTCCGCATGAGCTGTCCTTTCTAATTCATACCTATTCCTCTCATCCCAGTACCTATCCACGGGTGCCCCACTCATAGGAGCCGGCCGACTAGACCCACCGGGATTGAAAACGGAGTCAGAAAGGGATGCCGAATTTAAGTGGTTCAAAAAAACTCCCTGACCAGCTAATGGCACAAGGTGAATCGGATCTCTCCCTTGCCCTCCCGGCTCAGTAATTGGGCCAAAATGATGGGACTACTAAAATCCCCATCTCTCAATAAACCTGATGTTCTTATATTAGGCACGGTTTGGTTAGCCGGCGCGATCGGATGGTCATCGGTTGTAGTGTCCAACCCTACCGTAGAAACCTCACTTCCGGAATCCAATGCCTCGGTCTCTTTCCGGGATGGATCCCTATATTCCTGATAGGTTGGGCCCCGGGCGCCATGGCTTCCCGGGAGCTCACCTTCCAGACACTGATTCTCGTCTTGTTCAGACAGGGCTGCGCACTTCCGAGAACCAAATCCTGGTCATGGCACCAGTGTAATGTATGACCGTTGGTGATTCGGAAAGGATCACGAATACAAGGGAATTTGGTTTCGAAAGGCAACAAGTCTTTATTCAGTATCCTAAGTTACAGGGAGCTAAGTAGATTCCGTATGGTAAATAGACTGTTCGGAAAGCTCAGATTTACGACTACCAGGTAAGGTCTCGGAGTCAGTAAAGTTCAGATGGTATCCCTAGAGAATCCGGTAGGACTCTCTTCCTCCTAGTTTCCGACCCGACTATTATATGGGTCAGGTCGTCAGAAAGTGTAAGATTTTGCCCTTGAAGGCCTTGAAAAACTAATTTTCTAATTACTTTATATAACCTTAACAAAATTGTCAAGGTACATCTCCTCAGCTCAGAAGACCAAAAAATACCGGTCTAGGCCATCCGGTTCCATTTTTATTGCTTGTTTTGTGTCATGTAACATCCGGTACCAAAATAATGAAATATAGAGGTAATTGAAGTTGCTCTCAGTAATATAAGAATGTCCCATTATGCATAACAAACACATGAAATAACAAGGCCAATATGTCTTTTATTGACTTCAATTATAGAATGGAACAAAATTTGAGTTATGCATGCACAGTAGACTGCCTCCTACATGATGATAAAAGTACCGGACGTTACGTAACGTCCGGTACTTTTATCAGAATTATTTCACATAAGCTGCTCTTATATGGAGACAAATGCTGGTAGACACACAATTTCTTCACCGAAGTAGGGGATGATAGGGCCCTTCATATGGGTAATAACAAAGATTTTGAAACTTCATTTTTTCCATGTTTTATAACCGATTTAGATTTAGGTACCGGACGTTACTAATTACAGATTTCCATTTTGAAAGACATATCATGAAGAATTCTCACTTAGTAACATGTCCAAACCTCATGGAAATGATACCTATGATCATATACAATACAAAAAATAACTTTGGGATACTCTATAGTGTTCTTTATTCAATACAAGACACTTGTAAAAAATACAAAAAGTATAAAAAAGAACAAATTTGGCCATTTTTTCACTTTAGTAGGCTATAAGTCATAAAGTTTTTGATGGATGACCACAAATTTACATATTTCTGATAGCCCTAAGTGTTCTATGAGCCTATGTAAGACAAGATTGGTTCACAACTTCTTTGACCAGAGCCATAAAAGTCCAAAATGACCCAAAAACACAAAATCTACTGCTTTCTGGCGACCTGACCCATATAGCCACAGGGGTTGGGTGGCGACCTCTCGTGTTTAACCCCCGCAGCCCGGAGGGCGGTGCTGCCACCGCCCGCCAGGCGTGCCAGGCTCTCAACCCGAAAGGGTCGCTCCGTTCGGAACCTAGGCAACCCGTAAGCCATAAACACTACTACTAAACCGTGCCCCTACACCTGGAATGGACCAGCAGTTATAACAACACAGACAGGAGAATTTGCTTATCACCTCCCTCAGGTGATACACCTACCTTGGCGCACTAGGTTCAGCACCATACCAGCCCTTAAAAACAAAGGACTGTACTACTCCATGCTTCTCCAGAATGATTGTGGCACCAGCCCGGTGACCATGACAGCACTGGAAAATACAACAGATATAATTATTGATGAACACCAGGAGGGGACCGCAAGGTCAAACATGCAGACTATTGCTTATTTTCTAAACCACCAGCCCTCCCCGGTGACTGTGGAAACAGCCTAGACTGCCCACAGCCTAGACTGCCGCCAGTCCACCACCAGGAGATACTGAGATGACACATCTCACACATGACACACACCTCCACTGTCAATGAAATTATCTAAGTATTGAAAAAAAAAATTTGATTTAGAAAAAAAATGTATACACAGCCACTTGTTGATGTATAATATGAAAATCTATGGTATTCTCACAGAAATCGATGATTAATGTGCCCGTATAAGCGCAAATTGCAAATTGTAAATTATACAAATCTAACATTAATATACATGATTGCAAGGTAGATAACTATGACAGTTTTTCTACCACATTAGCACTTGTATACTATACCAAATTTACTTAAAGTAGCACACTCTAGGTAACCAAGAAATTGTTGAAAAAAAAAAAGACAAAATGTTTACTTAAGATACTCACCAAATGATCTCTTTCAGGGACACATACTTAAATGGCTAGGGAAAAGTCAATTAAAGCAGCGGCCCACTGCAGAAATTGCCAATTAATACATGGCACCAGTGTAATGTATGACCGTTGGTGGTTCGGAAAGGATCACAAATACAAGGGAACTTGGTTTCGAAAGGCAACAAGTCTTTATTCAGTATCCTAAGTTACAGGGAGCTAAGTAGATTCCGTATGGTAAATAGACTGTTCGGAAAGCTCAGATTTACGACTACCAGGTAAGGTCTCGGAGTCAGTAAAGTTCAGATGGTATCCCTAGAGAATCCGGTAGGACTCTCTTCCTCCTAGTTTCCGACCCGACTATTATATAGCCACAGGGGTTGGGTGGCGACCTCTCGTGTTTAACCCCCGCAGCCCGGAGGGCGGTGCTGCCACCGCCCGCCAGGCGTGCCAGGCTCTCAACCCGAAAGGGTCGCTCCGTTCGGAACCTAGGCAACCCGTAAGCCATAAACACTACTACTAAACCGTGCCCCTACACCTGGAATGGACCAAGACAACCAGTCAGTCAATGAACTTGTGTTATAATCTTATGGACAAATGCTCAGCCTAAGCATATTTTATTTATCTGAGCAGTCACCTCGTCCCATTCATACTCATCATCTTCTTCATCTTCCATTACATCATCAGCTCCAGATTGAGCTATATCCATCTTTTCATTCTCAACCTTCTCAGGCGGCAGGATTTTCTTGACTACCTGGGCAATACGTGCTGCTAGTTCCTTCTTAACATCATCTGTGGCATGTAGACCATCTCTCATTTTTTTAGGGCCATATTGGCATGAGAATTTCGGGGCTTTGCCAACCTTTCTCCCTTTCTTGCCCCGATTCCACCTGTTTTTGTGGAATACAGTGTGCAGCTTAATGGTGGGCATTTTGTAGATGGTGTTGAAATATTGCACATCTCCCTTTAGGAGTTTGATGCTCCTATTCAATGCAGGCTGATTCTGATCTGGCAAGCTCTTGTGGTTGAATTTCTGAAGGTCCATGCCGAATATTGTACAAATAACATATTTGGTTTCAGGATGTTGTTTATTCAAGACCTGTAACATCCGGCTTAGCCTGACTGAGACTACCGCCCTACAAGTGGCAGCATCAATGTGAGGGAAGTAGATGTCACGTTTCCCATGAATATAGCGCCGCGCTGTAACATCGCAGGCTCCGGCCAGGAACACGACCAGGTCATAAGCCTCTGTGTCAAGTTTTTTCAGCACTTTATCCTGAATTGTAGCAATGGGCCATGATTTATGAGCACACTCACCAACTTCATAATTTTCAGCATCATCTAGAGCGTCAGCTACCAGAACCCCCATTCCTTCACCACGGGAGTCCCCGGATAATAGTACCGACATTTCGACCTTCACCTGAAACTGTAGTGACAGATTATTGCATTCAAGATAGAAGCAACACTGAGCAGTAGTTATTTGATACACACTAAATTACTAACTTCAGGTCTGACTATAGAATTCTCTTACACGCATCTAGATCTTCCCGTGCAAATTCTTTCCCGGGAACTTATCTTCAGTTTCATACTTCACATTGTTTACAGTGCTCCACGGCCAACCTGAAGCCCACTTGTCCGAGCCAGTTCCCTCTATTAATAGCCTCAACCCAGTGTTTAATAAGTCTTGCATTATTTCTTTATTCTGCCCATATTTAGCTTTGATCAAGTCCTCCATAAGGGAGAGTTCGAGATCCAGAAACGGGTGATTCATTGGGATTTTTTTGGAGTCACCTTTCAACTTAATCGAACGTGGATCTGTCATTGAGAGCACTTCTCGGGCTTCAGCCGGATGACCTAGCTCTAATAATCTGATATGCAAATACCCTTGTTCTATGCTATTGTAGGTGTATTTGATGCCTTTGTGAATAAACTCAAGTTTGCATGGAAACCAATTTGAAAAGTGTGCATTAACGCCTTGGTAAACTTTGCCCATTTTTGTGTGTAGGATGCGAGTTTCTCCATCTGTTTTGTTTGCCCGCCTCTTAGCAGGTTTTCCTTTCATTGGGGGTTCATAAGGGGTGTGTGCGACTTTGTGCTCGTCCGGGATACCAGAGAGAGATGTGTAGTCGTAGGATGTACCTTCAATATTTATACCATCCTTATCAGTACCTGCCGTAAGACCCTTTTTTTTGGCAGCTGCTACAATAGCTCTGCCATGCTTTTTAGCATCTCGCATCTCTCTTGACTCATCCAAGGCAAAGCCAATCTTTGTTTTCATTTGCTTCCCTATTTCATTCAACTGCCATCTTTTTGCCAGTATGGCTGACTTGATGGCAATGTTACTACAACACACCATTATGGGCACCTTTTCTTTTGGTGGTTCCTCACCTTCCTGGACCTCAATGGGTTTTTTCATCCTAACAATCTCCACAAAATCTCCATCATTACAACGGATGTCTAGTTTTCTGAATAAGTCATACAGAACAGGCAATAGTTTCTGATTTTGTCTTGACCATAAGCCATATATGACCACATTCCTTTCAGGGGAGCTGGTGGCATGCTTAACAGTTCTCATATTTGTCAGGACTTGGCTGTAACTTGATTGTCCATTTGTCTTCCCACTGACTAAAAGTTCACCAGTCTGTCTTGTTAACCAGTGATGGAGGAGGCCGTGAAACGGGAGAAAATGCCGGAGGCAGCAGGAGGAGAGTATCTGTGCGTCAAGGTAAATAGGTGGTCGGAGGCGGATGCAGGAATGTTTTTGGGCCTGAGTCTGACGGGGGCTGCAAGACGACTCCTCACGGGGCGGAAACCGGCCACCGCCGACGGGTACAGGGACCTGAGGAAGGCTCTAGTGGAGCGGTTCGAACCTACAAACCAGGAGGAGACGTATAAGGCGTTCCTGAGAACGAGAGTGCGGAAGACAGGAGAAGGGCTCCAGGAGCTGCAGGAGGACCTCATGAAATACACCCGCCTGGCGTACCCCGAGGCGGATGGCTCTGGCTCTAGATAGGTTTTTATTGTGTCTGGAGAACCCGCTACGGCAGTGGGTGTATCAGTGCCAACCCAAGGATCTGCAGGCAGCGGTAATGACGGCGGAGGGGGCGGAGGCATACCTAAAGGTGGAACAGAAGACGCGACAACGGGTGCGGTCTGCTGACGCCTCCGTAAATGAACATCTTCAGGCTAACAACGATAAGATGAACCAAGTGGCGGAGATGCTAACGACCCTCATGAAGAGGTCAGAGGGATCAGCCGCCGGAGGGGGATACAAAAAAAAGAGGAGTACGGCCTGCTACGGGTGCAGCCAGGAGGGCCACTTTAGGAGGGACTGCCCGGTGGCAAAAGGAACAAAACCTGGAGAGAGAGCAGTTACGGGAGAGGAAACGCGGCCGGCGGGAAACTAGAACCGACCTATACGCGAGGCCAAGTACAGGTCGGGGGGAATGGGCCTAGAAACGTGATACAAGGAAGGAGAGAACATGGGGGAGGCGGAGTAATAGTGACAGGGACCCTGGCGGGGGCACCAGTGCAACTATTAGTCGACACAGGGGCCTCTCTTAACTTACTCTCACAGCGGTGGTGGGAACAGCACGGGGGTAGGAGGACCTTGGCAGCAACAACGGAGAAGGTTTTCTCCGTGGAGGGCCGGCCGATGACTTTGATGGGAGAAATGAGGGCGGAGCTGCACTTGGGTCGAAGGACGGTGGAAGCCACCTTTGTAGTAAGCGAAACAAGCATGGAAGGGATCCTAGGGGCAGCGTTCTTGAGGGAAAACAACCTCATAGTGGACGTGGCGAAGGGATGGTTGGTATGGACGGAGGTGGAGGAAGTCTGCAGAATAGTCAGTGTGCGCTCGGCGGTCCTGGGGTCGGGGGAAGAGACATTTATGGAAGGAGCAATCACAGGCCCCTGGGAGACCGGAGGGGACGGTATCATAGAGGGCCTGGCAGGGCACAAAGGGGAACCAGACTTCTTGGTGGGGAGAGGACTGATACGACCGGAAGGCAGGGAAGCCTGGGTCAGGGTTCTCAACCCCGGGAGGGAACCAGTCATCATATACCGGGATATGACACTGGGGGCGATACAATTGGTGGAGGCTGGAACGGGGTCCTCGGAGGCAGAGGCAGGCGGAGGCAGCTGGTGTCGGAGAACGGAGGGCGTGGACCATAAAGCACTCATCACGGAGCTGGTGGCAGGCTCGGAAGCGCACCGACGGAAGGAGTTGGGCCGACTGTTGGAAGAATACATCGATGCCTTCCAATGCCATAAGGAAGACAAAGGGCACACAAGCCTCGCGCAACACCGAATCGATACGGGAAAACACCCCCCCATCAAACAGCCACCGCGGCGGCTAGCTCCCCACAGAAGAGAGACGGTGGAGGAGGAAGTAGATAAGATGCTGGAAGCGGGGGTCATCGAGGCATCAGTGAGTCCGTGGGCATTGCCGGTGGTCCTAGTAAAAAAAAAAGATGGAACCACACGTTTCTGCGTAGATTATCGCCGGCTCAACAAGGCAACCGCCTACCCCCTTCCCCGGGTGGAGGACTGTTTAGACACCATGGCGGGGGCCGCCTGGTTTTCGTCGTTGGATCTGGCGAGCAGCTACTGGCAGCTCGATATAGCGGAGGAGGATAAGGAAAAGACGGCGTTTACCATGCATAAGGGCCTGTATCAATTTATCCGAATGCCCTTTGGGCTGTGTAACGCACCGGGGACGTTCGAGAGGGTCATGGAGGTGGCAATGAGAGGACTACAGTGGAGAACGTGTCTGGTATATCTCGACGATATTGTGGTTTTCTCCGTCACCTTCGAGGAGCACCTGGTGCGCTTGGGGGAAGTATTAGACCGATTAAGGACAGCAGGGTTGAAGGTGAAGCCGTCAAAGTGCCAGTTACCGAGGCGGAGAGTCTTGTTCCTGGGCCACCAGGTGAGTCAGGAGGGGTGGAAACGGACCCGTCCAAAATTGAGGCCGTGCAGTCCTGGCCTACGCCGGAGAGCATTACGGAGGTAAGGAGCTTCTTAGGCTTGGCGGGGTACTATAGGACATTCGTATCTGATTTTTCTACGGTGGCCAAGCCGCTGAACTCATTGGCGGAGAAGGGGAGAGCGTTCAAGTGGACGGGGGAATGCGAAGCGGCATTCCAGGAGCTCAAAAAGAGACTAACGGAGGCGCCCATCCTGGCATTCCCCCGAGCAGAAGGGGCCCTGGTAATGGACACCGACGCCAGCCATACAGGACGGGGGGCGGTACTGGCCCAGGACCAAGACGGAGTGGAGAGGGTTCTGGCCTATGGGAGCCGAACCCTGGGAAAGGAGGAGAGGAACTATTGCGTAACCCGAAGGGAGCTCCTTGCAATAGTGATCGGGCTTAGGAAATTTAGGCACTACTTGGTGGGCCGTCCAGTCAGAGTGAGGACAGACCATGCCTCTCTCCGTTGGTTACTGGATTTAAAGGAGCCGACTGGCTCGGTGGCTACAGATAATAGGGACCTACGACATCCAGATCCAGCACAGACCAGGACGGCTGCATGGGAATGCAGATGGGCTCTCCAGAACTCCGTGTAGACAATGTGGGAGGGAGGATGAGGCGGAGCAGACACTCCACTGTTGTGTTTTCACACGGGCACAGAGCCAAAGCCTCACAGGGAGAAATGAAAACCCAACCACGCTACCCGTGAGACCCCCAGGGCGAGAGTGGGCGGTACTCCAGGCGGAGGACCCGCCCCTCCAAAAGATACCCCGGGGGAAGAAGAGAGGAGGGACTGGGACTACGAAAGGAAGGCATGGCACGCTCAGGAAACCAGGATGTCCGTGGAAAAGGGGGTCTTGGGTCGGTGGTGGATGGCGGAGGCAGGAAAGAAACACTTCCAAATCGCCGTACCAACGGAGGAGCGGAGGACGGTGTTACGAGAGGTGCACGGAGAACCACTGGCCAGCCACCTGGGACGTAATAAAACCATCAGGCGTAGACCTACAGGGCGGGTACTACTGGCCAGACTTCCGGAGGGACGTGACACTATGGTGCGAAAGGTGTGACCTTGTATCAGGAGAAAGGCAGGCCCTCCCCCGCACAGAGCACGGATGGGACATGTAGGGGCAGGACTCCCACTGCAAAGGATGGCCATTGATGTGATGGGACCACTCCCCATGACATCAGCAGTGAATCAGTTTATCCTGGTGGTGGCCGACTACTTCACCAAGTGGACGGAGGCCTATGCCCTCCCCAACCAAGAGGCGCCCACCATCGCCAGGAAGTTTGTGGAGGAAGTTAGTCTGTCGCATCGGGGCACGGGTGGAGATACACACCGACCAAGGGAAAAACTTCCAATCGGACTGTTCCGGGAAGTGGTGGCCCTGCTGGGAGTAAAACAAACCAGAACATGTGCTTTCCGACCGCAAAGTGAAGGGATGGTGGAGAGGGCGAACCGCACGATTGAGATGCTCCTGGCGACGGTGGTGGCAGAGACGCAGAGGGACTGGGATCGGCAGCTGCCGTTCGTAATGGCGGCCTATAGATCATCAGTCCACTCATCAATGGGGGTGTCCCCCAATGCAATGATGTTGGGGAGGGAGACAGCCGTACCCCTGGACCTGATCTACCCATTGGAGAACAGTGCAAGGGCCGGCGTGGGATATGTGGGCGAACTGCAGGAAGGCATGAGCCGGGCCTACAAGACAGCGCGAGCCAATCTGGGGCAGGCGGTGGAGAGGCAACGGAGAAACTATGACGCGAAGGCCGAGGAGGGCACTTTTGACGTGGGGGGAAGAGTATTCTACTACCACCCGCGGAGGAAGAAAGGGTTGACTCCTAAGCTGCAGAGCTACTAGACAGGACCGTGGGAGATAATGGCCAGAATCGGTGAAGCGGTATATAAAATAAAAAAAGGGAAGGTCACCAAGTTGGTGCACTATGACGCCCTCAAGAAGGTTCCCCCAGGGCCCCTCCACGGGGGCCAGGACTCATCGGAGGAGGAGGAGCCGGGGAAGGAGAGCCAGGGGCCAGACGAGGAGACGGATTCAGCCCAGTCGGAGGAGGAGGAGTCAGCGGGGGCGGTAAGAGCGGTCATCCGGGACTTGAAGAGAGGTGCTCCCGGGGACAGCCGGGCGGAGGCGGAGGCGGCGTCTACTCCCAAAGCATGCAAGATGGCGATGGATACTAGTTCATGGTATGAGGAGTGGTTGGAGGGAGAGAGGAAGACAGCCAGATGGGGAGCTATGGCTCACTGGAGGGGGGAATGCCCCGAGGACGAGCCCCCACTTGACGAGGAATACATCTCTCCCCTGGAGGAGGCCGATGAAGGGACGTGCAAAGCAGAGAGAGTTGCTCTCCGGGCCCGGAACGACGTAAAAAGGGCAGAATGGAGGAGAAGACGTGAAGATCCGGAGAGGAAGGCCATACTGGGGCGGCATGCGGAGAGATGGCGGGTTTACGAGATGCTGGAGGAAGCGGAGCACGAGAATGCCACCAATGAGGAAAGGGAGGCACAGAGGAGAGTACGCCGTGACCTCAGGGGCCCAAGGGCTCCGGAGGCAGCAAATATGGCGGATCAGAGAGCATCACGGGACGCGACTGTGGCGCCGCCGAGTGGGCAAGGGAGGAAAACCCCGCCGAAAACAGAAACACCGAGGGAGGTGGCGCCACCGAGTGGGGATAAAGTCCTGTCTAAAGCGGCGTTGCTAGGCAACGAAGCGGATGCGGAGGACGGAGGCGGGAAGAGAGCAAGGACAATAACGGTCATGTCCGGCGCGATGGGCGATGACAGACGACGGGTGGTTCTCTCTGACGGTGAAAAGGAGGACTCCAGAGGAGGAGGAAGACTGAGCTCCACGGTGGTGGAGGTGAGGAGGCAAGAAAACGGCCAGGGGAGACAACGGAGTAGAGAGGGCCGGCGAAAAGAGAGAGGGAGGAGGAGGGGAGCAGGAGGGGGAGGTCACCCCAGGAGAGCCAGTGGGACGGCGGAGACCGTGGGAACGGGAGGCGAGAACATTCCAAGTCCTGACGGAGGCAGGAAACACTGGGGAAAGCGTGGGAAAGGCGCGGAACCACTTCGAGAAAGATGGGGGAATCCCACCAAAGCGGAGGGAGGAGGACCGCGGCCGCTGATTGGTCAGGAGGAGAGAAGGGGAGGGGCCAGGATGGCGGAGGCGGGCGGAGGCGGGCGGAGGCCGGGAATATAAGGATGGAGCGAACTCAATTGATCTCACAAAACCCACCGCTGAGTGGCCGAAGACGATCATCATGAGAAGACAGCACACCATCAAGGGCAAGCCCGTAAAGACAGAGCTAGTTGATGGGGAATGGATCCCGAAGTTCCGGTGTGACCAGTGCAGGGCGAAGAAGGACGGAAGAGTCTGGTACTTTGCGAGGAAAGATGGGATGACGAGACATCTGAAAAGGCATGAAAATTATCAGGACGGCTACAGGTGCCCGGAGGCCGGGTGCCTGCACATGGTGGCACAGGACCGGGGCGATGACATGCAGCGCCACGACGGGCGCCGCCACCCTGAGAGGGGTCCATGGGTACAGCCCGAGGAAACCATGTCCCTACCCCTGGGGTTTCCGAAAGCTAAAGCAGAGAAGATCTTGGCAGAGGAGGATAGGAAAAAAACAGAGAAAGCAGCGGAGGCAGCGGGGACATCGCCCTCCGGGCCGAAGAGGAGGAAGGCGGAGCAGCCACAGCCACAGCCCAGCACCTCAACGGCCAGGCCTGACCAGCAACCCAGCACCTTGTCTTGTCGGCAGCCCAGCATGTGGACGGCCGGGGGGGCGACCACCCCCGGCTTCCACCACGTCGTCCCTGGTGTCTCCGGGCATCGGGATAGGGGAGGAGGAGGTTGAAGAAGGACTCCTGGAGGCCTCCAAGTTCTTGGAGGAACTGGCAGGTCTGTGGACCCCACCCCAGGCAGTCCCGGAGGGAGTAGTCACCCCGGCCAATCATTGTGCTACAAGGTCTACATGGTCCGCGCGGCAGCCGGAGGCGGAGGAGACTGGTCAGGGCCAGGTGACTGGCCAGCCCGACAAAGAGGAGGAGGATGTGGTGCTACCACCCGAGGTGGCAGCGTGCCCGGAGTTGGCCAGAGAGTACCTGTAGCCGTCCTGAGTGGCCGGGGGAAAGGGCCTGAAAAGGAAGGAGCTGGAGGAGGTGGAGGCCCTCCCGGGGAAGAAAGCACGGCGGTCCCCCCGGCAGAGGAACCAGCAGAGGAACCAGCGGTGGCCCCGGAGAAAAAGTAAGGGGGAGTGGAGGACAGTGGAGAAGAGGGAAAGGATAGCCCGCGGCTCTTGTCGGAGGCGGAGCAGAAGCGGGTCGGGTATGTGTTGGACGTTCTCACGGGAGTATACGGGAAGGAGAAAGAATCCCCTACCCACATGCTGGTCCGTCTGAAGACAGAGTTACCCCTGGGCTCCCTGGATATGAGGAAAATCGAGCAGGACTATGAGGCTACCAAAGCAGGGCAGCCCCTAACAAGAACTCTGTTAAACAGCGGAACTTTTGATGATGTGTCAGGGTCGGGGGAGAGTGAGCAGGAGGAGTCAAGCCCGGAGAAGGGAGGGGGGAAACACACCATCTCGGGGGGATTGGACTCCGGCCCGGAGAAGGTAAGCCAATAAGCCATAGTCGGGGAGAAGCCTAAGTAAGGATAGACTCGCCCGAGTCTCCTCAGAGGACAACAGACAGGGGGCCAGACAGGCAGGACCCTAAATCACCAGGGCGCCGGGACGCTGACGGCTCGGAGTCATCGGAGGAGGAGGAACAATCCATACAGAGTACCTCCCTCCAGTCGGAGGAGAAGGACACTTCCACCACCAGAGATGCTTCCATCCTCTCAGAGGGGAAGGAGGACGAGGCAGACACAGGGACGGAGGAGACTGGGGCAGTCCAGGCGGGAGAAGGGGACACCGCGCGGCAGCCGGAGGCGGAGGAGACTGGTCAGGGCCAGGTGACTGGCCAGCCCGACAAAGAGGAGGAGAATGTGGTGCTACCACCCGAGGTGGCAGCGTGCCCGGAGTTGGCCAGAGAGTACCTCAAAATTATCAGACGCGGGAAGGAGAGGCAAAGACAGTTAGCGGCGGAGAAAGAAAAGAGGGAGGTGAAGGAGAAGGCGGAGAAGGAGAGAATAGAGAAGGAAAGGCAAGCGGAGGAAAATAGGAAAGAGTAGAAAATCTCAGGAAGAAGGAGGAGGAAGACAGAGTAGAGGCAGAGCGACTCCAGGCGTTAGCAGACAAGGAAGCCAGGAGAGAGAAGGAGAAAAAGGATAAGCTAAAGAGAGAGGCCGCGAAAGAAGAGAAGAACCCCCCTAAACAGCAGAAGAGCCCCCGGGGGAAGAAAAGTGCCAGGACTACGGGACTGGAGGAAATGTTGGAGGGCGTCGGTCTCTCCCGGACCCCGCCCCGAACAGAGGTGGAAAGAGTTCCCCGGACGCCTAGACGAAGCACGGAGGACCTCTTACGGTCAAGATCTACACTGGAGAACAAGTCCGATACCTCCCCAGAAAGACGGACAAGGTCAGTAGAAACCCCCGGGACGGGGGACTAAATGGGGGGAAGTCATCCGAAGGCGAGGGCAAGCACGTCAGGAGCAGAGAGGACTACCCCGACCAAAGGTAAAAAGGGGTCAAGGGGAAGGAGGCAGCCCCCTCTACCAAAGACAGGCACGGGATCAGGGAGGACTGGAGAAGGAGTTACACCGTATCAGATAACCCGGAACCCCAGGTGCATAACTATTGGACTGGACGGACTAATAGTGAAGTCCCCTAGGGGCGATTTTCTCCTCCAGATAGAAGGGGGGGAGGAAGGAGGTAAGGCCGATACTATGGTCCTCGTCCCCGAGGGGACGGAGACGATTCAGGAGGACATCAACAGCGACAGGATTCTACCCGTACCCAAGACAGATAGGTTAGTCCTGGTGATGGGGGCCCAGCTACATGAGGCGGCGGGGGGGATTGTAGCCTCAACGGAGGGAGTAGTCTCCATACAGGAGGTAATCAAGGAAGCAGAGCCAGTAAAAAGGAAGGATACGGAGGAGGAGGGGGAATCGGTTAAGGACAGACTGATGCCGTGGCATAGGGACTACACGGGACCGGAGGACCTCCGGGCTTACGCGAAGCAGCTGCGGCAGCCAACCTACATGGAACCGGACCTGCGAGTGATTCCAGGAGGAATGGCCTCAGCCTCCATACAGAGTCTCTCTAACGGAGAGTTCGAGCTGGTGCAGGTAACGAGGACGCGTTACGGGGATAGCACAGGGAAAGGATTATGCAGTCGGTGTGGTCAGAGGTGGCCTAAAGGAGCGAAAGCAGAAGAGGCGACAGACGAGACGGGGACGGAGCCGACGGAGTGGGCGGAGGCAGACGTTACCGAGGTCCCAACTGAGGAGGCGGAGGAGGATGCTGAGATGCAGACGGCGGGAGCTGACGCGTCCACCTCTTGTGAGTAGGGTAAGCTCTGGGGGCAGGGCTGACGGGAAGGCTCCAGTACAGGGGCGTGGCGTTCCCACAGAAGCGGGGGGAACGGAAGACATCAGAGGTGCTGCCGGGTCGGAGGGAGCTGTCTCGTAAGGTTAAGGGGGGCATGAAGGTAGCGACGGCCGAGTGTCGCTGGCCAGTACAGGCCCAGAAACTGAGAAGAACGAGGGGAAGCAGCTCAGACGAAAGCATGAGCAGGGGAACGGTAGTAATGAGAGGCTACTTACCTTGTTGTTGCAGTAACGGATCGGGGAGTCCAGACGGAGGGTGCCGAAGGAGGAGCACCGGAGGGATCAACTCTGAGAGCGAATGACGGAGGCGGTCGGTGGAGGGGTCCGGATGGGGACTGGTGGCTGCCAGAGGAGGACGTCACTACGGAGTACGAAGTGTATATGCACGCCTTGTTGGTCATTTACAAGATTTTGACTTTATACGAGAGGAGTATGAAGTGTATATTTATGCCTTGATGGTGATTTACGAGATGGCCGGTTTTGACTTTATACGAGAGAACTTGGGATTACGATAAGAGTATGTATATAGACGTACCGGCGACAGCCGGGGAGAGGATTACGGGAAACAGAGGTGGAGTTTACAGTACGTGGATTAAGGGCGACATATGGAGGTGTCGGAGGTGTTGGAGGACCGGGCCGCCACCGCCAGGGGGCCACCGATCCTACAGGATGACAAGAATGACATTGTTATAAGAAGGGTCACTACGGACCACGTTACTATAGGCCATACTAAGCCACTACGGTGGAGGTTCATACGATTCAAGTTTACTAGATGATTGCATGTATATATGAACAATGATAACTTGTATGTATATATGAATAATGATAACACGTAAACACCCAGGGGCCATGGTGTATATATTTTATTCAAAATTGGATACCCATCTGCAGGAGGTCCATATATCACTTTCACCCAGTACGCTATTAATTAGTTGGGGAGAGTGTGGCGTAGACCGAGGGGTCGGGTGGTGGCGGAGCTGTCCTGTTGCGGAGGCAGGGGAACCACCGGCCCCGGAGTCACGTCAGACGTTCTCGTATTACCATATGTATGTCGGTGTAGACCGAGGGGTCGGGGGCGATGCCGAAACCGTCCTGGTGCGGGGGCGGAGGAGCCGCCGACCTCGGAGTCACACCAAAACGTTCTATTTACCTGCGTTCGGAGGAGGGTTCCTCCGACGCTGGATCTCTGTCGGAGACGCCAGCGTTGGAGGAACGGGAAGCGTATAAATAGGAGGGGATCGACACCTTGAGTCAGTCTGGATCCACGGGTGCTGGTGTCTACATCTTCCCCTCCATAGACTAGGATTTACACAAGGATACTTAGCTGGTGTGGTAGAGAATGCCAGGCAATAAAGTGTCATTAATTACAAGAAGCCGAGTTGTGTGATACTTCGGCATTACAATAGTGGACTCCGATAAAAACGCTACAATATATATATATATATATATATATATATATATATATATATATACTATAATAGTTATAACTCCTGCCTAATGTCTGGGGGAGTTGTTGTAGAGGTATCATATTGTACCATGTATACGGGTGCCGTCTGGCGTGGCGGGTGAGTCCAGTCGCTGGGTGGTCCTAAGGCTCCAGATAGGTGGCAGCACTTCTGAGCAATTGCTCAAAGTTATAAACCATAAATCGATACACAATCTCACCATGACAGCACAGCACTAGCGCAGTGTTGCCACCTTTTGTGTTACCCATGAACTAACCAAAGCGTCCCTGGTAACGAAGCCCACGCATTGCCTAGGCCTATAGAGCTCTATGTATTGTGTTTTGTCGAGTTGATCAGTTACAAATTTACCCTTGTTGTCTTTTTTGTATTGACCGAGGCCAACCTTGTGAACCATATCAGCTGTTCTACGCTAACAAATGGTCTCTGTTCTGTTATCACAGACCTACTTTAGACGAGGCATCACTTGCTCGCTTCACTCTCTTTTATCCAACACCATCACCACACTCATCCTCGCAAACAGGTATCCTAGAATACATTGTTGATGATGATGTTTACAAGTCACAAAAAAAAGAAGTTGTGTCCTTTACTCTAGAACCACAGACATATATACCCTTCATACTTTGCATTCCCACCTTACACTCAGAGTTTGACACGTTTTTCACAGCTAACACTTGACAGAAAAGTAGTATTTATTATATCTCCCCTTGGCATGTTGCACACACAATGTGTGAATGCTTGTTGCGAGCACAATATCTGAATGAATTAAGTACAAGTAAAAAGTAAAGAAAAAGGTGGTGCCACCCGCTCATTACGTTACTCCGACGTTCTACTCGCATCACTCCACCTTTTCGCCTTACACACCTTTTATGTGGCTACTCCCTCAAGCATCACTATATAAAGAGACTAGCATAGAGTTAGTAGTGGGGTGTTCATGGTAGTAGTGCCTCCCTCATGTTGTCAAATGTTATATCACAATGTTCACAAAGATAAACTACTGACATTTTCTCCTCCTTCATCCTCTTTCATGCAGCATCATCTCCACAATCATCCTTTTAATATTAAAAAAAAAATTTATACCCAGTAAAGACCCACCCCTGCCCCAGAAGGCCACCTAATTAGGTCACGTTGTGATCACATGATCACCCAAGTAGGTCACATGAGGGTCACATGACCAAATGGAGGCCTCTGATTGGCTGCATCTCAGGTGAGTTATATCCTGTAGTTAGCTATAGTCCCGTTCCGATACATTATATACTACTTACTACTTACATCAAGCCTTCCCACGATGCATGAATGCATCATGGCTCTTCATGATGCATTCATCCACCATGGGGCATCATCCCCTCTTGTCGTCATGATGCATTCAGGCAGTCCTGGTGAGTAATTCGCCAGTGCACTATTTCAACCATACGTAACCGATTGATGTACACGTGAAGGGTCATCTTTATGCCCCAATAACTGTGACAGTATGCTGTGCTTACAGGGCTATACTAGGCAGCACGGGCCTGGACTGGTTACCAGGTTTAGTCTGTGTAGATGTTATCCATATGCTATAGCTATATATGCTATTACGGAGGTGAGTGGTGACTTTGCCAAAGTAACCCCTCACCTCTGTAATCAAGGTCTATGCATAGCAAATCAAAGCACCAGAGGGTAGCACTGTTCCCTTTAGTTTCTCACCCTTCTATAGCATATGGATAACACCTACACAGACTAAACCTGGTAACCAGTCCACGCCCATGCTAGGCAGTAAGTAGGGCATATCCCTCAGATGTAAGGGTTGTCTAGCATAGTGCAGTGTTTGACTCATTTCACCTCCTACAACCAGTCAGGACACATCCTCGATCCTCCTGCTGTATACACCACCAACATGCAGCAGGCCCCCTATTGGCCACTAGCTGCTCTGGAGTTGGTTCCGGCAACACACACTGATAATAACTGATAAGATGGGACCAGCATGTCCCTGGTAGTGGGTGTTAACCAGGTACCCATCGTGGTATGTGTTATCTGTGGGTGTTACCTCTACCATACTGAGGCCTATACAGTGCAGGTAAAACCTACTTTATACTTTATACTTTATATATATATATATATATATATATATATATATATATATATATATATATATATATATATATACTGCAATGGATAACACAGGCCTTTCATTTGCTGTAATACTAATACAGTACTGGAGAGCAGTCTGCAATAATATCAATACCGTATTCATTCTAATAAGCGCACATGCTCTAATAAGCACACACCCCTCCTTTCTGGGTCCCACCCTGGTGTAAAATCAGTGAAATGAACTGCAAAAATAAAGATATGTAGGGCAAAAAACCATGATTTTAGGCTCTTGGGGGTGCGCTTATTAGAATTAAGGTTTTAGCACCTAACAATTAATTTTCCGCACATGTGCGCTATTAGAACGAATACAGTACACATTGTTTTCAAATACAGCCTCTGGGAAGTAACTGGCACTGTAATTGTTGCTGCATTATGCATGACTGGTATCCAGTATAAATCATTATGCACCAATTCAGTGCTGCAGTGCAATCCCCAATAGTACCATGTAAAAGATAAGTGTTGAGTCTACCAGGGATCCTCATAAAAAGGAACAGTGGACCACTGCAATTGCATAGCAGTGAACCAGTGTAATTTTAACAAGAAGCCCCAGGTGGCAGTATGGTGGTACACAAGTGAACAAGAAATCTCTGCGAAAATAATGACTGATCTCTAGCAACTTCGGGACGAGGATTGCGCCATTATTTTGAAAAAAAAATTTTTTACAGTTCATCAATAAGCATTATTGTCAAATAGCCTACTGGAATAACTTGCAGGCTCTGCAATTGTTGGCGCATCATGCCGGTTGATGTACTGATGAGTTTCTCTTTTGTTCTGCATTCATGTACCATGACGTCTTGAGGGCATCATGCATTAACAGTATAAGCTGTGGGCCACCCATCCCTGCAGTGCAGGAAACCTATGCCCCCAAATTAGACAAACTGTTCAGTGTATCGTGTATCCATTAAGCACGCCGCATTGGCCTGTATAGGTGCCGGGTCTTGAAAAAATGCTGGTCTTGAATAACCGTGGGGGTATAGGGGTGTTGAAATTTCAATATACACTACAATCTAAATTTGCATAAGCACCAGTCTTAAATAAGTGCAGGGGGAAGAGCCTACTGGAAATAATCGAGCGCCGGGGCCACTATGGTAGTCATTTTAGGTCCATCATGTGTGGTGAAGAGAGAAAAACAAACTCTAACACGTCATTCCTTACCCTTTACTTTGTACATAAACCCTACTTGCCCAGTGATCCACAGTCCTATAGAACCATGCAACATGCGACTTTCATGAATGAAGTAGCATTTATGTGTATTTTGGTGGAGTGTTTATAACGTTGCCTGTTGTATCCACGCATTCAAATAACTTAGGGAGTGGTCTTGGACATGGAGACTAATGGTGCACCATGACGAGCGATGGGCAGAAAAAATTTAGACAACATTTAGGCAACATTTTCCCAATACTGTGGACTTCTAATGTATATTTGTCTTCTCTTTAGTTTAACTGCAGAAAAGTTAAGAATAACTTCTCTCAAATGTCACCATTTCTTGCCGTAATGATCTATAGTTGTTTTATGTATGAGAGGAGGGTTATTTCAGAGAAGACTACTGCACCTTCCCTCACAGCTACACTGAAAACGGGATCCAGAACTGGTCAATAGTGACCACTTTAGGTGCTCAGGTTGACAATACCCAAAACTACAGTTTTGGGTCGTCAGGGGGTCGTCATAGGTGATGAATTTAGGTCATCAGTGATGACCTAAAGTTGTCACTATTACTGTCCATTATAGCTGTAGTCCTGGGTAGAAATTACATTATGTATTGTATTGTTTTTTCCATTTTCCCAATATTATTTCTTTAGTTACATATCGTAATCTCATCCACCTTTAAAGAGTTAACTGTGGGTAATCACAACCCACTGTCATGGCTTCAGTGAAACATTATGGTGTAATATATTTTGAGTATACTCATCTACATGTATTACATCTTAGGCATGATCAAATAAGTGGTCATACTCTAGCAATATCCATAAGAGCAATGTAAAGATAAGACCCAGGTCACATCATTTGTATCATAGAAATTGCATAGTGGGGACCTCTCATGGCACAATCCCGGACTAGCAATAGAGCCATGGTGGACCCTAAGTCGTCATAATGACCTGACGCCCCTCTGACAATGCTAAACTTGTCACTTATGACGACTTATTAATAGTGGCGGGTTTTCAGTGTAAGTGTATTAATGCATCAGCGGCCTTTGACAGTGGATTAAGGCGACCGCAGAAGAGCCCAACTGAGTCGGCCAATCCTGACGATTGGGAGCGTCTGCATGGGCATCCGATCAAGTTGGTAAATGTCAAACAAGTTTGATCTACCCCATTGGATCGGATTAGTACTCCCTGGTTTCCGATCGAATCTGGCCCGTCTGCGGTTGCCTTAATATCAGATAATTAAGCTCTCTTCCCCTCTGATCTTATTTAATTCCCACTTCCGTTATACCAAAAGTCCACTGGGCCTTTTCAGCCAGATTTTGTTCAGGAAATGTATGGCCACAATCAGCCAAAGGTGTCCAGTGAAGTCTTGGTACTATGTGAAGAGGGGATGATATCTTGTCAGATCTAGGTCTACTTCACACAGGACACTCACCTTTCACTATCGTTACTTCATGGCCTAATAAGTAAGTCGGCCAGGTGTGTACACTAATAAAATATAGCATAAATATGGCAGCACAAGAATGGTATATTGACGAATATTGCACGAGGCCGTTAAATCCTGCTAAATCCAAAAATGATGGTCTTTATTGTCAGAATTTGACCAAAAATACCAATAATTGAGGTTTGATGAGGGAAATATTTGGAAAATGTACAAAAATGATTTTAAAAATGATTGAAAATCTTCAAAATTAATATAGAACATGTGAATCAAATTTTAATGCATAAATCCACATACCCAAATGTCTGCCTGTCTCTCAGTCAAACAAATACTGTGCCTGTGCATTGCTCTGCCTATCTCACATACAGCATATCAAGTGTGTACCTATCATCCATCCTACCTATCTCTTCAATCCAAAACATCTACAGTTAAATCTCTTAAAAGGCTTAACTTACAATGCTTACCCCCCTCACCTGACCTTTTCTTATTTGTTCCTTCTTTACTTTAGTCTAGCTATCCTCAATCTGCCTTATTCATCTCATTCATTTTACATATCCCTCATGGTGACTCCCTCACACCATCATGCTTAATTTGCACTGTTTTTTCCTGCCATATGAGCCTTTATTAGTCATTTCAATTGTACCTATCCCTAATAATGCCCATCATGAAGCCTACCTATCCCTCATTGTGCCTATCCCTCAACTCTGCACATCCCTTATATCTGACTTGCATATTATTCTGTCCCTAGTACCCATGTTTTCTTCTCTTTTTTTTTTTTTAAGTTTTTGCTCATCTTACAAGGTACTCTATGCTTATTTCTCCAATTGCTAATTGCTCATACTGCCTATCCCTCTTGCTACCCATCCTTACCTATCCCCAATGCTCTCTATACAGCTCTCTTACCCATCTCACCTCTCATTACCTACCTATGTCACAACCAACCTTCATTATGATGACCATTTCTTAGTCAACCTATCACCTAACATACTGGTTACAGTCCGCCTTATTCATACGTCTACCTATCATTCATGCTGCATATCTTTCAGTTTACCTATATAATGATATGAATGGAAGATAGGCATAATGGGGGATAGGTATATTTCACAAGGCATAGACTTGGAGACAGGTGGAAGAAATTGAACACAAGCTGAGATATGAATAGAGTTGAGATATGAATAGAGTTGGTTAGACTGACTGACCTGAGGTGGTAAGAAAGTCATATGGAGAGCATGAGGGACAGGCATTCAAAGGGGTTGGTAGCAAGGGGGAAAGATAGTATGAACAATATCCAGTTTGAGTGATAGGCACAGAGAATACCTTGTCAGATGAGCAAATGTAAAAAAAGAAAACATGGGTGCTAGGGACACATGTGTATGTCAAATATGTGGGATATGCAGACTTGGGGGATAGGTGTAATGAAGGATAGGTAGGTTTTAGGATAGGCATCATTAAGGATAGGTAGGATCAAAATGGTAGATATGATAAGTAGTGTTAACAATTGGGCCTAAATAAAGAGATGAACAGTACAGTTTAAACATGAGAGTCTGACGGATAGTCACCATGAGGGATAGGTAAAATGAATGATGGGTAGATTGATGATAGGTAAACTATGGGAAACTAGGACCAGAGAACATTAGGTAAAGTGAGGAGTAAGCTTTAGTATTTAGGCCTTTTGGGAGATTTACTTTACTTAATTCAAGATGTTTTGGATTCAAGAGATAGGCAGTATGAGTGATAGGTAGACTAAGGGAGAGGCAGTATGTGAGATAGGCAGAGTAATGCACAGATAGAATACTTGTCAGATTGGGAGATAGGCAGACATTTGGATATGTGCCTTGAGGTACTAACTCTGGTTTACATGTTGTGTCTGTAAAGACTTCTCATAATTTTGAATATCATTTTTGTACATCTTTAAAACATGTTTTCTCATCAAACCTCATTTTAGGGTACTTTTAGTCAACTTCTGAGAATCATAATCACAAACTTTGGATTCAGCAGGATTTTCTGGTCTAGGTGGTTCCTTCTTTCCCTTTAGTATCACCCTGATAAAGGAAAACCACAGCTCCATAAACCACCTAACCCTCTATAGACACCAATACTGAGGACACAAGGGCACCTAGTTTCATGAGGGGGGGTAGAGGGGGATGGCCTGTCACACTCTACACATACACTATTCTCTTATTGTCCCCTCCTATTGGCCACTAGCTGGTCTGGAGCTGGTTCCGGCGAAACACACTGATAAGAACTGATAAGATGGGACCAGCATGTCCCTGGAAGTGGGTGTTAACCAGGGACAAGGTACCCATCATGTTATGTCTTATCAGTGTGTTTTAGCTCAACCAGCGAAATTCAAGATGGTGGCTCCACCAGGCCTCCATACTGAGTCCTATAGTATCTAAACTTCTTGACTATATGGACTGGGTGGACATATGATATGGTCTCATGCTTTAGCAAGGGACAACTACCCAGGCTTAACGTGGCGGCCTGTATAAGCCCCGGGTCTTTGAAGAAGCGCTGGTCTTGAATAAGTGCCTTGGGAAGGGTGATTATAAAATTGAAATTTACACTTTATTTTCATGGGTGGGCTGATGGTGTAGGGTTTGGTAGGGCAGGAGGGTGTTGCTCCTATGGTAAAAGGAAGAGCTGGCTAAAAATGCCCTCATTTCCAGTCCTTTCTTTTCATGTGGCTATAATTTGTTCCTTTTGTTGCTCACAAGTGGTCATTCAAGAACAGTGCTAAAAAGGGGGATTTGAGTAGGTACCTAGTTGGGAGAAGTCAGTCAGTATAATATACTATAGAGTGTGTGACGTGAGTAGGTACCTGATAGTGCAGCTCTCTCTGTTTTAAACAAGGCAGGTCACTTTTCAGACTAATGTGGTGAGTGCAAATACTTTGGTGAAGCAGTGCACAACTTATTTAGAAAAGAGGGCACATACTCACATCTCTTTTTACAATAGGAGCAACACCCTCCTGTTGTACCATTGCAATCATTACTGGCCACTATGTGTAGGGCCGTAATAGCATTAGACTCAGGAATCCAACTATGGCATGAAGGGTTCCATCTTGAGAAATGCCTTCCAGGTAATAACATAACATACTTTTCCAATTCCATACAGAAAAAAAAGATACCTGATAGAAGATGGCAATCAACAGAGCAAGAACATGGGCCTTGTAGGAATAGCATGACGTATTAATTCATCCTTTTTAGGTCAGCATGTATCCATGATCAAGTGCTGGTGAGTCTTTTTATCACGCCCATTGGTAGTTATGGTGCACAAATGCAGCTTGGATAGTTCACCAGGGTTGCATTCATGCATGATGCCAGCCCTATCAGGTTGATACACCTCCAGGCATGATGGTCTGGACAATGAAATACTGGCAAATCTGCTTGCTAGCACTTCATTCTAAACATGATGCACCTGTTCAATTATTAGCCCTTGCCCCTTTGATTCCCTATACTACATACATGCAGGAAGGTACTTTAACACTATGATTATGGGAAATACAGGGATTTATAGGGTTAAAGGAGCTCAGGAGGGTGTTGCTCCTATAGTAAAAGAAAGAGCTGGCTAAAAATGCCCTTGTTTCCAGTCCTTTCTTTTCATGTAGCTATAATAACTTGTCCCTTTTGTTGCTCACAAGTGGTCATTCACGTACAGTGCTAAAAAAGGGGATTTGAGTAGGTACCTAGTTGGGAGAAGTCAGTCAGTATAATAAACTATAGAGCGTGTGACATGAGTAGGTACCTTTTAGTGCAGCTCTGTCTATTTTAAACAAGGCAGGTGACTTTTCAGACTAATGTGGTGAGTGAAAGTACTTAGATGAAGCAGTGCACGACTTGTTTAGAAAAGAGGGCACATACTCACAGCTCTTTTTACCATAGGAGCAACACCCTCCTGAATTGGCAACGTTGCCATACTGCAAATGGTGCTGGTGGACGTATGTCCTTGATTTAGTGCACCTTTAATATTAATGCATCTTGCCCATTGGTACCAATGAAGTGCTGGCGAGACTGGTCGCCAGCACTTCATGGGAGCATCATGACAAGTGAGAAAGCGGCCGCACCGTTTGGTCTAAAGTTTTTATGTATATATGTCCGTATACGGTAAGTATATAATTCATTAAGGTGTGAAAGCTGTCGTCGCTTTCTGACACCAGATTTATGTATATGTCCATGTTTGGTTATGAGGTAAAGGTACAGCTTAATGCTTGGCATTTTAAGAGGGTTTAATCCTTTGGCTTTCATACAATTCTGTGGGTGTGGCGGTATCAGCATTATTGATGGATTAATAAAGTCCATATTCCATTTTCTACATATTTCATATAATAAACCATAATATATACAAGTATTCATAATATATTCTTGTTATAACATTTATTTGTCCTTATTGTTGACTATTTACAATCCGTGTGGTTATAATCTATCCATATATGATATAATATCACATATTTATATTAATAATCATAATTGTTACATAATAATACCAATAGCGGTCATATGTGGCAGAGAGTAGGGTGACAGTAGGGTTGGCATGATGCACCAATGAAGTGCCGGTGAGCAGTCTCACCAGCACGCAGAGATGCCACTTTTCCTGGTTTACCAGGAATTCCTGGTTTTCGTTTTAATATACCTGTATTAAATCATGTTAAATTCCTGGGAAAATGTTTCCAAAAGTTCAGTTTTCCTGGTTTTTGTTGGCCAGTGAGTGGCAACTCTGAGCACGTCATTGGTGCATCATGCCGACCAATGCGCATGATGCACTCCTGCATCAGCAGCTTATAAAGGGTTAAGGCACTAAGATATACTTACAGACAGATTGCACTGAAACATTTTTCTTTCTTCCCTTACAGACTCATACCTGGCAGTCAGAGTGAAAAGTAGACACCCCCCACACAGACCTAACCAAGGGCACCCCACCGTGCTGTCCATCAATGGATGGATACCGTATGCCAGACACCGTCCTCCTTCAAACTTCTTACACTCAATTGGAGTTAATTTAGTCCTAAAAGTGCACAGCATAATGGATATATTGTGTAGCTGTGAGAAAGCTTAAATATCAAGTAACATTTACGATATCAATGGAATTATTTGTTAAAGTGCACAGTGGACTTTTTGTGTGGGTTAAAGGAAGTAGAAATCACTGTGAAATGTAAAGGAGAATGCCGATAAACTTGAAAAGTGCTGAGTAGGCAAGAAATGAGACTTATTGTGTGGTCTTGGTTAGATGCACTGGATAATCTAGCATATATATGTAACCCTATGAGACCTCATCATGCCACCTTCTTAGCACAACACAAAAAGAAAACACTGAACATCTATGGGTCATATCACACACTGACATTTTCCCATTACAAGGTCTTAGTTACTGCAACATCAACCTAGTTATAGGATGTATACACATCATATGATGGAAGTCTGCAGTCCAAATCCTAACATCAGTTCTTATAAAATAGGTCTTCCTGCCAGCAATCTGCCAAGCATTCCAAAATAAGGATATAAATCAGGGGTATAATGGGAAAAGGCCCTGGTAGCAACAAATAGTTGGACACCATCTATAACTTAAAAAGGCCATAGGAGAATTGTACCATAACCTTTCAATGCTTGGGGAGACTTTTTTTCAGTCTGTTGTAGGATGCAATGAGGATGACCTTTATCTCTATTCATTAGCCCCCTTTAAACCACGTTCCCATCCTATATAATCCTTCGTGCACCATGGCTGAGCAACCAATGCAATTGGACACTGTATCCACAGTCCACACACCATATTACAAGTGTACGGAGTGTGGGCGTGAGTTCCAGTGTCCAGAAAAGTACAGATCCCACATGAGGGTACATGATCAGATGTCCAAATACTTTCTCTGTGACATCTGTGGCAAAGGATTCATAACAGCCAGCAGACTGAAGAAACATGGCCTCGTACACTCTGATGACAAACCAGTGAAATGTCCTCAGTGTGACAAGAGGTTCAAAGAGGGCGGAGCGTTAAGCCGTCACATAAGGAGCCGCCACACCTTAGAGAGGCCCTATGTGTGCCAGATTTGTGGCGACAAGTTCAGCGTGGCTGGGATACTAAAAGTGCACATGCGCACCCACACAGGAGAACGGCCATACCAATGTAAGACTTGTGGGGACCGATTCACCATCTCAGGGGCCTTAAAGGTCCATTTGAGGACCCATACTGGGGAGAGGCCGTACAATTGTACACTCTGCCCCAAGCGGTTCATCAACAGAGGACACCTACAGAGTCACATTAACAGACACATGGGCCATAAGCAGTGCCAGGTCTGCCATAAGAGCTTCTCCAATGCTGAGAGTCTCGCCTCACACCACAGGGTCCATGCCGGGGAACCAGGAAGTCGCGAAAATATGTACAATGCTCCAAATGAGGGCGGGTCTCCAGGTGAGGTGACAGTTGATGCTAAAGGTGAGAATGAGAATCAGATGATTGGTGTGAACCATTCAACCACTTGCCCTAGCCATAATAGTACTGGTGAGAAGGGAGACCAAACAGGTGATGCACAGGACCGGACCAGTCATACTTCAGCTCCAGCCGAAAATCTGATGGCAAGTCATAATGAGAACTCTCAAGGTCTTAATAAGACCCTCAGCAACCTTGCTCCTACTAGTAATAAGACTTTTCACAAGGCACAGTTTAACAGTCAGAAGATGCCAAACGGCAGGATACCTTCACCCAGTAGTAAGGTAGTCAGTTCGGGCACCAAGCATAAAAGCCCTCAGGAGGAGGAAGGCCAATACCCTTGTGGAGATTGGGGAAGGACTTTCCCGTGGGCGCCTTCACTTGGGTTCCATATGCGGATCCATACAGATGACCAGATCTTTCCATGCCCCCATTGTCCTAAGACATTCACAGAACCTGGGCTGTTACAGCAACACTTGGCTGTGCACATAGAGGGTAAAGGAGCTGTGTGCGGGAAACAGTTCAATCAGGTTGAAACGCTGCTCAGCCATAAACAGAAACATATACAGCAGCAACAGTATATCTATAGGCTTGGTGAGCAGCAACAGCAACAACAGCAGCAGGAAAAACCACCACAGCAACAGCCTCAGCAGCAACAACAACAACACCAACAGCAGCTACTACAGCAGCTTCAACAACCAGTGCCACAGCAACAGCAACAACCTCAACAGCTTCCACAACAACAACAGCAGCTACAACAACCAGTGCCACAGCATCAACAACAATTTTATCAGCAACAGCAGCAATGCCAGCAACAACAGCAGTTGCAACGACAGCCGCTAACTTTGAGACAGCTACTACAGCATACACAACAGCCTCTACAACCACAACAACAACTAAAACAACAGCAACCTGTACAGCAACCAGGGCAACAACAGCCTCAAAAATCTCAATTACTAGAACGACCCCAACAAGCACAGAAGCCAAGTCCTGAGCAGCAAGTACACCAGCAACAACCCTTGCAACAACAAAGGCAACAGCTGCAAGTACAACATCATCAACATCCACAGCAGAACCAGCAGTTGTCAACTCAACATCTGCTTGAGCAACAAAAGCCTGCTGTCACCTCACCGCGTAGTGGTGTGCTGAGCTACAGAGGCTGGATGACTGAAACACACAAGACAAAGCACCACGACTGTGCACTGTGTAACAAGGTGTACCTGAACTATGGGAACCTAAAGCGGCATCTGGCGACGCACCTAGTGTGTCAGCCGTGTGTGTGCAGTATCTGCAAGAAGGACTTCAGCAGCTCCGCAGACCTAGTTAACCACCTCATTGAACACTCGCAGAGCATGAAGAAGGACAATGATATAGGGTCACTGTACATGCCTCTCTCATTTAAATGCACCAGGTGTGAGGGGTGCTACTTGACCCCTGAGGACCTGGATGATCACATGACCAGGATTCATCCATCGGTGGAGAAACTTGGGGACATCTGTAACACTGCACAACTGTTAGCCCTGAATAAGCATTATCCTACCCCCCTGGATATAGAACCTCAGGATCCTGGAGGTGGTAGTAGTGTGGAAATCGGGTCTGGAGGACATAACCCACAGCCTCCAAATCCCCAGAATGGTCTCTTCACCCCTAGGATCCTGAACCCCCAAAATGGAGTCACCACCCCTCAAGATATACTGAGCGATCCCCAGAATGGACAAAGCAACCTCCAAAATGGACAAATCACATCTCAGAATGGACTTGTCAATCTCGAAAATGGACTAATAAAACCAAAGAATGGACTTGTAAATCCCCAGAATGGACTCATCAAGCCTCAAAATGGAGTTATCAACTCTCAGATTGGAAAAATTAATCCTCAAAATGGACTTATTAAACCTCAGAATGGACCTGAAGTTGAACTCAGTAAGCCCAAAAACGATGTTGGTGCTGCGGGTCAGGCTAACATTAATGGACTGGTACAGAAGCTCCATAGTAAAATACAACATGGTACTACAACTGGGCAGACAGAGAATGGTGCAGTGTCCAGCCCTATACATCAGGTCAGTGGGAGTCCTGTACTGACAATGAATGGTGCCGGGTCTAATGCTAGTAGGAGTCCGGTTGTACAGGTTACTGCCGGGGCACCTTCCTCTGCTACAACCACTACAATGACAAGTGCACAGTACATCATAGTCTCCAATATGACATCAGTGCCTGTCACTCCCAGGCAGTGTCCCTTACACTGCAGTAACACAGGGCCAGGGGCTGACACACCAGGGGGTGTTATGGTGAGGAACAGTGATATGACAGCGCCCATGGACCTGTCACATTGTGTGAAGAACTCAGTGTCAAGTAACCCCACATGGACCACTGCGGACTGTATGAGGACAGAACAGTACGGAATCACCTTCGACTCAGATGGGGTAACCCAAAAGCTGATTGAATCTGAAAATGGAGTCAATGGTGACCAAAGCCCCTCATTGAATGACTCTTGGAGCTTGGTGATGGATTTAACTGGTAACTATGGCAACTGTAAACTTGATGTACATAAGGGATGCTCATGTAATATTGGTAATATCAATGGACACTACAATCCACAGGAATTAGCCACTTCAGAAAATGACATACACATGGTTGACTCCCCTATCGATTACAGTGTTCTAGGTAAATCGACAGTTCGATGCTGTGTCACCAATTTATCCATGGAGGGTGACAGTCCTTTAGATATGTCCAAACGCTGTGAACTGGGGGGAGGTGATTCCACTGAAGATGATCAAGACACAACGGGAAACCAGATCCATCTTGTTGATGAACTTCTATTTGACCAGCAACCACTGGATCTTACTGTGTCAAAACACAGGAACTTATTAGCATGCACCTGTCAACATTAAAGGCCATGAAATGTCATTAAAGGGCACTAAAGAGCATTGGTGATGATTATCATTAAGGGACATAAAACCATGAGTCAAAAGGGCTTGGGATGTCTATTGCAATATTTAATCTCTATGAAAGTGAATCACAAGAGTAATTTGAGATTACAAATATGTCATTGTAAATCGGCCAAATTCTCCTGGTGCAACATTGTGGAGTTAAAGTGAACTATGAAATGGATGAGGTCATATAGGCCAGTACGTCTTCTATTTTTTGAGGCAGCTTGTCAGGATTTTAAATTGATTGCTTTAATTGGTCTCATTATATCTAATATGGGTAGAATTGGGGTATTTTGTGGAATGATCAACTACTTATATGATATATAGGTTTAGCCAAAGGGATATCACACATTTTAATCAGATTCTGGTGAATCTAGGGGTCATAGTGAGAACTATGATGGGTAGTAAATGGATTGTTATGCGTATCATATATTGTTGCCTTAGTGCAAGAAGGTTGTAACCTCATTTCTGGGATGGCTTGAGCTCGAGGGGTTGCGCCAATCATCCAGGTGGGCTTTGATACAGGTATGAGGAGCCATATTCATAGATGCAAACATGGACATTGAAGTGTGCTTACTCTATTCATATTCACAACATTGTTTGATGGGAAAATAAAATTCGTCATGGGTTTTGGATTCTTTGTTGACAAAAGAGTATGTATTTAGACAAGGTTTTGAATTTTACAAACATAGATATAGAAATCCACAAACATAGATATAGAAAAACCGAATACAACAGACATGGATTTTGAGTCTATCAATTTATTCTTAAGCAGAAATACAAATTACAAGTCCTATTTATAAGGTACCCAAGAATTCTCATTGGAAAGTCATATATTAAGGGCATAATGCATGGCTGGGCTTCCAGATAAAGGACCTCGCCCTACTGGCTCGGTCCCTCATCTGGGATAAAAGGACCGAGTGGAAGCCTAGCCATGTACTATGACGTCTATACCACGGTTTCAACCATTAAATTAATTATTTTACCTTATAAAGCCATGAAATGCACTGATTTTTTTTGCAAGTCAACGACAGAGCTCCGATTCGAATCAAAACATGGCATCTTCCTCAGCGAGTGGACCGGACTGCGTGGACGCAAAATGTTATGTCGACGTGTGTCCACGGGCATTTTTATAGCAAGCAGTGCGCGCAGCAGGTGGAATACCCTTAGAGCATATGCCAACATAACAACTTGTATCGAAAGATTGTCCACCGTGCCTTAGCGCGTGCTAACTACATGGGTTTATCAGGGTTTGGCACCGCAAACCATTGCCTAGACGTGATAACCATGGTATAAAGAATAATATATGTATCAAGCTGCTTGACCTTGAAGGTTGAAGCAGTCCATCAATGTGTGGCTGTTTTTTAGTATTCTAATAGCTGGATCTAGTATCATGTACTCAGCATAAAAAGGAAAACCAGAATTTAGGAAATCTTTATGAAGCCAATGTTTCAATACACATAAACAGGGGTAGGGTAGAGGCACCCATTTCGGACGCTCCTGACCATACAAAAGATGACCACATTTAGTACTTGAATTTGGTACCTTTAGATGTTGTGAATTCTACTTTGTACTGTACTTATGGAAACATTATAGTTGACCACTTATATTCATGAAGGGATTTGGATAATTTTCTGTCTAACAAATGAACAATTTAACTGCACTTTCCTTGACTTCAAAAGATCAAATTACACCCACAGCCAGACAGCTAAGACCAGAGATGACCCTAGAGTCAGACACTTTGTTATTCAATTGTTATCATGGGTAACTGTGCATGGAATATACTGTTATGGCCTGCATACATACCATAACACTTTGGTATCCTAAGATACACAATAGAGATAATGAGAATATACTCAGTTATCGATTTTTGCATCACTGTGAAGTGGTCAATCTGCAAGACTCAAATGAACATGATTTCCATAGGGCAGATGGGGACTAATTGAACTTCAGTGCGATGAATTGGGTAAAACAAAAGAATGTTGATGGCTGGGAGAAAGGCATAGTATAAAGGCTTCCCTCTGTGAAGAAAATGAACATTGTAAAGTTATACAAGGCCTTAAACAACTGTGTCTGAGGTGTAATTGGTATCTGACTATAGATGTAATTTGTGGGACATATACAAACAACTCACAAACTGCGATATGAGCAGTGTATCCAGGTTTTCTATGTCAAATAGCTAGCAAAAATATAAATGTTATCATTGTCATATAAAGAATTTGTACACGTATTCAGACTAGGACACAACAGACTGAACAATTAAACTAATAATCCCATTTGCTCATTAGTTTGCACCATCTGAATATACCAAGATCACCCCTGGTTTGCACAGGTGTAAAACCATGAATGCAGGGAATTACATCTGTTATCCTGTATTTGTTGGAGAGAATGATACTTCAATTTTTATTTCTAGTTTATATGATAGGCAAAATTACCATATTAACTATGTTATTCGATGCAAAAGGTGTCCGACTTATGGTGTCTGTCCGACTCAGGGTGCCTCTTCCCTAGACACTAACTTTTTCATGGGCCACCCAGTCCCATAGCTACAGAAACCTATGGGCCCCACACCAACATTGCACAATGAATATTTCAATTTTATCAAAAAGAAAATCATAACTTTTCCTCATTGAATCGCAGTAAGACGCAAATAAAATATTCATATTCCTTTTGATTTTCTCCTTCCTACAATATACAACATGACTCCCCTCCTTCAAAGGGTCTCAGATCTGTGACTGTCCGAGCACATGTTCAGTCTTTAGCATTGCAACCGTCCGGCTTTTGTCGTAGATCTACCTATGGCATGAGTTTCACAAATCTGATGAAAAGTAAATAAGCTGTCAATCAAAAAATCCAGAATAATTTTTAATGGGAATATAACAGGAAATGACCACAGTTTTATGTGTCTTCACCATATTGCTCAAAAAAGGCCAAACCCCAAGGGCATTCCTAAATTTTTAGAGAAATTTACCCTCATTTTAGCCAGAAAAGCATATGTGCTGCTATAGATAAAAGAGGGGCGCAAAAAATTTTGACTGCGTTCCAGGGGGGCGTAAAAGTTTTTGTGCATCCAAGCTAAAAACTCACTCCCACCCCCCATTGATAAACAATTCTAACTAAGCCCAATGTCGATCGAAAGTAAAGAGACCATAAAAAATCAACCCCTAAATATTTATTCAATGGCAATTAAAGTGATGGGAAAGAGCCCAGATACACCTAGATGCACTGTATCATTCGCATTACTGAAAGTTAGGCTTACCCCCCTCTCCTGGCCCAGATATGGAAAATATTCAGTAGCCCAGCTTCAGACTAGAGTAGTTGCTGTGTTTTGCTTGTTGTGAGACCTCTAGGCTAGGCAATCTCCCAGCAGAGACTCTCACGGGCAAAAAGGGTGCGTGCTTGGAGAAGCAACCTGGACTTCCGTGGAGACGAATGTTGATGCCACTGCGGTTCCCGGGGTCCAACTGACAGCCATCAGTCACTGACGGATGGCGTAGGGACACTATCCTTTAATTGTTTCTAGCTCTAATAGAGCTTGGAGTATGATTATTTGGTTCACTATTAATCCAAAATCTTTTTAATTCCAGTATCATTGCCGACAGCATTAGATTCAGATGAGATCTCATCTGAAACCCTTAGTAGATTAGGATGAGATCTCATCTGAAACCACGTCCCGACTCTCCCCTGAGGAACTGCGGTGACATGAACTTTTGTCTCCAGTGTGACGTGGTTGACTTCCGGCTCACACGTTCCCAACGTGTGGAGGGTTCTTAGATTTTCAGCGATGAAAAACCGCCGTAAAATACAGAAAAGCTCCAACCAACACAAGCCAAGGGGCCACAAAAGCTGATAAGTACCCTACCTTTGATACTTACTTTGTATGAACAACTCTATTTTGAAGCGATATACAATTATTCATCAGACCAATCACCCACATAATTTTCAACCATACAAGTCACCATACACCCTGAACCATAGATCACCGACCATCACCCACACGCAACAAACAAGAGATACCAGACTTGATAACCCTGCAATACCCCCTCCTACACTCGATATACAAGCAATAT
The DNA here is from genome assembly GCA_949317995.1 of Acholoe squamosa. Taxonomy (NCBI): domain Eukaryota; kingdom Metazoa; phylum Annelida; class Polychaeta; order Phyllodocida; family Polynoidae; genus Acholoe; species Acholoe squamosa. The sequence goes on along the minus strand of OX439045.1, from coordinate 76,985,890 downwards.
TTTCGATAACCAAGTGATATTCTCGACAACAAAGTGACACAAAAATCTGATACACAAGAGATATACCTCCAAGACAAGTGAAGGAAAAGAAAGCAAAAATCACCATGAACCATGAAAACGCAAAAAAAATGATAAAACAGCAAGCGACAACGAAGACACAAAGGCCACCACTGACAGCTGGGATGTTCTAAGCCCCAAAGATAATAGTTTAGACGCACAGGAAACCATTGATAAGGGAGTACTGAAAATACATGTTGATCATGATGATATAACCGAAACAGACGAAAATGACAGTGAAAGAGAGGGAAAGCCCAAAAAAGCGGCGACAGAAAAAATGAACAATTAAAAGGCCAACGCTGACATCCGAAAAATTGAGCAACAGATAAAAGCACTCGATGACGCAAAAACTTGAGGAGAAAAGAGGTCATGACCTAACTAAGCAACATACCATAGACCTGGAAAAATGCCTCCAAGACAAAAAAAAAAGTAGACCTAGAAACAAAGATGAAAAACCTCATTAATAGGCTCACGGAAACCGAAAATAAGAAAACCCACTTAGAAAAAGACCTAGAGAACACTAACAGTGAGAATAGAACGCTTTGAGAGAACAGTAAGAGTAAAGAAATAGAGAAAGAAAGGCTGGTGACTGAAATCAAGCAGCTAGAAATTGAGAGACAAAGCCTGAGAAGAGGCCAAAAAAGCCGCTGAAGATCTGGCAAAAGGGAAAACAGAGAGACAGACAACTACGATGAAGCAAATGGAGAAGAGGATCACTGAACTGGAAAAGGAGATAGAGCAAGCAAGCAAAATTGTCAGCCTCAGACACCATAATCTCAGAGCTGACAGAGGCAGCATATACCGCAGAGGTACAAACAACAGAGATCCCTAAAGAAGAGGTTTTCCATTACATTCCAAGAGACAGTCACCTCCACAAGCAGGCTAAAATCAGAAGAAGACGTAGTGCTAATAGGTGATTTTAATGCAAGAATTAATATAGACCACCCAGCATACAAACAAGAAGCCAATAGAAACGGTAAAATGCTTACAGAAGCCCTTAAAACCATGATTATGACCACAATAAACATATCTAATGAAAATATCTATTGGACAAGGGAAAACAGACATGACAACAACGAAAAATCCATAATGGACTGTACTATCACTGACAATACCTCAGCTAAAAAGATAAATAAACTAACAATAGATCAAGACAACCTCCTCACTCTCGAAGGGAAGAACAAGACCAACCACAACACAATAACCCTCGATATTACAAACCTACTAAAAGCCCCACAGAGACTAAAGAGGGTGTGGAAGAAAAGTACCCAGGAAGATTGGCAGAACTTTAACCGAAGAATGAAGGCGACAGAAACAACGGCAAAGAAAAGCCATAACCATATGCACAAGCTCATGAAACACCATATGCTCAAAACAATAGGAAAAACCACAATAAGCAGTGGAACAACACCAAGAATGAGCAAAAAGTCCATAGAAATCAGAAGCGAAAAAAAGGCACTCAAAAAAGAGTACCAATATGCGATCAAGGAGAAAAAGCCATACCTCGAAATCACAGCAAAAAGGGAGGAATACCACAGCAAACAGCAAGCCCTAAAGACACAAATAGAAAATGATGAGAGGGAAAAAGCGAGAAGAGAATGAGGAAAATGATAAACGAAGGGGGAACTAAATCCAGAACCTTCTGGAACATGAGGAAGAAGGTAATATCATCCCATTCTTCAAAGGCCTCTTTTCGCTTTGCCTTTGTATAGCCTTTCTGCTTTTTGACATTTGTCGGGTATCCTTGCGCTTTGTGCTGTCCTGTTCATGTCGTGGAGAATGTTGTTCCTTGTTGTCTTGTTGGCTTTTATAAATAGGCTGTTGGGTATGTTGTCAGGTCTTGTCACTTTGTTTGGTTTAAGTTTGTTTATGGCCAATTTGAGTTCACTCATGCTGTAGGGTATATGGTGATCTAGGGTTTGGCAGTGTTTTTCATCGTTCCTGGCTCCATGTTTTTGTTGGACTCTTGGTGGTCTTGGTTTGTATAGCTGCTGGTAGTAGTTTGCAATATGTTCCTTTGCCTTTTGGGGATCTTTGACCTTGGTCTGTCTCATTGATGGTGTTTGGCTCATTTACAAAAGGGCAGATCAATGCGACTTGAAATATGAGTTGTCAATTTAGCTGGCATTTAATACAAAGTTTGCAAAGAACAGCTGTTTGAGGTGTATAGGCCTATCTTAGGGAGTGATCATTTTTTAACAACATGGGTGGCTGGTGGGTTTGAGGGGGGGTCTGAATTTTTTTGACCCCTTGACTGGGGGGAGGGTCAGAAATGTTTGGGGCATCCACATGCAAACCCACCAGCCCCCCTGTTGTTAAATAATTATCACTCCCTTATATATAGATCTATATGCCTACAGACCTGCATCATTGTAGAGAATATTTTTAGCAAGTGGCCATTATTAATCAAAGGGAGAGTTGAGGTGTTACCACCCTAAAAGCCTAGTTGCCATCCACAAATTCACAGGTCTTCCACATTTGACCTTTGACCTAATATTAGAAATACTCAGAGAGTGCATTTTTAGGCCTATCAAAGGGTGGAGGGGGGACAAGGTGGTAGGTTTGAGGGGGGAGGGGGCATAACATTTTCAGACCCCTCCTGAGGGGGGCATACAAATTTTGGTCCCTCTTGAGGGGGGCATGAAAAATTTACCCTCTTTTCAGCAAAAAAAGGCCTGTGCGCTACAATAGATAAAAAAGAGAGGGAATTTTCGAGTATGTATTTGAATAATCACAAATCCCTGTTGACAGATAAATGAACACACCATAAAGAGACTTATGACACAATAATTTCTTAAGATCTAGACTGTTTGGTGAGGGGCCAATACAGGACATCCGACTGACCCCTCCCTACCTCCCGTGAGAGCAGGGGTGACCATACGCCCTTCCCTCCCGTGCCACTGCATTTAATTCAATTCAATTTAGTTTATTCACATCCTCGATCCTTTGAGGTAAAGGAAAGTAGAGAAGAGATCGGGTTTAGCCGACAGTTACAATGGCATCACTGATGTAGCTATCCCGTAGTGCACCACCAGGAGGTCATCTCCCCAGAATTAGGGGTGTGCTATGGTACCTTGTGAATACTGAGTGAGTGAGTGATGAATATTTAACGCCATTTCGACAGCTAAGGTCATATTCATATAGGCCTAGTGATAATCTTTTAGACATGTGAATACTCTGCCCGTAGATCTAGGCCGAGGGATAATTTAAAATGTAAAGGGGATAGATACTATGCTGTAAATCTAGTCCTGGTACTGCTTTAGTGATGTGCCGACAGAATGCCCTTATATAGATGTAGGCCTAGTGGCAGTGCTGGATGACATGTGGACACCCTGCCCCTAGATCCAGGCCTATATCAGTATCTAAAAAAAAAGACCACAGAAAAAAAAAATGATGGGCTAGTCATGGTGAAGTGCATTATCAAATGCCTGATGGAAGTTCATATAAAGTAATTTGATGGGGGTATAATACACCTCCTCGCCCGGCAGCGGACAGCGACAGCGCACACGGCGAAAAAGAGATGCGCCCAGACCGGGACGCGATCCATGTACCTCTCATGGCTGAGCGCAAAGCGCTAACCGCTAGGCCACCGCGCCTTCTCCGTTCACTGCATCTCGCGGTTATGTTTGTGTATAATACACCTCCTCGCCCGGCAGCGGACAGCGACAGCGCACACGGCTTTGTATCATAGCAAGACCTGGTTCTAACCGAGCGTATCTCGTAAGTCCCTGTGGAGCATTGCATAGGAAGTTGGTTTAGGGATCTGAGACTGCAGGTTCGATCCCTACCCTGGCCTGGACTATTTCGTGGGTTTTAACATGTGACATATGACATGTAAGGTTATCCATGGATATCAGGCACACCTTACAAAAGTCATGATGCATGCATCATGGTGTGCAATATCGACAGGTATCAGCATGGGGATATCCAGAAAAAGCACCCAAAATCCAATGGTCATGACCTTATTCAATTATTCATTTTTATAGGACAGGGAATGAAGAAAATGAAGCATTTATGGAGAGGGGTCACGGTACTGCAAGTGGTGCGAGTTGGGTTTGTTTACGCACCACTCACTAGTATGTTGACACGGCCCCGGAACCCTGTTTAGGTTTAACAACACAATCCAACCTGTAAATAAGCCATTGACTACTGATTTTAACAGAAAATGGTAAAATGATGTGTTTTTTTATAGTTGTCCTGTAAATATTTTCGCCATGGATGCTTCTGAAGCATAACCCCTCTAATTCAGCTTGAAGTAGAGGGGGTATGTGTCGTTGTTGTTGGTGTTGTCGCGTAGAAATTGTTAAGACCTCATTAAACAAGCCATTCCGGAATGAGGTCTTAGCGACCTCAGTCCAGAATGGCTTGAATTCGAGGGTTGTGTAAATCATCTAGGTGTGGCTGTGACACAGGTCTGATGACCTATGATTATGCGCATATGTGACAACTATGCCTCGATTACATTATTTTATGTGGTAAAGATATGCTTGAATCAAGTTAAAAACCATCATGCCCTTGATGAATCAATGCCGATTGACCATTAACCACTATTTTTCGAGTTTGGCATGTAGCTTGTTACCAAACTCAATTATAGTTTTGGCAACAGAAATAAAAACCAATTATTATTATTTATAGAGCAATGGATGATGGAAGTATTGTAAAAGAGTCCCCATGTAAAACTAATGATTGTGCAGAGGTGTGTGTATGAGGCAGGTTTTAAAGTGTCCAGGATGCTCACCTTAGGGCAAATTCTGAATAAATATTGAACTCAAAACAATATTTTAACGTTTATATGTCTACCTATGATCCAATGTTGAAACAGGTCAACATTGCCAACACGATTCAACCTGTTGCTAACATTGATTTAAGGTCATGTGCGCAGAGGGCCAAGCATGCCAGCAGGCAAAAAATGTTGAATCAATGTTGAACACTGGTAGTTAAATTTGCTCAACCAACATTGATACAATGTTTGCCTCGATTGGATCGGAGCTGCATTCATGCATCATGATGACAAATGGGTAAAATGTAGTGAAACACATTGCAGTCTTTAAGGGGGAACCTGGCAGTGGACATGTAAGTGTGGTGGTCCCACGTCGTCTTTGAGGTACCTTCGTGGTCCTCGTGGGTGACATCGAGAGCACCTCTATTACCCGACGCCTGGGGGCGCTGGAGTCCAGCGCCACGTCACCACTTGGTCACGTGGCCCTCGACTCCGGTGTATATAAGGCCGTTGTACGGCCTTCCTCAAGGTCAGTCCAGCCCCGACTGACCATCGTGAGCGATGGTTGGCGGCTGCGCGGCTACCATATTCTAGTACTCCTCTGTGCTGTTGCACAGAGGAGGTGTATGTGGAGTATCAACTGTAGACACTAGAAGGCCTAGTGTCGAACCTGTTATAGAGTTCAAACTCTGCCACCTGTAACTGTGATCGAGAACGGCTGATGCCTATGTGTTATTAGACAATAAAGTTTTAACTGGAACCTGAATAGTTGTTCTTCGTTGTTTATCGAAAGATTCGATTGAACATCGAGGGGTAGAACACTACACTGGTGCCATGACCAGTTGTTAACTTTAGTCCGCATAGGTACTGCGAGCTTAAGTTCGACATGCAGGGTCACTTGGATGAAGGTGATGACCCCAATCACCAACATCAAGTGACTACAGGCCCGTTAGTGGATAGGAACGATCCACTAATCAGTGGTGGTTTGAACCACTCTTTGATAATAGGCCCATCGTCTGACCCGTTGGGCCTGTATCAAAGGAGCCGACTACTCAATTGGCGAGTATCGACTCAACTCTCTCCGGTGGCTGAGAATTTCTTGAGGACACAGAGTTTGTCCTATGTAGAAAAATCAGCTTCACCCGTGAGAACTCCAATGGGCCTTGGCAGTTGGTCCTTCGAAGGTCCCTCGCCTGTGTCGATACAAGGAAGTATGGACAGTGGCAGGGGACTCAACGAGGAGTTGCTGCAAGAGCAGCAACGCCAACTGCGCCAGGGTCGTCAGCAGTTGGATGCTTGCAACGAAGTCGGAGATCGAGCGTAGTCGATTGACAGCAGAAGATTGTCAATCACTAAAAGCAAAGATCGACCGCCTTGCTACTAGCCGCCGAGAATGTGTCGAGAGAGCTCGAAACGATTTTCGGGATGCCCAGCACAAGCAGACGTCCCTTAAACATAAGTTGAAACTACAAGAAGTAGAAAAGACTATGTTGGAGGAACAACTGCAAGAGTTGCGGCATGAGTTGAACCAACAATCAGCCGAGCATACTGAAGAAGTAGCTGAGCACCTAACAGCTTATGAAAAGCAGGTCGAACAGCTACGTCAGGAACGGGAGTCTTTACTCTGTCAGATGCAAGCTGACGAGGATGCTCGAGCCAGGGACGAGGCAGAAATGCGTCGTCGCTGTGAGGAACGAATTGAACACGCAAACAAAATGGCGGAATATCAGATTCTAATGGAACAAAAAGCGAGGCACGAGGCCGAGCTTAATTCCTTGAAATCTGAATCCCTAGTAGCCCAATCACTGAAAGATCAGAAGGATGCGAATACTCTGGGAGCCATGCGTGGAGAAATAGATAAGCTCCAACGAGAGATATTGTCTCGCAGGGAGGCTGATGAAGCCAGGGTGAATAAAGAAGTTCGTGATGAACTCGCACTCGAGGAACGTCTGAAGGAGCAGACGGAATCGAATTTGCGTGCCGCTAGACTTCGAGAGAAGCAACAAAGTAGTGAATGCAGCACTACTAGAGTTGCCACTCAAGAGGACCTAGTCGAAAACCCTGACTACAGAGAGTGGCTTGATCGTGCCATGAAGGAGGTCAAGCAGCTCTTTGCCCTCAGCGAGCAACGAGATCTCTCGAAGCCCGAACATGCCCGCCTAGTGTCGGAATTAAGACAGGCGGAACGTTCAAAACAGCAGGCTGAGATAGATAGAATGGTTGGGGCAATCGACGACATCTCGAAAGTGGATTCGAGGTCACGTCGGAACCAACCAGTTTCTTCGATGCCGCGCTCCGATGGTCTAAGTAGAGTGATCGGGCAGTTCTCGACCCCTACCATGACCCAACAACATGTTGATCCACCCAAATATATGGATATCAGATTCGAAGCTTCGCATTTGAGTGAGGCCGATTCCGGTAACCCCTGGGGGATGAATCATAGTCGTGCAGACACGACTATGAGAAACATGGGGATGGACCATCAAATACCTAGAAGAGGTACAACATTCGCTCTTGATCAGGTCAGGAGATCAAGCAGAATGTTTGAAAATACCTCTATCGGGCATGAACCGGCCCGAACTAGGTCAGTCGAGTGCCCTCCATTTACATGGAAGGACGATTGGCTCCGTTGGTACCACGGATTCAATCACGTCCGTCGAGTAAATGTGTGGACCTCGAGTATGGCATTAGCTCAACTCCTCATGTTACTCCAAAATGGCCCCACAGCTGATACTGTGTGGCTATGGGAGGAGCATGGAGATGGGACTTTGGATGGACTAGTCGACATGGTAATGGAAGCCATGACTTCTAGCCTCCAAGATCCCATTGTCACAATGGAGAAGAGACACCAGGGCAAGAACGAAAGCATTAGAGCCTATGGCTTTGCTTTGAGACGTCTTGCCGACGATGTCCAGGTGTGGACTTCTCGGTTGAATGGCTCATAACCAAAGTCAACCAGTTGTTCATAGGAGGATTGTATGACGTTGATTTACAACAAGACGTTCTTCGAGAATGGCGCACTTACATGTCCCTCAAGGATCTCATGGACTTGGCTGATGAGTTGTTGCGGAAACGACAACTCTTGCAGAAGTTGGTGAATCCTACCTCGACAAATGCATTGTCGGCATTGGCCGACGCCGTTTTGGTCAAGGAGAGACAGGGGGAGGTGTCCTCATACTCGAAGCCAGGGGCGGGGAGTAAGACTAAGAAAAGTCAGAAATCCGCTGGTAAATCGAAAACACCAAACAAGGCCTCCAAACCCAAGGTACAGGAACAGACCTTCTTGCTGAGTCAATTGAAGAATTTACTCAGGGTTATCGAGGGAGGGGATGTCCCTGTTACTAGCTCGGAGAAGCCGAGTACCCCTCCGTCCGACGCCAAGTGTTGGAACTGCAAGAAGCAGGGGCATTTCGCACGAACTTGCCCCGAGCCGATTAAAGGACTACCACCTGACGCGACGGAAAACTGAGGCGGGCTGCTCGACGCTGCCCGACCATCGAAAAGCCAAGGTATCAGCACCTCTGGCACTCCTGATCAGACGACAGTAGATTCGAGGGAACTAGGTAAGGTCTCGGTAGGGCCGTCCCAGCCCTTTACCACAGAGGCACCGATTGATCACCGGTCGGGTTCCGAAGATGTCGGTGTAGAAAAAGCCTCATTGGCCAAGGAACAGGGCGCTTTGCAGCCCGAACTCCGAGGTCGAGGGTTCGACTGGATGGAAAGTGAAAGTCGACGCCGGGAGAGAAGCCCTGATGCGGCAGCTGGCCAGAGTCTGCGCAACAGAGCTTCCCTCAGATGATCCCTGTCTCTCTTTTCTGAAGAAAAGAGGGATCGATCTGAGTACTGACGTAGGGTTGAGAATGCTAGCAGGAACTGCCCCCTTGTCGGGGAAACGATGGTACCTGTCTGCAGAGATTCGAGGGCGTTCTCTAGACTTCCTGATAGATACTGGTGCCAGCCACACCATTGTCTCTCGGGAACTCGCAAAAACGTTAGTAGTGCCGTCAGATAATCTCTATGAGGGAATAACGGGGTGCACTGCGTCTGGAGCCGAAATGTGGACCTATGGTCGATTGGTTCTACCTCTTAAGGTCGCATCGACCCACTATATATTTAGCCCAATAGTGGCCGATGTGGCTGACGATGGCATTCTGGGCCCGACTTCGCGGCATTATACGGCATGATCCTGAACCCAAGAACGGGTCAATTGGTCATGACCAAGCCGGTAGAAGAGCACCATCAGTGTAAACTGAAGAGAGTGTCGATAGCCTCAGTAGCACAGACCACTAGGATACCTGCCAGACATCGGTGTGATGTCTTGGTAAAATCCAAAGGTCTGGAAAGAGACCGACAGGGCATAGTCGAACCCGACCTGAAAACTCTAAAAAGTTTTGGGTTGGTTGGTGAGGCTGCCCTTGTCAGCAATGTCCGTCGAACAGTGTTTCCCGTCTGTAATCCACTGAATCGAGACATTGTCCTGGAGAAGGGCCAGGTGGTCGGTACTATACAGTACGCTGACAGAAACGGTGAATTCTCGTCACCGGAGGTAGGATCCGTGATGATGCGTCTCGTGCAGACATCGAGACGGCGGAAATCGCGAGCACCCACACGGGGGAGCTCCCTACCTGGCTGTTAGACATGTATGGCGACACCCACCTGACCCAGCCAGAAGAAAGACTGAAGCTGTCCGCCTTACTACGTAAGTATGTGGATGTCTTTAAATCCCCAGATGAACCGTTAGGACGCACCGATCGATGTCTGCATAACATTGACACGGGTGACGCACAACCTATCCGAGTCCCTTATAGAAGGATTCCGCTCAGCAAGAAAGCTGCGGCGGATAACAACTTAAGGAGATGTTGGATACGGGGGTGGTTAGGCCAAGTACTAGTCCCTGGTCCAGTCCCGTCCAGATGGTGACGAAGAAGGATGGGACCATGAGATTCTGCGTCGATTATCGATGTCTGAATGGAGTGACTAAGAAAAATGCCTACCCCCTCCCGCACATCGACGAATCCTTGGATGCCCTCGGAGGAAACAAGTGGTTTAGTTGTCTCGATCTCCAATCTGGATATTGGCAGATCGGGATGAATCCCGACGACGTCGAGAAAACCGCTTTTTCCTACCAGAGGGGGCTCTATGAGTTCGATCGAATGGCGTTTGGGTTGTGCAATGCCCCCGCCACATTCGAGCGAATGATGGAGATGTTGAGAGGTTTGCTGGGTAAAAGTTGCCTGGTTTACCTCGATGATATCATCGTCTTCGGCAAAACGAAGGATGAAGCAATGGCGAATTTGGCAGAAGTTTTCAACAGGATTCGAGCATGGGGACTGAAGTTGAAACCTAAAAAGTGTCAACTTTTTAGGACTTCAGTCGAGTACCTGGGCCGAATTGTTTCTGAACAGGGTATAGAAGCCAACCCGGGGAAAATTAGCGATGTAATGACTTGGGCTAGGCCCACTACAGTGAAGGAAATCCGATCCTTCATTGGTTTTTGTTCCTACTACCGAGAGTTCATCCCGGGGTTCGCGGAACTCGTAAGTCCTTTACAGGACTTAGTGATCCAAAAACCTAAAGGTAGTAGAGGTCGTTACGAGGCATTCGCGTGGACGGAAAGAGCTGAACATGCCTTTGTCGAGGTAAAATGAAGTTTCAAGGAGACACCTGTACTTCGATTCCCCACACCCGACGGTCGTTTTATCTTGGACACTGACGCTAGTAATACCGCGATCTGGGCTGTTCTATCCCAAGAGCAGGATGGAGCAGAGGTCCCGATCTCGTTTGCTAGCAACACTCTAAGTAAAACACAACGGAACTACTGCACCACCAAAAGGGAACTGCTGGCGGTTGTCGTGTACACCAGGAAGTTTAGGCACTACCTCTATGGTGGTAACTTCACTATCCGTACCGATCATTCGTCTTTGAAATGGCTCCTGAATTTCAAAGAAGCTGAAGGGATGATGGGTAGGTGGCTGGCCCACCTTTCGGAGTTCGGTCTCAAAAACTCTAAGATCGAACATCGAAGTGGGGCCAAGCATCTAAACGCCGATGGTCTTAGTCGTATCCCTATGCGGCTATGCCAGAGGTCGGATTGCACAGACTGCGGCAGTCATAATGCTGTTTTGGCAGCTGTAAGTAGTTTAGTAGACAGCCGGGTGGGTGTTGCATTTTGGTCTCTCGATGAACTCATTGATGCTCAGAAAGCAGACGCCGACATCAAACGAGTTGCTGAATGGCTAGTTAAGGGGGCTAAACCCACTAGGCCTGATGTATCAATCGAGAGCGCCGAGGTACGGAAATTAGTAGGGCAATGGCCTCTATTAATTTTCCGTGAAGGCTTGTTGTGTCGTTGGAAAGTCGAGGCGGGTCGAGCTAGACGCACGATTCAAGTAGTTGTACCACGCCAACTGAGGGGTGAGGTACTCTCCTTTTGCCATGGACACCGAACAGCGGCACATTTTGGTCGTAAACGAACGCTCGAAAAAGTGAAAAGGAGATATTACTGGCCTGGAATGGGGAAGGACATAGGTCGTTGGGTTCGACATTGTCCTACCTGTTGCCTGGTAAAGCCCGGCGAGGGCATGGGTAAGTCTCCTTTGCACCAAGAGTTGTTCGGGTGAGATTCGGGAGGATAGCTATGGATATCATCTCGGGATTTGCATCCACGCCAAACAAGAATACTTGCATGTTAGTAATCCAGGATTACTTCACCAAGTATGTACGCGCTATTCCCCTACCAAATCACACAGCAGAGACCTGTGCAGAAGCCTTCGTGGACGAATGGGTTTTGACCTTTGGAGTCCCGTTGCTTCTGCATTCCGACCAAGGTCGAGAATTCGAGTCTCGACTCTTCTCTGAGATGTGTGAATATTTGACGATTGTAAAACAGAGAACCAATCCGTACAGACCACAGAGCGATGGTCAGGTAGAAAGGTTCAATAGAACATTGATTCAGAGTCTGACTATGTTGGTAGACAAACATATGGACGACTGGGATGAACAGGCGAAGTATGTGGTGTCCGCATATAACAGCTCTGAACATAGTTCTACTGGATGCAGTCCAAATATGATGGTCTTCGGGGAAGAAATTCTCATGCCAGCGGATGTGATTTTTGGCTCAATCGAGAACCCACTCGAAGTCCCTTGTTCCGTCACTTTCGTGGAACAGCTTCGTGACCGATTGAGAGAAAGTTACAGCATGGTAAGAGAAAATCTAGGTAAATCTGCGGAACACCAGAAAGTCGGGTATGACTATGGGCTAAAGCAGAGAAGGTACTCAGTTGGGGAACAGGTGGTGAGGTACCACACCCCCCAGGCAGCTATGAAGCTTGCTCCCAACTGGGATGGGCCGTTCGTAGTGGATTCTGTCCTCTCTGAGTCGACATTATTACTTCGATCATCCCGTGGGCGGTTGCAAAAGAGCAATGTTGATAGAGTGCGCCGGTGGTTGGGCGTAGAACTATCACAAACTGTCGAGTTGTTGCAACCACAACTTGATGATGATTCACCTTCTCGTAAGGCTACGAAAAGGGCTAAGCCTGTTTCTGGACAGGTCGAAATAGAGATCGAAAGGTCGCGACCGGAAGTTCAGTCTAAAAAACAAACTATGCAGGGTCATCGAAAACGACAGCAAAAGGCTCGAAAACTGAGCGAGGTGGAGGTGTTGGATGCCAGTAAACCATCAAAGCGGCGCCGTGGTCGACCTGCTCGTCGAGATAAGTCGAAAGCATCTAAACAGCCTTTGAAGGGATGTCGGAAGCCCGACCCCCCCTCGAAGGTGCTAACGACTGAACAAACTTCACATCAAAACGTTTCGATTGAAGTCAAAGATCAGTCACTCCAGTCCGGACCTATGACTTGAGCGAGGCTTAAGCGCCAAGGCTCATCAAAGGAACGGTCAGCAAGTGTCGAGGATGAAAGGAAACCCAGAGCAAACACTCTGGCTCCTACATCCACACCGTCACAAGTGATGGGAGGCAGACGACAACGGAAACGGGTTAATAGCCCGGTCGGCCAAGCCACATCAAAGGACGGCGGGCTAGGAGGGGGTGATAGTAACCCGCCCCGAGGCTCAACACTCGTTCCAACAGTAAAGGTTAGAATCGGGAAAAGTCCTAGATTAAACCCTACTCAGTAATCGATGATTCGCACAATACTAAGCAGCAGCTTTACTAACCTGTTTTTTTAATGAGGCTTTAAAATAACGGGTGCCGTTCTTGAGTAAATCTGTCTGTGGACGTGAAGCCGACGGTGAATAAAAAATTACACAACGAGAAGTCATGCGATTGCCTCTTAGTTTGAGACAACCTGACAATGATAATAATATCGTGATTTAACAATAAACACTTTCAAACCTCAAAAAAAAAAAGATCAGGAGAGCATGATGCCTGATAAGAACTGTGATTAAGACTAGTAAACAGTTAGTGAATGTGAGCACCAAAAGCACCAGTGAGGGGATTATAATAGATAGCACCTTCTACAGCTTCAAAGATGTTGATAAGATCCCTAGGCAATACTTCCCACACTGCGAAAAGGAGAGATGACGGGTAGATCTCAACACACGTAACAAAGATGAAACAACAACAAAGCAAAAGGGGAACCCCAAGGTGTGGTGGATGACATCACAGACGGAGGGAATCCCAATGCAGGCACTGCCGCCAAGCGCGTTTGTAAAACCGCCAATAGGCAGCTACTATTTAATGGGAAGGAGGCTGAGTTATCAAACTTTTACCCAGCGCCGACAGGCTAGGGAGACAAAACACAGGCTTATACATGTGTTGAAGAGTAATTTCAACACCTAAAGTGTATAGAGTTAGGCACACAGGAAATAGCTGAGGCAATAATTAGAACCACAAACCCAATCAGAATAAAGTCAATTGGAGATTCCCTAGCGGTACTAACAGGGCACAAGTGGTTGACCAAGTGTGATCAAGTGCTAAATGATGGGATGGAGTATAAATACAGAACCAATGATGAGCCACGCAATGTGCTCCTTCAGTCATACCTGTTAGTTCTGATAGAGACAACACTGGATAGTTACTGGTCCTGGGGTTTCTGGATAGAGAACCCCATCTACAACGATGATGAGAAATACATCAATAACCAGCATAGAGGCACAACGACACCCAACCCGGAAGTAACTGAAGGTGCCCCAAATGCAGAGGCCACCACGGAAACCAACGATGGCGTGCTGAAGCCACCCAAACTAAGCTAATGGTGGACCACCACAATCGGATGGCAATGAGGGCTAACAGAAATCTGTAAAACACCGACTATGGACTTATTCTGTCTGACCAATGGCTAAAATGGATGAGACGCAATGGAACTTTCAATGAAACTTTGATATTTAAAATGGGTAATTGAATGTTAGGGGCTTTTTGATAATGAGAATGATGTAAAAGGGAGGGTTGTCACCCGTTCGAGCAATAATCGGTGAGTTGAAGCATACTTAGTGGATGTTCGCTTTGTTAATTAACAATTGTTTTACTTTCGGTTTGACAATGTACTGGGCAACCATATTGTTGTAATAATGTATTTTAATGTAGTTCTGTATAGGTAGGGCATGAGGAAACTCACGTAGCTAAACAGTGTGGCTTATGCATGTATGTATATTGATAGGGCTATGGTTACACCGGTATCCACCTTAATGATCTGTATGAACAGCAACAACTAACGAGAAGGCGTCGCACCTACAGGAAATATGTTACAGCTGAACTTGAAGAAAGGTTGGCTTATGTGGATTGGCAGCCATTCTATGAGGAAAAAGATCCTAATGTACAGTGGGTTATTATTGTTGACATAATAAATAAGTATCTGGATGATAAATGTCCTGTTAAAACTATTACTATCAGTAGTGTGGTTAGGTGTTTGGACCCACTTCGTTTATGGCCGTGCTCACTCAAGCGTTTTACTCCACATCGGGTTCCTCTGTATAAGAGCTTAGGTACCTAATGAGGGCATGGTGTCAAATTAGTGTAGAGTTGTACAGGGTTACTCTGCTAAACAAGGAGTACATATTAATAATATCTGTTATTATATGAACCATAATGTATAATACAAATAAAATTACAGGTATTCACAAGGTGTTTGAATCTTTTAACAAGACATTACGGTAACGGTAATGTCTAAACTCTTGTTTAAAGGTTGTCTATAGATACACCTGTGTGGTTGGATTATACCACTTACAACGTACATCTCTATCAGCTGTTAACTAACAAAGCTATATAAATGGCTGAGTACTTTTGGGGATGTAACCCTTTATGGAACGAAAGTATGATGGGCGTTCCAGATGATTGCATGGATATATTCTTTGAAACTATCAACGAGGCTGAGTGTTATGCTGGTTATGTCATGGATAGTACTGATCCTGATTACTGTATTTGCGGGTACTGTAAAGGTGATATACCTAGGTTCATCCATGCAATGCTACACCCTCATATAAAACTACTATTCAGACAGTACATAGAGGAAACACACCCAGAGGTGAGCACATACTATTTACTAACTATACACTATGTTCTATCATGTTATACTAACGCTGTATACGTATTCCTTATATGATCTATAGTTTGTGTGTATGTGTGTGTGGGTGGGTGTTTTTGTGTGAGTGTACAGGGGTGTGTAAATTTGGTATGTGTGGAGGGAGGGGGGTGGGGTGTGGGGTACAGGTATAAATGTGAATACATGTGAAAATCATGCCTGTATGCTTAAGCAGAAGTATTAATATATTGTATTATTGTAATTTCAGATTGATACCTACCACTACAGTATGAGAACCTTAGCTGCTATAACTCAAACCAATGATGGCATTCTACATCTATGTGGTATTGCGGGGGATCTAGCAAAACTGAAATACACTACTACTGATGAAACAATGCTGAGAAATTGTCTATCTTTAGGACCATATGATTTCTTAGAATGGATTAAGATTTGTCCATGCTGTGTCGTTATATGTACTGGACCTAATGGTCAGTTGTTAGGTATTTGTAAGCTTCCTTAATGTAAGGCAGTATATGTAAAATATGACAAGTTAATATTCAACTATCTTTATTACTTGTATACTACATATTCTCTTAACGGTCTGTAACATCACAGCACTTTATAACAACAAATACTGTGTAGGAATAATACTGATATATACTGAACTACACGAGTACAATATGATATTGTAACATATACTATTAGTTTACTACTGTTATGTATCTAGATTTATGTCAATAACAGTAACAAATCATTATGTTTGTATGTATTATCAACGTTTATGACATTACATATTTGTAGATCTTTGCTACTTTGAGTGAGTGACACCTATGTTAAGAGTAACAATATGATATTTCCACTAAAAACGTATACATCAATAGCTTACTATTGAATCAACTTAAATGTGTCTTGTAATGCTCAAACCTTTAGATATTCATTTACAATGTGATCTATAATGACTACGACTTTATGACTAACTAAACTAAGGTATGTAATTTCTAATCAGTATGCTACTGCATGTAGATCAAGACATGAATAGTTATAATGCTATGTTTGACAATAAAATGATATAGAACTAATCTGATTACTTATTTATACATACAATTACTCGATGAGTAATTATCAAATACCACATCAGTATTCAATGTCACATGTTTTATAACGCTTCATATGTAACTTATAAACTAGTGATTTTGTGCGTCCTAGACCACTATACTTAACATATACATACACACACACGCTACGTGTGAGCACATAATACCTCATTAAAACATTAAGCTGTGGTGTTCATGTTTATATGTCATGCAACACAACATGACGATGGGGTTGTAAGCAGCTTAGTTACTATCAACACGCGACTTTTTGTAATCTGTAAACTCATTTACAGTATCCAAAGAGTCTGATAAGTGGCGTTTGAGTTGACAAGGATTAAAACATCTAGGTGTGTTAACACCTTGGGTTGTTGGATCAAACATGGTACTCTGTTGATTGTATGGTAATGAGTTCACGCCTTCAGAAAGGTAACCCTCTAAGGGTGGGTGCTGTGATAAAAGTTTTCTATGTTTTTTTGCTGGTTTTTGTTTCAGTCTTTTACACGATTTATACCGATTTTTCTTCATTTTACACGGTGTTTGAGGTGATGGAACAGTACCAATCTCAATAATGTTTGAACAAGCTGCTTCTGATACTGAACATGAGGCATGCTGTGTGGTGTTCATAATTGATGTTCCATGTAGAGCGGTAGCACCAGTGTCTCTAAAAAATAGAATGATATTACACTTTTACGTAACTTAATCATAATGATTATAATCATTATTTCAATTACCAATCGGGTTATCATTTGTATGATACACTATACCGTTATTACATCTCTTAACCTCTAAGGGTAGGTGTTACCCCTAGATAACATCGAAAATACCTCACTATACCCCTTTATACAACTTTCCAGTATAGGACCTACAGCTTAGGGGTAGAACAATCTTTTTGATGGATGTTATATAAAGGGTTAGATATATAAGAATAAACTTACATTATTTCAACATCCATTGGTTCAGGAATGGTAGACTGTATTGGAACAGCTGTATCTTGTTCTGTCGACATAGGTTCTTTTGAGAAATGTACAGCTACAAAACTAGTGTTTTGATAGTAATTTTCACTGGTGTATTGATTTTTTGGAGAGGCTACGGCATTAGTATTTCCTGAGTCTTCATATAGAGTTTTTGGACAGGTCAGTGCACTAGCATTCCCTGTGTTGTCTATACATTCATAAACAGGATCATTGCTGGTGTTGATTTCAGCTCTAGCAGGTACATTCACATAGTGAGGTGATGGAGTCATATACCTATCTAAGGATTGAGTTTGTAGATTTACAATACAACTTGGTGACTGTGAAGTTGAAGGGTTGTTTTGATCCACATGTCTAAGCTCTATATCAACACCAACGTTTCCTGTAGTTTGAACACCCATAACGTTAGCGAGACATGGCAAGCGCTGTGTTATCTGGTGGAAACATTGAGATATGATACCCTTCTTATGAAGGTATATTAAAATGGCAACAATGGCTGATGTACCACCAATACCACCAATACTTCCAGCACTGATGACAAGAATAAACATATTGCCTTCACGATTATCCACTTTATCTACAGCCTTTATATCCATTTTAGGTGCCGTGGTTTTTATTTCTGTTTTAGGTACAGAGGCTCTATGAACTGGAGTTTGAATGATGGGCGGTGATTTTCCCATATCTTTATGATTGCTCTCTTTCACCGTCGTGTCCTT
Source organism: Acholoe squamosa (assembly GCA_949317995.1). Classification (NCBI taxonomy): domain Eukaryota; kingdom Metazoa; phylum Annelida; class Polychaeta; order Phyllodocida; family Polynoidae; genus Acholoe; species Acholoe squamosa. Next base: position 76,967,853 of record OX439045.1, on the reverse strand, counting down.
AGGTTCAAAGTTCTCAAAATTAGATTTTTTATTATTGATATCCGGTTCAATGTTAATGTTATCAGATTGAGATAACCCATCGTCAATATTTCCAAGTTGATCACAATTATCAGTTAAAACAATATCACTGACAACACCATGACAGTCAGTCATAGGGTTCTCTCGTAAATCCACTGTTGTGTATTTTGTGACATCAAATGCTTCAAGGCCCATTATCTTATTACCACGCAAATCCAGGTGTCCATATCCAGTGTGTTTACTCTGTCTCAGGATAGGCATTATTCTAAATCCCACATCAACACATGAAATCAATCCTCTTGTGGGAACGCAAACACATTTTCTTGATGGACCACATCTGAATCTCGCATCACAAAGGTGGGTTAGAAGTAATAATCCAAGAAATATCCACATATTGTAGTTGTGTGTGCGCCGACTGAGGTAGCTGTATGGTGACATGTGTTCTATTTAGACTACTGTCTGCTACTGTCTGTAAGTCAGTGTGAGAGATGCGTGAAGCTGGAGTAACCAGGGTGGAAACTAGGACGGTTGAGCGAGGATGGGTATCTAAAAATAGACTGGTTATGTCTAGAGGGAGGGGTGGTTGGGGTAAGGTGAATGTGTTATGGGGAGCCATTCAATCCTTAAGATAGTAGGTGATAGTGTGTATATATACATATATAGATGTGTAATACATTAACCCTTTAAAAGGTATGATGTATCATACCATAGTTATCATCATGCACTAATGAAGTGCTGGTTAGAGCACACACCAACACTTCAATACTGAGTACCATGATAACCCTCTATGTATTATCAAACCAACAAGGTTGATATAATACATCATGTAACCTTAGGTATTTACTAACGAATATTGTTTTGACCATACCTTAAACCTTTAAGACCTAAATGTATTATACCATTAGTCGTCATTATACACCAATAAAGCCCTAGTGAAACTACACATAGGTATTTATTGCAGTACCATGTTGACTCTCCTTAGTGATGTATCAATCTCTTAAGTCCGTATGATGCTAAATGTACCATTGGCAAGTTACTCCACCCTATGCTACGTCCATACATCATAACAATAGGTATAATCATTAATGAATAAGGCCTTAATAGTTAAGCTAGATATAGTGTATGGATGTAGACCACTAAATTTGATATGGGTAACATGCAATTTCTTAAAGTTAACATGTTACATCAGTCCTAATGACATGAGGTAAAAGACTTAGTGAATTAACATAGATGCTTCCAAAATCGATATGGGACATGACTGATATTTAGAGGTGACATATAGGATATTAGGGATCAAAATGACATGTGACTAATGCTATTGAAATTATCACCTTAAGTTATACTAAACAGCGCTTTCAACTGTAGGTCTGTAAATAGGGGACAATTCAAAACTCTTCATTTTGATTTTTTCTGTCTGTGTTTTACATCTATATTTACGATTTAGAATAATAGATATACACACAATACTGAAGGTGAATGATACAATAAGGATTCCAATTAGCACATAACCGAATCCTACTTCAGTTTTTGAGCTAATACCTTCAGTGGCATTAGTTGTTTGTATTATCATTGTAGAAGGTTTGCTATATTCCATTGTGTATAAAGTTGAACCATTTTGCGTGTATTGAGAGGTGTCAATTGTAATATCGGTTGTGGTTTTTGATATGACACAATTTGTGGGAGGAAACAGGGTAGTCACTTTTGAGGTGTTTGTTAAATTACTAGACTCAGTTGTTTGTATTAGACAGGATCCTATAACTTTGATACCAAACCCTTTACCTTCATTAACTAATGAACTTATTACAAATGGACAATTAATCAATTTCTTATTGTTCTTTATTATAACTTCTCGCAGAAATAACCACTCACTTAATAGTAGGTTCCTTAAATGAGTAATGTCTGTAGAATCTATAATTATTCTATAGGTTGATTTTCTAACGGCTAGTCGAAAATAGGGGAGAAATTGAACTCTGTCACCAATACAATATACCTGTCTTGAAGCGCAGAAACACACTCTATTTGGAATCCCACAAGTATCCTGTGTTGCATATTTTTCAGGGAAAATGAAGACAGCTGTCCCAAGAATAAATATAAGCATTTGAAATAAATGCATTATTCCACAGTGAATTAAGCTTGTGTGTTACCGTTGTTAATGGTTTGGTGTCCCCTTAGAGAATGAAAGAAAAGGGGGGCGTTTTTTGTAGAAGCATCATAGTATTGTATATTATCATCTAGATTATGATAACATGAGATATCATCTAGAAATCCCTAGTCTTGTATAATACACTATAGATTAGGTATAACTAAAATATCAATATACACCTTACATACGATCAGTGTGTTTAGCAGATATGGTGCACAATGAGTATGATATAATTTCAACCTAAAAGTGAAACTAACATGGGAAATATTTCTCACAGTATTAGGGAGTTCAAAGTAATTTTACCCTAACGTGCTTCTTCCCATAGAGTTATGGTATTTTACATCGATACAGTATTAGTAAATTTTACCCTCTTAACACTACCCCTACATGATTAACTACCTATGTATACTGGATCATAACGGATATTTTCACCGTGATGATTCATAGTTAGATATGTTTGTGTTAATGCTGACAAATTGATAATAATTCTTTAGATCTATACTGTCTATATTCAGTCCTCTTTAGTGGGAGTGTGAATCAAACAATACCCACCCTTACCTTTACTACCCGTATGTTATTGATCAAACATGGTCACCATGGGGTGCTTGTATAAAAGAGAGAGAATCTTTACACTACACATACCATTTGCTCCAGCTCTACACCGGTGCAGTGGTTAAGCTACACATACACACATCACTGCTGAACCACCATCCCAAAAGGTTTAGCATTAATACAGGCTGTTCTGCAGTGATTCCAGTCTACTCTAATTGTAAGTTGTTCATTTTCTAATCTTTTATATCATTCAAAAACTCACAAGTTACTGTCTATATCATCATTATCATATCATCAACTACATAGGGTTCTCTTGTTACAGATGAATCCAAACCAGTTCTACTCACATTCTAGAGGGTATCAAAGAGGTTTTCACAACTATCACCCCTATGCACGAGGTCCTTCATCATTTAATGCACAGTAAGATGATTATCTATCTATCTAATTTTGTTGATCTTATCTGAGCTTAGAGAGAGAGAGAGAGAGAGAGAGAGAGAGAGAGAGAGAGAGAGAGAGAGAGAGAGAGAGAGAGAGGAGAGAGAGACAGAGACAGAGAGACAGAGGTAGAAAAACAGAAAGAGACAGAGAGACAGAGAGAGACAGAGAGATTTTTTAATCGTTATGATGTACAAATGAATGTTGGTGTGACTACTCACCCCAACACTTCATTAGAGCATCATACAGAAGCTATTGACACTGTATAATGATATAGTGTGTCAAACCCTTCTATTATTACTTGATTGGTTGACATTGAGCACAACCGGATATTATGACATTGATAAGGTATATGGTAATGTTTGGATTGTGGTGAGGGTTAGGCCTACGAGTCAATTAACCATTGGTAACCCTATAATGCAGATATGCGCAGGTTCAGAGTGTAATACTGGTAGTTTATATATAGGTACCATAAATTCTTTATAAGACGTAGCTATTACACCAAAATTACGTCATCTATGGTCTATAGGATTCATGTCAAGACTGAGTGTATTCTATATAACATTAATCTGACCCTCAAATACGATCTATATGATTTGACCCCACCTCAGTCTGTGTTCTATACGTTAGGGAGGCAACCTATAGGTGAGGATTTATGGTAATATGTTATTGTATAACGTTCATACATTAGTCTCTTAGTCTCGTCCTCCTTTGTCTATTGTAGCGTTACTGGACCACCTCAAGAAACTATTGTCAAAGAAAGCGATGTTCCTCTATTTCTTGACGACTCTTGGTCTACTCCAAGGACACCCCAGTCTCCTGTTTACAAGTGAGTTATGCATTCATGCCCGACAATAAGTAAATCATGATGATCAAATAATTCCATTGGTTCCTATTGGAGTAAAGGGTAGAATATTTCATTACCTGTATTTCTCAAGACAACAGAGGTGGTTTAGGTGAGGACTAATTACATTAATATTAGGATAACTTGAAACATTTGACCAGAGCTCTTAGCCTACCATAATATTAGACAACATTGTGGGTTCAAAGGCTGTTCCGTCTCATTGATACCCTACTCCTCCCATAACTTTTAAGGGTTGTTGATGTAGGTGTGTATCATACCATGAGTTAGTATTATATATTAACGAAGTCGGTTATATAATTCTCCAGTGAAAGGTTTGGTAAATAGTATTACAAAAACACTTCATTTTGACATAACCCTGACCAATAGACAGCGGTATCATAACCCGACACTACTTCAATGATGCATCATAACAAATAGTACCCCTTTAAAGGTTAATGTAGAGATGTGTTATGGTTGATATGATAATGAAGTTTTGGTAAACAGATACCATTTCTCTGAAAAAGGGTTTACAATAACTTTTTATATATCCATATGTTTATTCCAGGAAGGCAATCTTAATGCCGATATTCTATGGTAAACCCGTTGTGAATCTGATGAAAGTGAGGCCATCTCCAACCAACCAAGGCTACGTTACTCCCCTGACAGAGAGTGGTCTTTCCCTCAGCGGTGACAACTTCATCACGCTACTGAAGAACGCTAAAGTCCTATACACATTGTATTCAAGAGTTCTGACTGAAGCAGGTCTACCTCAACCGCCCCCTCTTGAATTTATTGAACCACCCACATCTCAGGTTGGTAACAAAGTTTAAATAATTACCAGGTTTAAACTGTACCATGGTGTACCCCTGAATTGTTAATCGTCATTCCACCAAAGCAAAAACTGCTCTTATTCTATTATTAGACACTGTTACTTCGCTATTGAAATATTGACATCATGCTATACTTTGATACAATACCCGAAGCAACTTTGTTAGTTCTTCTAGTAACATATATAGGAACTGACTATGTATCATTTCTCAACCTGCAGAAAGCCTGTAAAGGAGATGGGGGTGTAACAGATAAATTGTTGAATGGTACCAACTCTAAATTCTGGAATCACATCCTCTGGATGAAGGCAAAATCTGGATTCCATTATCTCACAAACCATGCATCTCAGATAAAACATGTTTTGCTTCCAAAAATTGTGAACCCGGAATACCTCTATGCAAAATTAACCACATTAGAAAATAGTTTTTACGGTGGTTTTGATGGTTATAGTTGCGCTTGTTATGTCAGTATGCAAATTGATACTAGACTTACCTCTGAAGATGAAGATGTAACACCAAGGAAATTCAACCCTATATTGATTAACATCCTCAAAGCCATAATTACTATACGTCATCTTTTATGTCATGGGGAAACCATTCATCGTTTGTCTTGCAAGTTTGTAAATGGTAATGTTTTTAAGCTAAAAATAGAATATTACACCTACGATGCTGATGATAAACAGAGATCCTACTTTTTTGTAGTCAATGTACCTAGATGGCTCGACCCTCAAAATTTTATGCCTGATGTTGATATTGAATGTAAAGGGATATATCTTGACTACATAAAAGCAGGGGCTAAAGGCTGGTTCTTTACTACAGAGGCTAAAGAAAAGTTTCTTATAGATAAAGCAACCGATCCAGATCTTGAGAAAATGTCTAAGTTTTTGAGTTCTTTCTTAGGTTCTTTAGCTAGGTTATACAAGAGAAGTTATGAGGTAACTCTTTTACGACGTGACTGTGCCTTAGATAACCTACCAAATGAAAGAGGTAAAAATCGTCTGCATTTCTATCGACTTATGCTAGATCCTAATTACTTAGACACTCTAACTAGCCAGGAAGAAGAGTCAATTGCTGAAGAAAGAGACTACTATTCTTTCATGGCTAGCTTTGGGGGAATGGTATAAGATTATCATGCTAATCTTTATCTCCCATTAAGTTGAATAGAACTATCATTAAAGCTTTGGTGGGGTGATGTTTTGATTGATTGGTACTCAAAAATGTTTCCTTGTCCAGTCTGTAATAAAACATTCACTAGATTATACAATTTGAACAGACACAAAAAGAGAGTTCATTTAGATCCAAATCAAATTCACCTTTGTGAAATTTGTGGTAAACAGTTTTCCCGTGCTGACACTTTACGTAGACATCAGCTTTTCCATCAAGTAGTTGAAACTAATGCTGTTGATAAAAATGATCACACTAATGAGGAAGAAGAGAGAATCCGTGTGGAAAGAGATATAACATCAAATCCTGAAAGTCTTTACACATTAAGACAGGTAAAAGAAGATATTTCTCCAAAATTTCAAACCACAGAAACTGTCTACCTATTTCAAGTGAAAGATATCCTTGTATTTTATATGTCAAATATTTTCAGGATTTTATTTGCTATATTCCAAAATTTAATTTCTAAAATCACTGAGGGCATGAACAGAAGAGATTTTATTAGAGTCACGATACAAAATGATAACATTGATTATCCTATACTTATACCTATGGTACAAGTAGATGTTTTAACTCCCGATTTAATAATGTCTGAAATAGCTAGAGTCCTTCAAAGCTATGAGGATTTTCCTCTGGATGGGAGCATGATGATACGTGTAACTCATATTGAAATACCAATAGGTTATGGCTTATTTGGTAAAGGACAATTTCATATTCAAACAATGCTAAAGAATAAGAAATCAGTAATAACAATTAAAAACAAAGATAGCATATGCTGTGCACGGGCTCTTGTAACAGCTAGGGCTTATTGTGAAAATAAAAAAGACAAGAAGCTTTTTTGTAAAGGGGGTCGTACACAAAGGACTGAAGCATTAAAGCTACTTGAAAAGGCTGGTCTAGATCATACTAAACCTTGTGGTTTAAAAGAGTTAGATAGTTTTCAAAAGGTTCTTCCGAATTACTCAATAATAGTTGTATCAAGGATGCATCAGAATGCTATTATTTATCATGAAAACAAAGAAGCTTCAAAAAATCTTATTCTTTACTATCACAGCAACCATTTCGATGTTATCACAAAACTACCAGGGTTTTTTAGAAGAAATTCATTTTGTTTACATTGTAAGAAAGGGTACAATAGAATTATACACAATTGTGATGATGCTATTTGTAAAATATGTAAACACAAACACATAATATCACCAAACGTTAATCTATCATCTAAAATAAGAACTAACTCTATCCAGGACAACTCTAGCATTGCAAATAACGCAGATTTTGAAGAACCGTTGTTAGCATGGGTATACTGTGATAAATGCAATAGATATTTTAAAGGTAGTGAATGTTATTCTAATCATCTGAAAAGTTTATATAAAAATCAGAACAAGAAAAACTGTAAGAAAGGTAAAGGATCAGTATGTGAATTACTTAAGAAATGTCATTCTTGTAAAAAAATGCTACAAAAGAACAGATTTACACTGCATGTTTGCGGAGAAAAATACTGTTCTGTATGTAGGGGATACTTTGATAGCACCACACATAAATGTTACATGAAACCTGTAGAATGCTCTATATCCAATTCAACCGATCAAAATAAAACTAACAAGGAAGGTTCAGTAATTAATGGTGATAATGTAACTGAAAACAAAAACAATCCTATTGATTACAATTCCGGAAATAATGATAATGATATGGGTGAGGAGAATAATCAAAAATTCATATTTTTTGATTTTGAAACGATGCAAAATACAGGAACTCATGTACCTAACCTATGTGTGGCCCATATTCTTTGTGATTTGTGTTATAATGTTGAAACTGGGGAGAATGATACTTGTTCGAATTGTGGTGAAAAACAGAAGATTTTTTATGGAGAAAATACTTGTACAACTGAATTCTGTAATTGGCTATTTACAGAAGATAACAGAGGGGCTATAATTCTTTGTCATAATTTTCAGTCTTTTGATTCTTTTTTTATTCTTGACCATATCTATAAAAATGCTATGCTCCCCAATATGATACCTAAAATAATATATTCTGGAGCAAAAATAATGTACATGTACATACAAGCCTACAAAATCAAATTCCTTGATTCACTAAATTTCCTTCCTATGCCTCTCTCAAATTTCCCTAAGACATTGAGTCTTTCAACTAAGGATAAGGGATTCTTTTGTCATTTATTTAACATCCCTGATAATCAAAATATAGATCAACCATTTCTGCCATCAAAAACCCGTTACAGTCCAGAGACAATGACTGTAGAACGTCGAGAGGCCTTTAACAAATGGTATGAAGACCATAAACTGGATCACTTTAACTTTAAAGAAGAATTGATTAAATATTGTAACAATGATGTGCAGATTCTCAAGGAGGGTTGTATGAAGTTTCGATTTATGTTTATGGGTATTACGTCTTCAATAATTCCTGAAAGTATCATTAATGAAACATCTAAAACCTCATCACCATCATCAAATTCACATTCACTTTCAAATGTTGATATCCCAATAGATGATAAATCTGCTACTGGTATCAACTATGGTAGCATAGACCCTTACGAATCTTGCCTTACTATAGCCTCGGCCTGCAATTTAGTTTATAGAACAAAATTTCTAAATCCTGAAACTGTAGCTATTTTACCTCCATATGATCCAATAGCTACACACTCGGCTGAATCTATTTCATGGCTCACTTTCTACCAGCGTTCAAATAATACAGAGGAAATTCAACATGCTCGTAGCACTGAGGGTGAGAAACGTATAGGAACAGGAGGTGTTGACGGATTTTTATCCTCTAAGAATACTGTTTTACAATACCATTCCTGTTTTATCCACGGTCACCCCGACTGTTATAGCTCTGAAACATTTAACCCCCTTATAAAACGTACTATGGGTGATTTACATGAAGCAACTAGAGCAAGAACAAATGAATTAAGAGACAGAGGATATACAGTAATAGAAATGTGGTCTTGCAATTTCAAAAAAATAAAAGAATCGCTAGAATACAAAGCTATTATGGATGGATTAAAACTGTGTGAACCACTCCAAAGTCGTGATGGGTTCTACGGTGGTAGAGTAGATTGTATGAAATGTTATTATTCTGTCAATGAAAATCTACAGGAAAAAATACTATATTATGACGTAACCTCGTTATATCCTTTTGTGAATAAATATTGTTTGTACCCTACAGGTCATCCAACAAAGATATTAGGTTCAGATTTAGAAACACCACATTCCAACGTGAATTTAGATCAGTATGAGGGACTTATAAAATGTGTAGTTACCCCTCCTAGGTCATTATTTCACCCTGTATTACCATACAGATTTGAGGGTCGTTTATTATTCCCATTATGTCGTACCTGTGTTGAAAAGTATAGTGAGGATACGTTTCTAGCCCCTATTCAAATTGGGGAATATACCCCATGTTCTCACTCCAACCAAGAGAGAGCTTTGACTGGTACATGGGTTATTAAAGAGGTCTTAAAAGCTATAGAAAAGGGATACAAAATTGAGTACATCTATGAAATTCTTCACTTTAAGGAAACAAGTACATATAACTCTCAAACTAAAACTGGTGGTTTATTTTCTAGGTACATCAATACATTTCTTAAAATAAAACAGGAATGTTCTGGTTGGCCGTCATGGTGTGATGATGATGATGATAAATGTAATGATACTGGTGGTATTTCAGCAAAAAAACAAAAATATATTGATGATTACTATGAGAGGGAAGGGATTCGTTTAGATCCTAATAAAATTAAAAAGAATCCTGGTCTTAGAGCTCTTGCTAAGCTCATGCTAAACGCCTTTTGGGGTAAATTTGGGCAAAAGGAAAATATGCCTCAAACTTTACACACCGCAGATCCAAAGGAATACTTTAAAATTTTGAACTCAGATGGTGTAAAGATTGAGGATGTGCACATCATTGAAAATGCAATGGCCCGTATTCAGTATAGATATAAAGAGGAATATGTAAAACCATCAAAAAATGTTAATGTAGTAATTGCTGCTTACACCACTGCTCACGCTCGCTTACATCTTTACAATCTACTTGAATCTCTAGGCAATCGTGTTTTATATTGTGATACAGACTCTGTTATTTTCATTTCAAATTCTGATTCTATTGACCCCCCTGTTAATGTATTTCTAGGTGACCTCACAAATGAATTACCTAAAGACACCTATATAAAGGAATTCCTTTCTACAGGTCCTAAGTGTTACGCTTACACTACAAATAACCCGCAACAGCCACCTGTATGTAAGATCAAAGGTATACGTTTAAATTATAAAGTAGGTCAAAAATTAAATTTTGAAAGTATGCAAAAGATTTTTCAAAATACGGTTGAAAATGCAAAGACTATGACACCCTCATCTACAACAGTAAATACCAATGTATCAATGGAAATTGATACCGGACAGTCTTTTGTTAGGAATAAAAACACTGCAAGTATATTCAATAAAACCTTATTGAAAACCTTTCAGTGTGTTTACAAAAAAAGAATTGTATTTGCTGATGGTTCTACACTACCTTTTGGGTATTGATTAAACAGAAAAAAGACTAAGAGTTATCTATTATGAATGTTTATTACACCCCTCAGTTCAACATTATGATACAAACAATACAATACTCGATGCAATACATGTATAATTACAAGTATATACTTTATCAAATGATTCTCGAATTATGAGCATTACAGTAGTCTAGTATATCATCAGATGTATAGCCTTATGTTCTCTTTAATTCATGAATCGTGGGGACTACTTATCATATCGATACAATACAAAGAAATAATGATTTGTATATTACAAGTATATACTTTATTAAATGATTCTCAAATTTGAGCATTACAGTAGTCTAGTATTATGATCAGATGTATAGCCTTATGTTCTCTTTAATTCATGAATGAGGGAACTACGTATCATATTATATATGTTGTATAAACATTAGATTAAGCCAATTGTTTTATTGATATGTTACATATTGTTTGTCCATACAGGATACAGTAATTTGTTGCTATAATATCATTGATTTGTTGTATGTTTCTTCAATTCACAAGTATGGAGATACTGTATCAATAATTACATTAGCATAATTGTATATATTACAGTAATGGTTTATTCTTACATAGCGTTTGTTTATACAGATAAAAGATATTGCTATAATATCTATTGATTTTATGAAACAATATAGAGATGGTACATACATATACCCTCATGTACTTGATTAACATAGTGATAACGTTGATATATGAATAACATGATATAATAAACAATAATATATTCAAATACAATGTATTGTGCCTTATCTATTATCAATTGATATAGATTGCTCGAGTGCTATCAACCTTTAACAAATTTGGGAAAGTTGCATACATAATTACACTTACTGTTTCAGGCAGTCTCCTTTCAAAATTTATTTCTATTCTTAAGTTACCTCTTTTAAATGTAGGCCATACCATACCATCATCTTCATTTTTAACATCTGGCTCTAAATCATAAGCAAATAATGTATAACCACATGTGAAATCTTTAAGACTTATAAATCGTGCATTGTTTTGCTCTTCAACCATTCTTTCTCGACCAAACAGTGCTAAATAAGCATCAATACAACTACTAGTAAAAGGTTGATCTGTATCGTCAAAGTGTAAATTATATGCAGATGTAGGGATACTTTCATTATCAACAGACACATTAACGTACCTTACATGATAGTGGCTAAAGTTGAACGGATTTTTTGTATAGCTACCATTTACCCCAGCCTCAGCTACGACCCCAAAAATGAGTCTTGTTGGTAAATTTCCTAAATATATATTATCAGCACGAAATTGAAGAAGCCCCGCAGCAACAGAAAACTTCTTTATATCAGATTTCATGTATTGATATGCAGCCATAAAGCCTCGTTTTTCCATGAGTTCCTGATGACTAATCAACATTTCTCTAGTTGGTGTAACAATGCAAACTGACAATGCTGCATCTACCAATATTGTTTTAAAGTCTGGTGTTGTAGCTGAGGACATGAGATGAAAAGCTGGGTTTGTGGGCCAAAATTTTAGTTTTATTTCTATACCATTTAATATATATTTGTTAATTGAAAACACATCAAGATGCAGTGGTGCCATTAAATTTACTATTCTACTTTCCTGGATATATGAGCTTCTCTCTCCTAAACCTAAATTACGTCCTGTTATATCACAACTGTCTAATGGGTTCACATCTTTTGAATACAACTGTCCTATGAGATGTGTACGTTTTGCTTCCTCCCCAAAATTCAATAGAGTGTTTAAATATGCTACAAAAGGGTAACCATCATTACATGAAGAAATCAACTTATTTTGAAAATAAACATCAATTTGAGAAAACAAGCTATGCATGAAGTTGTTAACAGGACCCACTTTAGCTGCTTCAGGCATAACAGGTCTTGGCGGTGGATTGGTACCTGGATTTTTTGTACCGCCATTACCATCAGTACCAGTACCACCCTTATTTTCACCATCATTATATGTACCTATAGGTGAAGGTAGTGAAGTTCCATTACTTTGAACTACTTTAACTTTAAGTTTCAAATAGGTTCTCCTTAAATCAATGTATTGATTACCTAAATTTGTAATGACAAATTCCATACCTAAATCTTTGTTAAATTGGTTAGTTGGTTGAAAATCAACATAGCGAACCTTTGAAACACCTACATCAACTGAAGGCATTTGAAATAGATTCATACTCTCCCCTATTCCTAAACTGCTACGTTCATTTGTAGTTGATACTTGGTACGCCATTGTAAAATCCTAATCCACTTCATCAAATCCAGCTCTAATGTTATGTTCTGTACATCCACAGCGGTTATTGTTTTGGTCGTTGTCTACTAATGAGAAGGTCTCAACACTTGTGTCAGATATATTCCAGTATAGATTTTCTTCAGAATTCAGATGAAGTCTAGGTGACTCTAATGGCGATAACGGATCACTATGTGTTGATCTTAAAGAGTGAATTTCACTTTGACACAACGAGTCATCATAATTATGCTTATCCTCGCAGCTAATATTTGACTCATAGCTATTATTAGATTGTTTAGTTATACATGTAACATTGACATGCACATTCACATTACTAACTATCGATGTTTCTAAAACATCTTTTGGTAGAATAGGAAGGTGTGACAATGATGTAAAATCTTGATGACAGTTTTCCATGTGTGTATTTCCAAAGTCTTGTTGTATGTTTAACATGCTTTCCTTCTTTTTCTCTCTACACATACATTTAAGTAATATTGTGAACATGGAGTAGTATTTCTGAAATCCATTCCTAATCCTGTATTTCAATGGTGTTTTTTTCTTCCTTTGAAGCAATGGCTTGTATTGTATATACAAGGTATCTTCATTTTTATGATAATTCTCCAAATTATCCATGATGTTAAGATAATAAATCTATTATCCTCTTAGGTTTTGATTGTAGTTTCCTTCTCTTTCCTGTTTTAACGTCTGGTTGTGAAATGGATCTTTTCCTAGCAGACTTGTTTTTACAGCCACCTTTGCTGTTTACATTACAGCTTAACCCGTCTGATGATGTCAGTGGTAAAACCTTAACATCAATGTTCTTATCTTCATTTTCTAATGAAGATTTAGCCTGTTCTGTAATTTGTTGTACCGGTGTTGGATTTTGAACAGGTTTATTGTCGGAGTTTTGATTTCTTGTATGAGTTATCTTTTTCACAATTAGCAACCGATCTTTACCATTACCTTTATACCGAGAACGCAACAATTTACAACTGTTAGAATCTATATCTTTCAGACTAATGTTGTCAGGTTGTGAAGTACATGAAGCTGTAAACAACTTAGTCAGATCCTTAGTTTGAAGAATGGCATACTTTTCATTCTGAGCCATAATCTTGTCTAATACTGAGAACACAGTATAATTCTTGAGAGTGTACTGTACCGTTTGTATTAGGTATTCCCCTCACTTTTATTGCCTTCCAGTTATCTCCTCTGAGAAAGATAGTCACGGTTGAAAAACTTCCAGTTTTGATAGGTATATATTGTAATGATGTAAATTCCTTCCTAATGATGTTAGGTGTTGATGTAAAGGGCAGTAAAATGTTATGAGTGGACTCTAGATAACTACACTGTGGAGTGTATCTATCAAATGTCATTGAGTTAGTTTCCCTAATGTCGTGTGGCACAGACAATCTACCTAACAACTGAACTTTACCAAAGCTTGTGTATGTGTAGTCCACTATGTCTGAGCCTATGTACACTGAGTGTGGTTTTGAGTTATCCTCAGTATGGTAGATTTCACCAGCATTTCTTATTTCAAGTTCCATAAGAGCACACTGCCACCCAGTTCCTTTAAATTGTAATATTTCCGGTAGTTTAATGGTATGTCTAATTAAACTATTATTTGGATAGTATAATATACTATCTGAACTCTTTAGATGTAAATACATGGTAATTAATGTATAGTTTTTTGTAGTTTCCTGAATTGTTGATGATTCACCCACTCGTCAAATTTTGAAGGGTAATGAGCCCAACGTATATAATAATATCTTTTACCTTTTAAAGTTCGTCTCTTGAGTACTTTTGAGTACTGGTAAAGTTGAGATTTAGTTATATTTGCTTTAACCAGTTGTTGTTCATAGAAACTGCCTTCCACCTCTTCACCTAAAAGATCCCTGATGTAAAATACCTTGATAGCGTCTCTTACTGATGTCTTATATACCTGAAACAGTTCATGAGTCCACTTGGGTTCGTAATCCTTTTGAAAAGGTTTTTTGATTTTAGAAATTCTCACATAGTCTCCAACATTGATGTTATTTTTCCTTAAGTTTTTAGACCTTTCAACTGCCTCTCTTATTTCTTTCTTCGTTATTGTTTGATACTGCCTTTCAAATATTTCTGATTCATTCATTTTTGTAACCTTTATTGGTGTAGTTTTTATAGCTGAATGGTGTGTATTATTGTAGGATTTTGTTATATCCTGTAGTACATCTATCCAGTTGTATGTGTTATTTGCTATCATATACCTTATCATTTTTTGTTTGATTGTGCGTATGTGTCTTTCACTGTATGAGGCCTTACCATCGTTATGAGCAATGTAATGTCTAATATTGTATTTTTTATACAACTTCCTGATATCAGTGCTGTTAAATTCACCACCACCATCTGTTCTTAATATTCGACAAGATCTCTCCTCAAACACAGACTGCATTGCAGGAACCATATCTGTACTATGTTTAGTTTTCACAGGTCTTGTAATGACAAATCTACTGAATATATCGATTACAAGTAAAACATACTTGTATCCTTTATTATATCTTGAATATGTGTACATATTCATCAAATCAGCATCAAACATGTAATTCAATCCAGCACTTGTAACCCTCGATCTAAGAAACCGGTTCTTAGGTTGAACATTTAAAGAGTATGCTTGATTATATGATAATGCTTTCTTAACATCATCAGCTATGGAACTTTTCTTAATATTAGGATGTCTATCTTTCAAAATATCTGTAATTTTACCTACACCACTGAAGCTACCTGGTTCATCCGGTTTGTTATATAGCTCTTTAACACTCTCTTTTATGAATTTGGGCACATCAGAATAATCATCTCGAAAGTCAGAAGCCACCTCAAATCGTGATTTAGAGGTATTATTCTCCATGATGCTATATATTAATCCAGTTTGAGGGGAGTGTTCTCATCCTTTTCACAACTTTCTGACTTGCACTTATATCTATGTTTGTATTAGGTCTTGATCTTTTCTTTTTTAAATCGTTATTTATGGTAGATGTTTTATTCTGTACATCTCTTACTTTTTCTGTTTTTTTAGATGTAGATCTTGGAATCTTTTTTGTTCTTTTGTCTAAAAGTGAAAAGTATTCTCTAGGGTTAGGTGGTAAGGAAGGCACCTTTTGTTTATTGTAGCTAGAATTTAGATCCATGTTATCATCATTATAATCTTGAGAATCTTCATCACTCTCCTTATTTATGTTGATATCACTTTCAACATCAGAATTAGAATCATTATCATTGTCATTATCATTGTCATTGTTATCAACATCATCATCATTACTGTTATGAATATCATTAACAATTGGATTCATGTAATCTATATGACTCTTTGTTCTGACTTCCTTTAATGGTTGTTTATGTAACCGATTTTCATTGTGTTCCTTGATACGGTTATCAAAAAGATTATCTCTAGACAATAGTTGAGTTGTTTTCAAGTTACTACTGTCATTTTCATTTTCCTCTTTTGATTGATTGTCATAAGATATCTTCAGCTTCTCAAACATATTATAAGGTATAACAACGAGTTTCTCTGTGTAACTCATGTCCATATATACTTAAATCCTTTTAATAAAAGGGAAATAGCCTTAGCCGATTTGATAATTGCTTCCTTACGTTTAGTCCAAGAAAGTTTCTGTCCTGCTGCACCAACTTTGCGTAAACTTTTTCTGTAAGCCTTTAAGACTTTGAGAGTAGAATCATCAACTTGTATATTTCCTTGAAGTAAATTTGTTATTATCTCAGTGATGACTAATACTTGATCCTTTGTTGAAGTACGCAGAATACTCTGTCTCTGTTTTACTGATGGCGTTGTTGCAATAAATTTGAGGTAGTCTATATTAGAATCTATCTTAGACATGATGTGTCTAAAATCTTTTCTTTACTCTATAAACAAACATAAGTTTGTTTGGGAATATACCAGTCCTTATACGCATGTCCTCTGAACATTTCTGAGTCATATCTAAAAATAAGTATCCATATGGTGTTTTGGTTGTGACATCATGATATGCTTCAACAATAGCAGATGCCATGTGCTTCCCAGTTTGTCTAGCTATAGTTGCAACCTGGCCACCATCTCGAGGGTTTTTGAATAAAACATTGTATTCAGTGTTCAAAGAAATAGTGCGGGCATGTTTACCACTTTCAAATAAATTTTGAGATACAAATATCACACTTAAACCAAGATGATGTGATCCTAAAGTAAACAATTTTTCCATATTTGCTGTATTAACAACCTCACGCATCAAATCATCTAATACAACCATATTATGATTACCATCAGAAAAGGTATTTATATCAGTTTCACTTGGTAAACCGTCGTTAAAGTCTATTCCTTCCACTCCATTTTGAAGCTCCTCGTACACAGGCTGATAAACAGAGTAACAAAATAAAATCTTCTTAGGGTAATCACCGTTTTGATACATGTTATGCCTGTTTTTAAGTAGTTCAGCTACAAAATATGTTTTCCCACACTTTGAAGGTCCGCAAATACACATGGTTGAAGCAGGTTTTATAAGGATTTCATTTCTAAAAATCTCTCGTGTATTTAAAGCCATTATCCTGAGTGTCTGTTAAAGATGATATTTAGAGGTCACCATAATCCGAATTGTGTGTCTTTAAAAAAGTTGAATTAGCGTGTTCAGAATATGTGTATTAGACAGTGTTTTATACCATCCTACAAATAGACTGTTATTTCCTTATTCCTCTAATATGCTTCACAAGGTATATACATATGTAAATCCTCTTAGCATACAATAGAGGGTTTACACTAAGTCACCTAGAGTAAACTTTCAAACTTGATGTATTCACATCAGCTTCTCAATGTACCGTACTAATCATTTTTTACTGAATCAGAACTTACTATACATCAGTATCTATAATCTGTGTTATATAATCACTGATATCAATTCACATGAATTCCTAACTCATCTAGATACTGTAATACTATTCTACTTTTAACAATTACACATCCATACCTTTATGCACCCGAGCTCTTATACAGAGGAACCCGATGTGGAGTAAAACGCTTGAGTGAGCACGGCCATAAACGAAGTGGGTCCAAACACCTAACCACACTACTACTATCAAGGGTAGAAATGCATCCTGGTTAACCCATGAGATTAAAGAGATGATAGGGGACAGACTGAGGACCTACAGAGAGCCAATCAGTGTAGAAATGATATAAAAAGAATGTGCAAACAGGCCAAAAAGGATGAGGTCATGAATGCATTTGATGATGCCAGAGATAGGTATAGAAAGTTTTGGGAGAAGCTTAATGCCCTAATTACCTTATTCATTCTAATAAGAGCACATGTGCGGAAAAGTAATTGTTAAATGCTCAATTTCTTTATTCATAAATTAATTCTAATAAGCACAACCCCTGAAGCCATAAATAGTTGTTTCTGTCCTAAAAAGTGTTTATTTTTACACATCTTATGTGTAAATTTACATCAGGGGTGTGTGCTCATGGCCCAAAGGGAGGGGTGTGCACTTATTATAGCATGTGCGCTTATTAGAATGAATAAGGTAAATCAAGTGACATTGGTCCACATGCTGATTTTATCCACCATGACACTGGTGAAAGGGTGCAGCCTGGGAAAGCGGCTGACTATTTCAATGAATTTTTCGCTACAGTAGGGAAAAAAAATGGTGGAAAAAATGAGCTATGACCCCACCCTTTACAATATGGCCGACTATAAAGTTGAGGTACCCTGTCCTGAAATTCATATGAGCATAGAGAGAGTTGAAAAATTAGTTGCTAATATAAACATTAATAAATCCAGTGGTATTTCTGGGATTAACTCTAGAGTCCTAAAGGACGCATTGACTGTTCTCATCCCCCAGTTTATGAGAAGTATATTTGTAAATTCACTTAAATACAGTATTTTTCCTGATGCATGAGCCACTAGCACGGTGATACCAATCCCCAAAGCTGGTGCACTTAACCAGATTAGGAATTAGGGACCAATAAACCTCCTTCCACTACCGGGTAAAATGCGCAAACAGATATTACACGAGAATATTCTAAAACATAAAAGTGTGTATAGAGTACAGAAACTGTAGGTAGTAATGAAATTTACTTCTGTTTAAAGGTAAAAGACTGTGAGCTGTGAGTGAATTTGGTGTGCATTGAAAATCACTATTATCTACCTGGTTTGGGTAATTCTCGAAGTACATCAAAAACATTTCTATGGAGGTTACCCCCCTAGGGTACCTCTTGATTGTATATAATAAGAAAAAATGGATTTAGAAGAAATTTCAAAAAAGATATCTTTGGTTAACATAAAATAACCTGAGATTACTAAAAAGAAGAGAAAAACAAACAAATATTTTTGAAGTTTGTTCATCACCTTAAAAAAATGTCATTGTTAGACGAAGATCCTTGTTTTTGTGTAGCCTCGGAATTTGATTTTACTCATGTTCCTCCAACAGATATAAGTAGAGTTAAAACTTATTATGAAAAAGTTGAGCCCACTGCTTCTCCTAACAGCACAATTCACTTTAAAATCTAAACATACAGATTTCATTTCTTTGCACGACAGTTTTATTCGAGTGTCTGGCAAAATATTAAAAGCCGACAAACAAAATCCAGATGCTCCAGCTAACGATGGGACAATAAACGATAAAGCTAAAGTTTTTCCAGTGAATTATTTTGCTTCTACTATGTTTAAAAATGTGAAACTTTCTATAGCAGGAATACGAATATCAGACAGCAATGATTTGCACGGATATAGATCTATTCTGGAATATATTTTAAGTTATGATCCAACCACTGCTAAACACTTGGGACCTTTGGCTATGTATTACAAAGACGATAAAGATTTCAACGAAGTAACAAATGTTAACAGCGACGATCATAATTCTGGAGTGAAAGCACGTTATAACAAAACTTAAAACGGGAAATTATTTGAAGTCATAGGACGAATTCATAATGACCTTTTTGCTCAGGTCAAAGTGTTACCTGGAGATCTGCCTCTTACTATAGAATTTGATAGAGCAGACGAAGACTTTTGTTTGATGTCTAAATTAGGAACACAAAAATACATAATAGACATACAGGGCATACATTTATTCATAAAAAGAATAAGAGTGTCTGAAAAATTCCATAAAAAAATAATGGATGCTAGAATGGTTACTCCGTATTGGGATTATCCTGTAAACAAAATAGACATGAAATACGTCACTTTTGGTCCTCAGAAATCTATTTTGCAAGCCTCTCATATAGTGAACAACACTCCTCTTCCAAAAAGAGTCATCATAGGGTTAGTTCATTTAGATGCCTTTACAGGAAGTCATAATCGTAATCCATTTCAATTTGAGTACTTCAAAGCTAAGGAAATAGAACTAAAAGTGAACGACGGTGGAACTCCTTTTTATCACTATGAATTAGATTACCCTAATGATTTATACAATATGGCCTACCTAGCTCTTATATGGTCTACAGGTTCAATTATCAGAGACGATACGATAGATATTTCTTTCGACGAATTCAAAAAAGGACATTGTCTTTACTGTTTTGACATATCTAAAAACGGAATAACGTCAGGCACATTTGAATATTCAGAAAATGGTTCTTTAGGATTTGTCATAAAACTAGAAGAAGAATTAACCCATGGAGTACCAGCTATCATATATTTAGAACATCATGAACTCCTGAGATTAGATTCTAGCAATATATTAAGAGCAAAATCTGAAATAGCATAATTCCTAAAAATGAATGGAGGGGAAATAAATCTTTTCTTGCAGAAAATTAAAAGAAAAAAAGAAGGAAATTATGGTGTTTATTCAGCTGACACTATACCTGCAGTGAAATCATTTCCTACAGGTTATGTAGTTAACACCGACAACAGTAACTTACCCGGAGAACATTGGGTAGCTTTTTATTATGAAAAACCTCGTAAACTAGCTGAATATTTCGATTCATATGGCTTCAGTCCTATGCGAAAGAGTTTTCTGAAAGCTTTGCCTAAAAAATATAAATATTCCTCTCATTCTATTCAAGGACTTTTTTCTATGACTTGTGGTTTATATTGCTTGTTCTTTTTAGAAAAACGAGCTGAGAATAAGACAATGCAACAAGTTATATCTAGCTTCACTTCAGATCCTGATTGGAATGACAGTAAAGTAAAACAATACTTTTTAAAGAAAAAACAAAATAATCGAAGCAAAAAGAAATCCTTGTTTTGTAACAAACAAATTTGTTCTACAAAAAAAAATTTTCTAAGAACAACACAAAAAAGAAAAAAAGATTAATCTATTATTTCTTTTTCATCTTGTCTTGGAAATTATTTGCCGATTTGTTGGAACTAATCATCATAAAAAGATATTTTTTTTAAAAAATGAGCGAACCTGAAAAAAAAAGAAGGAAGCATGAAAAGTTTAAGCAAAATAAATAACTTGATTTCAAACGGGAAAGTAGGAGCAGGAGGAGTAGTTTTTACTCTTATTTTAAGCATTGTTGTCATTATCTTAGAAACGCGTAAACAATCTATCTCCTCTTCTTTACAAAAAGGAGATGAAATATTTTTGTCTTGTACAGAAAGCGGAAATATTTATCATAACAATGAAAAAACTCAAACTTTCCTGTCTTGTTTTGTTACTAATGTAAATCATAGAAAAACATGGACATATCCTGTCATAGGATCTTCTGTTTCTAACCATGACTTAAAATCTACTCAAATAAATGAAAACCGAGACACTAATAACATAATGTACGAAAAAAATAATCAATTACTAACTACCGTAGCAAATCAAGAATATTTGCCCGACTCAAATGTATTCACTGAAGAAACAAAAGATCCTGAGATACTCAAAAAATTATAAGAATGAACATCTTTCTCGTGTGAGACCTAAAAAATATATAATTTAAGATGATTTCTCAAGTCTTAATCATGGATACAAAAGAGAACAAAGTCATTTTTGAAGTAAAACGCAGTGAAATACTTGAAAAAATATGCTTACATCAAGGCACTTATATATCTCTGTTAGAAGAAGAAAGACGTGAACACATTAATATCATAAAAGAGGAAGAAAAAAATAATCTCAATCTTACTTTACAATTAAGAGAAGCACGAAATGAAAATATGAATTTAATGGCTCACAGGAAGGCATACAACTTAGCTAAAGCAGAGAGAATATATAACATCAGGAGAGGTTCTTATCCGTATGGTCGTACAGTAGCCGACGGTGATGACTCAGAAGAAGAAGGCAGTAAAATTGTAACAGACGGCGAAACTTGTGATGTGCCAGATTCTATGCCTTCTGATGTTTTAATGGAGACTTATAGGAAAAAGCCAAACGAAGCTTTTCATTTAAATTCAGAAAGAAAACATGAAAGTGATTAAGAAATAAAAACATAGATGAGATAAGTGAACAAACAGACTTTATTTGAACATTGATCTGCGTCAAAGTAACATGAACAATTGTTCTGATTGGAAGCCTTCGCTAGAAGACGGGGTGTGTCCTGATTGCATACATAAAATAGAAACCCTTGAAGAAACAAGAAAAAGGCAACAAAACCAAATTCGCATTCTTAGAGCAGAGAGAAAAAAGAATCAAGAAATAATAAAATCTTTAGGAAACAAAAATAATATTCTTGTGCAACGAATCACAGAAAAACAAGAGAAACTTTTGTCTGGCTTCATGAGCAGAACACTACGCTGATATGGGAAAGTACACTTTTAAAATAAAAAAACTGTTGAAACACGCAAACTGGGAAGACAATGAAGCCATTAAATACATAAAATCTAAAAAAGAAAAAATAACTTGCAACAATTCTTTCTTGAAACTTCTCTTCCAACATTTCGAACAGGTTTTAAGGCATAGACAAATGATATGTTTCACTTTTTACCTTTTAGAAAACGTGTTTGACAAAACAGATAAAATGTGTTTAACAGAACGAATAATGATGCATGACTTATCTAAGTTTTCAATGAGAGAAGCCATAGGTTACACCTTTAAGTTCCATACTGAAAATGGACCAAAAAATTCCCAAGAAAAAACAACTTGGGAAAATGCTTTATTTCATCACTATGAAAACAATGATCATCATCCTGAATATTACAGAGAAGGAAATATGGGAAAATATGCTTTAATTGAAAGTGTGATAAACATGTTAGCTTGTCATGCAGAACGAGATCTGAAGCCAGAAGAAATAAATGTTCATGGTATTTTAGACGGAGATCTTTCTATCACCAAATTTTTGGACATAAATCCTATATACTTAGAAAGATATACTGAAGAAGATAAAGAAAAAGTGAAAGAATATCTGTCTTCGTGGAAAGATATTTTGTCTTGCAACTTATCTAAATAAAAAAAATGATTAAAATAAAAAACATAGGTAGTCTTAAAATATATGAATTTTTTTTGTTATTGTTTCTTTTCTTTTGTGCTACATATGGATTCATAAGCGTTATATACTATTTCATATATAGATTAATAACTGCTATAATTTTTTATCCTGTTTTCTTTTCTTCTATGTCTATTTATGCTTAATATACATTTACTCGATATACCTGTTTTGTAACAATCTGGAACTTAATTTTACTTCCTTGAGATAAGATATAATCCTCATGTTACGAGCATCTAAATTCTTCTTAAGTACATATATCGAGGAAGTACATGTGTCATTTTAATAATTGGTCTATGTATTTTTGATTTATTTCTTTTCCTACTTTTGATTGTCACTCTAATCCTTTGAAGGTAAAAAATGCCTTTACCTACTTATTACTTTCAAGATGATTTAGGATATTCAGATATCTTTCTTCAAAAAATCTCTGTATCGTTAGCACGTCAATGGATGACCTTAGGAGTATATCTTGGCATCCCTCATGCTAAACTTGAAAGCATTAACAAGACGAAAACTCCAACTGCTATGGGCATAGAGATGCTGAATAAATGGTGGAGAGAAGTTCCTTACTACTTACGAACAGAAGAACTGATGACAAGTTTAAAGGAAAACCACAGAATAGACTTGGTGGAATTCACTGAAAATTTCTTCAAAGAAAAAAAACTAGAAGAGTACGACGTGGAATTGACCTCCGTGCAAATGTATTTCAGCTTATTGAGTGAAAAAATGTCAAGAGACTGGAAGGACATGGCTACATATCTACATATCACGTCTGACGAAAGAAGAACAATATCGTCCCAGCCCGAACAAGACATAGCTCAGTTAACCTTCAATGTCTTAAAAATGTGGCAAAGATCTAAGTACAGTGCTACTCATCAACTGATGAAAGCAGTACACGACATGAAAAGAAATGATGTGCTAAACATGATATTCCTTGAATTCGATAAAAGAACAGGAACAAACTGAAAATGAAAAACTGTCTTTACACATGTGACAATCAAAATAAAATCATATAAAAAATTATTTCATTTTGTTTGTTTGGTTATTTACTTATTGAGAATCATAATAATAGGCATCACATCATGTCATATAAAACTGAATTCAAAGGGATTCAAATGTACAGTTCATATAACCATACTGTTCCTAATAATACAGCATGTACAATTACAACAGAAGTTAAAGTTGCTATCCCTAAAGGTTATTATGGTATAATTTTACCTCTATGCAAATCAAGGAAACATAACTTTGTGTTTATCAACCAAAAAATAATAGACGAAGATTACAGAGGGTATATTACCATTGTTTTATTTAACTTCGGAGAAGAAGACCTAAAAATAAAAAGTGGTGATGCTGTTGCGTGACTTGTTTTACAAAAAATTTATCCTATAAAATTAGAAGAACGTTCTAAGCTTGAAAACACTGAAAAAGGTGAAAAACTCTCTCAATTAGCTTACAGCAAAATATATGAAGAAATTTACAATGAAAATCTTAAATATTACAGCAAAGATCGTCTTAAATGAACTAAAACAAAGAAAACATCTCTGTGAATAGGGTTATATTAAACAACAAAACAACTGAAATAACGTTCAGCAAAATGGCACGTTGTCAAGTTCTTTCTATATAACTCTTGTAAAAGACAAACCAAATACACTGTTAGTAACGACATGCCAAAAATCTGCTTTACTGCCTGCCTCACCTATTCTCCAACCTGTTATGCATTATGTCAAAGCATCAACAAAAGCATTGAAGCCAACCAGATCCACAAAAAAATCTGCAGGGTTTGATTTATATAGTGCTTATGATTTTATTATTCCTGCTAAAGAAAAAAAATTGGTACAAACTGATATAATACTTTGCATACCTACAGGATGCTACGGTCGCATAGCACCAAAATCAGGACTTGCTCTTAATCATTTCATCGATGTAGGAGCAGGGGTAATAGATGAAGACTACAGAGGAAAAATTGGTGTTTTGCTGTTTAATTTTGGAAATGAAGTCTTCGAAATAAAACATGGAGATCAAATAGCTCAAATAATATTAGAAAAAATTCTCATCCCTGAGCTAGAAGAAGTATGTACACCTGATAAAACCGAAAGAAATGATCAAGGTTTTGGATCAGGCAAAAAGATATCTGCTTCACTGAAAGAAAAAAAACAACTGTGAAGAAAGTGATTCTGGAGAAAGTGACTCGTCTGAAGAATCAGATATAGAACAATCTCATTCAGCTGATGAAACGTCGTCTGAAGAACAAGAATTTTATTCGGCGGAAGAAGAACCAACTGATGAAAAAGGTTCTGATGAAATCGACCCCTCCAAAAATGAATTAATGTCTTTAGAGGAATTCTTAAAGTTGATTCTAACAAACAACTAGGTGGCGAAAATTTACAATGGTATTGGTTCAATGAATCACATTATTCATGAAGTCGCTCTTTCTATGTAAAAAAAACTCTAATAAAAAAGTAAACTAAGCAAGAACATTGTTGTGATAAACAGAATAAGAACATATACTAAACAAGCAACAAAATGGAATACGATACAAACATGGATCTATACTTACTTAGCACCTTAGAAGATTGTTTATGTGATTATTGTTTAACTCAAAATAATACGTTTCCATATAAAAACAATAATATTTTTCCATATGAAAATACTAAAGTTATTACTTTTATATTAAAAATTGAAACGGCAGAAATCTTTTTGAAAAAATGGAAAAACGATAGTGTTCAATCTTCTCCCTTATTAAATAAGGTAATAGAAAGTTTAAAAGAATTCGATAAGTTATTAAAAAGTTTTGAAGTTGATTATTTTGGAGTCATATGGAAAAGTCGAGAAAATTCAAGGCATAGCAATATATCAATAATATTCCACGGAAATGCTTATGTTAAAATAAACCCTAACAATGCTACTACATTAAACACAGTACTTGAATCTAAAGAATATAAAAATGTGGTAACAATGTTAAAATCTACAAGTTTTAACCTAAATTATCAAACAATAATGTACAGAAGTGAATTTCATTGTTTACTAGAACGCATATGTAATTCATTCTATGCTTCTCTCTTCATCAATGATGAATTTATGTTTCATTTTTTGGGCTGGAAGAACATAAATAAAGCAGTACATTATTTAATATGAATTGAAACTAAAAAAAGAATGTTGAAACCTTTCTTTGTGTTGTATCTTTTTATTGACTTTCAAAAAACAAAATACCTTTGTAATAATCTAAAAAGTCAATAAATAATCAAAAAGAATATAACAATGAACAACGATACAACAAAAGTGGACGAAAGCTACTCAGCATCTTGCCAGATTCCAATTATGTTATTCATTCTTATTGTAACTCATTCTCCGCCTCTCTATTCATAAACGATAAAGGAATAAATTGGATTATCTGTTGGATTGTCTGACTATATAATATGTCTCAAAAAGAACAATAAAGAAAAAATAAAAATATTATGACTTCTCGTTTCACTTGCAATCTACATTTTCTCAAAAATACAGGTCTTTTCTGGATATTCCTAAACATACGGTCTTCTGTAGAATACCGTCTTCTATAGATATCTTAAAACACCGGTCTTCTCTGGATAATCCAAATATGGTGGTCTTTTCTGGATATAATCCAGAAAAGACCAACAATTATACTACTGTTATACTGTCTCACAAATTAACAAAATAATCCATATTATATATATATATATATATATATATATATATATATATATATATATATATATATATACTCTGTCATCTAAATCTAAATTACATTTATGAGTTGATTACAGTAATATCTTTGGCATTTATAAGAATATCCCCAAGTTTAACCCAAGACTACATGAACTCCACAGCAAGTAACTATTTAAACAGAGGTAGACACTATCTTTTCCAGCCACTGGCCAGTCCAGCCTGTAGGTTTAGAAATCTATGGGCTTGGAACTAAAGCTGCAGGCCCAGAATAGCCAGTTTAATTTTTTTTAAAGAGAAATTGATGATGGTCAGTGGAATTAACCTTTATAGATGCCCCTCTGTAACCTGTGGGCCATCCCTGACCCACAGGAAGGTAATTCTTGAGAAAACTATGGGCCCACAGCCAAAAGGCCCATGGCTCCCGGGCCAGCATTAGTGTCTACAGCTGTTTAAAGATGTTAAGATTTCTTTGAAAATATCAATGTCAAAAGATGTATTATGAATCTGGGAATGACTTTATAACTTTGATTCTAATAGGGATATTTGAGAAATTCTTTTGCTGTTGAAAAGCCCAGAAATTGGAAATTTTGAAAAAAATATTTTTGATAAATCTGCACCTGTTATACACTGGCAATTGTCACATGTCAAATTTTTGACAAAATGGCATGTCTCTTGTCACTTTCATCTTGTTTTCTCATGTCACATGTCAGTTTTAAATGTCAGAATGTCACCTCAAAATGACCAAATGTCACCATGTCATTTTTAACCCCTTGGGGGCCACTATTTTGTGATGAATTGTTTGAGATATCAGGTTCTCAAAATGCAACACAATGCACCAAATGACCTCTAAAATCAAAAATTTTCCTCAGGGGCATGTTTACAGATTACACTAGTTACCATTATCCATTGCGAATTTAGTGCCCTTTTCTTGTGATGAGCCTATCACAGTGTTGCCGAAATGACACAAGCATTGGATCTAAATAGCCAGTGTCGGGCATATATCCCCCCTCTTATGTGCCCTAGATATTCAGCCCAAAGGAGTGCCACAAGATTGCTTTATGGCTTATAATTAGTGGCGTGGAACCAGGGTGCAGGGGGCATATATATGCCCCCTCAACTTTTATGTTGGGGGATATGTTTTTGCCCGCCCCCAACTTTTTTTCATATTTTTAGTTTTTAGGACAGTATCACTCCACCATTATAGGGCCTACATTATCAATCCAATGGAGCAGGCAAATCATGCTATAAGAACTCATCAAACTGCAACATTTACTTCTAAAATTTCAAAAAATTTCTGTAGGGGGTGGTGGTAGAGAATAATGTTGGGGGATAGCATTGGTGTGGGGAGAGATATGGGGGCCTAGGACATTAAGGTCCCTGGTAGATCTGGGTTTCTTGGATAAGAGAGAGAGAAGGAAATTGTGTGCTAAGTTGCATCAGAATGCACCATTTACTTTCCAGACTTTCAAAATTTTTCCACCACCCTCACCCCTAAGTACTATGCTTTTTCAATATGGATGCCCTCAGCCTAGACACAACTATCGTAAAAAAATATTTGAATGTAGCAAGTTTTCCTGGGGAGACCCGGATACGACAATAAGTCTATTCAGTCTATAGTTTAGTATCTTTTGCAAGTATCAGCAGAAATTACCCACCCATCCCCCTTTGCACACCCCCCCCCCCCCCAAACTTTCAAATGGTTCGGCTGCCTTTATATGCAAGTTTTTCGGTCCTCGGCTACAGCCCGGCTAACATTGGCTCCAGGATTTTTAAATATGCCCAGCCCTGTCTGGTCTGGGTCTCATTGAAGTCTTGACTGGGTCTGTTTTGGTAGGTTCAGTCCAGATCCATTTGGTCCAAGTCCATTTGGTCCGGCTATTTCCAGTCCAGGTCTGGGTCTGTCAGGGTGGATCCATCCAGGGTGAGTCTGGGGGCAGTCCAGGTAGATCTGTCTTGTCCGGGTCAGTCCAGTCTGTGTGAGTCTGTCCAGATGGATCTGTCCGGGGGCACTCTGGGTGGGTACAGGTCGGGCCATCCGGGTCAGGCCATCCAGGTCAGGTCAGGTATGTCTTGCTAGGCCCACTCCAGATGAGGGGAGAGATTTGGGGAAAGGTTAGGGGAAGAGGAGATGGGAGGAAAGGCTAGGGAGAGAGAGAACAGACCATGACATATATGCAAATTCC
Organism: Acholoe squamosa; assembly: GCA_949317995.1. Lineage (NCBI taxonomy): Eukaryota > Metazoa > Annelida > Polychaeta > Phyllodocida > Polynoidae > Acholoe > Acholoe squamosa. The sequence goes on along the minus strand of OX439045.1, from coordinate 76,938,889 downwards.
AAATGCGCAAAAAAATCGAGGCATTAAAAGTAAAGACTCTTCTTTGATTTGCTATTGATAGGTTAAAATGGGGGGGGGGTATGGGGGTATCTCGCCCAGGACAATTTTGAATATTGAGACGTCAATGGTGCATTTTGGTGCTTTTTCAGGGTGGCTGATGCCCTTGTATCCAAATCTTTCTAAGACCCCACCATATATATAAAATGGTAAAATGATATCTCATGGGATCCGGACAAAGATTGACCCTGAGAGATCTTAGAATAAAGGAGAAAACTGAAAAAAAATGAGGAGTTTGCTCACATGTTTGCATGAGCCATCTGTAACAGGCGTCACACATACCACAGAGCTCTCATGTTCTAATGGAGCCAAAGAGTGAGACTTTTCCCTGAAGCTTGGAATTTTCTAGATTTCCGAGATGCATTGAAATAAATGCAGTTTCAGGGGGTCTGGGGGTATGCCCCCAAGAAAATTTGCAGAAATATGGAAGTTCATTTGTTGATTTTTAGAGCATTTTGGTACATTAAACCGAGGATAGATGCTCAAGTTACTATATAAGTATATACTGAAATTACAAAGTCTAAAATGAGAAACAGGCTCCTCAGCGTGAGAGAGTGAGACAACCCCCAAATGTGTGAGAATCACGCCAGATGCATGAGATTCACGCCAGATGCTTGAGTGTTGAGAGCTCTGCATATAATCTTGTTGGAAGTGTAGGGGCCGGCATCATTGTATATATATTAGTGCAGTTCATCCGAGAGACGTGTTCGTGTGGTGCTCGTTCCTTCTATGCCAACTAGGTGTCGCTTTGCGATACCCGGCTGGTACAAGAGGGGGCAGCACCATGCCTCGCGTCCAGCTTCTACTAACAAGCCGGACGAGCCGCAGAAGGGGACTGGATGTAGTCCAGTCAATAAGCTGCTGAAAAGTTAATAAAGTCCTACCCGTGAGGTAGGGGTATCCGGGGCTTTGCCCAACCCGAACTACTCGTGTTGTGTTGGTATCTTTAGTGATAAGCGAGCCAACGAGCCACCCAACATATAAGTCGATATGAACCATTACACTGGTGCCGTGACCAGTTGGTTCGGGGGTGGAGCGCGGCCACATTGGCCAAAAGCCTCGGGAAGCCCGATGCGGACCCCTCCAGCCCTGGGCTAGAGGGATTCGAAGAGGATGGTTTCACATCCCAGCATCTGTTGTTAGACTGGAAACCGGGTCAACAACAAATGTTCAACCCGGAGGGTGTCCAGACTGTCTTCTCGACACCCGGTCTAACAGATGGGGCCACCAGGAATGGAGATGGCATCGTTAAGGTGTATCCGGGTACCTCAAATGGTAGCACCGGATACAGGACTGTTTAGGGGGGTACTAAGACCCCCAACTTTGAACTTGAGCGATTGGTCCCAAGTTATAACTAGCAGACGCCAGCTGGGTCCTATTATACCAGCGGACTCGGCTAGCAACTTGGGTACCCCAATGGCACAAAGCCCTATGCAGCGTACCGTGACCCCCCCGGGAGCGATACCAGAGGGGGCAACCGGGGTAGCCCCACTGATGACATCGTCAGATCATGATAGCGACGATAGTAAAGCTGTAAAGGACCCAATAGTTCCTAAAGCAACTCCGAAGACTAGGCCTCGGGATGCCAAACCGAGAAGCTCGGAAAGGCACTACCTAGGCCTATCTTTGGACGAAGGCTTGTCTGACTCCATGTTCAACCCTGGAGGCAGTCGCAAGTCAATATACGGACGTCGGATGGGCCCCGGGTATAAAACTACTTCGGCCTATTTGAAAGCCAAGGAGCAGGTAGAGCTACAGGCTAAAAGGCAGCATGAACAATTCATGGCAGCCCAAGCGAAGGTAGAGGAGGAGACAAAATCTCGGATCGGTAAACTCCGTTCCGTTGAACAGGAGGCGATTCTAAAGGAATCCGACCTCAAATATCGCCTATCTTCTGTAGCCCATCGACTGGAGCGAAAAGAGAAAGACGAGAAAGAAAAGGAGAAAAGATTGGCCGAGCTGGAGCTTGAAGAAACCAATAAACTCAGAGCAATCGAAAAGGCTAGAGCCGAGGAGGTTGCTAAGGCCCGAGATGTAAACAGACTACAATCCGAGTTGCATGCCATGGAGGAAAAGTGTTTCAGGTCCCAACGCATGGGACACTACTCATCTGAATGTACCGCTGCTAAGCCGGTGTAATGTATGACCGTCGATGGTTCGGAAAGGATCACGAATACGAGTATATCCGGTTTCAAAAGGCAACAAGTATTTATTTAGTATCCTAAGTTACAGGGAGCTAAATAGATTCTGTATGGTCGAGAGGGTGTTCGGAAAGCTCGGACTTATGACTACCAGGTAAGATCTCGGAGTCAGTACGTTCTGATGTTATTCCTATGGAATCCGGTAGGATTCTCCTCGTCCTAGGTTCCGACCTGACTATTATATAGCCACAGGGGTTGGGTGGCGACCTCTCGTGTTTAACCCCCGCAGCCCGGAGGGCGGTGCTGCCACCGCCCGCCAGGCGTACCAGGCTCTCAACCCGAAAGGCCGCTCCACTCGGAACCTAGGCAACCCGTAAGCCATGAACACTATTACTAAACCGTGCCCCTACACCGGTAATGGCTGCCTTCTATGAAGCCAAAGATAACGGTGAAGGCGAACAGAATGCTACGAGTTCCGCTGATGTGGGGGTTGTATCCACGGCATTGGGTATAACCCCGGGATGGAACGAATGCCACGATGCTACCGGGGGTAACCCGGTGGAAGATTTCGAATCAAATTCACCTGGAGGCCGGGTGGCTGTGGGTGCGCACCCCTGCACCACGGCCGGGGCCAGGGACCCTAGTGCTCATGTGTACGGTGGTGAACATATAGAGGCAAGTGGCCGCACTGGGGGAGAGGAAGGATGGATCAAGGAGTTGATTCGAGTGTGTGGGACACGCCTTCCCCCAAGTCATCCGTGTCTGGAGTTTTTTAGAGGACTCGGATTGAATCTTGGTGATTCGGGAGACTTTCACCAGTTTACCAGCAACCCCTCTCCTTTAGGGGGGAGACGGTGGTATGTACCCATATCTGTGGAAGGCCGGGTAGGAGAATTCTTGGTGGATACTGGAGCCAGCCACTCCTGTGTGTTCAAAAGATTCTTCGACTCGGTGGCCGGCAGCCATGAGAACCTCAAAATGGGGGTAAATGCTTGCACAGCCGACGGAAGCAGTATGCGTACTTTTGGTAGGATGTTTATGCCTATCCGTATAGGAGGCAAAGAATTCATTCTTTCGCCGACTATAGCAGAGGTTAGTGATGACGGAATCCTCGGATTGGATTTTGCAAGCTTGTATGGGGCTGTCTTGGATCCCAGGGATGGTATGATGGGTATACGGAACCCGTATGGCTTGCATGTCCAGTGCGTATTGAGACAGGTGTCTTCGGTTGCATCAGTGATACACACGGTGAAGATCCCACCGGGTACCACTTGTGATGTCCTTTGTGGCGGATCGATGGCCCAGAGGAATGAAACTGTAGTCTATGAACCCGACACCGTATATTTATCAAGTATCGGGTTGGACTTGGTGGATACATTAGTGGCTAATGCAGCTTGGTCTGTATTACCCATAACTAACCGAAGTGGTTCGGTGGTTTACTTGAAGGTTTACTCGAGGCGACAATGTGGGTGTGATGAGTTCGGTTGAACACGTCGCCGAGGCCAGGTTCAATAAACCACTTAATCCTGTTAGTAAGCATCCCTTGGATGAAGAATTTCAGAAGCTGGTTGAACAATCAGATTTACAGAATACGGAGGACAAAGAATGTCTAGCGAAACTCCTACAGAAGTACGAGAGTGCTTTCGGTAGGGAAGGAGGACCGGTAGGCAGATCCGATAAGGTGTTGCACACTATAGATGTGGGCGACGAGAAACCTTTTAAGATCCCGTATCGCAGGCTTCCTCTTAAGAAGAAGCTAATTTGTGAACAGGAAATACAAGAGCAGTTGGACCTAGGGGTTATCGTGCCGAGCTCGAGTCCCTGGTCCAGCCCTGTTTGTATGACCACTAAGAAAGACGGTACAATCCGCTTTTGCGTGGATTACCGGAAATTGAACGGTATAACAAAGAAGAACTCGTATCCTCTACCTAGGATAGACGAGACCTTAGACAGCTTGGGTGGGAACCAATGGTTTTGTACATTGGATTTGCAATCCGGGTATTGGCAGATACCGATGCACCCAGATGACAAGGAGAAAACTGCGTTCTCTAGTCATATGGGGCTATTCGAGTATAATGTCTTGCCCTTCGGATTGTGTAATGCCCCTGCTACGTTCGAGGCCATGATGGAATCCTTGTTGAGCGACCTTTTGTGGAAAAAGTGCTTGGTCTACTTGGACGACGTTGTCGTGTTCGGCAAGTCGTTTAAGGAGTGGCATGCAAACCTGCAATTGGTACTCGACCGGATACTATCCAATGGTATAAAACTTAAACCCAAGAAATGTAACCTGTTTAAGAAAACAATTACATACCTGGGAAGGATCATCACCCCCGACGGAGTGAGTGCAGATCCGGAGAAATTAGAAGCTGTAGAAAATTGGGAACGGCCCACGAGTGCTAAGGAGGTGAGATCATTTTTAGGATTTTGTTCCTACTACCGTGATTTCATACCGAATTACTCTCGTGTCAGTTTCCCAATGCAGTGCTTAGCTCACTGGACCCTGGGTAGGGCACGGGACCCATTCCCATGGACCAGCGAGCAAGAAGAATCTTTTAATAGAATAAAAGATTTGTTTAGAAACACACCCGTATTGAAATATCCCACTCCCGAGGGACATTTCATATTAGAAATGCGAGCAATGATGCAATCGGGGCGGCTCTCTCTCAGGTCCAGGACGGAGTCGAAGTCCCTATAGCATTCGCTAGCAACACGCTAAGCAAGACCCAGCGTAATTATTGTACCACTAAACGGGAACTCCTCGCGGTAGTGGTGTATACGAAGAAGTTTAAGCATTTCCTTTGGGGAAGTGACTTTACTTTACGAACCGACCATTCGTCTCTTAGGTGGCTCCTTAACTTTAAGGATGCCGAGGGGATGTTTGGATGACGGTTAGCTCATCTATCCGAATTCGGATTAGAGCATAAGCAAATAGAGCACCGGCCCGGTGCTAAACATATCAATGCGGATGCCTTGTCGAGGGGACCCGTCCGAAGGTGCCAGAATGCCACTTGTGAAGACTGCGGGGCCCACAATGCTGTGGTAGCAGGGTTGGTATTTAATTATACCACCCCCCGTATCCCCTGGGAGGAGGCTGTATGTAGCTATCTCGATTGGTCCTCGGAAACCATCAAGAAGTTCCAACAGTCGGACCCCACCACTGCGCGCATAATGGAATACCTACGGACAGGTATTAAACCGGCGAGGCCGCTGGTATCCCTAGAAGATAGGGAAGCGAGGCGATTGCTAGCTCAATGGACCGAGTTAGAGATCCGAGACGGCATACTGTGCAGGTGGAAGACTACTCCCACCAACGGTAGGCTGTTACAAATAGTGATTCCCACCCCGATGAGGAGGGATATCATGTATTATTGCCATGGCCACCAAACTAGTGGCCATTTCGGTAAGAAGAGGTCGATAGAGCGTCTACAAAGACGTTACTACTGGCCTTCTTCGGTGGATCGCCACTTGCCCGGATTGTTGTAAAAACAAGCCGGGACCCGGCCTGGGGAAGCAACCCTTATCCCAGGAATTGTTTGGTGTCAGGTTCGCTCGAGTAGCGATAGACATCATCAGCGGAATCAAAACGACACCCCGAGATAATACTTGCATGATGGTCGTAACCGACTATTACACCAAGTACACTCGGGTGTTCCCTCTTCCTAATCACAAAGCCGCCACATGCGCTGAGGCGTTTGTAAAAGGCTGGGTGCTTCATTTGGGTGTCCCCCTTATGATGCACAGTGACCAAGGGAGAGAGTTCGAGTCAGAGCTATGGCAGGAAATGTGTCATTACCTAGCCATTTGCAAGACCCGAACCAACCCATACCGACCACAGTCGGATGGACAGGTAGAACGGTTCAACAGAACCCTGATACAAGTGCTAAAGCCCCTGGTTAATACCCACCAGGACGACTGGGATGAACAGTGTGAATTTGTAGTACACGCCTACAACAACACTGTCCATTCATCCACTAATTGCACCCCAAACATGCTAGTGTTCGGCGAGGACATCATAATGCCCGCCGACTTAGTGTATGGAGTGGTTGGGATAGACCCAGAGGCGCCCTGCACCATATTGTTTGTAGAGTCATTAAGGGATAGGTTCAAACAGGCATACGAGGCCGTTCGGAAAGAACTGCTGAAGAGTGCGAAATGGCAGAAGGTGGGCTATGACACCAATGCCAAAAGAATTCGTTTTAATGTTGGAGACAAAGTACTAAGGTACTACGAGCCGCTGGGACGGTTAAAGCTCGTAACGCCTTGGGAAGGTCCATTTAAAATCATTCGCATCATCTCCGAGTCCACGGTGATGATGGAGGACTGCCTGACTGGTAGGAAATGGAAGACAAATGTCGGAGAACTTCGGCCCTGGAAGGGACGCGAAGAGGCGGAGAGGGAGTTCGGTTACCATCCACCTGAGTCTGCGCCTAGCAAACCCAACGTGGTGAAACGCCCTAGGGGCCGGCCGGGAAAAATGCCAGAAGAGGAGGGAATAGTCAAAAGGAAGACGAAGGCCAGGAAACGACTTAATCGTAAGAAAAGGAAGAATGTCTCGCTGAGTGAAGGCATTACGTATGGGAAAGGTCTCGCCGTGGCTAAGCAGGACCCAGAGAAGGCCGTACGTAAAGCCAGGAAGAATAAGATGCTAACCGAAGGCGTTAGACGCAGTCCCCGGTTGAGGTCTGCCGTAACCTAACTCAGTACACAACGAGCTGCTGCGTGTTGTCCGCCGTAGGCGAATAACATACGTTCCACGGCTAGGGATGCCGAATGCGCCCTCCCCAGGTAGCTGTATCCCGTGAGCGGCGGACGGATTAACCGGTACATTCGCTTTGAAGCGTTGTATACACCGCCAAGCTCCAGACGATAGCACTCGGGTAGTAGGCCGCGTCTCGCATGTCGAGCCGAATGTTAGTTCGGCTCTTGTCCCCTAGGTGGCGCTGCGGGTGCGGCGGGAAAGCACAGAACTAGGTCACTGGATAGCCCTTGCGGGATCTCGCGAGACGAGAGGTCTGACGTCATATTGTTCATAACTAGAGCAGACTCGTGGCGGTAAGACGCCACCCGTTTCGCTCCGGTTATTGTCGGCGTTTGGCAGCCGGTAGCTGTTGGGTTAGCTTGGCTATACCTGTTCCCTCTTGTTGGACGAATCCTTCGGGATGAAGTCCGGCCCCTCGGATACGCCAGTGGGTAAATTCTATCTCATTTGGATTGACCAGCTCAAATCCAAACTGGGGTCAATTTACAACTATGAGGCCCGGACGAAAGTCCAATGGGCTATGACCCAATGGGGACCATCCGGCAACCGACGAAAGTGCCGATTTGAGTCCTGCCAGCTTGCCCTCACTGGAGAGAAGATGTTTGAGACGAAGCCTTGCTTTGCTCGACATATAGTGGAGCATCACATGCACCACAAGCCACTTCTTCAGTGTGTAGTCGGAGACCGTCCGAGCAAACTGTGTGACGGCTCGTTTTCTACCAACCGGCGTCGGGACATGGCTCTGCATCTGGAGAAGGCCCATGGCACTGGCCTGGAGAAAACAAGAAAACGGGCCGTAAAGTGCTTCAACGAGCTCCTGGCTAACTGGGCCTGGTTGAGCGTAAAAGACGTTAAGGAACAGGCATTCAAAACCGGATTCTGTTCATGGAGGAGTGGTAACCTCTTGGCCTACTTCCAGATAAACTTCTCATCAACCAAGTTCGGGATGCCCACCGAGGTACACCTGAAGGTGAAAAAGTGGAGGGGGAATGACAAGCGGGAAAAGTCAAGGCCCGCTCGAAAGGTCCTAATGGAGGCACAGCCACGGCTACCGGTGCTTCCAAAAGGACCCGCGCAGACCGATCCGTAAGCCCTTCTGGTAACAAGGATCAGCCTAGACCAGCCAACCCAGCTGATCGTCGCCTGTCGGGACAACAAGTCTCGGCTCTGGATATGCCTGGCAACCAGACCCGTAGAGTGGTTAGCCAGGCGGCCACTCCAGCCACCCCAGCACCAACACCCACTGCACCCGAGGAGCCACCCCCGAGTGAAGCCACTGGCAGTCCGGATGACTGGAGCACATTCTTTGGCGCCCCATCCGGATACGGATCTTGGTGGACCGGTGAGGGGTCATCCGGCAAGCGCCCCACGTATAGTGAATACGCGGCGAAGTTCCCTGCAATGGGACCAGCAGGACCCGAATCTCAGGTCCTAACCTCCTTGGGTCGGTCTAAACCCCGGGGTAGGGGCCGCGGTGGCATGGAGTCCACCCGAGCTCCCCCGGGCGGCGGCCGGGGCCGGGGAGGTGCGACAGTTGAGGGTCCCTCGGTCCCTCCAGCAGGCGCTTCGCCTGTCACTGTGGAGGCCGCCGCGCCCCCACCGGTTATAGTTCCACCAATGGCCCCTCGGGTGCCCGTTATGGAACTAATCGCAGGTACGCTGTCAGGTCTTCAGGATCCGAACATGTTTGTCGATCATCGTGACGTTCAAACGGCGAAGATCCAGAATGACCTGATGGCGGAATGGCAGGCATTGCATCGCCAGAAGTCAGTCGACTACTGGCGTACAATGACTGAAGCCACCTTCAACCTGGTCTACGAGGTCGAGAAGAGGGAGGAAGAGAGGATTCAGGTGCAGGAGAGGAAGAATGTTGAGGAGGCAATCCAATCCTGTCGGTGCCAGCAGTTGGAAGCTGAAAAGCTTAAGGAGTTCCACTGTGCTGAGAACGCCGGGTACATCCATAAGTACAAGGAGGCCGACCTCAAGTTCTTCCTCGCATTCGGGAAGCACCTGGACGAGTGGGACGGCTCTGCGTCGTCCCTTTCCCTCGCTCCGGTTGCTCCACCCGAACCCGAGGCAGTTGACAGTCCGTCCGCGGGGATGGGTGCGCTGAGCTTGGGAAGCGAGTCGCTCAGTGAAACCCCAACGCTGCTCTCTGTGAGCAGTTGCAGCAGCTCGGCTCCAGCTGCCCCAGCGGAGTCGGCTGAGAAGATGGACACTGATCCGGAGGATCTTTAGGTGTCCATCTGAAGGAGTCTGTGGTACCCGAGGGTAAAGGCATTTACCATGCCAGAGGTACTTATCCTTATACTGGACTCGCCGATCTGGAACCAAACCTGCAGCAAAGGTGGACGCTACCCGAAACACAAAAAGGATTACCACACCAAACCGGGGCTCCATCTTCCCATCTTCATCAGGGCACACCATAACAGCAACGTGGCTTGCCACCACACATATGTCGCCGGGTGGAGCTGCAGACACCAGTTGTTCCAGATTCGCCGGAAGTTCGGTATTTTGTAAGGGCAATCCTACTACCCTGGTAGGACGTCTATTATTATCAGTATTAAAATTTTGTGTAAAGCTATTTTTATATAATATTTATATTTTTGTAATCAAACTAAACAAAATTTTTTTCGGGTTATTAGCCCACCTCGGGTCGGTTACTACTATTGTATAATAATGTTAATACCATATCACCACATGTCTATAACTTTTATCACGTCTTTAAACTATAATAACACTGTAACATTGTTACCAATTATCACCTTAGGTCGATGGTGCATAAGGCGCCACTTCCTGATTGTTATTATTAGTTACTTCGGGTTATATGCGACGATGCCTTATTATGTACATATTATTTATAATGCCCCTTTAATGTTGTATAATCTATACGAACACTTGTGTATAGACATACCTATGTAAATATAACTTATTATTGTATAAAGTTAACAATAGGTATTTGTTAAATACACCCAACCCTAGGTATAGTCTAGTGGGGGTGGTGTAGGGGCAGGCATCGTTGTAAATATATTAGTGCGGTTCATCCGAGAGACGTGTTTGTGTGGTGCTCATTCCTTCTATGCCAACTAGGTGTCGCTTTGCGATACCCGGCTGGTACAAGAGGGGGCAGCACCATGCCTCGCGTCCAGCTTCTACTAAGAAGCCGGACAAGCCGCAGAAGGGGACTGGACGTAGTCCAGTCAAGACGGTTAAGCATAAGCTGCTGAAAAGTTAATAAAGTCCTACCCGAGAGGTAGGGGTATCCGGGGCTTTGCCCAACCCGAACTACTCGTGTTGTGTTGGTATCTTTAGTGATAAGTGAGCCAACGAGCCACCCAACATATAAGTCGATACGAACCATTACAGAAGTATGATTCCCCTGAAAAATTTAGAAATTTTAGAAAGAAAATGGTGCATTCTGATGCATTGTAAAGTTATCAGTATAAACTTTCTCCTTCTGCAAGTAATATATTGAGAAATTATCCCCACTACAAATTGGGTATTTACGGCAAGTCACGTCAATTCGTGCCTCATTGAGAAGGGTCTAAAAATTTTACGCCCCCCCTCAAGAGCAGTCGAAATATTTTTCGCCCCCCCCCCCTCAGGAGAGGTCAAAATATTTTGCGCCCCCCCTCAAACTCACCAACCCCCCCCCCTGTTGTTAAAAAATGAACACTCCCTACCAGTAACTGGTGGATTTGGACAAATAGGGTGTCATTTTAAAGGCCTTGGAGAGGGCTACACTATGCATGTATTTGTTTAATGAATTGGAGAAAAAACAAATATATTTCTCCCAGGTGAATTGACAACTTAACTTCAGGAGCATTTTATGGCATGAAGTTCACATCTCACATTAATAAAAATGATACTCACATGTTCCCTGGTTAAATAAGATCTAGAAAATGTTTAGTTTTTTTATTTCCAATAGGGAACAGTATGTTTTCTATGCAGCAACAACATCATGACCTATTAGCACTGTGAGGGGGAGTGAGAGATTAGCACTCACACCTCCTCCACTGCACCACACTTATCTCAAGTTTCTAGCCCTGATAGACCATGAGATGTGTTGATTTTACTCCAATTTCATAACTTCGACCTTGGAGTGACCTTGACCTTGACCAAGGTCACTACATCCCTATTCACTGAATCACTGAAAAAAACCATTCAACTATGTCTTATATCAAGTTTCTAGCTGAAGTTTTTCATGGGAAGGACTCATTTACCTAATTCTGCAACATTGACCTTTGACCTTAAAATGACCTTGACCTTGGAAAAGGTCATCACATGCATGGTCACATCCGCCTTGTGATGACCTCCAATCCACTTTTTAAATCATGTTTGTAGCTTCAATAGTTCATGAGAAATAGGCATTTAAGTAATTAAATGACTCTTGATACCAGCTTGGTCGATCACAAAATTTGGATCACAATTAAACTCTTATTTAAACTAGGCAGAATTTCAGGTCTTTGAATGGCCATAACTTTGCTTTAAATCGGCATAAAGACTTCATTCAAAAAGCAAAGTCAATCAGTTTTGCAAGATCTATCCATAGATCACTAGCTAGAGTGCATAGAACCAAGTCTTAAAAATTAGGTAAGTGCCTATCCTGTAGTGGGACACGTTGATCGGCTAATAAAAACCCCACGTTTCTAATGTGACCACTACGTTTTATTCACGTTTGGGACGTGGAGGTCAAATGTCCAAGTTAGAAAAATATCCTAGAGTCTACTTGGGTCAAAAAAAAAATCTTTTTTTCAATGGGAAATGTTATGGAATGTTCTATGCATGTTTGGGGGGCCCATCCAGGTAGGCCTACTATGAGGAACAAATGGAATAGGGCGGTTGCGTGACCCTTGACCCCGTGGTCAAAAGTTATGCATGGAAAATAAGTAGATACTTTTTTAAATATAAAACAATACTCACCATGTGAGGATCAGCTTTAAAATCATAAAAAATTCATGGTGAACGCATGGCCCAAATCCGTCTTGAACGTCAAAATGCAGGAAACTGTGAGGCGACTCCTTTGAGGTGCGCATCCAAAATTTTACACAGGGTCAGTCCTCTGTGTTGCATCGACCATTGTATTTACATCCGTTGACAGCAGATGGCAGTAGGTATTTTGTTCCTTACCTCCATGTGCAGATGGTAGAAACCATTATTTTCATTGAGAAGGGGGGGGATTCTTATTTGTTATTTTGGCGAATTAAAGTAAAATCTATAAGAATTGAGAAAATGAAATAAGATAAGTGCCCTCCCGCATCCTCAGAAAAAAATGTATGACAAATAAAATGAAAATAGCCTCCATATTCTTAAAATTTAGTTTATTGGGGAGGGGCATTGTTTATCAAGGAGGGGGGGGGAATGCAATCAATAATTTAATACCGTTATCAGTATCGCGTGTCCGCATGAAAACTTAACAGCCCCCCCCCACCTCATGGATAAATAATGACACTCTGTGGCCTAAGACTAAAGAAGCCAAATTTCACTGATTCAGACCATGAGTTCACCATGCGTCCCCTTGCCTAAGGGAGTGTTCATTTTTTAACAATGTGGGGGGGGGGGGGGCTGGTGGGTTTGAGGATCGAGGGGGGTCAGAATTTTTTCAACCCCTTGACCAGGGGGGTCAGAATTTTTTCAAGTCTTTGATGGGAGGGGGTCAAAATAATTTCACCTGATTTCAGTGTAAAACCCGCGCATTACTATAGGTTAAAAGGACACATTCGCGCGCGATTATCGTTCCTTGCAGGGGGTCCAAAAAAAATTACCCCCTCAAGAGAGGGGGTTCGAAACTTGTTTTGCGTGTCCGAGCATTCCTCCAGCCCCCCCTGTTGTTAAAAAATTATCACTCCCTAACTTATTTGTACCCTCGGTCCACCCCACATGCCCTCTCCTAAATATTAACTCTTTCGGGCTCTCAGTTCACACTCCCCCTCGTCACGTTTTTTGCCAAATTGGCAATGCTGTAGGTATATGGAACATTAATTCCGTCACACCGAGCCTGACCCCCCCTCTCCCCTTTAACGTGACATCATTTGTGGATGGCCCCCTGCTTTGGACCTTCGGTTCACTTCACATCCCCTCGCCTAACTTATACGGACCTTTGGTTCACCTTGCGTGCCCTTGCCTAACTGATACAAACCTTCAGTTCACCTCGCGTGCCCTCGCCTAACTAATACGGACCTTCGGTTTGCCTCGCATGCCCTCGTCTAACTGTTTCAGACCTTCGGTTCGTCTCGCATTCCCTTGCCTATATAATATGGACCCTCCGTTCACCTCTCACTCCCCCGCCTAACTGATACGGATTTTCGGTTCACCTTGTGTGCCCTGGCCTAACTGATACGAGATTTCAGTTCACCTCGTGTGCCCTTGCCCAACTGATACGGACCTTCGGTTCGCCTCGCATGCCCTCGCCTATATACTACCTTCGGTTTGCCTTGCGTGCCCTTGGCTAACTGATTCTGACCCTCAGTTCAACTCGCATGCCCTCGCCTAACTGGTGGGGACCCTCAGTTCACCTCTCATGCCCTCGCCTATATAATACGGACCCTCTGTTTACCTCGCGTGCCCTCGCCTAACTGATACGGACCTTCGGTTTGCCTCGCATGCCCTCGCCTATATACTACCTTCAGTTTGCCTTGCGTGCCCTTGGCCCTCAGTTCAACTCGCATGCCCTCGCCGAACTGGTGGGGACCCTCTGTTCACCTCTCATGCCCTCGCCTATATAATACGGACCCTCTGTTCACCTCGCATGCCCCCGCCTAACTGATTCGGACCCTCGGTTCACCTCGCGTGCCCTCGCCTAACTGACATAGACCTTCAGTTCACCTTGCATGCCCTCACCTAACTCGGAGGTGTCAGATTAAGAAGTTGGCATAACGTTAGATTCTGATGTTGGTATAAAGTCTTTTTGTCCTTACAATTAATTATTGATTCAACATCAGATATTGATATTGGCTCAACTTTGCCGCCTTACATGCAGGAGGTTACAGAATAATTTAATAGATTTCATTTCTAGGAAATGGCGCAAGCTCTAGAAGCAGCTGGTGGAGGTAGTCATACGGCCATCATAGCACAGCGCTTGAAAGAAAAGGTTTGTGCCTTTTTTCATAGCTTTTTTTACATGTTTCTACGCTGTCCTATAGTATGTCGATTCTTCTTGCCATGTATTGTCTGAATTTAGTATGAAATCAAAAATAAAGGAGGACTCAAATTGGTGCCTTGTGTGCGGGCTTCCCTAGCCCACTTAAAAGGGTCTATTTCTCCTCTTTCCTATCCCCTCGGATGTGTGTGGTGCACATATGCGCGGGCACTGACACATTCCTGTGAAATTGTGTAATGTAGTTCTCACCATAAATATGACCTAAGCTGTCGAAATAGCGTTAAACATCTATTACTCACTCACTCTGGTGCCTTGTATGGTAACACTAAGTGATGACCAATTTCAGGACACCTTTGTGTGCCCTATAGCAAACCTGCCAACTCAACTTATAAAACGAGTCACCATACAACCGCTTAGAGGTTAGTCTTAATTCCCTTCATCCAATTCTGTTTCAGATACAGGAGTGTGATGGTTTCAATCCTTGGGATATCAGGGATAATGAGTGGCAGCCTGCCCAGATAGACAACATGCCAAGGGTAACCGAAATAGACCTTTTCACTTACCTGGTAGTAAAGACAAGCTTCTACACAGGACGTCAGATGAAAGCAAGGAAATCGTTACTCGCTTACAATTTTTATGTAAGTGGATTCATAGAGAAGCTGAGGTCACGTCAGATGTCAGGTGACAGAATTCTTGTGACAGCTGAGGTAAAATACACTTCATATGATTGAATTTTGTGGATATAGTATTGTTCTATAGTAAAGTGTAATATCCCCACTTATAAGGGGACCTCTTGGGTAATATTTTTGTCTTTGAAGTACTGTTATATAATGTGAACAGTAACTATAACCCTAAGACAGTGGGGAAGCAAGTTGTGTAATACCTTTTACAAGATGTCTTTATAAGAGGACATAATACACCGTAATATCCCACGAATAAGGCGCTCCACATGTATAAAACGCACCTGGAGTTTTTGTATTAGGTAATGAGGCAACTAATATTTTAATATTCCTTTAGGTCAAGCACTCACAGAGCATGAATGCTCCTCTCTTAAGACCATGGTTCCTAGCACATCAAGATGGGACCATACATGTTGCACACTGTCATTGTATGGCTGGGTAAGCCTTCATTTCATTGCTTCATGTTGTAATAACAATTTATATATCAAGAATACCAATACATGTAAACTACTCAGCAGCCAGCTGATGTGATTTCCCAAAATATCCTTTATTAGTGTGATTCAATTAAAAAAATAACAAAAGACAAAAGTCGTATTGTAACTTCTGTAGTATTGAAGAGAAATATCATTTACAGCCAGATGTACTCTCCTCTATGAACACCCTCAGACTGCTTGAGCTTTGCATGTACCGTGATATCCCACGTACAAGGCACATCTTGTACGCGAATCAGATCGTGGGTGTGCCTTATAGGGTTTTCATGAATTGGCGGTGTGTCTTCCCTTACTCCATTGCCCTGAAAGGGGTTGTGTGTGAATAAAATTGAATTGAATTATATGTGGGGTTCTTCTAATATCCAATTGGAATAATGGGTGAAAAGTTATGGTCTTCTCATTTCTATAGCCAAAGAAAAGTAGTAGTTAATACCATGGTGCTCTATCTACCCATAATTTAAGAAATAAAGCATATCATTCTGCTAACCATAACAGTGTTGGCAAAAAGTACACCCCACTTAGGGAGTGGTCATTATTTATCAACAGGGGGGGGTGGTGGGTTTTCGCGCGGATGCGCGGAAATTTTTTACGCCCCCCCTCGACAGCAGTCAAAATTTTTTGCGCCCCCCCCACGCCGGAGGTGCGGAGAGTTTTCGCGCCCCTCTTTGATCTATAGTAGCGCGCGGGCTTTTTTGCTAAAAAGAGGGTGAATTTTTTTAGCCCCCCCCCTCAAGAGGGGTCAAAATTTTTTTAGCCCCCCCCTCGGGAGGGGTCTGAAAATTTTACGCCCCCCCCTCAAACCCACCCTCCCCCCCCTGTTGATAAATAATGACCACTCCCTTACTGACAACTCTATTAATTATACTATTGTCCTTTCAATCACGAGAGTCATATATGCAGAATAACGAAATAATCCTGGCATAGTATAATGCTGCCATCTAGTGTTATGAAATCGGGGATGAAAGCAAAAAATCTCAATAAGAACCCAGGTATATGTAACTTGAAAATCCCTGAAGAATTCTACCCCTACCTGTTTGTCCTTAAATGATTCTTAGAATTCACACTAGGTGCCCCCACTATATAATTTCTAGATGATTGGTGTACATAGGAGAACTTAAAAAAAACTATATTATGTTTAGATAATGTGATGACTTATGTTCACTCCCAAACATGCCACATTTGGTGGAATGCTCCAAATGGAAAAGGAAACTGATGATATAATGCTAGATTTAAGTTCTTCTTCTATTCACACCTCATTTGTGGCATTTTATAAGTTTCATAACCATGACTGAGCTGTCAATGTATGGGAATGCGCCTTGTATGCACACTCATGCCCCAGGAATTAGGGGTGCATCTTGTACGCGAGGTTATTCCAAATTTAGATCCAGAAGCACTATGTGCACCTTCTATGTGGAACAGCCTTCCCTGAGTTCAGGGTGCGTCTTCTATGCGGGCTGCCCCTTAAGTTCTACGCGGGAGATTACGGTACTTTGGAAGATCTGATGAAGCCCTCAAAGATTTGAGAAATCTGAAATAGTGTGCGCATTTATCGGTAATTCCAGGTCATATTATTTCAAACTATTTACTTCTATTAAGTCTCTTCCAAGTCTATTATGCCTTTATTTCGTGTGCAGTTTGGATGAGGTGTGCTCACACGTCGCTGCACTACTGTTTGCTGTAGAGTGTGGTGTCAGGCTAACTGAGCAAAGGAGCTGTACAAGCATGCCTTGCTCATGGATAATGCCTGGGACAAATAAGAAGGTACTGTAAACAACATGATATAAGGCTAGGACATTATATTCAACTACTAGTAATCAGAACCATTGAAATCGAGATGCAGATATTCTTAATCCTGCATATAAGCCTCACCTGCACCAGCACCCTTTTTCAAAAAAAAAAGTTTATATTCAAAATAAATGCTTGACTAACTTAAAATCAAGCAATGGAGTGGTTTGACATTAAGAGAACCTCACTATTAGGATGTGAAATTGCTTTCGAAATGGAAGTGTAGCTAATATAGTTCATTCACAACACAACAGGTTCCATATGCCGAGGTGCGCAGGATGGACCTGCGTTCAGCAGCTCGGAAGAAGCGTGAAATGGACACTCAGGGAAAGGTACCAACTGCATTAGTTGAACTGCCTCCGGTAAAAAAAAACAAGATTGAACCAACTGAGGAAGAATTATGTAGTTTGCTCCGCCAGGTCCACATGGTTTACCCTCAGGCAGGTATTCTATCCGTGTCCAGGGAATTCCATCAAGATCTACACACCAAAACACCATGTGCGGCCCCAAGTGCTTACTGAGCTACGTGATCCTACAATGGCACTGCAGCCATACCACATCTTGATCCAACACTGCCACAACATCAAGCTACAGGACATCCCACAAGAAGCAATAACAACGGTGGAATTCGTCACTCGTGGTCAGGTTAAGCGTCAAGAATGGTTTACATACCGCGCAGGACGTATTACTGCATCTAACATGAGAGCAATATGCCACACGCCAATCGAGAGCCCCTCTGTTGCACTCATCGAACAAGTCTGCTATCCGAGAAGGAAGAGCTTTACAAGCGAGGCAACAAGGTAGTGTAATAGATAAAGTACCCCATGAATTGTTCGATGAGTAGAGAACTCGACCACTTACTGTGACTTTTAACACTATTATATTGTGCTCATTATATTGTACATTACTCTGATTCACCAGTTACGGACATTTGTTTTCATGGTAAGGCCACACCAAATTAAAAAGTTGGTCTACCGTAATCTCCCGCGTATAAGGCGCAGCCCGCGTATAAGGCGCACCTAGAGTTTTGGAAAATTCTCAAAAATATGAAAAATTCATAACTTCTACTGAATGAATTTTACTGGTTCTACTGAATGAATTTTCAAAATTCAAAAACCAATGGGTAGTTTGGGCCACCTTGGGCCCTCCTGGGCCCCATTTTGTCCTATTTTGACCAAGGGGGCATGTAAGATATCAAAAGAAAGGTCTTGGTGTCCCCCTTGTGGATCCAATGAGAACTACCGTAATCTCCCGCGTATAAGGCGCACCCCGCGTATAAGGCGCACCTAGAGTTTTAGAAAATGGTCAAAAAAATCAAAAAATCATAACTTCTCTTCTACTGAATGGATTCTCAAAATTCAAAAAGCTAGGTGTTGCTTGGACCCCCAAGACCCCACTGGACCCCATATGCAGCACATGTGGCCATATGGGAGTGTAACATATCAAAAGAAAGGTCTTGGTGTCCCCCTTGTGGATCCAGGTAGAACTAAAACCCCGCGTATAAGAGTAGTATCTAAGACGGTCTCCTATAAATCACACCTTTTGAATTGAAGATTTCAATTTAAAGTTTGATTTCAAAAGGTGTGATTTATAGGAGACCGCCTTAGAAATAGAACTTATACTAAGCTACTTTAGGTTTTAAATAAAAGAGGTCAAGTGTTACCCATGTCACGAGTCTTGTTCTTTTTCCACTGAGCTTTTGGTGCAGAGGAATCAACTGATTAGTGAATGTGCTTTGGAGTGAGGAGGAGAGAGGATTATACTCGTCAGTAATGATCGACGGTTTTTAAGGTTTTTAGTTAGTCAGTAATGATCGACGTTTTATTAAGGTTTTAGTAATTCTTCCGGGTTAAGCCGGGCATCCGGGTTAAGCCAGGTATAGCAACATTCATTTTCAGCACAGATCTGGAAGCACTCACTGGGGCTCGGCAATCTAGGTGGCGTTACCTGAGCACGAGGACCATTACGTATGGCTCAAGGGCCACCAGTGGAAGCAGAGGAGAGATTTTGACAGTCTCTGAAGGCTTCAGCTGGATAACCGCGGCATAGGCGGTATGGACATATCTCATGGTAGAGATTTTGTGCGCAGCGAAGCCAGACGCAGACGCACCAGTGGCGTGAGCGGAAGTGGGGTGGCTCGTGACATGGGGGCCGGACCTCTCTATTTACTGTTTGACATCGGCTTTCTTATAAACCCCCTCACGTTGGTGAAACCACAGATGTGGTGTTTACTGTTAAAGCACACGAGCAAATACATTTTTAGTGATCAGGATATAGATTCTTTTAAATTCGGAATACTTCTCGTGTATAGCGCTCTTTCTCTTTTGTTTTTTTATATGTTTCATTCGTCTTAATGAAGAATATCTATTACGTTATTAAAGGAATTTACATTGGTAGCTTACAATTGAGACGATAGATTTCGAACGCGTTCCGAACGCAGGACGCATTTTGTTGTCTCCCTCTTGCGATAAAAGCAAGAACTGTCAGGCGCATTTCGCCAATCTGCGTCGATCGCCAATTTCATCTTGCGCCAGGTACTAATAGTGTGAGATTTCAATAAAGTTAACCAAGATTTTCTTACAGCGCTAGCTTACAATTGAGATGACAGATTTTCATTGCGTTCCTGAACGCAGGGCGCATTTTGTTGTCTCCCTCTAGTGGGAAGAACTAGCATTGATATATATGTTGTATTTTTTATCCGCTAGATGTCACCAGTGCATTGCTCTGGGTCTGTGTTTGGTTTTAGCCGCTGTTTGGCAGACGCGCATGGTTTTTTAACTTTGAAAAATCACAGAGGTGTTTTACACCATGTTATGAAGTTAATATTTTAAGATAAACAAAGTTTTACTATTTTTTAAACGAATTTTGTTAATAAAAGTAACATTGAGTAAGTATCTTTTGTTTTTTCGTTAGTTTTGTATAAGGAAAATTTGCTGGTATTTAAGGTGCTTTAGATCGAGGAGTTACACCCACTGACTCTAGCACAGTGGTGGACGCTACCAATTTAGAGCTCCATTAAAGATAATTAAGCTGTCTTGTGAAATCTTTATTTTGTTATATGTAATAGGATCATTGGTAAATTAACATAGAATGTTTTGCTGTAATAAGATACGGCTATTTCTATGTGAATTCTTCACTGCCGCCGCGAGAAGGCTATCCTATAGAGCAGCATCTAAATTTTGATCTTAATGGTCTAAAATTTCCCTGTTTTAAAATGTAGTTTATGTATGGGAACTTAGATACTTTATGATATAAACCCCTGATTTATGTAGATTTTGTGTAATATATCATACACGTTGGGGTATTCAGTAGGAGCACATCCAGTGTGACATTTTTCTATTTTTTTTAAACACAATTTGAACAGATCGGAAGAATATACGAAACAACAGCCTTTGATAACATAAAGTTTTTTCTTGTTAAAAAATCTGCTATAATGCCAAAAGGTTCCTACCAGTGCTTCTTTTATGGAATTTTTGTTAAGTGATTCATTTTTTATCCAGCTTTGGATGATTGAACTTTTTACCCCATTGCGATGAGCACTGGTGTTAACCTTTAAGATATCTAATATATCTTTAACTGAAATGCGATGACATAAGATGTGAACAAGCCAATAAACATGAGCATCGTCCATTATCCCATGGAACATGGTGGCTCTTACTAGCATTCTCAATGGTATACCATGGGCACAATCTGTGGCTGTATATGAGCTGTCTTTTTCTTCAATATTTTTTTGAAATTTTTCAACAAGAAATTTCAGATGGTTGTGAAAAGGACACAGGTTTTTTTTAGCTGGTTTCTGACATTCTGTTGCAGTACCATTAAGTGCTGAACACTTACCACGGTGTGTCACTGGATCTGCTCTCTTGTCTCTTAGCTCCCATAGGAATTTAGTATTGATGTTGTATTGAAAAACCTTCATAAAAGGTATAGTAGCCTCAAGTAAACCAAAGGATTCCATCTTGTCTCGCCAAGCAGTTATAGCAGAGTGAGTCGTTATTAAAAACTTGACCCTAATGAAAATTGGGGGTTGACCTGCATCTTTCTTTGTTGTAGCGTTAAGTAAGGTTAAACAATATTAAAGTATTTGTTTCACAACATTTTGTTGTTTTTTTTTTACTTCTTTCTCTTTATAAACTTTTATGATGATAAAAATATTGGTTTTAGCTTTAAAATTTACACCTGTTTAAGTATAAAGCTTTAAAAAAATCATTTTCAATGTTTTTTTAAACTAAGTTTACAATAAATTTGGTTGGCCTTATGTAAGGCGTCATGTGTGTTTCGAAATCATGTAGGGAGCGCCTTTAGCAAATTGCTGACCAGTGGTCATCTCATTATCACTCATGTCCTTAGTAAGGTCAGCATAGCTTAGGGCTAAAGCTGACCGCTGTTGACCATTTTTATGAGGGACACTACAACGATATAGCTCCAGGTAGTTGTCATTTCGAAGTAATTACATGCAACTTTTTTTATGGTCAGCTTCTTGCTTTGATTCATGTTCACATTTTAGATGTTGACTTTAATTTACATCATTTGGACATTGCATAATGGTATAATATTTCGTTATAATTAAACATTAATAAAACACTATCTTGTTTGCTTGATAGCATTTATTTTACCTAAAAGATTCATACCATATATGAGTGCTATCTTAGCAATATAACACAGATATGAAATCTAAGTAAGTTAAGGATAACTAGAGACTATGGTATATATCCTGATTACTGGTTTTTAATATGCATTGATGAAGAGATAGTGAGATTGCTTTATAGCACTTCATTGGAGCATCATGATGACCAATGGGTATAATATATAAGCAGACTGATGGACACCACCACTAAACTAAAGATAAAAGATCGTTAGCAGCTCTGCATGGTTTATAGGATGCTCCAATGAATTCTTGTTGAGCAGATTTATCCATATTTCATTGGAGCATCATGATGACCTATAGGTACAATATATAAGCAGACTGATAAACACCAGCACTAAAGTATAGATAAATGATTGTTAGCATAAGTGTTAACCTAGGATTCCTTTGAACCTTTTTTGTACTGGCTGAAATCTAACACTACAATAGCTTGCATATGTAGCACATATATAGGTAATTTAAGAGTTAACATGGAGTTTCCATGAAATCTTATACAATTTTAATAGCGCTTTATTTTTATATCATATAAAAAAGTTATGATATAGTTCTATTTAAGATACTTTTTGAGCTTAATATGATGAGTAAATAATTGCTTTTACATATTGCTATTTAAGGGTGAGATACTTTAAGATATCTTAAATAAGTGACCCATAGGATGGCGACTATGATCAGATCTAAATCATGATACAGAAATGATGTTATCATGATTTTTAGTGCTTAACTGTTTATAACTTATTGCTTTTTAAGTGATCCTTCTGTTTGGGTTTTATCTCAAACAAAAATATGGTGGCTTTTACCATATAATATAGCAGGATAATTTATAATTCCTGCATTTCCACTGATTCCCCACCAGACAGTGGTTCTGCACATTCGCTCCATAGTGATTCCCCTCTTTCCATGTATGCCATTCTTTTGGTTTTATTTTCTTTAGTTTTTTCCCTCTTCATTAATTTGATGCCAAAAGTTATAGCCAGAATGAGACAAATCATGAAACCCAAAGCAGTGATCACATTGGTATATACCAAGGTGTTAGAGAGCTGTTGACTTATACCTTGAGGCAAATTAGTTACTAAGGTTCCATCCTGTGTTGTGGCATATGTTGGAGACATAAAGCTTCCAGATATGGCATTTATGAGAGTAGTCCTATGGCGAAATGGAAGGTTAGTTTTTTCCTCAGGCATTGGACTTGTTTCAAAATTAGCTGACACAGCGCTTATTTCCATTGTTTCACCTGCAGATGTGAAATTTAAATATGAGGTGACAGCTGCTTTCAAAGGCGAGGAGAGGAAAGATGTTGCAACATTTGCCACAGTGGTGACATCACTTCCCCTGTCTATATAAATGGAGGAGCTCTGATCAGCATCATCATTCACACGGGTGGACGTCAACACGCTGTCTGCACGAGGAGAATTTTTCTCCAGAGTTTCTGAGCCATTGTCTATATAAGCTGAGGTGCTGTCTGAATTTGTAGTTAAGCTAGCACTTTCAGCGGTCACTTCTATATGATAATTTGCTGCTTTAGTAGTTGCTGATGACTTCTTTATGAAGAGAACGGTCTCAGTTGATGCTATCTCACTTTTGGGATAGATGCTAGCGCTGCTAGTTGACGCTCTCACACCTTCAGGATAGGTAAGTTGAATTTTCCTGTGGGAAATAATTATTTTCTATATTCTTTTATACGAGAATTTTTTTATTATCTAAGCCGGGGGGTCAAACTCATGTTTAGGATAGTTTACCTTTAGTTAGGTCTGAAACACATTACGGTTATACATTGTAGTTTTTCCCAGGTGAGAAAAATCGAAGCCACGTGTGTTGAAGACTGGGGGAGATATTTTTTTGAAGCTAGCAGGGTTTTTGTTAGAGAGGATAACACTCAGTCGCCCTTTTTTCCCATTTAAACAAGAAATAAACTACAAAGGAAAAAGTGAGCTTCTTTAGTTTAAGTTAAATAAATTGCTGCTTTTAAAATATACCATAGCATGCTTCATTGCAAACTTTTGTGAGGAGCTTAAAACTAGCTTTAAATTTAGTTTATAGATCTATTGGTTTAGTACATGTATATTTCACAGGAGGTCGCCAGCAGCATGTAAGTTTACCTGTTACCTGACTGAAATCACTGGTGCATGACCTTACCTGCTACCTTGCTGACCTATTCTCAGGGCTATAACTTGCACATGCGCAGAGGACTTGACTTTGGCTACACAAAGGACATTGATTGTCATATTATTAAGTATCAACTTTTCACAAACTTACCTACATGTTCCATAGGAGCAATAGAAAATAGGTATTCCTTGTATCTCAATTCTTCTTAAGAAGGGGAAAGTATTGGTGCTGTAATTTATGTGGTTTATATCAACGAAATCTTCCCATTCTACAAAGGAGCTTTTCACTGTGTCCACCGTGGCACGTGTTGGTAGACAGTTGTCACATTTTAAATGCTGTTTTTTTTCACAAAAACACGATTTTGCCTCTATGATAGAAACAGCAGAGAGCAGAACAAATATAACCGTGCAGTACATGGTGCTTGCTTAGAATGAAGAAAGAATAGCTCGCTAAGGGAATTGAGGGAACAACAGACTCGACCCTATTCTTTATCTATGATTTAAGTAGAACGCATGGTGTTAACTTACATCTTACATTCCGCTCTGTCGATACTCTCCATTTAAGTTAGGTGTAAACAGCTTTATACACCAGCCATTAAGACCAGGAACATGACCCAGCTGTTCTGATACTCTAACCAAAGAATGGACCTGTTTACCGTATTTCCCCATGTATAAAACTGAGCTAATACAAGCAAAACTGTCAAATTAACTGGGTCTATATGTTATGCACCAAGTAGGAATGGACACAATTCCGGAATTGCCCATTACTGATTTTGCCCAATTCTGGAATTGTCCTCTCTTAGGCTGCGCAGTTCAGGAAAATTTAACCCTTTAGACCTTAAAACGGCCAAAAACGGCCGGGTCTAGTCTCCTCAAAACGACCATTGACGGTTGATTTTTGAACAATTTTCACTGATTTTTCATGGCAAGACAAAAGCAAATATCACTGATGAGAAATTAACAGAAGTTGCTGTTCCTGTTTGATACTGTTCAGCCGAACTTAAAAGTTGAATTCTTATCACCATATGAGCATTAGAAAATTTACAAAGGTTTAAAGTGAGGTGAAGGGTCAAAAAAATGCCCATCTAAAGAGTTAAATGAAATAAACATTCTAACATTGCACAAAGGTTTGCAAAATGACCATCCTTGAAAATTCCTTGATACCTTTGGTTTAAAGAGTGATGGGTAACTCATAATTGCACCAGAGTTTGTTGTTTGACAGTCCCAATGTGTCATTCTCACAGCATAATTCACACCTAAAGTTAGATGTAAGATGCTTCAAACATACCCTATACAACACCCATTACAGCTTGTGGGCTAGGTGAAAAATAAAATGACACATAAATTTTAGAGATCTGATTTTAAATCAAATTGTTCCAACAGAATTATCTATTAGGCTAAGGACTACAGTGTTTTTTTCACATATTTTGAATATAACTTAGTTAATACACGAGGTAGACCAATACACTTGACTAAGCCAATACACGGGGAAATACGCTACATAGAGCTTTAACTGAAAGGTGATGGAATATATTTATAGCAGAGATTTAGAGCTGTTAATTTTTTTATAAAAATGGCAGATATGCTGTATCTCAAGGGAATTTGCAAGCCAGAGTTAACACATGATAGCTCATATTGTATGTGAGATTCTTTTATGCTTAGGGGATTTTGGTTCATACAATTAGTTTTGAGAGCATGGATTGCTATAGCAAAGACCAGTTTTACTAATTGGCTTTCCCATTTAGTGGGCTAAGGTTTCATATTGTGAGAAATTAAGTTACATTTATGTTGCAAGTTTACTTATTATGCTTTGGGCAAACTGGGTTTAGTAGTTTGGCTTGCTTAGGGTCTCAAATTGCTAAAACCCACATTGGCAAGATCTTTTTAAGATAAAAAATAGTTATAGAGCTGAGTGACAAGGGACAAAAGCACTTTATAAAATTAACAATTTGACAACAGCACTCAGATAATTGAATTAAACTGTCAGCGTGAATTTCTCCATGAAATTGTTATATGATTTTAAATATCAAACTGTCAGCGTGTATTTTTCCTTCATATTGTTAGTGCGAATGCTTTATAGCTGTATGAATTCCATTATTCAATGAACTTTTAGACATGTAGTAACTTATAAAAAATCTTTAAATGTGCAATGAAGCTCATACACACAAATGCATTATGGTATTGTTAATAACACTGAGAATTGTTGCTTTTTCTTAATTTAATAGCAGTTTAAAAACATTGAGTTATAAAGACAAAGAGCAAGAAACTGAACTTTTTGTAATAGCCATATAATATTTGATATGCTAAATCTACATTATTTGACTTACAGAAGAAAGCTGCGGTTCCATTCCTTAATGCTCGTTTGCTGAGAGTCAACTAGACGTTCCACAAATGGGCTACAGATGGTCTACCTTTAGACATCCATGAAAAGGATCGCTCGATTTAAGTGAAGCTGTTTGGACTCTGATCGTTCTCAGAAAGCGCTGAAAACTCGTAAAGCTTCACCTAGGATAAAAGCTGAGTCCACTTTTAAAGGTAGACACTGTAAACTTTTATCAAACTAATGCAAGTGTCCATTGAACAAGTGTTTATTCAAATTGTTCTTGAAAAGCGCTGAAAACTTTTAAAGCCTTATTGCTGTAAATGGATTTGGCTAAACTAGAAGAGGATAAACCAATTGATATTTATTATCTTTTAATCAATTTTACAACAAACGGTCAAGGATTTTGTGAATGTTTTTATTGTAATTTTCTTGGAACAACACATTTTCATGCATCTTTTAAACCATATGAACATATTTGCCCTCCTTATGAGGTTATAACTCAGGACTTAGTTGAAAAAGTGTCAGAAATAGCAGAACAGATTCATCCAATTACTACTTTAAAAAAATCTTTGTTTAAGTTTATCTAAAGTTTACCTTAAAGACACTAGGAGAGAAAAGCTCCTTTCTATTTTACCTTTGAGCTTAGTAGATGATATTTTATTTGAAGAAGATTTCATTAAAAAAACTAAGCGACTAAGCATAAACCATCTTCCTATTTCATTTTATGCGATAAAATAAAAGACTAACCATGAATAGTTTTATAGAAATAGATTTAGATAGTTCTTTGTTGTATGAAAGATGTCACTATTTTAAAAGCTATCAATCTTTTTATGGTAAAGAAAAGAAAGAGCTTAGCTTAGAAATACCTGCTATAAAATATATGAATATTTCTGAATGCTCCTATTTAATTATGACCTTATCAGAAGAAGATGAATTATGTCACATTCTTTTAAATGATATTAGAGATATTAAAAGTATTGTTTTTTTTGCAATTTTTTTTCAAAGTGATTTCTTGTATGAATATATAAAAAGTCGGTGTATAAATAACGTGGAAGAAGTTCCTTGCGTCATCAAAATGGCTATTTTCTTTATGGGAGAATTTCACAAGTTTTCTTTAGAAATAATTTGGTTTGCGGCCGATTTTTTAAGAGTACCTCGAGTATATGAAATCCTTGAATGTATGAAAGACTGTGAGGATAATTATAGCGAAACTACTGCATTAACTATGACTATTAGGAAAAGGAAATTTACTCAATATAAACGTGTGAAAAAACTTTAAAAAAAGATGAAAATAGCCAATATGATATATAACAATTGCCTGAGATTTTTAACTTATTGTTGTGCATCTTGTGGAAGATTTCACAAAGCAGACAGGACAAACAGAAAAAGAGCATTATCTAAAATAACATATATGCAATGTTGTCGGAGCCCAAGTAAAACAAGATGTCTCGAATTTTTACAATATTTTTCCTCTTATGTTGAAAACCAAAGGGTTGCGAGATGTAAAAACTGTTTTATTCCTTGGTTTGATGGAAAACCTACTTTCACCCCTCTTTATGCAAAGTTTCAAAACAAAAAATATACTGAAATACGTAGAAATCTAATATTAGATAGGATAGATTTCTTTTGTAAACCACTTAATGAAATAAGATAAAAGATTTTTTCTTCTTATCTTTGTTGTAAAGTTGGTTTAATTTTAGTTGATATTTGTAAAGTATAACAAGTACATGTAAAATTAAAGGTTTTTTAGTTATTATAGAGGTATAGATAAATTAGAAATTAGTTTGTACAGCTTCATTAAAACAGCTTTGATAAACAATATAAAAATAAATAAGTGAGGATACAAGTTCTCATGGTAGAAAGGATTAAGGTAATTTAATCATTTGTTAAGCATTTTATCATATTTAAACTTGTATTTATCTATGTAACTATGTTGCTTGATGTGAACATAGAGCTGCTTAAAGAAAGAGTAGAGTACATTTCATGTTTGTGCTCTTTTAACAATGTTACTTCAAATATGCAGAAATTTAAAATTTGCTTAAATGTGAGCATACCAAATCAAATGTTTATGAGTGCCAAAGAATGTTCTAACATATTTTCTGTTTTATCTGATGAATTCATTGACATATCAAACATTAAAACAGAAGCTCTTGTATATTTTTCTCATTATTTCCAATGTTATTTTATGTTCTCAGAAATAAAAAATATGATAATACAAGAGGAAATTAAAGCTGCTAGAGTTTTAATCACATCCAGTATCTTATTAGGAGAGAATCATTCTTTTACTAAAGAAATATGTAATCTGTAAGTGATCTTGTTGGTTACAATGAAGAAGTAATATTTCATCTCATAAAAAATAAAAATAAACGTAAAGGCACAAGACAGTATGCCTCTTCAAGGCTTCAAAGTAAAATAAAAGAAAAAGTAAGAGAAAAACGTTTATTTTACAGTAATGTGTATTTGGGATGTGCTTTATGTAGAAGGGTAGTTCTTGTAAGCAAAAAACATGAAAGTAATATAGAATACACAATATGTTGTGGAAAACCTATTCATAAGCATTGCTACGCAAGTGTGGTTCATTGTCATTTAAAATATACCAAAAATGATGGTGAAGTAGTTGTGATTAATTTAGAAATGAATTGTCCATTTTGTCACATGAAATGGTTAAATGGGAATCCTGTTTGTGATGCTATGTTTTTGAAATGGAACCAAAGAGAAAATTTTACTTACCTGGTGAAATACACTACAGATCATTTAGCTCTATGTTTAAATGAGTATGAAACTAGCATAAATCGTCACATAAAAAACAAGTTAATGTAAACCAAAATGAGATTAAAAATAAATGAAGCTTACGGGTAAACAAAAAATGGCTCACTCAGATGACTTTTATGTTACTCTACCTTCTAATACTATTCATTCATCTCGGATTAATAAAACAAGTCATTTTTTTGTAGAAATTCCTGGAAAATTTCATTTAGAAGGTCATTGGGAGGTGGCCATAGTAGAAATAAACCTTCCTGTATCCTGGTACAATATTCCACAGGATCCTCCACAAGATCGAACTTTTGCTATTTACAGAAAAGAAATGGGGGTCAATGATGAATTACATGTATTAGAAGAAGGAGAAATAGACACTGTTAGAAGAGACATGAGCTTTCACACTAAAATGATGCCATATGGAAATTATGGTAATATAGAGAATTATATAGATGTAATGAATAAGTTAATGAAATCAATAGAGTTAGCCGAAAAAAATTTAGATTTTTTTCATTTGGCTAGAGAGCCTTACATTAGTATAGAAAAAGAAAATTTAAAGCCTGTTTTACATGTAGCAAGGGGAGATACTGTGTGGATGCCTTCCTCTTTGTCTGATATTCTTTGCTTAACAAATGCAGAAGGAGGTATTAAAGATGAAACTGATTCAAAAGTAACAGGTTACTATGGTCTTCCTTTAGAATCCATAGATGATTATAATAATTTATTATTTCAAAAAAAATACATAAACATTATGCTTCTTATAAAGCAACAGGAGTACCTTCTTTAAGTTCTAGTTCTTCAAATATTTATTTATATACCAATATAGTTTCTAATGAAGTTGTTGGAAATGTTCAAGTTCCTCTTTTAAGAGTTATAAGATGTAATGGCTTGTTTGGAGAAGATTTTAAAATGATATTTTCTTCTCCCTATTATAAAAAAGTTAAAATGTCTGAGATACACGAAATAGAAATAGAAATAGTTGATGACCAAGGAAAACTTATAAAATTTGAGTATGGCAAAGTATTTGTAGTACTTCACTTTCGCCGTTGTAAACTCAGATAATGAATCGAAGAAATGGTTTCAGGAATATTGCAATAGAATATAATTTGGTCCCTAAAATATATAATCATGACTTAGAATTTTTTTTAAGATATATATCAAACAGAGTTACATCTAAAATAAAAAAGTGGATGTTAAAGCATGGTGGAGTTAAGTTCCAATTAGGTCTTAATACATTTTTAGCCAAATATAAAATAGAAACAAACCAACATTTTGAAATAAAACCTTGGTTTCAAAGTCCAGTAGCTGTAATTCTAAATGTAAAATCTATAGAAGAAAAAGTTTATGAAGCCATCAGAATCATTTCTGCTTTTTTTGATTCTTTTATTCAACTAGGATCTGGATGGTTTTTAAAAGAAATTATATGTTTGCGAATTTCTATTTATAGATATAATCCTTTGGGAGGTTATAAGCCTTCTGATATAGACAGTATTTTGTTTAAGAAAAGATCATTGCTTAATATTAAAGGAGCAGGAAATAAATGTTTTCTTTTTAGCATATTAGCTGCCTTGTTTAAAAGTAAAACAAATGCAAACAGAGCAAGCACTTATTTACCTTACTTGCAAAGTTTAAATATATCCTGTCTTTCTTTTCCTGTAAAACTTGGTCAAATAGCTAAATTTGAAGAAAAAAACCACATAACTGTAAATGTTTTTGGTATATTTAAAAATAAAAACGAAAATTATCATCCATATCCTATGTATATTTCTACTAATTTTAATGAAGAAAAACATTTAAATCATGTTAACCTTTTACTATATCGAGAACATTATTGGCTTATAAGAGACATGAGTAAGTTTGTTAGACCCTTTTTTTATAAGAAAACAAGATATTATTGTCATAAATGTTTAACTTCTTTTTTTAAAAAAAATGATCTCCTTTTTCATACCCAAAAAACCTGTGACAATAATAGCTTCTTTGGTCAATCATATATAATGCCCATAAAAGGAAGCAAAGTTGAATACAAAGATTATTCTAAACAAATTAAAAACCCTTTTATCATATATGCAGACTTTGAAACATTTAATCAAAAATTAAAAGTGCCCGTTAAAAGGGGAAATATCACAATAAAAACTAGACAAAAATTAAATGCTATAGGTGCAGTTTTAATTTCAAAGTATGAGAAATATTCACAGACACCATTTTTATATATAGGACGTTATGTTTTAAAAAAATTTGTGAATTACTTATATCAAAAAAGAGCAGAGATATCTCATATTTTAGATAAAAATAGGAAGCCGATTTTTTTAACAATGGAAGACATAAGCAGAATTCATAAACAAACAGAATGTTATTTGTGTCATGTTTCATTTATGTTAGATGTTAACTATGCTTGCAATAGATGTAATTTAAGCCATTCTTCTCTTAGAATGGACACATTGAAAATACCAATTGTTATGCATAATGCTATGAATTTTGATTTACATTTTATAGTAAAAAAGCTCTATAAATATATTCAAAATGATGATATAAGAGTTCTTCCTAGATCTTCTGAAAAATTTTTAACTTTACAATTTGAAAATTTTTACTTTTTAGATTCATTCCAATTTTTATCTGCCTCTTTGTCAAACTTGGCAGATCTTTTAGCTGCTAATAATGTAGATAATTTCATAGAAACCAAAAAAAACTTAACCAAAAAGGAATTATTACCTTATGTAATAAAAAAGGGAATTATGTGTTATGATTACATAGATTCATGGGAAAAATTAAAAGAAAAAAATCTACCTGTTAGATCCCATTTCTATAATAAGCTAACTAAAGAAAATATATCTAAAGAAGCTTACACTCATGCTAAAACAATGTTTAATTTGTTGAATTGTAAATCTTTAGGAAGCTATTTAAAAGAATACCTTAAAATTGATGTTTTACTATTATGCGATGTATTTGAATCTTTTAGAGAAAGAAGTTTAGAAAATTATGGTTTAGATCCTGCGAAATTCCTTACTGCTCCATCTCTTAGTTATCAGGCTATGTTAAAACACACAAAGATACAGCTTGATCTTTTAGATGATATAGATAAACATAACTTTATTAAAAAAGGTATACGTGGAGGTATTACAAACGTTGTACAACGATATGTTAAAGTAAAAAACGATTCCCAACATTTGGTTTATTATGATTGTAATAATCTTTATGGCCATGCTATGTGTCAAGAACTTCCCACTCATGATTTTGTTTGGTTACCGTCTTCTAGTTATTCTAAGTTTAATGTATTAGAAGTAGCTAACAACAGTGATGAAGGCTATATATTAGAAGTTACTTTATTGTATCCAAAGCATTTACATTTTTTGCATGATGATTTTCCACTGGCTCCAGAAAAAAAAGAGATATCTCATGATGAGTTATCTCCATATGCTAAAGATTTATTACATAAATTAAATATTAAATACAAAAAAAGTGGGAATAAGCTAATATGTGATTTAAGAGAGAAAAAAAATTATGTTGTTCACTATAAGAATTTAAAACTATACCTTAAATTAGGGATGAAAATAGTTAAAATACATAAAATTCTATCTATTAAACAATCTGCTTGGATGAAAAAATATATTGACTTTAATAACACTAAACGGAGAGAATCAACTTCTTCTTTCGATAAAGCATTTTTTAAGTTAATGACTAATTCATGTTTTGGAAAATGCATGGAAAATGTTAAAAAAAGGAAAAATTTAACCCTTACTTCATGTAAAATTAAATGTAAAAAACTTATTCGAAAACCTACTTTTCATTCCTTGTATTTTTTAGACAAAGATTATGTAGGAATACAAAATGTTAAAGAACAAGTATATTTGGACAAGCCGATATATCTTGGATTTACTATATTAGAATTATCTAAAATGCACATGTTTTGGTTCCATTATAAGGTAATGTTACCTACTTTTTCTTTATCTGTTATTAACTTGTTATATTCAGACACAGATTCATTCATATATTTTATAGAAGATGAACATTTTATTGAAAAGCTGAAAAGTATAAAAGAATATTTTGATTTTTCAAATCTTAAACTAGATCACCCCTTGCACTGTACTGAGAATTGTAGAGTATTAGGAAAATTTAAGGATGAAAGTGAGGGGAAAAAAATAAAAGAATTCATTGGTTTACGTCCTAAGATGTATTCTATTTTATTTGAATCAAATAAAGAAACAAAAAGAGTAAAAGGTGTTAAAAAAAGTAATATAAGAGATATGAGACATGACCAGTTTAAAAAAGTATTGTTTAAAAAGAAATTTCATCGAGAATTATATCATGCTATGAGAAGTTACAATCATAAAGTACATGTAATAAAAGAAAATAAACTGGCTCTTTCACCTTTTGAAGATAAACGTTGGCTACAAAAAGATGGAATCAAATCTTTTGCTTATGGGAATCATATGATCAATGTGCGTAAAAGACATAAATATTTTGATTCATCTGTAAATTTAAAAAAAAAAAAAATTTTAAATTAAACTAAAAAGGCATAGCATTGTGTATGGAACAGTGAAAATATACTTGAGATTACTTGTGTTATACTGTTTTAAAACAAATGAAATTCACCTTTTGGATCTAAACAGCAGGGTATTTTATATCAACATAAAGAAATCATTTCTAAGCACTTAAAAGTTAATATTTTAAAAATCTATTTTCAAAGAAATCACAAATTAATTTAAAAGAAATTATTTCTGATGGCTTCTAAATTTCACACCATTCCTTTTGGAAAAAAAGAGAATAGATATAACTAGATTTAGAGGAAAAGAATATATTCATTTGCATGATATGACTAAAGATAAAAATATGAGCTTGCAAAAATCTGAATATGATGAACTTATAAAATTAAAGGTTAAAATAGAAAAAAGAATAAAAAAGATTAAAAGTCCTAAAGAAACAGAAACAAAAAATGAAGGTAAAAAGAAAAGTAAATCATCAGTTAAAAGAGACAGTGATGAAAGTGACAGCAATAATTCCTATGTAGATAGTAATTCTGACAGTGATTAAAAATAATTTTAAGAAAAAGTCTGTGGGATAGACATCTTTAGGTGAACATAATTAGCTAAAAAACAATCAACTTTTAATGTTTGTTTTCCAAATATTTTTATATATTTAAAATGGGCGAATTATGTATATATTGTGGTATTTGTGATGACTTAAAAACTGGAAAAAAAATATTGTATTCCTTGTTATGAAAATATGTACAAAGAATGTATCCGCTGTCATAGACCCTTACATTCCGCTCATTTTTTTAGTCGACACCCATCTAGATGTAATTCATGTCATGAAAAATATGAATTGGAGAAATTAAAATCAAAGAGCAAAGATTCTTTTAAAAAAAAAGGACGAAAAAGAAAAAAAAATAATTACTAAAAATCTGAAAAAAAGAAGTAATGTCCTTTCTAACAAAATTATCGATTTAACTGAAAAAAAAAGTAAAAAAATTACATTAAGCAACAGTCAAAATGAAAAAGAAACAGGTAAAAACACATCTGCTTGTAAAGATAACAATACAGTTTTAAATTTAACAAAAAAGACAAATGAGCCACTACAGCTTACTCTTAAAATAAGTTGCAAAAAGGGAAATATTTATCAAAAAAAATCTAAAACTGTTGATGTCATTCTTTAAAATATTTCTTGTTTGCTTTTAAATGTTTTTTCATGTGCCTGTATTGAAAATATTATTTTGTATTATTATAACAAGTTGTGTATATAGTAAAAGAGAATTCATATTTAGTAAGTATTAGCTGCTTATATATTAGTTTAAACCTAAAAAGTTTATTTTTTGTGTTTCTTTTTTTCAGTGAAATGATATTTTGTACTTTTAAATGATGTTTATTGATGTCATATATCTACATTGAAATGCTTAGTGAACAAATCAAATAATACGCTATCATGATACTTTGTTGTTGTTGTTAGGAATCTGGTATTTGTCCTTAAGGATATTAACTTATTATTGGGTGTGTAAATACTAAGATCCTAACATTGTTTTTTTATGTAATTTTACTTTTAATTCATCAGGATACGTGCATTTGTTCCAAACATAGTTTATAAATGTTTTCATTTCATGTACTAAATGTGACAAATCATATTTACCATCGCACACTAGTTAAAAGTAAAACATAACTTAAGAATTGTAATGAGATGGTTAGTAAACAAGAGGGTTAAATGCATGCTTTAATGTTTTAAGGACTGCACCTGTTTCAAACATAACATGTTTACATCTTTATATGTTTATTCTTAAGAAGTGTTTAATTTTAATATGGCAAAAAAAGAAGAAATAAAAAGAAACCAAGAAATAAAAAGGTTGTTTGAAAGTATTTACTTTAACCCAAGTCATCCTTCATCTTTTAGTTCTGTGAAAAAGTTATATAAATCTGCTAAAAAAAAAGACAAAAAAATAACTTTAAAAGACGCTGAAATATTTTTACAAAATACTAGAACTTATACTTCACACAAACCTATACAATATAACTTTTTAAGACGAAAAACTATTGTAAAAGGATTAAATGATCAATGGCAGTTAGATTTAATAAGTACTTTCCAAATTAGACGATATAATAACAACAATTCATATTTATTAGCTGCTATAGATTGCTTTTCCAGATATGCTTACATAGAACCTCTTAAAGACAAAAAAGCAGAAACAACATTAATAGGCTTTAAAGCTATATTATTTAGGGCAAAACACAAGCCTAGGCTTATTCAAGTAGATGAAGGTAGTGAATTTAAGGGTGTTTTTAAGAAATATCTCATTAACCAAAATATTCACTCTTTTAGCACATCACAAGACACAAAGGCTGCAATAGTTGAACGTTTTATAAGAACTATACAAAATAAAATACATCGATTTTTAACCTTTAAAAAAAGCTTGAGATATATCGATGATTTGCAAGACATTGTACTTAGCTACAATAAAAGTCCACATCGTACTCTAGGAATTAGCCCCTCTGGAGTTGATGAAAAAAACCAAAAGATAATTTGGGACAAACAATACAAACCATATTTACATTCTAGAAGAATACAACTTCCTTTCTCAGTAGGAGATAAAGTAAAAATCACAACTAAAAGAAAAACATTTACTAAAGGATATAAGCCAAATTGGCAAAAAGAAATATTTCAAGTAGCTTTTGTGCTTAGAACATGGCCACCTACTTATATATTATTAGATGAAAACAATGAAATACTTACTGGTAGTTTTTATGCACAAGAATTAAATAAGATACAAGATGGTAGAAAAAACTAAAACTAAAGACATAGAATTAATTGATGCGAGATTAAAAACTCCATTTTCTATGATAATAGCAGGCCCTAGTAATTCAGGAAAAACCAGTTTTCTTCTTAATCTTTTAAAAAATATGGATCGCATTATAGACAATGAATTTAAAAAAATAAACTGGTTTTATGGACAAAGTCCCCCTTCTGATGTTATTGATTTAAACTTAAAAAACATTAATTTTATTCAAGGGTTGCCTCATACTTTTGATGATTATAGTTTTGAAGTTTTAACACTGTTTATTGGCTAAAGATAACACTACATGTGCAGTTATTATAATCAGTCGCCAAGATACAATATATCATATAGACAGTTTATAGGGTATAGATATTATGCAAGACAGATGGTTTCCATGAACTATCGTGTACAATGTTTTCCTATCTCATACATTACTGATATAATTCACATTCTGCCCAGTATTGCCACGATGTCTCCTTTTAAGCTCGATTTAAAGCATCCTATATTCGGTTTTAATTGTAATTCTGCAGGTAAAATATCCCATATTAGGTTTCCACGGTACAACGGACTTTTCCTATAAATTTCCCTATTGGGTCTACTCACTATAAGTTTCTTCTTATTAAATCCTCTCAATTCTCTGGTGGGAACCATAATATTTTCTTCATTTCGAGCATACTTGTACATATAACATGCTAAGGATTTTTTACGCCTGGTACTGAGCGTTTCCACTCTACATCTCCTCAAAAGGTCATCTGTATGTATATCTTGGGCATTTCTTATTCCCAGACATGCTCGTAGGCAATGGTTTTGTATTACATCTATATGGTCTACAATTGTTTTTGGTCCAGACTCATGCACAAAGCTACAGTACTCTAGTATAGGTACAATCATTTGTTTATATATTTTAAGCGAGTTTTCTGTATCAAGGTATTTTACAATATTTCGTAGTTGTTTCAGCTTTGCCGTACCCATTCCATCAATTTTCTTACAGTGGTTTTTGAAGTTAAGTTCTTTATCTATTATAACACCTAGGTAGTTAAATTTATCCACATTTACTAATACAGTACTTTGCATGGTGATATTACTATTGGGTTTATGTTGCCTTATAGAGCTACACCACAGGGTTTTTGTTTTCTTAACATTCACCGTAAGAACATTTAGTCTGCACCATTTCTCAATTTCATTTACATCACTCTGCATTAATGCGGTCATTATTACCGGGTCTTTTCCATTTATTACCAATGCCACATCATCAGCATAAAGAAAACATTCACAATTTACCACTTTACTAGTAATATTATTCAGATAAATATTGAACATTAAAGGACCTAATACCGTGCCCTGAGCCACTCCACAGTCCATAATTTTTTTATTAGAAGATATACCATTGACTAAATATCACCTAATAATCACGAGCTTATAGTGTTAGATGATTTAATGATGGAATGTTCTAAGGATCCATTAGTTACAGATTTATTTACTAAGCGTTCTCATCATGATGGTTTAAGTGTGGTATTTATTACGCAGAATTTTTTTTGTGAAGGAAAAGAAAGAAAAACATTGGCAAAAAATGCAACTTACTTAGTAATATTTAATTCTCCTTTGGATCAAACAATATCCCATTCTTTAGGAAGAAAACTTATGCCTGATCGAGTAAAAACTTTTCATGATATATTTTCAGCTGCAACAAATTCTCCTCATGGATATTTATTTATAGATGGTCATCAAAAAAGAAACAAAGATCTCATGTTTAGAACAGATATTTTTTCTGATTCACAGCGGATATTTATACCAAATAAAAAGTAAAAACTTACATGAGATAAGTGAAGTTTAGAAGCTTGCACTATAAAAAAAAATCAGATTTTTTATCTTTGATAAATAAAATACTTTAAAAAATGGCTAAAACACAAGTAAAGAAAAGGAAAGTTGGAGTTAAAAAAAAAGAAATGTTGCAACATAATAAAACATCAGCATTTTCTTTCATTGCTAGCCTCAGCCAAAAATGCCAAAAAAAGAAATATATTAATTGATTTTGCATCAAAAAAAGACTTAGATGCAATAAACCAATGCATATTTAATGTGTTAGCTGGTAATGTGCCTATAGATAAAAAAACACATTCAAAGCTAAAACGTCATAAAAATACTTTGAGGTTGCTAGTTAGCAAAAAAGGAGTTAGTGAAGCAAGAAGGAAATCAACTTTAAAACAAAAAGGAGGATTTTTACAATTTTTACTCCCATTGTTGTCTGGTATTATACCCGCAATAGCTGGCGCTATAACAGGAAGGTGAAAAAATAAAATAAGATATGAGTCACAGTTTTAAAGAAAGTGTAATTATACCCTTATCTTTATATAAAAAATATGAAAAAATGTTAAATATGAATAAAAATGAAGATAATATATCAAATACTTTAAAAACCAAAAATATACAAAGCGAAATAAATGAAAATTCAAAACAGGAAAATCCTGTTTTAAAAAGACAGGAAGAATTAATAAATCAGCGAGTGTTTAAAATAAATCCCTACTCTATATATTCTACTGAAAACACTGATCAACTTCCTGTAGAAGTAAACAACCTAGAATCTAAACCTAAGGAAACATCACAAATAGGTATAACCATAAACTACATTCTTGACAAAGTACCCTTGGCACAAAGACCAAACATTAAAATGATCTTAGAAAAAATGTTAGAAAATAAGTACCAATGGGACACAGCTGGAGAAATAAGTTATGATTCAAAGAAAATAGCGAATTCAAATATCATTGATATAATGAAATATTTTTCAAAATCTGGTTTTAAAAATGAGCCTACAGGTACACAAACATTATATTCACATCTCATTACTATCTTACCCCCTTCTTGGATAAAAAATAAACCAAGTATGGCGCAAAAAAAAAGATCGAGCTCTTATATTCCTGGACCATATCCAAGTGAAGACATAATGACAGATATAATATATCATACTAAAAAACTGAAAAAAAAGAAGATGAATTAAAACAAGGAACTCATGACCTGAAAGAGGGGGCAACTAACATATTAGATATAACTCCTCCTACTTTCACAAATGTGTCTATGGATGATGATGATGATGATGATGATGATGATGATGATGATGATGATGATGATAATGATGAATATCCTTCAGATGATAAATCTAAGAATTTATTTTCTCCCAAAGATTTACCACCTTTTTCCAAAAGTAAAATGCATACCTCAACTCCAAAAAGCATATCACTTGGAAAAATTTTAGAAACCAAAACTCCTGTTTTTTCACCTTTAACCAAAACATCGCCTATACCTACTGTAAGTAAATCCCCTGTTTTACAGCAAAAAACATTATTGAAAAAAGACATTTTTACTAGAGAAGAAGATGAGGACACAGAAGCATCTGTACAACTACATCCTAGACAAAAAATATATGAGCAAGAGTCTTTACTTTTAAGCAAACGAAAGCCTAAACCAAATAAATTGTTTTTAGGAAAAGAGTGGGTAACAAACTGGAGAAAAAAATAAGAGAAAATAAAGTTGAGATAAGATGAGATATACTTTATTTTAATAAATCTTTTCTTTTAATTTATATATATATATATATATATATATATATATATATATATATATATATATATATATTATACGATTTTCCTTCATTTAAATTTTATGTAAAAAATGGTTATGCACCAACATTACAGTTCAAACCAAAGGAAAAACGATAGAGCATTATATCACAACTTATTTGAAAAAAAAAATGCCTATCCTCTTCAATACATTCAACATGGTCAAGGGCTCCCAGTTTTCATGGGGACTAAATATCAAAAAGGATATGGTTTAGGTAATATTTTTGCTGGCTTATTTAAAAAAGTTGTTCCACTTATAGCACCAGTGCTTAAGTCAGCTGCTAAAGGAGTAGGCAAAAGAATGTTAAAAGGAGGGATAAATGTTGCAGAAAATGTTTTATCTGGAGGGAACATAAAAGAGGCATTAAAAGATGAGGCTCAATCCAGCTGAAATGATTTAAGTTCAAACGCTTTAAATTATGTAGGAAACAGAATAAATAAACCTAAAACCAAAAAAAGAATTAACTCTAGCACCAAAAGATCCAAAATTAAAAAAAAAAAAACATACTTAAGAGATATTTTTGATTAGCCAAACTTAAAATATACTGCTGGGATAGACACCTATAGAAAGTTAAAAAAGTAAAAACAATTTAAAATTTCACTCATAGATGAGAGTCCTTGTCACTGTATAAGTTCAGATTTAGATTTTGACAGTGTGCCTTTAGCAAATACTTCTGTTGAAAAAAACTATTATGAAAAAGTTGAGCCTACGGCATCTGCAAACAGTGGTACTGTTCAATTTTCTCTTAAGTCAAACAACAAGGATTTCATTTCTTTACATGACAGCTTTATCCAAATAAAAGCAAAAATATTAAAAGAAGACAAAACAGCTCCAAGTGCTCCTGATGCAAACACTCCAAATGTAATTAAAGACGAAGCAAGGGTGTTTCCAGTAAACTTTTTTGGAGCAAGCATATTTAAAAATGTAAAAGCATTCATCAATGGTATAAGGATATCAGAAAGTAATAACTTATATGCATACAAAGCTATGTTTGAAATGCTGCTTAGCTATGATCCATTAGTTGCTAGCCGACTGGGTATACTATCTTTATTTTACAAAGACACCAAAGATTTTAATGAAAAAGAAAATGTAAATAGTAATACACACAATGCAGGTGTCAAGCAGCGCTATAATTTAACTAAAAACGGAACAGAAATAGAAATGTTGTGTCGAGTTCACAATGACTTGTTCGCACAAACTAAGATGTTTCCAGGGGATTTACCTCTTATCATAGAATTCGATAGATCAGATGAAAAGTTTTGTTTAATGGCAAAAGAAGCTGACAAAAAATATATAATTCAAATAGAAGATATGAATATGTTCATGAAAAGATATCGTCTAACAGATAGTTTTTACAATGAATTAATGAGAGCACGATTAGATCAGAATTTCACTTTAAAATATAATATGAGGAAAACATTAATGAAATATGTTACTTTTGGTCCTAATAAATCAATATTACAAGGATCACATATTGTAAATAACACAGAATTACCAAAAAGAGTCATTATCTCTTTAGTAAGACTCGATGGCTTCTCGGGTCATTATAATCATAATCCATTTAAATTTGATAACTTCAATGTAACAGAAGTAGAATTAAAAGTTAACGATGGAGGTACACCTTTTTATCAATATAATATAGATTTTCCCAACAATAAATATTTCATGGCATATTTAGCTATGCTAAAAGGTACAGGAAATATATTCAGAAATGAACCTGTGAATATAACCCCTGAAGAATTTAAAAATGGATATGCGCTTTACTGTTTTGATTTATCAAGAAATGGAATTAATTCAGAAACGTTTGAACTATCAGAAAACGGATCTTTAAGCTTCACTTTTACATTGGGAACAGTCCCCACCCATGGAATAGCAGCTGTTATTTATTTAGAATACGATTCTCTTTTAATATTGGGACCTAACAATGCCACTTCATTAAAATAATAAAATGAATGGTGAGGAATTAATAAGCATTTTAGAAAAAGATAAAAATATAACCAAAGGAAATTATGGTATTTATGCAGCAGATAAAATCCCCATTATAAAATCTTATCTTACAGCTTTCATAGCAAATACAGATGTAAGCTATCTTCCTGGAGAACACTGGGTAGCATTTGATTTTAATCTAAAAATAATATTCCTGAATATTTTGATTCATATGGATTACCTCCAATAAGATATTCTTTTTTAAAAAAATTATCCAAAAAATACAAATATTCTTCACATACTATACAAGCATTAACATCTTTAAGATGTGGAGAATACTGCTTATATTTTTAAAAAAAAAGAGCCTCTAATATAAGCATGCAAAAAATTATATCTAGTTTTTCTTCTGACACTTTGTGGAATGAAAAAAAGATTCAACTCTACATAAATAAACAAATAAACACTCCTGTGAATAAAAAAAGAAAAGGATCCAACTATGGACAATATAGCATTAAACATTGTGATTTCATAAAC
Source organism: Acholoe squamosa (assembly GCA_949317995.1). Lineage (NCBI taxonomy): Eukaryota > Metazoa > Annelida > Polychaeta > Phyllodocida > Polynoidae > Acholoe > Acholoe squamosa. Next base: position 76,896,720 of record OX439045.1, on the reverse strand, counting down.
AACTTAAAAAAATGAAAAGCTTTATATAAAAACAAAAATTTAAATTTTTTTTTTCACAATTTCCACACATTTATTGGTGAAAAATTAAATAACTATTAAAAAACACTATGAAAGGATTATCATCAATTAATAAAATAAAAAAAAATAAAATTGGAACAGCTGGAGCACTACTTATTTTTTTCCTTACAACCATAGGCATTTTACTAGAAATTAAATATGGTAAATTAAATGAAGAAATATATCTCACATGTTCTGAATCAGGGTATCAATTTAAAAATAATATAAAAATAAAATCATTTTTTAGCTGCTCAGTTCAAAAAAATGATACATCCAATGATATATTTGTTCCTTACATTGAAATGAACTTAAAAAAAACAGAATCATCAGATATTAATTTTAACAATGAACACAAAAATGACTCCTATGAAATTTTTTAAAAGAGAAGTAATATCATATGAGAAACTAGGATGAGATTAAAAGCAAAAGCCTTCTTCATTCAAAAGTAATACAAAGTTTATTGAAATGGACAACCACAAAGTTATTCAAGATAAGGATGAATTACATATTTTAGAAAAGATCACAAATGCTCAACATAATTACATTTTCAAGCTCATACAAATTAAAAATAATTTGCAAAATCAACTAAAAGAAGAAAAAGGTATAAATAACATATTAAAAGAACAACTCCAAGATTCTCAAAAAAAAGTAATGGAGGGCTTTGCACAAAAACGAGCTGCCACTTTGGCTCGATATAACATGGAATACGAGCGAAAAAACAGAAATTTTAACTACATGAAAAATTATGGAAAAATAGTATGTGATGGAGAAAACGATGAAAGTGAAAATAATAAAACACAGGCTTGTGCTTCCATTGCTAGTGATAGTTATATATCCAATGAAGATGAAATAGATCAAAAATAAAAATAAGCATTTTTAAAAAATCCACCAACAATATTATAAAAAGTTTAGGTTTTTCTTCAATTTCATTGTAAAAATACATTTGGGATAAAGAAAAAGCGGGTGAAAAATAAGGAAAGAGTAACTATTTTTACAGAATTTGATTGTGGTTTCATCTTAAATATACATATAAGTAAAACCAAAAAACATTTTCATAAAATAAACAAATATGGATAGCTATATAGTTACTCCTATCATCAAATCTTATCCTTCTGATAACACTCTTAAAGAGATAAGCTCCATGTTTTATCATGACTGGAAAAAAATGGGGATATATCTAAACGTCTCAAAAGTAGATTTGATGTCACTAGAGGATCAAAAATCTTTGTATGATATGTCATTAGATATGTTAAATTTATGGTGGGAAAATAATCATAGCCTTAATGACCTTAAAAATGCTTTAGAATTAAGCAAACGAAAAGATCTAATTGAATTGGCTAACATATTTTGTATAGAAAATAATATATATCCCTTTAATATGAATGAAAAAAAAATTCAAATATTATTGTCAAAAATAGCAGAAAATATAGGAAAAGAATGGATAATTATAGGAATTCAACTTGATATACCATATGAAACACTCAACATGATAAGAAGTCAAGCATCTTGTAGTAATCCTTGTAATCGAGCATTAGAAGTATTAAAACTGTGGAAAAAGAAGCAGACTTTACCTGCCTCAGAATTCATAAATGTCCTTAAACATGATATGCGTAGAAATGATATTTCACATTTTTCACAAACTAAAATTATAAATTCCTGCTATTAAAGAATTTTATTTAGTAAAAATATTACTTGTAGTATGGTTATAAATGTTAACATTAATTATAAATATATGTCTATTTTTTGTTAAAATGTAATTGTATTTTATTTTAAATTTAAGTAAAGTGTCTTGAATGTAGTTTATTAAAAATATATAGTATGTCTTATGTAATTGATTATATCTGGTTACCTTCTTTGTAATGTATACCTTATATGTAATTTTTATATCATCAAAAGTAGTTATTAAATAGTTGCCTTCTTTGTAAATATATACTTTATATTTAATTTTTACAATAAGATTAAAAATATGTTTTATTTTTAAAATAATAAACGATAAAAAATGTATATGGTATTTCTCGTGTTTTTTTGTTTTTTTAAATCAATTTTTTACACAAAAAACTTTAAAAAACCACAACATATGTAGCTGAGACTAAAATGAAACTATGCAAAGCATAAAAATCAGCAATGGTTAAACACATATGTAAATACTATGAAAAAGTGGAAAATTCTTTTGATGAATGTATACTTCCTTTTAGGACATGGTCAGTTATGTGTTCATATACATGTAAGCAATGGATAATGCTTCAACCACAGTGGAAGCTTAGATTAAAACTTGAAATAATTTTATACTTATTTTACAATTTTCACCATAAAAAGTATTCAGAATATCATGATATATGCACTTTTTTAAAAGAAAAAAGTGTAAAAAATATGATGTATGAGACATATGATCATATTTTTAAAAAAACTGGGTTTGATATTGAAAATGAGAAATTGGTGCAAAATATAGCTAAAAACATATTACAAAAATATAAACTCAAAGAATATCATTTATGTTTAATGATACAATGCAAACTTGCTATATTGTATAGCTTAAACATTGCGATTTTTAATAGATTAAAATATAAAAATAAAAAAAGAAAAGTTTATATTCCAAAAAACCTATATTTACCACAAATGCATAAACATCTTAAACATAGCATACTCAACCTTCCAATACCATCTTCACTTAAAACCTTTCTTATGTCAGTAAAAAATAAAAAATACAATGGTGTCTTTCCTAATCATATGTACTTAATGATAGAATGGTTTGCATCAAAGCAAAAAATTAGTTGGAATACTTTTACATCAAAAATGTCAATCAAAGCTGAACCACTAAAACAGTTTTCATTTCAATGAAATAAAATCATTTATAATAACAGTTTTTGAAAAAGTGCTTTTAATCATTATTATCTTTTAAAGGAACCAACCCAAAAACAAGACAAAATCCATACCCTGGAAACAATTTCTCCTAAATTCATGTGATTTTACCAAAAATTTAATGCATTTCACAATGTTAATCATAGGAATTCATGTGAATTTGTGAGCAGCAATTCACGTGAAATTCAACAGACACATGAAAGTGATGTAATTTCACGTGAATTTAACGTGTACATCTAGCAATAAAAAGAGAAAAACTTGTGAAATCCACAAGAATTCACAAAAATTTCTCTAAACAAAATTTTCATCAGATTTACTCATGTCAAAGAGGTAAACAGTTGTTCCTTGTTTCCAGGGTAGGAACCAGCAAACAATCTGATAGATCAAGGGGTGCTCACATAATGGTTTTTAGGCGAGCATGCACAACGATGCTAGTTGCAATTTAAAGATACAGGAAATTATTCAACTACAGCGCAGCTCTTTCATCACATTAATGTATTCCTTTTGGTTGGATAATAGTTTGTGTCCTTAAAGAAGACTACATAAGGAGTAAAAGTACATCCTTAAAGGACATATAAAGCCAAGCATAGTAGTTGCTTTGCAACCAGTACTTAAAGCATACTAAACTATGAACATCTGAAGCGCAAAGCAAACCCAAGGGGTGTTCATTAAACAACTTAGAAAGTTAGGAGCAAGCGCTAACCCTCGCACTGCAACTAAAGAACCAGTGGCAAGCGTGGGTAGCGCGCGCCTATTGAACACCCCTCTGGAAGCTTTTTTGTGCTCGTCTTCACTTAACACTTAATCTTGTTGTGCTTTTCATAAAAACTATTAAACATGGCTTTAAACAAAAAAAAAGAAAAGAAGCTCTTTCAAATATGGAGAGATCTTAAAAAGATAAAAAATTGAAATTTTGGTTCGAGATTAACTGCGGATCACGTGACTACACAAAGTCATCGCTCAAAGTTATCGTAAACAATTACCAAAAATTTGCTCGGAAGTTATTGTGGTTTATGCGGTTTGTTAAGTCTCCTATCTGCAATTTTCCACGATGGAGCGTGCTTATTATTGTGTCAGGACAATATTGGACAGGTAAATTAAAGTCTTATCGTCTTAAATGAACTTTAAACCTCAGTTAAAAAATGCACCGGTAACTTTTTTAACAGAATCAAGTTCCAACAGAAGCCAAAAAAAATCATCGATTCAGTCTTTTGCGTGAACTGTCTTAATATAAGCCGTGGTTTATTCTAATATTCAAACCTAAACTAGACTGCCCTGGTACAATCCTAATAGCAGGTACCATAAATTTTCTTTTTTTCTTCCTTTTTAAGCTGGATTTTGTATCCTCGCGGTAACACTAGAGATGTGGGCTCCCAAATCTACTTTACACTTCAGGATACCAGAGATATGTCAACCGATACAAGGCTCGATCAAGACATTAAAGACGTGTTTGCTTCAACCAACACAGGGCTCAATCAAAATACCAGAGATGTGGTTACATCAAACGATACAAGGTCCAATCAAGATACCAAAGATAGCTCTACTTCAACTGATACGAAGCTCACTAAACATACCAAAGATGGGGCTTCATCAACTGATGTGAAGCTCTATCAACATACCAAAGATGGAGCATCATTAACTGATGCAAAGCTTGATCAACATACCAAAAATGGGGCTTCATCAACTCATACCAAAGATGAGGCTTCATCAAGTAATACCAAAGAAGGGACTTTATCAACTAATGTCAAAGATGGAGCTTCATCAACTAATGTCAAAAATGGAGCTTCATCAAACGAGGCTTCATTAACTGATGACAAAGATGAGACCTCATCAACCGATGTCAAAAATGGGGCTGTCAAAGATGGAGCTTCATCAACTAATGTCAAAAATGGAGCTTCATCAAACTGTAGTATAGTCATGGTGTAGTATAAGTAGTGAGGAGTAGAGGGCACCACCGCGTAGGGGTGGGATAGATGGATGGCTCTGTGGATTGCTGCGCGGCCCCTATAGGCCTGGGGTGCCTTGGCAGCACTTGGCAGATCCATCTAGAACGCAGAGATAGAGAGGGACGGACGTGCGGTGACAGCTCCCTGTCCACACCAGCCCAGTGAATATTGATTGACGAGTAATACACGACCTACAAGAAAAGAACCTGAGTTGCTTTTTATTAATGGGGACATACCATCCAACAACCCCACAGTGGTGCCTTATGACCAGGATCTTGTAATTAGGTCAGCTCGTTAATCACTGGCTGGTGTGGCTGAGGAAGAGAAGGAAGAGCAAAATAACGGGCAAGACTCGCACGTGGCTCGTGAAGTGTTCAAGTCCTTCGAATAATAAGATGGCTGTCTCGGAATTCATAAAGAAGTGAGTAGGGAACACATTAATTAAGTGCCTAATTAGTGAATGAGAGAGTAAGTGCCAAGTAATTAAAGTGCCAAGTAACCAAAGTACCAAGTAATTAAAGTGCCAAGTAACCAAAGTGCCAAGTAATTAAAGTGCCAAGTAATTAAAGTGCCAAGTAACCAAAGTGCCAAGTAATCAAAGTGCCAAATAACCAAAGTGCTATAAATGACTGAAACTGCCTCAGAAGTCTATTCACATGGAGCTGTACTGTAAATTGGAAATCTAAAGTCTTCTCTCTCTGTTCTATAGTAAAGGGAGGTTGATATGTTTTATGTATAGAAAGTATCGGGTGTGTCCCTGACTGAAGGTCAAACTTCCGTTGTTGTCACACCTCTGTTATCAGAAGCAGACGGCAAGCACCGGGTCAGCTATCTGGATGCCATGGTAACAGTACTAAGGTTACCCAGACCAGGACTGTATTGTAGTAAACACCCAACCACTTTAGCTGTTTGTTTCAAGTAACCTGTATCTTGGATATAACAAGTGACTTAGGACCATTCATTTAAAATTTGGTTTCATTCAATTGTCCAATTAAAGGTGTTATTAGTAGACTGCTGTGCGCTATTTATTATGAGATATTGTAAGTGTGTTATTATAAGGACAATATTGAGAAATTAGTATCGCTTGTTAAGAAGTTGAGTGATAATTATCTAATGGGTAGTACTGATGTATGCAGTGAGATGTGGTATTGGAATTAAATGTTTAAGGGGTTGGATTACTATATAGTGAACTGTAGAGGCCTTTATTCTGTACAAATTGGTCCTAGTTGAGAAGCTCAAAGCTAGCCCTTTCCAGCTGTGTAGACTGGCTAAATAATTCTATTTCACTGAGTAGCTGACTCAATGTTAAAAAGTGTCTCTGCCAGAGGTCAGATCGGGGCCACTACTTCCTCAAACACAGAATGGATATATCACTTGTGTGCTGGTGGTTGTCTTGGCAACCAGTACAAGTTCAGACACTACCATACCAGGGGTAGACTTGAATAGTGCCTTGTTATCTCACTGTGTGTATACATGTATGCATGCTAATTAATTTTGACTTCTATTGCAGGGTTTTATTTATCATTTCTGTCAACTGTGGTTATGTAATTAATAGTCGTTAAGCATATTGGGGCTAATTGACATTAATTAGTGATAATTGGTGTTAAAATCAATAATTGCACAAAATAAGAAAAACGGGTTCAGCTTTTTCATAATTGAGCCTACATGCAAAAGTAAAATGAGATAAAGTAATTATTTATAAAAACTAGGTCAATTAGACCCCAAAAATTTCGGACTCGTCAAGCTCATTTTTCATAATTATTGAATAGTATATCATTCATAGATTACAAATATATATAGCATGGTACACTCTGGCAAAGGATTAAAGTTTAATTGGCACTAACGAGCTGGCAGAGTGGAGCTGTAACGTTTGCCTGCAATCAATGGTGAGTGAAGTTTTATATTAAGGTGATCATCCCAAGCCAATATTTAATAAAGCAGTGGATGATTGCCAAAGTGTGGATAAGCATTGGCGAAGTAACAGAGTCATCTAGTGGCAGAATCTAAAAGTAAGAGTTAGAGTGTAACAAACTCAAGGGGGTGAGTTAGCTGGGTAAGTCTGTTAGTTTGGGTTAGCTGTTTAGTCTGTGTAGAATAGAGATTGGGATGGATGGCGGCCAGCTTGTTCCTGCAGGTCTGGTCAGGCATACAGCTCTGCCATCTAGGAGTCTAGGCTAGAAGTAGGAATAGCCAGAACCTTGGAGCCCTCTGGTGAGTAGCATTAGGGTTGGGTTGATGAAGGTCTCCTGGAACCAAAACTAAAAACACCATAGTACTACTGCCACCACCTGGTAGGAAGGGTATAAACTATAACAGTTGAGACTAGTGGTTCCAGCTTTTGCCACTAGGGGGAGGCTCTGTGTATGATGATGTCAATAGTGGCACTGGTAAGCACTAGGGGTCCTTTGTGTTACCTGGTGTCTGTATGTGAGGCACATAGGCTTAATTAGAGAAGAAGTTAGAGACATTTTTAGAGTAAATAGAGAACAAGAGATGGGACAGGTGACGAGTCAAAGAGTGCAACAAGTTATATGCACTAGTGAAGGCAATGGAGGAACCAACAGAAGGTCCGTGTAACAGTGAGGGTGAAGGCGATGAAGTGGAGACAAAGAAAGAAGACGAAGATGATGGTCTGTTCTTGCACAAGGCGAAGATGGCACTTAACATAAAACATGGAGGCACTGCTGAAGGTACAGGATAGGACCGCTCTTGAACAACTGTGGGAGCAAATGAAGGATCTCATTGCAGAGAAGAATGAGGCATGTGCTCAGCTGAAGGATTTGCAAGAGGAAGTGGCACATCTTCGAGGAGTTAAAGGGATCAGTCATCAAGAAGGCCTGACAATCTTTCGAGATAGAGGTGAAGTAGAAGTAAAGAAACAAGAAGAAGATCAAAAACAAAGGGGGAGTGTGCAGTGGAGGCGCAATTATTGGTGGCGTCCTTTCGGCTTTAGACATGGAAGGAGCTTGTCACGTGCCTCTAGGACAGGCTCCTCTACAGGAAAGTGGCCAGGTGATCGAGTGCATTGGCAAAGGCATGGGTGGCGAGTTGATCCTCGTGCGAGAGGGAGATGGCAAAGAAGCCGCCATCACTGGTCCAATGTTTTTCGGGTGCGGTGTTATAAATGCTGCAAGTTGGGCCACATAAAGAGGCATTGCAAGGGATCAGTAGTGTGCTACACTTGCAGAAGGGAAGGGCACATTGTAAGGGATTGCCCTCATGAGCAAGAGTCCTATGAAAGATCCCAAGAGACCCACAGTTCAAGATCTGAGGAAGGAGAGGCAACAAGTAGTCCTAGGAGTGGGTCGACAGATGTTAACAGCTCTGCGAATAAGATAGAAATAGCAACCAAAGGGGTAGCAACTTTGAGTAAAGCAACAAACAAGAAAAGAGATAGGAAGTTATCCTACAGAACAAAGAAGAGACGAAGCATAGTGGTGTGTTTTTGCTGTATGGCATCTGGGCATATTTCGAGAGACTGTCCTAAGGACAGTATCAACAGCAGATTAAACAACATACCTCACAGTCTGCACATGAGAAGAAGTCAGGAAGAATGGAAAGTGCCTGCACTAGGAAAGAACATTCGTCGTGCTGCATTTGCTGCCTCACCGTCGGGGGAAGACGTTCCTACCGGCGATGATAGTAGTGACTGGAGTGACCGGGACTGTATACCTCTCTCAAGATGGCGAGATACCGGGGATAGTCCTAGTGACTGGAATAGTTCAGAGTGTGTGCCTCTTGCACATCTTGTAGAGCCAGAAGCATAAGTAGTAGGATAGTGAGATATCTATATACATTAGAGGAAGGCATGTGCATTAAATGTTTATATACAGGGCGGGATGATTATCCTATGCTCTGGAATAGTTTATCCCTTGGAAAGACTGAATAGTCTATCCTTGTAAAGCAGCAGTTGAAGAAGGCTGATTAGCTAACTGCATAATATTAAGAGATGAGAGAAGAGAATTAAGAGAAGAGAGAAGAGAATTAAGAGAAGAGAGAAGAGAATATTCATAAGGGTACAATTGAAGAGAGAAGAGAAGAGAATTAAGAGAAGAGAGAAGAGAATATTCATAAGGGTACAATTGAAGAGAGAGAAAATCAAAATGAATCTATTTATCAGACTTGTAGCGATGGGGAGCTGAATAGCTCACTCTGTAGCGCAGTGGATGAAATTCCCAACAAGTCCAATATTATGAGTGGAGTAGAAGGTGAAGAAGAAGTCAAAGAAGTAGAAGTCATGGAGAGTAAGAGAGAAGGAGAGAAAAGAGAAAGTGAGAGTAGAGAGAGAGAGGTGAATCTAATAGGAAATTATGAAATTCGCAACAGTAGGCTGAGAGTCTACTACTGCACCCAATAGAATAGCAGGCTGAGAGCCTACTATTACATACAATAGCACATAGGTGTGTCTGATCAGAGTGTTATCTCTTGCAGACTCCTACTCATCATCGTGTTGTCCGCTGGCGTGCTAGGAATTCGAGCAGAGAGAGAGACCCAGAACATAGAACATGTGTTCTTCAGAGACAAGGCTGAGGTTTATATCACTAGGTCAAGGTGGATCGTTGGCCTAGTCATCGATTTCCAGGCATACGAACGGTATATGGTCTTCACAAACAAAACCTAAGAGGAAACTTTTAGGGTAACCCAGAGAGGAAAACTACATTTCGATGGCTTGTACTTCAGTAGTGCATACAGGAAGGAGGAATTAAGCAGGATCAATGCCACTGTTACAGCAGAGAGAGATACGATGGCCCAGTACTATATCACTCTGAGGTCACAACTTCAAGAGCTCATTATTCTTCAAGAACTACACAATAGAAATTGGCTTGACTTTACAGAGATTCAGAAAATAGGGCACAGTGAACTTGAGGTTATAAGAAATGAAAACAGACAGACAGTAAGGGAGAAAAGATCACTTGCCATTCTGGCAGGTATATTTAGTGGGGTAGCTTTCTATAGGACAGAGCAGTTGAGGTCAGAGGTGAACAATCTGAGAGATAATCAGGAAACAATTAGAACAGTTCTTAAAGAGAGCCTCTCATTGATAAACCTGACTAGACTTGAAGTAAGACAAAATCGCTTGGCGATAAATAAGGTCATAGAAGGCCTAGGAGAACTAGTCGAGGTTGTAAATAAGGCTTTGATACCCATGCAGAGATTTTTAGTTGTCTACCCACAAATCCAGACAAATATAAATAGGGTACGAGATTTGATATCTGCTGAAACAGCTATGATCTCAGAGCTACATAGAAAAATCACTAAATTATCGACAGGCGAATTGTCTCCTACCATTCTTCCAGCTCCTGAACTTATTGAAATTTTGAAGAGAATTGAAGTCGAAATTCCACCCCAGTTAATGTTACCTCAGGACCCAAGAGAGAAACCCTTTTATTATTATACCATTCTTAAAACTAACACTTTGGCATTAGAAGATAAACTTATTGTTGCAATTGATATACCTTTGCTAGATGTATCTAGGAAGTTAAGAGTAAAACAGGCTATTACATTACCTGTACCTTATGAATCGACCAACTTGACGGCTCACTATGATCTTGAATTCGAACATTTCGCTGTGTCAGAGGATGGTAGACAATATGTGGTGTTGTCATTATTAGACCAGTTAAAATGTGGCCAACCGAATATAAATTATTGTAGTCTGACATCAGCAATAGAAGAAACCAATAGACATCGATATTGTACATTGGCATTGTATCAACGGGACAATAGAAGAATAAGAGAATTGTGTTAAGTTAAGGTTACAAACAAGGTAAAATTACCAATAGCTAGATATGTATCAAAAGGTGAATGGCTCGTGGCAACAGATAAATCATTCAATATTAGAAAACTGTGTGTTGGACAAAAGGAAGAAGTGTATCTTAGTGTCGCGCCGCCATATAGTGTTGTCTCTCTGGAAACAGGTTGCCGAGCATTGTCTGATCTATTGGAATTACCCATTTATTTTGAAGAGCGCACAGAATATTCAGTAGCCCGCGAAACTCGAATAACTACACCTCCTAAAAATTTCAAAATGCAGGACATGACTATCTGGAAACCTATTCTTGATAAAGGTTTTAAATTGGAAATTGACATAGAAAAATTAGGACCTGTTGATGATAAATCTATAGAAGACTTGGTAGACCAATTAGATAATATTAAGTATATAGACACTTCATATGTTCCGTATATCGTTATAGCTGTCATAATTGTTGTAATATTGATTATAATAGCCATATTATGCTGTAAAAGACAATGGCTGTTAAGAATGTTGGTAAATAGGATACAAGGGCGACTCAACAACAAACCTGAGGGTCAACAAGGAAGGGCTGATTATGTGGAACTGGGTTGTCTACAGTCACCAGTGCCGAGGCCCAGAGACACTCAATCAATGGCCTCTGTGTATAATGAACATTCATCCTCCAGAGACCCTGAGGTATTGACGAGACAAGGAAGGAGTCTCCCTGTGTCTCCAGAAGTCACACCTCTCGTGATTGCAGAAGCTGAGGCACTCTACCAACCTAAATCTACAACTCCACAACCTCAACCCAAGCGTAGAACTACTCTTACCATGAGGAAGCAGTGACTTAACATTGTATGGCACTAATAACTTGTGTGAGCCTTGTGTTCTCTTTCACTATATGGCACTGATAACTCTCATGTGTTTCCTCTCAGTGGCACTTATTAACAATGGTGATCATGTGTTTCCTCTCAGTGGCACTTATTAACAATAGTGATATTTTGGCACTAAATGACAATATGGCATGTCTAATGTGAACTAATGAGTGTTGCAGGAGAAGAGTACTGGGTTACGTCACGGAAGTACAGCGCACTGTGGACAATGACGATAACAAGCTGCACCAGGGCATGAGTATGCTGTTGTGCGTATATCTGGCGACTATTGAAATATAGGACCCGAAACATGCATGGAAATGCATATCATATGGAACTTTTATTACAGACTATGAACTGAGTGCTATATAGAGAACTTTTATTGCAGAAGAGACATTGAGAGTGGTGTTGAAGATTATGACGATTGTTATAGTGAGAAGTTTATTTTATATGAAGTGGTGGATCCAATATATATTCCAGTATATGACGTCTTATGTATCTATTGCTTGACATACCGCTGATGATGTGACCTAATGGTTCACTATATATATTGAGATTGGTGTGATCTCACTTGTATTATATATGAGTTCACGTGATATGTTAATCCATCCATTATTCAGCTTGAGATGTCATCATATGTCTTGAGGTGACAATATGTGAAATGATGATGTGTTATTCATATCTACTATTGGTAATATGGACACATTTATATTATCAATGTATCAGCGATGAGTTATTATCCACATATCAATCTATTCATTTATTGGTGACGATGATATGTAACGCAAGTTCTTCACATGAAGATATGATCAGTAGGGTTTTGATATGATTTATCATTTTGATGACTGTATACATCGTTATGACAACAAATATTATTGTATATGGTTTGGTGTGGACATGGCTGAGTATAGACGTTTTTAACTGATGTTAAAAACTAGTGGGTAGGGAAGGGGTGTAGTATAGTCATGGTGTAGTATAAGTAGTGAGGAGTAGAGGGCACCACCGCGTAGGGGTGGGATAGATGGATGGCTCTGTGGATTGCTGCGCGGCCCCTATAGGCCTGGGGTGCCTTGGCAGCACTTGGCAGATCCATCTAGAACGCAGAGATAGAGAGGGACGGACGTGCGGTGACAGCTCCCTGTCCACACCAGCCCAGTGAAAATTGATTGACGAGTAATACACGACCTACAAGAAAAGAACCTGAGTTGCTTTTTATTAATGGGGACATACCATCCAACAACCCCACAAAACGAGGCTTCATTAACTGATGACAAAGATGAGACCTCATCAACCGATGTCAAAAATGGGGCTAAATGTGATAACTCTAAGCATAGTGACAACACAAACAGTGGATTTTGTTCGTGTAACTCCAGTGAACATAGTAACAGCACAAACACCGCATTTAGTTCATGCAACTCTGGTGAACCAAGTGACAGTCACACCGGTGAAAGCCACCATGAAACATGTGATAATTGTAAACATAGTATCAGCACAAACATTGGATTTAGTTCATGTAACTCTGGTGAACCAAGTAACAGTCACACCAGTAAAAGCCACCAGGAAAGATGTAACTTTGATGAAGCAAGTGACAGTCTCACCTACGCAGAAGGTGTAGAAGTAAATATAAGCTTGGAGGCTGAAAATGAAGATACATCATCTAGCAAAAATGAAGGAAAAAAACTTGTGTTCCAAAAATTTGACATCAATCTGAGCGAGTCACAAAGTAAGGCTCTATTTAAGAAACCTGTGTTAAGTGTCACGGCATCAGAAATGAGTCCTAACCCAAGAAAAAGGGTAAGATTTTTGCAAGGTATGAAGTTTTCAAATATCATAAGCTATGGGACCCCTACTGCGCAAAGCACTTGCAGAAAAGTGCGACGTAAACTACATTTTGATTCGCTCAGTGTCAGCAATAGTGTCAGCGACAGTGATGATGCAGCCTCATGCTAAATGAGACATTAGTCAGAAACAATGTCAGCAACAGTGTCGGTGACAATGATGATGCAGACTCATACTAAATGAGACGTTAATCGTGTTCAGGTGTAAAACACAGAGTTCAAGTTAAAGTAAAGTGCAATACCAAAAGTTCTCACTCCTATAGCATATATTTGATATCACCACAATGGTTAAAGTTCTTAATTTAAACTAGTTAATACCATATTAATGGTATGCGATGTTTTATGTCAGATTTCATTTCCCTTTAATTGCATTGTTTTTAAAAAAACTAGTAGAAATCCATGTTGGTATAGGTTACCAAGTTTTCACTTTTTTTACTATATATTTGATATCACTCCAATGGGCAAAGTTTTCTACTGAAATTTGTTAATGGTATATGATAAATCATATCAGATTTTAGTTCCCTAAAGCGTACCTAGTTCTGGTGTAAACCACTCCATATCCAAACTGTTCACATAGGTGCTAAGGTCTGATACATTACTGAAACTTGTTAACAGCATCCTAATGGTTTAAAATAAATCATATTAAATTTTAGTTCCCTAAAGCGTACCTAGTTCTTGTGTAAACCAACCCATGTTATCCAAACTGTTGACGTAGGTGCTGAGGTGTAGAACAGTTGTTTTTGGTAGTATGGTATAATCAAAGTTATTGTACACAAGGAATGTAATTGCTAACTCATTTTCTAAATGACAAAGCTAAATATAGCAATATAACATTGTTGATTACTATTCGAGATCTTAATTAAACATAGTATATCAAATTTAAGATTTTTGTCTTTTCTCATAATATTTTATTAGTATAACAAAATTAAAACGTTAAGCTCTAGTATCCAAGAAGGTCTCCTATAAATCACACCTTTTGAATTCAAAATTTTAATTCAAACTTTGAATCCAAAAGGTGTGATTTATAGGAGACCGTCTTAGATACTACTTATAAGACGCGCCTTATACGCGGGAGATTACGGTAAAACAAATGGAATTGAAAATTAATGTGTTTTAGGATGTTTTTACTCCAAAACGTGGACCAAGCGTGGATATCACGTTTCAAATGTGGGGTGTATCAAAACTGACGTCTGAACGTCCAGACCTCTGGATATTTTTATGATTTAGCCCAAATGCGCAGGTATTCCAGTAGGTCCGCAGGTCCATATCCAACGTTACAAATTGTCTCCTAAACTCAGCACTTCCTGTTACGACATTACAAAACACATTCAGCTGAAATTAGCAGAAGAACATTAATATCAGTTGCAATCCTGGTGAATTTAAACAAAGATGGTTGATATCACCAACATTGCCGGTAAGTTGTGGGGTGTCTGATCATGTAGTTGGAAGCCTATGCTATGACATTCAATCACAGGTTAAGAATTAGAGTACAAAGCTAGCAGCGTCTGAGCGATAATTGGAGAAATCTATTTGTAATTGTACAAGTATGTTGTGTCCTCAGCCGGCCCACAGGCAGCTCTAGTTATACAACGGTTTATCGTTTATGCAACCCGTATCAGGCGTGTTACTGTCACTGGGTGTTCAGGGGTCATTGGAGGTTTGTCCTGGACACAAACAGCACGTTGGAGAAAGAAATATGCACCAACAAACGCCCATACGCATGACCTATTAGGCCCTATCACAGATCTAGCTTCAAGTTGGAGACACTTAGTGAGTTAGTCTTGGAGTTGGACGTTGGAGAAAAAAGCTGTCACTACAGTGACAGCGTTTCAATTCAACTGACTGCCATTTGTGTATTGGACGTGAATCAGACGGCCAGGACGAAGAGTATACTACACCACCTGGGCCTGCTACCATATCGCTAGCGGTGTTGCTAGAACCTTGACTAGACTAGTACCGGGTGGTCACCGTGGTGCTGCAGAAACCACTACTAGCCAGCTGCCCACAGTCATAGACTAGACTCAAAACTAAGGAGGGATGGTCATCTGTGTAAGACGATTTGGCTGCATCCTCCTCAGACTGAGTCAAACCACAAAACCAGGAATCTTTAGTTCCACTAGTCACGTCACAAAGACGTACTGCAGAACAATGGCCAGTAAAACACCAAGTACTATAGACTCTGTCGCAGGTATTTTCAATTCAATTTCAATTCAATTCAAACTTAATTTCAGACTTTAGTTGTAGTACCGGTACAAAAGCCCCATATGAGAAAAAGGCACACACAGGCACACTGTATAAAAAGCAGCTTTAATTATTGAATATTGAAATGTATGTACAGTTCTTGATACCAGCATCTCAATATTTGGGAAGTGTACTGGGTATTTGCTTGTTGCTATTAAAGGGAGTGAGGGGGGCGGTTTGAGAGGGGTCAGAATTCCCGCATATTACGATAGGTGAATAGGGTGCTTGCGTGATTTTCAGCCCTTTGGGTGTAAAAGAATTTTGACCCCACGAGACGGAGGGGGGTAGAATCTTTTTCCCGCATCCACGCACAAACCCACCAGCCCCCCCCCCCTATTGACGCCTTATTAAAACTAGCCCACAGCTGGGCTGTATAGAAACGTGTGCATTAAGCATGGAACAATTGAATCTTTACCTCTATACTGCACATAGGGAACTTACGTATAAGCATATTACCCCGTGCGTCTACATTTCTATGTTAATTCTATGGAGAAACCTGTATGAGACGTTTTTATGTCACTTTAACTCAACAAAAAACGATCCTATTGCCAGTTTTGGTTAACAAAGGGTAACAAAAATGTAAACAGCTAAAACTGGCAAGACACTGGCTAGCACTCTATGCCGTCTTTGGTACCGTGATCTTCCGCGTATAAGGCGCACCTCGCGTAAAAGGCGCACCTAGAGTTTTAGAAAATAGTAAAAAAAAAAGGAAAAATTCATAACTTTTGTTCTACTCAATGAATTTTCAAAATTCAAAAAGCTATGTGTTGCTGGAGCCCCTAGGCCCCCCTAGATCCTATTATGACTTAGGGGGGAGTATAAGATATTAAATGAAAGGTCTTGGGGTCCCCCTTCTGGATCCAGTAAGAACTAAAACCTCTCGTACAAGACGCACCTTGTACGCGGAAGATTACGATAGGTGCCTTTGTAAATAACACAGGCAGGTAACACATGTTCGCTAGGTGATGATATCGTTCCCAAAAAACACAATGCTGGTTTCGGTTTGCCTCATGCTTTTCTATGGAAAATTGAAACAAAGAACATACACAACAGACACATGTTCACTTGTTGCACATAGGAGATGGTTGCAAGTGTTGACTAACCCGCCTTTTGCTTGTATGAAATGCCCTGAATGGTGCATGATGGCATAAATGCTTTGTGTGGGTAAGCTGCAAAACAACAACTCAGTCTAAAGAAGAACACAGCAGGCATTTTTTCCATTATTTGTGTTACTTATATCTCTCACTCATCTTTTCCAATTACTCTCCTCTTAATGTCACTTTTTTTTCTACTACTTCACACCTAGATAACCCCTAAGTCACTTGTGACCATTGTCACATGTACACTCTTTACCTTTGCCCCATGGTGAATAGATACAAAACATAAAAATTGGCAGGTGTCTCAGGTTAGATTCTTCAACCATTCAGCCCATTTAGACCCCACAGACTTCAGACGGGTCTCAAAAGGTGACAGGCAGAACAACCCTTTATTTTATGTGAATAACTTCTTCCCATAGAGATAGCATTGCGCGGCCGATCGCCACCCCCCCAGTGGCGTAACGTGTGTCGATCCACCACAGCGGCAGATCCACCACTGCAGCCTCGTTCTGGGTGCATGTAAACATTCAAAATGGCGGACCGGCACTCGTACGGGGAACTACGGTACCAGATTTTGATAATTTCTCCTTATTTAAACCCCCTAAAAACATAAAATATATATAGAACTAAACTCCCCTGGTGTCCTCGGTGGCCGATCCACCCCTCAGGGGGTGGTCTCCCCCTCGTGGTGGATCGGCCACCTCGTACACCACGGTCGTTTAGTTCTATCTATATACCTGACCCTACATTCTTGAACTTTTAACTTGTGTGCACCAGTGGCGGATTCAGCATTTGGAAAAGGATGGGGTGTGCCCCTCATTTAGCCCATGATTTTGGCAAGATTTCAGGCTTAAATCATGAGCCAAATAAACTCTGAACTACAGGGAAAAGGAGGGGCGTGCACCCCCACACCCCCATCTAAATCCGCCACTATCTACTGTAACGTTAGAGCGAACCCGGGGAAGGAAGAGGCAGAGACTAGCCACATATGGTTGTGGGAATAACCCGTATATTATGAACCAAACAGTACAACAAGGGCACCTGAGGCCAAGAGCTTGTATGTTATGTAATAACCCTTCGTCGTTCCTTCAGTCAGGCTCTGCGGGGCGGGCTGGCAGTCTGCACTCGACCAAACACAGAGATAGACTGACTCCCGGCCGCCCCCCAGCGCAATATATAGGCGCTGCGAACGGCGCGCCCCCTAGTGTTGCGGGGACGTACCAGTCTTCCCCGCCGATCCCCGCAACAGCATAGCGCTGTTGCTACACTTTCCCCTCCTCAATTTAACCTTATACATAAAATGTTAAGAGGGAGTGTACCCTGACGTATTTACAGTAACGCGTAACCGGACTCTCTAGGGTAATAATGACATAGATAACAGTGAGTAAATGGCACCCCCCTTTCGTGCCCAACTACCTAGATCGGGGGCTACGTTGAATCCCCCTGGGAGGCACTTAAGGTCCTTCCCGGTCCTTCCCGGTACTCTATGGACACTCTAGAAGAATTACGCAGCTCGGCTGTACTTGATTCTGTTATGTGGAGATCCGTGCTTCTCAAACCCTTAGCATGGGGGAGATTAACAATGTGGTAGAGAGGGAACACTCACCGGAGCTGGAGGATCCTCCTGCGGCGGCTGGCCCTGGGCGACATGCGGCGGCGGGGACTGGGGCAGACGGCGCCAAGTGGTGGTGACGGTATGCGCTATCTCATAGGTATCCTCAGTGATAACCCGCATATTTGTGGAGACGTAAGGAGGCGCCACTGCCCCGTAGTGCGGGCCCAGGTCCCGTGGCGGCACCAGGTACGCAGCGAACCGCTCTAGTGGGTCGGGGGCCCGACCTTGCACATGCCACCAGGGCATGGCCAGGTAGGGGGGAAATGTTGGTGGCCGTTGATCCGAGGGCGCCACCGGTCGGGGGGGGGGAACGGGGGCCCTCCTCCGGCGGCGACTGCGGGGGGGGGTCCGGTGATAGGAGGACCACTGCGCCTGCTGTGGTGCGGTTGCAGTTTGGTGGCCCAAGCCAGGGATTGCCGAGCCCGCTGTCGCGCGGGGCACAGCCGGGGCGGGTCGGGCACCAGAAGTTTCTGGTCGGTGGGCAGCTGTGCCTCCTGACGACTCTGCCGCCGCTGAAGGGGCCACCCGGGAGTGGGGGGCGCTCTCCCTCTGCTGCGCCGTGACCGGTCCACTGTTGGCAGCTTCCGGAGGCGCCCTTGAAGGCTGTCGCCAGTGTGGGCGTTGGCGCGGTGGCCTGACTGGGGACTGCCACTCATCAGGCAGGGGCGGCCCCCCCTCCTCGTCGGACACACAGAGGACATTTGCCGGGGTGCTGTCCCCTACCGCCTCCAGGGCCTCCCTTTCGGCCGGCAAGACAGGTCCCCCAGGCCAAGGGCGGCAGGTGGCTCCCCGCGGGACTGGGGGGAGCGTCTCCGTCACCTCCCTGTGCCTGAACAGTGTAATAGGGCTGACCCGATCCCATACTGAGTTCAGCAGCCTCATCTCTTCCGCGGGGATACTGATGGCCTCGATGCTGTCCGAGGTCTGCGCGCCCGGATCCCCTACCATCTGTGCCGCCAGCAGACCCTCCACTGCCTGCGCGGCCTCCCCATCTAGGTCCCGGGTATGCTCCCTGGTGCCTTCACTCGTTCGCCGGTCACCCGTCTGCCCTGCTGCCTCTGGGTGGACTTCCCCCTCACCGGGCCTGGTATACCCCTCCTCCTCCTCATTCCTAACCATGGAGTCACTATCTCTATCCACTACACTTTCACTCCCCCTCTCCTCCAACTCCGATTCCGACTCAGGGGCCGGTACGGGGATGACCTCCGGGCCACCGGGAAGGAAGGCGTTGGGTGGGAGCACCGCGGGAGGAGGATGCAGCTGTACCACACATTCAGCCCGAGGACCTACTGGCAAGGAGACTTGACTTCCACCGGGCTGGGGAAGTTGCCGTGTGCCAGTGGGAGAGTTCCGTGTCACCGCACCCACTTTGTCCCCTGCCAGTTCACTTTGCCGAGAGGGATGGGGGGCAGGCGTCGCCCCAGTATGGGGCCCCTGGTTGCCCCTCTACGACCTCTGTGGCGAGCTAGGGGTGACCATAGACTGTGCCCCTGGCCGCCTCGACAGGGTGCCCTCCGCTACGGTGGTAGAGGGGGCGGTGGGGGTGCTGACAGGCGGGGACTCCCCTGCCTCCCCCGGGCCGGTGAGCTTTCGCGAGTCGGCCGCGGGGGTACCAGAGGAAATCCCCGAGGCGGGGGGGGGGAGTAGCGAGCGCTGCCTACGTAGTAGGCCCCTCCTCCAGACCTCCCTCCTGCGCCTCCTCCTCCGAGCTACAGAGCACTGGGGTATATTCCACCGGAACCGGGGCGGTGGAGGTGCTGACAGGCAGGGACTCCCCTGCCTCCCCCGGGCCGGTGAGCTTCTGCGAGTCGGCCGCGGGGGTACCAGAGGAAATCCCTGAGGCCGGGGGGGAAGTAGCGAGCGCTGCCTGCGTAGTAGGCCCCTCCTCAAGACCTCCCTCCTGCGCCTCCTCCTCCGAGCTACAGAGCACTGGGGTATGCTCCACCGAAACCGGGGTGGTGCTGGCAGGCTGGGAGAGAGTAGTACGGGCAGCCACAGTAGATGGCTCCACGCTGACTCCTTTGTCTCCCACCTCCTGCCCCTCGTCCGCGCCAAGCATGGAGACCAGTTCCTGCGCAGCAGCGGCCATCTCCTCCCGGCTCCCTCCCTGAGGGATGTAGGAGGCCATAAAAGACCCCATGGTTTCCCGTGTGAGAGGCTCCGGCTTCCCTGTCCTGGCCGGGTCCGGACCCCAAGCCACTAGCATGGGAGTGGACCCCATGGTGGTTGCGGGGACTATCCCCCCACCCTGAGTGGTAGCGGAGAGGGTCCCAGCCTGGCCGGCGTGATGGGGACCCGATGGCAGTGCATGGGACTCAACCTTGGCGGAGGACAACCGGGCCGGGGTCTTAGCCCTGGCCTCCGAGGGGTGCACCCTGGCCTTGACACCATCCTCCGGCGAATGACGGCGCATAAATTCTTATCTGTCGAGGAGGGGCCTCCTTGTTGAGTTCTGGGCCCGGGGGATTTACTGAGGACATCCCTCTTCCTCTTTACGCGGTCCCTTGGCAGGCGGGTGCTGCCTCTGGGTGGACTTCCCCCTCACCGGGCCTGGTATACCCCTCCTCCTCCTCATTCCTAACCATGGAGTCACTATCTCTATCCACTACACCTTCACTCCCCCTCTCCTCCAACTCCGATTCCGACTCAGGGGCCGGTACGGGGATGACCTCCGGGCCACCGGGAAGGAAGGCGTTGGGTGGGAGCACTGCGGGAGGAGGATGCAGCTGTACCACACATTCAGCCCGAGGACCTACTGGCAAGGAGACTTGACTTCCACCGGGCTGGGGAAGTTGCCGTGTGCCAGTGGGAGAGTTCCGTGTCACCGCACCCACTTTGTCCCCTGCCAGGTCACTTTGCCGAGAGGGATGGGGGGCAGGCGTCGCCCCAGTATGGGGCCCCTGGTTGCCCCTCTCCGACCTCTGTGGCGAGCTAGGGGTGACCATAGACTGTGCCCCTGGCCGCCTCGACAGGGTGCCCTCCGCTACGGTGGTAGAGGGGGCGGTGGGGGTGCTGACAGGCGGGGACTCCCCTGCCTCCCCCGGGCCGGTGAGCTTTCGCGAGTCGGCCGCGGGGGTACCAGAGGAAATCCCCGAGGCGGGGGGGGAGTAGCGAGCGCTGCCTGCGTAGTAGGCCCCTCCTCCAGACCTCCCTCCTGCGCCTCCTCCTCCGAGCTACAGAGCACTGGGGTATATTCCACCGGAACCGGGGCGGTGGAGGTGCTGACAGGCAGGGACTCCCCTGCCTCCCCCGGGCCGGTGAGCTCCTGCGAGTCGGCCGCAGGGGTACCAGAGGAAATCCCTGAGGCCGGGGGGGAAGTAGCGAGCGCTGCCTGCGTAGTAGGCCCCTCCTCAAGACCTCCCTCCTGCGCCTCCTCCTCCGAGCTACAGAGCACTGGGGTATGCTCCACCGGAACCGGGGTGGTGCTGGCAGGCTGGGAGAGAGTAGTACGGGCAGCCACAGTAGTTGGCCCCACGCTGACTCCTTTGTCTCCCACCTCCTGCCCCTTGTCCGCGCCGAGCATGGAGACCAATTCCTGAGCAGCAGCGGCCATCTCCTCCCGGCTCCCTCCCTGAGCGATGTAGGAGGCCATAAAAGACCCCATGGTTTCCCGTGTGAGAGGCTCCGGCTTCCCTGTCCTGGCCGGGTCTGGACACCAAGCCACTTGCATGGGAGTGGACCCCATGGTGGTTGCGGGGACTATCCCCCCACCCTGAGTGGTAGCGGAGAGGGTCCCAGCCTGGCCGGCGTGATGGGGACCCGATGGCAGTGCATGGGACTCAACCTTGGCGGAGGACAACCGGGCCGGGGTCTTAGCCCTGGCCTCCGAGGGGTGCACCCTGGCCTTGACACCATCCTCCGGCGAATGACGGCGCACCTTCTTATCCGTCGAGGAGGGGCCTCCTTGTTGAGTTCTGGACCCAGGGGATTTACTGAGGACATCCCTCTTCCTCTTTACGCGGTCCCTTGGCAGGTGGGTGGTGGGTACCTCCAGGACGATGCTGGGTGAGGACCCAAGGTCTACGGGTGTCCCCGAAGACTGATCCCCGACCGCCTTCCTATCGGCACGGTCAGTACTACCGGGCCCTACTGCAGGGGACTGGTGCCCGGTGACCTTTCTCCCGGGGGGAGGGGGCCTCCTGCGAGGGGAAGACAGGGGGACGTCATCATCCCCTGAACTAGAAGAGCTGGAGGGAAGGGTGGGGGATGTCGCCCTACTCCCTCGGTTGGCATCCATCTCCAGCTGGGGGGAAGGACCCTCCGAGGAGGAGGAGGCGCGAGAGGAGGCAGGTCCAGGTCCGGCTGACCTGCTCCTTTCCCTCAGCTGCCCTGCCCTCGGCATCTTTTTGGGATTGCGGACCCAGGGGTGGCAGTCTCCCCCTTCCGCCGAAGTGTGGTGCGCAGGTGGCGCCGCAAGTCCTCCGCCCTGTCACTATCGTGGTCGCACTCCAGTATGGGGCACACCAAACCCATGCGGGGACCCGCACTGTGGGCCCGAGCCATGTGTCGGGTGAGGCCCCCCTTCTTTGCAAAAGTCTGGGCGCACTGGCCACATGGCACCCGGGAGTCGGCCATCACCCCATGCACACAGGTCCTTATGGTTAGCTGAGATGGGCTGCTGTCTGAATGCAGCCTTAACCTCCTTCTATGTGGCAGCGGGGAAGGCTGCAGGGAGGGGGATGACACCTGTCCTGGCAGCGGGGAAGACTGCGGGGAAGTAGAGGACGTTGAAGATGAACGCCCTCTGTCCCACTTGTCTGCCTGTGGGGATGGACACCTGTCTTCCCTGTCTCCCTCTTCTGCACAGACAGGGGAGTTACTCGCTGCAGGCTGTCTTTTCCCCAAGTCTCTTTCTCTTCCGTTCCTTCAAGATGGCGTCGAGCAAGCGGCGGAGAATGTTTTTGTTTGCCGCGTGGCGGGGAGCGGGCTGTTCCGTCTTCCTCCCTGCTGCGCCGCGGCGGAGAATGTTTTTGTTTGCCGCGTGGCGGGGAGCGGGCCGTTCTGTTTTCCTCCCTGCTGCGCCGCGGCGAAGGCGAAGACTGCACTTGTTTTCCGCGTAGCGGGGAGCGAGCCGTTCTGTTTTCCTCCCTGCTGCGCCGCGGCGGAGAATGTCTTTGTTTTCCGCGTGGCGGGGAACGGGCTGCTCCGCCTTCCTCCCTGCTGCGCCGCGGCGAAGACTGCACTTGTTTTCCGCGTAGCGGGTAACGGGCTGTTCCGTCTTCCTCCCTGCTGCGCCGCGGCGGAGAATGTTTTTGTTTGCCGCGTAGCGGGGAGCGGGCCGTTCTGTTTTCCTCCCTGCTGCGCAGCGGCGAAGACTGCACTTGTTTGCCGCGTGGCGGGGAGTGGGCCGTTCTGTTTTCCTCCCTGCTGCGCTGCGGCGAAGGCTGCACTTGTTTTCCGCGTGGCGGGGAACAGGCTGCTCCGCCTTCCTCCCTGCTGCGCCGCGGCGAAGACTGCACTTGTTTGCAGCGTGGCGGGGAGCGGGCTGTTCCGCCTTCCTCCCTGCTGCACCGCAGCGGAGAATGTTTTTGTCTGCCGCGTGGCGGGAAGCGGGCCGTTCTGTTTTCCTCCCTGCTGCGCCGCGGCGAAGACTGCACTTGTTTGCCGCGTGGCGGGGAGCGGGCTGTTCCGCCTTCCTCCTTGCTGCACCGCAGCGGAGAATGTTTTTGTTTGCCGCGTGGCGGGGAACGAGAACGCGGATTTTGTTTGCCTCGTCACTGTTGGAAGAAGGATGTCTCACCTTCCTTCTGCGACTCCACCCCTTCCCTGAGCTTCCTTTAGCCTTCTGGCTAGAGAGGAGACTGGGGCGGGGTGAGGGGAGCCCTTCCCTTTTGCCCCGCTGGAGCCAGCCCAGCAGTCACTCCCTGGACCTGGACGTTGTGGTGAAAGGCTACGTGTTGCACCATGGGGACTGCGGGACCGGCCTCTTCGTGGTGAAAGGCTTCCCCCCATCTTGTAGGACCCCCTCCCCCTCTCCGGGGAGAAGGTCCCCGGCCTCCTCGTCCTTCCCCTGCCTGCCCTTGGCCCTGGCTGAAGAGAAGGTGGCTGTTGCCTTTGCCCCCTCCCCTTTCCCCGGCCTCTCCCCTTCCTACCTCTTTTGCAAGTCCCTCTTCCAGCCTGGGGGGTTCCCCGGCCAGTTGCCTGGTAGCCGACCTTAGGAATGACATAAGATCTTGGAGGAGGTCTTTTTCCAAACATCTTCTCTTCTCCCAGTGGCTCCCCTAACCTCTGCCAGACAGACATTGTCGGCTGCAGACAACGCTGCAGACGCTGTGACGCGAGTGTCCCGTCACCACCGCCTTCCCCGCCCTCCCCGCATTCCCCGCCTTCCCTGCCCCCAGGGAGGTTCCCCGCCGGGGACTCAGCCAAGGAGGTTTCTCCCTGGGGAGGGGAAACAGCAGCGAAAGCGGGTGTCCCCTGCTGGCGGGGAACAATGGAGGTGAAGGCGGGTGACCGAGGACGGGTTTTGGAAACAATCCTGACCATAGCTTCCCCCCCACTCCTCTCCCCTTCCCCGGCTTCCAGGACCGGAGGGACCTGGGGCTCGGCTGCTGGGGGGAGGGGGTTCACGGCAGGGGGAGGGGGAGGGACTACCTTCAAAGAGTCACTATGGACTATCTTTTTGCTGCGCCCCCTTTTTATCTCAAACACCGAACCTGCCACATGGGTAGTTACCTCCCATGGACCCGTCCAAAGGCTCTGCATCTTCGGTGATACCCCTTTATGGCGGATCGGGTGGAGGTAGTAAACGGTGTCCCCTACCTCTATCTTCCTCTCCCGGGCATGTAGATTGTAGTTTCTCTGCTGTCTAGCCACAGAGGTGCCGATGGTGTCCAGAGCCAATATATGTGCACGCTCCATAGAGAATAGTAAGCGGAGTCATGGTCTCCCTCCCTAACATCATCATGTTGGGGGAGACACCGGTGGAGGAGTGCACCGAGGCCCGGTATGCTGCCAATGCAAAGGGTAGCTGCAGGTCCCAGTCAGACTGGTCTTGGGCCACTCCCCCTGTGGAGTGGGGACCTTCATGTGAGGGCATGAAGGAGCAGAATAACTTCATTGGGAGTCCACAAGGAGAAATCTCCTTCCATACTAACAGTGGGCATACCAGATTCGTAAAAGGCGACAAACTTGGGGTTTCTTGTGTCTTGGGGTGAGCATGTGGGCAGCTGGTGTCCATATGCGCGGGCCTGGGCTTACATGCTTGTCTTTTGCCATGGGATTCCCCCTCAGTGAACCACGTCTGAGTGATCAAAGGCCGTGGTTTGTCTGGCCCTGCCTATGGGACCAGGCAAATAAAAGAACACTTGCTATCCTTCGAAAAGAGTAGGGGAATGAAGCCCCGGTAGCGGTTTTCCCCCTCGACCCTCCTCATAGATTCGGTCATTCATCTCATAGATTCGGTCATTCATAGATTCGGTCACTGCTGTGTCGGGCAAGCAGCATATAAATACCTGTCCAAAAAGAAAAGAAAGGACTTAATGTCCGAGAAACCTTGAATGTCTGAGTTCCTCGATGGCCCCCGGACGTAAAACTAAACAAACAAACCGTTGCGGCCAGCAGTGCCTCGATGGTACGGTTGGCCCTTTCCACCAACCCGTCCGACTTGGGGTTGAAGGCACATGTCCTGGTCTGGCGGATCCCCATCAGCGCCACCACCTCCCGGAAAAGACGGCTCTGGAAGTTTCGGCCCTGGTCTGAATGAAGAGAGGCTGGCGGGCCCAGCTGGCAAACCACTGTCTCTACAAAGGCCCTTGCCACCGTGGCTGCTTCTTGGTCTGGGATAGCTACCGCCTCCGCCCACTTTGTCATATAATCTACCATGACTACGATGTACTTGTGGAGACGTGCTGTGGGGGGCAACGGACCCATTACGTCAATGGCCATTCTCTCCAAGGGGAGAGAGACCGGGATGTGCCCCATCCGCGCGCGATGTGGGGCAGGCGGGGGTTTTCTAGCCAGGCACTCCGGGCAGGTGGCCACCCAGTATGTCAGGTCGCGTCGGTGCTCCGGCCAGTACCATCGCTCGGCACATTTCCTTATGGTGCGGGTGACTCCAAAGTGGCCTATGACCCCGCCCCCATGAGACGACTCCCATACCTCCCGACGCCTCTTTTCCGGAACCAGGATTTGAAAGTGTCGGGTGGTGCCGGGTGTAAACCACCACCGTCCCAGGAGGCCTTCCTTTATCTCCAACCGTGGGAGCTGGGATACCAGTGTACGTAGCGGGTAGGATTCCCCCCTCAATTCCTCCGGAGAGGGAGGCGCTTTGTCCTCCACCCACTGGTAGACCCGGCTCAGCAGGGGGTCTTCCTTCTGATCCCTCTGCCACTCCTTGCAGACCTCCTCCACTATGTCCGGGTCAGCGGACGCTCTTCGCTTGAGAGCGCACGCATAAGACGTCGAAGCCCCTGCAACCGAAGCCTCCCCTTCCGACTCTGGGGGGGCCCCCTCATTCCCTCTGCCACATTGCCGGCATGGAATCCGAGAGAGACCGTCCGCATTGCCATGTCGCACAGCCGGTCGGTGTTCCACCGAGAAATCGAAGGTATCCATTATCTGTAACCACCTGCCGATTTTGTCCCTCAGGCTCCCGGAAAGCCATCACCCACTTGAGAGCGGCGTGGTCGGTCCTTATAAGGACGTGCCGCCCCAAGAGGTAATGGCGGAATTTCTTGAGTCCGAAGACCACAGCCAGAAGTTCCCGCCGCGTGACGCAATAATTGCGTTCCGGTTTGGTTATGGTGCGGCTCCCGTAGGAGAGGACTACCTCTCTTTCCTCTTGGACTTGGGAGAGGACGGCCCCCAGTCCCGTGTCCGAGGCATCCGTGTCCAGCACGATGCGTCCCTCCTCCCGGGGGTAACCCAGAATAGGGGACTGTGTGAGAAGCCGTTTCATCTCGCAGAAGGATTTCTGACAATCCTCCCCCCAGTGGAAGCGTTTGCCCTTGTCGGCCATGGTGGACAATGGTTTGGCAAGTGTTGCAAAGTCGGGCAGAAAGGACCGGTAGTATCCTGCCAACCCGAGGAAACTCCGCACCTCTGTGAGGGAGGCGGGTGTGGGCCATTGGCGGACTGATTCTACCTTAGCCGGGTCGGTGGCGATACCCTCCTTGCTGACCACATGGCCAAGAAAGGTGACCTTCCGGCGGGCCAGCCGGCATTTGGAGGGCTTCACCTTAAGTCCCGCACCCTCCAGACGCGTTAGCACCTCCCCCAGCCGGGCCAGGTGGTCCCCGAAAGAACGCGAGAATACCACGATGTCGTCGAGGTAGACCAAGCAGGAATTCCACTGGAGCCCCCGCAAGGCTACCTCCATCAGCCGCTCGAAGATTCCGGGGGCGTTGCACAGCCCAAAAGGCATCACCTTGAACTGGTACAGCCCCCTGTGGGTGGTGAAGGCGGTTTTCTCACGATCCTCCGGGGCCATGGCTACCTGCCAGTAGCCGCTCACCAAATCCATAGTGGAGAACCACTCCGACCCTGCCAGGGTGTCCAAACTGTCGTCAATGCGCGGGAGGGGGTAGGCGTCTTTCACCGTCGCCTTGTTAAGGCGACGGTAATCGACGCAGAACCTCATGGTGCCATCTTTCTTGCGGACCAGCACCACCGGCGAGGCCCAGGGTCCCTCGGCCGGCTCGATCGTCCCTGTTGCTATCATTTTGTCTACTTCTTCGTCCACCAGCGCTCTACGATGAGGCGCTAGGCGACGAGGGGGTTGCTTGATGGGAGGTTGATCGTCTGTCCGTATTCGGTGCTCCACCCAGGTGGCTCGGCCGATATCCCCCGGCTCTAGCTGGAAAGCCTCCGCGTGTCGGCGGATCAGGGCAGCCAGTTGTTCCTTCTCCTCCCCCCTTGCTTCCGCCCTGAGGCTCTCCACCACCGCGTCCACTCTGGGATCCGCCGGGCTGACGACACGGCATCTTTGATCCTGGCCAAGTTCCGTCGTCAGGGGGATCCCCCACCTCTTCTACCGTGGCCAGCTCCATGTCCCGGTAGAGGATAACAGGGTCCTGCCCCGGGTTAAACACTCGTAGAGGAGCATGGCCCTTCGTCGGGTCTATTAACCCCCTCCCGACTAGGACGCCTCTCTTGTTCTCCTTCTCTCGAATGCCCTCCACTAGTCCAAGACGATCACTCTCCCAGTGACCGACCACATACCCCTCGACTACGGATTCTGTCCCGGGGGCGAGCACAGCGGTCCTGCTGCTCACTATACGGCAGGAGACACTGGCAATGGGGGGAATCCCAACCCCCCTCCGTACCAATAGGCGCTCCCCAGCCAGGTCCACCATTAATTTGGCTTCCCTCAAAAAGGTTGACCCTATGATAGCCTCAGACGGGATGTCCGCTATCTGGAATACGACTGGCCACGCCTCCTCGCCAAAGACCAGTGCCGTATCCAACCGACCACTCAGTTGGAGAGGACGTCCTTCCACCGAGAAGACCCGCTCCTGGGAGGGGGGGAGCTCCCTCTCCCCCCCACAGCGGCGCCACCAGGCCAGGGACAGTAGGTTGACCGTCGCGCCCGTGTCCACCAAACACTGCGCCGCCCGGCCCTCTATACTTCCCTCCACTAGTAGACCCGCCCCACCTAGCTCTAGTCTTCCTCGGATTTCCTTGTCCCTCTCTTCCATCTTATTCCCGGTCCTGTCTGGGGAGGTAGGCAGGACCGGTTTTAGTTTCCCGACGGTTCCGGTGCAGAGGTCTGAGACTCCCCAGCAGACGGTTTTCCTTTCAGATCCGGGCACTCCCGCTTGAAGTGGCCCTCCCTACCGCAGTGATAGCATCCCGAACCCTGTTGATTACGCGAACGCCCACCTCTCTGCGTAGCCGAGGCGCCCATCTTCTGCAGGCGGGCATCCGTGCGTGCCATCCTCTCCTCCATGGACTGCCGCAAGGAGGCCACTTCCTCCGCCACTGTCGAAGCAGTGGCCCGGGCCACGGCAGCAGGTTTGTGAGCTGTTCCCGACTTCAGGCAAGCCTCCGCGTGGAGGGCCACTTGGACGGCATCCTGCAGCCTATCGGGGTCGGCCTGATACACCCAGTTACGGACCGTTTCGTCGGTGAGACTCTCTATGAAGTGATCACGTGACATTACGTCCACTGTAGCTGGGTCTGCTCGGGGGTACGCCAATCGCATGTAGCGCTGGATGTCTTCCGCGTGAGCCTGAAGACAGGCGCCCTGGGCCCGCACCATGCTACGCAGCTTGGCCTTGTAAACCGCACTCTGGTTGGGTGGCAAGAATCGGTTCATGAGCGCCGTGCGGAGGTTCTCGTACCCCGTATGCGCTCCCGGGTCAATGCCGCTCAACAGCCTCCGCGCGAGGCCTGTGAGGCTTAAGCCAAGGAAAACACCGGCTTCCTGGCTGGACCACCCATTCGCCCACCTGCACAGGTCGAAATGAGAGAGATATTCTGGCAAGTGACCTGTGCCGTCGTATTTGCCCGGCATGAAGATTGGTTTCGCCATCTTCTCCCTGGGGGCCCACTCCTGCCTCGGGTCCCCTGCTCCCCCACCCGGGAGCGGGGTTGATGGCGCCGGGGATCCAGCCATGCTGCCTCTCGCCCTGTCCAGGAGCATCCGGGTACCACCCCCTACTCCTGAGACGTCGCCTTCCGCCCTAGAGGGGACCCATGCCTGCACCCACGGGGCGGGAGCCGGGCCATGCTCTTCTGCTGCTCTGATGCTCGGAAGGTCCCCTCCCCCTCTCCCTAAGGGGTGATGGGTCTGAAGGGTTGGAGGCCTGGTTGCCCCTCCAGACCCGGCCCTCGGACCCGGACCGGCCCAACCGGGTAACCTTCTGCTCGAGCTGTAGCGAGCCTCTCCTCCGGCAGGTCCACCATTAATTTGGCTTCCCTCAAAAAGGTTGACCCTATGATAGCCTCAGACGGGATGTCCGCTATCTGGAATACGACTGGCCACGCCTCCTCGCCAAAGACCAGTGCCGTATCCAACCGACCACTCAGTTGGAGAGGACGTCCTTCCACCGAGAAGACCCGCTCCTGGGAGGGGGGGAGCTCCCTCTCCCCCCCACAGCGGCGCCACCAGGCCAGGGACAGTAGGTTGACCGTCGCGCCCGTGTCCACCAAACACTGCGCCGCCCGGCCCTCTATACTTCCCTCCACTAGTAGACCCGCCCCACCTAGCTCTAGTCTTCCTCGGATTTCCTTGTCCCTCTCTTCCATCTTATTCCCGGTCCTGTCTGGGGAGGTAGGCAGGACCGGTTTTAGTTTCCCGACGGTTCCGGTGCAGAGGTCTGAGACTCCCCAGCAGACGGTTTTCCTTTCAGATCCGGGCACTCCCGCTTGAAGTGGCCCTCCCTACCGCAGTGATAGCATCCCGAACCCTGTTGATTACGCGAACGCCCACCTCTCTGCGTAGCCGAGGCGCCCATCTTCTGCAGGCGGGCATCCGTGCGTGCCATCCTCTCCTCCATGAACTGCCGCAAGGAGGCCACTTCCTCCGCCACTGTCGAAGCAGTGGCCCGGGCCACGGCAGCAGGTTTGTGAGCTGTTCCCGACTTCAGGCAAGCCTCCGCGTGGAGGGCCACTTGGACGGCATCCTGCAGCCTATCGGGGTCGGCCTGATACACCCAGTTACGAACCGTTTCGTCGGTGAGACTCTCTATGAAGTGATCACGTGACATTACGTCCACTGTAGCTGGGTCTGCTCGGGGGTACGCCAATCGCATGTAGCGCTGGATGTCTTCCGCGTGAGCCTGAAGACAGGCGCCCTGGGCCCGCACCATGCTACGCAGCTTGGCCTTGTAAACCGCACTCTGGTTGGGTGGCAAGAATCGGTTCATGAGCGCCGTGCGGAGGTTCTCGTACCCCGTATGCGCTCCCGGGTCAATGCCGCTCAACAGCCTCCGCGCGAGGCCTGTGAGGCTTAAGCCAAGGAAAACACCGGCTTCCTGGCTGGACCACCCATTCGCCCACCTGCACAGGTCGAAATGAGAGAGATATTCTGGCAAGTGACCTGTGCCGTCGTATTTGCCCGGCATGAAGATTGGTTTCGCCATCTTCTCCCTGGGGGCCCACTCCTGCCTCGGGTCCCCTGCTCCCCCACCCGGGAGCGGGGTTGATGGCGCCGGGGATCCAGCCATGCTGCCTCTCGCCCTGTCCAGGAGCATCCGGGTACCACCCCCTACTCCTGAGACGTCGCCTTCCGCCCTAGAGGGGACCCATGCCTGCACCCACGGGGCGGGAGCCGGGCCATGCTCTTCTGCTGCTCTGATGCTCGGAAGGTCCCCTCCCCCTCTCCCTAAGGGGTGATGGGTCTGAAGGGTTGGAGGCCTGGTTGCCCCTCCAGACCCGGCCCTCGGACCCGGACCGGCCCAACCGGGTAACCTTCTGCTCGAGCTGTAGCGAGCCTCTCCTCCGGCAGGTCCACCATTAATTTGGCTTCCCTCAAAAAGGTTGACCCTATGATAGCCTCAGACGGGATGTCCGCTATCTGGAATACGACTGGCCACGCCTCCTCGCCAAAGACCAGTGCCGTATCCAACCGACCACTCAGTTGGAGAGGACGTCCTTCCACCGAGAAGACCCGCTCCTGGGAGGGGGGGAGCTCCCTCTCCCCCCCACAGCGGCGCCACCAGGCCAGGGACAGTAGGTTGACCGTCGCGCCCGTGTCCACCAAACACTGCGCCGCCCGGCCCTCTATACTTCCCTCCACTAGTAGACCCGCCCCACCTAGCTCTAGTCTTCCTCGGATTTCCTTGTCCCTCTCTTCCATCTTATTCCCGGTCCTGTCTGGGGAGGTAGGCAGGACCGGTTTTAGTTTCCCGACGGTTCCGGTGCAGAGGTCTGAGACTCCCCAGCAGACGGTTTTCCTTTCAGATCCGGGCACTCCCGCTTGAAGTGGCCCTCCCTACCGCAGTGATAGCATCCCGAACCCTGTTGATTACGCGAACGCCCACCTCTCTGCGTAGCCGAGGCGCCCATCTTCTGCAGGCGGGCATCCGTGCGTGCCATCCTCTCCTCCATGGACTGCCGCAAGGAGGCCACTTCCTCCGCCACTGTCGAAGCAGTGGCCCGGGCCACGGCAGCAGGTTTGTGAGCTGTTCCCGACTTCAGGCAAGCCTCCGCGTGGAGGGCCACTTGGACGGCATCCTGCAGCCTATCGGGGTCGGCCTGATACACCCAGTTACGGACCGTTTCGTCGGTGAGACTCTCTATGAAGTGATCACGTGACATTACGTCCACTGTAGCTGGGTCTGCTCGGGGGTACGCCAATCGCATGTAGCGCTGGATGTCTTCCGCGTGAGCCTGAAGACAGGCGCCCTGGGCCCGCACCATGCTACGCAGCTTGGCCTTGTAAACCGCACTCTGGTTGGGTGGCAAGAATCGGTTCATGAGCGCCGTGCGGAGGTTCTCGTACCCCGTATGCGCTCCCGGGTCAATGCCGCTCAACAGCCTCCGCGCGAGGCCTGTGAGGCTTAAGCCAAGGAAAACACCGGCTTCCTGGCTGGACCACCCATTCGCCCACCTGCACAGGTCGAAATGAGAGAGATATTCTGGCAAGTGACCTGTGCCGTCGTATTTGCCCGGCATGAAGATTGGTTTCGCCATCTTCTCCCTGGGGGCCCACTCCTGCCTCGGGTCCCCTGCTCCCCCACCCGGGAGCGGGGTTGATGGCGCTGGGGATCCAGCCATGCTGCCTCTCGCCCTGTCCAGGAGCATCCGGGTACCACCCCCTACTCCTGAGACGTCGCCTTCCGCCCTAGAGGGGACCCATGCCTGCACCCACGGGGCGGGAGCCGGGCCATGCTCTTCTGCTGCTCTGATGCTCGGAAGGTCCCCTCCCCCTCTCCCTAAGGGGTGATGGGTCTGAAGGGTTGGAGGCCTGGTTGCCCCTCCAGACCCGGCCCTCGGACCCGGACCGGCCCAACCGGGTAACCTTCTGCTCGAGCTGTAGCGAGCCTCTCCTCCGGCAGGGGATTATACTCCAGGGGAAGTGGGCGTGCCTGCCTCTCTGGTGGGGGCAGTGGCCATGAAGGGGGAGGGGTCGCACGCGGAGCTTGCCCTGCCCCCATATGGCCATTGGCTTCTGCCCTCCCTTCCTGCTGGGGAGCCATGTGATAAGGCTCCCTCTCTTCCCATCTCTGTGACCAGTCAACGTGGGGGGTCAGAACCCCATCCGTGGGGACCGGGAGAGAGGGGGTGGGCGAAGCCTGTACCCCCACGCTAGGTACCAGCTGTCCCCATGGGGACGCGGACCAGGATGAGCCCGGGAAAGCAGTGACCGACCCTCCTGCCCCCCTGCCCTGGAGCCCAGGGGGTGGTCCCGGAGGTAGCTGGATCGCAGCGTCACTCTTTCTCCCCATATAAACGGGGTCCTCCAGGAGCGATCCCCTTACTTGATTGTAGTCCAGCAAGCCTGAGGGTGCAGGGGGCGCGGTCGTCATCGCTGGAACACTCTGAGGTGTCCCGAGGATGGGTCTCCGTCCGCTCTCAGGTGATCCACCCTCCCTGCTCCAACGAGCAGAGGGTACCAGATCATGTGCCCTCCCAGGCACCCTGTGAGGATGGCCCTCCTGTGCCTCCCTCCCTTCCCCCGCTGCTGCCGCTGCCCCGGCTAGCGATCCTGCGGGGTCAGCGGGGATTGCGGGGTCGGCGGGGATTGTGGGGATGGTGGGGAACCCAGTGTCTCCTGGCCTGACCCGTAAGAAGACCTCCTCTGCCTCCACCAATGTCCCCCGCACCCCTGCCATCATCTCTTGCCTTTCTTCTGGAGACAACTCCACTGTGCTTGCTCGAGAGCTCATCTTTATCTTGCAGCTATTCTCACAATATTACTTCTCCCCTACCTTCGCGGGGCTTGTTCTCTAGTTACCGCTGTCACCACTGTAACGTTAGAGCGAACCCGGGGAAGTAAGAGGCAGAGACTAGCCACGTATGGTTGTGGGAATAACCCGTATATTATGAACCAAACAGTACAACAAGGACACCTGAGGCCAAGAGCTTGTATGTTATGTAATAACCCTTCGTCGTTCCTTCAGTCAGGCTCTGCGGGGAGGGCTGGCAGTCTGCACTCGACCAAACACAGAGATAGACTGACTCCCGGCCGCCCCCGCAGCGCAATATATAGGCGCTGCGAATGGCGCGCCCCCTAGTGGTGCGGGGACGTACCAACCTTCCCCGCCGATCCCCGCAACAGCATAGCGCTGTCGCTACACTACTATCCCATACACCAGGTCGTCCAGGCACTCCAGTATTGAGTTGTCGCTCATGAAACAGCACCGGGTGACATGACATACCAACAGATTATCATTGATTAAGTTGTACAATGTTTTTATATGACAGAATACATTTTATCGCAGCAGGCTTGCGTGATGATTTGAAGTAGGAGTTTAACGATACTATCTGAGAAAGTTTTCTGTTTTAATTACTGAACACAGACACAAACTTGTATAATGATTCTGTGAAATCCAGCACATAAGCAGTCATCGTGACTTATATATAGACCATATCAGGGGCTACTGCAGCCTATAGAACCACACTGAGCTCAGGGTGCGCCTTATATAGACCATATCAGGGGCTACTGCAGCCTATAGAACCACACTGATCTCAGGGTGCCCCTTATATAGACCATATCAGGGTGCTACTGCAGCCTATAGAACCACACTGATCTCAGGGTGCGGCTTATATAGACCATATCAGGGGGCTACTGCAGCCTATAGAACCACACTGATCTCAGGGTGCCCCTTATATAGACCATATCAGGGTGCTACTGCAGCCTATAGAACCACACTGATCTCAGGGTGCCCCTTATATAGACCATATCAGGGGGCTACTGCAGCCTATAGAACCACACTGATCTCAGGGTGCACCTTATATAGACCATATCAGGGGGTGCTACTGCAGCCTATAGAACCACACTGATCTCAGGGTGCGCCTTATATAGACCATATCAGGGGGCTACTGCAGCCTATAGAACCACACTGATCTCAGGGTGCACCTTATATAGACCATATCAGGGGGCTACTGCAGCCTATAGAACCACACTGATCTCAGGGTGCACCTTATATAGACCATATCAGGGCTGTTACTGCAGCCTATAGAACCACACTGATCTCAGGGTGCGGCTTATATAGACCATATCAGGGGGCTACTGCAGCCTATAGAACCACACGGATATCAGTGTGCACCTTATATAGACCATATCAGGGGGCTACTGCAGCCTATAGAACCACACTGATCTCAGGGTGCACCTTATATAGACCATATCAGGGGCTACTGCAGCCTATAGAACCACACTGATCTCAGGGTGCACCTTATATAGACCATATCAGGGGTGCTACTGCAGCCTATAGAACCACACTTATCTCAGGGTGCACCTTATATAGACCATATCAGGGGTTACTGCAGCCTATAGAACCACACTTATCTCAGGGTGCACCTTATATAGACCATATCAGGGGTGCTACTGCAGCCTATAGAACCACACTTATCTCAGGGTGCACCTTATATAGACCATATCAGGGGTTACTGCAGCCTATAGAACCACACTGATCTCAGGGTGTGGCTTATATAGACCATATCAGGGGTGCTACTGCAGCCTATAGAACCACACTGATCTCAGGGTGCGCCTTATATAGACCATATCAGGGGTGCTACTGCAGCCTATAGAACCACACTGATCTCAGGGTGCGCCTTATATAGACCATATCAGGGGGCTACTGTAGCCTATAGAACCCCACTGATCTCAGGGTGCGGCTTATATAGACCATATCAGGGGGGCTACTGCAGCCTATAGAACCACACTGATCTCAGGGTGCACCTTATATAGACCATATCAGGGGGCTACTGCAGCCTATAGAACCACATTGATCTCAGGGTGCACCTTATATAGACCATATCAGGGGGCTACTGCAGCCTATAGAACCACACTGATCTCAGGGTGCACCTTATATAGACCATATCAGGGTGCTACTGCAGCCTATAGAACCACACTGATCTCAGGGTTTGGCTTATATAGACCATATCAGGGGGCTACTGCAGCCTATAGAACCATACTGATCTCAGGGTGCGGCTTATATAGACCATATCAGGGTGGGGACCGGGAGAGAGGGGGTGGGCGAAGCCTGTACCCCCACGCTAGGTACCAGCTGTCCCCATGGGGACGCGGACCAGGATGAGCCCGGGAAAGCAGTGACCGACCCTCCTGCCCCCCTGCCCTGGAGCCCAGGGGGTGGTCCCGGAGGTAGCTGGATCGCAGCGTCACTCTTTCTCCCCATATAAACGGGGTCCTCCAGGAGCGATCCCCTTACTTGATTGTAGTCCAGCAAGCCTGAGGGTGCAGGGGGCGCGGTCGTCATCGCTGGAACACTCTGAGGTGTCCCGAGGATGGGTCTCCGTCCGCTCTCAGGTGATCCACCCTCCCTGCTCCAACGAGCAGAGGGTACCAGATCATGTGCCCTCCCAGGCACCCTGTGAGGATGGCCCTCCTGTGCCTCCCTCCCTTCCCCCGCTGCTGCCGCTGCCCCGGCTAGCGATCCTGCGGGGTCAGCGGGGATTGCGGGGTCGGCGGGGATTGCGGGGATGGTGGGGAACCCAGTGTCTCCTGGCCTGACCCGTAAGAAGACCTCCTCTGCCTCCACCAATGTCCCCCGCACCCCTGCCATCATCTCTTGCCTTTCTTCTGGAGACAACTCCACTGTGCTTGCTCGAGAGCTCATCTTTATCTTGCAGCTATTCTCACAATATTACTTCTCCCCTACCTTCGCGGGGCTTGTTCTCTAGTTACCGCTGTCACCACTGTAACGTTAGAGCGAACCCGGGGAAGTAAGAGGCAGAGACTAGCCACGTATGGTTGTGGGAATAACCCGTATATTATGAACCAAACAGTACAACAAGGACACCTGAGGCCAAGAGCTTGTATGTTATGTAATAACCCTTCGTCGTTCCTTCAGTCAGGCTCTGCGGGGAGGGCTGGCAGTCTGCACTCGACCAAACACAGAGATAGACTGACTCCCGGCCGCCCCCGCAGCGCAATATATAGGCGCTGCGAATGGCGCGCCCCCTAGTGGTGCGGGGACGTACCAACCTTCCCCGCCGATCCCCGCAACAGCATAGCGCTGTCGCTACACTACTATCCCATACACCAGGTCGTCCAGGCACTCCAGTATTGAGTTGTCGCTCATGAAACAGCACCGGGTGACATGACATACCAACAGATTATCATTGATTAAGTTGTACAATGTTTTTATATGACAGAATACATTTTATCGCAGCAGGCTTGCGTGATGATTTGAAGTAGGAGTTTAACGATACTATCTGAGAAAGTTTTCTGTTTTAATTACTGAACACAGACACAAACTTGTATAATGATTCTGTGAAATCCAGCACATAAGCAGTCATCGTGACTTATATATAGACCATATCAGGGGCTACTGCAGCCTATAGAACCACACTGAGCTCAGGGTGCGCCTTATATAGACCATATCAGGGGCTACTGCAGCCTATAGAACCACACTGATCTCAGGGTGCCCCTTATATAGACCATATCAGGGGGCTACTGCAGCCTATAGAACCACACGGATCTCAGTGTGCACCTTATATAGACCATATCAGGGGGCTACTGCAGCCTATAGAACCACACTGATCTCAGGGTGCACCTTATATAGACCATATCAGGGGCTACTGCAGCCTATAGAACCACACTGATCTCAGGGTGCACCTTATATAGACCATATCAGGGGTGCTACTGCAGCCTATAGAACCACACTTATCTCAGGGTGCACCTTATATAGACCATATCAGGGGTGCTACTGCAGCCTATAGAACCACACTTATCTCAGGGTGCACCTTATATAGACCATATCAGGGGTTACTGCAGCCTATAGAACCACACTGATCTCAGGGTGTGGCTTATATAGACCATATCAGGGGTGCTACTGCAGCCTATA
The DNA here is from genome assembly GCA_949317995.1 of Acholoe squamosa. Classification (NCBI taxonomy): domain Eukaryota; kingdom Metazoa; phylum Annelida; class Polychaeta; order Phyllodocida; family Polynoidae; genus Acholoe; species Acholoe squamosa. Next base: position 76,858,548 of record OX439045.1, on the reverse strand, counting down.
GAACCACACTGATCTCAGGGTGCGCCTTATATAGACCATATCAGGGGTGCTACTGCAGCCTATAGAACCACACTGATCTCAGGGTGCGCCTTATATAGACCATATCAGGGGGCTACTGTAGCCTATAGAACCCCACTGATCTCAGGGTGCGGCTTATATAGACCATATCAGGGGGGCTACTGCAGCCTATAGAACCACACTGATCTCAGGGTGCACCTTATATAGACCATATCAGGGGGCTACTGCAGCCTATAGAACCACACTGATCTCAGGGTGCACCTTATATAGACCATATCAGGGGGCTACTGCAGCCTATAGAACCACACTGATCTCAGGGTGCACCTTATATAGACCATATCAGGGTGCTACTGCAGCCTATAGAACCACACTGATCTCAGGGTGTGGCTTATATAGACCATATCAGGGGGCTACTGCAGCCTATAGAACCACACTGATCTCAGGGTGCGCCTTATATAGACCATATCAGGGTGCTACTGCAGCCTATAGAACCACACTGATCTCAGGGTGCGCATTATATAGACCATATCAGGGGGCTACTGCAGCCTATAGAACCACACTGATCTCAGGGTGCACCTTATATAGACCATATCAGGGGTGCTACTGCAGCCTATAGAACCACACTGATCTCAGGGTGTGGCTTATATAGACCATATCAGGGGGGCTACTGCAGCCTATAGAACCACACTGATCTCAGGGTGCGGCTTATATAGACCATATCAGGGGTGCTACTGCAGCCTATAGAACCACACTGATCTCAGGGTGCACCTTATATAGACCATATCAGGGGGCTACTGCAGCCTATAGAACCACACTGATCTCAGGGTGCCCCTTATATAGACCATATCAGGGTGCTACTGCAGCCTATAGAACCACACTGATCTCAGGGTGTGGCTTATATAGACCATATCAGGGGTGCTACTGCAGCCTATAGAACCACACTGATCTCAGGGTGCGCCTTATATAGACCATATCAGGGGGCTACTGTAGCCTATAGAACCCCACTGATCTCAGGGTGCGGCTTATATAGACCATATCAGGGGGGCTACTGCAGCCTATAGAACCACACTGATCTCAGGGTGCACCTTATATAGACCATATCAGGGGGCTACTGCAGCCTATAGAACCACACTGATCTCAGGGTGCACCTTATATAGACCATATCAGGGGGCTACTGCAGCCTATAGAACCACACTGATCTCAGGGTGCACCTTATATAGACCATATCAGGGTGCTACTGCAGCCTATAGAACCACACTGATCTCAGGGTGTGGCTTATATAGACCATATCAGGGGGCTACTGCAGCCTATAGAACCACACTGATCTCAGGGTGCGCCTTATATAGACCATATCAGGGTGCTACTGCAGCCTATAGAACCACACTGATCTCAGGGTGCGCATTATATAGACCATATCAGGGGGCTACTGCAGCCTATAGAACCACACTGATCTCAGGGTGCACCTTATATAGACCATATCAGGGGTGCTACTGCAGCCTATAGAACCACACTGATCTCAGGGTGTGGCTTATATAGACCATATCAGGGGGGCTACTGCAGCCTATAGAACCACACTGATCTCAGGGTGCGGCTTATATAGACCATATCAGGGGTGCTACTGCAGCCTATAGAACCACACTGATCTCAGGGTGCACCTTATATAGACCATATCAGGGGGCTACTGCAGCCTATAGAACCACACTGATCTCAGGGTGCCCCTTATATAGACCATATCAGGGTGCTACTGCAGCCTATAGAACCACACTGATCTCAGGGTGTGGCTTATATAGACCATATCAGGGGTGCTACTGCAGCCTATAGAACCACACTGATCTCAGGGTGCCCCTTATATAGACCATATCAGGGTGCTACTGCAGCCTATAGAACCACACTGATCTCAGGGTGCGGCTTATATAGACCATATCAGGGGGCTACTGCAGCCTATAGAACCACACTGATCTCAGGGTGCCCCTTATATAGACCATATCAGGGAGCTACTGCAGCCTATAGAACCACACTGATCTCAGGGTGCACCTTATATAGACCATATCAGGGGGTGCTACTGCAGCCTATAGAACCACACTGATCTCAGGGTGCGCCTTATATAGACCATATCAGGGGGCTACTGCAGCCTATAGAACCACACTGATCTCAGGGTGCACCTTATATAGACCATATCAGGGGGCTACTGCAGCCTATAGAACCACACTGATCTCAGGGTGCACCTTATATAGACCATATCAGGGCTGTTACTGCAGCCTATAGAACCACACTGATCTCAGGGTGCGGCTTATATAGACCATATCAGGGGGCTACTGCAGCCTATAGAACCACACTGATCTCAGGGTGTGGCTTATATAGACCATATCAGGGGTGCTACTGCAGCCTATAGAACCACACTGATCTCAGGGTGCGCCTTATATAGACCATATCAGGGGTGCTACTGCAGCCTATAGAACCACACTGATCTCAGGGTGCGCCTTATATAGACCATATCAGGGGGCTACTGTAGCCTATAGAACCCCACTGATCTCAGGGTGCGGCTTATATAGACCATATCAGGGGGGCTACTGCAGCCTATAGAACCACACTGATCTCAGGGTGCACCTTATATAGACCATATCAGGGGGCTACTGCAGCCTATAGAACCACACTGATCTCAGGGTGCACCTTATATAGACCATATCAGGGGGCTACTGCAGCCTATAGAACCACACTGATCTCAGGGTGCACCTTATATAGACCATATCAGGGTGCTACTGCAGCCTATAGAACCACACTGATCTCAGGGTGTGGCTTATATAGACCATATCAGGGGGCTACTGCAGCCTATAGAACCACACTGATCTCAGGGTGCGCCTTATATAGACCATATCAGGGTGCTACTGCAGCCTATAGAACCACACTGATCTCAGGGTGCGCATTATACAGACCATATCAGGGGGCTACTGCAGCCTATAGAACCACACTGATCTCAGGGTGCACCTTATATAGACCATATCAGGGGTGCTACTGCAGCCTATAGAACCACACTGATCTCAGGGTGCACCTTATATAGAGCATATCAGGGGCTACTGCAGCCTATAGAACCACACTGATCTCAGGGTGCACCTTATATAGACCATATCAGGGTGCTACTGCAGCCTATAGAACCACACTGATCTCAGGGTGCGCCTTATATAGACCATATCAGGGGTGCTACTGCAGCCTATAGAACCACACTGATCTCAGGGTGCACCTTATATAGAGCACATCAGGGGCTACTGCAGCCTATAGAACCACACTGATCTCAGGGTGCACCTTATATAGACCATATCAGGGGTGCTACTGCAGCCTATAGAACCACACTGATCTCATGGTGCGCCTTATATAGACCATATCAGGGGGGCTACTGCAGCCTATAGAACCACACTGATCTCAGGGTGCGGCTTATATAGACCATATCAGGGGTGCTACTGCAGCCTATAGAACCACACTGATCGCAGGGTGCACCTTATATAGACCATATCAGGGGGCTACTGCAGCCTATAGAACCCCACTGATCTCAGGGTGCGCCTTATATAGACCATATCAGGGGGGCTACTGCAGCCTATAGAACCACACTGATCTCAGGGTGCGGCTTATATAGACCATATCAGGGGTGCTACTGCAGCCTATAGAACCACACTGATCTCAGGGTGCACCTTATATAGACCATATCAGGGGGCTACTGCAGCCTATAGAACCCCACTGATCTCAGGGTGCACCTTATATAGACCATATCAGGGGGGCTACTGCAGCCTATAGAACCACACTGATCTCAGGGTGCACCTTATATAGACCATATCAGGGGGGCTACTGCAGCCTATAGAACTACACTGATCTCAGGGTACCCCTTATATAGACCATAATAGGGGGCTACTGCAGCCTATAGAACCACACTGATCTCAGGGTGCACCTTATATAGACCATATCAGGGGGCTACTGCAGCCTATAGAACCCCACTGATCTCAGGGTGCACCTTATATAGACCATATCAGGGGGGGCTACTGCAGCCTATAGAACCACACTGATCTCAGGGTGCACCTTATATAGACCATATCAGGGTGCTACTGCAGCCTATAGAACCACACTGATCTCAGGGTGTGGCTTATATAGACCATATCAGGGTGCTACTGCAGCCTATAGAACCACACTGATCTCAGGGTGCGGCTTATATAGACCATATCAGGGGGCTACTGTAGCCTATAGAACCACACTGATCTCAGGGTGCACCTTATATAGACCATATCAGGGGGGCTACTGCAGCCTATAGAACCACACTGATCTCAGGGTGCACCTTATATAGACCATATCAGGGGGCTACTGCAGCCTATAGAAGCACACTGATCTCAGGGTGCGGCTTATATAGACCATATCAGGGATGCTACTGCAGCCTATAGAACCACACTGATCTCAGGGTGCACCTTATATAGACCATATCAGGGTGCTACTGCAGCCTATAGAACCACACTGATCTGAGGGTGTGGCTTATATAGACCATATCAGGGGTGCTACTGCAGCCTATAGAACCACACTGATCTCAGGGTGCGGCTTATATAGACCATATCAGGGGGGGGGGTGCTACTGCAGCCTATAGAACCACACTGATCTCAGGGTGCACCTTATATAGACCATATCAGGGGTGCTACTGCAGCCTATAGAACCACTCTGATCTCAGGGTGCGCCTTATATAGACCATATCAGGGGGTGCTACTGCAGCCTATAGAACCACACTGATCTCAGGGTGCGCCTTATATAGACCATATCAGGGTGCTACTGCAGCCTATAGAACCACACTGATCTCAGGGTGCGGCTTATATAGACCATATCAGGGGGCTACTGTAGCCTATAGAACCACACTGATCTCAGGGTGCGCCTTATATAGACCATATCAGGGGGTGCTACTGCAGCCTATAGAACCACACTGATCTCAGGGTGCACCTTATATAGACCATATCAGGGGCTACTGCAGCCTATAGAACCACACTGATCTCAGGGTTCACCTTATATAGAGCATACCAGGGGCTACTGCAGCCTATAGAACCACACTGATCTCAGGGTGCACCTTATATAGACCATATCAGGGTGCTACTGCAGCCTATAGAACCACACTGATCTCAGGATGCGGCTTATATAGACCATATCAGGGGGCTACTGCAGCCTATAGAACCACACTGATCTCAGGGTGCACCTTATATAGACCATATCAGGGGGCTACTGCAGCCTATAGAACCACACTGATCTCAGGGTGCACCCTATATAGACCATATCAGGGGGTGCTACTGCAGCCTATAGAACCACACTGATCTCAGGGTGTGGCTTATATAGACCACATCAGGGTGCTACTGCAGCCTATAGAACCACACTGATCTCAGGGTGCGGCTTATATAGACCATATCAGGGGGGCTACTGCAGCCTATAGAACCACACTGATCTCAGGGTGCACCTTATATAGACCATATCAGGGGTTACTGCAGCCTATAGAACCACACTGATCTCAGGGTGCACCTTATATAGACCATATCAGGGGGCTACTGCAGCCTATAGAACCACACTGATCTCAGGGTGCGGCTTATATAGACCATATCAGGGTGCTACTGCAGCCTATAGAACCACACTGATCTGAGGGTCTGGCTTATATAGACCATATCAGGGGTGCTACTGCAGCCTATAGAACCACACTGATCTCAGGGTGCGGCTTATATAGACCATATCAGGGGGGGGGTGCTACTGCAGCCTATAGAACCACACTGATCTCAGGGTGCACCTTATATAGACCATATCAGGGGTGCTACTGCAGCCTATAGAACCACTCTGATCTCAGGGTGCGCCTTATATAGACCATATCAGGGGGTGCTACTGCAGCCTATAGAACCACACTGATCACAGGGTGCGCCTTATATAGACCATATCAAGGTGCTACTGCAGCCTATAGAACCACACTGATCTCAGGGTGCGGCTTATATAGACCATATCAGGGGGCTACTGTAGCCTATAGAACCACACTGATCTCAGGGTGCACCTTATATAGACCATATCAGGGGCTACTGCAGCCTATAGAACCACACTGATCTCAGGGTGCACCTTATATAGAGCATATCAGGGGGGTTACTGCAGCCTATAGAACCACACTGATCTCAGGGTGCACCTTATATAGACCATATCAGGGGGCTACTGCAGCCTATAGAACCCCACTGATCTCAGGGTGCACCTTATATAGACCATATCAGGGGGGCTACTGCAGCCTATAGAACCACACTGATCTCAGGGTGCACCTTATATAGACCATATCAGGGGGGCTACTGCAGCCTATAGAACCACACTGATCTCAGGTTGCACCTTATATAGACCATATCAGGGGGTGCTACTGCAGCCTATAGAACCACACTGATCTCAGGGTGTGGCTTATATAGACCATATCAGGGTGCTACTGTAGCCTATAGAACCACACTGATCTCAGGGTGCGGCTTATATAGACCATATCAGGGGGGCTACTGCAGCCTATAGAACCACACTGATCTCAGGGTGCACCTTATATAGACCATATCAGGGGTTACTGCAGCCTATAGAACCACACTGATCTCAGGGTGCACCTTATATAGACCATATCAGGGGGCTACTGCAGCCTATAGAACCACACTGATCTCAGGGTGCGGCTTATATAGACCATATCAGGGGGCTACTGCAGCCTATAGAACCACACTGATCTCAGGGTGCGGCTTATATAGACCATATCAGGGGGGCTACTGCAGCCTATAGAACCACACTGATCTCAGGGTGCACCTTATATAGACCATATCAGGGGGCTACTGCAGGCTATAGAACCACACTGATCTCAGGGTGCACCTTATATAGACCATATCAGGGGGGTTACTGCAGCCTATAGAACCACACTGATCTCAGGGTGCACCTTATATAGACCATATCAGGGGGCTACTGCAGCCTATAGAACCCCACTGATCTCAGGGTGCACCTTATATAGACCATATCAGGGGGGCTACTGCAGCCTATAGAACCACACTGATCTCAGGGTGCACCTTATATAGACCATATCAGGGGGGTGTGCTACTGCAGCCTATAGAACCACACTGATCTCAGGGTGCACCTTATATAGACCATATCAGGGGGGGGTGCTACTGCAGCCTATAGAACCACACTGATCTCAGGGTGCACCTTATAAAGACCATATCAGGGGGTGCTACTGCAGCCTATAGAACCACACTGATCTCAGGGTGCCCCTTATATAGACCATATCAGGGTGCTACTGCAGCCTATAGAACCACACTGATCTCAGGGTGTGGCTTATATAGACCATATCAGGGGTGCTACTGCAGCCTATAGAACCACACTGATCTCAGGGTGCACCTTATATAGACCATATCAGGGGGGGTGCTACTGCAGCCTATAGAACCACTCTGATCTCAGGGTGCGCCTTATATAGACCATATCAGGGGTGTTACTGCAGCCTATAGAACCACACTGATCTCAGGGTGCGGCTTATATAGACCATATCAGGGGGCTACTGCAGCCTATAGAACCACACTGATCTCAGGGTGCGGCTTATATAGACGATATCAGGGGTGCTACTGTAGCCTATAGAACCACACTGATCTCAGGGTGCGGCTTATATAGACCATATCAGGAGGGGGTGCTACTGCAGCCTATAGAACCACACTGATCTCAGGGTGCACCTTATATAGACCATATCAGGGGGCTACTGCAGCCTATAGAACCACTCTGATCTCAGGGTGCGCCTTTTATAGACCATATCAGGGGGTGCCACTGCAGCCTATAGAACCACACTGATCTCAGGGTGCGCCTTATATAGACCATATCAGGGTGCTACTGCAGCCTATAGAACCACACTGATCTCAGGGTGCGGCTTATATAGACCATATCAGGGGGCTACTGTAGCCTATAGAACCACACTGATCTCAGGGTGCGCCTTATATAGACCATATCAGGGGGTGCTACTGCAGCCTATAGAACCACACTGATCTCAGGGTGCGGCTTATATAGACCATATCAGGGGGCTACTGCAGCCTATAGAACCACACTGATCTCAGGGTGCACCTTATATAGACCATATCAGGGGGGCTACTGCAGCCTATAGAACCACACTGATCTCAGGGTGCACCTTATATAGACCATATCAGGGGGTGCTACTGCAGCCTATAGAACCACACTGATCTCAGGGTGTGGCTTATATAGACCATATCAGGGTGCTACTGCAGCCTATAGAACCACACTGATCTCAGGGTGCGGCTTATATAGACCATATCAGGGGGGCTACTGCAGCCTATAGAACCACACTGATCTCAGGGTGCACCTTATATAGACCATATCAGGGGTTACTGCAGCCTATAGAACCACACTGATCTCAGGGTGCACCTTATATAGACCATATCAGGGGCCTACTGCAGCCTATAGAACCACACTGATCTCAGGGTGCGGCTTATATAGACCATATCAGGGGGCTACTGCAGCCTATAGAACCACACTGATCTCAGGGTGCGGCTTATATAGACCATATCAGGGGGGCTACTGCAGCCTATAGAACCACACTGATCTCAGGGTGCACCTTATATAGACCATATCAGGGGGCTACTGCAGCCTAAAGAACCACACTGATCTCAGGGTGCACCTTATATAGACCATATCAGGGGGGTTACTGCAGCCTATAGAACCACACTGATCTCAGGGTGCACCTTATATAGACCATATCAGGGGGCTACTGCAGCCTATAGAACCCCACTGATCTCAGGGTGCACCTTATATAGACCATATCAGGGGGGCTACTGCAGCCTATAGAACCACACTGATCTCAGGGTGCACCTTATATAGACCATATCAGGGGGGGGTGCTACTGCAGCCTTTAGAACCACACTGATCTCAGGGTGCACCTTATATAGACCATATCAGGGGTGCTACTGCAGCCTATAGAACCACACTGATCTCAGGGTGCCCCTTATATAGACCATATCAGGGTGCTACTGCAGCCTATAGAACCACACTGATCTCAGGGTGTGGCTTATATAGACCATATCAGGGGTGCTACTGCAGCCTATAGAACCACACTGATCTCAGGGTGCACCTTATATAGACCATATCAGGGGGGGGGGTGCTACTGCAGCCTATAGAACCATACTGATCTCAGGGTGCGCCTTATATAGACCATATCAGGGGTGTTACTGCAGCCTATAGAACCACACTGATCTCAGGGTGCGGCTTATATAGACCATATCAGGGGGCTACTGCAGCCTATAGAACCACACTGATCTCAGGGTGCGGCTTATATAGACGATATCAGGGGTGCTACTGTAGCCTATAGAACCACACTGATCTCAGGGTGCACCTTATATAGACCATATCAGGGGGGGGGTGCTACTGCAGCCTATAGAACCACACTGATCTCAGGGTGCACCTTATATAGACCATATCAGGGGGCTACTGCAGCCTATAGAACCACTCTGATCTCAGGGTGCGCCTTATATAGACCATATCAGGGGGTGCTACTGCAGCCTATAGAACCACACTGATCTCAGGGTGCGCCTTATATAGACCATATCAGGGTGCTACTGCAGCCTATAGAACCACACTGATCTCAGGGTGCGGCTTATATAGACCATATCAGGGGGCTACTGTAGCCTATAGAACCACACTGATCTCAGGGTGCGCCTTATATAGACCATATCAGGGGGTGCTACTGCAGCCTATAGAACCACACTGATCTCAGGGTGCACCTTATATAGACCATATCAGGGGCTACTGCAGCCTATAGAACCACACTGATCTCAGGGTGCACCTTATATAGACCATATCAGGGGCTACTGCAGCCTATAGAACCACACTGATCTCAGGGTGCACCTTATATAGACCATATCAGGGTGCTACTGCAGCCTATAGAACCACACTGATCTCAGGGTGCGGCTTATATAGACCATATCAGGGGGCTACTGCAGCCTATAGAACCACACTGATCTCAGGGTGCACCTTATATAGACCATATCAGGGGGCTACTGCAGCCTATAGAACCACACTGATCTCAGGGTGCACCTTATATAGACCATATCAGGGGGTGCTACTGCAGCCTATAGAACCACACTGATCTCAGGGTGTGGCTTATATAGACCATATCAGGGTGCTACTGCAGCCTATAGAACCACACTGATCTCAGGGTGCGGCTTTTATAGACCATATCAGGGGGGCTACTGCAGCCTATAGAACCACACTGATCTCTGGGTGCACCTTATATAGACCATATCAGGGGTTACTGCAGCCTATAGAACCACACTGATCTCAGGGTGCACCCTATATAGACCATATCAGGGGGCTACTGCAGCCTATAGAACCACACTAATCTCAGGGTCCGGCTTATATAGACCATATCAGGGGGGCTACTGCAGCCTATAGAACCACACTGATCTCAGGGTGCGGCTTATATAGACCATATCAGGGGGGCTACTGCAGCCTATAGAACCACACTGATCTCAGGGTGCACCTTATATAGACCATATCTGGGGGCTACTGCAGCCTATAGAACCACACTGATCTCAGGGTGCACCTTATATAGACCATATCAGGGGGGTTACTGCAGCCTATAGAACCACACTGATCTCAGGGTGCACCTTATATAGACCATATCAGGGGGCTACTGCAGCCTATAGAACCCCACTGATCTCAGGGTGCACCTTATATAGACCATATCAGGGGGGCTACTGCAGCCTATAGAACCACACTGATCTCAGGGTGCACCTTATATAGACCATATCAGGGGGGGGTGCTACTGCAGCCTATAGAACCACACTGATCTCAGGGTGCACCTTATATAGACCATATCAGGGGTGCTACTGCAGCCTATAGAACCACACTGATCTCAGGGTGCCCCTTATATAGACCATATCAGGGTGCTACTGCAGCCTATAGAACCACACTGATCTCAGGGTGTGGCTTATATAGACCATATCAGGGGTGCTACTGCAGCCTATAGAACCACACTGATCTCAGGGTGCACCTTATATAGACCATATCAGGGGGGGGGGGTGCTACTGCAGCCTATAGAACCACACTGATCTTAGGGTGCGCCTTATATAGACCATATCAGGGGTGCTACTGCAGCCTATAGAACCACACTGATCTCAGGGTGCGGCTTATATAGACCATATCAGGGGGCTACTGCAGCCTATAGAACCACACTGATCTCAGGGTGCGCCTTATATAGACCATATCAGGGGGCTACTGCAGCCTATAGAACCACACTGATCTCAGGGTGCGGCTTATATAGACCATATCAGGGGGGGGTGCTACTGCAGCCTATAGAACCACACTGATCTCAGGGTCCGCCTTATATAGACCATATCAGGGGGCTACTGCAGCCTATAGAACCACACTGATCTCAGGGTGCACCTTATATAGACCATATCAGGGGGGGGGGTGCTACTGCAGCCTATAGAACCACACTGATCTTAGGGTGCGCCTTATATAGACCATATCAGGGGTGCTACTGCAGCCTATAGAACCACACTGATCTCAGGGTGCGGCTTATATAGACCATATCAGGGGGCTACTGCAGCCTATAGAACCACACTGATCTCAGGGTGCGCCTTATATAGACCATATCAGGGGGCTACTGCAGCCTATAGAACCACACTGATCTCAGGGTGCGGCTTATATAGACCATATCAGGGGGGGGTGCTACTGCAGCCTATAGAACCACACTGATCTCAGGGTGCGCCTTATATAGACCATATCAGGGGGCTACTGCAGCCTATAGAACCACACTGATCTCAGGGTGCACCTTATATAGACCATATCAGGGTGCTACTGCAGCCTATAGAACCACACTGATCTCAGGGTGTGGCTTATATAGACCATATCAGGGGTGCTACTGCAGCCTATAGAACCACACTGATCTCAGGGTGCACCTTATATAGACCATATCAGGGGGGGGGGTGCTACTGCAGCCTATAGAACCACACTGATCTCTGGGTGCGCCTTATATAGACCATATCAGGGGTGCTACTGCAGCCTATAGAACCACACTGATCTCAGGGTGCGGCTTATATAGACCATATCAGGGGGCTACTGCAGCCTATAGAACCACGCTGATCTCAGGGTGCGGCTTATATAGACGATATCAGGGTTGCTACTGTAGCCTATAGAACCACACTGATCTCAGGGTGCGGCTTATATAGACCATATCAGGGGGCTACTGCAGGCTATAGAACCACACTGATCTCAGGGTGCACCTTATATAGACCATATCAGGGGGGCTACTGCAGCCTATAGAACCACACTGATCTCAGGGTGCGGCTTATATAGACCATATCAGGGGTGCTACTGCAGCCTATAGAACCACACTGATCTCAGTGTGCACCTTATATAGACCATAATAGGGGGCTACTGCAGCCTATAGAACCACACTGATCTCAGGGTGCACCTTATATAGACCATATCAGGGGGCTACTGCAGCCTATAGAACCACACTGATCTCAGGGTGCCCCTTATATAGACCATATCAGGGGCTACTGCAGCCTATAGAACCACACTGATCTCAGGGTGCGGCTTATATAGACCATATCAGGGGGGGGATGCTACTGCAGCCTATAGAACTACACAGGGTGTCATAATGGTTCAGTGCAGCCATATGTGTTTTATAATACGTCAGAAAATGGCAGGATATTTGATACTGATTCAATGGTTTGAGCCATTCAAAATTCTGTCATCGTGACCATCTTGGTAAAAATAAGTCAGTGCCTTAATGCTGCTTATGTAGTGTATCATGGTCGTCATGATGCACCAATGAAGTGCTGGCGAATCTGCTTGCCAGCACTTCATTGGTGTATCATACCAATATTTGGTAGTGCATCAAATCTGTCAGGCCGCCATGTTGTATGAATGCATCATGATACCAATATTTGGTAGTGCATCAAATCTGTCAGGCCGCCATGTTGTATGAATGCATTATGGTACCAATATTTGGTAGTGCATCAAATCTGTCAGGCCGCCATGATGTATGAATGCATCATGGTACCAATATTTGGTAGTGCATCAAATCTGTCAGGCCGCCATGATGTATGAATGCATTATGGTACCAATATTTGGTAGTGCATCAAATCTGTCAGGCCGCCATGATGTATGAATGCATTATGGTACCAATATTTGGTAGTGCATCAAATCTGTCAGGCCGCCATGATGTATGAATGCATTATGGTACCAATATTTGGTAGTGCATCAGGCCGCCATGATGTATGAATGCATTATGGTACCAATGGGCCTGATACATGAATGTACCAACAATCCTAAAGGTTCAATGTACACCTTAAGTGTCACGATTTATTGAGATCACCGTGACTTATACACCTTTATTGGTAAATTACAGAGATGCGTAAGCCGTATAAGGATGAAGGGGAGGCCTTTGGCGTGGAGCAGCTGGTGGCGCGGGAGCCGTTTGAACAGTTCAGGAGTTGGTTCCGACAGGCGTGTAACACTGACGGTATCCTGGAGGCCAATGCCATGTCTATAGCCACTGCATCCAAGTACGTATAGACAAGAATTATTCTTATCACCGTAAAACCTCACCTATAAGCCCAATCTTTTGGTAATTTTCACTTATAGGTGATCTTTTTACGGTACTGTAAAACTCTGCTCATAAGCCGACCTCAATCATAAGCAGAGGGTAGAGTTTGGGACAAATCTATAAGCCTATAATCAGGTTTCTCTATAATCAATAGTAATGAAAACCCACTCATAAGCCGGGGGTAGACTTTGGCAAAAAAGTTTAAGCTGATTTTGACCAAGAAGAGAAAAATAAAAGAAAGAGATTGGCTTTTTATGGTATCCGAGTCAATAAGAAAACCCGGCGGATACTGGCTTTAGCCATCAGAAATGTTGCTGCCAGGCCAGCTGGAATTGCCAGACTGCCAAACCGAATGTCTGAGTCTAACCTTGGGACCTTTAGGCTACATTAAGGTTTTTATGGCTTGCAAATCGGACCATTATTTACTTAGGGAAAAAAACTTTTTGTATAAACTGATAATAGATTTTACATCTTGTACCCACAGAGACGGGCGGCCATCTTGTCGTATTGGTCTCATGAAAGGCTTCGACAATCAAGGATTCCGCTTTTACACAAACTATGACAGTCGCAAAGGACAGGAACTGGTGGGTATGGGTCCAATTCATGTGAGGCATATTGCATAGCTTTGTATAGAAATTATCAAGTAGCATAGAACTACCTGTATCTGTACAGGTAGCTGTATCATATATGTGCGGCTTATACACGAAGCAAAGGCCTCTTGTGCCCCATTGAATCATCGCTAATGCCAGGTGTGTCCTCATGGAGATTGGTGGTGGTGGTGAAAGTAGTGAGTGTAACAAAGTAGCATGGTTTTAACTGTTGCCCCAATAACTTTTATTACAAGTAACAGGTTAAACATAAAAAAACAAATAAAAAAACACACAAAATCTCAGCAAGAGTGAATTCAGGTGTTGTGTTCTGCACACAGGTGAGTTGTAAAGAGTGATTGGACAAGCCAGGCACCACACAGAGGGTCATGGCAGGGGGGGATCCAACCGCGCAATATAGAAGACATCTGGTGGCAAATTCAAGAACTAACACCAGCATGTCTGGGTCCAGCTGCATGGCCAGGGAAATCCCATAATGCAAATATACTACCAAATATGTCAATCATTCAATGATACATCTACCTAAAAAAAACACTTTGGGCTTTGCATTGGCTGCATTTAATGGGCTTGCCATTGTGTAAGAAGGAAGACATTTATCCTATCTGGCTTACTTTGAGTTCTTCTGAAAACCGAGAATCGACCAAATTTGTAAATTCTTCATAAATCATTGAGTTGAGTTCCAACATAAAGACCATTGGTCAGATCTATATGAGTATGAAATGTAGAAGAGAGTACAGTAGAGAACATTAGAGACCCACTTGCAGTGGGTGAAAAATATTCCTAAAAGAACCACTATTTTGGAGTCTGTGAAGTCAATCTGATATAGAGCTGAATGGTGGACAATGAAAACTAGTTCCCACATTACTCACACCATGTCTCTACTGTGCTGTATTTTCACCAGTAACACACTGGCTAACTCTGGATAGATAGGCTAGTTCTTTAATTTGACACCTGGTGGCAGATAGCGGTTGACTCTCCCCCTGGGGTCATGGTATGTAAGGTGACTCCCCCTGGTGAGTGTAACTTGAACTGAATGGCGCTCTGGTTATATCATGAAGACTGGTGTGTGCATACTCATTACTTTTACTATAGAACATTGGAGGTATAACTAAAGCTTATTACATGACCTTTTTGCACTAATGAATAGTTTTTGAAAAATACCATCTACTGTTATGTAACATTTTTCTCTTATTCTTTTTCTAGGCTGAGAATCCATTCGTCTCTTTAGTCTTCTTTTGGGAGCCGCTGTATAGATCGGTAAGGGCCCTTAATAAACAAAACTATGAAAACTTTCATATTCCATATCTGACACGAGTACAAAATATCACTGAATATTTGCATTTGGAATATGTATCATGAGGCAGATGTTAAGGCCAGGTAGACAAAGACATTCACAGTAAAGGATATAAGAACTAACACAAATAGTTACAATATACTAATTGCCATCCATTCTTTCACACACAAAGCAGAAACAAACTATGATGTACTACATGAAGTAGAACATTTGTCCTAACTTGCTTTGCCAAAGGTTGTTTTCTTTATTGAGAAACATAAGGAAACAATCTATACCTCCCTCACCAATGTGCCTCTAAGGATACGTGTTCAATATTACCATTACATGTCCACACAGGTGCGTATAGAAGGCAGGGTGGAACGTCTGTCACAGGAAGACTCAACCAAGTATTTCCACTCGCGCCCCAAGGGGAGTCAGATCGGGGCCACGTTAAGCAACCAGAGCTCTGTCATCTCTGGACGGGACGTAAGTTCTGCTGTTTAACGCTTTAAAGGCCGCTGATGTGGAAGTGCATCATGCCCGTAGGTTGGCATGATGCAACAATGAAGTGCTGGCGAAACTGCTCCCCAGTACTTCATTGGAGCATCATGCCGAACCTCCAGGAGTTTATATATCAGTGTTGTCATGATTCTCCAATGAGGTGCTTGGCGAGACTGCTCGCCCGCACCTCATTGGTGCATCATGACAAACAAATAGGCATGATGCACTCCTGCATCAGTGGCCTTGAAAGGGTTCAACCTTCATGCATGTTATTGAAGGATATGTGCAGCGGTCATGTAGTCGTAGCGGTAGAGAGCAGGATCTTCCTTTGCATCAAGACGACAGAAGAGCATGATGTGTTTAAGCATTATAAGTGAACCTTTAAGGACCCCTAATGCATTAATGCATCATGCCTACCGTAATCTCCCGCGTATAAGGTGCAGCTCGCGTATAAGGCGCATCCCCAACTAAAAGAATGCAATTCCGAATATAAGGCGCACCTCTAAGGGCAGATTTTTGTTAATTTAGTACTGTTTTATAGTAAAATTACCCCCCCTATAAGGCGCACCCCAAACTCAAGGCAATGTCCCCCCCCCCACGTATAAGACTCAGCAGCATTTTGTTTGGCGTATAAGACGAGCCTTATACACGGGAGATTACAGTATTTGCCATCATGATGCATGAATGTAGCCCTGGCGAGTAACTCGCCAGAACTACAGGTGATACACCCTCAGAGGATTCGTAGGATGCATCAATGATGCCAGTCGTTAACTTGTATCACCGTATACTGTCACACCTAGCCAACACTCAACATTTACAACTAACTATATGGAAAAGTTGACCCACAGAACTGCATCAATGATAAATCAGGCGTGATAAATGTAGACAGAGTTCAACGATGATTGGTCTTTTCAGGTTGTTTCTTCACGCATGGATGTCAGACTGTCTCCCACGGGGCTGTAGATCGCGTGGGATGCAGGCTGAGTTACACAAGTGAAGAAACATCCTTAAATGACAAATCTGAGTTGAACTCTGTATATATTTCATGGTTTTACGTTGTTGAATAGACAAAAACTCACTTTTATTAATGTATGTTTGGCCAGGGTGTGGGTAATGGACTACATTGGAGAATGGAAGGGTGTTTCTCCACGCCCACCACAGGAATGGCATTCTAGTATTAATCTTTAGTAGACTACATTCCTACCATGAAATAAATGGAGTTTGTACTGTTGTCTGTAGGTGCTGATACACAGACAGGAGGAGCTGACAAAGCAGTACGCCGACCACGAACAACTACCGAAACCTGACAACTGGTAAGTCAAAAAGCCGTAAACCTTTAAAGTGCATTAACCCTGGATGATCTGCAGATATATCAGTTATACAAGTACATCATGCTCATAGGTCATCATGATGCATGAATGCAGCCTTGGTGAGTAACTCACCAGGGCTGCATTCATGCATCATGACGACCTATGAGCATGGCTGATCTACTCAAACATTTATAGTGACTATGCTTTGTTCATGTCATTTTGAATTATAGTTAATGTCAATCAATTGTTACATGATAAATATACATCTACCGATTTGTTCCAGGGGTGGATACTTGGTACGTCCAGATCTCTTTGAGTTCTGGCAGGGACAGACAACGAGGATCCATGACAGGATCGTGTTCAGACGACCAGCTCCCGGCGAGAATATCAACACGAGTATAACGCACCAAGGGGAGGATGGCTGGGTGTTTGAACGTCTCGCACCTTAGGATATTTACAAGTGTAAAGCTTGCTGTCCCCATTCCAGGTGACTGTAGCAGTGCCTTCGTGTGTTATGAAAGGAAGTCCCACCTTTAGATGTTAAACAAATCAATCAATCATTCTTGTGGTACGGTGCATTCTTGTGGTATGGTGCGAGGAAGTAACTGAAACTGAATCAGTGCTTCATCGACCAATGTGGAGAACTATACCCACTAAAGTGGAAAACAAATATAGCGCGTCGTGTGAATGCGGACAGCCGTTTCTATGACAGTGTATGTGTCAGAGCGTCAGAAAATTCCTATTAAGCGTTTACTGACGTGTGCACGCATGTGTCTGCACGTTGGAGAGTGTACCTTTTTGGATTTATTTTGTGCAAATAATGGACTAACTGCCTTTGCATGTTTATAATTTGTATGGACCGGTAAGGTAGTCAAAGTAATTTATGGAAACGGTAATGGTATATCCTATAGTTTAATAAAGAGAAATAGTATTTATTGATAACGGCGAAATGGTGGTTAGTAAAAATTGTGAGGATAACTGTTCTGGGGTATATTGCTGTCGTCTTGCCTAAAATGTGATATATTATTCCCAAACAGATACCAGTTTACAGGTGTGCACTATATTTATCCTTTACACATATTATTAAATAGAGCAATATTATATTTGAGAAATGCACTTTTTGTGTTTTAATCATAGATTATTGAAATTGTATATGTTACAATGAAATAATAAAAAAAAATATATATCATAAATTTGGATGATGATTCTCTTTATAGGCTTATTGGTGCAGATCAAGGTCAAATGTCAAAAAAACTTCTACACTTTCCCCTTGCCCGAACTAGAATCTTAGGAATTTTCCCCACCCCCTGAAAGATTGACGTAACTGCCTTAGCGAGTCACATGATCAATCAGAGCGCCCCAAAATTTTGTTCACCTGGAATATCGAAGATCTTTCAGCAGGTCCCCATATTGACAATCGTCTGTTCTTTAACTCAAAATGTAAATTCATGTATGACGATGTGGAAAAGGGAATAAGATGTGTGTTGAAATAGACTGTCTACGGAGGAAGAAATAGAATAATGAACTATGTATCTGTTATGACAGTTCAGATGCATTTCTCATGAACAAAATGTAACGTTAATTTATTTGTTATATTAGATAAACGTTTTGTTTGTAATACAATATTGATGTAGTGGTCCAATCGTGGATACTATTAATGAGGTTTAATGGATAAGCTTTCTTTTAAATTTCATTAAACTTCAAACTCATTCAACAAATTTTGCAAAGATATAGTTTTGTAAAATATGATTCTTTATTTATAATGTACATAGATAATTTGATAACGTGACACTCCCAATCTGCAGTACATCAATAGCTCCAGGAATAACACTAAAACCTACATATCAACCGCACCTTGGGGTTTGGGGCATTTGAACCAATAAAAATAATGATTAATTTTAATTAGAATTCTAGGATGGAGTATTCTGATTTCGAGGATCCAAAGGCGTGTACATTCCTCTACAATGCATACGTTTGGAGGGTTCCTATTGAGCACTTCAGGGAAGTGTGTTTCATTTCTACTTCTTTTTCATATTGAAGGAAAGGTATGGACTGCTTAGGTTTCATCAGACCAGTTTCTTTGGTTGTTGGGGCTAGCCCTGCCCCACCTGGTTTGAAATAGTTTGTAGAAAGCAGGTATAAATACACTTAGTTTTAGCTCGATGTGAACAACTTTGTTCCTCACATGACAAATGACAAAATAGCAGTACTGCAATGTCCCTTTAAGTGACTGGGAACTCATTGATTTAAATACATCTGAACCCCCGGTCCTTTTTAGCGCGGCGACTCTAAGTCCTACTAGTGAGACTTGTAGACTAGTCAATGGTTCAGAGTCGCCACGGTGTAAGGGATAGGGGAGCCCTGATTTCTATTTTCGTTCACTGTTCTTCTCCTATGGACTATTTTGGCACAATATTGAGGCATTGTTATCAGCATATGTATGTACTAATGGTAGATAACTTGTTTTTGTGATATATGTTTAGTTTGGGTTTTATGATTAGATTAGACATTACAGCTCCTGGAGCTCTATGGAAGATTAGCATAAGACAAAATTAAGATTCACCAATACATCTCTGTAGGCTTTATCTGATAATTCTGTGGTCTGAAATTGCTGTATATATGTACTAAAGGTTTCATCTCACGGGGTTATGGTACATTTGGATCATATATTCTGTATTTGAAGAAGATATTTACTGTTTAGAATCTCTATAAATCTCTATGGAGAGACAAATGCTAAACTTGGTGTACCCTGTCTACAGAGGGGAGGGGGTTACCAGTTTGGTGGGGAGGGGGTTGTGACCAGCTGTATGCTGTTGGGGTTGGTAAGACTGCCACACACAACCCTAGTCATTCTGGGGTCCTTGGTGCATATGGTTCTGGGTCATTGAACATGCCCACCTCTACCATTTGTAGTGGTCATCTATGGGCAGGCAGAACTTCTCGGTAGTAGACCTAGTAGTACAAGGCAGCACAAGAGTTACAGGGTGAGCCAGATGGTACAACCTTTAATTGCCTTTGAAGTTAGCTTTCCTATTATTCTATCACTAGACACAAGATTACAAGTTGCCGCGCTATGTCTCACTGGTCTATTCTCTACTATTCTATTAAAATCTACAACACTATGGTTTTATTTGAGATTTATTTGAATACTGTTTTTAGTGCTTAAAGACTTTTTAATGCCCCTTAACCCCCGGCACTTATTTTTAAGGGCTTAGTTTTTCCCAACATTAAAGTAATAAGTGCAACAGAGGCCTCTCTGTCTAAGCACTGAGTTTTGAGTAAGTGCCGAACTTCTATAAGCACTGGGGTAAGTTGGGCAGGGGTGGGGGTCAGAGAATTTACATTTAGTTGAAGACATTGAGTAAGTGCTTGTCTTGTGTAAAATCTGGGGGTAATTATCGGCCCCTCCATATCTATTTGATCCATTTGGCTTATTAACTTGCCGGTCCATGTTACTTATCGGCCTGGAGGACTTTGTCAAAGGTGTCCAGGAAGATCTCTGCGTGGTGTTCTTGTAGGATGAGAGCGGGACGTAGACGGAGCACGTTCTTACCGCAACCACCAATATGGATACCTGCAATATGGACTGGTACTCAGAAATGCTGTATAATATCAAAGTGATATACCGTAAATTCTCTCATATATGCCTCACCCTTATATAAGCTGCACTCCGACTTTAGCAGGAGTTATAAGCCATATCTAGCGCTTTGATAATTGTAGGTTTAGTACTGTTTTATAGTGCCAAATACCCTCCTATAAGCTGCACTCCGACTTTAGCAGGAGTTATAAGCCATATCTAGCGCTTTGATAATTGTAGGTTTAGTACTGTTTTATAGTGCCAAATACCCTCCTATAAGCTGCACTCCGACTTTAGCAGGAGTTATAAGCCATATCTAGCGCTTTGATAATTGTAGGTTTAGTACTGTTTTATAGTGCCAAATACCCTCCTATAAGCTGCACTTCAGCTTTGGGCTCATCCTATAGCCGCATTTAGATTTGGGTTCTGGTACTATCTGCAGCTAATACAAGGGAATTTACGGTAGTCTGATTTTTGTCTTTTTCTTAATTGTAGCCAAATAAGGTTCAGTGGTTATCAAGGTAATTTGGTATTCGAGGGCCAGTAAGTGTGATTTTTAGTCCTTAAAAGCTCAAAATATAAAAGGGGGTACCTACAGGCCCAGTCATAGGCATTTTACATTTTGCATTTCCAACAGTTAGAAATATGGCATGTACTCCAAAAGTAGCAAATTGGGTATGCCTGAGGATTCTTTCAAATATTAGCTAAATCTTGGAGCATCAGAGTCAATAAGAAGGAACTTATGGTCTATGTGAATATGTTGGTCTAATATTGTCGTATTGTAAAGTACCGGGTGTACAGATATCTTACCAGCATGTCTAAGGTCCACCATTAATTTGTCCCTGTGTTGTTGGTCTCTTGCATCCACAGCACAGAACATGCCGACCCCCCGTGCACGACTCAGCTGGTCTGGGTACCGCGTCTGGAAAAATAGTATTGGTTTATTCATGAGATCCTTAGCACATGTAATGTAATGATATCTGTAAAAACGATAGTGGCCAGGATCTTTCTTTTCATGTCTATGTGTAAGGGTAGTAGAAAGTGGGATCTGCCCATTGGTCGTCATGATGCACCATTGGTGCCTCATGCCAACCCTATGTATATGTATCAACCCCGGGGGTCGTCATGATGCACCAATGAAGTGCTGGCAAGTAGTCTCACCAGCACTTCATTGGTGCATCATGACGACCCTCCGGGAGTATATGTATCAACCCCGGGGGTTGTCATGATGCACCAATGAAGTGCTGGCAAGTAGTCTCACCAGCACTTCATTGGTGCATCATGACGACCCTCCGGGAGTATATGTATCAACCCCGGGGGTTGTCATGATGCACCAATGAAGTGCTGGCAAGTAGTCTCACCAGCACTTCATTGGTGCATCATGACGACCCTCCGGGAGTATATGTATCAACCCCGGGGGTTGTCATGATGCACCAATGAAGTGCTGGCAAGTAGTCTCACCAGCACTTCATTGGTGCATCATGACAACCCTCCGGGAGTATATGTATCAACCCCGGGGGTTGTCATGATGCACCAATGAAGTGCTGGCAAGTAGTCTCACCAGCACTTCATTGGTGCATCATGACGACCCTCCGGGAGTATATGTATCAACCCCGGGGGTCTGCATGATGCACCAATGAAGTGCCGGCAAGTAGTCTCACCAGCACTTCATTGGTGCATCATGCCAACCCTCCGGGAGTATATGTATCAACCCTGGGGGTCTGCATGATGCACCAATGAAGTGCTGGCAAGTAGTCTCACCAGCACTTCATTGGTGCATCATGACGACCCTCCGGGAGTATATGTATCAACCCCGGGGGTTGTCATGATGCACCAATGAAGTGCTGGCAAGTAGTCTCACCAGCACTTTATTGGTGCATCATGACGACCCTCCGGGAGTATATGTATCAACCCCGGGGGTTGTCATGATGCACCAATGAAGTGCTGGCAAGTAGTCTCACCAGCACTTCATTGGTGCATCATGACAACCCTCCGGGAGTATATGTATCAACCCCGGGGGTTGTCATGATGCACCAATGAAGTGCTGGCAAGTAGTCTCACCAGCACTTCATTGGTGCATCATGACGACCCTCCGGGAGTATATGTATCAACCCCGGGGGTTGTCATGATGCACCAATGAAGTGCTGGCAAGTAGTCTCACCAGCACATCATTGGTGCATCATGACGACCCTCCGGGAGTATATGTATCAACCCCGGGGGTTGTCATGATGCACCAATGAAGTGCTGGCAAGTAGTCTCACCAGCACTTCATTGGTGCATCATGACGACCCTCCGGGAGTATATGTATCAACCCCGGGGGTTGTCATGATGCACCAATGAAGTGCTGGCAAGTAGTCTCACCAGCACTTCATTGGTGCATCATGCCAACCCTCCGGGAGTATATATATCAACCCCGGGGGTCTCACCAGCACTTCATTGGTGCATCATGACGACCAATGGGTTAAGACTGCTGCTTCAATCTTACTGTAAAGACTTTTTTTGAAAATATTACTAGAAACATGCAATATTTTGTTTGACCCAGGGCCTATCTTGACTTACCTGTAGGCCTTCAAGTCCAGACACCAGTTTTTCACCAACCCTCTTCACACTGTCTAGGATACCATCTTCTTTGATGGCTTTGAGGGTGGACTCCAGCATAACGATCTTAGATGGGTCTCCGAGCCATGTGTTGAAGATACGGTAACCCTGGAAATAAGAATAATAGATTAAATTGTTGAACTTGTTGAAAATATTGGGTCCAGGATTATGTTGCCCTCCTGTTATGATGCATCAAGGCAGTACGACTTTACTATTTCAAATAATGCAAGCACCTTTTTTTTTCGCTAATTGAGATTAATGGCTCACATTTCGGTCTGGCTGGAGTTCTAGCTGTATACCAATCACTCACTCACCTCCGTGGGTCTGAGTTCATTCTTGACATAGAAACCCTTTTCAGTCTTTGCCAAAACACGTCAGACACCGGCTATAGCCATCTGAATATGCTTCTGGGCCGACAGAAATTGTCAGTCTGCCGGACCAAATGTCTGGCTGTCATCCCTAGACATTGGGCTACGTGCCATTTTTTATGGCATTCAAATCAGACCATTATCAAGATGTATACAGCACAAAACAAAGCATTAATATATCATGTTTTTTTCTCAGAACTTCATGAATCCTAATGGATTTCATGATGGAAATTGAATGTATATTATTCTTGCTTTATGAATGTCCTTAGATACTCATGGACCGAATGTCCTGCATGGTGAAAAACCTTCCGCAAAGACTTCCTTTGTTAGCACCTTCTTGCTCAATACCATAACAACATGACCCAGTGCCCTGAATTCAAGCAAACATTTGTTGTCTCCCACATTTGCTTTAAAATGACAGGTTCAACAGACACCCTACCCGTTTACCCAAACTTATTTCAAATGTTCCCATACATAGGTTATGTTTTAGACCCACCATTACCTCTGTAGGTCTGAGTCCTGGTAAGATATACCATTCACTCACTCCCCTCTGAAGGTTTAAGATTTTGCTGAACACCAGACACCCACTCACACACTCACTCACCCACCAACCCAATCACTTACTCACCCACTCACTCACCTACTTAGTCACCCCCTCACCCACCCACTTACTCGCCCAATCACTCACTCACCCACTCAATTACCCACTCACACACCCATTCACTTACCCACCCAGTCACTCACACACTCACCCACCCACTCATTTACCCACCCAATCACTCACCCACTTACTCGCCAACTTACTCGCCCACTCACTCACCCACCCACTCATTTACTCACTCACTCATTCACCCACCCACCCACTCATCCACTCACTCACCTACTCACACTCTCGCCCACTTACTCACCCACTCACTCACCCACACACTCACTTTCCCACTCACTCACTAATTCACCCACTCACATTTCTAGTCACCCTTTCACTCACTCACTACCTTACACACTCACTCAGTCACTCATTCACCCACCCATCCACTTATTCACCCACTCACTTACTCACCCACTCACTCACCCACTCACTCACTCTCTCACTCACCCTCTCACTCACCCACTCACTCACCCTCTCACTCACCCACTCACTCACCCACTCACTCACTCACTCTCTCACTCACCCACTCACTCACCCACTCACTCACCCTCTCACTCACCCACTCACTCACCCACTCACTCACTCACTCACCCACTCATTCACCCACTCACTTACTCAC
Source organism: Acholoe squamosa (assembly GCA_949317995.1). Taxonomy (NCBI): domain Eukaryota; kingdom Metazoa; phylum Annelida; class Polychaeta; order Phyllodocida; family Polynoidae; genus Acholoe; species Acholoe squamosa. Next base: position 76,833,427 of record OX439045.1, on the reverse strand, counting down.
CCACTCACTCACCCACTCACTCACTCTCTCACTCACCCTCTCACTCACCCACTCACTCACCCTCTCACTCACCCACTCACTCACCCACTCACTCACTCACTCTCTCACTCACCCACTCACTCACCCACTCACTCACCCTCTCACTCACCCACTCACTCGCCCAATCACTCACTCTCTCACTCACCCACTCACTCACCCACTCACTCACTCACTCACCCACTCACTCACCCACTCACTCACCCACTCACTCACCCACTCACTCACCCACTCACCCACTCACTCACTCACTCACCCACTCACTCACTCTCTCACCCACTCACTCACTCACTCACCCACTCACTCACCCACTCACTCACTCACTCACCCACTCACTCACTCACCCACTCACTCACCCACTCACTCACTCACTCACCCACTCACTCACCCACTCACTCGCCCAATCACTCACTCTCTCACTCACCCCCTCACTCACCCACTCACTCACCCACTCACTCACTCTCTCACTCACCCTCTCACTCACTCACTCACCCACTCACTCACTCACCCACTCACTCACTCACCCACTCACTCACTCACCCACTCACTCACTCACCCACTCACTCACTCACCCACTCACTTACTCACACTCTCTCACTCACCCACTCACTTACCCACTCACTTACTCACACACTCACTCACACACCCACACACCCACCCACTCACTTACTCACACACTCACTCACTCCCCTCTGTAGGTCTGAACTCTGACTGAATGCCATTCACTCTCTCACCTCTGTGGGTCTGAGTTCGTCCTTGAGGTAGAAGCCCCCCGTGAGTGCTTTTTTGCTAAATACCATGACGTCCGCAGCCTCTGGTAGCTCCCACTGCTCGTGTTTCCACATGGTACCTGTGGCGCCACCTCCAGTCTGTACCTCATCCACGATGAAGTATACCTCTTTCTGAAATTGTGTTAGCATATCTCTGTGTTTTTTTAAACTTGCAACTTCTTAAATAACTTCATCCCCATATGAAAGTGTTTTAATTTTCCTAAGATTTTCTGATTGTGGTAGAGGCTGATCCACTGGCAAGGATTGATTGGTGCCAGAAATACCATTGTTCTACACAGTGAAGTACAAAAAAAAGACAATGTATTCTGATTATCATGCGGGTTAAAACCCCAGAATTCTAAGTAATGTTGATCAATCTAAAAAGTGATCAAAGTCCATAAAGTCCTTCCTTTCAATGAGCAGAGAATATTAGCTTTAGATACCGGCGATTTCCCATCATATGTATGGCCATATGGCAATATATGGCAATCTTGATGACTATCAATAGGTCTTATCCTCTTTCAGATGGGCTGCTATAACCCAGTGATCACCACTGCTGCATTAGACTCATCATATGGGGTTCATACACACCCGTACCATCAGGATGATCCTCCAATAGGCTTGGTGCACTAACAAATTAGCAGTGGTCCTTTATCGGACAGAAAGATTCATGTGAATACTTTAGACATATAGTTACCTCCTTGAGGACCTGTTGAAGTTGTCTGAAGAAGTCAGCGGAAGCATGGTTGTCCCCTCCCTCTGCCTGTATGGGTTCCACAATAAGTGCCACTACAGGTGTACCGCGCGCGTTGAACTCATCTATCTTTTCTCTCACCTAAGGGGAACATAGAGGTAGGAAATGAGTATTGATCATTACCCACTTTAGAGGGCATTTCTATGGCATGATGATAAGCATAATTTCAAACACTTTTTTTACTTATATGGTTGTATGTTTTACTGATCATCAAGTATTTGCTCCTAAGATGTTCTGTAGGGCAGGGGTTCCTATCAAAATGTGATATGTAGACTTGACATTATCCTATACCTGTTGTAGACTGCGTCTTTCGGCCTCCCGGTTGGCCTCTGCATGTTCATCCAGGGGGTATTGGAGCTGAGGGAAGTCCACGATTGGCCAGTCCAGTGTCGGGCAGTCCAACTTGGCCTGCCAGTTAGCATGTGTACAGGCCAGCGCACCTTAAAGATATCAAGTATTGAACTTTCATTAAGCACATAGGCTATGGTTCAAATGAGCCATTATCTGAATATCAGTATTGAATTGAACATGCTTAGGGAGTAGCAATTCTTTTAACAACAGGGGAGGTTTTGTCAGGTTTTTTAGGGGACCAAAAATTTACCACTTTTTTGTGAAAAGGCCAGCCTCGCTAATAAAAGAAAAAAAGCGGGATGGAAAAACTTCAAACCCCCCATGGAGGGGTAAAGAAAAATTTGGAGCGCACTGTTAAACTATCTGTACAGGTGAATGCCAAATGGGGAATAAAGAAATATTGGGAATGAGCAGTATGTGTGGTACGCACAATCACCTGGAAGTGGTCAGCAATGGCAGTATACAGACCCGATTAGGCCAGTTAACTCATAAGGATATAAAAGTTTGATAACTTACCTATGGTCCTGCCGTGCAGACCATTGGAGAATGACATGACGGTGAGAGGCGGACATCCAGGTCCAGAGTTGTACCGAGCCGCCATTAAGTCCTCCTCACTAGGCAATGCACCCCCACGCTGCTTCCTCTACAACGTTATAAGCAAAATACTAACACAGATAAATGTTTGATAGTCTACCAGTCTACAGAGCAGCATGAGGGGCCATGTTGGTATCCAAAGAGGACATGTGATATTCTATTACTTATTCATTGTGCTGGACAGTATGCCATACCTTGTAAGTATGGGGTTTGATGGTCTAGTTTTACAGATTTAAAGATTTCTCCTCAGATAGAGGAGAAAGACAAGTAAAATGAATGAGACTTACCATGTAAGCCATGAAGACAGCTTTGAAGGAATGTTCAACAGAACACGAGCCACATCCCATAGTCTGGACGCTGGTCATGCCCTTAGGTGCCACCTAGTGGTATAAAAACAACTATTTATACACTGGCCATGCCCCTAGGTGCCACCTAGTGGTATAAAAACAACTATTTATACACTGGCCATGCCCCCTGGGTGCCACCTAGTAGTATAAAAAACAACTATTTATACACTGGTCATGCCCTTAGGTGCCACCTAGTGGTATAAGAAACAACTATTTATACACTGGCCATGCCCCTAGGTGCCACCTAGTAGTATAAAAAAACAACTATTTATACACTGGTCATGCCTCTAGGTGCCACCTAGTAGTATAAAAAAACAACTATTTATACACTGGTCATGCCCCTAGGTGCCACCTAGTAGTATAAAAAACAACTATTTATACACTGGTCATGCCCCTAGGTGCCACCTAGTAGTATAAAAAACAACTATTTATACACTGGTCATGCCCCTAGGTGCCACCTAGTAGTATAAAAAACAACTATTTATACACTGGTCATGCCCTTAGGTGCCACCTAGTGGTATAAGAAACAACTATTTATACACTGGCCATGCCCCTAGGTGCCACCTAGTAGTATAAAAAACAACTATTTATACACTGGCCATGCCCCTAGGTGCCACCTAGTGGTGTAAAAATCAACTATTATACAAGTTAGTAAATGAATGTTGATCAGTTGCCACCTAGTATGATGTACAACAACTATACTTTACATGGAAGCTGGTCATGCCCTTTGCTGCCACCTAGTGACATATGAAACAAATATTTGGATTAGAGTGTTGATATTGAGAGAGTTTCATTGCTCTTCATGACCATCTCCCCAGACCTACATTCTGTATTAACCCTTTATGGGCCGCTGATGCATTATGCCAATTAGTCGTCATGATGCACCAATGAAGTGCTGGCGAGACTGGTCGTCAGCACTTCATTGGTGCATCCAATGGGTGGGATGCATTATGCCTCAGCGGCCTTTAATGGGTTAATTCACCATTGGTCTTGAAAGTATTGATTATGTTAGACTTACACTCATGAGACCGTTCCCAAGCCGGTCCGGCCAGTCAAGTGGGGGGAAGTTCCCTAGGGCTGGTCTGTTGATGAAGTGGGTCTGAAACAGATTAGTATTAGTTAAACCATTGCAAGAAAAAAAATGACCTGAAATAGTTTTACTTTTGATTTGAATAAGATTGTGTTTAGATTTGCTAAATTACAAAAAAAAGGAAGCTTGCTTCTCATCACCATGCAGCGAAAAAATTCATTTGAACATATACTGTAAACCTTCATACATCTGTGCATAAGCCAAAGCGGGATTACTTTTAAAAAGAAATTAGGAATCATAACTTTTTTTAACTGAAGCCCATGGGGAGGTAAACAGTGCCGCTTTATGTAGCGGCTACAGGAAGGTGTTATAAAGACATACAACAACCTCACTTCCCTCACTCTGATATGTCTGAAATCGTCTATATGTCTGAAATTGTCTATATGTCTGAAATCGTCTATATGTCTGAAATTGTCTATATGTCTGAAATCGTCTATATGTCTGAAATCTTCTATATGCTGCGGCGTTCATTCGGGGTTTTAAGGTATATTTAGATTCAGAATTTTTGTTACCAGGTTAGCAGGGTCCCTGAAGGCGTCCAAGTGTGCAGGATGATTGTAGCCTGTAACATGGAGTTAGTATGAGGTAAACAAAGTCCGAGGAAGCAGACAGAGACAGAGAGATACACACTGACAGACAGAGGAGGAGACAGAGACAGACAGGGCAGGGACAGGAATTAAAGAGGAAGAGACAGACAGAGGCAGACAGACAGACAGAGGAAGACACAGAGACAGACAGGGCAGAGAGGCAGGGATAAAAGAGGAAGAGACAGAGAGAAACAGACAGGGAAGTGACAGGAATATAAGAGGAAGAGACAGAGAGAGGCAGGGCAGAGACAGGAGAAGATAGAGGAAAAGACAGAGAGAGGCAGACAGACAGAGGAGGAGACAGAGGAATAGACAGAGAGAGGCAGACAGACAGGGGAGGAGACAGGTATATACTTAGGAATTTAAAGCTATAAAACACCCTTTAAGACTCCCTTGAACATTTCTCCATTGTAAATGTGATATCCATTGCAGTACCCACTTTGACTATAGGCACACAACAAGTGCACTCTGTAGCAGTAATCAATATGGTACTCCTATGGTACCTTCTGAAGTACAGTTGATAAAACTGAGCCCTTTAACCATTTCAACACTGCAGATATATGAGTGCACCATACCCATTTGTTGGCATGATGCAGCAGCAGAGTCCTGGTTAGCATTTTTTACTAGCACTTCAGTAGTGCATCATGCCAAACCACCAGCAGTCTATGTTTGCATGAAAATAGTCCTTTTGGGATTCTCACCAGGACTGCAATGCACACTTAAAAAGCGGCGGGCAGTGCTCTGCTGCACGATAGAAGTGACCTTGAGTGCATTATAGGAGTACAGTGCATGCCTTTAACAAGTCAAGTACCATCAATTGGTCTAGACCTGCTTCACGACCTGCTCCTGGTCGATCCGAGGGAGGCACGACCGGGTATGGCAACCGGGGTCGTGTCGTTTCCTCCCTGTCTCGTTGAGAAGCTCCTTCCAGCGTAGGAAGCCCATCGATAGTGTACAGTACTACTATGATGGTCCTTCGACCGTGAGGCCGAGGATGTGTGGCACCACCGGGCCCTAAGACCAGGGTGGCATCGGATCCACACAGCTTCGCAGGGAGCTCCGGGGACAGGAAAGGTACCCCCACTCGTGGAGGGTACACCGTCGTCCGGGAACGAGTTCCCGGGGGTTCCATGCTGACATCGACACTCTGTTCGATGTCAGTGATCCAAACTGAAGAGGAGGAGCAGTAGTATCATACTACTGATCCTCCGAGATGGACCCTGTAGCGGCGTCGATTTCAGCCTGCTCCCCGTCAGTGTGCTCATCATCATGTGAAGCACTGGCGGCTAGCTGGCCTGAAAACGTCGGCGACTCTGGCAATGGGGCCACACGGTCCATTGTCGTACTCCAAGCCTCGTTAGAGGTCTCGGGTGCATCCCGGGAGTCTCCCTCAGCATCTGAGTGGAGAACGGCCGAGTCTGCTGAGTCGCTTCCGTCGTCGTCGTCGCTCTCCCGACCTTCAAGGTCGTCCTTGTCTCCCTGGTCAGGGGGAGCCGTTGGAGATTGACCGACGACATTGACGTCCCCATCTATATCCATCGACTGTTCCGCCTCGGCAGGTGCTACTGCTTGGGCGGAAGCCGAAGGGTCCGGGCAGACGGCTTCACTCGCAGGGGCCAGAGGTGTGATGCCATGAAGATCCGGATGGATCTTCGGTGAAACCACTCTCTGAACCGGTGGCGGTGTAGGCTCGGTGGCTCCCGAGAGGGTTATCAAGGGAGCCGAGGAGGAAGGCGGGGCTGCTGGTGGGTAGATGGAGGCACCGAGAGACCTACCCGGGGTGTCAGGCTTGTCCTGCACCACCTGCTCTCGGCCCAACATCGTCATAGCCGAGCTCAGACTGTCAATCCTTGGAGATAACTCTCTCAAAGGATTCGTCTGAGCTGCCAGCATCCTGACGTCAGGGACCACTCCACCCTCGACGAGGTACCTCTGCGCTTCGCGAGAGGGCTCAGTTCGAATGGGCTTCAGGGTTCGGACGCCATGGTGCTTGTCCTTCATCCATTCCGAGAGTTGGACCCCGAAGACTCTAAAGAATTCGCGGTCGATTTCCTCCCAGCCTTCTATGATACCATCCCTCTTGGTGATATCATATTGGGCCTGTGACTCAAAGTTATTGAGACGCGTTCGGACATCGGTCAGACGAGAGTCCATCTCCATCTGAACGGTCTGGCGCGCCTCATCCCTAAGAGCCGGAAGGAGCTCGTTACGGATGGCCATGTTTGTTCTATCAAACAGGCCGAACAAGTAGGCACTTGCTTCCTTGCGGAATGCCTCACCGAAATGATCGATAGCAGGGCTACCCGTCATTTGTAGGAGTCCTCTACAACGTTCCACGAACGTCTTGGGGACCCCACGTTCGACGCCATCGCCGTATGCAGGCTGTGCCAACTCCCAACGCAGGGTTGTTGTCGGGGTGTCGACGCCTTTCACGACGTTGGAGAAGGTGGCTCCTGCTGCCGAGGTCAGTGTCGCGCCTCCCACGTGGACACGTGGCGTGGCAGCTGGGGTGCTGCCCTCCGCCGCTGCAGGGGGTGTGACAGGGGGAGACGAGTTGGTGGTCACCTTGGGTTGTCGATCACCACCACTTCGGGATTCCACCGTCTTGCCTCCAGTTTTAGCACCACTGGCGCTTGGTTTGGCCGAACCGGTCGAAGCAGTCTTCGACTTTTTAGGAGCCGGGGCCGGGGCGGCTTTCGATGCCTTTTCGGGCTTCGAGGGAGCAGCCTGCGGCTTAGACTTCTTAGGTTCAGTCGAACCGGCAGACTTTCCAGCCTCTATAGAGTGGGGCCTCTTGTTCCCACTAGTAGAGGCTGTCGGTCCTGGGTCTCGAGGACGACTGGCCTCCCGCTTCTTCCGCTGCTCTACCCTGAACTCGGGGTAGGCACCGTAGAAAGCGGGCATCAGTTCCGGTCTGATATACAGGCGCTTCGTAGACGGGGGTGTGGGGGCCATCCGCATCCAGTGTCTAGTCGGCGCGCCTGTCTTCTCATTCTGTTCACACTTTCCGCCTAGCGTCTCCACTAGTTGGATAGCGCCCTCGACGTTGTACTTATGGGGCTGCTTGTACGACTTGAGATGACGCGCCATCAAGCCCCTTCGTGAGGTCACGAAAGGAGGAGAGGTCGGGTCATCAGGGTCCTGATAACATGGAATGGTCTTTTCCACCTTAACACAACCGAACTGCATACGGATGGCTCGATGCTCTTCCACCAAGTGTCGAGCATACCTGCCGTCCGTCGCATATACGCGAGGGGGGAACCCCTTACGTGTGCAGTTCTCGAAAGCACACTGCTGCCCTGGATTGAAGATGCGCCATGCGAACCCAATCTGCTGTCGCTCGGGCAGCGACACCCCGATGAGTCTGAGGCATTCGTGATATTCTCGATCATCGAGACATACCAGTCAATGGCATGACTATCATCCGAATACCATTCCTCGTCGTCACTACCATCCTTCCCGACGAGACTAGGGAGTACCACTTGACCATTCTTGCGGTAGTCCTGAAGCTTGGTCAGTGGCCTGTCATCGACGTACTCAGTACGTCGCTTGGCAGTGATCGCTGACAGCCGCTTCCACTCGTCGACAGCCTTGGCCGTGTCTGGGGGAGAGGATACGGTGGTCTCCACGGCACCGGCATCGACTTCCGACAGCTCGGTTCCAGGTTCCGGGGGTGTAGTAGACTCGCTACTCCTTTCCCGGGCTGGAGCCTTCTTGGCTGCGGATTCCTTTTTGCTACTTTCCTTCTTGGGCACCTTAGGGATCTTGAAGTCTTTCAAGGTCCCCTTAGATGCCTTCGATTCAGTGGGCTTCTTGCCCTTAGAAACTGAAGGGGTAGCACTCTTCGATGGAGTAGGTGTCGGCGGCTCGTCGACCTCCATCTCATAGGGGGAGGAGTCCCTCGAGGCGGCAGCAGCCACGTCTTTCAAGTCGCGCTTCTGCTGCTTAGATGCCTCTTTCGCCTTCCAGCGGAGCTCCTTCTCCCGTTCCTGGGACTCAGCCAAGGCTTTCTGTGCTTCCTCGATCTGCTTCAGAAGGGCTGCACTTTTAGCCGAGGTAAACTCGAGCTCTTGCTCGGGTCTGGTCCTCTTGGACTTCTTCTTCTTCTTCATCGACTTGTGGCTCGCCGAAGAGCTGTACCCTGACAGCTCGTCGGACGAGGACCCCATGGTTCTTCCTGAACTGATGGGTTCCACTTTGAAGAGAAGACTTCGGGTCTCGAACCGTTCTCAGACGGGATGAGACGTCGAAGAGGATCTTCGAGGTGTTTCGATCCGCACTCTGGCGGGTCGAAGCCTCGAAGGTGCCTTCGATGTACCTCGAACCGCACTCAGGTCGCTCGAGGGACCGAAGACTGGAGCCTCGAGAGAACACGAACCTGCGCTCACGCAGGTCGTGTCCCTCGACACCAGGCAGGGGAGACCTCCTACCCTCAGGTAGGAAGTCCCCGGGCGGAGCGTACCAGCTGGAACAAGCTAGGCTTAGTCCAGCCTATCTGTGTCCGACTCTTACGAGAAGGGCGCAGATGTGACCTCCGTGTTGTGCGACGCGGCCTTTTATCCCTGTGGCGCACGCCTCTGATTGGAGGAAGGGCCTACGTGACCGGGGAGGGCGAACCCTATTGGTCCACAGCGCATCACGCCATGACCAAATAAGGTAATGCTCAAAAAATGGAACGACTCACTCTCCCCTCATCGTCACGCTCTGGTTCTCCAGTCGCAATGTTTGCATATGCCGTTATTTCCTATGCGGTCTATGGGTTCCAACACTATTAACATGGATAATTAGGACACCCCCCCTTCATCAGACTACTGGGATTAAAAAAATGGTTCCAATATGGATCTACCCTTCGGGCAGAACCTATCCTCACAGTCCAATAAAAATCAGAGGCCCCAAACTTCCATGTTTCCAGCATCAGGTTGTCTCAAACTAAGAGGCAATCGCATGACTTCTCGTTGTGTAATTTTTTTATTCACCGTCGGCTTCACGTCCACAGACAGATTTACTCAAGAACGGCACCCGTTATTTTAAAGCCTCATTAAAAGAACAGGTTAGTAAAGCTGCTGCTTAGTATTGTGCGAATCATCGATTACTGAGTAGGGTTTAATCTAGGACTTTTCCTGATTCTAACCTTTACTTTTGGAACGAGTGTTGAGCCTCGGGGCGGGTTACTATCACCCCCTCCTAGCCCGCCGTCCTTTGATGTGGCTGGGCCGACCGGGTTATTAACCCGTTTCCGTCGGCGTCTGCCTCCCATCACTTGTGACGGTGTGGATGTAGGAGCCAGGGTGTTTGCTCTGGGTTTCCTTTCATCCTCGACACTCGCTGACCGTTCCTTTGATGAGCCTTGGCGCTTAAGCCTCGCTCGAGTCATAGGTCCGGACTGGAGTGACTGATCTTTGACTTCAATCGAAATGTTTCGATGTGAAGTTTGTTCAGACGTTCGCACCTTCGAGGGGGGGTCGGGCTTCCGACATCCCTTCAAAGGTTGTTTAGATGCTTTCGACTTATCTCGGCAAGCCGGTCGACCACGGCGCCGCTTTGATGGTTTACTGGCATCCAACACCTCCACCTCGCTCAGTTTTCGAGCCTTTTGCTGTCGTTTTCGATGACCCTGCGTAGTTTGTTTTTTAGACTGAACTTCCGGTCGCGACCTTTCAATCTCTATTTTGACCTGTCCAGAAACAGACTTTGACCTTTTCGTAGCCTTACGAGAAGGTGAATCATCATCAAGTTGTGGTTGCAACAACTCGACAGTTTGTGATAGTTCTACGCCCAACCACCGGCGCACTCTATCGACATTGCTCTTTTGCAACTGCCCACGGGATGATCGAAGTAATAATGTTGACTCAGAGAGGACAGAATCCACTATGAACGGCCCATCCCAGTTGGGAGCAAGCTTCATAGCTGCCTGGGGGGTGTGGTACCTCACCACCTGTTCCCCAACTGAGTACCTTCTCTGCTTCAGCCCATACCCAGTGAACAATAAACGTTTCAAAATGTTCACAAACGTTTTTATATGGTTTAGATTGAAACGTTTTTCTCTAGAATGTTTAAAAACGTTCTAAATGGAAACGTTTTTATCTAGAACGTTTAGAAACGTTTTTATATGTTTCAGTTCAAAACGTTTATGTCCAAACCATATTAAAACGTTTGAAAAACGTTGTATAAACGTTTAATAACGTAAATAAACTTGTCCTGTATGTCCTGCATGCCCTGTTAGGTGGAGACACTATACCATTATGATATCTAAGTGAATAGTCCCATCTTCATAGAGACAAGATAGCGGTAATTTTCCTAAGATTCTGGTCAATCTAATAGTTGCATAATGTGTCAAAGTGACATTTAATACAAAAGGTACAGGTCATTTAATATTTTCATCATTCATATAACGTCCATTTGTACATTGTATTGATATACACCCTTTTTAGAAATGAGAAAAAGTATACATGTGTCAAATCTTGTACAACCTGCAAATGAATTGAAATCATCTACCTGCTCACTCTAGGCCTACACACACCTGGAGTGATACTGTAGTTGTGGGCAAAATATGTAATGTCCTTTTGAATAAAGAAATACCCCCCCCCATTAAAAAATGAAGGTTACAAACATGGAAAATCTATACAAACCCTGGCACTGTGCAGTAAATCCTTATAATACGATTCCTAGGGGTAGTACAGGCACCATTAGTGTCAGGAAAAAAACGTTATCAAACGTTTATAAACGTTTCATGAAAAACGTTAGTGTACAAAGTTTTTTTTATGTTATTTAGAGTCAACGTTTTTACGTTAATCAAACGTTTTATTTCCGTTTTTTAAAAACGTTTTTCAAGCCTTTAAGAAACGTTATTTTGATGTGAATTAACGTTTTTTTGTTTGCTGGGTAGTCATACCCGACTTTCTGGCGTTCCGCAGATTTACCTAGATTTTCTCTTACCATGCTGTAACTTTCTCTTAATTGGTCATGAAGCTGTTCCACGAAAGTGACTGAACAAGGGACTTCGAGTGGGTTCTCGATTGAGCCGAAAATCACATCCGCTGGCATGAGAATTTCTTCCCCGAAGACCATCATATTTGGACTGCATCCAGTAGAACTGTGTTCAGAGCTGTTATATGCGGACACCACATACTTCGCCTGTTCATCCCAGTCGTCCATATGTTTGTCTACCAACATAGTCAGACTCTGAATCAATGTTCTATTGAACCTTTCTACCTGACCATCGCTCTGTGGCCTGTACGGATTGGTTCTCTGTTTTACAATCGTTAAATATTCACACATCTCAGAGAAGAGTCGAGACTCGAATTCTCGACCTTGGTCGGAATGCAGAAGCAACGGGACTCCAAAGGTCAAAACCCATTCGTCCACGAAGGCTTCTGCACAGGTCTCTGCTATGTGATTTGGTAGGGGAATAGCACGTACATACTTGGTGAAGTAATCCTGGATTACTAACATGCAAGTATTCTTGTTTGGCGTGGGTGCAAATCCCGAGATGATATCCATAGCTATCCTCCCGAATCTCACCCCGAACAACTCTTGGTGCAAAGGGGACTTACCCATGCCCTCGCCGGGCTTTACCAGGCAACAGGTAGGACAATGTCGAACCCAACGACCTATGTCCTTCCCCATTCCAGGCCACTTTTTCGAGCGTTCGTTTTCGACCAAAATGTGCCGCTGTTCGGTGTCCATGGCAAAAGGAGAGTACTTCACCCCTCAGTTGGCGTGGTACAACTACTTGAATCGTGCATCTAGCTCGACCCGCCTCGACTTTCCAATGACACAACAAGCCTTCATGGAAAGTTAATAGAGGCCATTGCCCTACTAACTTCCGTACCTCGGCGCTCTCCATTGATACATCAGGCCTAGTGGGTTTAGCCCCCTTAACTAGCCATTCAGCAACTCCTTTGATGTCGGCGTCCGCTTTCTGAGCATCAATGAGTTCATCGAGAGACCAAAATGCAACACCCACCCGGCTGTCTACTAAACTACCTACAGCTGCCAAAACAGCATTATGACTGCCGCAGTCTGTGCAATCCGACCTCTGGCATAGCCGCACAGGGATACGACTAAGACCATCGGCGTTTAGATGCTTGGCCCCACTTCGATGTTCGATCTTAGAGTTTTCGAGACTGAACTCCGAAAGGTGGGCCAGCCACCTACCCATCATCCCTTCAGCTTCTTTGAAATTCAAGAGCCATTTCAAAGACGAATGATCAGTGCGGATAGTGAAGTTACCACCATAGAGGTAGTGCCTAAACTTCCTGGTGTACACGACAACCGCCAGCAGTTCCCTTTTGGTGGTGCAGTAGTTCCGTTGTGTTTTACTTAGAGTGTTGCTAGCAAACGAGATCGGGACCTCTGCTCCATCCTGCTCTTGGGATAGAACAGCCCCGATCGCGGTATTGCTAGCGTCAGTGTCCAAGATAAAATGACCGTCGGGTGTGGGGAATTGAAGTACAGGTGTCTCCTTGAAACTTCGTTTTAACTCGACAAAGGCATGTTCAGCTCTCTCCGTCCACGCGAATGCCTCGTAACGACCTCTACTACCTTTAGGTTTTTGGATCACTAAGTCCTGCAAAGGACTTACGAGTTCTGCGAACCCCAGGATGAACTCTCGGTAGTAGGAACAAAAACCAATGAAGGATCGGATTTCCTTCACTGTAGTGGGCCTAGCCCAAGTCATTACATCGCTAATTTTCCCCGGGTTGGCTTCTATACCCTGTTGAGACACGATTCGGCCCAGGTACTCGACTGAAGTCCTAAAAAGCTGACACTTTTTAGGTTTCAACTTCAGCCCACATGCTCGAATCCTGTTGAAAACTTCTGCCAGATTCGCCATTGCTTCATCCGTCGTTTTGCCGAAGACAATGATATCATCGAGGTAAACCAGGCAACTCTTACCCAGCAAACCTCTCAACATCTCTTCCATCATTCGCCCGAATGTGGTGAGGGAGTTACACAAACCAAACGGCATTCGATCGAACTCATAGAGCCCCCTCTGGTAGGAAAAAGCGGTTTTCTCGACGTCGTCGGGATTCATCCCGATCTGCCAATATCCAGATTGGAGATCGAGACAACTAAACCACTTGTTTCCTCCTAGGGCATCCAAGGATTCGTTGATGCGCGGGAGAGGGTAGGCATTTTTCTTAGTCACTCCATTCAGACATCGATAATCGATGCAGAATCTCATGGTCCCATCCTTCTTCGTCACCATCTGGACGGGACTGGACCAGGGGCTAGTACTTGGCCTAACCACCCCGTATCCAACATCTCCTTAAGTTGTTCATCCGCCGCAGCTTTCTTGCTGAGCGGAATCCTTCTATAAGGGACTGGGATAGGTTGTGCGTCACCCGTGTCGATGTTATGCAGACATCGATCGGTGCGCCCTAACGGTTCATCTGGGGATTTAAAGACATCCACATGCTTACGTAGTAAGGCGGACAGCTTCAGTCTTTCTTCTGGCTGGGTCAGGTGGGTGTCACCATACATGTCTAACAGCCAGGTAGGGAGCTCCCCCATGCGGGTGCTCGTGATTTCTGCCGTCTCGATGTCTGCAGCTTCTTGCTCGAGACGCATCATCACGGATCCTACCTCCGGTGAAGAGAATTCACCGTTTCTGTCAGCGTACTGTATAGTACCGACCACCTGGCCTTTCTCCAGGACAATGTCTCGATTCAGTGGATTACAGAAGGGAAACACTGTTCGACGGACGTTGCTGACAAGGGCAGCCTCCCCAACCAACCCAAAACTTCTCAGAGTTTTCAGGTCGGGTTCGACTATGCCCTGTCGGTCTCTTTCCAGACCTTCGGATTTTACCAAGACATTGCACCGATGTCTGGCAGGTATCCTAGTGGTCTGTGCTACTGAGGCTATCGATGACACCCTCTTCAGTTTACACTGATGCTGCTCTTCTACCGGCTCGGTCATGACCAATTGACCCGTCCTTGGGTTCAGGATCATACCGTATAATGCCGCGAAGTCGAGCCCCAGAATGCCATCGTCAGCCACATCGGCCACTATTGGGCTAAACACATAGTGGGTTGATGTGACCTTAAGAGGTAGAACCAATCGACCATAGGTCCGCATTTCGGCTCCAGACGCAGTGCACGCCATTATTCCCTCGTAGAGATTATCTGACGGCACTACTAACGTTTTCGCGAGTTCCCGAGAGACAATGGTGTGGCTGGCACCAGTATCTATCAGGAAGTCTAGAGAACGCCCTCGAATCTCTGCAGACAGGTACCATCATTTCCCCGACAAGGGGGCGGTTCCTGCTAGCATTCTCAACCCTATGTCAGTACTCAGATCGATCCCTCTCTTCTTCAGAAAAGAGAGACAGGGATCATCTGAGGGAAGCTCTGTTGCGCAGACTCTGGCTAGCTGCCGCATCAGGGCTTCTCTCCCGGCGTCGACTTTCACTTTCGATCCAGTCGAACCCTCGACCTCGGAGTTCGGGCTGCCAGCACCCTGTTCCTTGGCCATTGAGGCTTTTTCTACACCCACATCTTCGGAACCCGACCGGTGATCAACCGGTGCCGCTGTGGTAAAGGGCTGGGACGGCCCTACCGGGACCTTATCTAGTTCCTTCGAATCTACTGTCGTCTGATCAGGAGTGCCAGAGGTGCTGATACCTTGGCTTTTCGATGGTCGGGCAGCTCGATTGCCACGTCGAGCAGCCCGCCTCAGTTTTCCGTCGCGTCAGGTGGTAGTCCTTTAATCGGCTTGGGGCAAGTTCGTGCGAAATGCCCCTGCTTCTTGCAGTTCCAACACTTGGCGTCAGACGGAGGGGTACTCAGCTTCTCCGAGCTAGTAATAGGGACATCCCCTCCCTCGATAACCCTGAGTAAATTCTTCAATTGACTCAGCGAGAAGGTCTGTTCCTGTACCTTGGGTTTGGAGGCCTTGTTTGGTGGTTTCGATTTACCAGCGGATTTCTGACTTTTCTTAGTCTTACTCCTCGCCCCGGGCTTTGAGTATGCGGACACCTCCCCCTGTCCCTCCTCGACCAAAGCGGCGTCAGCCAACGCCAACAATGCATTTGTCGAGGTAGGATTCACCAACTTTGGCAGGAGTTGTTGTTTCCGCAACAACTCATCTGCCAAGTCCATGAGATCCTTGAGAGACATGTAAGTGCGCCATTCCCGAAGCACGTCTTGTTGTAAATCAACGTCATACAATCCTCCTATGAACAACTGGTTGTCATAGGATCATGGCATGGCTTCTGTTACCATGTCGACCAGTCCATCCAGAGTCCCATCTCCATGCTCCTCCCATAGCCACACAGTATCAGCTGTGGGGCCATTCTGGAGTAACATGAGGAGTTGAGCTAATGCCATACTCGAGGTCCACACATTTACTCGACGGACGTGATTGAATCCGTGGTACCAACGGAGCCAATCATCCTTCCATGTAAATGGAGGGCACTCGACTGACCTAGTTCGGGCCGGTTCATGCCCGATAGAGGTATTTTCGAACATTCTGCTTGATCTCCTGACCTGATCAAGAGCGAATGTTGTACCTCTTCTAGGTATCTGATGGTCCATCCCCATGTTCCTCATAGTCGTGTCTGCACGACTATGATTCATCCCCCAAGGGTTACCGGAATCGGCCTCACTCAAATGCGAAGCCTCGAACCTGATATCCCTATATTTGGGTGGATCAACATGTTGTTGGGTCGTGGTCGAGAACTGCCCGATCACTCCACTTAGACCATCGGTGCGCGGCATCGAAGGAACTGGTTGGGTCCGACATGACCTCGAATCCACTTTCGAGATGACGTCGATTGCCCCCACCATTCTATCGACTAGGTCCTCTTGAGTGGCAACTCTAGTAGTGCTGCATTCACTACTTTGTTGCTTCTCTCGAAGTCTAGAGGCACGCAATTTCAATTCCGTCTGCTCCTTCAGACGTTCCTCGAGTTCATCACAAACTTCTTTATTCACCCTGGCTTCATCAGCCTTCCTGCGAGACGATATCTCCCGTCGGAGCTTATCGATTTCTCCACGCATGGCTCCCAGAGTATCCGAATCCTTCTGATCATTCAGTGATTGGGCTGCTAGGGATTCAGATTTCAAGGAATTAAGCTCGGCCTCGTGCCTCGCTTTTTGTTCCATTAGAATCTGATATTCCGCCAATTTGTTTGCGTGTTCGATTCGTTCCTCACAGCGACAACGCATTTCTGCCTCGTTCCTGGCTCGAGCATCCTCGTCAGCTTGCATCTGACAGAGTAACGACTCCCGTTCCTGACGTAGCTGTTTGACCTGCTTTTCATAAGCTGTTAGGTGCTCAGCTACTTCTTCAGTATGCTCGGCTGATTGTTGGTTCAACTCATGCCGCAACTCTTGCAGTTGTTCCTCCAACATAGTCTTTTCTACTTCTTGTAGTTTCAACTTATGTTTAAGGGACGTCTGCTTGTGCTGGGCATCCCGAAAATCGTTTCGAGCTCTCTCGACACATTCTCGGCGGCTAGTAGCAAGGCGGTCGATCTTCGCTTTTAGTGATTGACAATCCATTGCTGTCAATCGACTACGCTCGATCTCCGACTTCGTTGCAAGCAAGGACTCTTTTTCGCTAGAGAGCTGCTTGACCTTCTCTTGAAGATCAGCAAGTTCTCTATTCGCGATCTGAGTCTTGTTCGAAGCCTCTAGCGCTTGCTGCCTAAGCTGTTCCAATTTCAGCTCTATTTCTGTACTCTTCTCCTGAGCTTTCGTGGTGTTACTCGCGAGAGCATCCAACTGCTGACGACCCTGGCGCAGTTGGCGTTGCTGCTCTTGCAGCAACTCCTCATTGAGTCCCCTGCCACTGTCCATACTTCCTTGTATCGACACGGGCGAGGGACCCTCGAAGGACCAACTGCCAAGGCCCATTGGAGTTCCCACGGGCGAGGCTGATTTTTCTACATAGGACAAACTCTGTGCCCTCAAGAAATTCTCAGCCGCCGGAGAGAGTTGAGTCGATACTCGCCAATTGAGTAGTCGGCTCCTTTGATACAGGCCCAACGGGTCAGACGATGGACCTATTATCAGAGAGTGGTTCAAACCACCACCGATTAGTGGATCGTTCCTATCCACTAACGGCCTGTAGTCACTTGATGTTGGTGATTGGGGTCATCACCTTCATCCAAGTGACCCTGCATGTCGAACTTAAGCTCGCAGTACCTATGCGGACTAAAGTTAACAACTGGTCACGGCACCAGTGTAGTGTTCTACCCCTCGATGTTCAATCGAATCTTTCGATAAACAACGAAGAACAGCTATTCAGGTTCCAGTTAAAACTTTATTGTCTAATAACACATAGGCATCAGCCGTTCTCAATCACAGTTACAGGTGGCAGAGTTTGAACTCTATAACAGGTTCGACACTAGGCCTTCTAGTGTCTACAGTTGATATTCCACATACACCTCCTCTGTGCAGCAGCACAGAGGAGTATTAGAATATGGTAGCCGGGCAGCCGCCAACCATCGCTCACGATGGCCAGTCGGGGCTGGACTGACCCTGAGGAAGGCCGTACAACGGCCTTATATACACCGGAGTCGAGGGCCATATGACCAAGTGGTGACGTGGCGCTGGACTCCAGCGCCCCCAGGCGTCGGGTAATAGAGGTGCTCTCGATGTCGCCCATGAGGACCACGAAGGTACCTCGAAGACGACGCGGGACCACCACACTTCCCATGGAAAATAATTTTACTCAAGTACAAGTTGCCAAGTTGGAACTTTTGGAGGCTAATTTAAGCATCAGAGCCATTTAATGTTTTCTCTGCTGCTTGAATAATGTTTAATACAGTACTGGGGTCCACGCACCCCCCACCAGAAAATTACACATTTGGTTGATTTATGAAAAATTGACCCAGGCTTTTTCCATAAAATTTGGTAGGCATGTAGATATTTTGGGATTTCTACCATATAAAACAGAAAAACCACATTCGGTCACTATATTTTTTGATTGACATTATTTTGTCACTTTTTCATTTTTTTTTCTCCCATTCATTAGTTATGAAATAGACATGTGAAAATTCATGATAATAACATGATTATCACTTGCAAAGATGCTTAATACCCCAAGGAATAAACATGTAAGCGATCATACGTACCTAGTGGTAGTGATGAGATTTGTGTGAAGAGGTCCAGGAGTACGTTTCCATCCGCATCCACAATATAGTTCCCCTGACTCTTCTCATAGTCGATGAAGAAGCGAACCGCATGGGTGTGCTGGAATGTAAAAACAAAATTATCATATAGCAAATAAATAAGTATTATTCAAATCATTTAGGTCAGCTTACCAACATATGAATATTTTACCTTTGAGTTTGAAACTGGAGCTAGTTTGTCTTCTTCTTTTATATATTAGATAAATGTATAGGGTTCATGCTGATATGTCCCCAAAAAAATGTTTGTTTCAGATAACCCGACTATACCTAGGGCCGACCCTACTTTTTTACTTCAATTTTGAGGAAAATTTTTGGGAAACTTAAGTTACCTGTAAACCACAGCCGGCCGCCACTTGCCTCTTCGAGGCAAAATGTCGCTAAATGTTGTCGAAATAATGACTGAATTCTCGTCCCAAATTAACAACAGGGTCCCTGCTATATAATTACAGTGGTTCACTCTTCAGCTTCACAAGGGTCCCTGATAGATTCAACAGTTATTTTTCACAGTGCATTTGGGGTCCTTCCTTGCGTATAAGCCGCACTTGATTTACGCTGTATTACGTTGCTGTTTGTGTTACCCACTGTTGCCTGGGAGGTTCCACAGATAGGAATTTGTACTGATTATAAATGCTATCACTACTTTAACAGATAGCTTTACACTGATTATAAGTGTTATCACTTCTTTAACTCTTTAAGGGTTGCTGATGCATCAATGCATCATTGGTCATCATGATGCATGAATGTAGCCCTGGTGAGTAACTCGCCAGGGCTACATTCATGCATCATGCTGACCATGATGGGTTGATTCACTCGCGAAGGTTCAGCATGATGCACCAATGAAGTGCTGGCAAGCAGGCTCACCAGCACTTCATTGGTGAACCATGACGACCCATGGGCATGATGCACTCCTGGATCAGCTGCTTTCAAAAGGGTTAACAGATAGCAGGGTAGCTTATCACAATCTCGTATCACATTCACCTCTGAGGCACATTGTTCCTGATTGGTATTAGAAAAATGAGTATCTCTATACTGGAGCTTTGGAAGGAGTGGTGGGCTATTATCACAATCGTGTCATCATTAGTATCACTATTATATCACATATGATGGGGATTTCAGCAAAGGTGTGCTAAACCTGATCTTTTTTTTCTAATTTTTTTTAGCAGCCCTCCCTGAATCTTTCAAAAAGTCAGCTGGCAGCCCCCCCCCCCTCTTTTAGGGCCTTTTTTTATTTGGAATAAGGTAATGCTAGAGGGATCAAAGGGGTATACAAATGCCACAGCTCTTTAGTGATTGTATGCAATTTAATGATTGTTTTATGAACTATAATTATATATAATGATAGTCATCGAAAACCCCTGATTTATAAGCTTTTACTTATTTCACGGCTCCCCCTTCTGATTAACAGCCTCAGGTGTCCAGGGCTCATACCTCAGTTGGTACCCAACTGAGGTGCAGTTGAGTAAGAACATACCTGATGTTTGTTGAGTTGTTCAATAAGTCGGAGCGACTCGGGCCCCGGGATGGCAGTGGTGACATTGGGACCTGAAGGTTCACTCGGATGGAACGGTTTAACTGTGGCTGCTGTCTGTGCACACCTTATACCACTGACTGAAACGTAACACATGGATATCGGATAGGTAATTAAGGTTTACTCAAGTGATTTTACTTGAAAAGTCAAAACTTCTGTTACCTGGTCTATCCTAAACACTAATATTAAAATTCCTTTGGGTGAGAATTTATATAAAATCATAAAATAAAAAGCTTGTTTAGGTGAATTTAAAACAGGAAGAGGATCAGATTTGGACAGGCGACCGTTAGACTTTTCGGCGCTTTATTAAATGTAGTCTCAATGGAGAGAGAACATGGTCCACAATGGCAGAATAGGTCATAAGTCTTTCTATGCTTCTTTCTTTTCAATTTATTCATTCATTTCATCTGTGATATTATATTACTGTGGATGGTGAAGGTTCTTAGAATTTATTGACACTAAGGCAAGGCATATGTTTTGACTTTAATGCATTCCTCACGTGATTTGAGAAATATATAGAATTATCATTATTGCACTTGAAGAACAAGGCATGCTTGAATCTGAACTTGAGGTACTATATCTAGTGACAATAGTCCATAGTCATCCTCTATCTTGAGGAGAGGCATCATGCCTCCTAGTACAATGAACAATTAGAATTGTATCTGTAGGGAGTGAAGAAGGAGTACCAGGATTCGCGAATTTGATGCATTTGAGGGGGCTGGGTGGTCTCCGAGATACTTTGGAGTAGGGTGATTTCTCTTTATATGGGTATACTATGGGTTTGGGTGGTTACTATTGCGCAGGTAATTTTTCTTAAATACATGTTGCCATGGTTACCAATATGTGTTGCCATGGTTACCAATGCAATTTGGTACCATGTCAACAATTGCTCGGTTGACGTACCTAGTTGCAGCACAGGTACAATTCTGTTATCTAACTATCTACTGTATGTCCATTTTGTGCACCCACATACCCTCTATGTATACCCCTAATTTCACCGTTGTGCCATGTATAGGTACAGAGCTACAGGGGGAAACATCATGTCAACAATTGCCCGGGCAATTATTGACATTATCATTATTTTGTAGCACAGGTGCAATTGTGGTATTTAACTATCTACTGTATGTCCATTTTGTGCACCCACCTACCCCCTATGTACACCCTAAATTTCACAGTTGTGTCATGTATAGGTACAGAGCTACAAAGGGAAACAGGCCATTCTTACAAATTATTTTTGGGGGAAGAGGCATTACTTGTAGTGAATAGTTGAAATACACAATTTTCCATCCTACAGTACAGTTTTGAGGTGATTTTTAGCATAACTGATTGAGCTAGACAGTAATGTGCTGGGCAATTGTTGACGTGTCAACAATTGCTCGGGCAAAAATTGACATGCCCTTCTGTAGCTCTGTCACTAAACATGGGACAACTATGAAATTAGGGGTGTAAATGGGGGATATATAGGTGCATATAATGCACAGAATTATGCCTGTACTACAATAATAATGATAATTGCCCGGGCAATTGTTGACATGATGTTTCCCCTTGTAGCTCTGTACCTATACATGTCACAACTGTGAAATTAGGGTCAGACTTACACTATTGTAAACACTGTGTATAAGGTGCACCTTGTATATTTCACTATGGAAAAAAATGTTGTGGAAATTAATGATTGGTCTCTGGCAACTTTGGGACAAGGAGTTTTTGTTTTTGAGTTATGTTTATTGACCACAAAATTGATTCAGATGCATCTTTTTCATGATGTCATCAAAAGAGGTAAGGCGTACTGGACCTGGACCGTCATTATACAAACTACAGGGACTTAGTGCTGTATGATTACAGGGGCTCACTTTTCAGTTCTACATGCATACCTGGTAGATTCAACAGTTATTATTTAGAGTGATGTGTGCAGTGTGCTTTTTACAAGCAGCCATATTTAGGGTTGTGGATATTACACATTGAATTAGTACCATGTTGGTCCAAATCAAGTTTTGGTATTTTAGTGGCGGGTCCAGGATCTGGAAAGGGAGGGGGTGGGGCTCTAAAGGAGGGGGCGCACCCCCCTACTTTTTCGGAGTTGCTTGCTGCGTTGGCCAGGAGCCCAGCGACCTTAGCAACTTCATTATGTTTTCGGTTTGTCAGTGACGTCACGGTCACCTTGTGATGCAATTTGTGACATCATACGTCGGCCATGACGTCACATGTCGGCTGCAGAGTGGCAACTCCTATCCGTGGTCCTTGCAACATTTTTCTTGTTGAACACATTGGGGGTCCAAAATATCTAATTTAACTATGTCAAAAGTACTGGCAATAATGGGAATGCGCACGCCTCTGCGCCCCTCCCCCTCTAAATTCGCCACTAGTATTTATAGCAATTGTTGACCTTCTACAAATAGTTATGTTACCTTAAGCCGAAGTAGACCTGAAACGATCTGTAAGCTGTGGCTTATATACATAGTTTTAGTGTGGTACAAATAGTATTGATTTTCATGGTTACTACAATATGGTAGACTGATTCCAACTCTGTGCTTCTCCCTGCTATCTTCAGTATCTCTGTAATCACGTTAATTCCACCCATTGTGTCATGCTGCCTATCAACATCACTTATCTTACACAGAATGTAGCCATCATTATAACGTGACCATTCAATAGGCATGATGTACAGACTGTCAGCCGATAAAACAGAATATCATTCGCCCTGTAAGAGCCCTCACAGGAAATGAAATGGTAAAATTGAAAATTGTAAGGTCTAAATGTGTTGAATATGACACGAGCCCTTTGTGTCAAGCAGTCAAGTTGTGGAATCAGCTACCATCCCACATCCAACATGCATTGGGTGTGGAAGTATTCCGTTCCCTGAGACTTTGAACTATGCGTAACATTGCTGAATATGTGTATGACTTTGCTCTTTCAAGGAACTAGTCTTGCCCTGATGCAAATTACTGGTATTTATATTGTATTACTTAACTTGATTATGAAAGTGACTTTATTGAATACTACTGTCTTCTATATTCTACATTAGTCATGCTGAGGAACTTATTGTAATTGTATGATTTATGACCAATAAAAAAAATTTCCAAATTAAAAAAAAACTCATGCAAGACGATTCATGCATCAGAAGGAATGCATCACATATGATAAATGCATCATGTATGCAGTCATCATGGTTAAACCTTCAATGGTTGCTTTTGCAGGATTGCATCATTCCCATTGTCTAGTCTGCTTGCCAGCACTTCATTGGTGCATCATGCCAACCATCTGGCATGAATTTAACCCTTGTGAGTTACTCACCGGGGCTGCATTCAAGCATCATGTCTTCCAATGATTATGATGCGTTGATTCATTACTGGCTCTTAAAGGGTTAGTGCATCATGCTGCATCGGTGCATCATGATGCATTGGTGCATCATGCTGTATTAGTGCATCATGCTGCATCGGTGCATCATGATGCAGTGGTGCATCATGCTGTATTAGTGCATCATGCTGCATTGGTGCATCATGCTGCATCGGTGCATCATGATGCATTGGTGCATCATGCTGTATTAGTGCATCATGCCTGCATTGGTGCATCATGCTGTATTGGTGCATCATGCTGTATTAGTGCATCATGCCTGCATTGGTGCATCATGATGCATTGGTGCATCATGCTGCATCGGTGCATCATGCTGTATTGGTGCATCATGCTGTATTAGTGCATCATGATGCATTGGTGCATCATGCTGCATCGGTGCATCATGCTGTATTGGTGCATCATGCTGTATTAGTGCATCATGCCTGCATTGGTGCATCATGCTGTATTAGTGCATCATGCCTGCATTGGTGCATCATGCTGTATTGGTGCATCATGCCTGCATTGGTGCATCATGCTGTATTGGTGCATCATGCTGTATTAGTGAATCATGCCTGCATTGGTGCATCATGCTGTATTGGTGCATCATGCTGTATTAGTGCATCATGCCTGCATTGGTGCATCATGATGCATTGGTGCATCATGCTGTATTGGTGCATCATGCTGTATTAGTGCATCATTCCTGCATTGGTGCATCATGATGCATTGGTGCATCATGCCTGCATCGGTGCATCATGCTGTATTGGTGCATCATGATGCATTGGTGCATCATGCTGCATCTGTGCATCATGCTGTATTGGTGCATCATGCTGTATAAGTGCATCATGCTGCATCGGTGCATCATGCTGTATTGGTGCATCATGCTGTATAAGTGCATCATGCCTGCATTGGTGCATCATGCTGTATTAGTGCATCATGCTGTATTAGTGCATCATGCTGCATTGGTGCATCATGCTGTATTAGTGCATCATGCCTGCATTGGTGCATCATGCTGCATCGGTGCATCATGCTGCATTGGTGCATCATGCTGCATTGGTGCATCATGCTGTATTGGTGCATCATGCTGTATTGGTGCATCATGCTGTATTAGTGCATCATGCTGCATCGGTGCATCATGCTGTATTGGTGCATCATGCTGTATTGGTGCATCATGCTGTATAAGTGCATCATGCCTGCATTGGTGCATCATGCTGCATCGGTGCATCATGCTGCATTGGTGCATCATGCTGTATTAGTGCATCATGCTGCATCGGTGCATCATGCTGTATTGGTGCATCATGCTGTATTAGTGCATCATGTTGCATCGGTGCATCATGCTGTATTGGTGCATCATGCTGTATTGGTGCATCATGCTGTATAAGTGCATCATGCCTGCATTGGTGCATCATGCTGCATCGGTGCATCATGCTGCATTGGTGCATCATGCTGTATTAGTGCATCATGCTGCATCGGTGCATCATGCTGTATTGGTGCATCATGCTGTATTAGTGCATCATGCTGCATCGGTGCATCATGCTGTATTGGTGCATCATGCTGTATTAGTGCATCATGCCTGCATTGGTGCATCATGCTGCATTGGTGCATCATGCTGTATTAGTGCATCATGCTGTATTGGTGCATCATGCTGTATTGGTGCATCATGCTGTATTGGTGCATCATGCCTGCATTGGTGCATCATGATGCATTGGTGCATCATGCTGCATCGGTGCATCATGCTGTATTGGTGCATCATGCTGCATTGGTGCATCATGCTGTATTGGTGCATCATGCTGTATTGGTGCATCATGCTGTATTAGTGCATCATGCCTGCATTGGTGCATCATGACGCATTGGTGCATCATGCTGTATTGGTGCATCATGCTGTATTAGTGCATCATGATGCATTGGTGCATCATGCTGTATTGGTGCATCATGCTGTATTAGTGCATCATGATGCATTGGTGCATCATGCTGCATTGGTGCATCATGCTGCATTGGTGCATCATGCTGTATTAGTGAATCATGCCTGCATTGGTGCATCATGCTGTATTGGTGCATAATGCTGTATTAGTGCATCATGATGTATTGGTGCCTCATGATGCCTTGGTGCATCATGCTGTATTGGTGCATCATGCCTGCATTGGTGCATCATGCTGCATTGGTGAATCATGCTGTATTGGTGCATCATGCTGTATTGGTGCATCATGCTGTATTGGTGCATAATGCTGTATTAGTGCATCATGATGTATTGGTGCCTCATGATGCCTTGGTGCATCGTGCTGTATTGGTGCATCATGCCTGCATTGGTGCATCATGCTGCATTGGTGCATCATGCTGTATTAGTGAATCATGCCTGCATTGGTGCATCATGCTGCATTGCTGCATCATGCTGTATTGGTGCATCATGCT
Organism: Acholoe squamosa; assembly: GCA_949317995.1. Lineage (NCBI taxonomy): Eukaryota > Metazoa > Annelida > Polychaeta > Phyllodocida > Polynoidae > Acholoe > Acholoe squamosa. The sequence continues at coordinate 76,807,491 of OX439045.1, read as the reverse complement.
GTATTGGTGCATCATGCTGTATTGGTGCATAATGCTGTATTAGTGCATCATGATGTATTGGTGCATCATGATGCATTGGTGCATCATGCCTGCATTGGTGCCTCATGATGCATTGGTGCATCGTGCTGTATTGGTGCATCATGCTGTATTAGTGCCTCATGATGCATTGGTGCCTCATGATGCACTGGTGCCTCATGATGCATTGGTGCATCATGACGCATTGGTGCATCATGCTGTATTGGTGCATCATGCTGTATTGGTGCATCATGCTGTATTAGTGCATCATGCTGCATCGGTGCATCATGCTGTATTGGTGCATCATGCTGTATTGGTGCATCATGCTGTATAAGTGCATCATGCCTGCATTGGTGCATCATGCTGCATCGGTGCATCATGCTGCATTGGTGCATCATGCTGTATTAGTGCATCATGCTGCATCGGTGCATCATGCTGTATTGGTGCATCATGCTGTATTAGTGCATCATGTTGCATCGGTGCATCATGCTGTATTGGTGAATCATGCTGTATTGGTGCATCATGCTGTATAAGTGCATCATGCCTGCATTGGTGCATCATGCTGCATCGGTGCATCATGCTGCATTGGTGCATCATGCTGTATTAGTGCATCATGCTGCATCGGTGCATCATGCTGTATTGGTGCATCATGCTGTATTAGTGCATCATGCTGCATCGGTGCATCATGCTGTATTGGTGCATCATGCTGTATTAGTGCATCATGCCTGCATTGGTGCATCATGCTGCATTGGTGCATCATGCTGTATTAGTGCATCATGCTGTATTGGTGCATCATGCTGTATTGGTGCATCATGCTGTATTGGTGCATCATGCCTGCATTGGTGCATCATGATGCATTGGTGCATCATGCTGCATCGGTGCATCATGCTGTATTGGTGCATCATGCTGCATTGGTGCATCATGCTGTATTGGTGCATCATGCTGTATTGGTGCATCATGCTGTATTAGTGCATCATGCCTGCATTGGTGCATCATGCTGTATTGGTGCATCATGCTGTATTGGTGCATCATGCTGTATTAGTGCATCATGATGCATTGGTGCATCATGCTGCATTGGTGCATCATGCTGCATTGGTGCATCATGCTGTATTAGTGAATCATGCCTGCATTGGTGCATCATGCTGCATTGCTGCATCATGCTGTATTGGTGCATCATGCTGTATTGGTGCATCATGCTGTATTGGTGCATCATGCTGTATTGGTGCCTCATGATGCATTGGTGCATCATGATGCATTGGTGCATCGTGCTGTATTGGTGCATCATGCTGTATTAGTGCATCATGATGCATTGGTGCATCATGATGCATTGGTGCATCATGCTGTATTGGTGCATCATTCTGTATTAGTGCATCATGCCTGCATTGGTGCATCATGCTGCACTGGTGCCTCATGATGCATTGGTGCATCATGATGCATTGGTGCATCATGATGCATTGGTGCATCATGATGCATTGGTGCATCGTGCTGTATTGGTGCCCCATGATGCATTGGTGCATCATGATGCATTGGTGCATCGTGCTGTATTGGTGCATCATGATGTATTGGTGCATCATGATGCATTGGTGCCTCATGATGCATTGGTGCATCATGCCTACATTGGTGCATCATGCTGTATTAGTGCATCATGCTGTATTGGTGCATCATGCTGTATTGGTGCATCATGCTGCACTGGTGCCTCATGCTGTATTGGTGCATCATGCTGTATTGGTGCATCGTGCTGCATTGGTGCATCATGCTGCATTGGTGCATCATGCTGTATTAGTGCATCATGCTGTATTGGTGCATCGTGCTGCATTGGTGCATCATGCTGCACTGGTGCATCATGCTGTATTGGTGCATCATGCTGTATTGGTGCATCATGCTGTATTGGTGCATCATGATGCATTGGTGCCTCATGATGCCTTGGTGCATCATGCTGTATTGGTGCATCATGCTGTATTGGTGCATCATGCTGTATTAGTGCATCATGATGCATTGGTGCATCATGCTGCATTGGTGCATCATGCTGCATTGGTGCATCATGCTGTATTAGTGAATCATGCCTGCATTGGTGCATCATGCTGCATTGCTGCATCATGCTGTATTGGTGCATCATGCTGTATTGGTGCATCATGCTGTATTGGTGCATCATGCTGTATTGGTGCCTCATGATGCATTGGTGCATCATGCTGTATTGGTGCATCATGCTGTATTAGTGCATCATGCCTGCATTGGTGCATCATGATGCATTGGTGCATCATGCTGTATTGGTGCATCATGCTGTATTAGTGCATCATGCCTGCATTGGTGCATCATGCTGCACTGGTGCCTCATGATGCATTGGTGCATCATGATGCATTGGTGCATCATGATGCATTGGTGCATCATGATGCATTGGTGCATCGTGCTGTATTGGTGCCCCATGATGCATTGGTGCATCATGATGCATTGGTGCATCGTGCTGTATTAGTGCATCATGATGTATTGGTGCCTCATGATGCATTGGTGCATCATGCCTACATTGGTGCATCATGCTGTATTAGTGCATCATGCTGTATTGGTGCATCGTGCTGCATTGGTGCATCATGCTGCATTGGTGCATCATGCTGTATTAGTGCATCATGCTGTATTGGTGCATCGTGCTGCATTGGTGCATCATGCTGCACTGGTGCATCATGCTGTATTGGTGCATCATGCTGTATTGGTGCATCATGCTGTATTGGTGCATCATGATGCATTGGTGCCTCATGATGCCTTGGTGCATCATGCTGTATTAGTGCATCATGATGCATTGGTGCATCATGCTGCATTGGTGAATCATGCTGTATTGGTGCATCGTGCTGTATTGGTGCATCATGCTGTATTGGTGCATCATGATGCATTGGTGCCTCATGATGCATTGGTGCATCATGATGCATTGGTGCATCATGCTGTATTGGTGCATCATGCTGTATTGGTGCATCATGCTGTATTAGTGCATCATGATGCATTGGTGCCTCATGATGCCTTGGTGCATCATGCTGTATTGGTGCATCATGCTGTATTGGTGCATCATGCTGTATTAGTGCATCATGCTGTATTGTCGCTAGAAGTGACCTTGAGTGCATTATAGGAGTACAATGCATGGCTGAGCAAGGTCACCATAGCTGTAAACCAGTCAGGTACCCTTAATTCTTCTAGATATACCTTGATTGGGTACTTGATTGATTGGAATTAAATATAAAACGTTTTATAAAGACAATAGACAACTTCTTTTTCACATCTTAGATGCATTCGTGCATTATAGGACAACAGACATGCAGTCTCGATGTGAAGAAGATCGTTGTCTATTCTCTTATTAGTGCATCATGCTGCATTGGTGCATCATGCTGTATCGGTGCATCATGTATGATTAATGCATGCATCATGCTATATTGGTGCATCATGCTGTATCGGTGCATCATGTATGATTAATGTGTGCATCATGCTATATTGGTGCATCATGCTGTATCGGTGCATCATGTATGATTAATGCGTGCATCATGCTGTATTGGTGCATCATGCTGCATTGGTGGATCATGCTGTATTGGTGCATCATGCTGTATTAGTGTATCATGCTGCATCAACGCATCATGCTTCATTTATGCATCATGCAATAGTCAGATGGTTATAGGGTGCCTCCTTAATCAGAAGCTGGTATATATATATATATATATATATATATATATATATATATATATACATATATATATATATATATATTGATATCATTCCGGTAATCAGTGCACAAACAAATGTCATTATGGAATTAGTGTGCATGTATTTCAATAGGAGTTCACTTATACACATTGGCCTGTCTGTGCAAGTGTTATCTATAAAAGCAGTCACTGGTTATGACAAGGGGGGAGGCTGCTTGGAACTGTCATTATACACTGTAAAAAGAAATCGTTGATATAACAACATAATCCTCACCCTAAATTTGTCATAGATCCATAGTTATTTTCATGGAGATTCCTTGTACATTTGTGTACCACCGCTTCTTGTAATAATTACAATGAACCACTGGTATCACAGTGGTTCACTGTTCAGTTTTACAAGGATCCCTGATAGATTCAACAGTTGTTTTTTACAGTGTAATGTATACCTTAATCAATTAAAAAAAAATAACTATTAAAAACTATTTGAAAAAAAAAAAACAAGCAGAAATACACACAATAACTTAGCTTTTGCTTACTTTAAAAAATGCTTGAAATCTGACATCATAAGCGCAGTTATCTCTGTTTTGCTCATACATTAAACCAGGAAGGTCATATTCACAATATCAAAAGGGGTAAAAATTCACAAAGACAATGGGAATTGAGGCTAGACATGCATGCATCTACACTTTTGTACATTCATCCCCATTATTATAGATCTATGTGTATCGGCTTAAGGTAACATGCAGAAAAGTAAGATGTTTACTGGTTTATTATCATACCTACACCACATGCATTGCACCTGTGATTTGTCAATAAAAACTTTCAAACCTGAAATGCCTGAGAACACTTGCTTCGAATTTCGTCTTCAGAAAAGGTGGTGTAATTCATGAAGCCTATTTTAGGACACCTAGAAGTGCTCTAAATGTAAAATTTCCTATACCTTCTAGAATACCTGCCAAACATGCTCACCAAAATTCAAGTCTTGCAAGTATGATTTTAGAATTGCACATTTTTAAAATCAGGAAACTTACCTGATAATTCACTCACTTCACTTAAGAATAAAAAAATATTGGTAACAGGTACTTTAGGGTGCAAGGACACTTAGGATGCAGACATGTAGGGTGCGAAGACACTTAGGTAGCAGACACTTAGGCTGCACAAAAAGGACAGATAGGGTGCGGGGTCAAAATATTCACGAAATCTTCTCAATTATCTTCCAGAACTTTAGGGATACTCTATACCCCCGCCTTCTTTTTTACAGTTCCTGAATATACAATTGTGTATAATTTCATGAATTCGCATCAGATATTCACATATTATACCTAATTTTGACCGTAAATTTTGTTTCTTTCCATTTCCTGGCAATAGAAGGTCGGTTGCTAGGGACGGAATGCTAATGGAAAAAAGAAATCTTTTTCATGTTACTTTTCTTTAACCAGTGCTATAGGGTGGAGCACAGTACAGAGGAGAGGTTCATGAGTGTCCTGAGGCTAGCAGCAGTGTAATGAGGTCAGGTGAATAGTCCAGTATACAGGTGTTAGAGTACACTGGTGTGTTGTGGGTGGGAGACAGGTGAGGTGACACACATACTGCAGGCGACTACCGTATCAATAACACAACCAATCAGGGGATTGGTTGTACTCATTAAGGTTTCTAGAGGTTGCTAAGTGAAGAAAATGCCTGTTTTTTTTTGTTTCGTTTTCTCATTTTCCCCCTAATTTCACGTAACCTTTGGGATCAAAGACCTGTCATTTATACCTGTATTGCAGACTAACTAGTCCCAAAACCTGACATTAACTTTGGGGTAAAAATAGCAGGTATTTTTGACATGGGTGTTTAGTCATGATCTTATTAGAGTTAGTTTCTTGATTTTACATAATGTATGTATACACATGACTCCTTTATCTTGAAACTATACAGTGCCCTGAAAACTACATTCCCTCGTATGCAAGAAGGTTGGTAGAAATTTACATTCACCGGCTAAATTAAAATTATTAAGATAACCTTTCGAAATTGTGGTCATCCATGGTCAGTTTTGTGAATCACTTCAGGAATCAATAAGAACCATGTTTCTGTTTAGCATTGCAAATTTACCAAAAACTTATTTCAACTATATCACAGTCAATTGTACGCATTCTGTATATAAAAGGTCATCTTCATATCTTTCTTGTATGAAAAAGAAATAAAGAGAAGTACATCCCAATAAAGAGGGAAAACCTATGAAAGAAACAGAAAAGAAAAAGAAAAATCAACCGGAGAGAGAGAAACGAGCCAAATGGAATGGGCACTGGTGGAGTGGGCTTTTTGAATAGGTGGAGCCGTGCTCTGTTTTGGATGAGAGAAAAAAAATGCGGGGTGACCCCCCCCCCGATTTTGGACTAAAACTAGGTACTGAAAAGAGCATTGCATCGCAGTCTAAATCTGTCTGCATTCATCTGTGGTAGGAATTGAAAATAGAAATAGAAGAAGTTTGTGTAGGCGTACCTTGACTTATAGTCCTCAATATAGCTAAATGGCGTTTTTATAAATAAATAAATAAATAATCAAATGAACATAATTTCAAAATCACATACCTTGACTTGTTGCCCTGAATATGGCTGGAAGACGTTTTAGCCCAGATGTCCACATTTTGTCTATGTGTGTATGTGTGTGTGGATGCAAGTATGTATGTGAGGTAGGAGACAGTAGTGGCAGCTTGATGTGATTACACCATGTACATTGTATCTCCTACTAATCTCCCCCTCTGTCTCACTGGCTGCAGCTTATATATATACCCACCCTGTGGCACTGATAGAGTCATATGGAAAATGAGGCACTGGTCATTATATAGTAACTAGGGGGGGGGGATCCTTGCCTAAATGCACAGAAATGTTTTACTTCTCCACCTTATCTAGAGGTGTGATGAAATTTGCACGTCCCTATTTGAACTATGGTAGTGAACAAATGGTAGTTTTCTTTAGCAAACTCCCCCCCCCCCCAATCCCTGTTGGTGTGAATCCTATTGACAATGTTTGCGTTCTAATAATGATGACCCTTATTGATATCTCACTAAATGTGCATGTTTGCTAGACATGTCTTAAACAGAGTTGAACCCTTTAAGGGCTAACCCTAATGCATTAATGCATTTTGGTTGTCATGATGCATTAATGCAGCTAGGGCTACATTCAAGCGTCATGCTTACACTTTGGGAAGATCAGCATGATGCCCCAATGAAGTGCTGGCAAGCAGACTCCCCAACTCTTCATTGGTAAAACATGCCAGCCAATGGGCATGTTACACTACTGCATCAGCAGACCTTAAAGAGTTAGGTAGCATTTAGAGGCCTGGCAAATAGGCACTCAATGATTATAGGGCATGCTAAGTTGTTTACGGGCACTAGGTAAAGAGTCAGCTAAATTTAGACTGTCAAGGTGGTAGGGTGCAGGCAAACCACCTGTGGTACACACTTACAGAACAGGTCATTTTAGTCAGATGGGGAGGGGGATTTCTGGGGCATAAGTGGGTGAATGTAAAAGCATATCTAAACTCAGCCTCCCATGAAAAATATACTGGCATCATTTAACACTGTCTGTGCTGTCTACTTAACCGTGTAAAAGCGTCCAAAATCTCACTGTGCCTTATTCACTGTACTAAATAAATACCCAGACATTTGGTTTGGTCTTTACCCCTGGTCCATATCCAAGACAGGTACTTATGACATTTTAGTGCTGAAGAGTTATTTTAACATCTCCCCACCCCCACTAACCACTGGCACTTATATGAGACAAGCAATTATTGCTGAGTGTCAAGAATTAATCTTCTCAAAAATGAGCGTCAAGATACTCACATGGACATCTTTTCTGATTCTCTTTTCTGTCATTTTTGGGGGAAAATATTTGGGGAAATCTCAAATTTGCACCAGACTTCCTTCATATGGGATGCATGCCATAGTTCCATCCATTGAAAATACACTGTAACAGGTTTATGCCTAGGTCCATCACACCTCATGTATAGACTCACTATGAACTATGTGATATTTAATGGACTATAACTCTGTAATATTTAATGGATTATTAACACATAAATACCATGTTATGACATGTGTCCGTCGAGAACATATTTGAGTATGATTTGAAAAATGAATGTGACATATCAGATGGAAATAGAACCACCCCTGTGCCCCCTCACCCCCTGCTGATACCTACTGAACACTCCCAAACACCAATAGGACCAACAAGTTTGGGCTACACTGCCCCACCTCAGCTGTCATTTCCACCTGGCTCACCTACACACAAGACCTGTCTCCAAAAACTAACAGTGGGTAAGCATACATTTGCCATTTTTCACCATTTTCTATTCATTATGACATGCAAAGGTCACCGTTTTCTTGCTGCTCTATTCATAAGGGCACTTACAATCCTAAATAGGAAATGGCACTAGTATCTCAATATTACCAATGGCATTGTACCTTGTTGTGTGCAATATTCATGAATGCTGTAATGTATGACCGTCGATGGATCACGAATACGAGTATATCCGGTTTCAAAAGGCAACAAGTCTTTATTCAGTATCCTAAGTTACAGGGAGCTAAATAGATTCCGTATGGTTAAGAGGCTGTTCGGAAAGCTCGGATTTATGACTACCAGGTAAGATCTCGGAGTCAGCACGTTCTGATGTTATTCTTATGGAATCCGGTAGGATTCTCTTCGTCCTAGGTTCCGACCCGGCTATTATATAGCCACAGGGGTTGGGTGGCGACCTCTCGTGTTTAACCCACGCAGCCCGGAGGGTGGTGCTGCCACCGCCCGCCAGGCGTACCAGGCTCTCAACCCGAAAGGCTGCTCCACTCGGAACCTAGGCAACCCGTAAGCCATAAACACTATTACTAAACCGTGCCCCTACATTATCCCCACCAAGACTATAACAAGGTGTTACACAACGGGTAGAAACTAAGTTATAGTATTTACAATAACAATCTATTATAAAGGGCGCACGGCTGGCTTACAGGTTGACTGACTCTACATTAAAGTATAAACATGGGAATATGATGAGTATTGACATGGTTATATAAACACATTCGCGCCTAAATTCACAGAAATGTTTTACTTCTCCACCTTATCTAGAGGTGTGATGAAATTTGCACGTCCCTATTTGAACTATGGTAATGCAAAATAAATGGTAGTTTTCTTAAGCAACCCCCCCCCATCCTTGTTGGTGTGAATCCTATTGACAATGTTTGCATCTTTCCTACATATTGTACGCTTCCCTAGCCTACTTAAAAGGGTCTATATCTCCTCTTTCCTATTACCTAGGATGTGTGTAGTACACACATGAGCGGTCACTAACCTATTCCCCTGTGACTTTGTATCATGTGGTTCTCGCCATAAATATGACCTTATAGCTGTCGAAATGGCGTTAAATATCTATTACTCACTAACTCCTACATATCGAGGTAAGTGTATTTGACTTCACCACCACTCCAACCATTGAATCTGGGCATCAATACTTAGAACCTTCCATGTGGTGAAGTAATGGTAGTGCAGACAAGGGGGTATGGCAGTCCAGGAGTAGAGAAGTGATCATCAGCACGCTCCAGGAACTTGTCCAATTTTGTAGGATATAGTGGTTATTAGGCTACAGTACCACCCCAGCAAGTTTGTAAAGCATTGGTGCACCTAAGGAGCAAGGTTTTATGAGTATACAACACACAATTTGTGAATTATAAGCCATACAACCTGAGAGGAGAGACCACGCACCGGTGGGACTGCCATTACTGCACCTGAGTGTACACAGAGGACCCCTTGTTTGTCAACATGGCTTCAGCGGAGAGGGAGGACTCTATCAAGACGATTCAGGACCTACTGAACTCAAAAAATACCAGACAGAAAAGTGGTGGGAATCCAGAAGCTTTTTCATCGCAAAGGCTAGGCAATACCTTACAATACTTATTGAAGGAGAATGATAGTCTAGCGACCTCACTGAACTTCACACAGGGACAGGTGTCAACATTGACAGGTGAGAAGGAGAAGTTGGAAAATGAGGTTAAATTGCTAAAGGAGAGAATGGTAGATAATGAGAAGAAAATTAGAGTAAACGCTATGGACATTGAGAAAAACAAAGAAATGATCAGCATGGTAGATCACAGTTCAAAGCGAAGGCATCTGGTGGTAGAAGGACTAGACTACAATCAGGGCGAGTCAGCGAGGGAGGAGGCCCTCCAATTACTGTATGCAATTGATACAACATTTGATAATTACAACTTAGACTATGCTTATAGGCAGGGTCCCCCCAACAGTAAGAAAAGAACACTGATCATTGTACTGGTAAAGGGAAGTGTAAGAGACAACATACTCTCAATGAAAGGCAAGTTAAACAAATCTGCAAGGTATAAGGAGGTGTACCTGAGTGAGGATGGAAATGTAGACATTAAGAAGCAAAAGGCGGACGTGAGTGCTATCTCTAAGCTTGCTACGGAGGCTGGGCTTGATGTAAAACCCAGAGGGCAAGGCCTTACTTATAAGGGAAAATACTATTCACACCACCAACTTGATGAATTACCAAATGAACTGAAACTGGCCAACACGAAAACCTTGGTGACAGATACATTCATAGCCTATAACAGTAAGTTGGCCCCCTTAAGCAATTTTTACAAATGTCGTGTTCAGGATGGGGGGATATTATTCCACAGCGTCAAGCAAGCCTTCGCCTACCAAAAGGTTAAGTACCATGGTGATAAAGTAAAGTTCCTAGATGCGAAGGATGCTCTCAGTGCAAAAATGATAGCTAAGCCAGTTACATCAGTGGCGTGGAAGGCTATCGACGAAGCAGAGCTCCAAAGACTAAACATTATCAAATTTGAATCTGATGATAGGCTACTACAAGTATTACTCAGTACCGGTACGAGAAAATTATATGAGGCTGTAGCATGCCCCCACTGGGGGGTGGGGGTCTCCCTACGATCCCACACACTATATAGGGGCAACTTCAGTGGAAAAATCGTGGAGGAGAAGTACTAATGGAGGTGAGACGAGTCCTAAGAGGAAAACATGATCCCCAGCCACAAAGCACCAGTGATGAAGGATCAACTCCAGGTACTACTACCCCTACCACGCCCACCCAGGATGCGCCAGCATTAGCCATACAAGTCTCACCAACGGCCATGGTGGCTCATTCTCCACCAAGAGTACCTCCACCTGCTGATACACGAGATGAGAACACAGCTATGATAACTCCAAAAACCACAATGGATGTAGGGGAGGAGACAACTACAACTGCCACTACTACCCAACCAATAACCATCGCAGACCTCCAAGCAGCACAAGTTGCAGCAAAGATGATAGCCCCTGAGAACGTTACACAAACCAATACCACACCCATTGTGGCCCCAATGGTCGCAGGAAAAAAAAGACAGAAGTGATGAAACCATTCATATTCAGCAGAGGATGCTTAGCCTGTTCTCACCGAGCAAGAAGTAAATACCAATAAAAGGTTCTTTGTGTATACACATCATTATATGAACAGTATTTAAGCATGTTGTGAGCTAAAGATTATTTACCTGTTCGAAAAACAATCATTGAAAGGTAAACAAAAATCACGGACTGTCCCCCCACGGTGTGCTAAAATGATAGTGACATTTATATACAACATATATAGTGAACAGTTATTTAGAGCATGACCAAAGAAGAGGCACCTGAAGTGATAATTATAGTCTAGACGCTCTCAATGTGTGTTATATAATCCACCAGCTGATTGATAGCCCACCGGTGAGCACTAGGTCAAAACAATTGACTCCTATTGAACGTCTGCAACAGTCTTCTATGCTATAACTGTTTGAATTAATAACATTATACCATTGTTTTACTACTAATACACTATATCATGTACATATTTTAGATATAATGGCTCTTTTAAAGCCAAAGACTAAAGGGTACTCATACAAACAATGGAGCGCGTTGCACTCCCCTGTCATACCTCAGAAGGCCTTACATGTCTATACAACGATCATATCACTTACTAGGTATCAACTCATCCCATTCATCAATGAATTGTTACACAATATTGTTGTTAATAAACCATGACTTACTTACATGATATAGCCAATAAGAAGGGTCTATTGATAATTTCTGCCAATGCCAGATCTATTTATAAAAAAAGAGTAGATGCTTTTAAACTTGTATGTGCATCAGCAATAACTGGTTTTGTTGAAACATGGCTTAATCCAACTCATAAGGATGCAGATTTATATGTTCCGGGTTACCAATACTTCAGGTTTGATAGGTATCCATCGCGATTGAAGGATTCAGGTGGCCTTCTGTTGTATATGAAGGATTCGTTTATAGCCACAGTTGATGTTAATTCCTCAATGATAGAAAAGGAGTACGAAATTTTATGTGTTGATGTCCAGATTACTGTCATTAAGTACAAAATTTATCTCTGTTATAGGCCACCAGACACGGATAACTCTAAAAGTGCTCTGTATGATAAATTACTTGAACTTATGACAAATGTAAGTAAAAATAGAAAGATTATTATTATGGGAAATTTTAATGTCAACTTATTAGATAAAAAGGAGGTCGAAAAATCTCAAGCTGACATGTTCTGTACTAATGCTGAGCTATTCCAGGTCATGAGTGATATCACCAGACCAAAGTCTGGAACACTATTGGATCATTTTTATACAAATGTACACAATGTCATGGAGGCTTCCACAATTGATTTTAACTTATCTGATCATACACCCATAGCACTACTGTTGAAATGTAAACGCACAAAAATTCTTAAACGCTGTGTCTATGCTAGATCATATAAGAATTATGATGCACTTAAATACAAAAATATGTTGCTTGGGATTAATTGGCAAGACATGGTCTTAAAAGAAAACCCGAATGACATATGGACAGATATGGAAAATGCTATGTCGACATGCCTAAATAATATGTGTCCAATTAGAAAGTTGTACTTAACGGTATATACCCCAGAGTGGTTAACACCAGAGATGATGAACACAAGGGATGCAATTCCTCTCTCTCTCAGCTATCTATCATTTTAACTACAACTATCACATCTGCCAAGTTAGCTCAGTAGGAAGGGCATTGGACTCTATATCCAAAGTTCCCTGAGGACCTCACAATTTTTAAGCCTACTCTTTTTATAATGCAAACTAAATGATAGGTTTTTATGCTTTTATTTTTAAGTAGAATGATATTGATAGACATATCTAGGAACACTGTCATGAGAGGAGAGGAACAGTAGCCATCACTGGGGTAAGTCCACCTGGCAGCTCACATTTACCAGCTTGAACCCATGTCTGACCTAGCCCAGAAGGCCCAGAGGAATCCCATCTGGTGCCCCTGTGGACATCCCCACAGGTCATCTGGTCCAACAGATCAGATTGCTCTGCAGGCCCAGACTGATTTTGGCAGAACTGGAATCCCCAAGATCATATATATATATATATATATATATATATATATATATATATATATATATATATATATATATTGTAGTGTGGTAGCTATAAAGGTGCTATACATTACATTAAGGAAGGGCAGAGGTTTTTTGATGAATTTTGGACTAAAAGAGCATGGAAATTCAGAAACTGCCTTTTGCGAGCCTGGAAACATTGGCACTTTGAATGACTCCCGATTGCTTAGCAACACAATAAATCAACAAAATGCATAGCAACAAACATATCTAGTGCTGTGGGTTGGTGATAAACAAGTATTATCTTACCTAAATTAAACCTAAGGCCTATAATTATTTCCTCAATTGTCCTCTGCATGTGGTTCTCTAAGAAATAGGTGTTGTTTAAGAAGAATGTATTCCTTGTGTTCTTCCCTAGCAAAGGTCATTTTACTTGATTGTATAGCCTGGCAACATAACTTGCATATATATACATTGGCAAAGTTTACTATACATGGATGGTACTCATGCAGGCCTCCTCAGGAGGCCATTTCTTAGCACAGTATGACTGCTGTCCTTCAAATCGTCATGAGAATCCATACAATAATGCCATTACAGTAGTATACGACCAATTGTCATGAATCATCCAGAAGTAGGCTGGCAGGGGGGTCCAAAATCAAATCAGGACCAGCCTAAAAAGTTTTTGGGTACATATAGTATAGGTGTTGGGGCTTAGGCTCCATATATTTGGGTAGGTTAAATATCGTTTTGTGATCCAGGGTAGAGCGGCAAAGTTGCTAGAGTATCTGACGGGTGCCGGGTCTCTGACGGGAGCCGCCAGCGCCACTAAGTGATGTTGGCATAGCTCTGTCCAATGGTGGAGGATGGGGTTGATCCTTACTGTGTGAAATACCTTGGTAACAAGGTCATTTATCATATATAACACATTAGTTAAATATGTTATATATATTATGGAGAGATGGACTGCTAGTAGGGTCTCTGACGGGAGCTGTAGGGTCTCTGACGGGTGCCGCAAAAAAACTACCCCAAATGTATCATTGGAGCACCCAAGGTAGGATATTAGAGATAGGCCCAATTTTTTTGTATGCATATAGACATGTTAAGGCTTTGCATGGTATATCTCTCTCATACCCCTGCTATATTTAAAATAGAGTAAGGGAGCCATGTTAGGGTTTCTGACGGGAGCCACGTGAAACTGCCCAAATACATTTCTGGCCCCGGTATAAAACATTATTTGGCTACATACACCTTTATGGTCTTAAAATTTTCCATTTGCTATGGGGGAAATACCAAAACAAATTAGGGGACCCAGTGACCTTTAATTTTTATTTTTTGCAACTTTGCAGTACAGATTTTTATTTTTTCTTATTGAAAAACCCTCATTTTGGGCAGTTTTAGGCCCCCAGCTCTCTAAATATGCATCGTAGATAGGCAAAACCCATATACCACTTGTAGCTCTATCACATCCTGACCAGAATAAATGATAAAGACACATATATAACTTTGTTTGAAGAATTTATCAAAAGGGGAACAAGAACAGCCCATTTCTGGAAGATTCATGACAAATGGTCAAACACTAGTGGTTACTAATACCTGCACCAGTATGACTGCTTTACCAAACCTCATGTAATTACTGTAAAGATGCTAATCATACAGGGCAGTCATAGTGCAGTCCCTATGATCACCTGTGAAGTGGTGGTGTGTAGTCGTAGTGCCTTAAGAAATAGCCTCCAGTTCTAGAGGTCATCATCAAGCCCCTCCCCTCCCTGCCTGCTCCATGCATTAGCTGGGTCTAAAAGATACCTTCTGCTTTACAGGCCTGCTCTATGTATAGGCCAGGGTTGGTGGGGGGTGGTTAGGGATTAATGTAAAGTCAATAGAATTAATTTTTTTTCAGATCATAACTCTATTTATATAAGGTAAATCAACATGTTTGCATCCCCCATCCTTCTTCTCAACGACTGTCACCATTTGTAAGATAAAAATATTATCATTTGATACACAAATTTTTGGAAATGAAATATATCAGAAAAGTACATACTTATGAGGCAACGGGAGGTTGTGTTTTCTGGCATGAAAACATAAGCTCAACCAGTTGTCAATGAACCATTACAAGTCGATGTTGTAATGAACACTGAATCCAGAGAAGTTCTTTGATCCTTGTTTATTGCATGATGACAGAGTGTACATATAGGTGGTAACAATGATACACTTGCCAGCCTGCAGGCTCTGCCCCTAAGCTCCTAGCTCAACCTGTCGTAGGTCCTAGATACTAGGGAGGTTGTATGTGGTATAATGTAAGTAGGAAAAGATGAGCTTAGAATAGATTGATTGGGAGCTGCTCACCAGGTCTTAAATACTAAGGTGAGCAGCTCACAGGGTGATGAAATGTCCTGGTAGGAACAGGTCAGATCTGGTTGGGTCTGATCAGATCTGACGTGTCGCCATACCCTGTAATGATTCTATTTATAGATGGACCAATCAGGATGAAGGGAGGTTGTGGAATTTCCCTGCATCCTAGAAATGCGTCCACAGGTATGTCGGTATGTTGTGATACTCCCAGTGAGTCAGTGCCAAGAAATAGGATGGGTCCGGCTCTCACAACATCCTGGTATGGGTGATGTAAGAGCAGCTCACTGTACACACTGGGGGGGGGATTGAGCTGTGAGCTTGTGAGCAGGTCCTGAGCATATATGGCGAAGTATTTTATAAATGTGTAAAATAATGAATAATACCCAGAATGGTCCACACATTCCCACTCGTCTCTGCACGAGGTTTAAGGCAGGAAAATCATTAATAATAATGGCTTTTGCCAAGTCCATTGACAATTTTGGGTATTGTGCATACAAGGTACATGATACAAAAGGAATTTTTCGGTATGAAAATATGGTACAAGAATGAAATAGGTGTACATGGAGGTTCCTTTATGGAACTTTTAAAAAAAAAGAGATACCGGTAGCATGCTATTAATTGTTGGATCAAAGAAACCTTATGATACTTATTACTACAGGAATAAATGGGTACACATATTTTTGGCACGTCGTGAATACTGTTTGTACCTGAGTTTGTTGTGGCTATGTATTGATACAATGGAGTATGAAAATACATTTGTCTAAGCTGAGGTATATGGAGTATTTACAAATATGATGTACCGGTAAGAAAAGGATGGAAAGATTTTATTTACACAGTATGTGGAGTTGGCACCGGGAAGTCGAACCAAGGTTGGAGTTTCCCAAGATAAGTTCGGCTTCAAGCTTCCAAGGGCACATGTTTAGCCAGTATAAATTGACCGAGGTCGTATTTGGACTGGCTGTGGGAAGAGAGAGGGGGAAAAAAATTGAAGATTTTATGTAGGACAGGGTCAAGGTAGTATTCGATCTGACTGTTGGCCCCGCTCTACATAGTTTGTGCCAAACTTAAGAACCTAAGGTTAAATATGAACTTAATTATGCTACTTACTAAAGCTCATAAATACAATACATAATTGAGCTTGAAGAGGGTGTACAAATGGGGATGATCTTGTAGCACCTAAGGTGACATTATAAAAGGTCATGTTATAAAAATCACTTATAAGATCATAAGAGTTTGCCAATCTATCGAAGGCATAAAAAAGGTTGACCTTATTTATATAAAAAAAAATAAGAGTCAGTCTTTTGTCCAAAATAAATATCTTGGGTAGTTGTGTGGTGGGGTCGGTGGGAGATTGGGTCTTCATGACATATCATAAAGTTCAAAGTTCATGGTTGCTTATGGCGATATTGTCACTTGTTTCTCCTGAAATGTTCTATAGCATGGAAGCTATTAGGTGATAAGTTGCCATATTGTTTCGATGTTGGTTTGGTCCATGGTTCAGTAGGTACTGGTCCCTCCTCCTTGGGTTTGGCTTCTGGTGCTGAAGGAACATATGTGTTGGTGGTAGGCCTGCTGAGAAAACGACAGGAAGAGGAGATAATTCATCGACCTACGGATTGTCCGTTATGGGTTGCAGACAGGCCATGGTTAACACAGAAAAAGGACGCGAGGACCAGGTCAGTGGACTCACCATCCAGACAAGGTTCTAGATTTAGAAGGAGGGCCCAATCAAGTTCACCTCTTAGAAGAAGAACCCCCACTGGTTACAGACTACTGAGAAGTGTAGACGGAGCTACAAGCAGGTCCCACCTCATAGCTACAACCCCACTACTCAATAGAGGCAATAGGACGCCCTACAACTCACCTCACCTTATCGGTTCACCTGGGGAAGATACTGAAGTAACCTTTCCCCACCGACCTAATATGGCAATGTCCCGAGGTCAGCCCCCTCAGTATGACCATGAGGACATGAGGAGAAGTCTTGTCAGGGACTGTACTAACGCTGTCAGTGAATCTCTCTCTGAGCTATTGGCCAAACACGTGAGCGCCCTATCCACTGAGATTAAAAATCATGGACAGGAACACTCAGGTCAATTGGCTCAAACCCTTAATATAAAAGGCAGCTTGAGCAGCTCCCAATCTTCTCTCCGAACTTACACCTTACACCTATACCTAGAACCTACGACAGGTTGAGCTATAGGATCGGAGGCAGAGCTTAGATATTGGCGAGTGTTATCATTGTTACCACCTTTATGAAACACTCTTGTCAGCTATGCAATAAAAGGATCAAATGAACTTCTCTGGATTCCATGTACATTCACTTCACCACTTGTAACCGTCCGTTGACACCAATTTGCTGTAATTCCCAACCTCACACAGCCCATTGTTCTCAGCACAGATTTCTTAAGCACTACAAAATCTCAAATTGAATTTAATATTGATCCTGAACAAATTCTCAAACCCATTAGGGCAGTGAGGGTTTTTACCATCCCTCCATTCTCTGAACTTGCAGTATTGGGTAAAGTCACATCTATTCAATCACTGCAAGGCAAAACTGGAGTAGTAGATAACCTCCAGAGAAATAACAATGCCCCATATCTAGTTCAAAGGGCAGCAGTAACCCCCAGGGAAAATAACAAACACCTCCTAGTGTTACTCAACACCAGCAGGCGCCCACATAAAATCAAAAAGGGTGTTATCATAGCTCTATTTCAGGAACACTGTCATGAGAGGAGAGGAACAGTAGGCATCACTGGGGTAAGTCCACCTGGCAGCTCACATTTACCAGCTTGAACCCATGTCTGACCTAGCCCAGAAGGCCCAGAGGAATCCCATCTGGTGCCCCTGTGGACATCCCCACAGGTCATCTGGTCCTACAGATCAGATTGCTCTGCAGGCCCAGACTGATTTTGGCAGAACTGGAATCCCCAAGATCATATATATGTCAGGAATGAAATGATGAATATCAATAATCAACTCACTGTTTTAATCTTTTACCCCTTAATATCCTCATCTATGTATGCAAGCCATGACACCTAAAATGTAGCCAAAGATCCAAAGATTACAGCCAGACATTCGACGCTGCAGTCTGGTCATTTCTGCAGGCCAGGCAGCTATTCTGACAGCAATTGCCTTAGAGTTTTTGTATTGACGGGACTAGGGACCCAATGACTCTTTAATACATGATATCATGAACTGACCTAGATTGTGTCACAATGCCAGGTTCATAAAGTGGTAACAGTGACTGAAATCTACCCTGCCCTGTGATTGTATCTATATTGGTATACTGATGACTCACTGTAGAGTACAGGACCCTATTTCATAAAAGGAAAAAAAAGAAGAAAATTGTAAACGAAATGAGGAAATATGTAGAATACATTTGCCTTTTTGAATTGAATGTTGTTGGGTTATTTCACTGCAGAAACTATCTTGACATATTTACAGCTTCGGCTTTTCAATTTGAGTAGGGACCGTTGACTCCACTAGGTGCGCCACTGGGGAGGAGGTGCAGTGGGGATTGTGCAGGGCCCTAGGCAGACCTACCAGACACTGCTACAAAGTCTTGTCTCTGGGGGGGGGGGTGCTCATCAACATATGTTCACAGGTTAATAGTGATATCTATTGACCAAGGGATGCCTACCCAGCCATCTGCAACACCTCCATTCAAGGAAATATTAGATTTTCCTATTGTGTCATGCCATTTTAAGGTCAAGGTCAAAAGGACATTTGGCTAGTTCAGTAATTAGATCATATCTGCATCTAACTATAAATCTTTGAGTTCTTTAGAAACTCCTACTAGAAGTGGGTTCTACGACAGATAAAAACAAAATTCCAAATGATTTATATTTCTTTGCTCAAGATCTATCCAAATACTTGAGCTTGTGGTATTTAACATATTACATATCTTTCTTGGGGCCCTACCAATAGGGAAAAAGACACATAAAAAACCCAACATTTTCCAAGTGTTAAAGGGTAAGTTTTTAACTCTTGGCACTTATGTCCCACTACTGTTGAAAATTCCTCAGATCAAATTTGGTGACTTACATATTATCAACGTAAAATAGACACTTGGATCTAAAAGTGCTTCTCTTATGTAAGAGATTCAGAAACATACACATTATTTTGAAGCCATGATCAACTACTATGAATAATATTGTTGGCGTGGCATATATACTTTGGCCAGGAGTGAGTGAGTGAGTGAGTAATAATTGTTTAACGCCATTTCGACAGCTAAGGTCATATTCATGGTGAGAACTACAATTTCACAGAGGAATGTGTCAGTGCCCATGCATATCTGCACCACACACATCTAAGGGGATAGGAAAGAGGAGAAATAGACCCTTTTAAGTGGGCTAGGGAAGCCCGACTTTGGCCAGGAGGTGAGCATAAAAAGTGGTTGTTTTATCGCAATTTTGATATGAGCTCTCTGCTTAAAAGTTGAGACTTCTTAAAAAAAACAGTTCCCTGAAACAGATACTCATCATTCATGTTGAGAGGCATTGGCCATCAGACATTACACAAACACATGTTAATGAGAACTTCTCCAGACTGTGAGTCTTATTACTTCGTTACCTTGATTTTTGATGTGCTTCACCCCACAACAACAACAACAACAACAACAACAACAACAACAACAACAAATACAACAACACAAACCAAAATCAAAGCCAATTCTTTTATTGTTTCAGTTTCAGAATATACCTGAAGCTGGTGATTTAGGTTGGCATACGGAAGTTTTGATTATTTAATTCATGATAAAAAAAATGTCAAAAGAAAAAAAAAAACACACCGAAAGACTCATTATTCTGTGCAGTGAAAAAATAATGAAAATAAACCTCAGCCAACCCACTCCACCCCTAAAGGGAAAAAAATGCTCTTTTTTATGTTCCCTATCTATTTTCTATCTCTAGGTACAATTAAAACTACATTATTCGGCCGAAAAGTAATTTTTTTTTTCATTTGTGCATTCCTTTGCTGTAGCTTAGATATCTCAGCTATGTAATGCACAAAAGATAAATTGGTAGGTGGAACTCTAAATTTTTATTCCCATTCATCAAAGTCTCCAAATACTCCTTCCCTCTCAGGGCACACAAACAGGGAGTGACTGGTGAGGAGTGGCGGCATCATCTGGCGGTTCTCTCTGTCAAACATCATATAGTACTGCGCCGAGAAGAAGTAGTTCCTGTCCTTGTAGAACAAAGCGGCGTCTGTAGAGTTAAGGTGGGAGTAGACTGGGTGATGTCTCCAGGGCCGCGGGTAGGTTCGGGCTGCTAGCTTCTTACCTGCACCCTTATGCCGCCAGTACTGAGAACCTACAGGGGGAAGTGTTAGATTTTTTTAAAAGTATTTTGTTAATGTTCACAGAAATTATATACAAAACATAACCTGTCTCTGAGCTCGGAAAAACCGTTATGATGTTCGGGCCTTCTTTATATCTATCTAAAAATCAGTGTAATGGCACACAATGTTACATGGCACATAGAGACCACTCATTGTTCTATCTGCACAATGTCATATAACACATAGATGATCAGACAGAGGTACTGGTATTGTGAAAAAACTGGAAGTGACTTATATACTCCTGTATAGTCAGTATACGGGTCAAAAAATGTTTGATTTATAAATAAAAGACCACCCTTATGATGCTTGAAAATAGCTAGTAATCATAAATAGTTTTTTTTTTCAACTTGGCCTATAATGACACACATATTCACCCTACACTATCAGACTGTGACAAGGGGTTTACAGTAGACTGCATCTATTTATAGAAAAAAGTGGCAGGTGCTGTCAAATCAAATGACCAGATGTTGGTTGTACTGTACAAACTACAGTACTTTTATAGCCTATTTACAATTGGGGCTGAGAGTGTAGGGACATTGAAGCCTTAAACATTAACCTTTTAAAGGCCGCTAACGCAGTAATACAGTTTTCCCCTTGCATGGATATAAGAATGTAACTGAGCCAAGTAACTTACAAGGGCTAGATTCCCTGCAGAAGAATGACCCTACAGGGTTGTTGATGCCTAAATAAAGTGGAGGCACACAGGCTAACCTAGCCAGAACTTAATTAGTACATCAAGAAGCCTAATGGGCTTGCTGCACTCCTACATGAGCTGACCTTGTCAGTACATTATGAAGCCTAATGGGCATGCTGCACTTCTACATGAGCTGACCTCGTAATACATCATGAAGCCTAATGGGCATGCTGCACTCCTACATGAGCTGACCTTGTCAGTACAACATGATGCCTAATGGGCATGTTATGTTACACTCCTACATGAGCTGACCTCATCAGTACATCATGAAGCCTAATGGGCATGTTACACTCCTACATGAGCTGACCTTGTAATACATCATGAAGCCTAATGGGCATGCTGCACTCCTACATGAGCTGACCTCGTCAGTACATCATGAAGCCTAATGGGCTTTCTGCACTCCTACATGAGCTGACCTCATCAGTACATCATGAAGCCTAATGGTCATGCTGCACTCCTACATGAGCTGACCTCGTCAGTACATCATGAAGCCTAATGGGCATGTTACACTCCTACATGAGCTGACCTCATCAGTACATCATGAAGCCTAATGGTCATGCTGCACTCCTACATGAGCTGACCTTGTCAGTACATCATGAAGCCTAATGGGCATGCTGCACTCCTACATGAGCTGACCTCGTCAGTACATCATGAAGCCTAATGGGCTTTCTGCACTCCTACATGAGCTGACCTCATCAGTACATCATGAAGCCTAATGGTCATGCTGCACTCCTACATGAGCTGACCTCGTCAGTACATCATGAAGCCTAATGGGCATGTTACACTCCTACATGAGCTGACCTCATCAGTACATCATGAAGCCTAATGGTCATGCTGCACTCCTACATGAGCTGACCTCGTCAGTACATCATGAAGCCTAATGGGCATGCTGCACTCCTACATGAGCTGACCTCGTCAGCACATCATGAAGCCTAATGGGCATGCTGTTATGTTACACTCCTACATGAGCTGACCTCATCAGTACATAATGAAGCCTAATGGGCATGTTACACTCCTACATGAGCTGACCTCATCAGTACATAATGAAGCCTAATGGGCATGCTGCACTCCTACATGAGCTGACCTCGTCAGCACATCATGAAGCCTAATGGGCATGCTGTTATGTTACACTCCTACATGAGCTGACCTCATCAGTACATCATGAAGCCTAATGGGCATGCTGCACTCCTACATGAGCTGACCTTGTCAGTACATTATGAAGCCTAATGGGCATGCTGCACTCCTACATGAGCTGACCTCGTAATACATCATGAAGCCTAATGGGCATGCTGTTATGTTACACTCCTACATGAGCTGACCTCATCAGTACATCATGAAGCCTAATGGGCATGCTGTTATGTTACACTCCTACATGAGCTGACCTTGTCAGTACATCATGAAGCCTAATGGGCATGCTGCACTCCTTCATGAGCTGACCTAGTCAGTACATCATGAAGCCTAATGGTCATGCTGCACTCCTACATGAGCTGACCTCGTCAGCACATCATGAAGCCTAATGGGCATGCGGCACTCCTACATGAGCTGACCTTGTCAGTACATTATGAAGCCTAATGGGCATGCTGCACTCCTACATGAGCTGACCTCGTAATACATCATGAAGCCTAATGGGCATGCTGTTATGTTACACTCCTACATGAGCTGACCTCATCAGTACATCATGAAGCCTAATGGGCATGCTGTACTCCTACATGAGCTGACCTTGTCAGTACATCATGAAGCCTAATGGGCATGCTGCACTTCTACATGAGCTGACCTCGTAATACATCATGAAGCCTAATGGGCATGCTGCACTCCTACATGAGCTGACCTTGTCAGTACATCATGATGCCTAATGGGCATGTTATGTTACACTCCTACATGAGCTGACCTCATCAGTACATAATGAAGCCTAATGGGCATGCTGCACTCCTACATGAGCTGACCTCGTCAGTACATCATGAAGCCTAATGGGCTTTCTGCACTCCTACATGAGCTGACCTCATCAGTACATCATGAAGCCTAATGGTCATGCTGCACTCCTACATGAGCTGACCTTGTCAGTACATCATGAAGCCTAATGGGCATGCTGCACTCCTACATGAGCTGACCTCGTCAGTACATCATGAAGCCTAATGGGCTTTCTGCACTCCTACATGAGCTGACCTCATCAGTACATCATGAAGCCTAATGGTCATGCTGCACTCCTACATGAGCTGACCTAGTCAGTACATCATGAAGCCTAATGGGCATGTTACACTCCTACATGAGCTGACCTCATCAGTACATCATGAAGCCTAATGGTCATGCTGCACTCCTACATGAGGTGACCTCGTCAGTACATCATGAAGCCTAATGGGCATGTTACACTCCTACATGAGCTGACCTCATCAGTACATCATGAAGCCTAATGGGCATGCTGCACTCCTACATGAGCTGACCTTGTCAGTACATCATGAAGCCTAATGGGCATGCTGCACTCCTACATGAGCTGACCTTGTCAGTACATTATGAAGCCTAATGGGCATGCTGCACTCCTACATGAGCTGACCTCGTAATACATCATGAAGCCTAATGGGCATGCTGTTATGTTACACCCCTACATGAGCTGCCCTCATCAGTACATCATGAAGCCTAATGGGCATGCTACACTCCTACATGAGCTGACCTCATCAGTACATCATGAAGCCTAATGGGCATGCTGCACTCCTACATGAGCTGACCTTGTCAGTACATCATGAAGCCTAATGGGCATGCTGCACTCCTACATGAGCTGACCTAGTCAGTACATCATGAAGCCTAATGGTCATGCTGCACTCCTACATGAGCTGACCTCGTCAGCACATCATGAAGCCTAATGGGCATGCGGCACTCCTACATGAGCTGACCTTGTCAGTACATTATGAAGCCTAATGGGCATGCTGCACTCCTACATGAGCTGACCTCGTAATACATCATGAAGCCTAATGGGCATGCTGTTATGTTACACTCCTACATGAGCTGACCTCATCAGTACATCATGAAGCCTAATGGGCATGCTACACTCCTACATGAGCTGACCTCATCAGTACATCATGAAGCCTAATGGGCATGCTGTACTCCTACATGAGCTGACCTTGTCAGTACATCATGAAGCCTAATGGGCATGCTGCACTCCTACATGAGCTGACCTCGTCAGAACATCATGAAGCCTAATGGGCATGCTACACTCCTACATGAGCTGACCTCATCAGTACATCATGAAGCCTAATGGGCATGCTGCACTCCTACATGAGCTGACCTCGTCAGTACATAATGAAGCCTAATGGGCATGCTGCACTCCTACATGAGCTGACCTAGTAATACATCATGAAGCCTAATGGGCATGCTGTTATGTTACACTCCTACATGAGCTGACCTCATCAGTACATAATGAAGCCTAATGGGCATGCTGCACTCCTACATGAGCTGACCTCATCAGTACATCATGAAGCCTAATGGGCATGCTGTTATGTTACACTCCTACATGAGCTGACATCATCAGTACATAATGAAGCCTAATGGGCATGCTACACTCCTACATGAGCTGACCTCATCAGTACATCATGAAGCCTAATGGGCATGCTGCACTCCTACATGAGCTGACCTTGTCAGTACATCATGAAGCCTAATGGGCATGCTGCACTCCTACATGAGCTGACCTAGTCAGTACATCATGAAGCCTAATGGTCATGCTGCACTCCTACATGAGCTGACCTCGTCAGCACATCATGAAGCCTAATGGGCATGCGGCACTCCTACATGAGCTGACCTTGTCAGTACATTATGAAGCCTAATGGGCATGCTGCACTCCTACATGAGCTGACCTCGTAATACATCATGAAGCCTAATGGGCATGCTGTTATGTTACACTCCTACATGAGCTGACCTCATCAGTACATCATGAAGCCTAATGGGCATGCTACACTCCTACATGAGTTGACCTCATCAGTACATCATGAAGCCTAATGGGCATGCTGTACTCCTACATGAGCTGACCTTGTCAGTACATCATGAAGCCTAATGGGCATGCTGCACTCCTACATGAGCTGACCTTGTCAGTACATCATGAAGCCTAATGGGCATGCTACACTCCTACATGAGCTGACCTCATCAGTACATCATGAAGCCTAATGGGCATGCTGCACTCCTACATGAGCTGACCTCGTCTGTACATAATGAAGCCTAATGGGCATGCTGCACTCCTACATGAGCTGACCTAGTAATACATCATGAAGCCTAATGGGCATGCTGTTATGTTACACTCCTACATGAGCTGACCTCATCAGTACATCATGAAGCCTAATGGGCATGCTGCACTTCTACATGAGCTGACCTTGTCAGTACATCATGAAGCCTAATGGTCATGCTGCACTCCTACATAAGCTGACCTCGTCAGTACATCATGAAGCCTAATGGGCATGTTACACTCCTACATGAGCTGACCTCATCAGTACATCATGAAGCCTAATGGTCATGCTGCACTCCTACATGAGCTGACCTCGTCAGTACATCATGAAGCCTAATGGGCATGTTACACTCCTACATGAGCTGACCTCATCAGTACATAATGAAGCCTAATGGGCATGCTGTACTCCTACATGAGCTGACCTCATCAGTACATCATGAAGCCTAATGGGCATGCTGTTATGTTACACTCCTACATGAGCTGACCTCATCAGTACATAGTGAAGCCTAATGGGCATGCTGCACTCCTACATGAGCTGACCTCATCAGTACATCATGAAGCCTAATGGGCATGCCGTTATGTTACACTCCTACATGAGCTGACATCATCAGTACATAATGAAGCCTAAGGGGCATGCTACACTCCTACATGAGCTGACCTCATCAGTACATCATGAAGCCTAATGGGCATGCTGCACTCCTACATGAGCTGACCTTGTCAGTACATCATGAAGCCTAATGGGCATGCTGCACTCCTACATGAGCTGACCTAGTCAGTACATCATGAAGCCTAATGGTCATGCTGCACTCCTACATGAGCTGACCTCGTCAGCACATCATGAAGCCTAATGGGCATGCGGCACTCCTACATGAGCTGACCTTGTCAGTACATTATGAAGCCTAATGGGCATGCTGCACTCCTACATGAGCTGACCTCGTAATACATCATGAAGCCTAATGGGCATGCTGTTATGTTACACTCCTACATGAGCTGACCTCATCAGTACATCATAAAGCCTAATGGGCATGCTGCACTCCGACATGAGCTGACCTCATCAGTACATCATGAAGCCTAATGGGCATGCCGTACTCCTACATGAGCTGACCTTGTCAGTACATCATGAAGCCTAATGGGCATGCTGCACTCCTACATGAGCTGACCTCGTCAGTACATCATGAAGCCTAATGGGCATGCTACACTCCTACATGAGCTGACCTCATCAGTACATCATGAAGCCTAATGGGCATGCTGCACTCCTACATGAGCTGACCTCGTCAGTACATTATGAAGCCTAATGGGCATGCTGCACTCCTACATGAGCTGACCTCGTCAGTACATCATGAAGCCTAATGGGCTTGCTGCACTCCTACATGAGCTGACCTCGTAATACATCATGAAGCCTAATGGGCATGCTGTTATGTTACACTCCTGCATGAGCTGACCTCATCAGTACATCATGAAGCCTAATGGGCATGCTGCACTCCTACATGAGCTGACCTTGTAATAAATCATGAAGCCTAATGGGCATGCTGTTATGTTACACTCCTCCATGAGTTGACCTCGTCAGTACATCATGAAGCCTAATGGACATGTTACACTCCTACATGAGCTGACCTCGTCCGTACATCATGAAGCCTAATGGTCATGCTGCACTCCTACATGAGTTGACCTCGTCAGTACATCATGAAGCCTAATGGTCATGCTGAACTCCTACATGAGCTGACCTCGTCAGTACATCATGAAGCCTAATGGGCATGCTGCACTCCTACATGAGCTGACCTCGTAATACATCATGAAGCCTAATAGGCATGCTGCACTCCTACATGAGCTGACCTTGTCAGTACATTATGAAGCCTAATGGGCATGCTGCACTCCTACATGAGCTGACCTCGTCAGTACATCATGAAGCCTAATGGGCATGTTACACTCCTACATGAGCTGACCTTGTAATACATCATGAAGCCTAATGGGCATGCTGTTATGTTACACTCCTACATGAGCTGACCTTGTCAGTACATCATGAAGCCTAATGCGCATGCTGTACTCGTACATGAGCTGACCTTGTCAGTACATCATGAAGCCTAATGGGCATGCTGCACTCCTACATGAGCTGACCTCGTAATACATCATGAAGCCTAATGGGCATGCTGTTATGTTACACTCCTACATGAGCTGACCTCATCAGTACATCATGAGCCTAATGGGCATGCTACACTCCTACATGAGCTGACCTCATCAGTACATCATGAAGCCTAATGGGCATGCTGTACTCCTACATGAGCTGACCTTGTCAGTACATCATGAAGCCTAATGGGCATGCTGCACTCCTACATGAGCTGACCTCGTCAGTACATCATGAAGCCTAATGGGCATGCTACACTCCTACATGAACTGACCTCATCAGTACATCATGAAGCCTAATGGGCATGCTGCACTCCTACATGAGCTGACCTCGTCAGTACATAATGAAGCCTAATGGGCATGCTGCACTCCTACATGAGCTGACCTAGTAATACATCATGAAGCCTAATGGGCATGCTGTTATGTTACACTCCTACATGAGCTGACCTCATCAGTACATCATGAAGCCTAATGGGCATGCTGCACTTCTACATGAGCTGACCTTGTCAGTACATCATGAAGCCTAATGGTCATGCTGCACTCCTACATGAGCTGACCTCGTCAGTACATCATGAGGCCTAATGGGCATGTTACACTCCTACATGAGCTGACCTCATCAGTACATCATGAAGCCTAATGGGCATGCTGTTATGTTACACTCCTACATGAGCTGACATCAGCTGTACATAATGAAGCCTAATGGGCATGCTACACTCCTACATGAGCTGACCTCATCAGTACATCATGAAGCCTAATGGGCATGCTGCACTCCTACATGAGCTGACCTTGTCAGTACATCATGAAGCCTAATGGGCATGCTGCACTCCTACATGAGCTGACCTAGTCAGTACATCATGAAGCCTAATGGTCATGCTGCACTCCTACATGAGCTGACCTCGTCAGCACATCATGAAGCCCAATGGGCATGCGGCACTCCTACATGAGCTGACCTTGTCAGTACATTATGAAGCCTAATGGGCATGCTGCACTCCTACATGAGCTGACCTCGTAATACATCATGAAGCCTAATGGGCATGCTGTTATCTTACACTCCTACATGAGCTGACCTCATCAGTACATCATGAAGCCTAATGGGCATGCTGCACTCCGACATGAGCTGACCTCATCAGTACATCATGAAGCCTAATGGGCATGCTGTACTCCTACATGAGCTGACCTTGTCAGTACATCATGAAGCCTAATGGGCATGCTGCACTCCTACATGAGCTGACCTCGTCAGTACATCATGAAGCCTAATGGGCATGCTACACTCCTACATGAGCTGACCTCATCAGTACATCATGAAGCCTAATGGGCATGCTGCACTCCTACATGAGCTGACCTCGTCAGTACATTATGAAGCCTAATGGGCATGCTGCACTCCTACATGAGCTGACCTAGTAATACATCATGAAGCCTAATGGGCATGCTGTTATGTTACACTCCTACATGAGCTGACCTCATCAGTACATCATGAAGCCTAATGGGCATGCTGCACTTCTACATGAGCTGACCTTGTCAGTACATCATGAAGCCTAATGGGCATGCTGCACTCCTACATGAGCTGACCTCGTCAGTACATCATGAAGCCTAATGGGCTTGCTGCACTCCTACATGAGCTGACCTCGTCAGCACATCATGAAACCTAATGGGCATGCTGCACTCCTACATGAGCTGACCTCGTCAGTACATCATGAAGCCTAATGGGCATGCTGCACTCCTACATGAGCTGACCTCGTCAGTACATTATGAAGCCTAATGGGCATGCTGCACTCCTACATGAGCTGACCTCGTAATACATCATGAAGCCTAATGGGCATGCTGCACTCCTACATGAGCTGACCTCGTCAGTACATCATGAAGCCTAATGGGCATGCTACACTCTTACATGAGCTGACCTCGTCAGTACATTATGAAGCCTAATGGGCATGCTGCACTCCTACATGAGCTGACCTCGTAATACATCATGAAGCCTAATGGGCACGCTGTTATGTTACACTCCTGCATGAGCTGACCTCATCAGTACATCATGAAGCCTAATGGGCATGCTGCACTCCTACATGAGCTGACCTTGTAATAAATCATGAAGCCTAATGGGCATGCTGTTATGTTACACTCCTACATGAGCTGACCTCGTCAGTACATCATGAAGCCTAATGGACATGTTACACTCCTACATGAGCTGACCTCGTCCGTACATCATGAAGCCTAATGGTCATGCTGCACTCCTACATGAGTTGACCTCGTCAGTACATCATGAAGCCTAATGGTCATGCTGAACTCCTACATGAGCTGACCTCGTCAGTACATCATGAAGCCTAATGGGCATGCTGCACTCCTACATGAGCTGACCTCGTAATACATCATGAAGCCTAATAGGCATGCTGCACTCCTACATGAGCTGACCTTGTCAGTACATTATGAAGCCTAATGGGCATGCTGCACTCCTACATGAGCTGACCTCGTCAGTACATCATGAAGCCTAATGGGCATGTTACACTCCTACATGAGCTGACCTTGTAATACATCATGAAGCCTAATGGGCATGCTGTTATGTTACACTCCTACATGAGCTGACCTTGTCAGTACATCATGAAGCCTAATGGGCATGCTGCACTCCTACATGAGCTGACCTCGTCAGTACATCATGAAACCTAATGGGCATGCTGCACTCCTACATGAGCTGACCTTGTCAGTACATTATGAAGCCTAATGGGCATGCTGCACTTCTACATGAGCTGACCTCATCAGCACATCATGAAGCCTAATGGGCATGCTGCACTCCTACATGAGCTGACTTCGTCAGTACATCATGAAGCCTAATGGGCATGCTACACTCCTACATGAGCTGACCTCGTCAGTACATCATGAAGCCTAATGGGCATGTTACACTCCTACATGAGCTGACCTTGGAATACATCATGAAGCCTAATGGGCATGCTGTTATGTTACACTCCTACATGAGCTGACCTTGTCACTACATCATGAAGCCTAATGGGCTTTCTGCACTCCTACATGAGCTGACCTAGTCAGTACATCATGAAGCCTAATGGGCATGCTGCACTCCTACATGAGCTGACCTTGTCAGTACATCATGAAGCCTAATGGGCATGCGGCACTCCTACATGAGCTGACCTCGTCAGTACATCATGAAGCCTAATGGTCATGCTGAACTCCTACATGAGCTGACCTTGTCAGTACATCATGAAGCCTAATGGGCATGCTGCACTCCTACATGAGCTGACCTCGTAATACATCATGAAGCCTAATGGGCATGCTGCACTCCTACATGAGCTGACCTCGTCAGTACATCATGAAGCCTAATGGGCATGTTCCACTCCTACATGAGCTGACCTTGTAATACATCATGAACCCTAATGGGCATGCTGTTATGTTACACTCCTACATGAGCTGACCTTGTCAGTACATCATGAAGCCTAATGGGCATGCTGCACTCCTACATGAGCTGACCTCATCAGTACATCATGAAACCTAATGGGCATGCTGCACTCCTACATGAGCTGACCTTGTCAGTACATTATGAAGCCTAATGGGCATGCTGCACTTCTACATGAGCTGACCTCATCAGCACATCATGAAGCCTAATGGGCATGCTGCACTCCTACATGAGCTGACCTCGTCAGTACATCATGAAGCCTAATGGGCATGCTACACTCCTACATGAGCTGACCTCATCAGTACATCATGAAGCCTAATGGGCATGCTGCACTCCTACATGAGCTGACCTCGTCTGTACATAATGAAGCCTAATGGGCATGCTGCACTCCTACATGAGCTGACCTAGTAATACATCATGAAGCCTAATGGGCATGCTGTTATGTTACACTCCTACATGAGCTGACCTCATCAGTACATCATGAAGCCTAATGGGCATGCTGCACTTCTACATGAGCTGACCTTGTCAGTACATCATGAAGCCTAATGGTCATGCTGCACTCCTACATAAGCTGACCTCGTCAGTACATCATGAAGCCTAATGGGCATGTTACACTCCTACATGAGCTGACCTCATCAGTACATCATGAAGCCTAATGGTCATGCTGCACTCCTACATGAGCTGACCTCGTCAGTACATCATGAAGCCTAATGGGCATGTTACACTCCTACATGAGCTGACCTCATCAGTACATCATGAAACCTAATGGGCATGCTGCACTCCTACATGAGCTGACCTTGTCAGTACATTATGAAACCTAATGGGCATGCTGCACTCCTACATGAGCTGACCTTGTCAGTACATTATGAAGCCTAATGGGCATGCTGCACTTCTACATCAGCTGACCTCATCAGCACATCATGAAGCCTAATGGGCATGCTGCACTCCTACATGAGCTGACCTCGTCAGTACATCATGAAGCCTAATGGGCATGCTACACTCCTACATGAGCTGACCTCGTCAGTACATCATGAAGCCTAATGGGCATGTTACACTCCTACATGAGCTGACCTTGTAATACATCATGAAGCCTAATGGGCATGCTGTTATGTTACACTCCTACATGAGCTGACCTTGTCAGTACATCATGAAGCCTAATGGGCTTTCTGCACTCCTACATGAGCTGACCTAGTCAGTACATCATGAAGCCTAATGGGCATGCTGCCCTCCTACATGAGCTGACCTTGTCAGTACATCATGAAGCCTAATGGGCATGCGGCACTCCTACATGAGCTGACCTCGTCAGTACATCATGAAGCCTAATGGTCATACTGAACTCCTACATGAGCTGACCTTGTCAGTACATCATGAAGCCTAATGGGCATGCTGCACTCCTACATGAGCTGACCTCGTAATACATCATGAAGCCTAATGGGCATGCTGCACTCCTACATGAGCTGACCTCGTCAGTACATCATGAAGCCTAATGGGCATGTTTCACTCCTACATGAGCTGACCTTGTAATACATCATGAAGCCTAATGGGCATGCTGTTATGTTACACTCCTACATGAGCTGACCTTGTCAGTACATCATGAAGCCTAATGGGCATGCTGCACTCCTACATGAGCTGACCTCGTCAGTACATCATGAAACCTAATGGGCATGCTGCACTCCTACATGAGCTGACCTTGTCAGTACATTATGAAGCCTAATGGGCATGCTGCACTTCTACATGAGCTGACCTCATCAGCACATCATGAAGCCTAATGGGCATGCTGCACTCCTACATGAGCTGACCTCGTCAGTACATCATGAAGCCTAATGGTCATGCTGACCTCCTACATGAGCTGACCTTGTCAGTACATCATGAAGCCTAATGGGCATGCTGCACTCCTACATGAGCTGACCTCGTAATACATCATGAAGCCTAATGGGCATGCTGCACTCCTACATGAGCTAACCTCGTCAGTACATCATGAAGCCTAATGGGCATGCTGCACTCCTACATGAGCTGACCTTGACAGCACATCATGAAGCCTAATGGGCATGCTGCAATCCTACATGAGCTGACCTTGTCAGTACATCATGAAGCCTAATGGGCATGTTATACTCCTACATGAGCTGACCTCATCAGTACATCATGAAGCCTAATGGGCATGCTACACTCCTACATGAGCTGACCTCGTCAGCACATCATGAAGCCTAATGGGCATACTACACTCCTACATGAGCTGACCTCATCAGTACATCATGAAGCCTAATGGGCATGCTGCACTCCTACATGAGCTGACCTTGTCAGTACATTATGAAGCCTAATGGGCATGCTGCACTCCTACATGAGCTGACCTCGTAATACATCATGAAGCCTAATGGGCATGCTGCACTCCTACATGAGCTGACCTCGTCAGTACATCATGAAGCCTAATGGGCATGTTACACTCCTACATGAGCTGACCTTGTAATACATCATGAAGCCTAATGGGCATGCTGTTATGTTACACTCCTACATGAGCTGACCTTGTCAGTACATCATGAAGCCTAATGGGCATGCTGCACTCCTACATGAGCTGACCTCGTCAGTACATCATGAAGCCTAATGGGCATGCTACACTCCTACATGAGCTGACCTTGTAATACATCATGAAGCCTAATGGGCATGCTGTTATGTTACACTCCTACATGAGCTGACCTTGTCAGTACATCATGAAGCCTAATGGGCTTTCTGCACTCCTACATGAGCTGACCTTGTCAGTACATCATGAAGCCTAATGGGCATGCTGCACTCCTACATGAGCTGACCTTGTCAGTACATCATGAAGCCTAATGGGCATGCGGCACTCCTACATGAGCTGACCTCGTCAGTACATCATGAAGCCTAATGGTCATGCTGAACTCCTACATGAGCTGACCTTGTCAGTACATCATGAAGCCTAATGGGCATGCTGCACTCCTACATGAGCTGACCTCGTAATAAATCATGAAGCCTAATGGGCATGCTGCACTCCTACATGAGCTGACCTCGTCAGTACATCATGAAGCCTAATGGGCATGTTACACTCCTACATGAGCTGACCTTGTAATACATCATGAAGCCTAATGGGCATGCTGTTATGTTACACTCCTACATGAGCTGACCTTGTCAGTACATCATGAAGCCTAATGGGCATGCTGCACTCCTACATGAGCTGACCTCGTCAGTACATCATGAAACCTAATGGGCATGCTGCACTCCTACATGAGCTGACCTTGTCAGTACATTATGAAGCCTAATGGGCATGCTGCACTTCTACATGAGCTGACCTCATCAGCACATCATGAAGCCTAATGGGCATGCTGCACTCCTACATGAGCTGACCTCGTCAGTACATCATGAAGCCTAATGGTCATGCTGAACTCCTACATGAGCTGACCTTGTCAGTACATCATGAAGCCTAATGGGCATGCTGAACTCCTACATGAGCTGACCTCGTAATACATCATGAAGCCTAATGGGCATGCTGCACTCCTACATGAGCTAACCTCGTCAGTACATCATGAAGCCTAATGGGCATGCTGCACTCCTACATGAGCTGACCTTGACAGCACATCATGAAGCCTAATGGGCATGCTGCAATCCTACATGAGCTGACCTCGTCAGTACATCATGAAGCCTAATGGGCATGTTATACTCCTACATGAGCTGACCTCATCAGTACATCATGAAGCCTAATGGGCATGCTACACTCCTACATGAGCTGACCTCGTCAGCACATCATGAAGCCTAATGGGCATGCTACACTCCTACATGAGCTGACCTCATCAGTACATCATGAAGCCTAATGGGCATGCTGCACTCCTACATGAGCTGACCTTGTCAGTACATTATGAAGCCTAATGGGCATGCTGCACTCCTACATGAGCTGACCTCGTAATACATCATGAAGCCTAATGGGCATGCTGCACTCCTACATGAGCTGACCTCGTCAGTACATCATGAAGCCTAATGGGCATGTTACACTCCTACATGAGCTGACCTTGTAATACATCATGAAGCCTAATGGGCATGCTGTTATGTTACACTCCTACATGAGCTGACCTTGTCAGTACATCATGAAGCCTAATGGGCATGCTGCACTCCTACATGAGCTGACCTCGTCAGTACATCATGAAGCCTAATGGGCATGCTACACTCCTACATGAGCTGACCTGGTCAGTACATCATGAAGCCTAATGGGCATGTTACACTCCTACATGAGCTGACCTTGTAATACATCATGAAGCCTAATGGGCATGCTGTTATGTTACACTCCTACATGAGCTGACCTTGTCAGTACATCATGAAGCCTAATGGGCTTTCTGCACTCCTACATGAGCTGACCTTGTCAGTACATCATGAAGCCTAATGGGCATGCTGCACTCCTACATGAGCTGACCTTGTCAGTACATCATGAAGCCTAATGGGCATGCGGCACTCCTACATGAGCTGACCTCGTCAGTACATCATGAAGCCTAATGGTCATGCTGAACTCCTACATGAGCTGACCTTGTCAGTACATCATGAAGCCTAATGGGCATGCTGCACTCCTACATGAGCTGACCTCGTAATAAATCATGAAGCCTAATGGGCATGCTGCACTCCTACATGAGCTGACCTCGTCAGTACATCATGAAGCCTAATGGGCATGTTACACTCCTACATGAGCTGACCTTGTAATACATCATGAAGCCTAATGGGCATGCTGTTATGTTACACTCCTACATGAGCTGACCTTGTCAGTACATCATGAAGCCTAATGGGCATGCTGCACTCCTACATGAGCTGACCTCGTCAGTACATCATGAAACCTAATGGGCATGCTGCACTCCTACATGAGCTGACCTTGTCAGTACATTATGAAGCCTAATGGGCATGCTGCACTCCTACATGAGCTGACCTCGTCAGTACATCATGAAGCCTAATGGGCATGCTACACTCCTACATGAGCTGACCTCGTCAGTACATCATGAAGCCTAATGGGCATGTTACACTCCTACATGAGCTGACCTTGTAATACATCATGAAGCCTAATGGGCATGCTGTTATGTTACACTCCTACATGAGCTGACCTTGTCAGTACATCATGAAGCCTAATGGGCTTTCTGCACTCCTACATGAGCTGATCTAGTCAGTACATCATGAAGCCTAATGGGCATGCTGCACTCCCACATGAGCTGACCTTGTCAGTACATCATGAAGCCTAATGGGCATGCGGCACTCCTACATGAGCTGACCTCGTCAGTACATCATGAAGCCTAATGGTCATGCTGAACTCCTACATGAGCTGACCTTGTCAGTACATCATGAAGCCTAATGGGCATGCTGCACTCCTACATGAGCTGACCTCGTAATACATCATGAAGCCTAATGGGCATGCTGCACTCCTACATGAGCTGACCTCGTCAGTACATCATGATGCCTAATGGGCATGTTATGTTACACTCCTACATGAGCTGACCTCGTCAGTACATCATGAAGCCTAATGGGCATGCTGCACTCCTACATGAGCTGACCTTGTCAGCACATCATGAAGCCTAATGGGCATGCTGCAATCCTACATGAGCTGACCTCGTCAGTACATCATGAAGCCTAATGGGCATGTTATACTCCTACATGAGCTGACCTCGTCAGTACATCATGAAGCCTAATGGTCATGTTACACTCCTACATGAGCTGACCTCATCAGTACATCATGAAGCCTAATGGGCATGCTACACTCCTACATGAGCTGACCTCGTCAGCACATCATGAAGCCTAATGGGCATGTTACACTCCTACATGACCTGACTTCATCAGTACATCATGAAGCCTAATGGGCATGCTGCACTCCTACATGAGCTGACCTTGTCAGTACATTATGAAGCCTAATGGGCATGCTGCACTCTTACATGAGCTGACCTAGTAATACATCATGAAGC
Organism: Acholoe squamosa; assembly: GCA_949317995.1. Lineage (NCBI taxonomy): Eukaryota > Metazoa > Annelida > Polychaeta > Phyllodocida > Polynoidae > Acholoe > Acholoe squamosa. The sequence goes on along the minus strand of OX439045.1, from coordinate 76,770,353 downwards.
CTAATGGGCATGCTGCACTCCTAGATGAGCTGACCTCGTCAGTACATCATGAAGCCTAATGGGCATGCTGCACTCCTACATGAGCTGACCTCGTCAGTACATTATGAAGCCTAATGGGCATGCTGCACTCCTACATGAGCTGACCTTGTAATACATCATGAAGCCTAATGGGCATGCTGCACTCCTACATGAGCTGACCTCGTAATACATCATGAAGCCTAATGGGCATGCTGCACTCCTACATGAGCTGACCTCGTCAGCACATCATGAAGCCTAATGGGCATGTTACACTCCTACATGAGCTGACCTCGTCAGCACATCATGAAGCCTAATGGGCATGTTACACTCCTACATGAGCTGACCTCTTCAGTACATCATGAAGCCTAATGGGCATGCTGCACTCCTACATGAGCTGACCTCGTCAGTACATCATGAAGCCTAATGCGCATGCTACACTCCTACATGAGCTGACCTAGTCAGTACTTCATGAAGCCTAATGGGCATGCGGCACTCCTACATGAGCTGACCTCGTCAGCACATCATGAAGCCTAATGGGCATGTTACACTCCTACATGAGCTGACTTCGTCAGCACATCATGAAGCCTAATGGGCATGTTACACTCCTACATGAGCTGACCTCTTCAGTACATCATGAAGCCTAATCGGCATGCTGCACTCCTACATGAGCTGACCTCGTCAGTACATCATGAAGCCTAATGGGCATGCTACACTCCTACATGAGCTGACCTAGTCAGTACATCATGAAGCCTAATGGGCATGCGGCACTCCTACATGAGCTGACCTCGTCAGTACATCATGAAGCCTAATCGGCATGCTGCACTCCTACATGAGCTGACCTCGTCAGTACATCATGAAGCCTAATGGGCATGCTGCACTCCTAAATGAGCTGACCTCGTTATACATCATGAAGCCTAATGGGTTTGCTGCACTCCTACACGAGCTGACCTCGTTATACATCATGAAGCCTAATGAGCATGTTACACTCCTACATGAGCTGACCTCATCAGCACATCATGAAGTCTAATGGGCATGCTGCACTTCTACATGAGCTGACCTTCGGGCTTCCCTAGCCCACTTAAAAGGGTCTATATCTCCTCTTTCCTATCCCCTCAGGATGTGTGTGGTGCACATATGCGCAGGCCCTGACACATTCCTCTGTTAAATTATCAACCTGTGAAGCACGGGAGAGCCACTTAGTGCCGCTAAAGTGCTGTAAAACACAAATCAATCAATCAACATGAGCTGACCTTGTTAGTGCATTATAAAGTCTAATGGTCATGCTCCACTCCTGCATGAGCTGACCTTTTAAGTATATTATAAAGCCTAATGGGCATGCTGCACTCCTACATGAGCTGACCTCGTTATATATCATGAAGCCTAATGGTCATGCTGAACTCCTACATGAGCTGACCTCGTCAGTACATCATGAAGCCTAATGGGCATGCTACACTCCTACATGAGCTGACCTCATCAGTACATCATGAAGCCTAATGAGCATGCTGCACTCCTACATGAGCTGACCCTGTCAGTACATTATGAAGCCTAATGGGCATGCTGCACTCCTACATGAGCTGCCCTTGTAATACATCATGAAGCCTAATGGGCATGCTGCACTCCTACATGAGCTGACCTCGTTATATATCATGAAGCCTAATGGTCATGCTGAACTCCTACATGAGCTGACCTCGTCAGTACATCATGAAGCCTAATGGGCATGCTACACTCCTACATGAGCTGACCTCATCAGTACATCATGAAGCCTAATGAGCATGCTGCACTCCTACATGAGCTGACCTTGTCAGTACATTATGAAGCCTAATGGGCATGCTGCACTCCTACATGAGCTGACTTCGTCAGCACATCATGAAGCCTAATGGGCATGCTGCACTCCTACATGAGCTGACCTCGTAATACATCATGAAGCCTAATGGGCATGCTGCACTCCTACATGAGCTGACCTTGTCAGTACATCATGAAGCCTAATGGGCATGCGGCACTCCTACATGAGCTGACCTCGTCAGTACATCATGAAGCCTAATGGTCATGCTGAACTCCTACATGAGCTGACCTTGTCAGTACATCATGAAGCCTAATGGGCATGCTGCACTCCTACATGAGCTGACCTCGTAATACATCATGAAGCCTAATGGGCATGCTGCACTCCTACATGAGCTGACCTCGTCAGTACATCATGATGCCTAATGGGCATGTTATGTTACACTCCTACATGAGCTGACCTCGTCAGTACATCATGAAGCCTAATGGGCATGCTGCACTCCTACATGAGCTGACCTTGTCAGCACATCATGAAGCCTAATGGGCATGCTGCAATCCTACATGAGCTGACCTCGTCAGTACATCATGAAGCCTAATGGGCATGTTATACTCCTACATGAGCTGACCTCGTCAGTACATCATGAAGCCTTATGGTCATGTTACACTCCTACATGAGCTGACCTCATCAGTACATCATGAAGCCTAATTGGCATGCTACACTCCTACATGAGCTGACCTCGTCAGCACATCATGAAGCCTAATGGGCATGTTACACTCCTACATGAGCTGACCTCATCAGTACATCATGAAGCCTAATGGGCATGCTGCACTCCTACATGAGCTGACCTTGTCAGTACATTATGAAGCCTAATGGGCATGCTGCACTCTTACATGAGCTGACCTAGTAATACATCATGAAGCCTAATGGGCATGCTGCACTCCTAGATGAGCTGACCTCATCAGTACATCATGAAGCCTAATGGGCATGCTGCACTCCTACATGAGCTGACCTCGTCAGTACATTATGAAGCCTAATGGGCATGCTGCACTCCTACATGAGCTGACCTTGTAATACATCATGAAGCCTAATGGGCATGCTGCACTCCTACATGAGCTGACCTCGTAATACATCATGAAGCCTAATGGGCATGCTGCACTCCTACATGAGCTGACCTCGTCAGCACATCATGAAGCCTAATGGGCATGTTACACTCCTACATGAGCTGACCTTGTTATACATCATGAAGCCTAATGGGCATGTTACACTCCTACATGAGCTGACCTCATCAGCACATCATGAAGTCTAATGGGCATGCTGCACTCCTACATGAGCTGACCTTCGGGCTTCCCTAGCCCACTTAAAAGGGTCTATATCTCCTCTTTCCTATCCCCTCAGGATGTGTGTGGTGCACATATGCGTAGGCCCTGACACATTCCTCTGTTAAATTATCAACCCGTGAAGCAGGGGATAGCCACTTAGTGCTGCTAAAGTGTTGTAAAACACAAATCAATCAATCAACATGAGCTGACCTTGTTAGTGCATTATAAAGTCTAATGGTCATGCTCCACTCCTGCATGAGCTGACCTTTTTAGTGCATTATAAAGCATAATGGGCATGCTGCACTCCTACATGAGCTGACCTCGTTATATATCATGAAGCCTAATGGTCATGCTGAACTCCTACATGAGCTGACCTCGTCAGTACATTATGAAGCCTAATGGGCATGCTACACTCCTACATGAGCTGACCTCATCAGTACATCATGAAGCCTAATGGGCATGCTGCACTCCTACATGAGCTGACCTCGTCAGTACATCATGAAGCCTAATGGGCATGCTGCACTCCTACATGAGCTGACCTCGTCAGTACATCATGAAGCCTAATGAGCATGTTACACTCCTACATGAGCTGACCTCGTCAGTACATCATGAAGCCTAATGGGCATGTTACCCTCCTACATGAGCTGACCTCGTCAGTACATCATGAAGCCTAATGGTCATGCTGAACTCCTACATGAGCTGACCTCGTCAGTACATCATGAAGCCTAATGGGCATGCTGGACTCCCACATGAGCTGACCTCCTTAGTACATCATAAAGCCTAATGGGCATGCTGCACTCCTACATGAGCTGACCTCCTTAGTACATCATAAAGCCTAATGGGCATGCTGCACTCCTACATGAGCTGACCTCTTCAGTACATCATGAAGCCTAATGGGCATGTTACACTCCTACATGAGCTGACTTCGTCAGCACATCATGAAGCCTAATGGGCATGTTACACTCCTACATGAGCTGACCTCTTCAGTACATCATGAAGCCTAATCGGCATGCTGCACTCCTACATGAGCTGACCTCGTCAGTACATCATGAAGCCTAATGGGCATGCTACACTCCTACATGAGCTGACCTAGTCAGTACATCATGAAGCCTAATGGGCATGCGGCACTCCTACATGAGCTGACCTCGTCAGTACATCATGAAGCCTAATGGGCATGTTACACTCCTACATGAGCTGACCTCGTCAGCACATCATGAAGCCTAATGGGCATGTTACACTCCTACATGAGCTGACCTCTTCAGCACATCATGAAGCCTAATCGGCATGCTGCACTCCTACATGAGCTGACCTCGTCAGTACATCATGAAGCCTAATGGGCATGCTACACTCCTACATGAGCTGACCTAGTCAGTACATCATGAAGCCTAATGGGCATGCGGCACTCCTACATGAGCTGACCTCGTCAGTACATCATGAAGCCTAATGGGCATGTTACCCTCCTACATGAGCTGACCTCGTCAGTACATCATGAAGCCTAATGGTCATGCTGAACTCCTACATGAGCTGACCTCGTCAGTACATCATGAAGCCTAATGGGCATGCTGGACTCCTACATGAGCTGACCTCCTTAGTACATCATAAAGCCTAATGGGCATGCTGCACTCCTACATGAGCTGACCTCTTCAGTACATCATGAAGCCTAATGGGCATGTTACACTCCTACATGAGCTGACTTCGTCAGCACATCATGAAGCCTAATGGGCATGTTACACTCCTACATGAGCTGACCTCTTCAGTACATCATGAAGCCTAATCGGCATGCTGCACTCCTACATGAGCTGACCTCGTCAGTACATCATGAAGCCTAATGGGCATGCTACACTCCTACATGAGCTGACCTAGTCAGTACATCATGAAGCCTAATGGGCATGCGGCACTCCTACATGAGCTGACCTCGTCAGTACATCATGAAGCCTAATGGGCATGCTGCACTCCTACATAAGCTGACCTCGTCAGTACATCATGAAGCCTAATGGGCATGCTGCACTCCTAAATGAGCTGACCTCGTTATACATCATGAAGCCTAATGGGTTTGCTGCACTCCTACATGAGCTGACCTCGTTATACATCATGAAGCCTAATGGGCATGTTACACTCCTACATGAGCTGACCTCATCAGCACATCATGAAGTCTAATGGGCATGCTGCACTTCTACATGAGCTGACCTTCGGGCTTCCCTAGCCCACTTAAAAGGGTCTATATCTCCTCTTTCCTATCCCCTCAGGATGTGTGTGGTGCACATATGCGCAGGCCCTGACACATTCCTCTGTTAAATTATCAACCTGTGAAGCACGGGAGAGCCACTTAGTGCCGCTAAAGTGCTGTAAAACACAAATCAATCAATCAACATGAGCTGACCTTGTTAGTGCATTATAAAGTCTAATGGTCATGCTCCACTCCTGCATGAGCTGACCTTTTAAGTGCATTATAAAGCCTAATGGGCATGCTGCACTCCTACATGAGCTGACCTCGTTATATATCATGAAGCCTAATGGTCATGCTGAACTCCTACATGAGCTGACCTCGTCAGTACATCATGAAGCCTAATGGGCATGCTACACTCCTACATGAGCTGACCTCATCAGTACATCATGAAGCCTAATGAGCATGCTGCACTCCTACATGAGCTGACCTTGTCAGTACATTATGAAGCCTAATGGGCATGCTGCACTCCTACATGAGCTGACCTCGTAATACATCATGAAGCCTAATGGGCATGCTGCACTCCTACATGAGCTGACCTCGTAATACATCATGAAGCCTAATGGGCATGCTGCACTCCTACATGAGCTGACCTCGTCAGTACATCATGATGCCTAATGGGCATGTTATGTTACACTCCTACATGAGCTGACCTCATCAGTACATAACGAAGCCTAATGGGCATGCTGCACTCCTACATGAGCTGACCTCATCAGTACATCATGAAGCCTAATGGGCATGCTGCACTCCTACATGAGCTGACCTCGTCAGTACATCATGAAGCCTAATGGGCATGCTGCACTCCTACATGAGCTGACCTTGTCAGTACATCATGAAGCCTAATGGGCATGCTGCACTTCTACATGAGCTGACCTCATCAGCACATCATACAGCCTAATGGGCATGCTGCACTCCTACATGAGCTGACCTCGTCTGTACATCATGAAGCCTAATGGGCATGCTGCACTCCTACATGAGCTGACCTTGTCAGTACATTATGAAGCCTAATGGGCATGCTGCACTCCTACATGAGCTGACCTCGTAATACATCATGAAGCCTAATAGGCATGCTGCACTCCTACATGAGCTGACCTCGTCAGTACATCATGAAGCCTAATGGGCATGCTGCACTCCTACATGAGCTGACCTCTTCAGTACATTATGAAGCCTAATGGGCATGCTGCACTCCTACATGAGCTGACCTTGTAATACATCATGAAGCCTAATGGGCATGCTGCACTCCTACATGAGCTGACCTCGTAATACATCATGAAGCCTAATGGGCATGCTGCACTCCTACATGAGCTGACCTCGTCAGTACATCATGAAGCCTAATGGGCATGCTGCACTCCTACATGAGCTGACCTTCGGGCTTCCCTAGCCCACTTAAAAGGGTCTATATCTCCTCTTTCCTATCCCCTCAGGATGTGTGTGGTGCACATATGCGCAGGCCCTGACACATTCCTCTGTTAAATTATCAACCTGTGAAGCACGGGATAGCCACTTAGTGCCGCTAAAGTGCTGTAAAACACAAATCAATCAATTAACATGAGCTGACCTTCTTAGTGCATCATGAAGCCTAATGGGCATGGTCCACTCCTACATGAGCTGACCTCGTTATATATCATGAAGCCTAATGGGCTTTCTGCACTCCTACATGAGCTGACCTAGTCAGTACATCATGAAGCCTAATGGGCATGCTGCACTCCTACATGAGCTGACCTAGTCAGTACATCATGAAGCCTAATGGGCATGCTGCACTCCTACATGAGCTGACCTCGTCAGTACATCATGAAACCTAATGGGCATGCTGCACTCCTACATGAGCTGACATCGTCAGTACATCATGAAGCCTAATGGGCATGCTACACTCCTACATGAGCTGACCTCGTCAGCACATCATGAAGCCTAATGGGCATGTTACACTCCTACATGAGCTGACCTCGTCAGCACATCATGAAGCCTAATGGGCATGTTACACTCCTACATGAGCTGACCTCTTCAGTACATCATGAAGCCTAATCGGCATGCTGCACTCCTACATGAGCTGACCTCGTCAGTACATCATGAAGCCTAATGGGCATGCTACACTCCTACATGAGCTGACCTAGTCAGTACATCATGAAGCCTAATGGGCATGCGGCACTCCTACATGAGCTGACCTCGTCAGTACATCATGAAGCCTAATGGGCATGCTGCACTCCTAAATGAGCTGAGCTCGTTATACATCATGAAGCCTAATGGGTTTGCTGCACTCCTACATGAGCTGACCTCGTCAGTACATCATGAAGCCTAATGGGCATGTTACACTCCTACATGAGCTGACCTCGTCAGTACATCATGAAGCCTAATGGGCATGCTGCACTCCTACATGAGCTGACCTCGTCAGTACATCATGAAGCCTAATGGGCATGCTGCACTCCTACATGAGCTGACCTCGTCAGTACATCATGAAGCCTAATGAGCATGTTACACTCCTACATGAGCTGACCTCGTCAGTACATCATGAAGCCTAATGGGCATGTTACCCTCCTACATGAGCTGACCTCGTCAGTACATCATGAAGCCTAATGGTCATGCTTAACTCCTACATGAGCTGACCTCGTCAGTACATCATGAAGCCTAATGGGCATGCTGGACTCCCACATGAGCTGACCTCCTTAGTACATCATAAAGCCTAATGGGCATGCTGCACTCCTACATGAGCTGACCTCCTTAGTACATCATAAAGCCTAATGGGCATGCTGCACTCCTACATGAGCTGACCTCTTCAGTACATCATAAAGCCTAATGGGCATGCTGCACTCCTACATGAGCTGACCTCCTAGGGTTTAACATGTATATCTCACCACTAAACAGGTATGTATCTCCATTTTCAGCAGAAACCATGGCCGCATCTATTGATGATGCTACGACACCAAGGAATACCCGTGAGGTGAACTCTGGGTAGCGTTTTACCAGTCGGAAACCTTGTCTGCGATCATACTTGTACTTCCACACTCTGTTAGCCTGAAATATGAACAGTGATTTAGTCATTACCAACTATAAATGTATTGTCACTGTAAAAAAATGTAGAAATAACAAAAGAATATTATATTAACAGGGGGTCGCTATTTTCACAGGGATTCCTTGTACCATCATACTTCCACCTGGGGCTTCTTGTAAAAACTACACTGGCTGATTGTTCAATTGTCCAAGGATCCCTTGTAGATTCAACAGTTATTTCTTACAGTGTGAGCCAAATTTACAATTGCAAAAAATCAGGCAATATTTCTTCAAAGGCTTATGGTGATTGTGAGAGAATTCTGATTTAATTACAAACCTGCCAGACCGTGCCACTCTATTGTGATCATACCTCATCTTTCAATTAACCTGCCACATAGATCAAAGGGCTTTGCAATACATCAGAGATACATGGGAGAGGGCTCTGAATAGCTGCATTCTTCTTCACACATATAAAAAGTGCTCGCCTTGGCTCAGGCGATTTACTACCATAATATCCTGCATATAAGGGGCATCCCCCATATTAATAAGACACACCCAGATTTTTGTAATATGGTCAAAAATATTAAAAATTCATAGCTTTTGTTCTATTGAATGGATTTGAAAATTATATTAAGGGGAGTGTAACATATCAAAAGAAAGGTCCGGGTGTCCCCCTTGTGGATCCAGGGAGAACTAAAACCTTTTGCAAGGGGGATTACGGTATATATAGAGCACCACAGAACCCTTATTAACCATAATATACTGGCAGAAAAGCTCACATTGAATAGGAAAGTGTAATGAGCCTTTCTGTCGCCATGGTGACTGTGTCGTTGGTGACCACATCCATGACGTCCATGATGACCATGTCGTTTGTATGACGTCATCGCTGCAGAGACACTGGTTGGAGCCCCTGGAAACACGTCACTGATGATCCTGGGATATCCTTCTTGTACGCCCATTGAAAAGCGGAACACCTGATTTTCTGAGGGAAAATATGTTTTGTGAGGAATTTGGAATTTTCTTTTTATTTCTGACCAAAAGGACATTTTTGTTGTTGTTGTTCTGGTTTGTTTACTGTTAACATGGCTGTGTTGCCAAGGAAGGAGGTTGTTTACTGCAATATACACATAGATACATGGTGGTATAGGCACTTGGAAATCTCGCAGCAGTGGGCCCAGACATGCAGTCAAGCCAGGCAGACTAAAATTGGCCCCTCTTTTTAAGTTTGACTAACATAACTCTTTGGTATTTTGCTCTTTCTAAGGCCCTGTTGTACATATAAAAGCATGGACTATCAATTTAGAAAGGTCTTTAATGGGGCTAGTCTCTAATTGGCATCAAAAGTTTATTTGTTTTGCACAGCTCATATAGTAAATTAAGGTTAAACTTTCACTCAAGAGATTTCATTGAAATATATTTATGAGCCCTCAGCATTAACATATTACCTGGACCATTTTGACAAAGAACTTGCCATACTGTAGGGGTCGGCGAAAACATTTAGGGAAACCGGGATTCGAACCCGGGACCTCTCAGCCTTCAGACGATTGCTCTACCACTGAGCTACTTCCCCGTACAACGTTTTCTGCCTTCCACCCACGCCTGGATCGGTGTGATACCGACAGGGGACATGTGACTACCCGGTGACCCGCCTCCTCAGGTCGGCCACCCTGGGCACGGGGACTCACATAGTCATGTTCCCCTACACAGCCCCCAACCAGCTTCGACCACCGAATTAACCAACACTAAGTCACACACAGGGAAGCGGGACCTGTGGGCACCCCAGCGCTAGCAGGTCGAAGCGCTTGCTGTATCACACCAACCCAGGAACCAAGTTCCGTAGCCCCCCCTCACGCGGGTCAGGACTACTTGGTTTCCCTACAACTGTAGGGGTCAGCGAAAACGTTTAGGGAACCGGGATTCGAACCCGGGACCTCTCAGCCTTCAGACGATTGCTCTACTACTGAGCTACTTCCCCGTACAACGTTTTCTGCCTTCCACCCACGCCTGGATCGGTGTGATACCGACAGGGGACATGTGACTACCCGGTGACCCGCCTCCTCAGGTCGGCCACCCTGGGCACGGGGACTCACATAGTCATGTTCCCCTACATTCCATATGTAATTACAGGCAGATTGAAGGGGACACAGAGGGTTTTCTAGGATGCACACATTTGAAGATATTAAATGACTACCATTTCCTTAGAAGAAATGGTTCCATACATAAACACTAGGATTTTGGGCCCATAGAGAATCCACCGTGATCCCTTTCGGGGAGAAACGGTATGATCGGAAGTGTCTCCCTGCTTCCGGTGGTGAATATGCGAAAGTCTACTGCTCATATTTTACAAGCGAAAATGGCGCCGCGTTAGCGCTTCTCCTCGAAAGACGTAACCAGAATCCACAGTACAGCCTTTGATTAGTTCAGACACATCCAGCTAGATGGCACCACTCTATTGATCCCTGACCATTTATTAGCTCCTAAAAAGTTGACCTACTCCCACCCAAATAGCCTTGTCTGTAATAAGTTGTTAAATGGAAGGTCTAACATACAACTTAAGACACAATTCTTATTACACAGTCTATATAAGACCATATAAAAGGTTCCCTAAGATAGCGGGGCAATTATGTCTGCTTTTAATGAAGTGATTAAACAGAGAAGTCAGCCTACTGTGATTGGTGCCAATCTCCCACTGCCAGGCTAGTACAAATCTATAGTAGGTGCTTGCTCACCCAGCCCCTCCACATTCACTTTGATTTCTCTGCTTCTACTGCTGATAGAGACATAACCAAACATGTTTTGGAAAGGAATCAATGTGAGTGGAAAACTATGAATTTTTAGCGGTAGCACTACAATGCATAGAAGCTAGGTTGAAGATAAATTTACTTTTGTAATCGTTTTCTTTTGACCCAATAAACCACTTTAAAAGAATACAATGTATGCTTACCCCTGAAGCCGTACAAGAAACCATCTCCCGCCATTGTTATGGCATCCAGACTGCCGTCACATGTTGTCCCTGCTGACGTCACAGTCTCTGGTGAGGTGACAGCCTCTGGTGACGTCACAGCCTCTGGTGACGTCACTGCCTCTGGTGAGGTGACAGCCTCTGGTGACGTCACAGCCTCTGGTGACGTCACTGCCTCTGGTGACGTCACAACTGGTGTTGTTTGTACATCTGTAGTAGTTGTAGATGTTGTTGCTGCTTCATTTGTTGTTAAAAGTTCTGATGTTGTTCCTGTCGTTGATGTTTCATCGCTTTCTTTTGGCCCTGTATAAAATAGGCAAATGTTCACGAGATGTAGGTCCAAACGAGGGTCATCTCACAAGCCGGTTAAGTATTACCTAGGAGTATTACAAGCTTGACCAATAGTTAGAAATAAATATTGGCTTATGGGAAGTAGACATGTGTAGCTGTCAGGGTTTGTCTGGTAAGACAGGTGGAGCTACTGTAGTCTGGTTCTCTCCACACAGATAACCTCCTCTTTGTAAAGCACCGTCCTGATAACTTAGTATTGAATGGGTCTTGACCTTTGAAATCGACAGGGTGACATGGCCTTGTCTTAAAGTCAACATGTGACATGGGGCTTAGTGAAAAGGACATGGGACAATTGAAAGTGTGTCATGCCCCCCCCCATCTAGATCCCCTGTAGAGCATTTGCTTGGAACTGGATGGACCCTTCTTGAAATCTTTCTTTTCGGTTGGGATATGGACTTGTCAGATGGTGAAAGTTACAGATGCAACATACCATTCCATGATAATCTTTATATATCAGACTAACAGATCTACCCACCATAGAGGTGTTGTATGGCATCTATGTCATCCTGTCCTAGTTCTGTGTCCTCGGTACAGGCGCCCGCCCACGGCCACATGATGGCGCCCGCGTCATCCGAGTGCCGCACGCCCAGACTGTGTCCTATCTCATGTACAGCCACACACAATAAAGGTGTACCTGTAGATTCAATATTCATATATAGCATTAGGAACATCAAACTGTATCTCATGTATGGTATACCTCTAAAGTAGGAGCATCATGTAAACGTGTAGGCAAAGGTCTATTATCATTGTATGTAAATGACCTTCATCTACCATACATGTAATTTAGGATGTGCATGCATCTTCTGTCAGCCAAGAAATTTATTTTTGTTAAATTATGTATGTATAATGTAGTAGTAATGCGTGGTACTTTGAGACAAGTCTTGATACATCTATTCTGGGCATATTGTAAAGGATCTAGATGTTTTATCATAAGTACTTGCAAAGCATATATCAGCATACTCCATATAGGGTGATATCATAGCTTTGAATACTGTTAAGGCTAACTTAACATCGAGATATCTACGAAGCAGGCGCAATTTGTATGTTTTATAGGCTAAAGTTTTAATCTGGTTAGCCAGATGTAAGTTATATTGGAGTAAAGGATCCAATGTTACACTCAGATATCTATAGCTTGGTACCACCTGTAAGAGCTCATTATGTAGCATTTAATGTATGTTATGGGAAAGCACGAGTGGGTTTATTGAACAAGTAATCAATGGACAACTTATGACGAGTGTGTGTTAGTGAAGGATAATGACACGAGGCCGTAGACCGAGTGTTATTAGCTTTCGCTAACACACACGAGTCATGAGTTATCCATTGTCTACTTATTTTATACCACGAAACCAATAAATAATCAATAGAATACCAATAAATTCAATTTAAAAAAAAAATTATTCCCCCTCCCTGTGACTCAAAGCCAGCCATAGTGTGTGTACACAGGTACGTACACCTCGTCGCCCAGCAGCGGACAGCGACAGCGCCCGTCTCGGCTAGGCTTGGCAGCGGCACACGGCGAAAAATAGTGTTTGTACACGATCGGTACATACAGCTCGTCGCCCGGCAGCGGAGTGTTGAAGCTTTGAATGCGTCTCACGGTTATGTTTGTGTACTAAAGACACCTCCTCGCCCGGCAGCAAACACCGATAGCGCACACGGCTTTGTATCATATCCAGATGTGGTTCGAACCGAGCACTTCTCGTCAGTCCCTGTGGCGCAATGCATAGGGAGTTGGATTAAGAACCTGAGACTGCAGGTTCGACCCCTACCATGGCAATGAAATAGTCTGTTGGTTTTAACATGTAACATATGACATGGAAGGACATGAGAGGCATGCGGTTATCCTGGATAACCGCATGGGGTGCGGGTTATCTATGGATAACCGCATGCCTTACAAAATTGATGTTACAGCCTATAGGGTGTGCACTATCGACAGATATGTGTATGGGAATAGCCACCAAAAAGCACTGAGTAACCAAGAAATCGTGGTATAAGGGTTAATAATCCAAGACCCCTTCGGGGTCGTGGATTATTAACCCATAAACCCACGAGTGCTTTCCCATAACATACATTAAGGCGTTTATCAAACATATTTCTCCATTTTGTATTAATTTCTTACCTTATAACCCAAAAATTAATCCATGAGAAGAAATAAGTGCATCCGATCCGCACGGTTTGCCAAGCTACCATAGCCATTGTTTTTACTCCACCCGTCATACCCTCATCTTTCCAACTATTTTTCGGGTAGAATCCAAGCAAGTTAAGTCCTGTACTTCTAGCACCGCCAAATATACGATCTCTAGTTGGTGTTCGCCTACATTTTGTCTCCATTTTCTTCAAAATAAATAAGAATCCATTGATTTTCCATACCGATCCAACGCACATGGCCCGGTACACGGCCATTTCGTCTGATGTAAGAACTAGGTCAGCCACGCGTCGAACAAGGAATGGCCGTACGGCGGGTTTCGACTCGTATCGATGTGGAAAATCAATGGATTCTTATTTATTTCGAACAAAATGGAGAAATTAGGCATGGCATGTTCATATAGGATATCTAAGGATGGTTCTCTGTTAATAACTCCACCAGGCTCCATTGAAATCTATGCTAACAAGCTCGCCTTGGTATAGTGGACAGCGAGCTCGCCTCCTGCCCCAGCGGCTGGGGATCGATTCCCCGTTGAACCTAAACGGTTTTAACAGGAAATGTATGGAGGAGTTGACATTGTATACTTCTCCAATTTATTAACATGTCCGTATTGAAACCAGCACCTTCTTGAAGACGAAGAAAAGGTTTGCTTTATGGCTGGATAAGGAACTGGGGTTATGAGCAAAAAAGCACTGTCCAGGCCCAAATAGTTAGATAATAAGTGTTATATTTGCTGTTAATGTGTTTAGTTTTCTGGAACTTGATAAAAAAGTTCATTATTTTAGTTGTAGCATTATTGATGGAAAGCTACTGTACACTTTACTATAGAATTTACTATATATAGTCACTGCGGCACAGCCCTATTATGCAACAAAAACCATTATCCAACAAAGACCCCTATCGGAAATGTCCATAGGCTGCAAACACCCTTATGCAAAAAATACCCTTATGCCTCAAATGCCCCTATGCCACTAGGGTCCTTATGCCTCAAGAGCCCTTATCAGCTTATGTTGGGCCAAACAATCCACTGGACCCTCCCTGTTCGTGGCCCTTTACCCCTGGCCCTTGATCGAGACTCGTGTTTATTTTATGTGAATAACTTCTTCCCGTAGAGCCGATCGCCACACCCCCAGTGGCGTAACGTGTCTCGATCCACCACAGCGGCTGATCCACTACTGCAGCCTCGTTCCGGGCGCATGTAAACATTCAAAATGGCGGACCGCCGCTCGTACGGTGCACTATGGTAACGGATTTTGATAATTTTTCCTTATTTAAACCTCTAAAAACATAAAATAAATATAGAACTAAACTCCCCTGGTATCCTCGGTGGCCTATCCACCCCTCGGGAGACAACTCCCTCGTGGTGGATCGACCACCTCCTACACCTCGGTCGTTTAGTTCTATCTATTTATTTGAACACTGTCTTTAATTCTTAAGATTAATTTCAATACCCCTGTTACCCTGACACTTCTTTGGAACCGGCACTTATTTGAGACTATGGCACTAAGCCCTTTAAGGGCCACTGATGTATTAATGCATCATGCCCATTGGTCATCATGATGCATCAATGAAGTGCTGGCGAGACTACACGCCAGCAGTTCATTGGAGCATCATGCCGACCCTCCCATACTATAACTATGTATTAACCCCGTAGGGTTGGCATGATGCTCAAATGAAGTGTTGGCGAGCAGTCTTGCCAGCACTTCATTGGTGCACCATGATGACCAATGGGCATGATGCACTCCTGCAATAGCAGCCCTTAAAGGGTTTAACAAGCCGTTAGAGTATTAGCGATCAATACACGTTCTACCCTGTGTGTCAGAGTTGACTTCTATCCATGTTTCGGCTTCATCAAAATGTGTGTCCCCTGCCAGAGCTGGGCTGGATGGTGATGCAGGGAAGTATGCATGTGCCAGCATTCCTCCGGGTCCATCAAACGGTGCGCTGTCACCGTGACGCTGTGACACAAACCGTATCTCAAGGTCAACTTCTCCACGAGGACGCAGGATGAAGGTCAGGGGGGTCACTGCTGACCATTTCTGTGGAGAAGAGAATCAATTTTTTTTTTCATGTATGCATTTTGTAAAATGCTTTCAGTAGTGAAGACCACTCAGGTGTCCTCCTATGTATATTTCATTAATATCTTCAATATGACACTTTAACATTGGAACAAAAACCGAAACACTCCAGCAGGGGTAGACACTAACGCTGGCCCGGGAGCCAATGGCCGGTAGTTTTGGTTGTTGGCCCGTAGTTTTCTCAAGAATTGCCTTCCTGTGGGCCCGGGATGGCCCACAGGATTTGATAGAGATCGAGAGCTCTATCAAACCTGACTTATCTGAATATAGGCATGTGGTAGAGCATAGGCTATAGCAGAGTTGTAATTACATGGAAGGCCTGAGCTATGATAGAGCTGTAATTACCCTGAATGTCTGGGCTATGACAGAGTTGTAATTAGCCTGAATGTCTGGGCTATGACAGAGTTGTAATTACCCTGAATGTCTGGGCTATGATAGAGCTGTAATTACCCTGAATGTCTGGGCTATGACAGAGTTGTAATTACCCTGAATGTCTGGGCTATGATAGAGTTGTAATTACCCTGAATGTCTGGGCTATGATAGAGAGGTAATTACCCTGAATGTCTGGGCTATGATAGAGTTGTAATTACCCTGAATGTCTGGGCTATGACAGAGTTGTAATTACCCTGAATGTCTGGGCTATGATAGAGAGGTAATTACCCTGAATGTCTGGGCTATGATAGAGAGGTAATTACCCTGAATGTCTGGGCTATGACAGAGTTGTAATTACCCTGAATGTCTGGGCTATGATAGAGAGGTAATTACCCTGAATGTCTGGGCTATGACAGAGTTGTAATTACCCTGAATGTCTGGGCTATGATAGAGCTGTAATTACCCTGAATGTCTGGGCTATGACAGAGTTGTAATTACCCTGAATGTCTGGGCTATGATAGAGAGGTAATTACCCTGAATGTCTGGGCTATGACAGAGTTGTAATTACATGGAAGGCCTGAGCTATGATAGAGTTGTAATTAGCGCGGCGACTAGTGAGTACTACTTGTGAGATGAGTAGACTAGTGTATGGTTCACAGTCGCCACGGTGTAAGGGATAGGGAGGCCTTGCAATATATTTTTGTTTGTGGCTCCCCAGCTATGGACTATTCCTGCTCACTATTCTAATGTAATAACAACAGTGTGTGTACTTTACTTATCAGTGAAGGAATTTTCAGAATATATCTCATACTTTTGGTTTTATTCGCAGATAAGACATTTCATCATTTGGAGCCCTATGGCAGATTAGCATTAGAGCATTTTAAGATTCAGAAATGCATCCCTGTAGCCTTTGTTTTAGAATTGTTAGTTTTGAAACTACTATATATATGCAGTACAGGTTTTATCTCAGTGGGTTATGGTACAATTGGATCATATTTTCTGTATTTGAACAAAGTATTCACTGTCAAAGATCTCTATGGAGAAATCAGTGCTAAAGTGTGTGTTGCCATATGTGCATTTTTGTAAATCAGAGGAGGTTGAAGTATAAGGCCACCTTGTGGAACTGCTACATTCTGTTCTGTGTAAAATTTTTAGTTTACATTGAAATAATGCTTTCTCAGAATATGTATCTACTATTGGTGATGAAAGATTAATTTGATTACTCCTTTCATTATATAAACGATTTTGTGGAACACTGAAAACATGTATATGTACACCGAGGTACTTACACTGTGCTCCCCCTGTACAGAGAGGTGGAGTGATCTGGCCGGTTTGCTGACCACTGGCCCGTGACGAGGTACAGACTATTACAAGTGATTGGCAGTTGGGTGTGTGTGTAGGGGGGGGGGGAGGCAGAGCAGGCTCCTGGCAATCTGAGACAGTGTACACTCATAATGACACACCTGTTGACTATGGCATTGAACATTGAATAAGACAGGTCCCTGTGGCAGCTGAGTGAGGTGCATGCAGAATGGACAGTCTACAGACTATTAGTACTTAGCTGCAGTGGGTAGTTCAGGTTGAATTTGTGCTATATACTACCAAAAGCCCAGGTGATAGTATGCCCTATCTGTCTCACCAACTGAAACTAGACACAAGATTACAAGTCGCCGCGCCATGTCTCACAGGACTATTCTCTACTATTGTATTAAAATCTACAACACTATGGTTTTATTACCCTGAATGTCTGGGCTATGATAGAGTTGTAATTACCCTGAATGTCTGGGCTATGATAGAGCTGTAATTACCCTGAATGTCTGGGCTATGACAGAGTTGTAATTACCCTGAATGTCTGGGCTATGACAGAGTTGTAATTACCCTGAATGTCTGGGCTATGATAGAGAGGTAATTACCCTGAATGTCTGGGCTATGACAGAGTTGTAATTACATGGAAGGCCTGAGCTATGATAGAGCTGTAATTACCCTGAATGTCTGGGCTATGACAGAGTTGTAATTACCCTGAATGTCTGGGCTATGACAGAGTTGTAATTACCCTGAATGTCTGGGCTATGATAGAGTTGTAATTACCCTGAATGTCTGGGCTATGACAGAGTTGTAATTACCCTGAATGTCTGGGCTATGATAGAGTTGTAATTACCCTGAATGTCTGGGCTATGACAGAGAGGTAATTACCCTGAATGTCTGGGCTATGACAGAGTTGTAATTAACCTGAATGTCTGGGCTATGACAGAGTTGTAATTACCCTGAATGTCTGGGCTATGATAGAGTTGTAATTACCCTGAATGTCTGGGCTATGATAGAGAGGTAATTACCCTGAATGTCTGGGCTATGATAGAGAGGTAATTACCCTGAATGTCTGGGCTATGATAGAGCGGTAATTACCCTGAATGTCTGGGCTATGACAGAGTTGTAATTACCCTGAATGTCTGGGCTATGACAGAGTTGTAAGTACCCTGAATGCTTGGGCTATGACAGAGTTGTAATTACACTGAATGTCTGGGCTATGATAGAGTTGTAATTAGCCTGAATGTCTGGGCTATGACAGAGTTGTAATTACCCTGAATGTCTGGGCTATGACAGAGTTGTAATTACCCTGAATGTCTGGGCTATGATAGAGTTGTAATTAACCTGAATGTCTGGGCTATGACAGAGAGGTAATTACCCTGAATGTCTGGGCTATGACAGAGTTGTAATTACCCTGAATGTCTGGGCTATGATAGAGTTGTAATTAACCTGAATGTCTGGGCTATGATAGAGTTGTAATTACCCTGAATGTCTGGGCTATGATAGAGTTGTAATTACCCTGAATGTCTGGGCTATGATAGAGTTGTAATTACCCTGAATGTCTGGACTATGATAGAGAGGTAATTACCCTGAATGTCTGGGCTATGATAGAGTTGTAATTAACCTGAATGTCTGGACTATGATAGAGAGGTAATTACCCTGAATGTCTGGGCTATGACAGAGTTGTAATTACCCTGAATGTCTGGGCTATGACAGAGAGGTAATTACCCTGAATGTCTGGGCTATGACAGAGTTGTAATTACCCTGAATGTCTGGGCTATGATAGAGTTGTAATTACCCTGAATGTCTGGGCTATGACAGAGTTGTAATTACCCTGAATGTCTGGGCTATGATAGAGTTGTAATTACCCTGAATGCTTGGGCTATGATAGAGTTGTAGTTACCCTGAATGCTTGGGCTATGACAGAGTTGACGGTGGACTCAAGCAGGTCTGGTGTGTACTTAGTGATACGGTATGTCAGCTCTGTATGTGTCCACTTGTTTTCTGCAATCAGAAATTACATTTTAGCAAAGCTTGAGGATACCAATATATTCAAAAATGTTTAATTACCCGATGTTTGGATTTTACCCATTTATTGTATATATCCTTACAGTACAAATGATGGAAATAATCTTGCCATCTGATTTCTCTTCTCAATTTGGTAATGCCGAGTGTAAAACACACAAAACATCATTTTACGTGCATTCCATATGTTTTTTTTCTAGGAACAATGATCTGTATTGGTTTATAGCGACCCTTGGGTTAGGTCATGGGAGCAAACATGTTCCCTTACCCCCGATCATGAGGCCATCTAGTGGGTACATGCATTAGAGATGTGAATGCACCTGTCCAGACTCTGCTTGGTATCGGTGGTACTCTATATATATATATATATATATATATATATATATATATATATATATATATAGTACAGCCCCCAGTGGACAGCCAGTTCCTTGGGTGTGCATTGGATGACTATTTACTGCTCTATGATGTCATCCAGCCAAAAGGAGGCAGTCATCTAGTGGTTAAGTCACCAAAGGCATTCAATGCCTCAGGACAGCACAGGCCTGTGACTATTCCTACAACTATACATGGCAGGGGGGGATCCAACTGGTTACGTCTTTCGAGGAGAAGCGCTAACGTGGCGCCAATTTCGCTTGTAAAATATGAGTAGTAAACTTTCGCATATTCACCGGTACCAGGGACACACTTCCGATCATACCGTTTCTCCCCGAAAGGGTTCACGGATCCAACTGCACAATATAGAGGACATCTGGTGGCAAATTCAAGAACTAATACCAGCATATCTGGGTCCAGTTGCATGGCCAGGGAAATCCCATAATGCAAATATAATACCAAATATGACAATCATTCAATAATACATCTACCTCAAAAACACTTTGGGCTTTGTGTTGGCTGCATTTAATGGGCTTGTCATTGTGTAAGAAGGAAAACAATATTCCCATCTGGCTTAGTTTGAGTTCTTCTGAAAACCTAGAATTGACCAAATTTGTAAATTCTTCATAAATCATTGAGTTGAGTTCCAACATAAAGACTATTGGTCAGATCTATATGAGTATGAAATGTATAAGAGAGTACAGTAGAGACCATTAGAGACCCACCTCCAGTGGGTGAAAAATATTCCTAAAAGAACCACTATTTTGGAGTATGTGAAGTCAATCTGGTATAGAGCTGAATGGTGGACAATGAAAACTAGTTCCCACATTACTCACACCATGTCTCTACTGTGCTGTATTCTCACCAGTACCACACTGGCTAACTCTGGATAGATGTGGTAGTTCTTTAATTTGACACCTGGTGGCAGGTAGCGGTTGACTCCTGCATACATGGTACAGTTCTGATATTCCACCCAGGTGGCACCACCTCACTTTGCTTTCTGTGTCAGCAGGGTTTGGCAATTAACTGGGCACAAACAGACTAAGGCAAATCAAAGTTGTCCAACAGGTAAGTGTCATGTGTCCAGCTCTTTGACTCAATGTAAAAGCATGGCTTAGAATGTTTCCACTGGACACAACATGAAAAATAAGTCCTGTTCAGAGAAAAAAAATTGTCTCCCGAGACTGGACACATGGGAACCCTAATTGTGTCATTTAAAAAAAAAAAAAACAATTTCTTTTTCATCCCTATTATTTTCATTGTTTTCATTCAAGATCTATTGGTAACATAAAACTGATAATGATATAAACTTACCAGAGACAGCAAACCTCCTCCTCCTCCTGTTAATCTTGTCCCCGAACATCTCTTCACGCTGATCCTCCATTATGTCCCGTACTCCGCACCGCGGTCTGTTCAACATCACCATGGTCTCATTGTCCAGCTTACCTGTTCAAGTCATAGAAAGCAGACCTATTGAAGTCATAGAAATCTGATCTATTGAAGTCATAAAAAGCTGAGCTATCGAAGTCATAAAAAGCTGAGCTATTGAAGCCATAAAAAGCTGAGCTATTGAAGTCTTAAAAAGCTGAGCTATTGAAGTATCAGAAAACAGAGCTATTGAAGTCATTGAAATCTGACCCAGTGAAATGATAGAAAACTTGCTTCCAGAAGTCATAGAAAACTGACCTATTGAAATAAGAGAAAACTGACCTATTAAGGTAGGCCTACCTGAAAACTAACTTACTGAAATTACAGAAAACCGAGCTATTGAAGTCATTGAAAATTGACTCATGGAAGTCTTAGAAAACTGACCCATTGAAGTAATCGCACTATTGGATTCATTGACGATTCCTCTCAGGAAAATTGACCCATTAAAGAAAAAGAAAACTGCAATATTGAAGCCATTGGAGACTAAACTATGGAAGTTATTGAAAACTGACCCATCGAAGACATAGAAAATAGGATGAAACTAGCAGTCTATACGAAATGTTTTTTTCTCTCACAGGCCGTTCGGTCTTGCAAATTTTGTCTTTCTGCAGGCCCAGATCGATTTTGGCAGGAC
Source organism: Acholoe squamosa (assembly GCA_949317995.1). NCBI lineage: Eukaryota > Metazoa > Annelida > Polychaeta > Phyllodocida > Polynoidae > Acholoe > Acholoe squamosa. The sequence goes on along the minus strand of OX439045.1, from coordinate 76,748,351 downwards.
TAGATATCTCAAGATTATTATTGTCAGGAAAGAAATAATGAAAAACAAGAATTTACTTGCTGGTTAATCATTTAACTCTATAAAATTCAACAAAAAGTAGCACATTTTCATTAAGACTATAATAATTTGCAAGCCATAAAACCAAAATGTAGCTGAATATCCCTGGGTTAGTCAGATATATATATATACTCAGACACAGGGCCAAGTCTGGCAATTCCCGTTGGCCTGGCAGCCATTTTGTCGGCCAAAGAGTTTCGTATTGACTGAAATATTACTGTTTTACCTGTGACATTAACGGCAGCCATGTGTTGGAAGGTTGCTATGGCTACGGACCATGTGACGTCAGAGAGTTTTGTTGCGTCACCAGGGGGCAGCACCAGGTAACCAAGACGCTGCAGGTACAACTGGAAGACATTGGAAGTGAATAAGTTTAACATCCTAACACAATAAGTAGGTACTCAACCCAGTAATACCAAAGTGGACAACCTTAGGACCTAAAGTCGTGAGAATGAGTACCTAACATTGCGCATATCCTCCCCCTGGTGTATCAGGCATGAACCATTACTGAACATAGTGGGGGTACATTGTATCTCCATAATGACTAGATAAGGTACTCTATTTTGGTATTATCAAGTTTATTGTTAGCTCTGACTAGCTTTTTCCCCTTTTTTTCCCCCTTTTTGGGAGGGGGGTGGGTATCCCCAGTACACCTTCAGATGCATTATACACGATGTATTGTTACAGAGTAAATCAAGATGTCTGTGCTGCTATGATCCAAAACGCATCCTGGAATTTCTAGAGATAAAAGCCTCTTACCATGGCGTCATGTTCGTCCTGTACGTGCCTCCTGGGTGGACAGGGGTGTGTGTAGGTAGTCCATGTAGAGGAGGATATCATTAGTACCTGCGTTACTAACAGCACCAGGCCCTCCATGGTGGTCTTAATGCTATATGTAGTATACAACACTCAGCCTTATATTATAGACTTATTACGAACTACACCACACTCAGCAGCCTTATTGTATAAACTTACAGTCTAAAAGCTAACTGTTGTATCTAGATCAATGATCCTGGTATAACTAAACAGTGACCTGCTGTAATCGTATAGCAATGAAACAGTGTAGTTGTTACAATGAGGCCCCAGATGGCAGTACAAGGAATCTGTGAAAATAACGGCAGATGTTTGGTAACTTTGGAACAATTTATTTTGCCAACATTTTGTTTTTACACTGTATTGTGTGTTGTAGACCACAGTCAGTCCCTCTATTGTAGGGTATGGTGATGTCACCATGACTTCAGGATATGAGTGATGTGGGGCTGGAGGGGTGCATAAACATGATACATGGCCGGCATCTTAGGTAAATCTCTGCCATCTGGGGATTCTTCACAGAAGCTAACCTACTTCGCTGTACAGTGTGTATGGCTGTTTCGAGATATGCCTAGTATCGAGATAACTATATTGTGGAATCAATAACTAGTCGTTTTGAGTAGGTTTCAGAATCATTTTATTACAGACTAAATTTGAACCTTTTATATGCCTTTATAACATGGTTAGCGAGTTTTCAGTGCCGAAAATGGATAATATGAGTTCCTATATCTCGCAATAAAAGCACCCAAAATTGACGGCGGACGGACAGCGGGGCGGACATCTTGAAACCTACCTTGACACGAAAGTAAATCCTCCATTTTTGAAGCTTATGTACCAAATATAGCGAAATGCTTTGGACATAACATAGTTGAAACCATATTCTACCTCTCTGTCGACTAGATTCCTTGATATTATGGCTGTATTTGATATAAAAAATTATTAAACTTTCGAATTGAGCGACTTGCCGTGCGTCTTCGCCATTCTGTCAACACTACAGGTGCCGCCGCCTTGTGTGTACAGAATGGATTATATTTTAGACTGGCGCAGCTCTGTCTTGACGTGTTCGCAGTAGTAGGCCTATGAGAGTGGGACTTCCAGGAGCTCGCCAGCTTAACCATACGTCAACATGAAACCAAGATGGCGGAGGGCCATCTTGTCGACTCGCATAAGAAATCAATGGATTCTATCATTTTTAAAGGTAAATACTAAGAATTAATGGTGGAAACCATGTTATAAGGGCAATATATGAATAGACTTGCACTCGTTGGCTTCAGGGGTTTAATATAAGCATTCGCCTACGGCTCATGCTTATATCACCCCCTGAAGCCAACTCGTGCAAGTCTATTCATCATATATTACATCCATAGTCAGTAACCTGTAAGGTGGTAATGCTTTCACTTAAGTAATTGTTAGGCCATTTAGAGACAAGAACTGTCTAACCTCTCATTACAGTTGATTGGTGCCATACACTGACTGCCCTCTGAGCCGTTCCCTACGTCACACCGATCAAGGCCACCTGGGGCGCCCTCTTACGAGAGAAACGCTCCCGAAGAGCGCCTATCCTACTATGATACGGTACATAGTAATCCCACTGAACAAAAAAAAACGTTATTTAATGTCAAAAAACGTTTTTAACGTTTTAAACGTTTTGCCATGATAGGGAGCTGTAGGGAAATGTTCTGAGACGTTTTCCAACGTTTCTTGTTGACTGAGTGATATAGATTCAAATACATGTTAACCTTGATACAACATAAACACCATTCCCTACTACTGCATTAAATAAATTAGGACACAATTTAGAATAAGGGTAGGGGGCTGAAGATATTTTGTGACAATTCTTTTGGGCAAAATGTGTCATTTCCTTTAGGCCCTCGTGCCTAAAACATGGAATCCTGCTGCCACTCTTATAAAAGGGGGACAGATATTCATCAATATCTGCTGATAAGGATATTTCATTCCTAATTTTCTTATCAAATACTTCCTCAATTTTCAGTTTCTCATTTTCCCTGTTATAAAGCATACACAAACGTTCATTTGCAAGGATCCCCAATTCCAAATAATGTTCAAATGGAGTTATGTATATGTCATGATGTCCTGCCCATAAGGTGTACCTTATTCTTATACTCTGTGTGTGTCTTACACGCGGGTTGCGCCTTATACGTAACAGATACCAGGAGATCCTCCGTCCCCAGGTTGAGCGGGTTTCAGTGGTGTTGTTTTACCCTTTAAGGGCTGCTTATGCCTTCATGCATCATGTCCATTGGCTCATTATGATGCATGAAGGCACCCCTGGCGAGTAACTCGCCAGGGGTGCCTTCATGCATCATACCGACCCGGCATGCTTGATACACTCGGCATGATGCTCGAATGAAGTGTTTATCAGTTCATTGGTGCATCATGACACCAATGGGTATGATGTAATGCCACATCTGCAGTCCTTCTACTCATTGTCTCTAACAGCACAAGGATGTCCACAGACCTGTATGTTTATACATCATATGTCCCACCATGTGTGTAGTGGGCGGTTTATTATTGTTGTGGTCCATTGACACATGTATGTGAGCGCACATGGGGCAGTCATAGTTATGGAGAGCATTTCTTGATAACCATCTTTGGCCATTTGAGATGAAATTGCTTGCAATAAGGTTAATTCAAAAATTCAATCAATGAAATCTGGGTGTATGTCAGATAAACTCCTGTTGCATGAAGTCAATATCATCTACATAGGAGCCGTGGGCTTCGCCATTGGCATTAAATAAATTAGGACACAATTTAGAATAAGGGTAGGGGGCTGAAGATATTTTGTGACAATTCTTTTGGGCAAAATGTGTCATTTCCTTTAGGCCCTCGTGCCTAAAACATGGAATCCTGCTGCCACTCTTATAAAAGGGGGACAGATATTCATCAATATCTGCTGATAAGGATATTTCATTCCTAATTTTCTTATCAAATACTTCCTCAATTTTCAGTTTCTCATTTTCCCTGTTATAAAGCATACACAAACGTTCATTTGCAAGGATCCCCAATTCCAAATAATGTTCAAATGGAGTTATGTATATGTCATGATGTCCTGCCCATAAGGTGTACCTTATTCTTATACTCTGTGTGTGTCTTACACGCGGGTTGCGCCTTATACGTAACAGATACCAGGAGATCCTCCGTCCCCAGGTTGAGCGGGTTTCAGTGGTGTTGTTTTACCCTTTAAGGGCTGCTTATGCCTTCATGCATCATGTCCATTGGCTCATTATGATGCATGAAGGCACCCCTGGCGAGTAACTCGCCAGGGGTGCCTTCATGCATCATACCGACCCGGCATGCTTGATACACTCGGCATGATGCTCGAATGAAGTGTTTATCAGTTCATTGGTGCATCATGACACCAATGGGTATGATGTAATGCCACATCTGCAGTCCTTCTACTCATTGTCTCTAACAGCACAAGGATGTCCACAGACCTGTATGTTTATACATCATATGTCCCACCATGTGTGTAGTGGGCGGTTTATTATTGTTGTGGTCCATTGACACATGTATGTGAGCGCACATGGGGCAGTCATAGTTATGGAGAGCATTTCTTGATAACCATCTTTGGCCATTTGAGATGAAATTGCTTGCAATAAGGTTAATTCAAAAATTCAATCAATGAAATCTGGGTGTATGTCAGATAAACTCCTGTTGCATGAAGTCAATATCATCTACATAGGAGCCGTGGGCTTCGCCATTGGCTCCGATACATGATATTATCTTTCAGCGGCCATGAAGTAGGTCTCATATATGCACTATGACAAAATAAAGCCACTGAAACTCTAAAGAATAAGGCAGGTAATCAAAGGTACCCTGTCACTGATGTGAAGCAGCCTTTGAGAAATACCCTCCTGGTGAAGTAGCCTTTGAGGAACACCCTCCTGGTGAAGCAGACTTTGAGAAACACCCTCCAGGTGAAGTAGACTTTGATAAACCCCCTCCTGGTAAAGCAACCTTTGAGAAACACCCTCCTGGTGATGCAACCTTTGAGAAACACCCTCCTGCTAAAGCAACCTTTGTGAAATACCCTCGTGGTGAATCAGTCTTTAAGAAACACCCACTTGGTGAAGCAAAATCTCTTGGTGGAGCAACCTTTGAGAAACACCCTCCTTGTGAATCAGTCTTTGAGAAACACCCTCCTGGTGAAGCAGTCATTAAGAAACACCCTCCTGGTGAAGCAGTCATTGAGAAACAGCATCCTGGTGAAACAACCTTTGAGAAACACCCTCCTGGTGAAGCAGTCTTTGAGAAACACCCTCCTGGTGAAGCAGTCTTTGAGAAACACCCTCCTGGTGAAACAACCTTTGGGAAACACCCTCCAGATATGTGAACCAAAAAAAAAAAAAGAAAAGGTGCACATTTTTGTATTGATAAATGATTGTTTATATGAAAGGTGCATGTTTTATCACATATCAAAAAAGGTTTTCCATTTATTCTCTGCTGTAATTCTTCTGTAATTCTTTTTATCAATACTATGAAAAAGAGTTAACCCAAAGACATTTCCTCAGCACTCTCTGAGAAAATTTACAGAGGTTCTTCCACCTTTTCTTTTTGGCGATACCCTCCTGGTGAAATATTCCCAATCAGCAAATTGAGCAATGCAGCATTTGGCCATGCTTGGCCTAATATAAGCCGACATTGGTCCAATACAAGCTGACTTTGGACCAATATAAGCTGACTTTGGACCAATATAAGCTGACTTTGGACCAATATAAGCCGACGTTGGTCCAATATAAGCCGACATTGGCCCAATATAAGCTGATATTGGCCCAATATAAGCCGACATTGGCCCAATATAAGCCGACATTGGCCCAATATAAGCCGACATTGGCCCAATATAAGCCGATATTGGCCCAATATAAGCCGACATTGGCCCAATATAAGCCGACATTGGCCCAATATAAGCCGACTTTAACCCAATATAAGCTGACATTGGCCCAATATAAGCCGACATTGGCCCAATATAAGCCGACTTTAACCCAATATAAGCCGACATTGGCCCAATATGGAGCATCATGCCGACCCTCCGGAAGATTGTGTATCAGTCCCGTAGGGTCTGCATGATGCATGAATGTAGACCAGCACTTACGGCATATAAACCTCCCGTCTGACATCAAGGACTAATACTTCAAGCCTGGACATGACATCATCTTCTTTTGTGCCCATACATTCACCTGAGGCGCATTATGCAGATACAAATGACTACATTACTGTGTTTATAAAAAAAATCTTTGATCATGACTACCATTTCGGCCATGTTAAAAAGAAAACGGCGAAACTATTAAAGATTGAGTTGTGTGTGATTCTTCTTTTTGTCTAAGAGAATTTGGTAAATTATTTTGAATTCAGCTATTGTGAGAGATAGCTTCTGCAGGTAGATGCATAGCTTAACACAATTAATCAACATGAATAGCATTTGACAAGTGAAACCTTGGCCAATGGATTACTGTAAAAAGGGTTTGAATAAAGTTCTTCTGAAACCTTCATCTGAGCCTTATTATTAATTGATACCAGCATATTTCACAAATCTCTGTACCCCAGATACATGAATGGTCTATGTGCATCGGTAAACACATGGTGTGTTTGAAAGATTGTTCCTAAAAGTTGACTTAAAAGTGAACCTTGAAGCAATCTATCATGGACAAAAATGACTGTTGCTAAGGATTTTGATCAAATTATGCTAGTTGCTATGCTACCAACCACCCTTAGCAGTTTTGGTTAAAATGTGGATGCTTGTCAACATGCATGAAAGGCATAGTTTACCATTGAGGATCACTGAGGACTTTAAGTATGTAGATCTAGGGACCCTGTTTGAAATCTGTTTGAGGTTACCCCTTATAATTGGCCAGATTGCCTGAGCTACACTCACCTCAATCACATCTACAAATATGCTTCAGTAATTCATAATACTGTATTGCACTATATTGAAACTGAAAATACCAAAGGGTATAGAATTAATGGCCTCAGTTACGGTGACGGGTGGTCTCTACATTGTGAGCCTAATGGGCATGCACTACTAACAGAGTTGTCAGTCAGTGCCAACAGTTTTGACTAATTGATTCAGGGAATGTGCCACCTCAACAAAGGGGATCATGCACTTAAGATAGTGGTCACTCAGATGGTGCCACATTCTAACTCAGAGTGCAGAGTGCAGTATTTAAACATATATATTTTGTTTGCGCCTGCATCTACACAGCCATTGGTAGGTTGAGTCAATCAAACCCTGATTATACCCCTATTCATGATATAGCTAGCTTAAAGGCTTCAACTACCATGCCTCCCCCCCCCCCTCTTTCAATTTATCTCATATTTTGAACAGTAGGATAAAATTTGAATAATATTTGACAAAAGACTGACAAAACTTAAAAAGTACTTATTGTATAACTGCCATTCATTAATGATGTATGCACAATATTATGATACCAATATGGGTTCTAGCAAAGCCCTTCAATGTGTAGATGTTAGGTAGTGCAAAGAGCCTCAACGACCACAATCTTCATGGACCAGGTTTACCATAGAGGTGTGTTCAGTTGGCCAACAACCCTATGGCACCAGCACGGGTGTGTTCTGGTTACCATGTAGGGTGAGACAGTAAAGGAGCGGTGCTGCCCTCTGCCAGCTCTATTTCCCATAGTTAACCCTCACCTCCGTAATTATCACGCGCAAATCAACAATCGGCACAACTTGCAAACAGCGCAGCGCAATTTGCAAATTGGGCAAGATCGGCGCCACGCAAAGCTCCAATTTTGCACAAAGCACCAATATCAGTGTATCGGCGAGCAGGTCTGACATGTCTGAGATATTTTATATATATATAAAGTGATAAAGATGTGTATGCTCACACAATCTGTTGGCAAACATAAATACTCATCTACCAAATATGCAAGAGAAATGAATTTAAGGAAATCTTTATAAACTTTACTGAAAACTCGCACCATTTTTGCATGGCGCAAAGAGAAATTGGCAATCGGCGCAGATTGGCGAAATGCGTCCTAGACTCTGGTCTTCTGCCCTGTGTCTGATGGGAAGTGAAAGGAAAGTCGTCCCTTAGGGTATGAGTGAAACACCAAATGGGGGCAGTGGTTCTCAGAAACCATGTGTAAGTGAGTTGACCCAACCGTGATGAATAGGTAAGGCCTGATCTTAGTGATCTGAATGAGTTGGAGACTTTACCCCGTATATGTCATCTGTCCACAATAGGGTAGTGGTTAGAACACTGGACTTACAATGCAGGGTAACAGAGTTCTAAGCTTGTCTGATGCTCAAGGTTTCAGTGAATCAAAAAGCATTTTATGTCAATTTTTGAAGTTTTCATTTAATTTTGCTCCGCTGCTTTTGCCAAGCATGTAAATGAAAACTGTGTTCAAGACCTCTTGGCTCAGGACAAAAGGTTTGAGATATATTGCTAACTTTATTATAAATCGTTTGACAAATAATTCCTGTTATGCAATGTGAATAACAGCACAGGGACTTGAACTACTGTTCTTCTGATTGTGAGTTCAAAGCTCTAAACACTATCCTATTTGACAGGTGGTATGTAAGCAGCAGTCATGCTCTAAGTGGCTCAGTCTTGCCACCAATGGTCATCATTGGAACCTCCTCATAAAACCAATAGTTTATGCATTTTCGTGTACTTGTACATTGTAAAACCAAAATAGAAATTGATTTTAGGCTGGTAGCCAAGAATGAGATTTAGGTTACTAAAGGGCCATTCAAGTATTTCCTAACACAAATTTGGCCACTTTCTGACCGCCCCCCCCTTGTAACATTTTATTATATGCTACAATGCATTTGTAAAATTGACCAAAAACCTTTTGAAGTCTCTGCCATATAATGGCAAAAGGCAGGGCCATGTGTCCATGAAATGGCGCAAGAAGGCCTGAACAGGATGAGAATGCTGAATTTAACTATCTATAGCCTACCCCAGTATTTACCAAAGATAGAGGCTGAGCATAATTTTCTCTTTCCCCTCCCAATAGGTTACGTCTTTCGGGGAGAAGCGCTAACGCGGCGCCAATTTCGCTTGTTAAATATGAGCAGGTAAACTTTCAACTTTCGCCGGTACCAGGAACACACTTCCGATCATACCGTTTCTCCTCGAAAGGGTTCACGCTCCCAATACTTTCTTGGTGGCACCATCTGGGGAAGGGAATGCACACTTGCAAGTCTGAGTTTTTCTATTGCTCTCTAGGTGTCCCTAGTGTGCCACAACTTGACCACATACTAGGATACTGGTCCTGTCACGCGCAAATCAACAATCAGCACAACTTGCAAACAGCGCAGCGCAATTTGCAAATTGGGCAAGATCGGCGCCGCACAAAACTCCAATTTTGCACAAAGCACCAATATCAGTGTATCGGCGAGCAGGTCTGACAAGTCTGAGATATTTTATATATATAAAGTGATAAAGATGTGTATGCTCACACAATCTGTTGGCAAACATAAATGGTCAATTCTCACGAAAATGGAGCACAGTGCTTGGGAAGGGAAAAATCGTGAACTTCTTGTATCATTCCAATTTTCTTTTGGCTAAAAGCTATTGGGCAATACAGATTCCTGACAAAATTGGGAACACTAATCTTGTAAATTGAACATTCTATGCCATTTCTTATTGTGTTTGAAAGTGGACCTACGTACGGTGATGCATCCTAGGCATGAGCAGACTAAATAATTAGCCTAAGTGTCAAATAATTAGCATGATATTGAATATTATTAGGTGTCCCTAGTGTGCCAAAACTTGACCACATATTAGGCAAGTTTAGCAACCACTACATGGGCAATATAACGCAGACGTGCAGCATACTTACAACACTGCTAAGTCTACATAAAATCAGATTTGAGTGACATCCGTCATTGTTGTTAAACCTCCCTACTAGGATACTGGTCCCAGACATAAGTACTAGCGTCCTAGACTCTGGTCTTCTGCCCTGTGTCTGATGGGAAGGGAAAGGAAAGTCGTCCCTTAGGGTATGAGTGAAACACCAAATGGGGGCAGTGGTTCTCAGAAACCATGTGTAAGTGAGTTGACCCAACCGTGATGAATAGGTAAGGCCTGATCTTGGTGATCTGAATGAGTTGGAGACTTTACCTCCTATATGTCATCTGTCCACAATAGGGTAGTGGTTAGAACACTGGACTTACAATGCAGGGTAACAGAGTTCTAGGCTTGTCTGATGCTCAAGGTTTCAGTGAATCAAAAAGCATTTTATGTCAATTTTCAAGTTTTCATTTCATTTTGCTCCGCTGCTTTTTTCTCATTCTCCAAGTGGCTCAGTCTTGCCACCAATGGTCATCATTGGAACCTCCTCATAAAACCACTAGTTTATGCATTTTCATGTGCTTGTACATTGTAAAACCAAAATAGAAAATTGATTTTAGGCTGGTAGCCAAGAATGAGATTTAGGTTACTAAAGGGCCATTCAAGTATTTCCTAACACAAATTTGGCCACTTTCTGACCCCCCCCCTTGTAACATTTTATTATATGCTACAATGCATTTGTAAAATTGACCAAAAACCTTTTGAAGTCTCTGCCATATAATGGCAAAAGGCAGGGCCATGTGTCCATGAAATGGCGCAAGAAGGCCTGAACAGGATGAGAACGCTGAATTTAACTATCTATAGCCTACCCCAGTATTTACCAAAGATAGAGGCTGAGCATAATTTTCTCTTTCCCCTCCCAATACTTACTTGGTGGCACCATCTGGGGAAGGGAATGCACACTTGCAAGTCTGAGTTTTTCTATTGCTCTCTAGGTGTCCCTAGTGTGCCACAACTTGACCACATACTAGGATACTGGTCCTGTCACGCGCAAATCAACAATCGGCACAACTTGCAAACAGCGCAGCGCAAAATTGGGCAAGATCGGCGCCACGCAAAGCTCCAATTTTGCACAAAGCACCAATATCAGTGTATCGGCGAGCAGGTCTGACAAGTCTGAGATATTTTATATATATAAAGTGATAAAGATGTGTATGCTCACACAATCTGTTGGCAAACATAAATGGTCAATTCTCACGAAAATGGAGCACAGTGCTTGGGAAGGGAAAAATCGTGAACTTCTTGTATCATTCCAATTTTCTTTTGGCTAAAAGCTATTGGGCAATACAGATTCCTGACAAAATTGGGAACACTAATCTTGTAAATTGAACATTCTATGCCATTTCTTATTTTGTTTGAAAGTGGACCTACGTACGGTGATGCACCCTAGGCATGAGCAGACTAAATAATTAGCCTAAGTGTCAAATAATTAGCATGATATTGAATATTATTAGTCAATTTAGCCTAAATAATAGTTGACATATGATATCTTTGATTTCTATTGATCATGATTGGTGATATGTTCACTTTGATCATACCCACTCTGGTAAGGGACCTACCCATGGCCATGTACCTACGTACGGTGATGGACCATGGTTTCTGCTTGCCATGAGTAGAATGCTTTAGGGAAGTGATATTTTTTCCTGCACAAATTGAATGACTGGTCATCTGGCTATATTGAAAAAACATTGCACCTTCACCATTTTTATTATTACATCCATTTTTAGCTTGAAATTAATCCATGGTGATGTACCTACGTATGGTGATGTTTCCATAGATTTGCTGTATCAAATGACGGGAAAGCACCCTTTACGTATAATAATTTGCACATATATTCACAAAACAAGTTATACTTTTGTGCTAAAAAATGTTTCATTAAATATCAACAGACTTTCTCTTATAACAGTTTTAGTGGACCTACGTACGGTGATGCCAGTAGGTACACCACATGCTTGTCATTGCTATAGATTATTTATGTGCATGAATTTTATGTTGACTCTATGTTCCCCTTATTAAAACCTACAAAATGAGGTATTCATTTATTCCAAAGGAGTATTCTCCCTGATGTTATATCTAATTTAATGTACCTACGTACGGTGATGCAAAAGTTACACAACTACTTATTTCCTTTCAAACCCCCAAAAATTTATTGAAAAATGAATTTGAAGTCATCAAAATTTTCCTTTTGTGATTCTACAATTGTGCATACAAATGATTTTATTCTCTGCCTTGTATTTATCTTAGATATGACATCTTATGTATTTCATTTTTTTTTCTCACCTTGAAACATTCAAAATACACACATTTCACCCTATATTGGGATGGAAACTGATGGTAGACATGCAAAAGTATGTGCCCACAGCAAGATATTACTGACAGTAATGTAAAAGTATGCACAACAAATCCCCCCTTATTAAGTGTTTGTGACACAAGAATGTTATGGTGACCCTGTGCTCCATTTTTTGTGATAATTGACCAAATACTCATCTCCTAAATATGCAAGAGAAATGAATTTAAGGAAATCTTTATAAACTTTATTGAAAACTCGCACCATTTGTGCATGGCGCAAAGAGAAATTGGCAATCGGCGCAGATTGGCGAAATGCGCCTAACAGTAATTAAGGTCTATACATAGCAAATACAGCTGGCAGATGGCAGCACCACTCCTTTACTGTCTCATACTTCTACATGGAGAGAACCTGACAACCAGCACATGTCCTTGGGCACCAGCAAAGTTAGTACAACAAACTTGCACATGGAAAAAATAGTCCAGTATGGAAACTATACAGTTTGTTATCAACTTAGAGATAAACTTTATGCCAGACCTATAATAAAGGAAAACAATGAGTGAGCATACCATGAGTCGTATGCCTGTGAGTGGATTGTCAGTGGTGGCCAAGGTGCTCAAAGGGCACAAACAGGCATACGGCTCATGGTATGCTCACGAGTTATGTTTTTCCTTTATTATACCTAGCATATGATAGTCCTATTCCTTAGGATTTATAAAACATAGGTAAAGATGTTGTTAAACCGTAAAAAATCGGCGTTGTAGTTGCCGATTGCTGATGTTTGTTTTCTTTGATATTTCCCCTATTGACCGCTAGGTGTCCCTCAGATTTCTGTCAGATTTTCCTCTAAAATCCTTATTTATGTTCGGATTTACATGCTGTAAAGTTCTATTTGCATGGCAACAGTAATAATCTGTCGATTCCTATAATAAACACATCAAAATCGTGATGATTATTTCCAAAAATCGTCGCCAAAATCGGCGATTGGTGCTGATTTAGTTCTGATTTTCACCATAAGGTGGCAGGCAAAATCTGTATGCCCACAAATGTACATACAGCCACAATATGCCACTGCACCATGCATACAGAACTCCTGTACTGAAATAGGACTATCATATGCTAGGTATAATAAATTACACCTAGGACCAAATTCAATCCATTAAAGGCCATGGATCTGTTAATTCATTATAGGGCCCTAGACCCCTAAAATCGACATGGCGACATGGGTATTTTTGAGCTTAGTGACATGGGACATTGGCACCTTCTTAGAATCGACATGGGGACATGAGCTTTTCTTAAAATCGACACAGTGACATGGCCATTTCTTAAAATCGACACAGTGACATGATCATTTCTTAAAATCGACACGGGACATTGGGGACCCACCATCAAGGGCCCTCATTATGCCCATTGGTAGTCACGATGCATGCATGCACCCCTGGCAAGTAACATCTTTAATTAATTATGCATTGTCAGACTGCAACAAGCTTCATTGCTTTTATTTTTGGAAAACAGTAGGAGCTGCTGTTAGTACAGATCTAATGATCCTACAGTAACTTGCCCCATACCCAGTAGAGGGAAAGCCTCTGCCCATTTACAATCGGGACTGATAGTGTAGAAGCGTTTTTTTTTTCAAATACATGCACTATGACAAGCTGACCATTGCACCCACTCTAGTTTAAAAAAAAAAAAATACATGTCCCAGGGAATAAAAAAGTTGAGCTGCTCAAGTCCATGAGAGTGAGAAAGAATTTTATAGTATATATTCATAACTTTGTAATTAGTTTCATGATGGTGGTACTGACCATCAACCCTTTAAGGGCCGCTGATGTATTAATACATCATGCCCATTGGTCGTCATGATACATGAATGCATCATGCCCATTGGTCATCATGATGCATGAATACATCATGCCCATTGGTCGTCATGATGCATGAATGCATCATGCCCATTGGTCGTCATGATGCATTAATACATCATGCCCATTGGTCGTCATGATGCATGAATACATCATGCCCATTGGTCGTCATGATGCATGAATACATCATGCCCATTGGTCGTCATGATGCATTAATACATCATGCCCATTGGTCGTCATGATGCATGAATACATCATGCCCATTGGTCGTCATGATGCATGAATACATCATGCCCATTGGTCGTCATGATGCATGAATACATCATGCCCATTGGTCGTCATGATGCATTAATGCATCATGCCCATTGGTCGTCATGATGCATGAATACATCATGCCCATTAGTCGTCATGATGCATGAATACATCATGTCCATGGGTCGTCATGATGCATTCATGCATCATGCCCATTGCTCGTCATGATGCATGAATGCAGCCCTGGCGAGTAATTCACCAAGGCTTCACCCATGCCACATGCTGACCATACTGTGTTGATAACGGTAGTGTTGGCATGATGCATCAATGAAGTGCTGGTGAGCAGACTCACCAGAGCGACATCATGCCGTCCACAAGGCCATCAACCCTTTAAATACTGCTGACGCAGCAGTGCATCAAGCAAATTGCTCATTATGATGCACCAATGAAGTGTCAGTCTCGCCAGCATTTCATTGGAGCATCATGCCGAGCCTACGGTAATGATGCATATAGTCACGGAGGGTCGGCATGATGCTCCAATGAAGTGCTGGTGAGCAGTCTGTCCAGCACTTCATTTCTACATCACAATGACCAATGGCCATGATGCACTCCAGCGGCAGCGGCTTTTAAAGGGTTAATGCTGATCTTACATGTTAACCAACACACATCCTGTATACCCCAGTCAGTCTGTGTCTCTATTATAACAATGTTAGCCACTATTACTTCACACATGAATACAGGTAGGGTGTTACATCGACAATTGAATCCATGCCATGGGTAATATCTGAGTAGTGGATATGATAGAGAACACTTGTAGGAATCTAGGGCAGAAAACAGAATGTATAGATATCTTTGTTGGTAAATAGTTGACAGGTAGTGAATATCAAAACACTCCTGATAATGTTGTCCTGGCTGTTCTATTTATAACCTATGTGGGCCATGGTCGTGATATAGTAGTCAGTGAAACATAAAGCACCAGGAGATTAATTCAAAAGTTCCTGCGATCGCTACCTTGGCGATCTTAGGAAATATTCTGCCTTATCCAATTAAACGATCTTAAGATTAGACTGTCTTGCCTTTTCACAGCCAGCACTAAGATGGCAGTGATCTTAGCCTCAGCCCTCTTACACCATTCCAAGTAGAACACACTGTGCACAGCGGCAAGAGGCCCATACTGAAAGAATAACAGTGGAAACACTCCTTCTCACAAGGGTGATTACACAAGCGTCCCCCCCCCCATATGAGCCACTTATAGAGTATAGGGTGCAGTTGATCTCGTACAGTATTCAAGTGCACCTCCCTCTCCTCTATATGAATATAGCAAGTGCATTCATTCTTGGGAGCAGGAGTGTTTCCTGTGAGTGCTCTTGTACTCAGGTGAAACCACTATGCAATAATTTAACTATGATTGCAGTGATCGTAGCACTGGAAAAGGAATAGTGAAGTGATCTCAGGACTTGCTGTGCCTGACTGACCTGCAACCACTGCATTAGATAGGGTTGACTGCCTAGGTCTTATGATATGTGCCTACACTAAGATCGCAGGGGTAGAAATCCCAGGACCTATATTCTGTCCAATAGTATTCTGCCTAAATGGCATTGTTTGAGGTGGTACATGATATTGCTAATGGGGGGTACATGGTGCTATGGCCTGTCTGTCCACGCAGAGCTGAAACTGACAGCTCCCAGTAATTTACAGCTCTCGCACTATAGAAATGTTTAGGCTAAAAGTAGGATATATATATATATGACTGTTACATGCAGTCATTCCTTTGCTTTAATTCAAGACCATATCCATCCATTATTGATGTAAAGTAACTTTTTAAGAAGTATATGTCACACATTGTCTAAAATATACAGGTTTCTGCACTCTGGACACGGATCTACTGGCCCAATGTAACACCCTAACATAGTAATTGATCAACGTGCAATCTGTGCTCTGTAGGGAGTCACCTTTGAAATGATCTGTTGGGCGCGGTGGGAGGAGGGATGATTTGTGGTTGAATCGGTGATCCATAGTAACCAATATACTACAGGTCACATCATAGCTAAGAGAGTCAGTCCGATTTACAGCTTTCAATGTAAAGCTGGATTTCACCTGTTGTTTACAAAGGAGTCATAAATTATGACTCCTTTGTCCATTTACACCATCTATTTACACCGTACAACGGTCGAAAAAAACGGAGACTAAACATAACAACTTTACCTGATTTGAGGCTGCTGAATCAGAAAATGAGGTTAAAGACAAACGCACCAAGATACACAGAAGTCACCTGGTGGCAAAAAAGAAGACCTATCAATGTTATTTCCCACTCTAAATGGACCATATTACCAGTACATATTCTTTTCAGCTCATTTCTGATCACTATAAATACATAAAAGATGTTTATAAGCTGTTTGTATTCCCATAGGATAGTTTAGGGGGAATTTATTTTTGAAAAAATCGTAACTTTTTCATTTCAATGGTGACCCCACCTTTTTAATCAGAATGTTTGTAAAGATGTCCTCTATCTATCCAGAGAGTCTTGTAGAAAAATCAGTAGAGGGGCATTACCTATGAGACACGATACGAAAAAATAGTTTTTCCATTCGTTTCTATAGGCAGTTTTTCGCTTAAATGGTCATACAATAAAAGTAAGCATGGTGACCTATATTTTTTGTTGTTGCATTTTCTTAATGTTAGTGCATCATACTGATATAATCCAGAGTTATATGGGATAATCAGTAGCAGAACAAAATCTGGGGATGTTGAAGCATTTGTCTTTAAAAAATCCCTATTGGCTCTCAATTTTGAAATATCCATAGGGTGCCATATATGCTGAAAATCACCTCTGAGGGCGATGGTTTCACTATATTCACCTATATAACGTTGTCCAAACATGTACAAGAACTTTCTTATGTCATTCCTGGCATTTGTCTGGGTTATATGAATAGCTTAGACACTTGTGCAAATCATCTTTCACATAAAAGTGGCTACTAGGCCATTATCATTCTGAGCGTCAGAACCAGTTTTATGGAATATTATGTGTTCAGTGTTAGCACATTTCATATGCATGGTTGTAGCAGTTTGGTAGTTCAGAAGCAAGAGTCCATCTTGGATAATGTCAAAAGGAGTCAATATGTATATATACCAAGACCAAATAGCTTCGATTTTTATGTACATTGCATTATTACCACTTGTCACGGGGATATATTGCTTCATTATTGTACTACGGCCCCAAAGCCCTAGAGAGAGATGGATCATAATAAAAGAAGATTTATTTGGAGGGTGTATGTTTACACACATTTATAAATATCAACATTAGGAATTATAATTATCAACCTTTTGTTGTTGACATAGAGTTCCACCATTTTTATAAGATCTGAGAAATGTGAGAAGGATAGCATTTGTAATACACAATTGTATAGTATATGGTATGAAACTAAAATACCTGATTTAAACCACCAATCACCAAGAGTCATTTTTTTAGACAGAGTTATTGCTCAGGAGAGCTTTTTTGAGATGTTTTGAGATGATCTTTTTTGTACATATGGCCATACAGAGTTTGACTGCCAGCCACCATGGACCTTAACATCCTCAATGGTGGCTCTTCGGTTGTATGCAGTGTTGGCTGCTGACTTCAAAGCATGAAGCCTTGTCATGGGTATTGGTACATTCAGTCCTACTAATGTATCCACCCATTTCTGTGCCACATATATGTGTTTGGTCCTGGATTCCTATCTGGGAACATGATCATAGGATCAGTGGATTTGATCTTGGGTACCATCATTACCACTGCAGCTAGTGCTGTCTAAGGACACATCATGTGGTTGGGCACCTTTATTTGCTTTTGATAGTACTTCTGAGCATTCTTGGCATGGCACACTTGTATCCTCACCCCTGTGGGTGTAAACTGCACATCCCCCCTGGTCAAGTGGACCCTGGGGTTGAATGAGTCTAGTGTTAGGAGGCATACTTCTGAGCGACGCATTGCCCGAAGAACATAGTGAGCACTGCTGCCCTGACTAATGTTTCCTCCAGTGTGGTAGACAGTGAGTTCACGTCTTGCAGGGGCGTAGGAAAAGGCCTGGGCCCCCCCAATCATAAACGAGGTGGGGCCTGAGTATGTCTGGGCCCCCCCCCCAAAATTTGCCAAGAATTCATAATAAATTGAACAAGAAAATTGAGGCATGGACCTCAAATCAGATCTAACATTCATCAAAATTTACTTTTCTCTACAAATTTTATGTAGGTATGTAAAGGCGCTGTTGTGTTTGAGCCGACAATTCAAGGTGGTCAAGGTGGGGCCCCCACTGCCCCCCCCCCCAATGAAGATTGGAAGGGCTTCCAATGCCCTTGTCACCCTTATGTGGTATGACACTGCCGTTGATACTCCAACCATCGTCATATACTGTCTCATGTGTGATATTATGTTCCTGATTGTTGCTGGACAAGAGTAGAGTTAGGCTAGGTACTCCACGTACATGCATATTTCAATTGGGTGTGGGGAAAGATGTAGAATTTCTAACTGCCGGCAGAATGCTATGTAGCAGTTGAGGTCATGTGATTCCTGTTGGTTCCGGAGGCCAGGGCCCACTGCTGTCTCTGTAGGGCATCTCCCTGGAGCGATAGCTTTTCCAGATCTGGAGCACAAATAGCGAAATACTTTAAAGAAGTGTTTATCAACTACTCTACTACGTGAAGAGGTGATAATAATGTAGTCAATTCTTTCGGGGACAGGTTTCTTTGGTGGTTCAAATGGTATAGATACGTTAAAGAAATCACATGATTGAGACAAAAATGGGTATATACGGTACGAAGGATGAGAAAAGTACACATGTTTCAGAAAATATGCTCTGCTATTTGCAGAAATTTTAAAGTCGATTTACACTAACATTAAGATGGAGACCTCATGTTGATCATATCATATACCATTTTATTATTCCATAAATTGTAACATATTATTGTATTAATCAAAGAATATATAAGAAATTAATACATTGTACTGCCATGTGAGCGTTCATGCCCCACTGCACACCAGCTAGGGGAAGGAGACATAGGTTACAACATCAAAGAGACCGACCTCATGGTTCACTGCACAATATAATGCTTTGAAGGGTCTCAGTGTGCGACCTCATGGTTCAATGCACAATATAATAACTATTAAGTGAATGCAACCGGCCGTCACGGGTGCCTGGGCACCGCTGACGCCGTCATGGGTGTCTGAGCACCCTAACACTGAACAATAGGTTACATAAGTCACGACGCCATAACCTTCTGGTCGCTCTAGCGTCGCTCCTGAGCGAGCCAAATATCAAAGCATTTATGGAAAGGCCATAATTAGACGGTCAAAATGAGCCCAATAGCAAGGCGGAACTCCTATTATTAAGGAAGTTACGCTATGGAGACTGATTCGACCTCCGAATGCGCTACAGACGAACCAGCACGAGTTACGCGCCCGGCAAGCGGGCATTAGTAACTTGGCATATTCAACTCCGCGCATGCCCAAAATGGCAGTTGTAACAGCGTAAACTTCCGAGATATGAGGGTCTGAAGTTACAGAACCGACCAGGACAATGGGGGGCATAGTGGCGTCCAATTGCAGAGTTAGGCAGATGCCACTGGCCCCAGTCAGTCTGAGGTGCAATGCCAAGATTTGGTACAAATAGCCTGGCTGCACCTCCTAGAAATCAGAATCTCCAGAACCGCTCCAGAGGTAACATCTCCAGTCATCTCCTGCTACCTGCTATACCTCTACACTATGGTGAAACTATGCTAGACAGGCATAGGATTCCATCATTAGTGGCCGAGGCTATCTTCTACAAGACATCCACCAGAGGGTAAAGTTATTCCTTATTACATTATTCCTCTAACCAGCAGGTCAGGAGCTAGGTGTGGGAACCCACCTAGAACTATGCTGGACATTGTATTATTACCTCACAGGTGGAGTGGAACAGAACATTATTGAACAAGTAACCAATGGATAACTCATGACGCGTGTGGGTTAGCGAAGGATAATGACACGAGGCCGTAGGCCGAGTGTTATTAGCCTTCGCTAATATACCTGTTATACCACAAAACCAATAAATAATCAATATTATACCAACAAATTCAAGTTGAAAACAAAAATTATTCCCCCTCCCCGGGACTAGATGCCAGCCATTGTGTGTACAGATCGGTACATACACCTCCTCGCCTGGCAGCGGACAGCGTCAGTGCCCGTCTCGGCTAGCCTTGGCAGCGGCACACGGCGAAAAATAGTGTACATACACCTCCTCACCCGGCAGCGGACAGCTACAGCGCACACGGCGAAAAAAGCTTCTCGCGGCTATGTTTATGTATAATACACCTCCTCGCCCGGCAGCGGACAGCTACAGCGCACACGGCGAAAAAAGCTTCTCGCGGCTATGTTTGTGTATAATACACCTCGTCGCCCGCCAACGGACAGCTACAACGCACACCGCGAAAAAAGTCGCACCCGGACCGGGGCTCGATCCATGTACCTCTGACGGTTTGGCGCAACGCGCTAACCGCTAGACCACCGCGTCTCCTGCTACAGCTGCCGTGTCGGCTTGGATTGATTTGAATGCGTCTCTTGGTTATTCCTCGTCGCCCAGCAGCGGACAGCGACAGCGCACACGGCTCTGTATCATATCCAGACCTGGTTCGAACCAAGCATTTCTGGTCAGTCCCTGTGGCGCAGTGCATAGGGAGTTGGATTTGGGATGTGAGACTGCAGGTTCGATTCCTACCCTGGCCTGGAAAATTTCGTGGGTTTTCTAACATGTAACATATGACATTGGAGGACATGAGAGGCGTGCGGTTATCCTGGATAACCGCACGCCTTACATGGATAACCGCACGCCTTACATTGATAACCGCACGTCTTCCAAAATTGATGTTACAGCCTATAGGGTGTGCAATATCGACAGATATGTGTATGGGAATAGCCACCAAAAAGCACTGTGTAAGCCAGAAATCGTGGTATAAACTCTATGAACTATTGTATATTTACTGTATGTGGAAATTATCTGCATATTAACAACTTGGCAGCTGTTGGCAGCTGTTGGTTCCGGAGGCCAGGGCCCACTGCTGTCTCTGTAGGGCATCTCCCTGGAGCGATAGCTTTTCCAGATCTGGAGCACAAATAGCGAAATACTTTAAAGAAGTGTTTATCAACTACTCTACTACGTGAAGAGGTGATAATAATGTAGTCAATTCTTTCGGGGACAGGTTTCTTTGGTGGTTCAAATGGTATAGATACGTTAAAGAAATCACATGATTGAGACAAAAATGGGTATATACGGTACGAAGGATGAGAAAAGTACACATGTTTCAGAAAATATGCTCTGCTATTTGCAGAAATTTTAAAGTCGATTTACACTAACATTAAGATGGAGACCTCATGTTGATCATATCATATACCATTTTATTATTCCATAAATTGTAACATATTATTGTATTAATCAAAGAATATATAAGAAATTAATACATTGTACTGCCATGTGAGCGTTCATGCCCCACTGCACACCAGCTAGGGGAAGGAGACATAGGTTACAACATCAAAGAGACCGACCTCATGGTTCACTGCACAATATAATGCTTTGAAGGGTCTCAGTGTGTGACCTCATGGTTCAATGCACAATATAATAACTTGTAAGTGAATGCAACCGGCCGTCACGGGTGCCTGGGCACCGCTGACGCCGTCATGGGTGTCTGAGCACCCTAACACTGAACAATAGGTTACATAAGTCACGACGCCATAACCTTCTGGTCGCTCTAGCGTCGCTCCTGAGCGAGCCAAATATCAAAGCATTTATGGAAAGGCCATAATTAGACGGTCAAAATGAGCCCAATAGCAAGGCGGAACTCCTATTATTAAGGAAGTTATGCTATGGAGACTGATTCAACCTCCGAATGCGCTACAGACAAACCAGCACGAGTTACGCGCCCGGCAAGCGGGCATTAGTAACTTGGCATATTCAACTCCGCGCATGCCCAAAATGGCGGTTGTAACAGCGTAAACTTCCGAGATATGAGGGTCTGAAGTTACAGAACCGACCAGGACAATGGGGGGCATAGCGGCGTCCAATTGCAGAGTTAGGCAGATGCCACTGGCCCCAGTCAGTCTGAGGTGCAATGCCAAGATTTGGTACAAATAGCCTGGCTGCACCTCCTAGAAATCAGAATCTCCAGAACCGCTCCAGAGGTAACATCTCCAGTCATCTCCTGCTACCTGCTATACCTCTACACTATGGTGAAACTATGCTAGACAGGCATAGGATTCCATCATTAGTGGCCGAGGCTATCTTCTACAAGACATCCACCAGAGGGTAAAGTTATTCCTTATTACATTATTTCTCTAACCAGCAGGTCAGGAGCTAGGTGTGGGAACCCACCTAGAACTATGCTGGACATTGTATTATTACCTCACAGGTGGAGTGGAACAGAACATTATTGAACAAGTAACCAATGGATAACTCATGACGCGTGTGGGTTAGCGAAGGATAATGACACGAGGCCGTAGGCCGAGTGTTATTAGCCTTCGCTAATATACCTGTTATACCACAAAACCAATAAATAATCAATATTATACCAACAAATTCAAGTTGAAAACAAAAATTATTCCCCCTCCCCGGGACTAGATGCCAGCCATTGTGTGTACAGATCGGTACATACACCTCCTCGCCTGGCAGCGGACAGCGTCAGTGCCCGTCTCGGCTAGCCTTGGCAGCGGCACACGGCGAAAAATTGTGTACATACACCTCCTCGCCCGGCAGCGGACAGCTACAGCGCACACGGCGAAAAAAGCTTCTCGCGGCTATGTTTATGTATAATACACCTCCTCGCCCGGCAGCGGACAGCTACAGCGCACACGGCGAAAAAAGCTTCTCGCGGCTATGTTTGTGTATAATACACCTCGTCGCCCGCCAACGGACAGCTACAACGCACACCGCGAAAAAAGTCGCACCCGGACCGGGGCTCGATCCATGTACCTCTGACGGTTTGGCGCAACGCGCTAACCGCTAGACCACCGCGTCTCCTGCTACAGCTGCCGTGTCGGCTTGGATTGATTTGAATGCGTCTCTTGGTTATTCCTCGTCGCCCAGCAGCGGACAGCGACAGCGCACACGGCTCTGTATCATATCCAGACCTGGTTCGAACCAAGCATTTCTGGTCAGTCCCTGTGGCGCAGTGCATAGGGAGTTGGATTTGGGATGTGAGACTGCAGGTTCGATTCCTACCCTGGCCTGGAAAATTTCGTGGGTTTTCTAACATGTAACATATGACATTGGAGGACATGAGAGGCGTGCGGTTATCCTGGATAACCGCACGCCTTACATGGATAACCGCACGCCTTACATTGATAACCGCACGCCTTCCAAAATTGATGTTACAGCCTATAGGGTGTGCAATATCGACAGATATGTGTATGGGAATAGCCACCAAAAAGCACTGTGTAAGCCAGAAATCGTGGTATAAACTCTTTGAACTATTGTATATTTACTGTATGTGGAAATTATCTGCATATTAACAACTGTGTGATTGATATTTCTTACATGTTGCCTAAAGCTGAATAAACCAGTGATAACTGGAAATAACACTATTTATAAGAGCTTGTTGGGTTTACACTATATACCACTAGTCATATGATTGTAACGGTTCGTCTCGTTAAGTTAAGATTAAATCATAACGAAAAGAGAGAAAAGTTTCCGGGTAGGCAACCGAGCTTTTATTTCTTAGCTTGCGTTACATACGATCACAGCCTCAGAGGACTACATGCTACTAGGGCATTCGGTTACCCTTTCGGGTAACAACCTGGTTGAGCAGTGGGTAAACCACTACTGAGGAACCTAGGGCTAGGACCAGCCTTATATAGGGGAAAAGCCCGCGAAACTCAGACCGGCCACGTGACGTGTGGCGGACGAGTGGTAGGCCCCCTGGTGTAATGGATACGAACCCAGAGGCAGGTGCTGCCACCTGCCATCCGGATTCCCCCACCACACCCGAAGGACCTAGGTCTGAGTCTCACGGGTACATGAACGTTAAAGTGTAAAATACCATACCCCTACACTGCCCCCCTTAGACAATAACTTGGGGGTGATTAAACCGCAGTGTATTAATAACCTAGCAAGTAATTGTTTACAATACTAAAAAGGGGTATTAATTACACTTGCTCGATGTGAAATAGGCTATAGTATAAGACTATCCTATTTCTGAAAAATTATACAATAATAGCATCGAGTGTCGTTCATGTCACTTCCACTAGTAGCTTATAACAACCACAAATGATAAATATAAAATTATCACAGATTTATAGTAACATTTTGACAACAGTAGGGTCCTGAAAAGGACCGGTGGTTGTAAATAATGACCGTATTACAGTTATTGAACCCAGAAAAAAAAATTTCGACTTTTTAAATTAACAACTCTGTCCACTTTACAAAGTGAATTGTATATTAATGATCAGATATGAACAATTAATCTGATACTATATGAACACAATTAGGTATTAACCTGAGTAATACAGTACTAAGTTTAGAGAAATCCGTTGGACCTTCTCTTATTTTATGGAAAAATATTTATACTTTTTGAGACGCAGCTCAGTTTATACCTTAGTGTTTTATATTTACAGGTTACAGAAGAAATATAGTCTCTTTATATATTGAGACCAAGAATGACCTATCTAGACAGTTATAGGTCTAGGATTACCATAAACAACTTTTAGGATTCGCAGATCCAGTATATTTATAGACACTCTATAATAATATATCTTTATAAAAGATATTATATAGTTATAAATACAATTTTACACACATTATAATATTATCAACAAAGTTACTTGTTTTCATGATTGGAGGATGTAACAGGAGTCGGATGCTGCTGATGTCTTGGTATGGGCGAGCTGAACCCTGATGCCTGAAGTGCTATAGTAAAACTTGTTGGTGGGTGTAGCTAAACCCTGATGCCTGTAGTGCTAGCTAACTGGAGGTAATAGTAGATCCAGTTGTAGACTGTTGATGGACTTTATGGGCGTAGCTAAACCCTGATGCCTGTAGTGCTAGCTAACTGGAGGTAATAGTAGATCCAGTTGTAGACTGTTGATGGACTTTATGGGCGTAGCTAAACCCTGATGCTTGAAGTGCTAGCTCACGAGTAGTAGTGGTGTAGTAGTAAATCCGGTTTGTAGTTCAAAAGTCCATATTAGTGTAAATTGTCCATGATTTTATAATAGGCACAGTCATTATATTATGGCACAGTACAATTATGGTGTTTACAGCATTCGTACTCCTCCTCCAGAGTGACTTATTTGTTTCTCCTTCTGTTTTCAGTTTCCGGATTACGGTACAGCTTGGTACCCGAATCAATATGGGTTGGATAAAAAAATGGTTTCTTATCCAACAATACATAGGAAATAGCACCCCGGGACACACAATTATGTCCGATCTTCATGCAACAGTTTTTTTTTTACTGTTCCATGTTCTCCTCGGGTGGCTGGTTTGGACCCGGTTGTTGAGCCTGTGGCTGAACGGGGGGGTCCACATCGGTTCCATCCGTAGGTGCCAATGCGGGGACAGCAGGTGTTAGTTTCACCTTCTGGCGTGCCTCGAACAGGTTCAAAGCATGCTCAGGTGTGCCGTCCCAGTTATCCATGATAACTCCGAAAACCTTGAAGAACTTTTGCTGGTTCTTCATGTTCGTTGCTCGTTCTAGGTCGAGCATCTGAGAAGCTGTTTCCTTCTCGGATAGGGCCTCCTGCCGCAGATTAGCAGCTTCCTGCTTATCTTTGGCAACATCCGCCTTTATCTGAGTCGAGATCCGGTTGATCTCTGACTTCTGGATCGCGTCAATGCACTGGAGAGTGCTCGACACGGTCCGACGATACATATCCAGGTGGAGGTTTTCCAGATGGTGCTGTAACGTCTCAAACTGCTTGCTCTGAATATTGCAAGACAATTTGTCCTCCTTCTTGAAGAAGGTCTCCACGGTCTGGATCAGCTTAGGCCGATGAACCACAGCACCAGGTGGGGGTACCTGACCCTGAGGCTTCGGCTGTGCTCCAGACCCACTCGCAGTGACAGCTACCTGCGTGTGCGAAGAAGCAACCGCAGTAGTAGCCGCACTAGCAGTGGTCGAAGAAGGGCCTTGCTTTAGTGATCCCTGTGCCAGGGGCAACCGCGACAATTCCCTTCTAAGGTCTTTGGCCGTCAACAATGGCGCGGGTGGACGTTGTCTCACCACAGCACTCATTGTAGGTCGGGGAGCTTGACCTCCTACTGTCGGCAGTTCCTGCTTGACCCTCCCGTACTGATCAAAGATTTGCATCTCTGGTCCGGGTGGGCCCATAGCAGGGTACTGCTTCGGGTCTCTGACATTCAAAGGCGCGTGTTTCCGGGAGGACTGGCCACCCGGTCCACTGACACCAAAGAATGTCGGGTTCTGTGCACCTAGTGGAGTTGGTGCTCGTCCATAGTGGGAAGGAGTTCCAGTAGGAGATGGAAGATGTGGCTTCTTCCTTCCCCCATTCGTTTGTCTCTCCAACGCCTCCAGTGGTGACCTGGCTCGGCTTGGAGATTCAGACGCCTGTCTCTTCCTATCTGCCGCGGAGGGTCCCTGGCGGTAATCCCTGCGGCTTCGGACCTGTTCTCCGGATGGAGTTACATAAGCCCCACCACGGCGGCGGGCCTTGTTGCTCCTCCATTCGTTCAACAGATCGTACTCCTCCTGAGCGTACTCTAGTTTGCCGGACCCGGGAGTCTGGGCAAACCGAGCCTTTAGTTTCTGGTTAGTACCAGGAACCGTAGGCGCAAACTGCTTCGTACTCGGTGTGAGGGAAGCCAACTTCTCTGCATTGAGGCCCTTAAGGTTACCATAGAGTTCCGAGTGAATTTTCATCACCCGATCTATGGCTGCCTCCAGGCCCTCTCCATGCGAAGTCACATAGTGCCGGACCATGTCTCCGCGTCGGGGGGTGACACATCCTGTGCATTTAGCACATTTCTTGCCAACCTCTCGATCGCAGACATATTCTGGCCTCTGGTGCATATGAACCTCCACGAGATGACAAAGGAACTCGTCTTTCTCGATGAAGAATTCAACCTCATCCTCACTTTGAGTACAACGTTGGAAGGGACAATCCTTACGATCCTCCCCGTAGTACTCATCTAGAGCAAACTTGAGCTTGCCCTTCTGGTCATAATTGTACAGACCATTGGGTGAATTCTTAACGAATTCCCAATAGATCCAGTACATATTGGCCGGCTTTCTATCAGAGAGCTTCTTGCGAAGCCACTCCTCCATATCCTCACGCCTCTCACAGGTGATCCGAGGGGGCAGTCTCCATACGGATTTACTCCCCTTCAGGTGTCCCCTGTGTAGAGGAATGAAGTCAGCAAAGTTGCTATTGGCGTTAGCCCAGATAGCAGCCTCTTGCTCGTCAGTCGGAGTGGCATCCACAACTGGGTCAACCGGCTCCTCTCCCTCTGGGTCGGATGGTACATCCACAGGTTGCACAACGGGTTGTTGACCCGCGAGAACCTGGGCTGCAGCATCTTGAGCGTCTCCACTCAAATCGGCCATTACGTCGTGTAGCTTGACGATTGGCACACCGAGCTCAACTTTTACGGTTGAGACAGCCGGTTCAGCTTCTGTATTATCAGCTTGAACGTCTACCTCGATAGGTTCAGGTTTGCGTTGGTCAACCCTCTTCTTATTCCGCCTGCAGGATCTGCCGTTAGTAGAAGTGCCAGGCTCGGATGCATCCGTCTCATTGCCGGAGACATCGGAAGTCTTAGCGCCCTTCTTATTGGCCGAGCGTGGAGACACCCGACGGGTTCGGGTACTGTCGGCCACACTCGTGCTGGTAGAGGGTTCGGTTCCTGACCGCTTCCCTTTACCCTTACCTTTGGTGGGGGTTGCTTTACCCTTTCCACCAGCTGCTTTCACCTTTACTTGCTCAGTCTCCGTAGGGGTAGACTGAGCAGTTTTAAGGGAAACATCTGCATCAGGTAGGGCCTTCTCAGGTACTACTGCTGAGCCCCCCAAGGTAGGAGCTTCAGCAGGAGACATGAGACGGTCCATCCGATCGGCCATCTTGGCTGTTACTTGCACGGGTGCGGGTCCGGGTACTAACTCCGGATGCGCCAGTGCATACTGCCTCTCCAATAGACGTACTACGAGGTCCTGTATTACCCCGAGTCTGTCTAGTGGAGACACACCAATACGGGCCTCTTCTGCCTCAATGGTTTGAGACGTAATGGGGACCCCTGGACAGTAATCCACAACAGCGTTACCTGCTGCTTCATACTCATCCGCTGTGCCTAACAGTAGGATCTGGTCTCTATCTATGTATCTAGAGACCTCATCTGCCTTGACACCGGTATAACCCGTTTTGTCAGACACGTAGGAAGGCCTATAAGAGGGATTCCTTCGGAAAGCCATTTCTGCGTCCCAGACGGCTTTACGAAACCATAAGTGGACTACCAATCCTTTGGCCATCTGATGGTAATCCATCAACCAGGACTCCGGAAAGGTATTAGCCCATTGCGGATGAGCACATTCCCAGATTGCGTTGACAACACGTTCATCAACCTCTCTGGACGTCCCATAACAGGTGGGTATCAGCATTTCCTCAGAAATTGCTAACATCCGTCCGTCATAGGGACCGGCTACATCGTGCCATTCTGGACTGTCTGGGAGGGGCAGCTCTAGGTACATTGGCCTGTCAACCGGAGAAGCAGGTCCCAAAGCACCGAATGAGGTACTCCCACCAAGACGGGGCGGCAATTGAGGGGGAGGTGGCATCAGAGCCCTGTCATGAGACTGGGCTCCTGCCGGTTCTCCACTCAACCCTTCGGATGGAGGGGCTACGTAAGGCTCACCTACATCAGTTTGTTGAACACCTTGGCGTTCAGGACTAACTTGTCTGGAGTTGTCGGATGCGTCATAGAACGATTCTATGTCGCTATCGTCTACTCCAGAGAAGTACTGATCAACATTCATTTGTTGATCCATCTGATCACAATCAGCATCGTATTGCTGATCGTCGTATGTATAAGTGGGACTCTGGGGAGAACCACTTCCATACTCCGGCGGGGTGCTAGCACCGGCACCACCGCCAAGGCGGACGGCCTCTTCTGCCATTGACAGAAGTGGCTGTTCGGGGATAAAATATCCCAATTCACCGGATAAGCAGTAAGTACTGCTTACCCAGTGAAAGGCGGGTGCCTTTTAACGAGGGCACACCTCGGAATATGGCTGTCACAGGCTATCAGACTCCAAAAAGAGTAAGACCACCCTCGGCCACGTCTTCTTTCTTCGCAGGTATAAGACAATATGGCGGGATACTCGAACTTGAATCGCTGCGCATGATCAAACCGGCGCCTCACGTGACCATTCGAAAATGGGTCAACAACTTTCCCGCGTGCCCTTAATTAGGTCACGCGTCCTTACATAAATACCCGATACAATACCCGATCGGTCGTCCGTCCGTACTCAGGGTTCAACTATGACAACTCGCTAGGTATTATGGAGTTTATGGATAGCATAAGCATATCCACCGGATTATCCGTCCAAAACCATGGGTACATTGTCATAGGGCCTTTTCCAGAAACTCATGACCGGCTCAAATATACATTGAACTAGGTTACAACATATAACAGTACACAGTACAGGACAACACACTCGTTGTGTTAACAGGCTAGGTTACGGCAGTCTTTAGCAACCTTGGACTGCGTCTAAGAGGTTTTGAGGCCTCTTTTATTGACCTGGTATCCATAAGAGCCTTTTCCAAGGTCTTCTTAGCCTTAGAAGGACCTTTCCTCTTATTTTTACCTGCGCCTGCCGAGACTTTTTGTATCTTCCCCTGCTTTCCGGATGTTACGACAGGGGGCACCACCCTCTTCGGGTCTGCAACCTTCCGTGGCCGCCCGGGTCCTCGCTTTCGGGTCGGTACCACTTCGAGTTGCTTAACACGACTCTGTTCCATTACTTCCAATAGACCATCGCCATACATTTCGGTGGAGGTATCCCTCCCTCTCCATGGGCGTAGTCTCGCTACATTTGACTTGTAACATTTACCAAGCTGTGATTTAATAATCACTGTGCAGTCACTAATAACCTGAGTTATAGTGAAAGGTCCATCCCAATTGCTGGCTAATTTCAGGTTGGCTAGAGGTTGGTGTAGACGCAGTACTCTATCTCCTAGATTAAAAAATCTAGCCTTTAGACCTGTGTCATAGCCAACTTTCTGCCAACGCGCAGTTTTCTGCAACTCATCTCTAACCCTCTCATAGGCTTGTTCGAAATTATCCCGTAGGGATTCTACAAACATCACCTGACAAGGGGTTTCCGGATTCATTCTTATTACGCCAAACACCAAATCGGCTGGCATAATCAAATCCTCTCCAAAAACGAGGAGATTAGGAGAACAGTTTGTGCTCGAATGTACAGTGCCATTGTAGGCATGTACCACGAATTCACATTGTTCATCCCAATCATCCATCTGCTCATTAACCAGAGACTTCAATACTTGGATCAAAGTTGAATCTCTCTACTTGTCCATCGCTCTGTGGCCTATAGGGATTAGTTCTTGTCTTGCAGATCGCCAGACAATTACACATCTCTTGCCACAGACTAGACTCAAATTCTCTGCCTTGGTCACTATGTAACATGAGTGGGACACCTAAGTGCAGCACCCACCCTTTTACAAAGGCCATAGCACAAGTAACAGCCTTATGATCCGGTAAAGGAAACACTCGGGTGTACTTGGTATAATAATCAGACACGACCATCATACACGTGTTGCCACTAGGAGTGGGGGGAATCCCACTAATAATGTCAACAGCTATTCTAGCAAACCTTACACCAAACAGTTCCTGGGATAATGGCAGTTTGCCTAACCCGGGTCCTGGTTTGTTCTTACAGCACTCGGGACAGGTCTCCACCCACCGGGTGAGATCTGTACTCATGCCGGGCCAATAGTATCGTCTGGTCAGACGTTCTAGAGACCGTTTCTTTCCAAAGTGTCCACTAGTTCTATGACCATGACAGAAATACATAATATCTCGTCGCATAGCACTAGGTATGACAACTTGCAAGGTTTTCTTCCTATTAGAATGGTTCTTCCATCGGAACAGAATACCATCCCGGACTTCTAGCTCGGCCCATTGAGCTAGGAATCGTCTCATCTCTCTGTTTTCCAATGACACTTCGGGTCTTGGAGGACAGATACCCTGATTAAGGAACTTAATCAAACGTGATGTGACTGCATCAGACTCCTGGAACTGCTGGATGGTCTCCAAGGACCAATTCAAGACATGTTCCGGGTGGGTTTCGAATGGAACTCGAACCCCTGCCAACACAGCATTGTGGGCTCCACAATCAGTGCACTCAGCATTTGCACATTTCCTCACTGGGATTCTAGAC
Organism: Acholoe squamosa; assembly: GCA_949317995.1. NCBI lineage: Eukaryota > Metazoa > Annelida > Polychaeta > Phyllodocida > Polynoidae > Acholoe > Acholoe squamosa. Next base: position 76,716,838 of record OX439045.1, on the reverse strand, counting down.
AAAGCATCTGCATTCAAATGCTTTGCCCCAGCTCGGTGTTCAATCTGGCTGTGATTTAGACCGAATTCGGATAGGTGCGCTAACCAGCGACCTATCATCCCCTCTGCATCTTTGAAGTTCAATAACCATCTGAAGGAAGAGTGGTCAGTCCGTAGAGTGAAATCACTCCCCCACAAAAAGTGCTTGAACTTCTTCGTATAGACCACCACAGCCAACAACTCACGTTTAGTGGTACAATAATTTCTTTGAGTTTTACTCAATGTGTTACTAGCGAAGGCTATAGGAACTTCAACCCCATCCTGGACCTGAGAAAGGGCAGCTCCTATGCTTTCATTACTAGCATCAGTATCTAGAATGAAGTGATCATTCTCCGTAGGGTACTTCAACACAGGTGTACTTGCAAACAAATCCTTTATTTTCCTAAAGGACTCGTCTTGCTCGGATCCCCAAGGGAATCGTTCCTTTCTTATCCCGGGTGTCCAGTGGGACAAACTCTGGATAGGAAAGGCAACCCTTGAATATCCTGGGATAAAGTCCCGGTAGTAGGAACAGAATCCGAGGAAGGATCTGACTTCTTTCGCATTCGTGGGTGCCTGCCAATTTGACACGGCATCCAGTTTCTCCGGATTGGCTTTAATCCCTTCATTCGAGATTATTCGCCCCAAGTAATTGATAGATCTTTTGAAAAGATCGCACTTCTTGGGTTTCAGCTTCAAACCATTAGTTATGATCCTTTCCAGGACCATACCTAAATTTTCCAAGCATTCTTCGTATGTCTTCCCAAAGACAATCACATCATCTAGATAGACGAGACATTTCTTCCATAAGAGGTCACTTAATAAAGTTTCCATCATGGCTTCAAATGTCGCCGGTGCATTGCACAATCCGCCATCACATTATATTGGAATAATCCAATATGACTGGAAAAGGCCGTCTTCTCCATATCTTTCGGATGCATACCCACTTGCCAGTACCCGGATTGTAAGTCTAGAGAGCAATACCATTGCTTACCTCCAAGGGAGTCTATAGTCTCATCAATCCGTGGTAAGGGATATGAATTCTTCTTGGTCATACCATTCAATTTCCGGTAATCTATGCAGAAACGGATGGTACCATCTTTCTTAGTCACCATGCACACAGGGCTAGACCAAGGACTGGTTGATGGAATTATTACATCCTGTTCAAGCATTTTAGCTATCTCCTCCTCAGCTACCTTTTTCTTGGCTAGTGGGAGTCTTCTATAAGGAATCTTAAAAGGTTCGTTCTCACCAGTGTCAATCTTATGCAGTACCTTATCGGTACGCCCCAATTTTTCACTTGGTGCTGCAAAAGCTTTACGGTACTTGTATAACAAGTCAGTTAGAGCTTCATGTTGTTCATCACTTTCTACATGGCTTTCGGATACTAGAATGTCTAGTTCTGGGCTCCTTTCGGGTGAGGAAGGGGCTCCGGGTGCCGAAACATGTTTACAGCCTTCTACCAATTCAGACAGGACAACCGACCCGAGGATCGTATCCTTCTGTACGTAGACAGTCTTATTACTGGTATTGGATATAGGAACCACCGTCCAAGCAGCGTTAGCTACTAGAACATCAGCGGATTCCAATCCGATACTTGACAACATGGCCATGTCTGGCTCTACAACTCCAGTTTTTCCGGAAAACTTTCTGTCCGCTCGACATAAGACATCACAGGCTGTGCCCGGTGGTATCTTAACAGTCTGGGCTACACTGGCTACACTGCTTACTTGCCTAAGCACACATTGTACTTCGAGATGAGACGGGTCTCTCACTTCCAATATTCCCCTCTGGGAATCTAACCTTGCTCCATATAATGCAGCAAAATCCAGACCAAGTATACCATCATCCGCGATGTTCGCCACAGTAGGAGTAAGGAGGTAGTCCTTATCTTCCTGTAGACTGAAGCTCATACATGTTCTACCGAACGTTTGTATCATGCTACCGTCGGCCGTACGAGCATTTCCTTCCGTTGTGAAAGTTTCATGATTCGTAGGCAAAAGATCGTAGAATCTCTTAGCAATGCAGGAGTGGCTAGCACCCGTATCGACAAGAAACTCAGCGGATCTACCACTCACAGATACAACTGCATACCACCTCCTACCTTTCAAGTAGGTAGGACTACTTGCGTACTTAGCAAGTTCCGTCTTAGCGCCGAGGTCAAATCCACATCCCTTCAAGAATTCGAGACAAGGATGACCCGGGGGGAACTGGGCACACCCCACCCTGGCCAACTCATTGGCCGCTCCCTCTGGACTGATATCGGGTTTCCCCTCTGTGTTCTTCTGCCGGTTCTTGACACCTGGTGTACTATCAGTCTCCCCAGCCTCATGAGTAAGGAACTGATCAGGCTCCTTAGCTTCACTGCTGGGCGAAATCGCTAGAGGATTCTCACCAGTACCGCAAGCGGCGATAGGCTGGCAGTCATGGCAATCACTCATTCGGGGGGTAATCCGGTTGCCTTCATGGACACCCCCTCTCAGTTTTCCTTCTTCACTGAGTCCTCCTTACCCGGATTGTTCCGGTAACGAGTGTTTCTATAAACTGGCTTATCTGCCTCACACTCGGCAGCATAATGCCCAGTTTCCTGACATCGAAAGCATGTCACAACGCTCCTATCAGGCTTAGGCCTCCTAAGATTTTCAGTAATCTTCTTTACCAAATTGTTAACCAGGTCCTCTGATAAAGACGGACCGGTAGTAGGTTTGGTATCGGGTTGAGTCACAGGAGGTTTAGAAGTAATCACTTTCTCCTTGACGTAACCCGGCTTCTTTCCCCAGTTCCGGTTATACCGGGGGTTCCCTTGGCCAATGGCCCCAACGTTTTCATCTTCGTCAGGTTCCCCTGATTCGGATGAATCGGTTTCGGGTATTCCTTCCGGGATTATCATTGCTGACATCCGTTGGGGTACCTTCCCGGCAAAGATACGGGCCTTTCGATCATAATGATCTAAGGACTGGAACAAATCTGTCAGAGAGGCATCATTCTTCCAAGCTTCACAGGCTACTGTCCTGTGTTCTTGATTCCGCAATCCTTCAATGAATTGTTTAAACATTTCATCTAGGAAGCATTCATCATCTAGTCTCCATTGAGGTCTGGCTTTATGTAACAGTCGTTGACATTCCAAGCCGAACACTTTGGCAGATTCCTTAGGCTTCTGTGTTCTTTTAGTGAACGTCAGCCAAGGATCTTCTCCAACTATATTCCCATATAGATATGAAGCAATCTCTATGAGTTCATCATATTTCATATGGGCTGAGAGTCCTACTATTTGAGAATCTCTCCATTGTTCCACGGCTCCTTTTCCGTCGCCTTCCTTTAACCAGCATACTAGATAGGGGAGAGCTTCCGCTTTACCCCATCCATTCCAGTTAAAGACATCCGCGCAGCCTTGATACTCCTCCTTCCAAGGGTTCTTGGCGTTAAAGGGGGTAGGTATCTTAGCTACTCTACGAGCCGGATTCGTGGATCCAGTAAGGGATAAACCCTTACTCCATTCCATGATCTCCGTATCGTCCAGACCTTGATTGTAGCAATCAACACCTAAGTTAGCAATCGCTGCATTAGAGTCATGCAGCGCTTGTAACCCTGGAGAAAGAGATACTCGGCGACTGAGTCTCTTTTTCCTTGGAGGATTCGTACCATAAGTACTTGCAGGGCCTCCAGGCGGTGGTCCTCCTCCGCCCCCTGGTCCTCCTGCTCCATATGGAGGCACCTGTAAAAAGGTGTATCCGCTGGTTTGAGGAGTTGGCCCAGGATTTTTGATGGATTGTGTATTTCCACCAAAGCTAAAGAAACCACTATTGAGATTAGTGTTTCCTCCTGTTCCATCTGACTGATTTCCATTATTGGAACCAGTCCCACCAGCAGAGGATCTGCTTCTGGAACGATCTCCTGGAGGTCCGGATCCTTGGTCACATCCGGATTGCCCTCCAGCTGGACTGGAATTCCCGGATGGTTGTCCGGTTGTTCCTCCGGACATGTTCCAGGTGCTACCTTTGGACGGATTCGCTCCTGTTTGGGATTGACTCCATCCATACTGGGCATACGGGCCATTTGGTCCCCCCAGAGGTGACTGTTGTGGCCATCCGCCGTCAAAGGTGGAGGTGTTTGCCGAGTGGCTTTGTTTAGTTCCACTCGCAGAGCCAGCCCCACCATTTCCCGTACCTAAACCAAGAGGCTTGAAGGTATTGTCCGTAAATCTAACCTGATGACTCTTTATTCCTTCATAACGAGGTACAGTTGTCTCTGTTACCCCGTCATCGCCCCTCAAAGAGTTCATCCGGTTACTCGTCGTGTTTAGGGCAATTCCTGAAACAGTGAAGTCTGATTCAAGAGTGCCTACTGCACGACCAGTATCTTCTAGATACTTTGACATCTGGATAGCTTTAGCTTCCAGTTCGGAATAATCATCCATCATCTTTGTCTGTTTGGCAGCCAAATCTGTGGATTCACGTATCCATTGACCTTTGAGTTTCTCATGTTCATCGGTTTGTTTTTGATACGTTTTCCGAGCATCCTTGAAGGCTGATTCAATTTTCATCAGCTCTTCTTGGTACTTGCCATAGGCCGTTTGAGTTGAATTTAACTCTTGTTTAGTTCTATTCAACTCATCACACGAGGCTCTGTATTCCAGATCCGCCGTGTATAGTGCATCACGATACTGTTCGTGTTGGAGTTGAAAATCTTGTTTTTCTTTCTCCATCTGATCCAATAACAATTGTTGTTGGCGTCTACAACTTTGATCGTAATCAAGACGTTCTGATATCAACTGTTTGTTTTCAGTCAGAATCTTGTCTCGGGTTCCGGTCAGTGTAATAAGATCCTTCTGGATCTTCTCGTATTCAGCTCTCATGTCTTCAAGCTCGTCCATTTTGTTCCTTTCGAATCCACATTTCTGGTGTTTAATTCGAGAACTATATGGAGTTTCAAACATACCTGCACTAGGCTTTGGTACCTCAAATGGTAGTTTACCAAATTGAGCAGTACTTTTATGCATTGGTGCAGGTTTCGATGTACCTCCTGGCATGAATAAGGAGTCTCCAAATTCATCCAGTTCATCATGTAAGTTCTTTCTTACATCCTCTAACCCATCAGGGTAGTGTTCCAGTGGATTTTTCCACTCTGTACCTTGGGGTGGTGATTTGATTTCACCATCCTCCATCGGGGAGTTTAGCTCATTATTTGGGCCATTTCCCCTGACTGGGCTCAGCTCAGTCATTTCTGACTGCGCTTACCCGAAGACCAACTGGTCACGGCACCAGTGTAATGGTTCGTCTCGTTAAGTTAAGATTAAATCATAACGAAGAGAGAGAAAAGTTTCCGGGTAGGCAACCGAGCTTTTATTTCTTAGCTTGCGTTACATACGATCACAGCCTCAGAGGACTACATGCTACTAGGGCATTCGGTTACCCTTTCGGGTAACAACCTGGTTGAGCAGTGGGTAAACCACTACTGAGGAACCTAGGGCTAGGACCAGCCTTATATAGGGGAAAAGCCCGCGAAACTCAGACCGGCCACGTGACGTGTGGCGGACGAGTGGTAGGCCCCCTGGTGTAATGGATACAAACCCAGAGGCAGGTGCTGCCACCTGCCATCCGGATTCCCCCACCACACCCGAAGGACCTAGGTCTGAGTCTCACGGGTACATGAACGTTAAAGTGTAAAATACCATACCCCTACATGATATTTCTCATATGACAACTTGATCATGCACAATTACTAGTATGACAAAGTGGTGGAGAACATCCTACTAAGATCCCATTTCCCAGGCTCATAAAAATTAAGCTGGCAACATTACTAAAAACAATCAAACACACAACAAATCCCATTCCACCCACCCAGTGACCTTGACACCATGTTCAATAAGGTCACCAGTGAGATCTCCCACATATCAGTGAGATCTCCCACATATCAATGAGATCTCCCACACGACAGTGAGATCTCCCACATATCAGTGAGATCTCCCACATATCAATGAGATCTCCCACACATCAATGAGATCTCCCACACGACAGTGAGATCTCCCACACATCAATGAGATCTCCCACATGACAGTAAGATCTCCCACATATCAGTGAGATCTCCCACATATCAATGAGATCTCCCACACATCAATGAGATCTCCCACACGACAGTGAGATCTCCCACATATCAGTGAGATCTCCCACACGTCAATGAGGTCTCCCACACGTCAGAGAGGTCTCCCACATGTCAGTGAGGTCTCCCACACGCCAGTGAGGTCTCCCACACGTCAGTGAGGTCTCCCACATGTCAGTGAGGTCTCCCACACGTCAGTGAGGTCTCCCACACGTCAGTGAGGTCTCCCACACGTCAGTGAGGTCTCCCACACGTCAGTGAGGTCTCCCACACATCAGTGAGGTCTCCCAAACATCAGTGAGGTCTCCCCAATGACATTCTCAGTGTGATCTCCAACATGTCAGTGATACCTACTACACACCAGTGATCCCACACCTTCCACCATGGCCGACGCTGAAGAAGGTCCTCAACCCAATCAGGCAGCTGAGAAGATAAGGGCCTATGAGAAGACCATCCAAGATGCAGTTACTGCCCTAGAAGCAAACAAAGCCCAACATGATGCTCATGCCCTTGCCTCAAAGGAAAGGGAGAGGATCCTCAGTCAACAGGTGGCACAAAGGAATGCTGAATTAGATGACCATCGGAAGGCCCTAGAAAAGGCACAACAACAGATATCAGATCTCATGAAGCTGGTATCAACCCAGACCTCTCAACCTCCCACACCCACCACCACACCTATTGTCACACCATCTGCCTCTGGATCCAAGGAGGATGTCATGATCTCCATGATGTCCAACATGACCAGGATCCTAGACAGACAACAACACAACGACAGGAAGATCAGGCAACACGAGGTAACCAAACCCAAAACTTTTTCTCACCCATCACCACTCATGTCAACAGCACTATTTATTGATCGCAAATTCCCAGAGTATCTGAAGGACAGGTACAAATTAACAGACAGTGACACCATGGTAACATATTTACCCAAGTACCTTAAAGGACAAGCATTGGCTTGGTTTGAAACCTTCAAGGAAAGTGCCACACCTGATAAGTTGACATGGTCCAATGTAGTACATGAACTAAAAGAGTATTTTGCTACTCAAGACAATATTATCTCCAGGACTGCACTCCGTGCACAAGAGATAGATGAACCTGTATCTGATTATGCAATGTATCTCAGAAAAGCGTGTAATGCCCAATGCCTAAAGGACGACACCTTATTTAAAACATTCACCCAAGGCATGAGGCCCTGGATCTCTGTAGCTCTTGAAAACAAGAAAATACACTCTTTTGACCAAGCCCTAGACCTAGCCTTGGAGGTTGAGACCCAAGAAAGATCTAGGAGAACATAATATGCAGAGTCTAACCCACAGCCTACTAAGAAAAAGGTCCAGGAAATCACCACTAGTTCAGATGAAGATGTTAACCTAATGTCTAGTGCCCATGTAAGGCAACAGGAAGCTAAGACTGCATCCAAAGACCCTACCGGTAGATATAGAGGAAATAACTATGACCCCAACTACCAATCCAGTAGAGGTAGAGGTAGGGGGGGCAACAGCAACAACCGGGGGGGTCACAACAGTAGAAAAGACAACAGCTCTTCCAACTCCAACAATGGTAACTCTTCATACAGTGATAGGAGAGACAGAACCCCAAGTAATGGCAGATCCTTTAATAATCAAGGATCCAACAGTAGGAGCCATAGTCCACATAGGAACTACAACAACGGATCCTACAACAACCAGGGTTACAACAACTCTGGATCCTATAGTCAAGGATCCAACGGTAGGAGCCACAGTCCACACAGGAACTACAACAGTGGATCCTACAACAACAACGGTTCCTACAACGACCAGGGTTCCAACAACTCTGGATCCTATAGTCAAGGATCCAACGGTAGAAGCCACAGTCCACATAGGAACTACAACAGTGGATCCTACAACAACAACGGTTCCTACAACAACCAGGGTTCCAACAACTCTGGATCCTATAGTCAAGGATCCAACAGTAGAAGCCACAGTCCACATAGGAACTACAACAGTGGATCCTACAACAACAACGGTGCCTACAACAATCAGGGATCCAACAACTCCGGATCGTACAGCAACCAGGGTTCTAATAACTCTGGACAATACAGCAACTCTGGTCATTATAACCAGGGTTTCAACTCACATCAGGAGGATCACAAACCTAACACAAGAGGTTACCAGGGGAACCAACACAGTAACCCCCAAACAATACCTCAAGTGATGGATCAACTCTCCAAGCTCCTGGTCGCAAGCATCGCAACCACCCCACAGAACCAGGAAAACTAGGATGTCACAGTGCCGATGGGCCAGTGCACTGTGACACCCCAAAAACAAACAATCAATCAGGATTAACAAAGATCCAACCAGAGACAATTGCTAGTGCCAATCTACCATCTAACAGACAGAGACGTCCATCAGTGATACACATCACCCCACCAGATTCATCATCAAAGGATACAGGTGAGAGTACCAAGCTTTCTATTGTACTTCTTCAAAATGGCTGTATCAATGCAAATCTGTATGATGTTTCAGATGTACAATGTTTGGTTGATACAGGTGCTACTATCACCTGTGTCAGACAATTATTCCTCATGGATCTCCAAAAGATCGGTGTGTCATGTTAGACATTCAGCTATGCTGAACTTTAGAATCCAAGGTGTCAGATTCCAATACCAATTTGCTGTAATACCCAACCTCACACAGCCCGTTGTACTCGGCACAGATTTCTTAAGCACTACAAAATCTCAAATTGAATTTAATGTTGATCCTGAACAAATTCTCAAACCCATTAGGGCAGTGAGGGATTTTACAATCCCTCCATTCTCTGAACTTGCAGTATTGGGTAAAGTCACATCTACTCAATCACTGCAAGGCAAAACTGGAGTAGTAGATAACCTCCAAAGAAATAACAATGCCCCATATCTAGTTCAAAGGGCAGCAGTAACCCCCAGGGAAAATAACAAACATCCCCTAGTGTTACTCAACACCAGCAGGCGCCCACATAAAATCAAAAAGGGTGCCATCATAGCTCTATTTCAGGAAGTCAAGGAATCTGATTTAGAAAAACCTCAACAGGTGTCAGACACTACCCCACACACTGATCAATCCATCTCAGCCATACGGCCTGAGGATGTAACTCAATTCAGTGACACAGACTCAGACTGTGAGTCCACATATGCTGACCCTGAACCCAACTCAATCAGACTCTCTGAAATAGCTGCTATACATAGTGAGGCACATGACCTCGAGCCAGAAGTGGAAGAGAATGTTCCACCAAAATCTGTGCTTACATCCAAAGATCAGCATGATAGGTTAGAATCACTGCTGACCAAGTATGATGATATATTTGTAGGGAAAGATGGAGACATTGGTGCTACACACCTGTATACCACATTAGGCAATAACGCAAAGATGTTCAGAAAAAGACACATGTACATAAAACATACAAGAGCAATTACAAATGACAGGTTCATTATAACTATGCACACTGTTGAACAATGCATGTAATTGAACCTGCAATTTCATTGGCAATATTTACATTTGATCAGTAGGTTCTAGGCCACTTAATAACTAGACGACAATAACATTAATATAAAGGAAATATACTGAAAGGAAGTCAAAAATAAATGTAGCACAGATCAACTCATCGGTCGGTAATATGGCATTGCCATTGCTTTTTGGGATTAATAGTACAAATACAAAAACAAAGAGAGTATTTCAAAAGAGCACTAGAAAGATGAGAAATCTGTCCCAGGAAGTTCCCCATTTGGGATCATTGGATACATCAAGTCATTACAACTTCTAAACATATAGTGACTTTTAGATTTGTATGTAGTTATCATCATCATCAGAGTCATCAGAGATGTCACAGACCATTAAACTCTGGTCTAGGATAACTGTCTCATTTAGTCGCTGGCTGTTCTTGTGCAGGTCCTTGATTCTATTTATGTGCCCTTTGACCTGGGGCTTCTGTTCGGATACCAAATATCCAGATTATTTCACAGCATCGTGAGCGTTTGAAAAAGTCCCGTTTGGGTCGTTTGACAGTAAATTTGTTTTTTCCAAAAGACCTAGTATTCCTGTCACCAGCTGTGGCCTTAACATAGTCACCTGCTCTGGCAAATCTTTACATATAGACAAGTAATACCTCGTCGCACCTTCTTTCTAGTCTTTCCATATTGCAGCTTTCATGCAGGTCATCAACTGACATGCCTCTTACATCAGTTTGCAGACAAATCCGAAGACCTCTATTCTGAAAGCGCTGTAATTTTGCAGTGAGAGAAAAGTTGGCCCCTGAATGTAAGAAACACCTGTAATCAAACTGACTCAAGATCATACTTTTGTAAACTAGTATTGCTGTATTTTTTTGTCGTATCAGAGCACAGTTTGGCAAACATGAACAGCTTGTGGTTGGCCTTTCTAATTCGGTCACTCTTTGCTGGTTCCAGGCTCATACTCTCGTCTAGTTTAACACCAAAATGGGGGTAGTGGGAAAATCGCTCCAAAGTTACACCCCCTACATAGGGTGGCCTGTTTACAACCACTTTCATTTTCTCTTTGCTTCCACTTAGCATAAATTTAGCTTCTATTGGTATTCAATGTCAGACGCAGTTTCAGGCACTCATTAATGACCAAATCCAGATCTTCTTAGAGAGCAGAGACCACTAATTGTGGATCTTTGTCACATGAATAGAAGCCTAGGTCATCAGCAAATAGGATGCTCTTACTATGTTTGAGATTGCTTGCAATACAAATGTGGTGGCCTTGGCCAATGATTGCAGACAAAGTCTTTGTTACAAGTTGATTTGTTGACAGGTTTATTGCTGAAGTAGCCACAGGAGGCCTAAACCCCTTTGGTAGACACTTATTTCCTATGGTTGTAACAGTAGCACATAGTAACACACAAATGTCCTCAGGTAATTTAACATTTCAGTCCATTGAACATAACTGTGTGCAATAACATTCAGTAGTCCAACCTTAGCATGGGTATAACCTTCAGGGTAATCTGGTATAATAACTTGTACAATGAATATTGCCTCCTCTTAGTCCTCAGGGACTGATGTCAGATAGGGAGACAAACAGGTGACTGATGATATCAGCTAAAAGGATGAAGTAAGCACACTGAGTGGTACACATGAGACAAGTATGACATCAGCAGGCATGAGATCAGCCAGTGTATATACATATGTTCCAAGAATGCTGATGTAGGCTTATCACATGATACTAGGTCATTGAAACATACAACCATCAACATACCTTTACTGTACGACCAATTGTCATGAATCATCCAGAAGTAGGCTGGCAGGGGGGTCCAAAATCAAATCAGGACCAGCCTAAAAAGTTTTTGGGTACATATAGTATAGGTGTTGGGGCTTAGGCTCCATATATTTGGGTAGGTTAAATATCGTTTTTTGATCCAGGGTAGAGTGGCGAAGTTGCTAGAGTATCTGACGGGTGCCGGGTCTCTGACGGGAGCCGCCAGCGCCACTAAGTGATGTTGGCATAGCTCTGTCCAATGGTGGAGGATGGGGTTGATCCTTACTGTGTGAAATACCTTGGTAACAAGGTCATTTATCATATATAACACATTAGTTAAATATGTTATATATATTATGGAGAGATGGACTGCTAGTAGGGTCTCTGACGGGAGCCGTAGGGTCTCTGACGGGTGCCGCAAAAAAACTACCCCAAATGTATCATTGGAGCACCCAAGGTAGGATATTAGAGATAGGCCCAATTTTTCTTTTTGTATGCATATATAGACATGTTAAGGCTTTGCATAGTATATCTCTCTCATACCCCTGCTATATTTAAAATAGAGTAAGGGAGCCATGTTAGGGTCTCTGACGGGAGCCATGCGAAACTGCCCAAATACATTTCTGGCCCCAGTATAAAACATTATTTGGCTACATACCCCTTTATGGTCTTAAAATTTTCCATTTGCTATGGGGGAAATACCAAAACAAATTAGGGGACCCAGTGACCTTTAATTTTTATTTTTTGCAACTTTGCAGTACAGATTTTTATTTTTTCTTATTGAAAAACCCTCATTTTGGGCAGTTTTAGGCCCCCAGCTCTCTAAATAAGCATCGTAGATAGGCAAAACCCATATACCACTTGTAGCTCTATCACATCCTGACCAGAATAAATGATAAAGACATAACTTTGTTTGAAGAATTTATCAAAAGGGGAACAAGAACAGCCCATTTCTGGAAGATTCATGACAAATGGTCGTACTTTGATTCTAACCCATTTAGTTATTTACTATGACACTCTCAATGTTACAGATATACACCAGAAAATACAAGCTTTATTATAGGACAATCTATACAGCCCTACTATATTCTTTACCTTACACAACATTCCTAGCCTCTTAAATGTGAACCTTAGAAGTGAACATTTACAATCACTTTTAACCTTTACAATTATAAAAAAAAACAGTTTAACCATACAGGAATGATTACAGTATACAACCTTGTATAACTAATGACATGTTAAACAATGTCTTAGGTATGATTATTACATAGTTACAACACGATATGCAATAGCAATGTCTCATGTATACTTTTCTTATAGATACAACACAATGGGATTCACACAATGAGCATGGTTAATCTGAATCAAATATTACATCACATCAGATGGCCTTTATTCACAAACACAACTCAATGATATGTCTATGATGTGACTGACCCAAGCAAACAAAGCTTATTAATAGGTCTGACAAGTACATTTGTAGCAGTTTTGACCTCTGCAGATCGAACTAGACCATCTTTACCTGGGAAAGCTTTAACAACACGCCCAAGAGGCCAACTATTTCTAGCTAGATTCTCATCCATAACTAATACAAGATCATCAGTTTAGATATTTCTCTTTGTGTCTAACCATTTTTGTCTTAGCTGCAGTGTAGGGAAATACTCTTTTACCCATCATTTCCAGGTACTGTACATGCCTCCACCTACGACTGTACACGTCTTCCTTTCAGAAGGTTCCTGGGGGTGCTCTAAGCCCTACACCTAACTGAAGCAAGTCTTTTGGGGTGAGAGGTTTCAAGTCCTTTGGATCATCTGACACTGGAGTGAGTGGTCTACCATTGACTATGTATTCAACCTCACAGAATACTGTGTTCAATCTCTCATCATCCAGGACTTGATCTTTTAGTTCAGTACCTTGCGTACTGTGCTGATTTGCCTTTCCCAGACTCCACCCATGTGGGATGCAGCTGGCGGATTGAACTCCCACTTTATCTCTCTGATCAAGAGACTTTCTTGTGTCTTGTGGTCTTGATTCCACCTTTGAATTGACTCCTGCAACTCTTTATTTCCTCCAACAAAGTTGGTTCCATTGTATGACCTTATCTTTTCAGGTTTTCCTCTCCTAGAGATTAACCTGATTAGTGAGTTGATGAAAGAATCACCATCCATTGAGCTGAGGATTTCTATATGTATTGCTCTGGTTGTTAAGCAGGTGAAAAGGCAGCCATACCTCTTTTCTTGACTACGGCCACACCAGTGTAGATGAAGGGAGGCTTGTGAGGTGTGGCTCTGTCTGTTGGCAAGTCTGCCATCTTTTGAACTCCTAACTGTCCTCTCAGTTTCTTGCATATGATACATTTCTGCAATACCTTAGGGAGTGGTCATTATTTATCAACAGGGGGGGTGGTAGGTTTGAGGGGGGGCGTAAAATTTTCAGACCCCTCCCGAGGGGGGTGCTAAAAAAAATTTGACCCCTCTTGGGGGGGGGCTAAAAAATTCACCCTCTTTTTAGCAAAAAAGCCTGCGCGCTACTATAGATCAAAGAGGGGCGCGAAAACTCTCCACGCCTCTGGCACGGGGCGGGCGCAAAAAAATTTGACTGCTGTTATTCACTAAGGGACGTCCTTGTGGTATCCAGTATGCACTTTGAAGTCTGCCCTGTACTCTGAGCATACCATCCTCATCTCTGAAGGGCTCTAATTTGAAGATTGTGCTTTTGTGAGTCACTTGCTTGCTTGATTTTAGGCTTCTGAACTCATCTGAATAACAATTTTGTTATACATGCTTGATAATGCCTCTCTTTGCATTTTGAAGTTCATCAACAGTTAGGCTAGGAGTCAGTTTAGGCTTTTCTTTTGTCAGCCAATCACAGAAGCTGATCAGCCATGCAATTGGCCTTTTTAGACGATACCAGCTTGAGTACCACTTGAACATTTATTCCAAGTGATCAGGTGCATCAGTGACTAAAACACATGCCTTTGCTTCTTTCTTTACTTCTTGATCATCTGCTAGCAGGTCAGGAGATGTTTAAGGAACAACCAGCCACTGGGACTCATCCTCCCACAAGGAGTCCGGCCCCTGTTTCCATCTTTTGCTAGACAGAATTTCATTTGCACTGAGGCCATGCGAAGCATCATCTGCTATCATACTGTCAGTCCAAAAGATGGATTCTGTGATTTCCAGATGAAGTTCTCTTCGCAGTAAGCTGTCAATCTTCACAGCAATCACAGATGCTGATAACTCTAGTCTGGGAATTGTCATGTGCTTGATGGGAGCAAGTCTTGATTTGCCTAACAGGAAGGAGAAGTGGATTTGTCCTTGTTCATTTACCACACGAAGATAAGATGCTGTGCCATAACCTTCTTCATATGCATCAGAAAAGTGGTGAAGTTGGATCTTAACACACTTACTAAAGTGTGTTAAGATCCAACTACTTTGGGTGAATACCACTTCTTTTTCCTTGATTTTAATGCCAAATGCATCATCATGTGTGTCCCATTGGAAATCTAGTGCCCTCTCCACTGGAAGTGCCTCTGAGTCCAAATCAAGATCTTTGACCTCCTTTGCTCTGTCCTCAGGGGAAACAGATTCTATGACCTCTTTGTTGTTAGAGATCCATTTGGTCAGCCGGAAACCTCCAAGGCTTAAAAGCTGACAAAGTTCATCTCTTTGCTTGATCTACTGTTGATACTGATTTGAAACAGTCATCAGCATAGAAGTTCTCCACTACAGTCTTGACAGTTTCTTCATCAAACTCAGTCTTGTGGTCCTCAGCTGTGTGCTTAAGAGCAAAGCTTGCACAGCTAGGGCTCCATACTCCACCAAGTGTACTGCCATTCTGTATGTCTCTGGGGGAAGATCAGGGTTGCCATTTTTCCACCACAGGAACCTTAGTACATCTCTGTGTTGTGGAGACACACGTACTTGATGAAACATGGCCTCTATGTTACCCATGATTGCTATGTGGTCTTCCCTGAATCTTAGCTCCAATCAATTTGTTTGTCATATCAGGGCCTTGCAGCACTTGCTTGTTTAGTGATGTGCCACCATATTCTGCTGCACAATCAAAGACAATCCGAAGCTAACCTTCGCTCATGCAGCGCTAGTACAAAGAGTTAGCATCTACACCTAGGATGTGCTCGCACGTTCTCGCTTCTTCGGCGTACTTGTGTTCCCTTATCAGCATGGTACCCTTCTCGTGAAATCTATGGAAGATCATGGAAGGACCCCCGACCAGATTTTTTTTGATTAAAGAGTTGAGTTGGGAGTCAAACTGGTGGAAGGTCACTAACATGGTCTCTGTGGTTTGAAAAAGGAACTGTAAAGTCAAACTGGAAGTCTTTGAACATGTTGCTGTTGCGCTCCCTGAAAAATTTAGCGTGATTATTCAGTGCCTCTATGAAGGCTTTCACGTCTTTGTTGTTGTAGTGGATCAAGTAATCTCTGAAAGTTTGCATGTTCTGTTCGGACCAAACTTTTTCACATTCGGCACATCTACATTCACGTCATATGAAGCATATGTCAGCACTAGCTCACACACATTTCAATCAAAATTTATCAAGAAATTCAAGAATAATCTCTTTTTTGTCACCCAGTTCTTTCAGTCCCTTGGTCAAAAACGTCACACCATCCTGTGTCGGAGTTTTCTGGGGTCCTTCGTACCTGCGCACATGAACAAACTAAAAGGGCTGAGATTGGATAAGTGCAGCTACTAAGAGAGTAATGAATGGGCTAATGGGCACCGAATTAGGTGTATCGTAGGATATCAAAATGAGTGGCTGTAGGCCACAAGTTTTGATATCCTATGTTACACCGAAAAAGGTGCACATTCCTTACTCTCTTTATTACATGATTAATCAATAAAAAATCAATAAATAAGCAATAAAATATCAATAAATACAAGTTGAAAACAAAAATCGTTCCCCTCCACCGGGACTCTAAGCCTGCCATAGGGTGTGTACACACAGTGAAAAAAAGTTCACTGGGACCGGTACTCGTCCCACCAACCTGTACAAGCTGAGCGCAATGCGCTAACCACTAGACCATCGGTACACACACCTTGGCCCCTGGCAGCCATTAGTTTGGTCTGAACGCTTCCCCTAGTCATCGCTGTTATGGGAGCAGCAGAAAAAAAAAACGTTAGCCAGGACCAGGACTCATCCCGCCTACCTCTAGAATCTGAGCACAATGCGCTAACCGCTAGACCATCGGTATGCACATCTCGGCCCCTGGCAGAGTTTTTGCACTTAAGGTTTGCTTGTATGCTATGATTTGCTTGGCCAAAATGGAACCCACATGACCACACTGGGTGAAAACCAGCTTCATATAGTTGTAGATTCCCTGTGTCTAAGAGGGCATAATTGCACTGAGGATCCCTAAATTTGGATCTGAGGATGATGAGCATTACCCCTTCTGCTGCCTTGGCCCATTCTACTGAATGTTTGATGTCCTTACCCTCATACATAATATCATAACTGTTAGTTATGGCCATTATTCTCTCACTGCCAAACTGCTGGGGGCTGCCTGTGGTATGGCACAGGTGTCCAGTACAATACTCTGCTCAATACCTACAAGCTGCTTAGGCTGTGTGTGTGGTGGCAAGGCAGTCTAGACTCTTTAAAGAAGTGATATTCATATTTCAAGAAAGATTATCTTCAATGGTTCTAATATATCTTCACTATAAGAGGTTTTTGTGGCATTGATCTCATGGTAGATTAAGAATTTTCAAAATATGCTAACATGCTCCTTCATTAGGATAAAAGGAGATGTGACATCCTTTATATTTATCTTTGCCTAAAAGAGGGAAATGAGTTCAAGCAAAAGGGAGAGGCCTTGAACTTGCACAAACAACTAAATCCACAACTGTCTACTTTCACATATCAATCAGGTTGTTAGTCAGACACTTCAAACTTGGTATCCTATCATGATTTCCTCCAGTTTCCATGTTGGGAGTGGGTGCAGTGATCCACAGACCTACATAAACCACATCAAGGCAGCACGAGAGTTGTTTCATGATGCTCGATAAGTGAGGGTCAGCCATCCAACCAACCAGAAGCCTGGCTACCACCAGCATGTAGTCACATGAAGATAATTATCACAGTTTCTAACACCTTTGATTTTACCGAGATCAAGAGCACTTTGATGGTATTAAAAAATAAGCTTCCCACACCCTCCACAGATACATAGGGTGAGACCGCCTGTAGTAATTCTGTTTATCCCCCACACCCCTTACACCTGTAAGCCGCATTAGTCCTTTGATGGACATCCAAGGGTGGTAGGTGAAAATTATAAATAATGAAAAAAACAGCCCAAAGAACCCCTGTCGAGGAAAAGAAGGCTGTAGAGCCTCTTAATCTAGAGCCCAATAGGAGTATGGTCAAAAGGCTAGTGAAGGAAATAACTGAATCACTAGCCAAGAAGCGATCTAGAAATAGGCCGAACATTGATAAGAGCAATAAAACTTGCTATCTTTGTCAGGAGAAGGGACATTTCGCTATGGAATGCCCTGCCGAAAAGCCTGTATTGAAAGGTTAACAGGAAAACTAAAGGGGGTTGCTTCGAAAGGCGACCAGGTAACCCAAAGTGTGAAACTTCACCATACAAGTGATGCGGTGAATCAAGAGGAATCTAAAGTGATAAAAATGGCCAGCACTGTAATAGATGGGAAGGAACAGCCCGTTGAACAGGGGTCTGACAACCTCGAGAAAAGGAAAATCATTGACTATAGTCAATTCAAAACGTCGAGTGAGAAGGGAGTCAAGCTTAAGGAAGCCTTGAGAGCTGCTCTCCCCGAATCATCCATGGTTCGAATAACTAAAGAATCAAGGATTAGATCTTAGTGTCACTAAAGATTTTTAAAGATTCACAGTAGATCCTTCCCCGTTGAGAGGAAGACGCTGGTACGGTACCTGTATTTGGACGTATTGCTAAGTTTAGTCTAGGTAGTTGATATGGGAGCTAGTCATTCCTTTATCAGCTCTTTACAATGCATTGCCCGGCAGGACTAAAAACTTCGTTCAGGTTGTTTGGTTGATGGTACTCAGATGCAGACATATGGACGAACCTTTGTTCCATTGGAAGTAGGAAAAAGGGAATTTATTTTCTCACCTACTATGGCGGATATAGCTGATGACTGGATTATAGGCTTAGATTTTGCCTCCCTTTATGGTGCTATTGTAGGTATTGCCATTTCGAGATCCTACTGATGTTGAGATAACTATATTATCGAAGCAATAACTAGTCGGTTCGAGTAGGTTACAGAATCACTTTATCACAGTATGTTTGCAAGAGGACGTGCAAATACGTTTCAACCTTTCATATATCTATAGTCAGTACCCCGTTAGGTGGATAATGATTAGACCGTTTCGTGACCAGAGTAGCCTATCAACTCGGTAGGACTATACATATGGTTCTCCCCCGTATGTAGGAGGACTGCGGAATATATACCTCTCATTATGGTTGAATGGTTCTGCACCCTCTGGTCCGCCCCCGTGAACCCTTTCGGGGACAAACGGTATGATCGGAAGTGTGTCCCTGGTACCAGTGAATATGCGAAAGTTTACTGCTCATATTTTACAAGCGAAATCGGCGCCACGTTAGCGCTTCTCCTCGAAAGACCTAACCGTCCGCCCCCGCCACCAGTGGTGCCCTCTTAGGAGAGATGTATGAGACACTCCCAAAGAGCACCTATCCTACCCCATATGGTATAAAGTAACAGTCTCAAAAACATAGGTCTTGACACATAGTAAATACGATTCCCTACACTACCCCCCTCCAGATAACCCTAGGGGAGAAACGGTAATAGATATGAAAATGATTTAACCATAGTTTATCTATACATTTCATCTAGGGAATTGATGTTACTACAACTATAGCATATTATATGTGATACCTTTATGAGAAACCCAAATAACTAGTCCTCAAAAGGACTTGAACATAATTCATTTTGACCTTGAAATACATATAATGTGCATAGGCAATAGGTTATACAATGATAACGAAGCAGTTAAATAACAGCAATATATAACTTATAGTTCAACCTGCCTAACCTCGAGACACCGACTTTATTCAGCCTCCATTAGAAAGATCACGGTAGTTCATATCCTACCTACAGGGTTGACGCTGAAGAGGTTCCATATGAGTTTCTTGAACATTAGATGTTTGGAAGCTTTGCTTCAAATAAAAACAAATATAGCATAAGTCTGTAACCTATATCCACGCACCAGGTTGTATATAGAGTGATCTCGTCTGTAGTAAGAGAATCACATATTATTATCATATATTGTCTCTTCGAGACATGAGTACATTTTATCCAGCTACAAGGTTAATAATCCTGATTGGTGATGTCGCGGACTAGTAGAGTAAGCCTTTCGAGATGAATGTATAAAGGTAAATCCTCTGTGACCATAAATCAGGTAAGTCCAGGGTATATAAGATATTTTTAGTCCTGGTTGAATGTTTGGCAGTGGTAGTCGAAAGGAGATTTGGTTCATCTCGACAGCATCAAAGTTGCCCTAGAGGTAGTGGTCCGAGTCCAGTAGGTTGTGATAGTGTGTATATTTATATATACCACGCTCCGTTACCCTTTTGTAGATCTGCTAATTAGGTTAGGAATAAAAGACCTTTGAGTTCTGAATTCAGAATAAAAAAAATTAATCCGAATCCTCATCCGGTAGCTCTCTGAGAAGGCTTACCGTTCCTTTTCTCGAAAGTGTGTCCTTTGAAACACATCTCGAACTTCATTCAAAGTTGATTCGAGATGGATCTCTCTTGGGCCACTTTAACTTCCCAATACTCTTCCTTCCTTTTGGCATCCTTTTCGCATTTGTCAGCGTGATGGACTTTATCGCGAAGACGCTCCTCCTCCTGTCGGTATAGAGCCCCCTTTTCGGCGTCATCTATGTTACCGACACAAGACAGAGTGTTCTGCACAGCTTTGAGAGCCTTCGAGAACTTCTCTTGCCAATTCATCACCAGTTTGTACTGGATGGCGAAGCTAACGAAATTGTCTGCACTAAAATATTTAATTTTAGGCAGCTCTACCAGGCTCCAGGAGGAATCTCAGGTTGTTTCGAAGAAGAAGAAGCCTGTGAGGAAGGTTTCCTAGCTTTTCCCGGTGTCACCACTTGACTTTCAGGACCGCTAGGAGGAAGCGTCGGAAGTCATCTGCAGAGCAAGAAGACAAACTCCCGAAGTGGGCCTTAGAGCTAGGACTCTGATTCCAATCAGTTTTCCTAGAATCAAAGGTCAGTGGTTTAGCTTTGGGGTCTACCTTCTGTAGGATGGAGACACCTCCTGGCACATAAATAGCACCACTTTTCTCAACTCGGGACCTTTTCTTAGAGATGCCATAGGCATTCTTCTCATCTGCCTTCCTTTTCGAGGGATTGGCAGCCTTATCCCATTCCTTCATCTCCTCTTAATAGGCATTTTGCAAATGCAACCTGTCCGTTAGGAAAGTGCTAATGTACCTCGCTCGCAGTTTACAATTGATAAGTTCACCAACAGACTCCTTAAGCATCTAGTTTCGGAACCCTCCTACACGACTATCATATCTTTGGCTGTAAAACCAGCCATTAACTCCATATGGAGGTCTTTCACCCATCAAATGGCGTCCTTGAACTTAGTCCCGTGACATGCATTCATATGGTGAACCATATTTCAATGGTGTACAGTCTTAAGTCGATCAGAACACTTGGCACTTTGCTGAAACCGCTCATCGGGGACACATTCATACACTCCATGGTGATGATATTGCACCTCGTAGAGATGTCTCAGGAACTGGTCTTTTGAGGTCCAAGTCTTTGGAACCCCCTTGCTTACTTGTTCATTAAGAAGTGAACAAGCATCATTTCGTCTTATCGAACTTAGAGAGGACCCATTTCAGCTTGAGTTTCTGATCCTTCAAGTAATACATTTTATTCTTTCGCATAACTCGATTGAACAGCTATTAGTGTCCATTTGACAGTCCTTGAAGCTCTTAGGTTTGAACCTACTGAACTTCGACAGGACGTTGGCGAAAATGACCTTGTCGTTATCTGTCGGGGCTGTCTTTTCTACATCCATTTCTGACTCATCAGTCGCTAGGGCTTTCTTAGCATCCTCAAGCCATTTCTGATGCTCCATGTCGCTGGCTAGAGCCTCGTCTCGAAGCTTCTTCTCTTTGGCTTCCTTCACGGCCATTTTCTTTTCCTTTTGTGACATTGTTTCCTTGCCACTTTTCGGTTTCACTGCTGGTTTGTCTTCCTTGGGAGAGACCTCTTTAGAATCCGATGTAGGTGTTGCCACCTTTGGTGTCAAAGCCATTGCCGGAACCTTCTTGAACTTCTTTTTAGATAATCAAGAAGCCATTTATGCGATCACTGACGGTCTCTGTTTGGTCTACCTCCATTTTGCTCTCAGATTTGTATGCACTCTGAGAGAGAGGCTCGACCGTTACGGTGGACGGTGCTTTCGGGTGGTTGGGGATTAATGTAAACTCAATAGAAATACAAATCTTATACTCTTATATTTCACTGTATATAAAGGAATTAACTGAAAGATCCCTGGGCAATGTGCCTTTTTTGATACATTGAAACCCACTCTATCTCAGTTAGTCAGCTAAGGGGACCCTAGATTTTACAGATTTGACTAGATTAGATCTGTGTCTAGCAGATCTAAACCTTAACATAAAAATCAGTTACAGTTTTGTGACAATGGAATATTAGGACACAGTTGCAGAGAGATATGAGGACACTGTCATAGCTAAGTACCAAGGTGGTCCTCAGCTTTAAGGATGCCCCATACACTAACCATGCCCTAGGAGGTTGGTGTTGACAGGACCTGTTTACTGTACATAACATAATTGGTGATGTAAGGGTTTATGTATACAGTGTCCTCTGCCATGGAGCACTATAATCAAATCCTCCATTTCTTTATTACTAAATGGTGAGTTTAAGAAAAAAAAAGGTCAGTGAAATGACCACATGGCCTGTGCGGAGAAAAACTTTTCGTATAGACTACATTATAGTATTTAGAAAGGCAGTTGGGGTCACATGATACTGATTGGGATGTGTGTCAGTATATATGATATATGATACTAGGAGTGTATCAAAGGTTACCTCTAGATCTGAGGGTACATCTGGTAACTAGAAGTCTATTTGAGGCCAATGATGGTAGCTAGGATATGGTATCTTAGGGTATATGATGGTAGCTAGGAAAGTATCTAAGACCTTAAAATGGTGGCTAGGAGGGTATCTAAGACCTTAAAGATCCCTGTTGCTATGCATTTTTGTTGATTTATTGCTGTTGCTGAGCAACCTGGAGACATTCAATGTGCCACTGTTTCCATGCTCACAACAGACAGATTCAGAATCACCATGCCCTTGTAGTCCAAATATCATCAAAACCTTACTGCCTTTCCTTGATGCAAGTTATTGCTCCTATCTAGTCCCATGATATATACATTGTGTACACTGAACGTTATTGTTGTTGCTATGGTCACCTATAAGTAGATTACCATTTCTAGGCCCTTGTCATTGCTTAGGATGGTGTGGTGGTTCTAATGAAATTTAAAAGGTCAATTAATTGGAGTTTCCACAGCCAGAAATGATGAACACTGCAGTGATACCTTGGTTGCTAGGGAAAATACATATAGAATCAGCTGTTGCTAAGCAACTAAGGCTTCTAGAAGACAACCAATAGAACGTAGAATCCTGAGGCATGCTTTCAGGGGGCAGGGTGTTATTAGATATATCATTTGACCATTATTTCTTGTGGATTTAGGCTGATTTTGATCATTTTATGGATTGCTATGAAAAATGGTTGCCATGGCAACCAAAAATTGTCGCAAAAAATGGCAACAATGATTTTTGGATTTTGGGGGTTACAAGCTTTCCAAAAATGTATGGTTTCCAATTTCCCCACAAAACCCCAACAGAAGCTACATAAGGAACCCCACTATTTGGTTATATGTGTGGTTGAATCGAAGCCAACCAACACACCTTGTAAAAGTGGAGGTATACAAAGACAATGCACACTCCAGCACACGTCTGGTTGGTACCAAGCCAAGTCACAAAGTGGCAGGATCCCAAGTGTCACCTGATATCATTTGCAACAATGCGCATGCGTACTCTTGCGCGTCGCTTTAACCTTGCATCTTGACCCTATTATCAAAATGAGGTCAGTTGACCCAGTTCCCACAAGATGTTCCCGCCTCACCCTTTCGGGGGCGCAAGTCATTCAACAAATTAACTGGTCTATTCAGTCTTCCATGTTGACATCTTTTTGATTCATTAGGAGCTCATAGAGGAATTAAAATTATAATACAGAATGCCTTATCGCTATCCTTCCGGATGATCCATCCTCCACCCGTGCGAGCGTCAAAGAGGTCACCATTCCAGCCTACACATTAGGGTTACGTTATCTTCTTTAGTCATTACACATAAACACGGACAAACAGGACATTACACTTGTTGTGATACTCAGGTTAGGTCACTGCCCCCCAGCCATAATTCTAGGACTTCGTCTTACCCCTTCACAAGGAGCTTTCTCTTTAAACCTGGTGGCGGGAGGAGCCTTTTCCATTGGCTGCTTAGTCTTAGCATCCATTTTCCTCTTCCTTTTACCTTCACCTGCCGAAACTTTTTTTCTTTTTGCCTTTCGGTTGGGATAGCATTCGTTTTGGGCGTCTATCCTCTACCTTTTGCTTTCTGGGCATGCCCGGACCCTTTTTAGCATCAGACGGGGTAATCCGTACTACTTCCCCCACCTCCTCTACCAACTCGATACTGAGTCCGTAGGTTTCGGTGGTTAGCTCCCTCCCCAACCAAGGTCGTAATCGATCCATTAGATTTATACTCCCTCCCATACAGAGTTTGTATAATGACTGTTGACTTAGTATATGGTCCGTCCCAATTATAGGCTAACTTTATATTGATGAAAGGTTCATGTATTCAAACCACTCTGTCACCAAGTTCGAAATGACGAGTTTCAAACCTATGTCATAGCCTACTTTCTGCCAATGGGCACTTTTTTGTAGTTGAATTCTAACAGACTCATAAGCATGCTTAAATCTTTCCCTCAAAGATTCAACAAACAAAATCGTGCATGGGGTTTCGGGACTGATCCCTACAACACCATATGCCAAATCAGCGGGCATAATGATGTCCTCCCTGAAAACCAACATGTTCGGCATACAATTAGTCGAAGCATGTACTGTATTGTTGTAGGTGTGAACAACAAAATCACATTGATCATCCCTATGTGTATTGAATAATGGTTTAAAGCATTGAATCAATGTACGATTAAACCTTTCCACCATACCATCACTTTGTGGTCTGTATGGATTGCTTTGAGTCGGAATGTAACATTGGAGGATTCGGCCCTTGACCAACGCTACCGCGCAGGTCTTAGCCTGATGATTTGGTAACGGGAATACTTTAGTGTACTTTGTGTAATAATCTGAGAATACCTTCATGCAAGTGTTGTCATGAATGGTTGTGTTAAAATCAGGAATGATATCAAGTGCAATTCTTGCAAATCTTACACCAAACAGTTCTTGCTGTAGAGGGCTTTTACCCACACCAACACCTGGTTTATTCATACAGCACTGTGGGGATGTCTTTATCCATCTCTCTAGGTCTTTAAATATTCCTGGCCAGTAGTATCTTTGTTGGACGTGTTCAAGAGAACGTTCCTTTCCGAAATGACCACTGGTTGTATGTCTGTGACAGAAGAACATGACATCCTGTCTCATGGCAGAAGGCATTACTATTTGTAATATCCTTCTCTTTCCCGGCCTTATCTTCCATCTACATAATAGTCCGTCTTGAATCAGCAATTCAGACCATTGCGAGAGAAAAAGCCTAAGTTCTCTATTTTCCAATGAGATTTCCGGTCTCACTGGATATTTCCCTTCTCTAACCACTTCTTTCAGACAAGACAATGTAGGGTCTGCCTCCTGAAACTTTAGTATCCAATCAGGAGTCCACTGTAAAAGACTCTGCATTAATACAGGATCTACAGGAGGTCCCACACTGGCTATTACAGCCTCGTGAGCACCGAAATTGTTACATTCTACCCACTTGGCAAAAAACGTGTTTTTAACGTTTGCAAACGTTTTTATTTGGTTTGGATAAAAAATGTTTTTAAAAACGTTATTTTGACATTGAAAAAACATTTTTAAATGTTTTTTCAACCAATTTTGAACCAAATAAAAATGTTTTTTATTTACGTTTCTTTTACGTTAAAAAATGTTTTTATAACCTGATATAAAAACGTTTTTATAAAAAGTTCAAAATAACGTTTTTTTGAGTACATGTAAAAACGTTATTTTGACGTTGAAAAAAAAATTTTGCAAACTTAGGAACCAAAATAAAAATTTTTTTTTTACGTCAAAAAAACGTTTTTCTGCCAAGTGGGTAGTCTGCCACATCTTCGAACAGGTTTCCTGCTCAGGCTATCAGCATTG
Source organism: Acholoe squamosa (assembly GCA_949317995.1). NCBI lineage: Eukaryota > Metazoa > Annelida > Polychaeta > Phyllodocida > Polynoidae > Acholoe > Acholoe squamosa. The sequence goes on along the minus strand of OX439045.1, from coordinate 76,691,046 downwards.
GTATGCTGATTGCCTGGTCTATGCTGGATATGACTGTTTTCCAGCTGGAATTCACTCAAGTGCACCAACCACCTCCCAATCATCCCTTCTGCATCCTTGAAATTTAACAACCATTTCAAGGATGAATGATCGGTTTGAAGCGTAAACTGTTTAAACTTCTTCATAGTAGGAGCAGAATCCCAGAAACAGGCGTACATCTTTCGGGCCTTTTGGTCTTTCCTAATCAGAAACTACTTTAAGTTTATGCGGGTCCGCTTTAATACCTTCAGTACTAATAATCCTTCTGAGGTAAACCATGGAATTCTGAAACAATGTACACTTTTTAGGTTTGAGCTTTAATCCATTACGTTGGATTCACTCTAAAACCATTTCAAGATTGTTAGCGCATTCTTAGAATGTCTTACCAAGCACTATCACAATCACATCGTCGAGGTATACCAAACAGCTTTTCCATAAGAGGTCATTTAGGACAGATTCCATCATGGCCTTGAATGTAGCTGGAGCATTGCATAATCCAGAAAGCATCAATTCGAATTGATATAACCCCATATGACTAGTGAATGTGGTTTTTCTCTTTGTCCTCCTTCCTCATAGCAATCTGCCAATAGCCAGATTCTAGGTCAAGACTACAGAACCATTCATCCCCCCCTAGAGAATCAATTTGAGGAAGAGGATAAGCATTTTTCTGGGTGATATCATTGAGTTTTCTACAATCCACACAGAATCTCAAAGTACAATCCTTCTTCGTAACCATTTGTATCGGACTAGACCATGGGCTAGTACTTGGAATGATTACACCATTTTTAACATTGATTCTATATGTTCTTGCACCAGTTTTTTCTTTGACAGAAGTAACCTCCAATAAGGCATTTTAAATGGTGGAGCTTCCCCTGTTTCAATTCGATGTAGAACTTTATCAAATACCCTAAGGGTTCCTCAGGCACTTTAAAAGCTCTATTATGCTTTTGAAGCAGCAAGTGTATTTCACTCTGCTGTTTCTCTGAACAGCTTATGGACGATTCTACTAATCGTTCTAGGGCATCAGGTAATACACTCACTTCATCCTTTGGTAAGTACTTTTCGGAATTTATAGCACTTATGGTTGCCTCGACAGCTATAACCGTTGCTATCTCTCTGGCCTTTGACAAGTACTTAACTTCAGTTCCTTGATTGGAAATGGGCATGACAGTTAATGATCCGTTAAAAACCAAGGTGTCGACAGAAACCAATCCCACACTTGCAAGATACTCTGTATTTGGCTCCACTACAGACTCGATACCACTTAACTTTGAGTTACTCCTCACGAGAACGCAGTTTCGGCCACTGTTACTATTGAGGAAATCTGTCATAATACACATTGCGCTCTAACCCTGTAAGGTTGTTCTATAATTATAACACCTGTACTGGAGTTAAGAATAGCATCATAAAGGGAGGCAAAATCTAAGCCCATAATCCTGTCATCAGCTATATCCACTATAGTTCAGCCAAACAAGCCTGAACCTTCGAAATGAAGTTTTCAGTCATGCCGGGCAATGCATTGTAAAGTCTCGAGCTGATAAAGGAGTGACTAGCTCCTGTTTCAGCTAGAAACTCAGCAAAACGTTCTAGTACAGATACCGTCAAATACCAGCATCTTCCTCCGAACGGGGAAGGATCTACTGTGAAGCGTTTAAAATCTTTAGTGACAGAGGTATTCGAAACATGGATGACTCAGGGAGAGTTCAGCACCTGCAGCTCTCAAGGCTTCCCTAAGCTTGACTCCCTCCTCACTCGAACTTTGGAATTGATTATCACCTATAGTCAACGATTATTCTTTCTCGAGGTTGCCAGACCCCTGCTAAATGGGCCGTTTCTTCCCATCTATTACAGTGCTGGCCATTTCATCACTTTAGTTTCCTCTTGTTTCACCGCATCACTTGTATGGCGAAGTTACACACTTGGGGTTACCTGGTCATCTTTCAAAGCAACCCCCTTTACTTTTCCTCTTTACCTTTCAATACAGGCTTTTCGGCAGGGCATTCCATAGCGAAATGTCCCTTCTCCTGACAACAAAAGCAAATTTTATTGTTCTTATCATCCTTTGGCCTATTTCTAGATCACTTCTTGGCTAGTGATTCAGTTATTTCATTCACTAGCCTTTTGACCATATTCCTATCGGCTCTAGATTAGGAGGTTCTACAGCTTTCTTTTTCTCGACAGGGGTTCTTTGGGCCTTTTCTCACTATTTCATGGGCAGTTTTGGTATCCCCTCGACTGGAAACAGGCTGTGCTAACATTTATTTCTGAATCCTCAACATAAGGATCCTCACAGTCACGGGCAGTGCTTTTTCTCAAAACTCCTAGGGAGAAACATTGGATTAGCTCTACCTTGTGGTACTTTACCAGCTATCAAGGTTTTCTTTTTAATGTGATTATCGATAGCCTTGAAGATATCGTTCAAAGAACGGTCATTCTTCTAACTATCATACAAAACTTGCTGTACAGAAAGGTCCTTTAGTCCTGAAGCGAACTGAACAAACAATTCTTCCATAAAGAACTCGTCATCCATTGGCATAGTAGGGTGTACCTTCCTTAACAAACTTTGTAGAGCCAATCCATATATCTTTGGAGACTCTCCTGGCTTTTGAGTGCGCTTACGAAATTCAACTCGAGGGTCTGTGTTCCACTGTCCGGAAAACATAGCTACCACACTCTATCGACTGTAAGAAGGTTCCAGCCGAACATTGTTCAGTCCATTTATCGAGACCTACTTTTCCCACTCCATCTCAGAGGTATTTACAGAGTTGAGGAAGGGCCTCCTCATCACTCCATCCACTTTTTTTTCATGTCATTCATAAAACCTGCTAACCATTCTAACCAAGGGATATCCCCCAGTATTGTTTAGGCTGTAATGCTGTAACTCTTTGAGCAGCGTTAGTTGATCTTTTGATAAAGCGAGCAAGTTTTATACTCTTCTAGACATCATCAAAACCATCAGAACGTCGAGAGATTGCATCTAATCCCAAGCCAGCAATGGCAAGGTTAGCGTTATACAAATCGCTTACTCTCAGGCTTAAACTAGACCTTCGAACTGGTGTGGGTGTAGTAGGTCTCATTGAGTAACATGCTCCACTTACTGTTCCATTGGTATAAAGAACAGTTACTGCTTGATTTGCTATAGGTTGCGAGGGTTGGCCTGAGCTTGATGAAACAGGGGTATTACCTTGATTAATACCTGCTGCTGTTTGATTTTGAACTGTTCCTGTAAATACAGGTCTAGTCCCCGATGAGGTACTATTACTACCAGTCAACGGTTGTTGGGTAGCTTGACTTTGGGTATTGCCTGTAGTAGTGCTTGTTGGTCTTGCAGGTGCCTGGACCTGATTTGAACCATTTGGTCTCGAGCCCGTAACCCCTCCTGAAGTTCCAGCTTGTGTTGAGCTGGAAGATTTCGGTATCCATTTAGTTCGAGAGGGAGCAGGTGTACTAGTAGGTACACTAACATCGTCGTCAGAGCTATCATTTCTCATAGCTTGAAACTGATCGTTAGGTACCACACTCACATTAGGTGCATAAAAAGGCGGTAACTGGGCTTTAGTTCTTTTGATATAATCATCATGCATACTTTTCCTTGTCTGAAGGTCAGCTAGTTCTCGAACTGATTCAGCTTTTTTCTCTTTTTGAGATCTTTATTCTCATTAAGAATACCTCAACGGATCTCTTCATTTTCTTCAACTTGCCGGTCTCAAGCTTGTACCAATTGGTTCAGATTTTTGTTAATCTGTTTAAATTAGTCAAACGTCTTGCCAAGCTTTAACTGGTTGGTCTGTACCTCATTCTTTACACTATTCAGCTGATGTGTAGTAGCATTCAAATCCTGCTGTTTCACGTTGTATCTTTTATTAAGATCATCAATGCAAACATTCCATTTTGCAATCTCTGCTTGCAACTCTTTGAGTTCATTTCGGCCTTTTTCAGCTTCCCGAATTGCCTTGTCCATGAATGCTACCAATCTCTTGGGAGGCATTGGGGCTCTGCCTCTAGCCCTCCCCATAGAATTCCAAAAAGGCATTTTCTTTCCTGCAAAATTTAGCAGGCCTCGGCCTCCAGAACTGGGAGAGAAAGATATCCTCGTCCAGCTTCACTCCTTGTGGAATAAATTCATCATCTTCGGTTTCATCAGAAGAGAGAATCTGTTCATGTTTGCTTTCTAGACCTGCTGATCCGACATAACTATTGGATTCTATCGATTGAGTCGGTGTGGCAAAGTCTGTAGCTTCTCCCACATCTTCTCTCCCCTCCAAACCGATCTCGTCATCCTGACGAAATTCAACTTTAGACTCTTAGTCGCTACTGGATCCTGGTTATGGCATCAGTGTAGGTATTGCTGTTTCGAGATCCTACTGATATCGAGATAACTATATTATCGAAGCAATAACTAGTCGGTTTGAGTAGGTTTTAGAATCACTTTATTACGGTATGTTTACAAGAGGACTTGCAAATGCGTTTTACCTTTCATATGTCTGTAGCCAGTACCCCGTAAGGTGGTAATGCTCTTGCTTTGATAATGATTAGACTGTTTTGAGACCAGAGTAGCCTACCAACTCGGTAGGACTGTACACATGGTTCTCCCCCCTATACATAGGAGGACGGCAGAATATATACCTCTCGTTATGGTTGAATGGTTCCGCACTGAGCACCCTCTGGTCCACCTCCCACGTCACACCGCCCAAGGCCACCAGTGGTGCCCTCCTACGAGAGACGTAGGAGACGCTGCTGAAGAGTGCCTATCCTACTCCGATATGGGATATAGTAACAGCATCGAATACAAAGACCTTGATACATAGTAAATATGATTCCCTACAATATCATAGTGCTATGTGTACACTGTACACACACACCCCATAGTTACACATACCGGTCATAGGGGTCACCCTAGTCGCTTCCTTACCTGCCGGCAGAGTCCTACCTGTATGCTCAGACCAGCATAGGCCCCCTTCACATACACTAGTAACCATAAAGACTCTGTACAATATGCTGGAATAAATACAACTGCATTATCAACTTACTCAAGCTCTTGTCTTTAAGTCGTATCACTATCAGCACATCAAGATATGTCACAAACTAGAATGAACTCTGATTTAAAACTTATCATGAAAAGATCTAGGCTTTTGTGAACTACGTAGAAGGTATTCACCTTAAACTTGATTCTCATTGCTCAAGCCTTAGAATATACACCATTTCATATATAGTACTCAGTGGCTTATTTTCTGGAATAGCTTCAGCCCGTGTGTGTGCATAAATGAAATACCGCAATGATCCTTTTGTGAAATACACTTGTAGCATATGAAAACAGTCTCGTTCATTTTTACTGTGATACCGCTATCTTCCTCTGACAAAAAAAGCCAGTCCTGTTGTCCCTGACAATCAATAGCCAAACCTAATGGCCCAGGAATGGGAATTCCAATCTTAACCATCAGGACAGAAGTTCCTGATGCTACTTAAACTGCTATAAATAGTTGGACAGGAATAGGTCGTCATGCATGGAGGGCACTTTATATAAATAGCTGTCCTGTGTGGGGGAAAAAACAACAACAGGACTCAGAGTATATACACTCTAATATACAATAATACTTAATACTGTCTCGAAGCTGTTACATCCACCAACACTGAGCGGATTCAAGTTAGAGGTAATGTCTCAGTTAAATTGATTTCTATGTATTAGAAAGTAGGACTATAAATTTACTTTATTTCTGCTTGAATATAGGCCATTCACACCAGTCACTCAGTGCAGTGACATTTGGGTATTTTCCAGTCACCAAGCCTATCCAGCTAAGCCTGTGCCACAGTACAAGGTGATACAGTGTCTAGGTCTGAGGGATGGCTTTGGATGCCCTAAATACAAAGTCAGCTCCAGGTGTTGCAATACCTGGGGGTGTCGCATTTGCTGACCCCTGCAGGTTGCTGCTAAATATAGAAACCGGACCTTGCCCCTCAGGATCCCAGGGGTGAAGCAAATATATATAGAATAAATCAATCGTCCATTGACAGAGGGTACCACTCTCACCCTATTAACTGTGCACAAAGCTTTCTGACAGCCAGCTGTATAACAAGGGTTGTGCTCAGTTCTATTCATGGTTGATTGGCCATTGAGTGGGGATCAAACAGTCCTGGTGTGGGGTCATGCCTGATATCTAAGGGGTTGATGCCCAATATTAGTAATTGATCTCTGAAATGTACCTAAAAGTATCATGGTGTCACTGCTGGCAAATTGTTTGATTATTGAAAGGATATGAGTATGCAATGATCTGATAGTCATTCAATCACAGAGGATGTGTCTGGTGTATGATATAGAATGACACTACCCCTGTTCCCCACAGGGTGCCTGGGACCATGTGGCTATGGTCAGTTGAGAGGAGAGGGTAGCCTAGGACGTGTTGTTTGTACCGTGTCAACAAATAGATTGCCTAGTAAAACTGCATCACATACTTATTCAGTTAACAAAATGTAGTGTCTATTCCTGGTCAAGGGCCATTGGTTGACCCTCTAAGCATCGAATACTGGCTAAAAACTCCTCCCCAGAGGAATGAGTGGGCTCCGTTACACACGTTATTTGCTTAGCAACAGGCATTCTTTTAATTTATTTGCCTGGCATGGCTAAATCCATGGGCTTAGGTCCTATATCAACTAATTGCAGCAGGGCTAAAGGTAAGGTAGTCATTCATTCACAGAGGGTGTTTGATATAGAATGACACTACCCCTGTTCCCCACAGGGTGCCTGAGACCATGTGGCTATGGTCAGTTGAGTTTACCCATCTAATTGTGAAGAGTGATGTTACATTAAGTAATATTTGACTACTCTATACATCATGTTTACATATACCTAGAGAGAGAGAAAGTGAAACAGAATACGGTGTATATTTAAGATGTCCAGAAAAAAGTGGACAAGTGGTGTGTCGTGTCTTATATAGAGGTGAGAGAAAGTACTTACATTACCTGTTATCTTCATGTTCATACATCATGTTTACATAAAACTAGAGAGAGAGATAAAGCGAAAGAGCATAATTATGGTGTATAAGGAAAGAGTTTGGGTCACGGTCGATAAACACCCACCTAACATCCAGATGTAATGAAGGAAATGTGACAGTCTTTTGACAACAACGAGGGATCATTAAGTTTTTGATATTTAAGATTTAACATCAAGATATGCAAGGTTAAAGTGTCATGTTCCTATGTGCTATTTATAGACAGGGCACAATCTTTATTCTACTACCCATACATCTTAACCGAACACATTTAAACCACCATGGGATATCATAGCATTTTGCACACTGAGATGGGCTGAAATGACATCACTAACAGTTGTTTTCAGTATGACAACTCTGTACTGTCAGTATTGTCATACTGACGATTTAGTTTGTCAGGATGAAGACTTAAAGTCATTTTGACAACCTAAGGTAGTTGTTTTAGGTATTGTCAACCTAAGGACGTAAAGTCATCACCACTGACGAGTTTCGGAGCTTGTAGGTTTTAAGTATCAATGAGAGCATAGGTCCCAGAAATATTTTAAATGTACAGGTATGACATATTTCTATTGAATTATAGAGTGTGACCTGTCTTAGTGAAATCTAAGTCTCCTGCTTATACTATGAACCTACAGAGGTTTAATGGGTTCTGTATTCACTCAGAAAATCCCTTGTACCGGACTGCAGCACAAGCATGAGGGTGTTATGTGCACAGGTATCGATATGGTACATATAGACAAAGGTTTACGAGTGTTGGGTCTGCCTGAGGGGTATCCTCAGATAACCCTCAGGCAGACCCAACACCAGTGAACCTTTGTATTTATTTCATGTTATCTTAGTCAGAAATGTTCAAAAATTATTTAAAATGAAATAAAAAGATGTTTATATGCCTGTTTTATGACTATTTAGGGTGCTTTTACTGGCCGCGGAATACGGCAACAGGTTATCTCATAGGGGTGGTAAATACGGAGTTCCAAGGTTAGGCCTATGGGGCTGCCGTATTCCACTGTTTCCAACATGAAATGAATTTGGCCCCCAGGCCTTACAGAAGAGGCGTGCTTATCCTTTTGCTTATCGATTTATTTGAGACCAATGCTTTTTTAAAATTCAAACCCAGCACTTAAACATGGCATGGAACAGAGAAATGCCCATATTGTCATTGGCCATACCAGACATAACTGTAGGTTGTCTATATATGTTGAAGTTTATGGTGATTTAGAAAACACTACTCGTTAAATGGTGCAATACAAAACCAAAAAAAAAACAAAAAAACAGCGCACTAAAAGAAGTTTCATTGTCCATGACCGTGCTGCCACTGCTTGGTGTATTCCTGAAGAAGGATGCAGCCGTGCAATTACAAACGTAACATTCAATAACTTGTCATCAGTCATTGCTGACATTCAAATTGGGTCAGGCAAAATGAGTATCTTAACATTAATAGCAAGGTTTTGAATTGGTAAATCTACCAGGAGATCCTGTTAAAACTGAACAGTGGAACAAAGTATTTATATAACAGTGAACCAGTGTAGGTTTTTACAAAAAGCCCCAGGTGGCAGTATGGAGTCGGTGAAAATAACGGTCACTCACTGGATACCTTAGCAGAAGGATTCTGTCCTTATTTTAACATTTTTTTCATATTTTTTAGGTGTCGCTCAGAAATAGTTTACCACAATAACTCCTAACCTGTGAGGGAGGTAACCCTGCGTACTACCTTTATACCCCAGTACAGATATAGCAGTACAGGGAAAGCGGCATATCAGTCGGGTTATCATGGAGGGGAACTATCACAGGGACGTCTTCAGCTGGCCACATAGGGAGTGGCTACATGAAGGTTAGTATAAAACGTTATCTAGAAACAATTGCCACCTTCACAGTTTTCAGGTGCAGTAACATCCCCTTTGATCCAAAGAAAAACTGTTCATTTAGCCATGGCGCTATTGTACAATTATTGATTTGTTCACCCAACAGAGCTTAGGTTAAGAAATGTACATGCATATCCATCGTATAACTACCGGTATATCTTAGGTGTGATTAAAAACAGGTCAATTTGAAAAAAAAGTTTGGTATCGATTAAACAGGCATGGTTGCTAAATGCACTGACTTATCTAAACGGATCTAGGGAATCAGGTTTTTATTTATCTATTATAAAACATATTTAATGTCATACTTTTATACACCTATCTAGAGTAGACTTGGACCTACTATGTAGGTATTTCTAAATTTCATTTCATCTCTACGTTAAAGGTAGCCTATGTCCGAGTCATCTTGGTGTTGAAGTTATAGAGCATGGAGCTATAGACCATCTACGCGTTATTGTCGATGATGCCACAGTGAGTACCATGTATTTTTAACCATCCGTCGCTTCTTACCTAAACTAATTTGATACCCTGCTTATACGGTGAGCTTTGTCCATGCTGGAGAGTGGACCCCCTGCCATCTACTGTAATTATATGAAGGGGGGGCAGTGAAGTATTTACAATAAGCTCCAGGTGGCAGCATGGTGGCACAAATGAAGCTCTGTTAAATTGACAATATCTCTGTGAAAATGACGACAGATCTCTTGCAACTTTGGGATGAGGAATCCTTTGTTAATTCGACAGCAATTTTTACAGTGCTCTTTTTTACTACTTTTTGTACCGATTTATGGCTGAAATGCTGGGCCAATAATAGTTGAGAGGTATTGGCTATTGATCGAAACACAGGCTGCCTAAGCCTTGATATAGCCAACAAGGCTAACTACAGCAAACTAGATTTCTAGATGTACCACAGGTTTCAGTACCCTAAAAAGGGAAGTATCTGTTTAACCTTCTGTAGGGGCCAGCTCTGGCTGTAAGTCCATGGCGGTAGGCCATCTGCCCCGTTCCGGTTGCACCAGCCTGCAGGGGCTGGTAAGCCGGTATAAGCTGCCCCCCTTGTGTATCAAACCGATATTGATGTAGGTGGAAGGTAGAGAATGTCAGACGGGGAAGTAGCTCAGCGGTAGAGCTTCTGCCTGCAGGTTGGAGAGTCCCGGGTTCGACTCCTGGTTTCTCAAGGATGTTTTCCGCCGACCTCTACACTTCTAATAATTTCTTCCATCATATTTATTGGTACATGGGGGTGGGATAGCTATCAGGGCCTCATAGTTTTTAGAGTTTTGAATATCAATTGGTTAGAAACAAATTTATGAATTTTTGAAACTTTTAAAGGAATTTTCAAATCAGGGTGTGGCTTATACGTGGGGATTTAGGGTAATAAAAATCATTGTTTAAGACCAAAAAAAGGGCCAGTATTTATTATTTCTAAGATATCCCCGTGGCTTCTCCCTCCAGTACAGTGTACAATGATGTCATGGGGTGTGAAAGATTTTTGAATTTTGAAAAGCCATTTATCAAACCAGATGTTATGTCATTCTCAATATTTCTGACACATGCAAAGTGTTTTTTACTTGTAGGGTGCCCCTCATATGCAACTGTTGTCATTTATGAAGCAATATCCAAACAAAAAGCAACTTAATTTTCTGGATAGCCCCAAAGTACAGTTTAAAAATTGCGGTCCTTAATTTAGTCAACAGGGCTGCATTCATGCATGATGATGATCCTACAGGGTTGATGTGCAAGCTGTAGGATCGGTATGTTGCACCAATTGACATGGTGCAAGCTGTAGGATCAGCATGTTGCACCAATTGACATGGTGCACCCCTTGATGTGCAAGCTGTAGGATCGGCATGTTGCACCAATTGACATGGTGGACCCCTTGATGTGCAAGCTGTAGGATCGGTATGTTGCACCAATTGACATGGTGCACCCCTTGATGTGCAAGCTGTAGGATCAGTATGTTGCACCAATTGACATGGTGCAAGCTGTAGGATTGGTATGTTGCACCAATTGACATGGTGCACCCCTTGATGTGCAAGCTGTAGGATCGGTATGTTGCACCAATTGACATGGTGCACCCCTTGATGTGCAAGCTGTAGGATCGGTATGTTGCACCAATTGACATGGTGCACCCCTTGATGTGCAAGCTGTAGGATCGGTATGTTGCACCAATTGACATGGTGCACCCCTTGATGTGCAAGCTGTAGGATCGGTATGTTGCACCAATTGACATGGTGCAACCCTTGATGTGCAAGCTGTAGGATCGGTATGTTGCACCAATTGACATGGTGCACCCCTTGATGTGCAAGCTGTAGGATCGGTATGTTGCACCAATTGACATGGTGCACCCCTTGATGTGCAAGCTGTAGGATCGGTATGTTGCACCAATTGACATGGTGCACCCCTTGATGTGCAAGCTGTAGGATCGGTATGTTGCACCAATTGACATGGTGCACTCCTTGATGTGCAAGCTGTAGGATCGGTATGTTGCACCAATTGACATGGTGCACCCCTTGATGTGCAAGCTGTAGGATCGGTATGTTGCACCAATTGACATGGTGCACTCCTTGATGTGCAAGCTGTAGGATCGGTATGTTGCACCAATTGACATGGTGCACCTCTTGATGTGCAAGCTGTAGGATCGGTATGTTGCACCAATTGACATGGTGCACTCCTTGATGTGCAAGCTGTAGGATCGGTATTTTGCACCAATTGACATGGTGCAAGCTGTAGGATCTGTATGTTGCACCAATTGACATGGTGCACCCCTTGATGTGCAAGCTGTAGGATCGGTATGTTGCACCAATTGACATGGTGCACCCCTTGATGTGCAAGCTGTAGGATCGGTATGTTGCACCAATTGACATGGTGCACCCCTTGATGTGCAAGCTGTAGGATCGGTATGTTGCACCAATTGACATGGTGCACCCCTTGATGTGCAAGCTGTAGGATCGGTATGTTGCACCAATTGACATGGTGCACCCCTTGATGTGCAAGCTGTAGGATCGGTATGTTGCACCAATTGACATGGTGCAAGCTGTAGGATCGGTATGTTGCACCAATTGACATGGTGCAAGCTGTAGGATCAGTATGTTGCACCAATTGACATGGTGCACCCCTTGATGTGCAAGCTGTAGGATCGGTATGTTGCACCAATTGACATGGTGCACTCCTTGATGTGCAAGCTGTAGGATCGGTATGTTGCACCAATTGACATGGTGCACCCCTTGATGTGCAAGCTGTAGGATCGGTATGTTGCACCAATTGACATGGTGCACTCCTTGATGTGCAAGCTGTAGGATCGGTATGTTGCACCAATTGACATGGTGCACCCCTTGATGTGCAAGCTGTAGGATCGGTATGTTGCACCAATTGACATGGTGCACTCCTTGATGTGCAAGCTGTAGGATCGGTATTTTGCACCAATTGACATGGTGCAAGCTGTAGGATCGGTATGTTGCACCAATTGACATGGTGCACCCCTTGATGTGCAAGCTGTAGGATCGGTATGTTGCACCAATTAACATGGTGCACCCCTTGATGTGCAAGCTGTAGGATCGGTATTTTGCACCAATTGACATGGTGCAAGCTGTAGGATCGGTATGTTGCACCAATTGACATGGTGCACCCCTTGATGTGCAAGCTGTAGGATCGGTATGTTGCACCAATTGACATGGTGCACCCCTTGATGTGCAAGCTGTAGGATCGGTATGTTGCACCAATTGACATGGTGCACCCCTTGATGTGCAAGCTGTAGGATCGGTATGTTGCACCAATTGACATGGTGCACTCCTTGATGTGCAAGCTGTAGGATCGGTATGTTGCACCAATTGACATGGTGCAAGCTGTAGGATCAGTATGTTGCACCAATTGACATGGTGCACCCCTTGATGTGCAAGCTGTAGGATCGGCATGTTGCACCAATTGACATGGTGCACCCCTTGATGTGCAAGCTGTAGGATCGGTATGTAGCACCAATTGACATGGTGCAAGCTGTAGGATCGGTATGTTGCACCAATTGACATGGTGCAAGCTGTAGGATCGGTATGTTGCACCAATTGACATGGTGCACTCCTTGATGTGCAAGCTGTAGGATCGGTATGTTGCGCACCAATTGACATGGTGCACTCCTTGATCAGTGGCCCATAAATACATTGTAAAAAATGGTGTGGAAATCCTTATCCAGAAGTTGCCAGAGATCTATTGTTATTTCACAAAGATGTTGTTATTTTCATAGAGATTCCTTGTATCACCATACTGCCACTTGGGGCTTCTTGTAAAAACTACACTGGCCCCCTGCTATACTATTACTGTTCCGTTTTACAAGGATTTCGGGTAGATTATACAGTTATTTCTTAGTGTGGTTTACATGCTTCTATTAACAGAAGGAGGGACAAGATGAATCAGTCGCTGTGTTTGACCTTGGAGCTGTTGTGGATCGCTTCCTCCTGTGGAACAAGACATTCCCCAACATTCAGCCCTTCTATGGTATATTTCAATATCTTCCCACCCACCTTACACTATAAGTGCTGCCGATGCATCAATGCATCATGCCCATTCATTATTTTGATGCATGATTCGTATAACTTGTTGAATACGGCTAGGGGCCACTCGTGGTATCTGATGGATGTATGCACACTCCATTCAGTTTTTTGTTAGTATTACAGGACAAAGTCAATTTACTCAATGATTTCCATTACAGCGATGAAGGCTTATGATGATCCTGTAGTTATCAATGTGTTAACAAGCCTCGGTGCTGGTGTCGACTGTTCAACTAAGGTAGGAATGATGAAATGCAAATGTCTCTTGAATATTATTCACTCCTATATAGGATTCTGACAGGACATAGATAAAAAACAAAACAAATGGATATATATGAAAAAAAAAAAGTTACTTGTTTTAGGCACATTTGTAGTTCCTTTATTGGGTTGCTGCTGTTACTGGTGAGTCAATAAGAGAATTTGGTAGCTAATATTTGGGCTTACCTGAGTCCCATGTAAACAAGAAATATCAACAAAGAATACTGTCTTCCCATTCCTAGATTTTTATAATATGTAAAATATAAAATATGTTTACTTTCTTTTCATCACAATGTTGATATTCATCAGAAAGAGATTGATATTGCCCTGAAAAGTGGAGTTTCTCCAGAAAACATAATTTTTGCCAGCACTGTCAAGTTCCCGTCCCATCTGAGTTTTGCTGAGAGTATCGATGTTAAGTTAGTGACCGTGGACAATGAGGAGGAGATGTACAAGATACAGAAATATGCACCAAAGTCAAAGTGAGTGTATTTTAGATGAGTTGTGCTAGGTAGGATGCACAGGACCATACAATCAATTCCAAAAAGAGGTCCCTAGACATATCATTCTGTTCTTTTAATTAAATATGTATCAGTCCCGTGTATTAGTAGATGTCATATGGAAATATTATTGCCTTGTGTCTAACATATGCTTCATAGGTCCTGTTTCCCATGTCCTGTTTCCCAGGTCCCTGGCATTAGAAAATCCCTCCTAATAAAACCCTTGTCTGGGCAAGGAATTTGTCGGAAGAGAGCTGGCCTCCTTTATCACAAGTGTTTCTTATATTAACACAGGCTTGTCATCAGAATGGCTCCTCTGTCAACCTCAAAAGTTGAGTTGGCACTAAGCGTGAAATTTGGCTGCACCAGCGAGGGCGCTACAAGACTGTTGAAACTCGCTCTTCAACTTAACCTTGATGTTGTTGGTATCAGGTATTCCTTATCATATTACTCCATTAATGATTATAAAATATCTGAGGCAAAGCCTATCCAGTGGCTTACAGGTCCCTTCATTAGGATAAAACATAATGGAGCATCCCTATTTATAGGTGAGGCCTAAAGGTAATATGTGAGTACAGAGACCTGTTTCACAAGGGCCATATACTAGTGACATAGACTTAAGAGCAAGATACTTGTAAGGTTGTGTTAAGATCAATCATTGGATTCATTCTCTATAGCTCTATAGCTCACTCTTAGTAGGAGGTGTTTCAAAAGGAAATCGGGATTGAAGCTTACTAGTAAAGAGTCAATGTAAGAGTGACATATGACCAACAGAAGGTAGCTGATTTATGTGGAAGGTTGAAGGTACACATAAATGGGAAAAATCATATCAATTACTGGAATCCCACATATCTTTTTAATCCATGATGTCAGGAATATATCAAAATGAAATACCCTTTTATAATACCTTTTTATATTGTGAAATAACAAAGTAGAGGCACGTTCTGCACCTGGGTGATTGATCTTACTAGCTGAATGATTGGTCTACGAGTGACCTAAGGACTGATCTTGATTACTGCCCCTATGTCCAATTGACAGCTGTTTCTAAAGGACCAGTCTTAAGTTTCAATACTAGTGACAGCTTGTTCCGAAACACTAGTAGTCATTCCCAAATCACTGATCTTAAGTTGTCACTAGTAAAGTGGAAAGATCGATCTTAAATAAGGAATGCTTATGAAACAGGTCTCAGGAAAAATAAAAGGGCTTCAACCCACAGGAACATCTACAATCTGCAACTGCTTCATTTGCACAAATTGATCAGGTCCATAGTCAGACACTTTTAACCTGATATCCTGTGATTATTTCCTCTAGTTTTCATGTTGGGAGTGGGTGCAGTGATGCCCAGACCTACATAAACCACATCAAGGCAGCACGACAGTTGTTTGATGATGCTCAGAATGAGGGCTTCAAGTTGACCCTACTTGATATTGGTGGTGGACTGTTTGGTGATGTTGAAGCTGAACAGTATCTAAAAAAGTTAAGATTGTGATCAGTTAATTTGTCCCAAATAATTCTGTTAGAAGGTGATTCCTTTAAGTTTGAAATGTATATGCGTTGTGCATATTTTATAAGTACTCTTTTAGATTTTGATTGCATCTAGCAGTTTAGCAATTCTTTATTTATATCACAGATCATCAATCCTTTCAGCAAATGTTCACAAAACCAGATAATTACTAAATTTAACTTTTTTCTAGTATATCAAAGGTAATTTTACTATGAAACAGGGGTTGAGGTATATATTTCCATTGTGACATCATCTCATAGCATGATAGTGTCCATTTGGGATGAGCATAAGTATACATGGCTTACCTTTACAGTATTAGTATTCTACTGATCAAAATAAAGCGTGTTTTCTGGTGCATCATATATGGATAGCGTACCTCACAAGCAGGCTACGGTGGGGATGTGGTAAATTCATTGACTTTGATAAATGCCTTGATCAGCTGTTCATTGTTATACAACAGATGGCAGGGCCAATAAAGGAGACCCTGGAGGAATTATTCCCCCAGGCATCTGGAGTTAAGGTCATTGCAGAACCAGGCAGGTACTTTGTAGAGTCAGCACTTTACTTAGCTACAAGTGTCATAGGCAAGAGACTCGCAATGAAGGGTTGTGACACTGAAGGTAGGTTATAGTTCAAAATTACCTTAGCAATAAATATTGACTGTCTAGCATCTGTCTTAATGTATGCAGAGTACTGGTGTGTGAATAAAGACGTTTATCCTCTGTCTTTATTCTAAATCATCATTGTAGTAGTTATGTATGAATTTTCAACCAAACGGATGTCTTGTGTCTTCATTTCTAATTGTAGCTACTAGTAACCCAACTGGCATCTCTGTAGCATAGCATTCCTAAGGCTAGAATATCTCTGTAGTATTCAGCTTTACAGTGATCATAATTGGCAATACTAAATTTTATTGAGTATAATCCCTGCAGTAATCATAGGAATTTATAGTGGTAATCAAATATAATACAAATGTAATGTAATACTTATCTCCACCACAACATTTATATCTATGATATCAATAAAAACACAGTGTGGTGTTTAAGTGCTTTTTACAATTTATCTTTTCCAGGAACACACCAGGAGACGACTGTGGTCCTGGAGAAGGATCAGGATGCTAAAGTCCCCCTCTTCCTTCCTGGCTCTACATCAGCTCAGGCTGAGGTAGACTTTGAGTACTACATCTCTGAGTCTGTGTTTGGCCTACTTGTTCAGCATCTATACATTGAGGGCTACCAGTACAACATGAGCCCTCTGAAGGTGAAATATTCAGATGGCCATTAACCCTCTAGTTACCCCACCGTTTACCATTTATGTATTGCATTGTGTTGGCTAAGCACCGTCCTCATGGTGCAGTGGTTTGCATCTTCACTCATAAATTGAAGGTCTCGGGTTCAATCCATGCAAACCATGTATTTGTAATGTTTTTGGAAAGGTTTGTGGTAGAATGTGATTGGAAAAAAAATCTAAAAACTAGTTCTTAAACATTATTTAAATTTCCGAAAGCATTTAGAAAAAAAAGAAACTTCCAGAATTAAAAAAAAATATTGAATATTTTCTTTAATCTAGAAATAGGTAGCTTTGGATAGATACCTTCCATAGCTTTATTAGGCATTATAACAATAAATGACCGTAAGAGGGATTTTCTATTCAATATAAGAGGCAATCTAACATCTAGGGTGTACACTGGTATTTCATGGCCTTCATTTGTCATATTATCAGGGTTCATTTGAAGTACCTCCATATTTCAGAACAAAAAGTAAGTTCACAGTCTACAGACCAGTGGAAGCTGCAGTTTATGCAAAAAGTCTTCCCCTTGCAGCCCATTAGCCCCTGTTGATTTAACCACCGGCCTCGCCTGTGGATTTTAGCATTCCGTATGCCCGGATTGATTTTAGGCAGGACCAAATACCACAACATTATTATTTGGCAAAAAAAGATTAAACTCATTGTTTCAATCATTCGACTCTTTAACCTTAACAAACAATTATGTCTTTTTTTCTGTTTTAGCTTTACAAACAATAATGGTCTGATTTGCAAGTTATGAAAATCAAAATCAGAGCCAGACATTTGTCCTGCAGTGTAACAATTTCTGCTGCTCTGACAGCTGTTTTGCCATCAAAGGCTGGTGTCCTGCAAGTTTTCATATTGACTACAGCTATAAATTGGAGGATAGTGCGCTAATAAAAGGCCAATGTTATGCTGGTCAATATTTATACAGACTTAAACCCCTGATGATTCTCGAATATACCACAGTAAGCTGTGGGGGCCCAGTATGGACTCTGTAGACCTGGTAACTGAGAGCTGCAAACTACCCCAGTTATACATTGGTGACTGGCTCGTGTTTAAGGATGTAGGTACGTATGGGAGTTTTCCCATTCCTGAGTTATAAATTTGTGACAAGCTTTTTAAGGATTTACATTATGTTTGATTTCCTAATGAAAAGGTCTCCTGTTGCTTAGGGAATGAAGTACCTTGCAGTGTGTACACTGTAAAAACAATTTCGTCAGAAATGGATGGATACCTCATCCCAATGTTGCCAGAGATCTGATGTTTTTATTTTCCTTGTACCACTATACTGCCACTTGGGGAAAACTACACTGGCTCCCTGCTTTATAATTACGGTGATTCACTGTTCGGTTTCACGTTGATCTCTGGTAGATTCAATAGTTTTTTTTACCGTGTAGTTTGGACATATTTATACATTATGATAACATTTTTGCCATCTCTAAGTAACACTATTCAATGGTCATCCTCTATAGGTTCATACAGTGTGGTCGTCGGTGGTACATTTAACGCACTGCCCAAACCCAGCATCCACCGCGTCATTGAGCAGTCAACATGGGACAAACTACTGGATGCTGTTATTGACATACACATTTCACTCAAGTAAACTGATGTTAGACGTATGGACACCAATTATCATTCAACATGGGACAAACTACTGGATGCTGTTATTGACATACAGGTTACACAGAATTATACCACGATTTCTGGCTTACACAGTGCTTTTGGGTGTCTATTCCCATCCACATATCTGTCGATATTGCACACCCTGTAGGCTTTAACATAATTTTTCTAAGACGTGCGGCTATCCATGGATAACCCGCCCCCCTGGCGGTTATCCAGGATAACCGCATGCCTCTCATGTCCTTACATGTCATATGTTACATGTTAAAACCCACGAAATTTTCCAGGCCAGGGTAGGGATTGAACCTGCAGTCTCACATCCCAAATCCAACCGCCTATGCACTGCGCCACAGGGACTGACGAGATACGCTCGGTTCGAACCAGGTCTTGCTATGACACAAAGCCGTGTGCACTGTCGCTGTCTGCTGCCGGGCGACGAGGTGTATTATACACATACATAACAGCAAGACCTGTCTTTTTTCGCCGTGTGCGTTGTCGCTGTCCGCTGCCGGGCGACGAGGAGTATGTACCGATCGTGTACAAACACTATTTTTTTCGCCGTGTGCTGCTGCCAAGCCTAGCCGAGACCGGGGCTGGCGCTGTCTGCTGCCGGGTGCCGAGGTGTATGTGCCTGTGTACACACAATGGCTGGCATCGAGTCCCGGGGAGGGGGAATAATTTTTGTTTTCAACTTGAATTTATTGGTATTCTATTGATTATTTATTGGTTTCGTGGTTTTCGTTAGCAAAGGCTAATAACACTCGGCCTACGGCCTCGTGTCATTATCCTTCACTAACACACACTCGTCATGAGTTATCCATTGGTTACTTGTTCAGTAACCTGAAGTTAGAGGTACCTGAGGTTAGAGGTATGGAGACCAGCTAACAGTCAGTGTGGGACAAAATACTGGATGCTGTTATCAATATACGGGTCACACTGAAGTAAATTAAAGCTGCGGGTCTGGAAGACAACTAGGTGTCATCAAACTACTGCTACATCAGGGACATTAACATTATATTGAAGTCAATTGAAGCTCGATATTTGAAGACCGACTGGCGGCCAGCACAGGGCAACTACTTGATGCTATTATTGACAATAGGTTATACACTGACGTAAGCTCTAACTGGATGTATGGATCTATCTTACTCGGGAGTTGAAGAATCTCCATAGATCAAGCCCCATTGATACAGGGCCATCCAGCAGGGGCAGACGTATGGACTATAAACATCTTAGTCACACTGTAGAAAAATCTTCCAAATAAAGACGAAATCTTCATCCTCAAGTTGCCAGAGATGCTTTGTTAATTTTATAGACATTCCTTGTGAGACCATACTGCCACCTGGGGCTGCATGTAAGAACCATACTCAAGCACTGCTTTACAACTACCGTCATTCAATGATCAGTTTTACAAGTGTAACGGGCAAGCTTATGCGCTGCCCTATCGTTCTATAGTATTAACATATGTTTTCTTCGATATGTCTTATCGACCGTTAATGTAAATACAAGTACTTATCAGTAGCGACCTTTACCATATGTTTAACCACCAGTTAGGCGCTAAGCCTGTTATGTACAAGGATTAATATTTGCCGCGCGGTTCCCGCCGTTTCTAATTACAATCTTTATGCTAATAATATCACATGTTAATAAACCTACTATATAAGGGAAACATGATCCTATCTCAGGGAGAGTGTCTTAGGTGCTAAGACCTCTCGTACCTCCATACTATTTCCAATATCTGTTAAAACCTACTGTCTATACATAGGCAGATAGAGCCATACGATATTACCCTATAGTATCGATTTGTGTGTATTTAATTATTGAACCAAGCAATCCATGTTCAACTAAGTAATAAAGCTTCAGAAACTCTAAGTTCCTTGTTTTGTTGTCCCTGGTATTGGTGTCGTATTGACAGATAACCTGACAGACGGGAGGCCCGACGGTTACAAGGTTATCCAAGGGGCAGCTTAGGTTGACACACGCTCGGCCACGATTGTAAATGGATGTATACAGCTTTCACAACCGCAGTTCAAAGAGGCCGCTCCTTTGGCACCACCTGCCTTTTATGCCAAGCACACACTCTCCCCTGTGAGGTCACTTCCAGGATACAACATGTGTCTAGGATTTCAGGCGGCCCTGGTCCCTGATTGGTCCAGTGCCTCTAAGCCTGTATATGGTGAGTGTGAATAAAAGGTTATATTCAATCACTCCTCACTATTGTGAGATTATATGTGCTCATTCTGGGAGAGGTTCTTTTATGATTTTTAGAAACCATAAAGTATTTTTAAAGTGCTCTTTGAACCCCGGTTTCGATCATAGATCTCATCAGGTGATACTGTATGTACCAGGCAGTCAGAGTTCCCTCAGACTAAAAATAGATGGGGATATACCCAATATGTTGGTGTGTGTTTGGGTGAGTGGAAGCACTGCTGTGTGCAGTCCTATATAGGGGTGGTGCATGGGAGCTGGCCATGTCCCCTTGGTGGCGATGGTTACCACTTATTTCAGCAAAATAGGTCTCCAGAACACGATTGTAAATGGGCAATACATACTGCTGTAGTACATACACTAGAACCCACATCAGGTCATTTGGTTCGTACTAACAGTAACCCCTGTAGTCCCGTATAGAAGACAATTCACTGTAAAATGGGTGTGCTGGGCTGACAGTGCACTGCCCACGCTCTCATACCAGTGACAGGGTGGAACACCATAGGGGAAAGTTTAGAAAAATCCGCCTTCCATCCCAAGCACATCAGGGCCCCGCGTACAATCCGGCCCTTTTACCGTAGTGGCCAGTATAAGCGCCCAGGCACTCATTAATGCCAATCTCACTATAGCCCTAGTACTGATAGGAGACAGGCACTTATTTGAATACTATGTTCAGTATTTAAGATTGATTTCAATGCTCCATTTCACACGGTAGTTTATTGAGACCGGTGCTTATTTGAGACCCTTAACCAGGCCATTACAGAACATAGAAGTTATTCAGGCATTAGGGCATGCACATTCTGATTGATTTAACAAAAGTAAAATACAGACCCAATTTTAATGTGTCTTATGAACATTTAGCTGAAACTTTAGTGCTGTGCTCCTGGGAACATCCTTTAATAGAAACACACTGCGGGCGTTTGTGCACCATCTATGTTAGTTCAGTATCTACACACAAGGGGCAGCAGGGTCTCTACAACCTTACTACAGCTCCAGGGGGCATCCAACCGCGCAATATAGAGGACATCTGGTGGCAAATTCAAGACCTAATACCAGCATGTCTGGGTCCAGCTGCATAGCCAGGGAAATCCCATCATGCAAATATACTACCAAATATGACAATCATTCAATGATACATCTACCTGAAAAACACTTTGGGCTTGGCATTGGCTGCATTTAATGGGCTTTTCATAAAACATTGAATTGAGTTCCAACATAAAGACCATTTCATATCAGTATGAAATGTACAAGAGAGTACAGTAGAGAACATTAGAGACCCACTTCTAGTGGGTGAAAAATATTCCTAAAAGAACCATTATTTTGGTGTCTGTGAAGTCAATCTGGTATCGAGCTGAATGGTGGACAATGAAAACTAGTTCCCACATTACTCACACCTTGTCTCTACTGTGCTTTATTTTCACCAGTAACACACTGGCTAAATCTGGATAGATAGGATAGTTCTTTAATTTGACACCTGGTGGCAGGTAGCGGTTGACTCCCCCTGCTACAGCTCTATGGACAGGAGTTGAACAAATATGGTATTTGTTTGATTGCCTCCTTTTCTGAGGTCGGAACTATAGAAGTTCTACCTTGTGTATAAGGCGCACCCCATGTATAAGGCAGATTTTGTTCAAAATGACATAACTTCAATTCTGTTCTAATCAATGGATTTTTTAAAATTTAAAGGCATGTGGCCATCTCCAAGTATCCCCAATTCCCTGATACCAGTCTACAGGGATTGGGAAGTATAGAGGAAATGTGGTATTATAGGAGTACTATATACACGTGGTATTATGGGAGTACTACATACGTGTGGTATTATGGGAGTACTATATACACATGGTATTATGGGAGTACTATATACGCGTGGTATTATGGGAGTACTATATACACGTGGTATTATGGGAGTACTATATACGTGTGGTATTATGGGGGTACTATATACACATGGTATTATAGGAGTACTATATACGTGTGGTATTATGGGGGTACTATATACACATGGTATTATAGGAGTACTATATACGTGTGGTATTATGGGGGTACTATATACACGTGGTATTATAGGAGTACTATATACGTGTGGTATTATGGGGGTACTATATACACATGGTATTATGGGAGTACTATATACACATGGTATTATGGGAGTACTATATACACGTGGTATTATGGGAGTACTATATACGTGTGGTATTATGGGAGTACTACATACTTGTGGTATTATGGGAGTACTATATACACATGGTATTATGGGAGTACTATATACACGTGGTATTATGGGAGTACTATATACTTGTGGTATTATGGGAGTACTATATATGTGTGGTATTATGGAAGTACTATGTACACGTGGTATTATGGGAGTACTATATACGCGTGGTATTATGGGAGTACTATATATGTGTGGTATTATGGAAGTACTATGTACACGTGGTATTATGGGAGTACTATATACATGTGGTATTATGGGAGTACTATATACACATGGTATTATGGGAGTACTACATACGTGTGGTATTATGGGAGTACTATATACATGTGGTATTATGGGAGTACTATATACACATGGTATTATGGGAGTACTATATATGCGTGGTATTATGGGAGTACTATATACACGTGGTATTATGGGAGTACTATATACACATGGTATTATGGGAGTACTACATACGTGTGGTATTATGGGAGTACTATATACATGTGGTATTATGGGAGTACTATATACACATGGTATTATGGGAGTACTACATACGTGTGGTATTATGGGAGTACTATATACGTGTGGTATTATGGGAGTACTATATATGCGTGGTATTATGGGAGTACTATATACACATGGTATTATGGGAGTACTATATACACGTGGTATTATGGGAGTACTAAAGATGTGTGGTATTATGGGAGTACTATATACACGTGGTATTATGGGAGTACTACATACGTGTGGTATTATGGGAGTACTATATATGTGTGGTATTATGGGAGTACTATATACACGTGGTATTATGGGAGTACTATATACGTGTGGTATTATGGAAGTACTATATACGTGTGGTATTATGGGAGTACTATATACGTGTGGTATTATGGGAGTACTATATATGTGTGGTATTATGGGAGGACTATATACACGTGGTATTATGGGAGTACTATATACATGTGGTATTATGGGAGTACTATATACACGTGGTATTATGGGAGTACTATATACGTGTGGTATTATGGGAGTACTATATACATGTGGTATTATGGGAGTACTATATACACGTGGTATTATGGGAGTACTACATACGTGTGGTATTATGGGAGTACTACATACGTGTGGTATTATGGGAGTACTATATATGTGTGGTATTATGGGAGTACTATATATGTGTGGTATTATGGGAGTACTATATACACGTGGTATTATGGGAGTACTATATACACGTGGTATTATGGAAGTACTATGTACACGTGGTATTATGGGAGTACTATATACACGTGGTATTATGGAAGTACTATGTACACGTGGTATTATGGGAGTACTATATACACGTGGTATTATGGAAGTACTATGTACACGTGGTATTATGGGAGTACTATATACGAGTGGTATTATGGGAGTTCTATATACACGTGGTATTATGGGAGTACTATATACGTGTGGTATAATGGGATACTATATACACATGGTATTATGGGAGTACTATATACACGTGGTACTATGGAAGTACTATGTACACGTGGTATTATGGGAGTACTATATACACGTGGTATTATGGGAGTACTATATACACGTGGTATTATGGGAGTACTATATACATGTGGTATTATGGGAGTACTACATACGTGTGGTATTATGGGAGTACTATATACACATGGTATTATGGGAGTACTATATACGTGTGGTATTATGGGAGTACTATATATGCATGGTATTATGGGAGTACTATATACATGTGGTATTATGGGAGTACTATATACACGTGGTATTATGGGAGTGCTACATACACATGGTATTATGGGAGTACTACATACGTGTGGTATTATGGGAGTACTATATACACGTGGTATTATGGGAGTACTATATACGTGTGGTATTATGGGAGTACTACATACTTGTGGTATTATGGGAGCGCTATATACGTGTGGTATTATGGGAGTACTATATACGCGTGGTATTATGGGAGTACTATATACACGTGGTATTATGGGAGTACTACATATGCGTGGTATTATGGGAGTACTATATACATGTGGTATTATGGGAGTACTATATACGTGTGGTATTATGGGAGTACTATATACACGTGGTATTATGGGAGTACTATATACACGTGGTATTATGGGAGTACTATATACACGTGGTATTATTGGAGTACTATATACGTGTGGTATTATGGGAGTACTATATACATGTGGTATTATGGGAGTACTATATACGTTTGGTATTATGGGAGTACTATATACACGTGGTATTATGGGAGTACTATATACACGTGGTATTATGGGAGTACTATATACACGTGGTATTATGGGAGTACTATATACACGTGGTATTATGGGAGTACTATATACAGGTGGTATTATGGGAGTACTATATACACGTGGTATTATGGGAGTACTATATACACGTGGTATTATGGGAGTACTATATACACGTGGTATTATGGGAGTACTATATACACGTGGTATTATGGGAGTACTATATATGCATGGTATTATGGGAGTACTATATACACGTGGTATTATGGGAGTACTATATATGCATGGTATTATGGGAGTACTATATACGTGTGGTATTATGGGAGTACTATATACATGTGGTATTATGGGAGTACTATATATGCATGGTATTATGGGAGTACTATATACGCATGGTATTATGGGAGTACTATATACACGTGGTATTATGGGAGTACTATATACGTGTGGTATTATGGGAGTACTACATACGTGTGGTATTATGGGAGTGCTATATACGTGTGGTATTATGGGAGTACTATATACACGTGGTATTATGGGAGTACTACATACGTGTGGTATTATGGGAGTACTATATATGTGTGGTATTATGGGAGTACTATATACGTGTGGTATTATGGGAGTACTATATACTTGTGGTATTATGGGAGTACTATATACACGTGGTATTATGGGAGTACTATATACACGTGGTATTATGGGAGTACTATATACGCGTGGTATCATGGGAGTACTACATACGCGTGGTATCATGGGAGTACTATATATGTGTGGTATTATGGGAGTACTATATACACATGGTATTATGGGAGTACTATATATGTGTGGTATTATGGGAGTACTATATATGTGTGGTATTATGGGAGTACTATATACACGTGGTATTATGGGAGTACTATATACACGTGGTATTATGGAAGTACTATGTACACGTGGTATTATGGGAGTACTATATACACGTGGTATTATGGAAGTACTATATACACGTGGTATTATGGGAGTACTATATACGTGTGGTATTATGGGAGTACTATATACACGTGGTATTATGGGAGTACTATATACACGTGGTATTATGGAAGTACTATGTACACGTGGTATTATGGGAGTACGATATACGAGTGGTATTATGGGAGTTCTATATACACGTGGTATTATGGGAGTACTATATACGTGTGGTATAATGGGAGTACTATATACACATGGTATTATGGGAGTACTATATACACGTGGTATTATGGAAGTACTATGTACACATGGTATTATGGGAGTACTATATACACGTGGTATTATGGGAGTACTATATACACGTGGTATTATGGGAGTACTATATACATGTGGTATTATGGGAGTACTATATACGTGTGGTATTATGGGAGTACTATATACGTGTGGTATTATGGGAGTACTATATACATGTGGTATTATGGGAGTACTATATACACGTGGTATTATGGGAGTACTATATACGTGTGGTATTATGGGAGTACTATATACAGATGGTATTATGGGAGTACTATATACGTGTGGTATTATGGGAGTACTATATATGCATGGTATTATGGGAGTACTATATACATGTGGTATTATGGGAGTACTATATACACGTGGTATTATGGGAGTACTGTATACACGTGGTATTATGGGAGTACTATATACATGTGGTATTATGGGAGTACTATATACATGTGGTATTATGGGAGTGCTATATACACATGGTATTATGGGAGTACTATATACACGTGGTATTATGGGAGTACTATATACATGTGGTATTATGGGAGTGCTATATACACATGGTATTATGGGAGTGCTATATACACATGGTATTATGGGAGTACTACATACGTGTGGTATTATGGGAGTACTATATACACGTGGTATTATGGGAGTACTATATACGTGTGGTATTATGGGAGTACTACATACTTGTGGTATTATGGGAGCGCTATATACGTGTGGTATTATGGGAGTACTATATACGCGTGGTATTATGGGAGTACTATATACACGTGGTATTATGGGAGTACTACATACGCGTGGTATTATGGGAGTACTATATACATGTGGTATTATGGGAGTACTATATACTGTGGTATTATGGGAGTACTATATACACGTGGTATTATGGGAGTACTATATACACGTGGTATTATGGGAGTACTATATACACGTGGTATTATGGGAGTACTATATACGTGTGGTATTATGGGAGTACTATATACATGTGGTATTATGGGAGTACTATATACGTGTGGTATTATGGGAGTACTATATACACGTGGTATTATGGGAGTACTATATACACGTGGTATTATGGGAGTACTATATACACGTGGTATTATGGGAGTACTATATACACGTGGTATTATGGGAGTACTATATACACGTGGTATTATGGGAGTACTATATACACGTGGTATTATGGGAGTACTATATACACGTGGTATTATGGGAATACTATATACACGTGGTATTATGGGAGTACTATATACACGTGGTATTATGGGAGTACTATATATGCATGGTATTATGGGAGTACTATATACACGTGGTATTATGGGAGTACTATATATGCATGGTATTATGGGAGTACTATATACGTGTGGTATTATGGGAGTACTATATACATGTGGTATTATGGGAGTACTATATATGCATGGTATTATGGGAGTACTATATACGCATGGTATTATGGGAGTACTATATACACGTGGTATTATGGGAGTACTATATACGTGTGGTATTATGGGAGTACTACATACGTGTGGTATTATGGGAGTGCTATATACGTGTGGTATTATGGGAGTACTATATACACGTGGTATTATGGGAGTACTACATACGTGTGGTATTATGGGAGTACTATATATGTGTGGTATTATGGGAGTACTATATACGTGTGGTATTATGGGAGTACTATATACTTGTGGTATTATGGGAGTACTATATACACGTGGTATTATGGGAGTACTATATACACGTGGTATTATGGGAGTACTATATACACGTGGTATCATGGGAGTACTATATACGCGTGGTATCATGGGAGTACTATATATGTGTGGTATTATGGGAGTACTATATACACATGGTATTATGGGAGTACTATATACACGTGGTATTATGGGAGTACTATATACGTGTGGTATTATGGGAGTACTATATACGTGTGGTATTATGGGAGTACTATATACATGTGGTATTATGGGAGTACTACATACGTGTGGTATTATGGGAGTGCTATATACGCGTGGTATTATGGGAGTACTATATACACGTGGTATTATGGGAGTACTATATACTTGTGGTATTATGGGAGTACTATATACATGTGGTATTATGGGAGTGCTATATACACGTGGTATTATGGGAGTACTATATACTTGTGGTATTATGGGAGTACTATATACATGTGGTATTATGGGAGTACTATATACACGTGGTATTATGGGAGTACTATATACACGTGGTATTATGGGAGTACTATATACGTGTGGTATTATGGGAGTACTACATATGTGTGGTATTATGGGAGTACTATATACGCGTGGTATTATGGGAGTACTATATATGTGTGGTATTATGGGAGTACTATATACACATGGTATTATGGGAGTACTATATACACGTGGTATTATGGGAGTACTATATACTTGTGGCATTATGGGAGTACTATATACACATGGTATTATGGGAGTACTATATATGTGTGGTATTATGGGAGTACTATATACGCGTGGTATTATGGGAGTACTATATACATGTGGTATTATGGGAGTACTATATACATGTGGTATTATGGGAGTACTATATACACGTGGTATTATGGGAGTACTATATATGTGTGGTATTATGGGAGTACTATATACGCGTGGTATTATGGGAGTACTATATACATGTGGTATTATGGGAGTACTACATACTTGTGGTATTAAGGGAGTACTATATACACATGGTATTATGGGAGTACTATATACACGTGGTATTATGGGAGTACTATATACATGTGGTATTATGGGAGTACTACATACGTGTGGTATTATGGGAGTACTATATACGCGTGGTATTATGGGAGTACTATATACGTGTGGTATTATGGGAGTACTACATACTTGTGGTATTATGGGAGTACTATATACACATGGTATTATGGGAGTACTATATACTTGTGGTATTATGGGAGTGCTATATACACGTGGTATTATGGGAGTACTATATACTTGTGGTATTATGGGAGTACTATACACATGTGGTATTATGGGAGTACTATATACACGTGGTATTATGGGAGTACTATATACACGTGGTATTATGGGAGTACTATATACGCGTGGTATCATGGGAGTACTATATACGCGTGGTATCATGGGAGTACTATATATGTGTGGTATTATGGGAGTACTATATACACATGGTATTATGGGAGTACTATATACACGTGGTATTATGGGAGTACTATATACGTGTGGTATTATGGGAGTACTATATACGTGTGGTATTATGGGAGTACTATATACATGTGGTATTATGGGAGTACTACATACGTGTGGTATTATGGGAGTGCTATATACGCGTGGTATTATGGGAGTACTATATACACGTGGTATTATGGGAGTACTATATACTTGTGGTATTATGGGAGTACTATATACATGTGGTATTATGGGAGTGCTATATACACGTGGTATTATGGGAGTACTATATACTTGTGGTATTATGGGAGTACTATATACATGTGGTATTATGGGAGTACTATATACACGTGGTATTATGGGAGTACTATATACACGTGGTATTATGGGAGTACTATATACGTGTGGTATTATGGGAGTACTACATATGTGTGGTATTATGGGAGTACTATATACGCGTGGTATTATGGGAGTACTATATATGTGTGGTATTATGGGAGTACTATATACACGTGGTATTATGGGAGTACTATATACACGTGGTATTATGGGAGTACTATATACATGTGGTATTATGGGAGTGCTATATACGTGTGGTATTATGGGAGTACTATATACACGTGGTATTATGGGAGTACTATATACACGTGGTATTATGGGAGTACTATATACACGTGGTATTATGGGAGTACTATATACACGTGGTATTATGGGAGTACTATATACATGTGGTATTATGGGAGTACTATATACACGTGGTATTATGGGAGTACTATATACACGTGGTATTATGGGAGTACTATATACGTGTGGTATTATGGGAGTACTACATATGTGTGGTATTATGGGAGTACTATATACATGTGGTATTATGGGAGTACTATATACACGTGGTATTATGGGAGTACTATATACACGTGGTATTATGGGAGTACTATATACGTGTGGTATTATGGGAGTACTATATATGTGTGGTATTATGGGAGTACTATATACATGTGGTATTATGGGAGTGCTATATACGTGTGGTATTATGGGAGTACTATATACACGTGGTATTATGGGAGTACTATATACACGTGGTATTATGGGAGTACTATATACACGTGGTATTATGGGAGTACTATATACACATGGTATTATGGGAGTACTATATATGTGTGGTATTATGGGAGTACTATATATGTGTGGTATTATGGGAGGACTATATACGTGTGGTATTATGGGAGTACTATATACGTGTGGTATTATGGAAGGACTATATACGTGTGGTATTATGGGAGTACTATATATGCATGGTATTATGGGAGTACTATATACACGTGGTATTATGGGAGTACTATATACACGTGGTATTATGGGAGTACTATATACATGTGGTATTATGGGAGTACTCTTTACGCGTGGTATTATGGGAGTACTATATACACGTGGTATTATGGGAGTACTACATACGTGTGGTATTATGGGAGTGCTATATACGCGTGGTATTATGGGAGTTCTATATACACGTGGTATTATGGGAGTACTACATACGTGTGGTATTATGGGAGTACTATATACGAGTGGTATTATGGGAGTTCTATATACACTTGGTGTTATGGGAGTACTATATACTTGTGGTATAATGGGAGTGCTATATACACGTGGTATTATGGGAGTACTATATAGGTACAATGTCCTCCAACCACTGATGTACAGTAAAGTCCTTTTTTATTCTGTCATACAGTTGTACCTGTTGTAGGTTTGAATCTACATTCCAGATTTACATTCTACGCAAGAGTCACTTTCAGGGACAAGGTAGTTCTCATCCTATTATCAGCATGTATTATTACATGTTGCTCGAACCAGCTCCAGTCATGACGTATATATAGTAGTTCAAATAAAAATGGTCCCTTCAGTATGTAGGACAGTCTAAAATGTGAATGATTTACTCAATGCATCGTGAAACTAGTGTGGAATAGATGAAATCTAGTGAAATCAATATCTGCAATTCGTTCATTCCTATCTTGTTTGGTTGATTTAGTATCATTTTTCAAAATAAATTTCTGGACCAACAATCCCTGCCGAAAATCCCCAAGTCAAATATAGGCAATCAGCTGTCTTCATTTCATCAGGAGTAAGGAGGTGCTAACCCCTACTGACAACATATGCCACTAATACCCCATATCTTCTACCAATGCTTTAGTTCTATGACACAAGCAATGTCTCAAGAACCTAAATACTTTGGCAAATACCACTACAAATAAATCCCTTGCTATAAATCCGCCTATACATATTGCTATATATCAGATCATTATATTCATAATAAGTGACCATACAATCTGAACATGGCATTGGTCCTTATACATGTAGTCGTTATTAATCTACATATATGTCTACATATAGAGCCTCTCTCATGAAACTATACATGCAGGTTTGCTAGTGGATATAGTCTACGCGCTTCATGATTTTGATTATGGTGTCATTATTATATCCAACAATGCATTGTGCAGAAGTCCAGGGGTTACTATTAGTGAGGTAGTGATCTCTGGTGCCAGTTTGGTACAAATCAGCTAGTTGTGCTGCCACCTTGTAGCAAGGGTTTACACTAATGGTCCATTGACGTTTTATCTTAACATATAAGAAGTGTACGCTATGGTCGCGTTTTTTAATAATTGTAACATTAAGCTAATTAACCTAAGATTTATTAACAATTGGTTGTTTTGAATTATTAATTACGATAACCTCGTTTATCCAACTAAGGAGAGACTAACAGAACAGAATACAGCATAATGAAAGAATAATCCATTCAGAGTCTCTTGAAAACAATTCATGTTTATTGTGAGATTTAGCCTGTTAGGTTTTCAGAAATCTTTGAATAACTGTAGCACAACATCGTTATAGCAATATTTCACCGGAGCCTGTAGGAAGACATATCATAGACAAGAGCGTCAGTACTTGCATATCTATAGGTACATAGGTATAAACAAATATGAAACCAAAAGAAAACTTTATTTTGCCAAAATGTCAGTAACCATCTTCCTGCCGACTTATAGGCTTTTTTCATGAACTCAGGGTGTGGCTTGTAGTCAGGTTTTATATCTATTGTGTGTGCCCAGCCATGTTAGTTCTGTCCTCGGAGTTTCTCATGAGATTAAGTGGGTACCATATATACTTGCAAGTAGCATAACATGCCACGAACAAGTCTGGTGCAAGACCAGGTCCAGGCGTCGCTGATGTCAGCACACAAGCGGTGCTCCCGGGAACCAGTCCAGTGCAGCGGGGCCGATGGTCAGCTTTCTGTGTCTCTGAAGGACACAGCAGCAGCTCATTATGTAGTCTCCTTGAAGGATACAACCAACTGACCAATCAGGAGCTGGCTTCTGCTGCAGCAGCTGCATAGCTGCCTAAGGCCAAGATGCTGAACATAAATGTGATACCGGTACCCATTCAATGCATAAATGCACTGATCTTTCCAGGGTAAAACTTAAATTAGTATCTGTTATTTGAAATAGTTGCAAATAGGTTGAAATAAAAAATAAGACTGCTATGATATTCTTCTATTTATCACTGCTCATTATTTGGTCACTTAGGGAGTGGTCCTTCTTTATGAACAGGGGGTTGTGGTTTTGAGGGGGGTGTATGAATTTAAGACCCCTCCCGAGGGGGGGGATAAATATATCTATCTATTATAGATAAAAGAGAGGTGCAAAAATTCTCCTCGGCTCTGGCTCATTGGGGCACAAAATATTTTGACTATCTTCGAGGGGGGGGGGCGAAAACCCACCACTGTGTCCTTGAAGGATAAAACCTGACTATTGCGTCCTTGAAGGACACTGGTAGACCACTGCGTCCTTGAAGGATACAAGTAGGCCAGTGTGTCCTCCAAGGACACAAGCAGCCCACTGCATCCTTGAAGGCTATAAGCAGCCCACTGTGTCCTTGAAGGATACAAGCAGACCACTGCATCCTTGAAGGAAACAAGGAGATCACTGTTTCCTTAACGGATACAAGGAGACTATTGTGTCCTTGAAGGACACAAAAAGAACAATTTGTCCTTGAAGGATACAAGCAGAACACTGTGCCCTTGAAGGATACAAGCAGAACACTGTGTCCTTGAAGTACACAAGCAGGCCAATGTTTCCTTGAGGGATACAACCAGACCATTGTGTCCTTAAAGGATACATTTATATGTGAGTAATCTACATGTGGATCAACACGGTAAAAAGTACACCCTCGAGGGGGTGCGCTGGCGTACCTTTTACAGTGTTGACCCACAGATGTTCTGTTACCGGATGTTCTGAGGGCAATTGAACAAAATTTGAGACCAAAATTTGTGATTACCAGAATCGACAACAACTGCTTGTCAATAACATCCCTAGGATTAGTGCATATTTACACTGCACAAAACATGCCAAAGACATTGTCAGTAACTACTGACTTTTCAACATCGAACCTCGCTATACTTCTCAGGGGTAGACATTAACACTGGCCCGGTGGCCAATGGCCAGTAGTTTGGGCTGTGGGCCAGTGATTTTTCCTAAAAAATCCTTTGAAACTGGCCATTTGGCCAATAGAATATTTGAAAATACATTGCTATATACTAGACTGCTGGCCCGGGTGGTCAAAGGTCCAAAATGTTAGTATCTACCCCTGCTTTTAGAACACATGCTGCAGTGGTCTGCTTGTATCCTTCAAGGATGCAGTGGTCTGCTTGTATCCTTCAAGGATGCAGTGGGCTGCTTGTGTCCTTGGAGGACACAGTGGGCTGCTTGTGTCCTTGGAGGACATAGTGGGCTGCTTGTGTCTATGGAGGACGCAGTGGGCTGCTTGTGTCCTTGGAGGACACAGTGAGCTGCTTGTGTCATTGGAGGACACAGTGGGCTGCTTGTGTCCTTGGAGGACATAGTCAGCTGCTTGTGTCCCTCAAGGATGCAGTGGTCTGCTTGTATCCTTCAAGGATGCAGTGGTCTGATTGTATCCTTCAAGGATGTTGTGGTCTACTAAAATTCCTGTCCCCCTTTTATTAAAGGAGGGCTATCACGGAAATTATCACTATGGGTACCTGCACAAAGAGTGCTTATGTCATACTAGTGATTGTGCATGATCAAGTTGTCATATGAGAAATATCATATGACTAGTGGTATATAGTGTAAATCCAACAAGCTCTTATAAATAGTGTTATTGCCAGTTATCACTGGTTTATTCAGCTTTAGGCAACATGTAAGAAATATCAATCACACAGTAGTTAGTATGCAGGTAATTTCCACATACAGTAAATATACAATAGTTCATAGAGTATAATGTTCTGTTCCACTCCACCTGTGAGGTAATAATAGTACAATGTCCAGCATAGTTCTAGGTGGGTTCCCACACCTAGCTCCTGACCTGCTGCTTAGAGGAATAATGTAATAAGGAATAACTTTACCCTCTGGTGGATGTCTTGTAGAAGATAGCCTCTGGCCACTAATGATGGAATCCTATGCCTGTCTAGCATAGTTTCACCATAGTGTAGAGGTATAGCAGGTAGCAGGAGATGACTGGAGATGTTACCTCTAGAGCGGTTCTGGAGATTCTGATTTCTAGGAGGTGCAGCCAGGCTATTTGTACCAAATCTTGGCATTGCACCTCAGACTGACTGGAGCCAGTGGCATCTGCCTAACTCTGCAATTGTTTGAGGGGAGTCTTTCATGTGTCACAGGGTGCAAAAAGGACCCCCATGGACGCCGCTATGTCCCCCATTGTCCTGGTCGGTTCTGTAACTTCAGACCCTCATATCTCGGAAGTTTACGCCGTTACAACCGCCATTTTGGGCATGCGCGGAGTTGAATATGCTAAGTTACTAATGCCCGCTTGCCGGGCGCGTAATTTGCGCTGGTTTGTCTGTAGCGCATTCAGAGGTCAAATCAGTCTCCATGGCGTAACCTCCCTAATAATAAGAGTAGAGCCTTGATCTTGGGCTCATTTTGACCGTCTAATTATGGCCTTTCCATAAATGCTTTGATATTTGACCTAGCTTGCTCAGAGGCGACGCTAGAGCGAGCGGAAGGTTATGGCGTTGTGACTTATGTAACCTATTGTTCAGTGTTTGGGTGCTGAGACACTCATGACGGCGTCGGCGGTGCCCAGGCACCCGTGACGGCCGTTTGCATTCACTTACAAGTTATTAGTTTGTGCACTGGACCATGAGGTCGCTGATTTAGACCCTCAGAATCATTATATTGTGCAGTGGACCATGAGGTCGCTGTCTTTGATGTTGTAACCTATGTATAACTGACCTGGCTGGTGTGCAGTGGAGCATGAACGCTCTTACACAAAGTTTGAGCGCTCTTATAGCTCTTAGAACCAACCTATGTATTAATTTCTTATACATTCTTTGATTAATACAATAATATGTTACAATTCATGGAATAATAAAATGGTATATGATACTTATAAATCCGCGGAAAATTTGCAGCACCCTCATTAGTTGAGGGGTGGTCGTGCGAATTGCTATGCCGCGCTGGCTTTTTTGGTCAAAGCTTAAAGGGGTGATTTCTTTTGCCCCCCCAACAAACCAGCTCCCCTTTTCTTAGAAAATGCACATATGTTACAATCACCCCCCCCCCCCCCCGAGGAGCGTGATCATTTTAGGTTCTAGGTTTATGCAAGCAGTCAACGTAAAAATTTCAGACCCCTCCCAAGTGGGGGCCGGGATAAGGGAGTGGCCATTATTTATCAACAGGGGAAATGGTGGGATTTCACACCGACACACAATAATGTTTTTCCCCCCTTAACAGCAGTCAACATTTTTTGTGCCCCCTGGGCCTGAGACATGGGAGTTTGTGCACCCCTCTTCGATCTATAGTAGTGCACAGGTTTTCTTTTTTGGTAAAAAGAGGGTAAATTTTTTGGGCCCCTCCTCAAGAGGGGTCAAAATCTTATTAGCCCCCCCTTGGGAGGGGTCTGAAATCTTTATGCCCCCCTTAAACCCACCACACAACCCTGTTGATAAAAAAATTTATACTCGGGCCCTAACAAAATTTTGACCTCTCTTGAGGGGGGGGGCTAAAAGAATTTACCTTCTTTTTAGCCCAAAAGCTGTGCGCTACTATAGATCAAAGAGGGGTGCGAAAATTCTCAGCACTTCGGCGCGTCGGGGGGAGGGTGCAAAAAATTTACAGTCAAGGAGGGGGTGTAAAAAAATTTTGCACGTCCACACGAAAACCCACCACCACCCCCCTGTTGATAAATGATGACCACTCCTTTAGACCTGCCAGCTGTTGTGTCCTTGAGGGACACTAGACTACCCCATCCCAATGTGTCAACAAAGAATTGGTGTTGTGTCCTTCAGGGACACAAGGCTAGCCCACCCATGCACTGTGTCAACAAAGCTTTGAATCCAGGATCTTCATCCATGGACACAATAAATGAGCATTTCAATTTCTTTCTATCACTATTTTGATCTGTCAAATTCTATAACAAAGAAAAATTCTGCCTATTTATTCAGAAATCAGTGTGTTTGTGCTTTGAATGCAGGCTGTAGAAGGTCCACCATCTTGGTTTTAGCAGCTGCCATCTGCTGCTGCAGAGACTGGCTCCTGATTGGTCAATTGCTTGTATCTCTGAAGGACACAAGGGCTTGAATCCTTCAGGGACACAGAAAGCTGACCAACGGCCCTGCTGCCAGTCGCGTCCAAAGTCAGCGCTATGGGCAGGGTTTTGGATTCTGAACTATGCTAGGTCTATTAATAAAGGTGTGGCTTAACTAACATTCTGCCTAGGTCACGGTGCGGCCTATACGTGAGGTATTACAGTGGTACAACATGACTTCCTGCCCCCTGTGTGACCTTGGTGCCAAGGTCAGAGTAAGGTGTGTATAACAGGAGCTATATAGCGTGACCTGCATCATCATCATGAGTGGTAACTCATCAACACTTCAAGGGCCGCTGATGCAGGAGTGCATCATGCCCATTGGTCGTCATGATGCATCAATGAAGTACTGGCGACAGTGCTGTCCACCAGTGACTCTGGGTGTATCAAACCCAGGGCGTCCTGTGTGCATCATGACGACCACTGGTCATGATGCATTAATACATCAGCAGTTACTCATCAGGGCTGCCCTCTTGTATCTTGACAAAGCCTGTCACTATTTAAGGGTTACTAATACAAGAACCTAGAAGTCGACATGATGCACCAAAAAAGTGCTGGCAAGATTGCTCACCAGCACTTCTTTGAAGCATCATGTCAGCCTGTCGGGAGTGCATCACCCCTGTAGGATAGGCACGATGCATTCATGTATCGTGCCCAGGTTACTGGGACAGTCACGATACATCAGTTGTAGGTTATGTCTGAACCACTTCTTGTATTCTGTGTGTCCTATACTTGACACTGTCTGTTAGATTGTGTATGACATGGGAGGTGAGATGTACACTACATACCTGTCTGCCATTTCTACCGTAATCCCTCACGTATAAGGTGCAGCTTAGAAGCTACGGTGTTCTCACCCAACCCGTATCTTATACAATGTAGTTAAACTTAGTGTGCGTCTTATAGGCAAGGGTATTGACCATAAATTGAGACTAAATAACAGGCTTTACTGTGCACAGGGTGCACCTTATATATGCACAGGGTGCGCCTATACACACGGGTTTATGGTATCACTGTAGTAACAATCTCCTGTTTATTTTTGTTTTTCCCCCTCCAGAGTTTGTGAAGGTATGCCTAGTCTACACCTATATGAGAGCCCCAGTGGTAAGATACCCCACACTATCCGCCATAGACTACCATCATCATCACCACAGTCTCCATTCCATACCTGCATACATCACCTATAATGGAGAGGTTGGTGTACCTAATGTTCCTCATGCTGGGGGTGGTCACTATGACCACAGCCTTCCCCAACCTGTCAGACCTGCACCATGGGGAGCCCGTGTTCTACAAGAGGACCGACCATGAGGGGAGGGACTACTACGCCGGTGTCTATAAAGGTAAGGAGTTTAAGATATACACGTTAAGTAATGGCTGCTGATGCTGTCCTGAGTGCAGCATGCCCTCTGGTCAGCATGATGCACCAATGAAGTGCTGTTGAGCAGGATTTATCAAGTTACCATAACATTCACCAGATGGGGTAAGTCTGCATGGGCTGGATAACTTTGAACTCCTGCAGAGAGCGGCACCCACAACGTGTATAGATCTATAGCCTTTATCTTGTGTCCTATATTGAGAACCAATGCATTTTGAGGTGCACGGCCTTATTTTCACAACCCTAGTGTAGAAGAGGGTCTTTTAATTATCTGGAATGATAATTATCTGAATCTAGAACAAACTGTAACACCTCGTTTATAAGGCTCTGGTGCGCCTTATAGGATGAGAAAAGGTTTAGGGTGAAATTTTTCCAAAGTTTCCCATAAATTAAAAAGTGGTTTTAGGCAATTGGGTCATAATGACCCTTGAATGTAGCCATGATGAGTTACTCACCAGGGGGATACAAACCTGGTAGGGTCATAATGACCCTTGAATGTAGCCATGGTGAGTTACTCACCACGGTGTCTACAAACCTGGTAGAGTCATAATGATCCTTGAATGTAGCCATGGTGAGTTACTGACCATGGTGTATACAAACCTGGTAGAGTCATACAGACCCTTGAATGTAGCCATGGTGAGTTACTCACCATGGTGAGTTATTCACCATGGTGTCTACAAACCTGGAAGGGTCATAATGATCCTTGAATGTAGCCATGGTGAGTTACTCACCAGGGGGATACAAACCTGGTAGGGTCATAAAGACCCTTGAATGTAGCCGTGGTGAGTTACTCACCACGGTGTATACAAACCTGGTAGGGTCATAAAGACCCTTGAATGTAGCCATGGTGAGTTACTCACCACGGTGTATACAAATCTGGTAGGGTCATAAAGACCCTTGAATGTAGCCATGGTGAGTTATTTACAGGGTGTATACAAACCTGGTAGGGTCATAAAGACCCTTGAATGTAGCCATGGTGAGTTACTCACCACGGTGTCTACAAACCTGGTAGAGTCATAAAGACCCTTGAATGTAGCCATGGTGAGTTACTCACCACGGTGTCTACAAACCTGGTAGGGTCATAAAGACCCTTGAATGTAGCCATGGTGAGTTACTCACCAGGGGGATACAAACCTGGTAGGGTCATAATGACCCTTGAATGTAGCCATGGTGATTTACTCACCACGGTGTCTACAAACCTGGTAGGGTCATAATGACCCTTGAATGTTTGAACTTGAGCAGCTATTTACACGGGATCTCAACCTCAAACAATCCAAGGGCTTGAGAAAAATCAAGGGCAGCTCTCGTCATGGATTGACAATTATGATCTAAACATCTTCACTCCAAATGTCTGTAGAGGAACACATGCCCTAGTCACAGAGTTGACTCAACAACAATCACTTTGTGTAGATCAGGTTGAAAAGGCAGACAAAGTCAGTACCTTCATACCCAGAGTCAGTAAACCCAATATGACCAAAATCAAGCTTGATACCCAGCATTATCAAGGTGAAAAAAATCCAATGCGTCTAGTAATCCATAACCATGATGGTAAACCATTCCATGAGGCGATGAAAAAATTGGATGAAATAACCCAAGCACTAAATGCTGATATTTAATGGCTAATTGAAGTCATAACCAATGACTTAGAAGAAGATCCCCAGCTGAATGGTCTGGCTACATGGCACACATGGCCAGGGAAAATGGCTTTATTTCAAAGGCAACAAAGTATGCGTATGGTTCTCTTATAGATGCACCACCAAGCCACCAAGACACAGTTCTCAACAGCATAATGTACTTAGAGACATTTTTCAAGTATCATGGCCAGAGTTTCCTCCACTTGGCTGCTGACCTATAACTGTACAAAGTACTATTGCAAATTAAGTGGTCCAACCCAAACAGATGGAAACATCTTTACCTAGAGCAGGTGGGATGCATTTGCATATGTCTTTCTTGGGATCCATTGGAAATCTCATGGCAGGATCAGGATTGGAGGAGATCTTTGGGGCTGCATACAATGGAACTATGAACATGCTAAATGGTAAGGCTTGCCTAAAGGCAATGAAAGGTTTTTAGTATGGTAGCAACTGAAATCATGAGAGAATCAGTACAATCTGGCAAGAAATAATGGGAATCCCTAGAAAATTAACTATCAGCAGCATGTTTGTCAAAAACAGGTTGTCTTTGGGTAGATTGCTTCCTACTTCCAGTGTTACTGGCACATAATATGTTCTTGAGAGCAGAAAGGGAAGCAAATTTCACCTTGTATGTGTATTGTATCCAGATGATGGTACCTTACTTTTTTGCAGTCGGCCATTGGAATTATGCAAGATATGTAACATGGTACCTTCTAGAATTGGCACAACTTGATAAAGAGGCAGCATCCTTTTACTTGCTTGGTAATCATGTTTGCCATCACAAACCAGGTAGTTGGAATGCAGTCTCTGCAGATCAGTTCGGTGAACAGACATATATTCGAAAAGGCAAGACCAAAGGATGTCTTGTTGGAATGACACTCAACCCTAACCAAACTGCCCGGTGGGTACTCTCTCAGAATATTTGTAATATGCTATCTCATGACATGGATGAAATGTTAGAACCTTATCAAGAGGAAGACCTTGATACAAGTGTTGACAGACACAAGGAAGAGGGAAAGAACAGAAGAAAAATAGATGCTTTAGATAGGAAACAAATTCGGGCTGAGATAGCTAGCTGCACACCCAAATCCATTAAAACAAAGTGAACTGGTCCTGTTCAATATTGTAAATGGACGAATTGTTGTTGATAGAATCAATGTCGCTGATGCACTCTCCATCGGTGAGTGTATGGCAGCACAGTTAAATGGTAGTCTCCCATCTGTTTTTCATGGCCCAATTCATGCCAAGGTCATGAAGTCATAGTTATCTTTGATAGGTACAATGACACCTCCATCAAAACTCAAAGGCGTTTAAGGAACAAACCAGCCAATGATTAAACTCACACAAAAAACCCCATTACCATCCAGAGATATTATCATGAAGAGCACAGCGAACAAGAAGCAACTTATTCACCAGATATGTGTCAGAACAGTTATCTGAAGGCCACTAGAAAAAACATGAAGAAGCTGACTGTATCATTATCAGTTACATGAAGATACTGATTGACCAGCAAAAAAAACATCTTCAAGAGGTATCTGATGACACAGACATATTTGCACTGCTTCTCTACTTTTGCTGGAAGTGGCAGAGTGCTACCCTCATAACAATGTGCAAGTCAGATGGCAAAATCATCAACATCAATGAAACAGCAAACAAACTTGGTGACAAATCCCTCAAGATCTTGGGGGTACATGTGCTATCGGGATGTGACACAGTTAGCTTCTTTGACAAAGGGAGAGGAGCTGCATTGTCTGCATTTGAAATGCCTGGTGTCAATATAGAAGTACTTGGAGAGCAAGAGGCTACTGAAACTGACATGTTAAAGGCTGGCAGTCATTTCATTGGTCTCATGTACAAAGTAAAGAAGCCACATAAATCAATGAATGAAACAAGATATTCAATCTTCATCCACCAGAAGATAACTCTGAAGATTATATCCCTGCCACCTACAGATCCTGCTCTCAAACTTCATATCAAAAGAGCGCATCTGCAGACCTTAATATGGAAGTCGGCAGAAAAGTTAGCCCCTCTAACTTTGGACATTGAAAACTATGGATGGGAAATCAAGTCAGGCATACCATGTCTCTGAAATGTCAGAAGTTGTCCTACCAGAACTAATGAAATCGGTGGCTTGCAATTGCAGTGCCAATGAGCCATGTGCAACCAAAAGGTGTGCTTGTACAAGAGCAGACCTGCCATGTACAACCTTCTGCAAGTGTCATATGACTGGAAATTGTGCCAATCCACTATCTAACGGACTGGATCACTATAAAAGTACTGACCTAATTGAGAATGATGACATTTAAGAGCATGCACATTATGTAAGAGGTAAGGAAATGCATCTTTATGTTACTGTTACCTCCTAGTTCTACTTCTCATTAAAAAAGGCTGAATATATCACATACTACGCCAAAACATCTTGACACTGTACTTTGGTAACTTATCCAAAGTTAGAAAAGTAAGTTTCAAGCAGGTATTGCCCATTCATATGTAAATTGATTTTTAACATTGTTGAATATACAGTCAGTTAAATTATATTTGGAAATTAGGAACTTTGCATTCTGAAGATTGACTAAACAACTCAAACCATAATAAACCACAAAGGAAATATTCCTAAATTCATTCCCAATTATTCTAAGATGTTTCTTTCTTGTGTACAGGTTTTTGTATGGGAAAGGCAGGACCACAGACACAGTGACAGAGAGAATACAAATACTGACTATGAACTATTATCTAATGTCTGATATGAGGACATTCTTCACCATGCTATTTAATATGAGAAATCACCATCTTTATCACATGTACAAATAATTAATGCCTAAATAAAAAAAAATATGAACAAGATAACCTTTGTATTGATATACATACAACTTACATGACATACTTATTGAAGAATTGGTGTAAACATTCATTAATAAATTTATGATGTAGTAACATCAGGA
Organism: Acholoe squamosa; assembly: GCA_949317995.1. NCBI lineage: Eukaryota > Metazoa > Annelida > Polychaeta > Phyllodocida > Polynoidae > Acholoe > Acholoe squamosa. Next base: position 76,647,821 of record OX439045.1, on the reverse strand, counting down.
ATCATAATAACTTAAAGGTACATACACGAAAAATACAAAAAGTATATGCACTATTGTTATTTCACATATCATTACTATTGCTTCATGGTCTATGAACACGAATAAATGTATGAAACCACAGAATTGTTCTTTCAAATGCATGAAAGGTGGCATCAATTTGTGGTAGCTAAGCAGCAACTTGTTGTAACTAGGCAAAAACCTGAATGATTCCTTGTTGCTAGGCAACATGAAAGGGTAGAATATCTGACATGGAATGGGAGGGGGGGTAACACATATCACTATTTCATTGCAGTGATATCTTATGACATGTGTCTCATAGGTCTACTAAATGTGAATTAATGCCAAATATTACTCTTGTTTATAACTGTTTTTGATGTTTTCTGTAGATTGCTATGTGACCTAGTAATAGAATTTCAACTGGCAATATAAAGGGAAATGAATGTGTCATGGACTATTAATAAGATAAAATGAAAGAAAGTGTAGAAATACTCACTCGAAGACTTGAAAGGTTGCTGTTAAATTGTGATTGCTAAGCAAAAACATGCTGTTGCTAAGCAAAATCATGTTGTTGCTAAGCAAAAACATGCTGTTACTAAGCAAAAACATGAAAATTCCTTGTTGCTAGGAAACATGAGGTTCTTAGCAACAAGCAATCGACATAATTAGAATGTCTGACCTGGATTTAGGGGGGTAGGAATGATTACCTTCTTTATTTGTGCATGTTTTATCCCCTTTGTCATGCTATTTTGTTGATTTAAGTGGTTGCTAAGCAACCGTGAATAACAAAAAATGCTCAACGTTTACCAGGCTGGCAACAGGCAGATTCTGAATCACCATACCCTAATTGTCCAAAATCAATCAAAATACCTTTGCCGTACCTTAGTGCGAGGTTGAGCCATATTTGGGCATCTGTCTACTGGACTACATGGTGAGTTACTCACCAGGGCTGCATTCATGAATCTTGAAGTCCTATGAGCATGATGCATTAATGCATTAACGGCCTTTGTAGTGGTAAATGGTTATAACATTCATTTTGTAATCATTCTGAGTTTAAAATTCGATATTATTCTTTCAACAGGAGTGTGTTACCTAGATGGTATTTACTACGGGTCAGAGACGTCCCTCGTATTTTGCACAAATGGACGGCCGGAGTACCAGGACTGCGCTGACGGAACTCTGAATAATGACCTTAACAACTACATCTACGGACACTACTATGGCTACGACGACTTCTGTAACGTGAATCTACTTAAACATGTCTGAGAAAGGGCGGTGAGTTGTTGGTGTTGCCAGCCTAAATCTCCCCATGAACAATGTCATAAAAGAATGTCTACTTTGAAGAAAAAAATCACCATTATTATCATCATAATTATATCTGGTCTTCGTTTATGGACTCTTCTCAGAGACATTTGATAATAAAACACAGTGTAGGCTCTTCAGGTCTATGATCGATAATACTTTAAGCCCAACCTGTGAATTCCTATTTTGGGGTCATGGAAGGGGGGGGGGAAACAAACTTGAAATGTTTCCAAAATGTTTAGTCTTCAGAAAACCATGTATAGCCATTGACATTTCAAGGGATATTTTATGTTATGCTTATTATGGTAAGACTCAGAAGTAATTGGTCATACAACAGATAAATGATCATATCTTTGTTTTATATGAAAGCCTTTTTTAAGATTTCCGAATTTCTCGAATTTGGTCTACCTTTTCCTCGTGAGATGGGCCTCAGTCAGATCTTTTGTCTATGTATTGTACATTGTATAACTTGCCTATGTTAATGATAACCCTGTGTTTTTCTCTTTCCAGGTGTCATCATTATTCATCTCCTCCGGCGACGTCATGATTATGATCCATTTTATCGTGATACCATCATCATTTGAATAAAACAATAAAAGACAATTCTTGGTCATATTGGACACAGTTTGAAAACACTTTGGTGCCTTTAAGTTGTATATTGGTAGCTTAGCAAAGGGCTGCGGAATAAAATAAACCTCACTCATTGCCCGAACAGATAAAGGGAACGTACTGATTGAGTTAAAATGGCTTTCCTCCCCCTCTAGATCGTAAAAAGAACACTTCTAATAAGGGAAGGTGAAACCCTGTTTACAGAGAATTGCGGCAAATATACATGGATAAATCATAAGTGGACAAAGAAACATCAAACTGACTAATAAACCACAGTACCGGTAAACTATAAAGGCAGTGCAGTATATGGGGGGCTAAGGTGGGGGGGGGGCTATTCCCCCCTCAGCTGCCAAACCCAGAAGAGGGAGGGCTCCTACACCTATGTAAAGTGCCCCCTATCGGTACAATCAGTGTGCTGTTATCAGTCCCCTGTTATATCCCCTAGTCACTAATACCTGCTGCATGAGTAGGTGTTAATGTATGGGGAAGTGGATTAAGAGATTAACCTACGCTATCTCCCAATCATCATTTTAACCCTTTAAGGACCATACTCTATATTCACTCTATATACTTCATTCAGCATATAAACCCTTCAAGGGGCATATGGTGAACATCAACCTATATCCATGCTAACTTGTTTTGGTAGTTATTATACTGAATAAAACGAATTCAGACACATTTATGGGCACAACTGCTGCTATGATGAAGACAGGCAACAACCTTCCCTCTTATCTATGTCTAATAATTAGAGAAAGATCAGCAGTTGCAATGTTTCCTGGGGGGGGGGTCAATATATGATGGTCTCTACCTACTGCCAAACCACCAACCCCATAATTCCAGGTGATATGACCCAATACAGATTCGTGAGGTAATCGACCACCCCCTAATTTCAAGGCATTTGCAGGGATTTCCTGAGGCTTGAAGATATATATCTACAACAGGGACCTTAATAAGTACGGTACATTTCTTTCTACACTCTAAAAAATGTGTTTTAACTAAAACATATTTTACCAAAACACTTTTTGGTAAAACACATTTTCATCATCTAAACACATTTCCTAAAACACTTTACACTTTTCCTGCAAATGTGTTTAGGTTTATAAAAGTGTTTTAATACTTGGTTCCAATCCAACTCACCAGGTGGCAGGGACCACCTATGATGGTACTATTGTAACATTCATATGGACACAAATGCCCTAGTCACAGAGTTGACTCAACAACAATCACTTTGTGTAGATCAGGTTGAAAAGGCAGACAAAGTCAGTACCTTCATACCCAGAGTCAATAAACCCAATATGACCAAAATCAAGCTTGATACCCAGCATTATCAAGGTGAAAAAAATCCAATGCCTCTAGTAATCCATAACCATGATGGTATACCATTCCATGAGGCGATGAAAAAATTGGATGAAATAACCCAAGCACTAAATGCTGATATTGAATGGCTCAATGAAGTCATAACCAATGACTTAGAAGAAGATCCCCCAGCTGAATGGTCTGGCTACATGGCACACATGGCCAGGGAAAATGGCTTTATTTCAAAGGCAACAAAGTATGCATATGGTTCTCTTATAGATGCACCACCAAGCCACCCAGACACAGTTCTCACCAGCATAATGTACTTGGAGACATTTTTCAAGTATCATGGCCAGAGATACCTCCACTTGGTTGCTGACCTATAACTGTACAAAGTACTATTGCAAATTAAGTGGTCCAACCCAAACAGATGGAAACATCTTTACCTAGAGCAGGTGGTATGCATTTGCATATATCTTTCTTGGGATCCATTGGAAATCTCATGGCAGGATCAGGATTGGAGATCTTTGGGGCTGCATACAATGGAACTATAAACATGCTAAATGGTAAAGCTTGCCTAAAGGCAATGAAAGGTTTTTAGTATGGTAGCAACTGAAATCATGAAAGAATCAGTACAATCTGGCAAGGAATCATGGGAATCCCTAGAAAATTAACTATAAGCAGCACGTTTGTCAAAAACAGGTCGTCTTTAGGTAGATTGCTTCCTACTTCCAGTGTTACTGGCACATATTGTTCTTGAGAGCAGAAAGGGAAGCAAATTTCACCTTGTATGTGTATTGTTTACAGATGATGGTACCTTACTTTTTTGCAGCCGGCAATTGGAATTATGCAAGATATGTAACATGGTACCTTCTAGAATTGGCACAACTTGATAAAGAGGCAGCATCCTTTTACTTGCTTGATAATCATGTTTGCCATCACAAACCAGGTAGTTGGAATGCAGTCTCTGCAGATCAGTTCGGTGAACAGACATATATTCGAAAAGGCAAGGCCAAAGGTGGTCGTGTTGCAATGACACTCAACCCTAACCAAACTGCCCGGTGGGTACTCTCTCAGAATATTTGTAATATGCTATCTCATGACATGGATGAAATGTTAGAACCTTATCAAGAGGAAGACCTTGATACAAGTGTTGACAGACACAAGGAAGAGGGAAAGAACAGAAGAAAAATGGATGCTGTAGATAGGAAACAAATTTGGGCTGAGATAGCTAGCTGCACATCCACATCCATTAAAACAAAGTGAACTGGTCCTGTTCAATATTGTAAATGGACGAATCGTTGATGATAGAATCAATATCGCTGATGCACTCTCCATCGGTGAGTGTATGGCAGCACATTTCAATGGTAGTCTCCCAATTCATGCCAAGGTGACCACAATGGGGGCTATAAAAGGGATTAAAATTGGTGAAAGAACTACCTATGACATGGAGAAGGTGTATGGAAGATTGCTAGTCCTATCTCAAAAGAGAGATGTGACACTGGAACAGCCTCTCACCTATGAGTTATCACCTCCATCTCCTGCCATTTTTGATGAGTATGGAGGACTCCAAAGAGGAAATGAGTCATACCTCTTGCATAAACTGGCTAGATATAATGATCCTGGGGATAATAATGATCTTGAACTGTTAGATGGCAATGAAACACTCTGCCATGTAGCTCTACCTAGTGACAGTTCTGATGTTGAACTGTTAAATGACATAGAAATGCTCAACCATGTACCTCTACCTACTGACCACCCTGTTGTTGACCTTGTAGATGGCAATGAAATGCTTTACCATATAGCATGGCCAAAGGCTGAAACAATTAAAACCCTTACCAATAACATCACACGAGCAGTAGCAAAAGATCGTGAAGTCATAGTTATCTTTGATAGGTACAATGACACCTCCATCAAAACTCAAGAGCGTTTAAGGAACAAACCAGCCAATGATTAAACTCACACAAGAAACCCCATTACCATCCAGAGATATTATCATGAAGAGCACAGCGAACAAGAAGCAACTTATTCACCAGATATGCTGTCAGAACAGTTATCTGAAGGCCACTAGAAAAAACCATAAAGAAGCTGACTGTATCATTATCAGTTACATGAAGATACTGATTGACCAGCAAAAAAAAAAACATCTTCAAGAGGTATTTGATGACACAGACATATTTGCACTGCTTCTCTACTTTTGCTGGAAGTGGCAGAGTGCTACCCTCATAACAATGCGCAAGTCAGATGGCAAAATCATCAACATCAATGAAACAGCAAACAAACTTGGTGACAAATCCCTCAAGATCTTGGGGGTGCATGTGCTATCGGGATGTGACACAGTTAGCTTCTTTGACAAAGGGAGAGGAGCTGCATTGTCTGCATTTGAAATGCCTCGTGTCAATATAAAAGTACTTGGAGAGCAAGAGGCTACTGAAACTGACATGTTAAAGGCTGGCAGTCATTTCATTGGTCTCATGTACAAAGTAAAAAAGCCACATAAATCCATGAATGAAGCAAGATATTCAATCTTCATCCACCAGAAGATAACTCTGAAGATTATATCCCTGCCACCTACAGATCCTGCTCTCAAACTTCATATCAAAAGAGCACATCTGCAGACCATAATATGGAAGTCGGCAGAAAAGTTAGCCCCTCCAACTTTGGACATTGAAAACTATGGATAGGAAATCAAGTCGGGCATACCATGTCTCTGAAATGTCAGAAGTTGTCCTACCAGAACTAATGAAATCGGTGGCTTGCAATTGCAGTGCCAATGAGCCATGTGCAACCAAAAGGTGTGCTTGTACAAGAGCAGACCTGCCATGTACAACCTTCTGCAAGTGTCATATGACTGGAAATTGTGCCAATCCACCATCTAACGGACTGAATCACAATGAAAGTACTGACCTAATTGAGAATGATGACATTTAAGAGCATGCACATTATGTAAGAGGTAAGTAAATGCATCTTTATGTTACTGTTACCTCCTAGTTCTACTTCTCATTAAAAAAGGCCGAATATATCACATACTACGCCAAAACATCTTAACACTGTACTTTATAGGTGTTTATCAAAATTTATCCAAAGTTAGAAAAGTAAGTTTTAAGCAGGTATTGCCCATTCATATGTAAATTGATTTTTAACCTTGTTGAATATACAGTCAGTTAAATTATATTTGGAAATTAGGAACTTTGCATTCTGAAGATTGAAAAAAACAACTCAAACCATAATAAACCACAAAGAAAATATTCCTAAATTTATTCCCAATTATTCTAAGATGTTTCTTTCTTGTGTACAGGTTTTTGTATGGAAAAGGCAGGACCACAGACACAGTGACAGAGAGAATACAAATACTGACTATGAACTATTGTCTAATGTCTGATATGAGGACATTCTTCACCATGCTATTTTAATATGAGAAATCACCATCTTTATCACATGTACAAATAAATAATGCCTAGATAAAAAAAATATGAACAAGATAACCTTTGTATTGATATACATACAACTTACATGACATATTTATTGAGGAATTGGTGTAAACATTCATTAATAAATTTATGATGTAGTAACATCAGGAATCATAATAACTTAAAGGTACATACACGAAAAATACAAAAAGTATATGCAATATTGTTATTTCACATATCATTACTATTGCTTCATGGTCTATGAACACAAATAAATGTATGAAACCACAGAATTGTTCTTTCAAATGCATGAGAGGTGGCATCAATTTGTGGTAGCTAAGCAGCAACTTGTTGTAACTAAGCAAAAACCTGAATAATTCCTTGTTGCTAGGCAACATGAAAGGGTAGAATATCTGACATGGAATGGGAGGGGGGTAACACATATCACTATTTCATTGCAGTGATATCTATGAACTTATGACATGTGTCCCATGGGTCTACTAAATGTGAATTCATGCCAAATATTACTCTTGTTTATAACTGTTTTGATGTTTTCTGTAGATTGCTATGTGACCTAGTAATAGAATTTCAACTGGCAATATAAAGGGAAAAGAATGTGTCATTGACTATTAATATGATAAAATGAAAGAAAGTGTAGAAATACTCACGCGAAGACTTGAAAAGTTGCTGTTAAATTGTGATTGCTAAGCAAAAACCTGCTGTTGCTAAGCAAAATTATGTTGTTGCTAAGCAAAAACATGCTGTCACTAAGCAAAAACATGAAAAATTCCTTGTTGCTAGGAAACATGAGGTTCTTAGCAACAAGCAATCGACATAAATAGAATGTCTGACCTGGATTTAGGGGGGTAGGAATGATTACCTTCTTTATTTGTGCATGTTTTATCCCCTTTGTCATGCTATTTTGTTGATTTAAGTGGTTGCTAAGCAACCGTGAATAACAAAAAATGCTCAACGTTACAAGGCTGGCAACAGGCAGATTCTGAATCACCATACCCTTATTGTCCAAAATCAATCAAAATACCTTTGCCGTACCTTAGTGCGAGGTTGAGCCATATTTGGGCATCTGTCTACTGGACTACATGGTGAGTTACTCACCAGGGCTGCATTCATGAATCTTGAAGTCCTATGAGCATGATGCATTAATGCATTAACGGCCTTTGTAGTGTTAAATGGTTATAACATTCATTTTGTAATCATTCTGAGTTTAAAATTCGATATTATTCTTTCAACAGGAGTGTGTTACCTAGATGGTATTTACTGCGGGTCAGAGACGTCCCTCGTATTTTGCACAAATGGACGGCCGGAGTACCAGGACTGCGCTGACGGAACTCTGAATAATGACCTTAACAACTACATCTACGGACACTACTATGGCTACGACGACTTCTGTAATGTGAATCTACTTAAACATGTCTGAGGAAGGGCGGTGAGTTGTTGGTGTTTGCAGCCTAAATCTCCCCATGAACAATGTCATAAAAGAATGTCTACTTTGAAGAAAAAATCACCATTATTATCATCATAATTATATCTGGACTTTGTTTATGGACTCTTCTCAGAGATATTTGATAACAAAAAAACAGTGTGGGCTCTTCAGGTCTATGATGGATAATACTTTAAGCCGAACCTGTGAATTCCTATTTTGGGGTCATGGAAGGGGAGGAAACAAACTTGAAATGTTTCCAAAATGTTTAGTCTTCAGAAAACCATGTATAGCCATTGACATTTCAAGGGATATTTTATGTTATGCTTATTATGGTGAGACTCAGAAGGAATTGGTCATACAACAGATAAATGATCATATCTTTGTTTTATATGAAAGCCTTTTTTAAGATTTCCGAATTTCTCGAATTTGGTCTACCTTTTCCTCGTGAGATGGGCCTCAGTCAGATCTTTTGTCTATGTATTGTACACTGTATAGCTTGCCCATATTAATGATAGCCCTGTGTTTTTCTCTTTCCAGGTGTCATCATTATTCATCACCTCCGGCGACGTCATGATTATGATCCATTTTATCGTGATACCATCATCATTTGAATAAAACAATAAAAGACAATTCTTGGTCATATTGGACACAGTTTGAAAACACTTTGGTGCCTTTAAGTTGTATATTGGTAGCTTAGCAAAGGGCTGCGGAATAAAATAGACCTCACTCATTGCCTGTACAGATAAAGGGAACTGTACAGATAAAGGGAACTGTACAGATAAAGGGAACTGTACAGATAAAGGGAACTGTACAGATAAAGGGAACTGTACAGATAAAGGGAACTGTACAGATAAAGGGAACTGTACAGATAAAGGGAACTGTACAGATAAAGGGAACTGTACAGATAAAGGGAACTGTACAGATAAAGGGAACTGTACAGATAAAGGGAACTTACTGATTGAGTTAAAATGGCTTTCCTCCCCCTCTAGATCGTAAAAAGAACACTTCTAATAACGGAAGGTGAAACCCTGTTTACAGAGAATTGCGGCAAATATACAAGGATAAATAATAAGTGGACAAAGAAACATCAAACTGACTAATAAACCACAGTACCGGTAAACTATGAAGGCAGTGCAGGGCTAAGGTGGGGGGGGGGCTCTTCCCCCCTCAGCTGCCAAACCCAGAGGAGGGAGGGCTCCTACACCTATGTAAAGTGCCCCCTATCGGTACAATCAGTGTGCTGTTATCAGTCCCCTGTTATATCCCCTAGTCACTAATACCTGCTGCATGAGTAGGTGTTAATGTATGGGGGAGTGGATTAAGGGATTAACCTACGCTATCTCCCAATCATCATTTTAACCCTTTAAGGACCATACTCTATATCCACTCTATATACTTCATTCAGCATATAAACCCTTCAAGGGGCATATGGTGAATATCAACCTATATCCATGCTAACTTGTTTTGGTAGTTATTATACTGAATAAAACGAATTCAGACACATTTATTGGCACAACTGCTGCTATGATGAAGACAGGCAACAAACGTCCCTGTTATCTATGTCTAATAATGAGAGAAAAATCAGCAGTTGCAATGTTTCCTGGGGGGGGGGGGTCAATATATGATGGTCTCTACCTACTGCCAAACCACCAACCCCATAATTCCAGGTGATATGACCCAATACAGATTCGTGAGGTAATCGACCACCCCCTAATTTCAAGGCATTTGCAGGGATTTCCTGAGGCTTGAAGATATATATCTACAACAGGGACCTTAATAAGTACGGTACATTTCTTTCTAGTGCAAAGAGGAGATTTACAGCCCCCTATTTTCGAGGTGCACACAGAGTTACTGCCCCCCAAATTTTGAGGTTTACGTATTGGCAATTGTGACATGAATATAAGGGGTATAAGGGTAATGTTCCACCAATGATGCACCCATGCATGGCTGGGGTACTGGTAAGCTTACCCCCTCCCCCCAGCACTGCATTGATGCGCCGTACTGGCCTTGTGGAGTCTCCTATGTTTTATTCACCATTAACACCAAAATAAGCCATCATGGAAGCAGGAAAGTAAGATATTATTTTGCTTTAATGGCAATGTTGGCGTCTTGATGCACCGATGCATGGCTGGTGAGTCTACCTGTCAGCACTGTATTGGTGCATCATACTGACCTGGTTTAGATACTAAGAGTTGATATGTAGCATGAATGTGTGATACCCACCAGGGCCGCATTCATGCCTCATGGTGACTAATGTGTACCGCATACAGTCAAAGTGGTATTCCACCCAAAGTACATTCTCCATATGACTGAGGCTCCTCGTGGTAGTTTACTGTGACTTCACCAATTCTACATGAGACATACTGGAAACCAGCCTAATACTATAAAACTTTAAGAGACGCTGGAGTGTATCGTCCCATTGGTCGTGTGTTTAGCCATGTTAAAACACATAGATTATAGATATCCTCGAAAAACTGAACAGTGAGCCACATTAATTGATCTGCAGTGAACCATTGTAGTTTTTAAAAGGAGCCCCATGTGGAGTTTGGTGGTACATGGAATCACTGTCAAAGTAATGACAGATCCCTGGCAACTTTTGGACAACTTTTGGACAAGAATTCCACCGTTATTTCAATGACTTTACTTTTATGGTGTAGAAGGGAATTTGCTACAATATGGCAGTTGCACAGACTGAATTGTACATAGCAGTAGCCGAGGCTGAGCTAGGAATACCAACAGACTGTTGTAAATCACCTTAACCTTCACAGAGCAATCAGTGAGTGAATGGCAGATTTAACACGGTATAAAGACCTCCTAGAGAGCTGGGTGGATGGTACACACCGCTACCGCTGAGAAGCTATACAATGTTCACTAATCAATGTAGTTTCAATTTTTTTGACGAAATGTTTTCATAAAAACTTTCATTTCGGTTTCTGCATCAAACATATTGGGCATCTTTTATTTGATAACCCTAGGCATCATTTGGTAAAACTGAGTGTCATTTGGTAGCACTAGTAAGCATTCATTGGCATAAAATAATATTTTGCAGCACTGGGGGGAATTTGGTAGCACTGGGCAGCATTAAGCTGTACATATCTGATAACACTGGGCAGCATTTGGTAGCACTGGGCAGCATTTGGTAGCACTGGGCAGCATTTGGTAGCACTGGGCAGCATTTGGTAGCACTGGGCAGCATTTGGTAGCACTGGGCAGCATTTGGTAGCACTGGGCAGCATTTGGTAGCACTGGGCAGCATTTGGTAGCACTGGGCAGCATTTGGTAGCACTGGGCAGCATTTGGTAGCACTGGACAGCATTTGGTAGCACTGGGCAGCATTTGGTAGCACTGGACAGCATTTGGTAGCATTGGACAGCATTTGGTAGCACTTGCCAGCATTTGGTAACACTGGGCAGCATTTGGTATAACTGGTTAGCATTTGGTGGCACTTGGCAACACTGGGTAGCACTTTGCAGCAATTGGTAGCACTGGGCAGCACTTGGCACCATAATCACTACATATTATTTTATATAACTTTGTCCATTAGACATATATTTCCTATTGTATGTCCAACACATACCATAAACACTATGGTCCACACAGACCTGTCCAATCACCTGCAGACATACTATAGCTATTGCATATCATGTATTTACCTATGTCTATAATGGGCCTCAGTGGGACGGTTAATCACCAACCATCAGACCCCCTACCCCCCCCCCTCCTCCATGGTCTATACCTGAGTTCCATATACACACACATTGTATAGCAGCACAATAGGATATATGTCTACAGCACAAGCGGCACACAATGGTAGCGCATGGAGTGTAGGACACATTAACTCCAATTAACTATGGCACTCTGTGACAGGTAGGGAAGAATTGGACATCACCTGACAGCTATCAATCCAATTGTGTTTATATATGCAGCTTATTTGTTGAACATAATTACCCCCACTGCCTCAGGTACCATGCCAGTGAATAGTAGGGTGGCTATAGGGTAAGCCATTAAGGTATGGATAGATTTGTTTTGTTTTTTAAATCTATCTCACTGGCATTTACATCAAGAAAGATTATCTACTTGCATTTTCTCCAATCATGGTTGAGGGCAAGCAGTTACCAACCAGCTTTGAACAGAAGTTAGAAAGAGGTTTGTTGATTTACTATACAACTTTTCAGGACGAACACATGATTTTAAACTTAGATCTAAAGCATGGCCCCTGGGATAGTTTGAACACTCAGGATTGCTGTCATGTGAATGTAATGCGGGTTTGTCTCATGCTTATTGAATAATGATTAGGGATATTGGTTATATTTTCCTTTCAATGCAGTATAATTTTTAATACAAATATTTGTACCTGCATGTAATCTCAAGATTGGAAAAACTATCACATTTCTCATTGTCATCGTTTGAAAGTATTCCAAAATAGACATGTAGAGCTCAACCCATCATGGGTCACGTGAGGGGTCCCAGTTCTGGATCCTCGCTCGGCATGATGCAACAATGCAGTGCTGATAAATCGACTCACAAGCACTGTATTGGTGCATCATGAACACCCTTCAAGAGTGTATCAACCCCGTATGGTGAGCATAATGCATGGATGCAGTGATGGTCTTTAAAGGGTTAAAGTGTTATATTTATAGTGTTATATTTCCAAATCAAATAATTCAATTATCCAAAGTATATTTGCTTTGGTAGAATTCCTCACTTGATTCTTAGGTAGGGGATAAATCCATTAGAACTTAGGTTTCTTGAAGTTAAGCCTGCTGATTTATAATCCAAAGTGTCAAGGGTTCTTGTGTTATGTATTGAAAAATAGCCGTATGATTCCACAGTAATTATAGATTAAGGTCATATGCCGTATTGGCCTGTCTCAGCGTCTGGGCACCCATTGATTTAAGCAGTCCATATCCCCGGTGCTCCTTCAAGATTAGTGCTTATCTAAGACTGAGATACTAGTGCATTCTAGAATCATAAAGCAGCTGTACCCTGCGCCTATTCAGGACCGGTGCTAGTTCAAGACCCAGCGCTTTTACAGGTCAATATGATCAGATCCATGATACACGTCTAACAGCGTGACAATGGTATACTGGAAGTTCTGCATGTTTAACTCAGTGTTTATATACTTAGAGGGTGTTTACAATAATACCACCATGATGGTTACATCTACCATGGGGTCTGGGGCTATAAGGGTTAGCTTCTTTGCACTGCTTCATACCGTAAGGACCGTTAATGCAGGAGTGTGTAGGGGGAAGTATGGTTGCCCTGCACCTCCTAGTGACTGATCTGTACAAGGTTCCCAAGTATGCAAAGTGGACGAGCCAGATTAGTGTAGTGGTTAGCACACTGGACTCCGGATGAAGGTAGTGCGGGTTCGAGTCCTGCATCTGGTGAAACACTTTTCACTTGGTACCTTTACAAGTGCATCATGTCCATATATATGGGAGTGTACCAACCAAATTTTAGGACTCTGATTTTGCTCATAATAAAAGTCTAGTCCAACATGGAACCCATTATTATTAAGATGTATTATTACCACATCTTACAATCTAGAGCTACCGCAATGCATTGCTTATAGCATTGAGCATACACCATAACATTATAGGTGGGGAATATCACCTTAGAAAGTATCAAAATGTACAAAACCAAGTCCCAGGAGCAGCTCGTATGAGGTTCCTGAAATCATGAATATGTGGTGAAAGCACCTAATATGCACATTCTAAAACATATTGTAATTGTAACACAGTGGAGCAGTGTAGTATCTACAATGAGGCCCCAGTAAAACATGCTTGTACAAGGAATCTCTGTGAAAATAATGAAAGATCTCTGGCAACCTTCCCACAAGGATTTCATCGTTATTTTCGCAACATTTTTTTAGAACACAGGAAATTACTGTAATTATATAATCAGCTTTGTACCTTTTATATTCTGCCTCAACCAATAAGTTATAAACCTATAATACCAATAGGCTAAGCTCTTATTGATCTTATCTACAAAATATACAATTCAATACTGTGCAAGTGCTAGTAGAGAGTGCTCAAATTGGTAATAATAGTTCATATAAGTACCATTTAGTAGGTTATATAAGTAATATTCAATAAGGATTATATTGATGTAAATATATATATGGCCAATAACATGGCATTAAATCTGACTCGTCTAGCCACTCAAGTGTTAATCGCTATCAACAAGAGCCTCTCGACTCGGATCCACGACTCGGTATGACCCTCCGGGAACCAAGTGAAAACACTTATAAGTTGCTAATTCTATCAAGTGGTACTGTGACTGTTAGAACACTTACATTATGTCATTGTTGCCATTGGGGATTCAATCTGCTTTCTTATTATTTTAGCTGAAATAAGTATTATAATCCAATTATTGAACAATACCTACCTAAATGCCATAATAAAATCCCTAATTTACTTAGGGCAGTTACGTGTTTTCACTGTGACTCTACTGAAGGCATTTGCGCTATTTAAATTCAAAACGATAATATTAAATAACTGTCAAAAGTTCTTTCAGCTCGACATTTAGATTCAAAGGTAGTATGCAATGATCAGAGTTTGGCTCAGAAAGGGCTACGTGCATGTGTAGCGATTAGGTTCATTTATGATATAGTCATAAATAACGTACAAATGTAAACAGTGGTAAATGGTGCTGTATGTGCACATATGACTCTATTTCGGCTTGCTGCAAATTCAGCAAAAATTGATCCTGTTGGGAATCTGCTACAAACCAGTCTATAAAATGTTTTCCCCTCGCAGGCCATTCTGTCCCACAGATTCTATTGTACTGCAGGCATTGGTTGATTTTGGCAGGCTCTAGGACTTTACGACTAGGAAAAGAAATAATGAAAAACAAGAATTAACTCACTACTCTAATCATTTAACACTTTAAACCTGAACAAACTGTGATGTCTTTTATTTCAGGCTGCAAAAACCCTAACAATGGTCCTATTTGCAAGCCATAAAAAAACGAAAGCCCAAGCTCCTAAGATTACAGCCAAATAGTCGGGCGATTTCTATCTGCCAAGCAGCGATTTTTGCACGTTTTCTTATTGACTGACAAACCATTTGGGTGATCACTCTTCATTTTTCTGAGGACCCCCTATCAGATTCAACAGTTGTTTCTTAAATTGCGCCTGCATGTTTTCCACCTACCATATACACCATGTGATCACTGACGCTAGAATTAGTTTTTCTCTCTTAATATCCCAGGAAAGGAATATCAATCCCCAGTCCCCCAAATCCACCCCTACCCATTTAGTTTTGGTGGTTGACTTTACATTGAGCAGGTGGTGTGTATATTTGGTATGGTTAGTGAGTTTATGTGCTGTAGGTATTGACTTTACACTGCAGTACCAGCTTCCTGTCACCCCTACTTGTCCACTACTAACCCCTATACAAACTCTCACAGAAAGTGGTGGGGGGATTCCACAAATGACGTCATGCTGGAGGGGGGAGCGGGAGGGCCCCGTCATGACGGGATTGATTTTCCGTATATTGGTCACTAGCTGGTCTGGAGCTGGTTCCAGCAACACACACTCATAAGATGGGACCAGCATTTTCCTGGAAGTGGGTGTTACCGAGGGACAAGGTACCCATCATGGTATGTCTTATCAGCGGGTTTTACCTCAACCAGCGAAATTCAAAATGGTGGCTTAACTAGGCCTCCATACTGAGTCCTATATAAAGTCAGCATTGCAAAATTGGCGAACAAAAAACAACATGACAAGATGGGAAGAGGGAGGTGTCAAAAATAGTCAAAAATGGTCAAAATTGGTATGGCACTATTTATGGATGGCCCCTGGTAAAAAAACTGGAACTAGCCCTTCTTAGACTGCAGAGTGGCTTAGAACCTTAAGTATTATTTAATGCACTATGCACATTGTTCATTTTAATTCACTCTGGCTGGCTGGGATCAGAGATTTCATTCATCAGCTGTGAGTATGATATTCTCATCAAGCGATAGGATGATACACCAAACTGCCGTAGCATTCTTACTTGCCAGTTTTCCATTGATGCTTAATTGTCAACAAATGCATATTCAGAGTGTACCTCTGGTATTTTCAGGATGTCTCTCAACCACTTTTTTAGGAAGGATTGAGCGCAACTCTTACTTTTTATGCATATGCCAATGTACTGAGAACATTTAAAATTGTCTAAGTATGTACATTTCTAAAACCTCTTTATCGCTTGTCACCTGGACAGGTAAACACAGCAGGGATTAGATTGATCACAAACAAACTCTGCACGATATCAAGAACCTTCATCTATCAACAAGGCTCTAACTCTGTAAGGGGCACTGATGCATCAATGCATCATGCACATTGGCCATCATGATGCATGGATGCAGCCACCTTCATGATGCCGACCCTACGGAGCCGATATACTCCAGCGGGGTCGGCATGATGCATTAATGACCACTAATGG
The DNA here is from genome assembly GCA_949317995.1 of Acholoe squamosa. NCBI lineage: Eukaryota > Metazoa > Annelida > Polychaeta > Phyllodocida > Polynoidae > Acholoe > Acholoe squamosa. The sequence continues at coordinate 76,631,334 of OX439045.1, read as the reverse complement.
GCATGATGCACTCCGGCATTAGTGGCCCTTAACAAATTAACCAACAGCGCTGTATCTATAATGCCGGGCCCCGATCAACAATGGAGGATTGGGCCATGCTTGTCCATGCTTGGCCCAATATAAGCTGACATTGGCCCAGTATAAGCTGACATTGGCCCAATCTATCCTTGCTACCTGGGGCATGTGTGACCGATTAATCCACTAATCTACACAGCTTTTTACAGAGGTTTGCTTCTATTTTTGGAAAACAGTGGTATGCTGCTATGAGTACACATCCAATGACCCATTGTGAGTTGCCCTGTACAATCCATACAGGACAGTGGTCTTTATAGCCCATTTACAATTGGGGCTGAGAGTGTAGCCTTTGAAGGTTTAATGTACTTATGGATATAGTTAAAATCCAGGTGTGACTGTGAGTGTTAAGGGGCATTTAGACAGGCCTCCTTGTGTATGTGGACTTTGTATTGGTGTGTTTATTAGGTTAGCACTGAGGGTGGTAAAACACCTTTAGAATCAGTCACACGTACCTGTACATTCAAACCCCACCTTTCACAAGACGGTATGGGAAAACAGGCAACTGGACGTGAACATTGTTACAATTCGCCTCTAATTCTATTCGTCAGTAATTCCTACAGGGACTTCAATGGTTTGAGTTTTTCTGCACAATTTTGGGCGCATGTTGGTGAGTTTAAAATTTATTTGGATTCAGAAAGGATTATTCTTATTGAATTTGGATCTTTTTGGGAATATCATGTAGATATATTATACATGTTTAATATGACAAATTAGTTCCCTATTGGGACACTTGTCACACAGTTTATCTATCTGCGTTAGTATCTTGGAGGATTAGGGCTACCGTAAATTCTCTTGTATAAGCCGCAGCTTTCACTAGAACCCAGATCATGCATTGCAGCTTATAGCTTCTCCTAAAGTCTGTGTGCGGCTTATAGGAGAGAATGTTACACTATAAATCAGTACTGAATGGTCAATTTTCAAGCCCTAGATGCGGCTTATAGGTTATCCACAAACTCAGGGTGCGGCTTATATGATGGTGCGGCTTACATGAGGGAATTTATGGTAGAGCTGGTTGGGAGGGGGACAGGGTGCTTCTAATGTCACTCGGTGTAAAATATATAAGCCTTGGCTTTTAAAGACTATTTCCAGCACCTGGTGTGGCTCATATCACCTCCATGAACTAATGGTGCGGCTTATACGTGGGTTTGTACTCATATTGACTAGAGAAAGCAATGGGAACCATTTTACCTGGTAGAGTGTTACATCGAACATTGAACAATAGTCTCACATAATATCCAAATAGTGGATCTGATAGAAAAGACATAGACTAATACAATGTAAAAAACAGAATGATGATATCTTCAATAGGAAATGCCTGAGAGCTGTTCAAAGTTGAAAAAGTGACTGATATTTTGTCCCCACTGGAGGGTGTTGCTCCTATAGTTAAAGGAAGAGCTGGCTAAAAATGCCCTAGTTTCCAGTCCTTTCTTTTCATGTAGCTATAACTTGTCCCTTCTGTTGCTCACAAATGATCATTCAAGTATGGTGCTAAAAAAGGGGGATTTGAGTAGGTACCTAGTTGGGAGAAGTCAGTCAGTATAATATATTATAGAATGTGTGACATGAGTAGGTACCTGATAGTACATCTCTCTCTGTTTTAAACAAGGCAGGTGACTTTTCAGAATGATGTGGTGAGTGCAAGTACTTTGGTGAAGCAGAGCACGACTTGTTAAGAAAAGAGGGCACATACTCACAGCTCTTTTTACAATAGGAGCAACATCCTCCTGCTCGATATATAAACTATGTGGTGAGTGGCACCTGTCTGGGTACAGAGTGGGCCCAGTAGACCATGCAGCACAGGGGGATCACACCATGTGTAGCCACAGGGCAAGTTAAAAGAGGCTCCTTCATTTAGAGTTTTTAGGGATTATTGAATGTCAGGAAAGTGTTATTGTAAATACTATAATATAGAGTACTTCTGTTAGCATCATTTGCCTTATGTTCCTGCTAATTTATATTTTGTTATTAATGCTGGTTTGTCAGGGTATAGAGAAGAAAGGTTATTATAGGCCTATTTCTGCCTCGAGTAAGCAAGAGTTGTGCAGAGCTATATTGATGGATATAGGTGCATTCTTCTACTAAATATGTAGTTCAAGGAAACAAGTGAACACTTTCTGAATTATCATTTTTCATTGGTCTTTTTAATGATTTTTGACCTAAAAAATGATCCAGAATTGTGACTATTGGTCATAAAAATAGTGTTCAACAAAGGCAAGATGTGCAAATATGTGTAGAATAATCCTACATCACTCCTTTCACTATGTTTCCAATAGCTTCCCCCATACAAGGCATTATTTGAGGACATGTATTTTTCCACTACTGCAAATAGGTACCATATGCTACCCACTCACACTATGGTAAAAGTGACCGTTACCTGTGCATTTCCACAGCCATAAGACCCAGAAAAATAATAATGAAAAAAGAAATGATAAGCTCATCACATGCGCATGATGAATTGCTTCAAATCCATACCTTTGTCATTACAGATGTATGTATAGTAAAGATTTGAGGAGTAAATGAGTATTACTATGTCAGGAATCTAAGCAGAACTGCCCTGTAGACACGGATTTCTGCGGCCAGTGTAACACCCTACCCCTAGTACGCCTTCAACTGCTCTGCTACTGTTAGTTGGTCCTTTGCATTAACAAAATCTACCATTTTTTTTAATTTTAGGGCACCTCTATGGATTAACTGAAATGACCTTACCCATTAATCTCAGAGGTCAAGACATTTTTTTATACAGATGCTTATCAAGCAACGCTCATACCCGGTATGTACATTTATCAGTTTATAATGCACCTCACCTAACTACCATTGAGGAGATCGATCACATTGTATTTGTTAATACCTCTGGGCTAAATCCTGTGCATGGCGTCCCTAACGCCTAATGAACAAACCACATAGTGCATGTACACACCATTAGGTGACGCCTCTGTCTTACACAGGGAGTTAAAACTGGTCAAACATGGCCGGTAAGTAGTGCAGTCAGCAGGCGAGTGAGTGAGCAATAGATTTTTTACGCCATTTTGACAGTTAAGGTCATATTAATGGTGAGAACTACATTACACAATTTCACAGAGGAATGTGCCCACCCATATGTGCACCACACACATCTGAGGGATAGGATTTGGGGCTAATTTCGGTGCTATATTCTAATGGAATATTTTGTACAACTTGAAAAGTTCAGTTGATGCAGAAAAAAAACAAAACATAACGCGTCACGTGAATGTGGAGGTCAGCTACCAGGCCAAAGTATGCCGGAAAACTTCATGCCCCCTCTCAAGTATTTACTTATATCAAAATGGTAGTAAATTAGCCCTTCCTTGATATGAAACCTGGAATCAGACATTATTTGTGCCTTTTTAATTCCTCATGACCCTCAAATGACTTCTTACAGAGATAATGTATTCCTCGCACTACCTTATGTGTTGGCTGGCAGTGCCTCTGTGTGCAGAGATCATAACCCTTTAAGGGTTAGGGTTGAGTGCATCATCCCCATTTGTTGTCATGATGCACCAATGAAGTGCGAGTGATTCTGCTTGCCAGCACCTCATTGGAGCATCATGCGGACTATAAACCCTGTAGAGATGGCATGATGCATGAATGCAGCCCTGGCGAGTTACTTGCCAGGGCTGCATTCATACGTCATGACGACCAATGGGCGTGATGCATTAATACATCAGCAGCCCTTAAAGGGTTTTAGCAGAAAGCCCGCAAGGACCAAGTCTCATTTAATGCTATTAACATGGTCAAAGACCCTAATCGTGCTGTTCAATGTTAGCCCATAACCCGAAAGGTGCTGCGACCGTGCATGATCTTTGCACATATCCACAATCCCCAGTGTCAATAATATTATTCGGGCTTGCACTATTCTGGAAATCACATGAAGTGCTCTCCATTTTATTAATTCACTAAGGCGATAATAATAATAATAATTGGCCAGGGTTTTCAAGTGTAATCCTATTTGTGTATAAATGGGTTTTTTGATAATGACTGAGATATAATGCTACTTGTAAGGCTACTTTCACCACCTAGGTCTTTGTGGCTCATTTCTAAGGGACCACAGAGCGCTGGAAGGTAAGGCTTTATTGGAATTTCAAACTCACTGGTGTGTGTGGGTAATGGGTAGGGTCTACATGTCTCTGTAACTGCATAGCCGAAAGCATGAAAGGAAGTTCTCCCAATTTATTTTCATGTTGTATTGGGACTCATTATGGTTGGATGATTTGAAATTGATTGAATCCACATTACCAAATTAGTCTTTATTGTGTGTGAAGGGAATTGATTGAATCCAAATTACCAAATAAGTGTTTTTGTGTGTGAAGGGAATTGATTGAATCCAAATTACCAAATAAATGTTTTTGTGTGTGAAGGGAATTAATTGAATCCAAATGACCAAATAAGTGTTTTTGTGTGTGAAGGGAATTAATTGAATCCAAATTACCAAATAAGTGTTTTTGTATGTGAAGGGAAATAATTTAATCCAAATTACCAAATAAGTGTTTTTGTGTGTGAGGAGAAGGACGAATAAATCTGTGATTTCCGCATGTAAAGTTATAAACCTATAAATCCTTTTTTTCATCACCCTCTCCTACCATATTAATATTATCAAGCAAGTATAGCCCGCATTTTTCACTATTTACCTTCATATTTGATCTTGTAGTCTTAAGTTGTAATCTTGAGCAGGGGCTGACCAAATGATTATATTCTCTTCACACAAGAGGATAGCACATAAGTACAAGATGCATTAATTAAGGAATGAGGAAAGGCTGGCTGAATTCTTCTGCTGTACTTACATTACATTAAACGTCTTTTATCGAATGAATATGAAGTCTTCATGATAGAAGAATATATAGTTTTTATTATGTTATCATTGAAATCTGAAGAAAATGACTGTAATCGATGACCAAAAGATCAACCCATCAAACCTCGACCACGTGACTATCCCAGTATGTTGGAATTTAGGTTATCTCAGATAGTACCTAAAGTACACCATACTGGGATGGCTCTCACTAAAGAAAAGGAAAACACACACACACACACACACACACACACACACACACACACACACACATACACACACACAAGACACAAACTAAGCAATTAAGTGAGATTTGTGAGAGTACTCTAATATAATAATCTAATGTGGTCCAATAAATTGCTCCTTATAATTATGTCGTACATCTACATAATGTTCATATGTAGTACAAGTTAACACTATAGGTCTACTGAAAGTCACAAACGGCAAAGTAGTGCTGCCTTGCTGGTGAGTTATAAGTCATTAGTTACCCAACCATCCACAAGGGTCCGCCACCAGCATGCATAGTCCACAGTTTCATTGAGTCAGGGACTTTTTCTTTTTGTCAAATAATACAGCGGTCCTATTTATTATTTGTTTTGTTTAGTAGAGGTATTTAATCATGCCTGATTAATACGTTGAAGCTGTAGCACTAAGACTGTTTGAGAAACCTGCGTTAACTTTGTAGAATACTGAATTTTTGCTTCATCTAACCTCTTCTTTTAAGAATGCTATTTCTATCTTTGAATCACCTCACAGGGGCGTGGGAAGCAGTTTCAGAGTGGGTGGGGACCAGGGGGGTTTTCTGCAATTTTTAACCTCCCTTTGCTTGACCTTTTAGTTTTGACCTTTTGAGGAGTTGGCCAGATGTGGGGGGGGGGGGCATGTCCCCCTGCCCCCCCTGCTTTCCACGCCCATGCCGCTTAGATTTGATCACTGACTTAGAATAAAGCCTACCCCTACTGATTTCTGGGTGTCCAGCACCGTGTGGAAGTTCTTTAAATCTCTGCATGTCTAAAATGTAGCTTGTACAACTTTCACATGTCTGTAAGGGTCGGAAGTTGCCCCCCCCCCCGAAAAAGAAAAAAAAAAAGAACTTGTAAGAAGTCACAGCGGGCTTAGCATTTTCAATCTCTATTTCAGGAAAAGGCAATATATATATGGTTAACCATAGGCGAAGACCATCAGAATAAAAGCTTAAATAGTTTTGTAAATGTATCTCTATTCACAAAAGTAAAAATACACTATATTTGTTTTACAATCTCTAACATCCTGTATACACATCTTATTTTTAACCTTATTTCACCTGGCTTTACATAACCCTGTTAGGGCAGCTAATGAATGCATTAATCCCATTGGTCTGCAAAATGTGTGAATACACTCGGTGAGTTACTCGCCATGCGACCGTGCTGGCACGATACACTTTGGAAAGGTTAGCATGATGCAGCAATGAAGTGCTGGTGAGCAGACTTGTAACTTGGTGCATCATGATGACCATCGGTCATGATGCACTCCAGCATTCGCGGCCCTTACAGTTTGTGGGTTGAGATTTCCTTTTACAACACAATGCTAAACCCATGTTGTTGAACCAACCAACACAAGATGTTTGACGTCTGACGTTAGCGTGTTGTGTTAGCCCTGGGGGCTCCTCCATGGTTTTAAAGGTGTGCAATATTTGTATGTAATACTCTCAGCTCAAGGCTTAACATGAGCCATGAATTAAGACTTCATGCCCAGGGTTTGACATGATGCACTCATGAAGTATTGTGGAGTCTGCTCACCAGCAGTTCACAAGTGCATTATTCTGACCTCCTCGGAGTGAATAAACCCTATAGATGTGGCAATAATGACTGCCTCCATACAAAGTATCAGATAATAAATCTTTTTTTTTTATTTCCAAACCTCTGCACCCCTAGGCCATTTTTGAGACAAGCACTTATTTGAATACTGTTTTCACTGCTTAAGATTGTTTCCAATACCCCTGTCCCCCTGGCGGTTATTTAAGACTGGCACTTTTTTTCAGACCCCGGTGCTTCAATAGGCCACCATGGTACTACTCAATATTCCACCCTAGTCCACTCCATTAAACCACATGAGCCTACATTAAGGTTTATAGCTTATGAGGAGGATTATTGACCCTTTTAACGCCACACACTGGTTTTCTATAACATACTCATTGGTTATTATAAAAAATAATAATAACTATAAATGCAGAGTTGGTGAGTAACTCGCCAGAGATAAACTCGAGCCCCACCGGATTGATACACTTACACAGTAGTGGTATGATGCACCAATGCAGTGATCGGGGGTAGGCTCACCAGCACTGCATCGGTGCATCCTGACGACTGAGGAACATGAACCTGGAGGTATCAGCCAGCCTGTAAAATGTTCAGTAGGTTCTATTATAACGTAGGTACTACTGGGGTTTATGTAATAATCAGTGGGGTGGAATACATCAGTAATATATCAGTACATTATTACATAATATTACAAAGTATCCATTAACACATGGTAATGGTATACACTTAAATATTGACCATAAAGGTCAAAGGTCCTACCAGGATTAATCTAACTCTAAGTGCCTCTATAATGTATTGAATAATGCATCGTGCCCGCTGGTCATCATGATGCATGAATCAGCAGCTTGCCATGGCTACAACCATGCATCATGCAGACGCTACAGGGTTGCCATGGTTACAGGGTTGGTACGCTCCTGGAGAGTTGGCATGATGCTCCAATGAAGTTTTGGCGAGCAGTCTCCTTCATTAGTACTAACCAGGGCTGCATGCATGCATCATGACGACCAATGGGCATGATACACTCCTGCATCAGCGGTCCTTAAAGGGTTAAGGTGGCTAACTGTTTATCACCAGGTCTACCTTATGCCTCCTGCACAGAATAGAAGAACCACCACAATGCAAACAGTAAATGAAAGTGGCATGTGACCAGTAGACACAGAAAAATGTAGGGTTTTCTGACAGAACAGCATGAAATCACCAAGTAAAAACCTGTCACATTTAACTTGGTATCTCTGGCATAGACTATTCATGTGGAGAACTTTAGATGGCCTAGGCAGATAAATGAACTGATAACCCTTGAGTGACAGGCCATGGAGAGTCTGTGTAAGGTCTGACAGGTTTATCTTGGTAGGTTATACCTTGTTTAGTTATGCTGTTCATTTTTGGAGACCCTATTTTTCCAGTGTTTGATTAAATGCTTAAAGGCCACTAATTTAGGAATAGATCATGCCCATTGGTCAGCATGATGCACTAATGAAGTGATTGCAAGCCTGCTTGCCAGCACTTCATTAGTGCATCATGCATGTAGCCCTCAACAGGGCTGCATTAATGCATCGTGCTGGCCAATGAGCATGATGCATTAAGGCATCGTGCTGGCCAATGAGCATGATGCATTAAGGCATCGTGCTGGCCAATGAGCATGATGCATTAAGGCATCGTGCTGGCCAATGAGCATGATGCATTAAGGCATCGTGCTGGCCAATGACCATGATGCATTATTGCATTGTGCTGGCCAATGACCATGATGCATTAAGGCATCGTGCTGGCCAATGAGCATGATGCATTAATGCATCAGCCGCCCTAAAAGGTACAAGTCCCACACTATGTGTACATGGTGATGGCATTTACCGTAAAGCCCCCGTCATAAGCCAGATTATTTTTTTCTATTTTTGACCAAAACCGGCTTCTAAATTTCTCCCGAATTCTACCCCCGGCTTATGACAGGGTTTTCCAAAAGTTTAAAAGTTTTGAACCACATTTCGATAGAAATCAATATGAAATCATAGGATGACAGCTTTTATACTGATAGTTCATTTTTAGGTCTGTTTTATAATGAGTCAATCAAATCTCATAGATTACCGTAGCTGACAAAGAGAAACGTTTGTGTTAAAATGCTCACAATTTTCATAAAATTCGTCCAGAAGTCTTTTCTTTTAGATTTTAGGGGGGGGTGGGGCTCAGGTGCCCAAACTAGCCCCCCCCCCACCGGCTTATGACCGGGGTTTTGCAAAAGCTTAAAATTGACCAAAACTGCTTATGAATTTGATCGGAACTTGTCCCCCTGCTTATGACCCGGGCTGGCTTATGACCGGGGTTTTACATTGTATACAGTAGCAGCACTGTGCACGGTGTGGTGGGTGTGAGAAGGGATTAGAGATTGATGCATGGCTCTAGTTTACTACCACAGCTTACTCCACACCATGGCTTACATAGACCTACTACTACTAACCACCCTACACACACCCTGCTCCTGGGTTAACACACATGTTGTAGTCTCCCCTTAAGGATCACTAATGTAAGACTGCATCATGCACATTGGTCATCACCAATTAAGTGCTGGTAAGTCTTCTCACGGGCACTTGATTGGAGCATCATGACTGTGCTCTGCGATCCGATCCCAGTAGGGTTGGCACAATGCATGACTGTGACCCTGGTGAGTAACTCCCGGGGGGGGGGCACTCACTATATGTCACTGACACCGGTGTGTGGCTGGCAAGGCCACCTTTTGGCCAAAATCCCTCTCACCACGGGTCTAGTTTGGGTCAAAATCTCTCTCACCAAGGGTTACTTTTAGCCAAAACCCCTCTCACCATGGGTCACTTTTCCCATATTTTGACCTCGGGCATCGAAATAAGTGCCAGTTTTCAGAATTTTCTTTAAAAATTCTGCTAAATATGGTCAGTTTTGATAAAAATTCCTCACATCAAGGGTAAATTTCAAAATAAAAAAACTTAACCATGTACATTTTTTTACCAAAATCCCTCTCACCAAGGGTCACCTTTTGCCTAAAATCCCTCTTACCAAGGGTAAGGTTTGTCAGAGGCCCAGCCGCACACCCCCGTCAGAAGAAATCTGAGTGCCCCCCCCGGGGAGTAACTCACCAATGCCGCATGTATGCATCATGACAACGAGCGTATCTAATAGCAGCCCTTACAATGTTAATTGCATCATGCCAATTGCTGTCATTATGTATGAATATAGCCAAGTTAACACATTCCCCTCATTGTGTCACTCACACCTTGTGCATTTTAATGTATGCCAGTTGACCTTAAAAAATATTCAACTTGGTATCTAATTAAGAATTTGAGCTTGATATTCAGTACAAATTCATGTATGCTATTCAGCATCCCAGAGCAAGACTTCTCCTGATTTGGTTCCCTTCAGTCCTACAGGTCCCCTGCATGAATTTCATAGTTATTCCCTGTTAAGGCATTCCCAAGGTTTATGGAATTTTATTTTTCTCAGGGTATACACATGTTGTGTGGGAGCAAAGGAACCCCAGTGCCAGCGAAGATATCAAAATAACGTGTTCACAATCTATACCCATAGATTTGATCACCTGCACTACCCCTTGATTACATCTGAGCTGTTAAGTAGGTGGAAAAGCAACCAATCCTAGCAATTCTCCACCTACCACCTAACACCTTCTCCATACCCTCCCCCTCCCACCAACCCCACCCCCTCCCAGCACACCTTAACCCTTTAAGTGCCGCTGAAGCATTGATGCATCATGCCCATTGGTTGCCATGATGCACCAATGAAGTGCTGGCGAGACTGCTCGCCAGCAGTTCATTGGAGCATCATACCAAACCTACAGGAGTATATTTAGGGTCAGCATGATGTTCCAATGAAGTGCTGGCGAGAAGTCTCACCAGCACTTCATTGGTGCATTATGGTGACCAATGGGCATGATGCCTTAATGCATCAGCGGTCCATAAAGGGTTAAGCTCCCCTGCCACCACTAACTTGCCCTCACCTCTCACTACCTCCATCAGATTTCGTTCAGTCAACACCATGTGATTCCTCACCGCAAGGATTTCTCCTTACAATTTCTTTTTTATTTCGAAAAAACTTACAACTTCTGTCCTCTACATTCAACAAGCTATATTCAGCATAATATTTCGATTCGAAGGATTAATATATGTTAAGAGGGGATGGTGAACGCTTGGATTGGCCTCCGGTTGGAGTGAGTGAGTGCTTTTACAGTTGTTTGGACTGACTGATTGATTATGGTAGACATGCTTCATGTACACATAAGGCACCCTATAGGTTACATTGTATATGGTAAGTAGAAGGGATACTCCATGTACCCTCGCATGGACTCTCTTTTCTGCTCGCCTGCTGCCATGTATGTACATGTACAGGACCTTGTTGTGATTTGTCTTTACTCGTATTTGTACACGGCTTACATGATGATATCATCCTTTATTGTTGTTTTGTTGAGCATTAGGTATAGTTTTTGACCGGGTAGAGTTTAAGCAGTTTCATTTGGGTTAAAGATTTTGATATTTGCCAATATCATATGAGCACTTCTGTAGTTTCACAATAAGTATACGATTTGTCAAAGTATTGTATCTTAGTCACATAAATGCCAGAGTTATTCTTTTTCTAGAAAACTACAACACGGTTTCCTGGGAGTGCATATGCTGCACGTAGCTTCGTGGTTGTGAATATACGTTTATCTATTTATGAGGGTGTGAATATACCGGAAATAAACTGATGGTGATGGACAGTTAGTCAGCACAATGCCATGCTTATTGTTATTTTGTAGTTCGTCAGCAAAAGCTATTTTACAGTTATTACTGTTTATAATCAATTATCTGGGTGTTTGAGTAATTGGAATTTGGGAAAATAGAAAAATCAACAAAAGAAAAAAAAAGTTGGGTGTTAGAGATCTCCAAACTTGATCATACCTGAATGCAGCAACAGTTGATGAATCAACATCGAAATATTGTTCTCAATTCAATGTTGATTCAACATTGATTTGTCAATGCTGACTCCATATCCATTTCAATGTTGATTCAATGTTGATTCAATGTTGACATGTCAACAAAGAATTCCCTAACAATTGTCAACGTTGTTTCAACATTGACACAACGTTGAAACAACATTAAATCAACATAGATATACAAACGTTGAATCAGTACTGATGGTTAGATGTTGAATCACAGTTGATTTTGATTATGTTGCTTCAACTTTCAAATTCAACCATATTAACCCTGAATCAACCATTGATATGCAAACATAGCAAACATTGTTACAACACTGAATCAAAGTTGATGTGCCCAGTGGGAGGTTTAGAATATACCTAAATAATCATGAGTTTCATCTTATCTATTTCAGGCTGTCCATCACCATTCAATAGAAGTTCATTGAGGAATACTTTCTATGCCATGACACAGGACACAGGCTACCTGACGACTGAACAGTAGAAACCAATTTTAATTCTGGTAAGTTGAACGTCTCATTTAGCACAGATACCATCTATAGCTGCATCCCTCCCTATTGTTGGTCGTTCATCACATGGCAGGGGCGTAGGAAGCAAATTTTTATTGGGCGGGCCCAGAGGTCTCGGTTGGGGGGGCCTGCTATATTTTTATATAGGCTTATATAGGGAACCTCCTCATTATTAGGGGGGCCCAGGCCCCCCCTGTCCCCCTCTTTTCCTACGCCCCTGCATGGCATAGTCCGATAGTTGGGGCTCAAAAATCAATATTCTCAAAAATGAACCAGGATGTTTATGAATATAGATCATACATTTTTTGGTACCTATTTTATTTGCTCTCCTCACCCATAATCAAGCTCATACTTGAAGGAGTTGCTAGATTTAAACCCAATTTCCTAGTTTTTGAATGCACGTCTATTTTTGGAGTGCACGCCAGAAGTCAATCCGTAGGGAATACACTGAAAAACACCAATGGATAGGTCCATGGGACCATTATCTAAGCTTATATGGTCTATATATATATATAGGCAGAGAGTCCACTCACACTTAAATATGATGTTATCATAGTGCATGAAACGCGTTTGAATAAGATTTGAAAAATGAAAAGAGAATAGGACTATTTCACTTTAGGGACGAGAGCGGCAGGCCCCTAGCGGCCATGTCCTGAACTAGTGCTTTCCTCGCAATAAGAGGAATCAGTCAGTTTTTGAAGCAAGTTTCTATCATTAATAGTTCAAAAGTTATGCATAATAATATAAATGAAGTTTGAAGAAACTTTGCCAAAAAGTCTACAAACCCCCCTCTACGCCCTTCTGGCTGTGGTCAATAGGCTTACTTATCTTGCGCAAAAACTAGTGTTGAAACAAGATGATTTTACATTTCTATCTTGATTAACACATGTCAATGGACATATTTGTAGTTTTTGAAAAAAAAAATGTTTGTCCATTTTGGGAATTATTCACCAAAGTTCCTCCAAAATCCTAAATGTCTAGCTGTCAGCCCATTGGACGCAATGCTAAAGCATCCTACAAAAGATGGCTAGTACTGAAGAAAGTAGTCTTGCTACCCCAACTTTTTATTCCACATTTCAATTCCACATCATGTAAGGAACAAAAATTTCAAGTTACAAGAAAATTCTTTGTCAATTAATTTTTGGGTCACCTGGAGCCATTGTCCTTAAACTTAATCTATATGACTCAGCAATTACATTTATGATTCCCAACTCTTAACTAGTGGAAGTTTAGAGACAATTTGTTGAGCATGTTTTCTACATTTTAATGTGATGGGCCAACATGGAAGGCTGAGTCATTTTCATGAAATTTCAAACCATAAAGGGTTAACTAATCTTTATTTCTTGCAGATCGCCCCGTTACCTTAAGCGGCTTCCCTGTATGACCATACAGAGGAGGTGATACAGTAAGGCCCATCACAGACTCCAGCACCCAGTAAGGGTGTGAGTAAAGATGACTCTGTAACCAAGGTGACACTTTGTCTACACCCAGACTATCACCATGGCACACACAGGACTTGCCTTCTACAGGCGCTCTCAAACCTTAGAGAACCTGACCAAGGAACGGCCAAAGTCCATCGAGGCCCTCCACAGCCTGCTCACTAAAGCCGTAGCAGAGGTTGAGTCAAAGCTAAAACGACTCGAGAGGAATTTCTACTGTGGTATGAAATGTGAAGCCTACTTGACCTATCTAGGGCCCATTTTCTACAGTGTTATGGATAAATTCCAAGTTACATTCTTGCATGCGTCGTGGCAGATCCGTGATGTCATGCGTCGCTTTGAGAAATTTGGAGACCAATATGGTGTTGATCGGGTGCAGTTGTCAAAATTCAAAGAGTTTGGGGACAAATTGAATGAAACCTTCCCTGAAGTATTCAATGAGGTCATGTCTGACATTCAACAAATTGTCGACTTCCTGCGGAAATATTGTCGTAGTTTCTTCAAGGGTAAGCGAGACCCACTAGTCGATATTGCCACTCGTTATGACCAGGAGAAGAAGGACTTTATTCAAGCCGCAGATGAACAGCTGATGCATATAAAACAAATGGGGTTAGACTTTAAAGATAAGGGAGTGACACAGAAGACTCTTTCGACAGCGACTAATCAGATGGGACGTAAGGTGGGATGTAGCTACCTTCCCCTGTTATTGTGCTTCCCAGAGGCCTGCGCTAATATAAGGACAGCAAGTGAGTGTATCCTAAAGTGGATAAACACTGACCGACATTATCCCGAAATAGTGAAAAATGATATTGAGTTGTTAGAAGCTAAGAAGGTGACTCAGGCTCAGGAGGTTCGGGATGCAAGGGAAAACAATGTCCTCACGGAGCACAAACATAAAGCGTTACAAAAAGAAGTGACCGAGATGTCGCAAAAAGTAGAAAAACTCAAGCCGCAGCAGGAGTCTATGGAGAAGGAGATCCATAAACTAAGTAACAAAATCAAAACCATTAAACTTGACATGAACCTAAGAGAGGAGGATCTTGAGGACCTCCGTGTACGATCCCGCAGTTCCGGCAGCTCAGTTAGCAGCTCTAATAATGAATTACTTGAACGATTCGAATATGCACAAGGGGAATTGCAGAAACTAAGGCTCAAAACATACATGATAAATAGGCAGATAGAAGCTTTGAAATCAAAGCTTAAGGTGATTTTGGATAAACAGACTGAACTGGAGGCCTTGAGAAAAGAGGCGATTAGGTATGGTAAAATGGCCATGGTGTCAAAGACGGAGGTAGTGTTAGCCGTCAGGGACATGGAGAAAATAGAGAGGTGCCTGGGGCAACTTAAAGACATCCACAGGAAAAGAACCTCTCCTAATATAACAAGGAAGATATTTAATAATCAACCCATAGAGCCTCGGACTAAATCGGGACGGATACTGTCAAGTCGGTCCCGAGAGGGGGAGAAGACAAAGGAAAAACCAAAACCTAAACCAGGTGAGTATGTCTTTGGTTCTAAGATACAAATTGGTCTGTAAATTTGTTGTGATAATGAGAGTGTGACATAAAAACAAATAGATTTGCACCTTTCACGATTGAAGTTTATATCCAAATTCAAAAGAGAACAAGGTAATGATGATATAGATACAATGCTCAGCGTGTTTTCTTTTGTCAAACATCCTTTAGGCTTATAATCAAATTGATATTATCTTTTGATATATTATCAATATCATTGATTTCCCTTTTCTATTTCTAAATGATATTGACAAATAACATAGTTAGGAGGCTTTGACAAAGCGGTTTATACCAAACAGACATCCTACATTCTTAGAAATCAATTCAATATATGTGATCTAACAAGCATTGCCTTTAAGGTTCTTAGGATGAATGGAAATGATAAAATAAGACTCCTTAATGCCTCGGGACTTTACTCCATTCACTGAGGTCATTATGCTCCATTTGGGTCAGCAGTTCATTAGTCTTTTAGGCCTGTGTCAGTGGAATTTTATGGGATTTATAATTATATGGCCTAGTTAGTTGACAAGAGCCCAACTTTGGGTATTATTGTAAAAATCACCTTCAAAAGCCGACCAAAATTTGGATTTGAAGCATAATGCGGCGGGCCTATTCGTCTTCTTGCACTTAAAAAAAGTGGGCTTCAATCATTATTGAATTGTCCCAATTTTGGTTAATAAATTTTGTCATCAAGCTAGGGGGCTGGCGTATAAGGGAGGCAGGCTTTTAATGAAGGATATACGGTAAAACATGAATATAGATCAATAAAAAGGGAAAGGGTGACTTTCAAAAGATATTGTTGATAAAGACCTAACAAGAATGCAAATATTTACTGGCAAACCTACCATTACAGTATTCGACAGCGAAATGTCTTGCTTATCCTCTCTTGTGAGTTCTTTACATTTATATATATATATATATATATATATATATATATATATATATATATATATATATATATATATATATATGGACAATTTATTAGTATTCCACTACAATTAAAATGAACACAACTTTATACATTACAAAGTCAGCTTTTCTTACCACAATGGTCTATAGCGCCAATTGGGGAGGTAAAATACATATATTTTGACCACCAACACTCTTGGCCTTACCAGTGCCCTAACCCTACACCTCCAACCAAAACAAAGTCCACCATACACTCTGTACAAATCTGCTTAGGTCATGATTCAAGGGGTGGCCTTACCCCTGTCCCCTGGCCTTTCCTTTGATTACAAACTCCCTACTCAGAACTAAGAGAGGAAAATCCATTTTACTGGCAGTGATATTAAAGGGGACTAAGACTGCATTAGCCGCCTCGGTTTAAAAGAGCAGAAGGTAAATGACCCTCTAGATAATCAGATTTTGCTGAGGGCTGACAACTTATGTGGCCTCAGGGAACAGCAGAGAGGCTAATAGTAAGGCCAAGGGAAATGCAGTACATAACAAATATGACTAACCTTGATGATGTTTAGAATTAACAGTCATTCAACCCACTTTGTTAAATCAATGCGTTTAACTTATTTTCTGAGCATCTATTCCAGTTTTTGCACATTTTCCTCACCTTTTGGTCTATTTGCCTGATTCGCGCAAAAAAAGCAAAACATCCCAATGCTGCCCTAGCAACCCACTCAACAAAAAAACGTCATTTAAAAAACGTTTTTAACGTTTTAAAACGTTTTGCCATGAGAAGAAGCAATAGGGAAACGTTCTGAAACGCTTTACAACGTTCTTTTGTTGACTGGGAAGCATATCGAACTTACAGGCCACAAATTATTTCAAAATAACCACCATTTTGGAAAAACCTCCAGTATTCATCTCCACCATCTCCTTACAGAGTAGCATATATATATATATATATATATATATATATATATATTTATATAAATATATATATATATGATCTTTTATGTGATCTTTTAGTAGTAAATGCCATAAATTCAGTAATTAAGATGTTACTGACGGAAGGCATTTCTCAAGATGGTACGACTAAACCCGTTCGAACCATAGACTTACATTATTCAGTGCTGAATGTACAGATTATACACTCCAATTCTGAGGGTCTCAAATCATAGTGGAGATGTGCCGTTGTACCATCTTGAGAAATACCCTCCTGCTTTTGCTCTTCCATTTCATATGAATCACACTTTTCATTCTTCAGGCCAAGTGCTTTATATTTTTTTCTTGGTTCGTAAATAGGATTTGGCGTGATGTTCTTAGCAGTGTTAGAAGAGAGCCGGTGAACAAGTAATACACCATTTAACACAAGCACTCTACACACCTTAAATCTTTTATTAGTAGGAGGTTCAAGAGGGACCCTTAAATATGCTTTATATTATGCTGGCAGAGGGTCGACCACTCCTACAAACAGATGTGACCACCCAAGGAGAAAAGGGCATCCATGGGGCCATGCATGAACGATCCTTTTTACTTGCTTTCTCACAGATATTCAAGGGTTAGCAACAATGAAGTAGCAACACGACCTTCATGTCGGTTATAAATAAGACCAATGTAAATAACTCACACCTAAAGAAGACAAGAAGGTAAAAAGAAAAGACACAAAACACACACACACACACACACACACACACACACACACACACACACACACACACACACACAAAACACATACACACACACAAAAAAAAAAACATGATAAAACAAAAAAGTACTATATTTGAGAGGAATTAAACCTTCCTAAATCTGCATTGCCCGACTCCTATACACAGTACTGACAAGTGATGTCTCTAATGATTGCAATGGGCAAATGGCTATGAAACATGATACATCAATTTAGGAGGGGGGGGGGGGTAAATCCATTATGTAAAGATTTGCAGTCTTGTTATGATGTCTCCTTTACAGATCTATTTGGACATTTTAAAATGTATGCTGGTATTGTGGGCATAGTACCCTGCAGGAATTGTGGGCATAGTACCCGAGGGCCGTGCCTGATGGCCTATTCCCCAGATTCTGGGGAAATTAGTTCATTTGAACTCCACTAGATGGCAGTTTTAGATCTCCAATCACAAAACTATTCCAAACAACTGTATAGGAGAGACGTGTTGGACCTTTGTGAGTAAGTGTGTAAACAGGGGATAGCTGACAGGTATACATGTCCTCAATATGCAGGCAGGTTGCCAACAATTTAAAATTATATCTATACCTATCATTTTGAAATGCCTCCAGGCAGACTACCACAGACCCTTCTATAAATGGTGGTAAGTATCATTAAATTTGGAAGTGCAAAGTGTCTATACTACACTGCAAAAAAAGGTTGTCAAAATAATGGTGAAATACCTGTCCCAACGTTGCTAGAGATCCATCGTTATTTTCACGTAGATTCCAGTGTGTACTGTACTGATTCTTTTTAGAAAGCAAACAGCTTCTCTGCAATACAATTAAGATGGTTTACTGCTCAGTTTAACAAGGGTCTCTGGTAGATTCAAGTTCATTTGCACCAGGACTGCCATTTTAACAGCAATTGATTTATTTGATTCATTTTACTCTCCATAGGCTTTTGCAAATATCTAATTCATTATATATGTCTAAAACTGATATGATACATTCAAATTTCAGAGGCATTGGAACGAGTGTGTAACTTAGTTGCAAAACACATAGGTTCGGATTGGCAGAAGATGTATAGAAACCTCGCTTTCTTCCCAAGAAGAGGGGAAGCGACATTAGACTCTGACATTGACCATATTGTTAACACACATTATCGCACTGACTCTGCAACCGCCGCTTGTGCAGCTCTAGGAAGATGGCGGCGGATGCATTCCCGCGCTTCCATTGATGACATAAAAAGAGCGCTGGAGACTCTGAGAAGGAAGGATATTCTGGAAAAAGTAAATGAGCTGTTAAAGCCTAAAGACAATAAAGAGAAGGCCGGTATGAAGAGGCATCTTCACATAAAGCAGGCAATTGCTCGCTTCATGATGTTAAAGAGGATGGGAATGACTTTACCCTCGGCGCAGGCAGAACGAGCGAGGCACAACGCCCTCCTGGAGCAATCGGCAATGGCTTCGCATGTTGCCATGGCACAGCAACAGAATCAGTCTCAGGCTGCCCAGGCCTGAGCCTAATGTAAACACTATACACCGCCTGTGTATTTCTACATGTATAGAGTATGTATATAAGAGATACATGTATATAAGCATGTGTATAATTATATCTATAAGGAGTCTTTTAGTTATCAAAACATTGGCCTACAATAGTTGCATTATCAACACAGAGGACAGGAACAAGCAGTTGTCCAGGTAGTACCTTATGGTAATAATTGGAGAACTCTTCTAGTTTGTTCCATCGATAGTCCACTAGGCCACTGTCACAGAAATTTACATAGGAAAGGTATGGCCGAATTTCACGACAGAGGGCCCGATAGCTCGACAGAGGGCCAAGTGGACTATGGGTTTTTACAGATTGATTTTCAGTTACCCTAGTGTAAGTAATGAATCGGTCCTGTAATGATGGCTGACGTAAGACATATTTTACTCAATTTATCAATATGTGCTCACATTAAATCATCAAATTAATCTTAGATGACAAAACATAGTGTATATCTTCTTAGATTCAGGCCCCTTGAGCCTGGTGCCGATTCTATTTACCGTGTCCTGGCGAATGGCTAGCTAGCCGTTATGGGCCGACAATGCTGTATGGCATAAATGTGCTAAATTAGTAGCAGTCTTAATGGGCTTAAGCTAAGGTAATTCCAGGGTGAGGATTGGAGTAGGAGGGACAAAATAGGCTCACCCAATTGTAGACAGCGGCTATTTCTATACACAGTATTCCATTTTTAAGTTCAAAATTACAAAATCCCTTCAAAAAGGGCATGCATACCCTTTGTTTTACATCATTTAATCGTCGATCCATTAGTATTCAGTCAGTTTCAATTACTTTGGCCAGAAATAGATGCTGTCCGGGATTAGGGTGGGTCTATTCTAGAGAATAAGTAACAAACATAAGATCAGTATAGACTGGGCTCCACTAGAGGTGTACTGCCAGCAAAAGGTGGTTGTTGCGAACCAGGATAAGCCAGTTCAGAAAAGGAGATATCCTGCTGAATGAGTCAAAGGAACCACTTAACCCTTTAAAGGCTTTAGTAATGCATCATGATGCTTCCAGAGGGTCGGCATGATGCTCACATAAGGTGAACAGACTTACCAGCACTTCATTGGTGCATCATGCCGACCAATGGGCATTATTCAGCAAAGGCCTCAATTTTGCATACATCAGTGTCGCTCTAGCAGAGCCCAGTTTAAGAGCTCGTAAAACCCTCCATAGCCCCTACTAACATATTAACACGGCACCCACTGCTTAGCCTGTAGTACCTCTCTGTGTGTTGTTACTGAGTCAGAGCGATTCAGATCCAGGTATTTAGGTGCAAAGAGAGAATTTGAAGAAATAAAGCTAACCCTAATTGTCTATAAATATCTCTCCGCATAAGCTCAAAAACCAGAACAGGATGTCTCCAGAAGTCTCATCAAGTTTGTTTTGAACTCCCCCTCAGAGGTTTTTGATTTTATTTGTTCAAGATGGGTGCAAAGGTGTACTATGGTTTCATTGGGAATAAATGCATCGTCTTCCGATGGTAAGCGTATCGAAAGCAGGGAATCAATCTAGAGATACCAGGTATACTATTTAATGCCATATTTATTCAAAATATATTTCATGATTGATTACTCTTTATTCCATGATGTGCTCTCTGGTCACTATTTAGAACTTTGCTTAAGATGTAATTTACTTTTATTTTGTTTTTGTATTTGCATTTATGTCTATCACTTTAAAAGATTACCTTTGGCTTTTTCTATGCTTCTACAAGACCCAATAATTTAGTCATTGGTGGAGAATAGATGTTGCTGGGTCACTCTAGGTTCTAGTATGCCTATTAGTAGAATGGTTTGTCCTAGATTATCTAGTTCTATTTCGGACCTCTCTTCTATACCCTTCATGTGTGAAGGAATAATAGATACAGTAGAGGAAATATGAAAGCCTAAAACTAAGAGCTGCAAGTCATTCATGCATGTATAAGTATGTATGCTACGTAAATGATCAAAACGCAGAATCTCCCCTTTCGGAAAGCAAGTGAGTAACATACGGGAATGAAGATAATCTAAAGGGAAGGCAAGAAAAATTCCTATTGCGAGGGATAACTTTCTATTGTTGGTAATCATTATTCCTTCATTTCATCTTAACATGCAGCTTTTTAATGCCTTTTGCTTCACCACATACAAAAATACCCAGAAAAAAATGTATTGCTAATAAACTTATTCTAGCTGAGCCACCTAACTGTACAAATATTGATAAGCACTACATTGACAATAAGTAATTCAAGCACATACAATCTGTACTGAATGGCACTGTTAATGCTTAGGCCAAAATAAAAAGGTTGTGTTCTCAGTAACCCGACCGACCCTAGCAAAACAGGACCAAAAAAAATTGTTTGGTCCTGTAAAGGAATTTTTGCCATTTTTTTATTTAGGAATTTTTCTTGATTCCTTGAAAGTTTTCATTTTTATATTTTTTCATTCATTTACCTTTTCATATTCTCCCCTCTTTCATAGTTGTCATTTTTTCCCATCATTATTTTGCAATGAAAACAAAGAATTTGATGCATCCATTGATATGTGCCCTTGCATTTCCTATCATGTAAAAAAAAAAGGAAATTAAAAAACAAATATCCGACCTACCGCCCCTACCTTTTCAAATCATGTTACTAGAATGAAACTTTTTTTTTCGCCTTATTGACCTGCTTGATCAAGCCATGTATACATAATACCTATATGAAAATGTCATTTGTTAGCCTGAAACTATGGTTTACTTTAACATAATAAATATATGGCATTAGTCTGAGCCTAATGTGCCTTTTAATTGTTCGTCAGACCTGTTAAAAGGCCCCACACTATAGTCCTATTGGGCAGACTAATTGGTAATTCCCAGTAATACTATTGCTTGTTAAAGGCGCACCGCTGCTGAAATCTCTCATAGAACGAGCTTAGTAGAAAAGCTTATTTATCTACAGTTAGTAATAGATGATGTAACCATGTTCCTGTATGAACTCATTAGGCCAAATTTTTATGTTCTCATATCGTGAGATATTGTTTACCTCCCCAGACTCCCTTAGGAACAATCTATATTACTGTATTTGTGCTTAATTTTGTTTGTTGTCTATTGATTTGTGATTTTATCAGTATTACAATGATCTCTTCCCAACATGAATGATCTGTCATTTTATCGTTGGATATCTGTCAAATCCCATCATCCAAAAGAAAGCGTTGCTTTCAAATAGAAAATAAGATCTCCCATCACAAACTACTTTCGACACTTTGCAGTTCTCACTTTCAGTAAAGATATAAACTATTTTGCTTCGTTTACTCTAATGATTCAACTCTGGGAGATTCAATTGAATGCTTGCGGGTGCTCTAATCCCCACTTTCCCAAGTCTTGATGTTAATTACCTTCCACGTGCATTTATGTTATTATTTACTATCTATTTTCTATGTCAATCTCCATATCATTGTATGTGGTCCTATTTAGTGTAATGACGTACTTATAATCATATTTACACTGTAATAAAATGACATAATTACAAGTGATATATTATACTGTGTCGTTTCTTCTATTGCATACATGGTGTCAGGATGGTAGTCAATTTTGAATTTCATGTAAATGGCCTTTCCTTAAAATGATGATCAATTTGATATGGCATATCTATCTATTTAAGTGGGGACATTTTATATAACCTAAATATACCAACCTGTTTACATGTTACCAACCAGTAGTGCCGGATCCAGGATTTGGAAAAAAAAGAGGGCGCGTGTCTACAAAGGAGAAGGCACAGAGTTTAGTTAGAGTTCAAAATTGATAAACAAAATCTTAGATTCAGCCCAATTCATTTTGGTCCCTTCTAGTTATTGTGGGTCACCTGTTGGATTTTCACACTTCATAAAGGTGGGGTTTCTGACATTTCCCTTTAAAAAAGGGTCGGAAATTGTGATGTTTTGTCACCCTTAATTAGGGTACTAAATTGCAGGACTTGTACACACTTTTCCTATGTACTTTCTGTCCGCCAGGTGCAAGGTCACACCTTGTTGGTTTCTGACGCTCCCACAGATAGCTCCATATATGGAGCTACTGCTGGGTAGTGAGGTGCTGCACATGCGCAGTATAGGTAATTGGTTACCGTGGTAACGTGTACATGAGGTCCATGTGGTGGTGGTGGACAGCAGCCCGGTAGTTAGGGACACCTGGCGCCATCTAGAGGGCAGCCTTGTGCCCCTTAGCCTTGTAAGGGCCCACTGAAGCAGGAGTGCATCATAGCCATTGGTCGTCATGATGCACCAATGAAGTGCTGCTGAGTCTGTTCATTGTGTACATTCATTGTATTGGAGCATCATGCCAACCCACGTTGATGGTATCAATCGCAGAGGGATGGCATGATGCATGAACGTAGTCCTGGCGAGTTACTCCCTAGGACCGCATTCATGAAGACCAAGGTGCTTGATGCGTTCATGCATTAGCTGCCCTGGAAGGGTTAACATGTAAGGCCAGCACAACATATACTTAGGGAATAAGACGCAGGGCATACTACACTGTATTGAGACGTCAAGGGGCCGTTATAACACAGAAATATTCACACATCACTCACTTAATAACACAGGAATATCAATTGTCAAGTCTAAAGCTAACCTCCTGTTCTGTCACACATCACTCACTCAATAACACAGGAATATCAATTGTCAAGTCTAAAGCTAACCTCCTGTTCTGTCACACATCACTCACTCAATAACACAGGAATATCAATTGTCAAGTCTAAAGCTAACCTCCTGTTCTGCACACATCACTCACTCAATAACACAGGAATATCAATTGTCAAGTCTAAAGCTAACCTCCTGTTCTGGGAGTGCACTATCCACCTAGATGATACAAGGTCAATCAGCCAATCAGAATGCAGCATTTAGGATAATGCACTGTAGTCTTGCCAAGCTGTGTTATAAAGTGTGATACGTTGTCAATCGCTAATTGCCATTTGACATTCAAACGATGCAAATTACTAATAATCATTACCATTCACAATTCATATATTGCCAATTCCCAATCGCAGGTTGCCATTTGTCAGTTATACTATTGACATGTGCCATTTGCAAACTAAATTTCGGTCATGGCCAGCAAATGAGGTAGAGCTATTTGTCCCAGGTTTATTCCGACTGGCTGTCACTGTTTCTCTACCCCTCTATTCCTTTTCTTGACTTCTGTCTCTCTCATCGTCGTGCTCCCTGATCCGCAAAATTTTCTGCTCTTTCACTGCCCCAGCCTGAATCTCTCCCGTCCTCACCGCTCCCAACGTCCTATGTACTTGTCGCATTGTGCCCTTGATTGATTGTCTTTAAGGGCTCTGATGCAGGAGTGCATCAAGCACTGAGAACCTTCAAGGTCAGAAACTCGTCAGTAGTGACGACTGGTTGATACAGAGTTGGTTTATGAAGGGTTAAGTACAAATATAAAGCTGGCTATCATGATGACCCCACTGGTTGATACAGAGTTGGTTTATGGAGGGTTAAGTACAAATATAGCCCTGGCTATTATGATGATATCACTGGTTGATGCAGAGTTGGTTTATGGAGGGTTAAGTACAAATATAAACCTGGCTATCATGATGACCCCACTGGTTGATACAGAGTTGGTTTATGGAGGGTTAAGTACAAATATTAACCTGGCTATCATGATGACCCCACTGGTTGATACAGAGTTGGTTTATGGAGGGTTAAGTACAAATATAAAGCTGGCTATCATGATGACCCACTGGTTGATACAGAGTTGGTTTATGGAGGGTTAAGTACAAATTTTAACCTGGCTATCATGATGACCCCACTGGTTGATACAGAGTTGGTTTATGGAGGGTTAAGTACAAATATAAAGCTGGCTATCATGATGACATCACTGGTTGATACAGAGTTGGTTTAAGGAGGGTTACGTACAAATATAAAGCTGGCTATCATGATGACATCACTGGTTGATACAGAGTTGGTTTATGGAGGGTTAAGTACAAACTTCGTAACTTCATTGCATTGAATCACTGTAGGTCATTAAAGGGTTCTTGACGATTATCAGCTGCAAACCTCTTTTCTCACTCGCTACCTCTAAAACAATCATAATAACCGATGGATGAGATTGACGTAAAGATTCATTGTGAAGAACTGATGTGTCTACATGTATAAATTCCTATGTTGGGGCATTATGCATACCTTAACACTTCATTGTACAAGTAGAGTGCTAGCAATCAGGCCTCAGGGACTGTAGGTTGGGCGTTATGCATGAATACACATGGGTACATACATGCATCATGACGACCACTGCACGGCGGCCTGTAACCTTTTAAGCCCGCGATCAGCATGATGCACCAATGAGGTGGTGGTGAGCAGATTCACCAGCTCTTCTTGGTGCATCAGGCAGACTATTTAGGCTTCATGATGACCAATGGGCGTGATGCAATAATGCATTAGAGGCTCCTGAAGGCTTGAAGAGTTATTGAATCAAAAGTACTGCGTCTCCGGGTCAAGATAGCAAATCTGCTTGCCAGCACTTCATTGTAGCATTGCAGAGAGATGCACTTGTTGAACAGCAGTCCAATGTGACATTGTTAAACAATAGAGAATTACATACGAGAGGACACGATGCCACAGTCTTTCTCTCTATTAAACCTATGTATGAAACAAGTAATAAAAGTGCTCTATATAGAGGTGCCATGGCCTGGAATGCCCTTCCTGTAGCAAAAAGAAATATTACAACATATGAGAATTTTAAATTAAATAAAAAAAAATGGCTTGGGGAGGTCACTTTTCGCCTAAGCATATTCTAAAGTACGCCTACATACCCCGCTGGTAATGATATTTATATATGCACTTCTTCACATCATACTTCTTTGAGGGGTGCCCGCCCCCAAATCTCCCATTCCAGTCTGTACTTATAAAAGTTATTATGTGAGAGGTTGTGTACACATAGCTTTAGGATGATTGTTTAATGAAAGTAGCAAATATTATTTTCATAATGTATGCTCGATTTCATATTGATACTACAAGTCGAAAGTGTATTAAGACTTAACATTCATTATAATGTTATATATCATTTGAAATTTGGTGATTTGTACTGGTTGCAAGGATTATTTTTCAAGCTGTATACGCTTTTATCTCTGTAACCAGTTTAATCTAAAAATAAATGGGCTGGTGGGATTGCATCATGTTAACCCTCTGGGAGTATATGTATCAACCCCATAGGGTCGGCATGATGCACCAATGAAGTGCTGGTGAGACTGCTAGCCAGTAATTCATTCACACATCATGACTACCAATGAGCATGATGCATTGCTGCATCATCAGGTTAATGCATCATACGGCATTACAAGGGTTAACACATCATACAGCCGTACAAGGGTTAACAGCCTTAGCTTCATCCATCAGTTGTCAAGGTGATACAGTAATGGTGTAAGTGATGAATTACTGCACACCCAATTAATAACTGCATCAGATGGTAGCACAGTCATCTTGATAGTTATTGCTTAGTCCTTTACAGCCAACATCTCAGGGTTTATGGTATTGGTTGTCCATGATGCACCGATGCAGTGCTGGTGACTCTACTCACCTGTGCTGCATCAGTGCATCATGATGGCCTTTTGGGAGACACGGTTCAGTCGTCTTGATGCACAAATTTATGCGGCCCCTGCCAGTGATGTTGTCCCATAGCATGATGCCCCATTGATATGATTTATGATTGGAGTCTACCTCCTAGAGGGCTAATTAGCTCAAGGTAACCAGATGGTCATTAGATGACCCCGGTCACTATATATACAAAAGTCTGCTCACGACATCATCCACCGCCATTCCCAACTATTCCATAGACTTACAAACACTACTATTTACTTACCAGGCTGAAGCAGAGTGGAACTGCAGCAGAAATAGTGTCATATACCAAGTAGTTTTGGTGATCTGGGATTCTCCAGCTTACAGACTTTACTTGCTCAGAGAGATGGAGGGTGGATTGTTGTTGTTGGTATTAGTGAGTGTGGCCTCCATGGCTGCAGCTCACTATGAGGGATACCCTTTTGTCCACACTAACGAAGGCCGTTATGGCGCTCAGTATAGAGTAGCTAACTATAAGGAAGGAGCAGCGGAAACAGCATCTGAACACAAAGCCCCATCTGTAAGGCCTGTTCTAGGTGGGCGAGTCGCTGATGGAAAACGGTTCGGGTTCCTGCCAAACGCTGATGGTAACAAACTGGAGTTTGGTTACAGGAAACAGTCTGGATTCCCAGTGCATCTCGGGAATGGAAACTTCTACTTCCTAGGCGACTTATCAGAAGGTAAGAAATGTTCTGTCTATTAATTCAGGTAGATTTGATACAAGGCAGCAACACAAAACTTTATACTGTATCATCGTGTGTAAGCGCTGGGGGTAATGGGGTGCTGAAGTATCTCTCAAGCACTAAAACCATACCTTGAATGAGCATCTGTCTTGTATACATAAGGGCCGGGAGTAATGCCCCCCTCCAAATCTATAAGCGCCAGGGCACTTAAACACGAAGATACGGTATCTATTCGCTTCAACAAGGAAATTACCGTTAATAGGCAAACGCTCTTTATCTTTTTAATTTTCAATGATTATGTAACTATGAATTGTTCAAATACTGATATTTCTACATATGTGGGCAGGCCCTATTTGCTCAGTTACAGAGTATATTCTTTGATGTATTCTTACACTTAGCAGCATGAATAGATTCATTTAACAAACCATTATGAATATACCTTTACTTCATATAATCAATGCGCGCAGTAAATGCTTACCCTCATTGGAGAAACCAATACATTTGTTAAAACTACACACCTACAGTATCGTGTAAGGATAAGTCTGGTAACGGGCTATACTTCACCGGAGACCGCACTTCTTACACCGTCTGTGAAAATGGACGCTCACACAAGTTCGCCTGTCCTAAGGGAACAAGAAACAAGGTATTTATTCCCAATGTAACTAACCTGGGGAAACATTTGTGGATGTTGCTCTATCTAACTAGTACCAAATAGATAAGATGGGATGTACACTCTCAGCCCCAATTGTAAATGTACTGCATACAGGGCAACATACTGTAGGGTCATTAGATTGGTAAAAACAGCAGCTCCTACGGTTTTTAAAAAATGGAAAGCTGTCTACTGTAGACACAGTCTGATAGTGTAGGAAATGCATATAAAATGATTAATAGGAGTTACTTTAGTGTGTTTCTAACCTTTATGCTACTTAAACAACTCAAACGTCACTCAAAAGCACACTCAAACCTTTTTGGTAAGAACTTACCCCAGTCAGACATAATAGTGCCACCTATCAGATTTAGGCAAAACTACTATTACATTGTATATTGTCTCCCAGGATGCCACCTACTTCCGGTTTAATGAGAGGTATGACCGCAGCGACCTCT
This sequence comes from Acholoe squamosa, assembly GCA_949317995.1. Lineage (NCBI taxonomy): Eukaryota > Metazoa > Annelida > Polychaeta > Phyllodocida > Polynoidae > Acholoe > Acholoe squamosa. The sequence continues at coordinate 76,602,793 of OX439045.1, read as the reverse complement.
GTAGTGAACATGATGAAGCAGCCTGATGATGACTCTACCACTGACCTTAGGTAAGCTTTTAATAAAGAACCAAATATCGTGCACACACACAAAACCCAAAAAATTACAGCTACTTACATATTGATGACTTGCAATGTCTTAATGCTTCAGAGAATTCAGTGTTATCGGTAAGCCTACTCCCCACTACTGCAGGCATTTCTTTATGACACAAAACAATTGGCATGATAGATTAACCCTTCTTTATTGGCACAAAACAATAGACATGATATATTAAACCTTCTTTATTGACACAAAACAATAGACATGATATATTAAACCTTCTTTATTGACACAAAACAATAGACATGATATATTAAATCTTCTTTATTGACACAAAACAATAGACATGATATATTAAATCTTCTTTATTGACACAAAACAATAGACATGATACATTAACCCTTTAAGGGCTGCTTATGCCAGAGTGCATCAAGCCCATTGGCTTTCATGATGCACCAATCAAGTGTAAGGCAGCTCACCAGCACTTCATTGGTGCATCATGGCGATCCTCCAGTAATCAAACCCGTTGGCTTGGCATAACATGTGAATAGACCTGATGAGTTTTTCACCTGTCGAGTACAGTGCTACATTTATGACGACCAATGGACATGATGCACTAATGCATCAGCGGCCCTTAAAGGGTTCGGATACAAGCATCTGGGGTGATTGAGACAAAATTATTTTTTTATTTTCATTTTGAAAAATGAGAGATGTCTGTTCAGCACTGGTATCGATTGGCATTTAATTAATTTCTTTTACATTTTCTAATATGTTTTCTTTTTTATAAATAAAGACTAATAATTTCCCCTTTGTCTTTCCCCCATACAGTGGAGTGACTGCCGTTGTGAGCAGAGATCCAGATAGCGTCAAGACAATTGGCATTTTGTACATAAAACTCTTCCTTACTCTGAATGTGTTACTTTGTTGATCAAATAAACATTTCTTAATACAAATATTCTTATCCTTATTTACGTATAATGTCATAATCTCCTGCATATAAAGTGCGAATCAATCTATAGGCCGCTGATGCATTAACGCATCATGCCCATTGGTTGTCATGATGCATGAATGAAGTGCTGGCGAGACTGCTTGCCAGTACTTCATTGGAGCATCATGCTGACCCTCCGGGAGTATATGCACCAACCCCCTAGGGTCGGCATGATGCTCCAATGAAGTGCTGGCGAGCAGTCTCACCAGCAGTAAATGACAACCAATGGGTATGATGCATTCCTGCATCAGCGGCTTTTAAAGTGTGAAGGGCCGCTAATGCATTCATGCATCATGCCCATGGCACATGAACGCTCTGCTGAACTGTTGACCTTTGTCAGACCCAAGCAATAATTATCGCTGTTGACATCTCAACCTACCCAGATTTTAATTCTGGAAACGACCACTAGTGATAAGATATTATCATCATTATGTATAACAGTGATAGACAACTGATAGAAGTGTTCATTAGAACTGTCACGCCACCTGCCAGATAAGTCATAAACCAACAAACACCTTGTTTTACACTTTATTCAAAACACTTTTTGTGGATAACATATTTACTGTAAGGTCACATTCTGTACTTAAACATGTACGGGCACTATATCAATGTGAACAAATTATATTGCTAGAAGAAATATTCATTTATCCTGAATCGTAACACATCTATGCTGATTTTGAATAGAAAGAATCCACACCTTTTATTTAGTATATGCAAATTTGTAAGATCAGTATGGGTTGGTCGGAATTAAACATTATAGAATGCTTCCTTTTACCCTTCACTCGCCGCCAATGTATTGATGCATCATGCCTCGTGGGTCGGCATGATGCAGCAATGAAGTGTCGGTGAATCTGCTCACCACCGCATCATTGAGGCATCATGGGCATGATGCATTAATGCATGCGCTAGTGACAAATAAAGGAGTAATGCTCCAATATCTTCTTTGAACCAAGAGACTGAACGCCAAACACAGAAATGGGTAACTAATAAGCATTTGGGTGAAAGAATTATTACATTCCTGCAACCTCAGAACTATATGACTATACTCCTGATAGAGGCACACAGAAAGGATGCACCACCATCTATTGATAAATCACATCATCGCTTTGGTTCCACTAATTTACCTACTCTACAATAAGGAGTGAAAACCAGTAAAGAACTATTAAGGAAAAGAGTGAATGAGGGTACTGTTTTAATATGTCAAAATATTATCTATATAATATTTCTAAAGACTTTGGTTACCTAGAATGATTATTTCTAGTCCTGTTAATATTGACCAATCAGAAGCCAGCACCACCTGTATGCTGCAGAGAGTTGTTTGTCCTTGACCTCACACTGAATACACTGTCATGGCCGACCAGTCTAGATCCCAGACCTGTGTTGTAGTTTCTATCTAAATACCTGACTCCCAAGTGGTACAACGTTTCTAACAAGCAAAAATCACATTACACACTCAAAGCCCGTTTCTACATATAAAGGTTTAATATTAAAGCTTAAGCTCTGGCAACATGCCTATATATTCAGGGAGATGATTATAATTTAAGACTGATTGAAATCTAACAACAGGGTTAAAAACTAAGGCTTTATCTGCCTTGATGGAGCACAAGCTTTAGGGGCCATCCATAAATGATGTCACGATTTTTTCCACAGTTTTTTACCTTCGCCCTTATCCTATTCATCACACTTTGGGGTAGAAATCCATGGGGGCCATGGACCCCCTCCTATTGTCGAGACGGTATTTATGGATGCCCCTTAAGCCAGGGCTCCACTAGGCGGCACTGCGCAGCAGGGTTTCTATGCGAAACTTCGGGGTACCTTTTCTGTATAATCCCTCATTATGTATCAGTTTGCGTGAACGTGGCAGCAATTTCACATCATTATCGCACAAAATTCCTATGACATTCACGCAAAACACTACGTTCCTGCATTGGCAGGCAGAAAAATAACACTAATGCAAGAAAAACCTGTGCCACCTGTAATGCTGCCGCCCCATGCCGCCTAGTGTAGCTCGGGATAAAGTTGGTATTGATCTACCCCTGCATACACGCATGGTTTGTAATCTGACGTGAGAGGTAATAAAGCATACACTATATAGACACTTGGGGAAGGCACACGGAATACCGTCAATAATCAATAAGTCAGAGAATAAAGAAATATACAGCGATAAAGATACCAGAATCTTCTACATAACTCAGAATAAATATACATATATCACAAAGAGTGTAAATGCTGGTGATAGTGCAGTAGATAGAGCCTTGGCACATTTGGCAGCAAGCATCAAAGTTTGCACATAGGTTTTTTTCATGTACAATTATTGTACAAGCTGAGATGGATTGATATGTAAATTTATGATTACTACTGGGTATATGATAGAACATAATTATTCAGTAGTTCTATTTGCATAAATTATGCTAATTAGAGTTAGCAGTATATGTGTTTAAGTCTAATAATATGCATATCGAAATTGGAACTATATATACTAGTGAAGCTATCACTCTGCCTTTGTCTCTAAGATTTCTACTGCTTCAGAAGCTATCTAATAAAAACTTGTGAAGCTACCTGATAAAAATATGCAAATTAGGTCATTAATATGCAGACAATTGATGCAAAAATGACTAATCAGGACATAAGATGATAAACACAGGTGTGCTTCAGCTATTCTATCTAGGTTTGAAGCCCTTCAACTTGTAAAATTCATTGGGTATTTTTCATGGAATTAAATAATTAATTAGTACTTTTTATTTTCAATGTCAATTTATGAGCAGAAACGTTATTCAGAAATGATGTTTCCTCTTAGAAATGGATTCAGCACGACGAAGATCCCCTATGTGCAAAATTTGATGCTTGCTGCCAAATGTGCCAATCTTTATGCTCCATCTACTAGACTATGATGACCACCTTTTGTTAAATGACATTGAGGAGGGGGATGAAATAGCTGAAGATTACATCAGAAAATCTAAATTGAATGAAAGGATAATATAACCCAACGGAGAGTGATGCAAATACATATGCAGTATTTGGCATAAAATGTGTTAGTTAGCATTTAATTAAGATTATGCTTGAACAATGCCACACGTTGAATCTGCCTTGTTCTGATTTGTTTTTTTTGTTTTTTTTATTTCGGTTTGTAGACAGAAATGCCATGGTATAAAAGATGAAAAGACATGACACCAACAGCTGGAGTGAAATGCTACATTGCTCAGATTATACCACCTAAAATAAGGTGCCCCTCAGATACATGACGAATATGACTGCCACCTTACTTTAATACAAAGTTGTAAAGAGTTAAAGCCGGTAAAAGACGTGAAACATAAAGATTTTTCAATTTGGGTATTTCTACAATCAACCCACTTGTTTGTGTGTACTGTTCACATCTCAATCGATTCAGAGAGCTAATTTCAAAGAAATAGATGTCTAGAAATAAAATGATCTCAGCATTTTATCTTTGTAGACAAGCACTCAATTGCATCAGCTTAGTGGTGCCACCTGTAGTTGGGAAATTAGACTTATGTTCTATTGCAATGGCTCCTGCCCAAGGGAAGCCTGCAGGGTTGGAGACTGCTCAGTGGAGACTTTGGTTTGAACTAATTAACCAATACAGTTTACCTTCCCACCAATGCAGTGGGCACAGTTGAACATTGTGTTTCTCACTGTATGTATTAACACCCACTCCGTACTAGATTAAACACCATGAAATTAATTGGAAAGTGATGTACAATCTTAGAAATCACAAGAATGCATACAACATCCTGTAGCTGCTTTAAGATGAAAAGTGAACATTACCCGACATTGTCACCACATGTACTGCACCTGACCTCAATATAATCTTTAATAACTTTACTCTAAACTCTTTCACCCTTTAGGGGAGGGGGGGGGGGCTACTGCATCACACCCATTGATTGAAATGCATGACGCCTGGCGGGTAACTCACCAGGGCTATACATCGATGCAGTATGCCCACCTTGCAGGACTGAAACATGTTTTCTTATTCCAAGAGGGTCAGCATGATGCTCCAATCGGGTACTTGTGAGGCGGCTCGCTGGCACCTGAGTAGTGCATCATGCCAACTGATGGGCATGATGCACTCCTGGTGCACTCCCTCATTAGCCGGCTGTAAAGGCTAGCATGATACATTAATGCAGCCCTGAGAGCTACACCCAAGATGGCTGAATAAATGTATCATGATTATAATTGTATAAAATGGGATGTTTTTCTTTCTGGTAGTTTTCGTTGGGATTAACAAAAAACAGGCATTCTTTAGGGTTTCGGCCATCTTGGATTTCAGCCATCTTGAAAAAGGCGACTAGTTGACAGAGACAGGACACTTGTTGAGTAACTCGAGGACTTCTGCCGCAGTTGGGCGCTTTGCTGGGTCAGAGTTGGTACATTTTCTAACCACTTCACGGAGCTTTGAAAAGACAAGAAAAAAGGGAGCATATTGAGACATACTGTAGAGGTTGGTGAAAACGTCTGGAGACACTGGGATTCAAACCCGGGTCTGTCAACTTCTAGCAAGCAGCTACTCTCTACCTCTGAGCTACATCCCCTGTCGTGACACCATCCAACTACGCCTGGATCGGTATAATACACATATCAGGATGAGTGACCAACTGCTATCCGACCCCTGAAGTAGTCAGTACAGAGGAGTCCCTACAATACCATAAGGCCACTCCAAAAAGAATCTAGTTTCTCTTCACCGCGCTCGTCAGAAAAATCCCCATTTGAATTTTTTCTTTTTTTTAGCATTTCTAAGAAATATATTAAAAAAATGAAGAAAAGTAGTCAAGTTTGGTATCAAATGAAAGCTTACCATCCAGGATAAGCAGCTGACTATCAATAATAGACATCCTTACCCTTTTGAAATATCAATGATAATTTTAGGTTTATAATGCAGTTTTTCATATGTGCGGCATCGGCAATAAGCCCGCGGTGTGTAGATATCAGGCCCTTATGAACTTCTTTGGCAAAAAAAGTAAAAAAATAAAATAGAATTCTCCCTCGCCCCTTTTTTTATGACTTGGTGATGGAAAACAAGTTTTTTTTTGAGAGGCCTAATGACTTGTATTTGAAATATGTGCTGGGATCTCAAATAAGTGCCAGTCTTGATTAAGTCGCGGTGGTACAAAGTATTAACATTACCAGACACTTTCACTGCAAGACTAAAATTGATGTGAGGCTGCAATGCCAGTTTTAACATCTTTTAAATCGAACTGCATATAAACCAATGGCAAATAAAAAGTGAATAAAAAGATGAATTTTGTTGTTAAAAATGAAGATTTACAGCATATATATTGATGACCTACCACTTCAAGAATTTTATCTTCATCTGATGTAAACTTCTTTTCGTCCTCTCCACTATTACGGGTTTCCATATCCAGGCTAACCGCTCCCTCATTTACATACCCCTCGGACGACTTCAGCGCCATCTTGTGAGTGTATCAGTAGTCTTCTCTTTTCAACAGGAGTGATGTTTCTGAAGAAACAATAAAGAGAAGGAAATTGCTATATTAGGCCAGTTTAAGGTACACTCTGAAAATTAACTGCTAAATCTACCAGGGATCCTTGTAAATCTGAACAGTGAACCACCATAATCGTAGTACATTAACCAGTGTGTTTTTCCCCCAACGAAGACACAGATGGCAGTACAGTGATACAAGGAATCTCCATGAAAATAACGACAATTCTCTGGTATACCTTTGGATTGCATCATGCCCATTAGTGCATCATGCCGACCCTACAGACAAGGATGGTACAGAATAGGATAGGTTACTCCATACAGTCATATAGTGAAGGCCAACCCCCCTCTACCCCCCCATGAAACTAGGCTACTTTATGTCTTAACTATTGGGCCCTATGTAGGATAAGGGGGTTTATGGAGCTATCATGTATCTTTAAAGAAGGGATATCAAATAAAGCGAAGGGACCACCTAATCCAACAAATCCTGCTAAATCCAAAAATGACAGTCTTTATTCTCAGACTTTGACTCAAAGTACCTAAAATTGAGGTTTGATGGGGGAAATATTTTAAAAATGTACTAAAGTGATATTGAAAATAATTGGAAATCTTTAAAGATACATCTCAATCAATGTTAGTACCTCAACCCACATACACAAATGATGCCCATCTCTCAATCTGACAAATACTGTGTCTGTGCATTGCTCTGCCTATCCCACATACACCATATCAATTAGTGTACCTATCACTCATTCTGCCTATCTCTTCAATCTAAAACATCAAGAGTTAAATCTAATTATCTCTTAAAATGCTTAGATTCTCATGCTTACCTCTAACCTTACCTTAGCTTATCTGTTCCTTCTTACCATTAGTCTACACTGAAAAAAGTCTTCCTGACAAAATGACATGTATATCCATGTCAACTTGAATTGACACATAGAGCACATGTCATTGGGACATGGCACATATGTCACCATGACAACTGTCTTCATTACGCATGTCAAGTGGAGTTGACGAACCAAATGTGAGAGTGTCAACCTCATTCAACATGCCTTTCATGCATGTCATGTGGGAGACAATCATGACCTGTGCAGTATGTGTCAAAGCGATCAGTCTCCTTTTCTCTGTGTACCTATCCTCAATCTGCCTATCATTCATTTTACCTATGCCTCATGGTGACTATCCCTCATACCCTATGTTAAAAAATGCATTGTTCATCTAAGCCTCAATGGTTAACAGTACATTGCTTATAATGTCTACTATTTTGATCTTACCTATCCTTCATAATTCCTATCATAAAATCTACCTATCCCTCATTGAGCCTATCCCCCAACTGTGCACATCCCTCATATCATGTGAAGTGATATTTTAAGTTTCTAATTTGCATATAATTACCATATAAAATGTATACATAAATGTAAGCAGTATAACAATATACTTATTGTTTAATTCTGATGTTTAAAGTTGGTAACATTACTACCCATTTCACTATTAATATGACTCACTTATCAGGGGCGGATCCAAGGGGGGGCCTAGGGGGCACATGCCCCCCCCTTTGTAGACCACCTGAAAGTGGGCATGGCTATGACTCATAACTTAAGGAAATAGGGTGAGGGGCTCTGGCTGTGCCTCCCCCCCTGGACCCAATTTCCCCAGATGTGCCCCCTGGCCACCCCTTCTGGATCCGCCCCTGCTCATATCATAAACCAATACTGTACTTTTAAAATGATTCATTAAAAACACAAATACCTTTAAGTGCTTATGGTTGGTCGCAACTCTCCAATATAAGTTAACAGAATTTCCTCATTTTTTCTCATTAAGTGCATTGAATCATACTAAATTGATATATGAAAAGAAAAATGGAGGTTCCAGGCTAGTTTTTGAAGTATAGTATTTTGAAAAAAAAATGAAAACAAAAAGAAAAACTTTTGTTTGTATGTATGTTGAACCTGATGAGGCTCATTGTGAAGGTTTCTGTCAGACCAAAGACCCCTGTGTCGTAATCAGGTCTATGTCTGTTTTATGAATTGAGTCTCATCAGAAGCTGACATGAAAAGCCATATAACAGGTTACATGGGGTGCCCAGGTCACAGTAGGTAATTGTATATGTCTTATCATGTATGTCATACAATGCTTTATGTCCGTGTTGCTGTTTTCGAAAGAATGTGGTGACATCGGAAGAAGACGTAAGAAGCCATAAACAGGATAAACATGGCGCTCAGGTTAACTGTATGTAGTTGTATATGTCTTATTGTGGATATCATACAATGTGCCATACTGTACTTTTAAAATAATTCATTAAAAACACAAATACTCATAGTTGCAGATGTAGTACATAAGAACTCTTTTACCCTAAAGACTGCTGCTGCTCCAGGCACATCTGAAATGCCCTGAAATGTCATCATTCGAATGTTAAAAAAGGCAGCACTACCATATTGCTTGCATCCTTACAGTCTTGTTCAGTTGGGATTCAGGGAACTCCCTCTCGTGTTTGGGGATTGTGGGTCTCCATATTCTGGGGAATATTACTAGGCACTGTACCTGCCTGCATTAAACCACTACAGCAACCAGCACCCAGAACTTTTACCCTGAAACGCTGGTCGCCAGAGAAGACTCACGCTAGTGGTCAAGCTGGGGCCAGATTGGCATCCTTATACATAAGAATAATCATTACTCTTTTACCAATATAACAGCATTTCTATGTGAATACACATGTATCCTCCTTAAAAAAGTCTAAAAACCCATAGTAACTAATTTTTTTTTTCAACCTTTCAAGCTCCTTTTTTGGGCAGCATGATATGCCCATTCTGTAGGCCATGGGCAAAGGGCCAGGAGTTAGCATCATTTCTATTGAGCAATGAGTCAGTAATGACTAATGCCTCCTTCTCACATCTAGCAGCATTCATGACCTGTGCATAGATTGTGTACCAGGTATTGCATGAGATGCCTTTGTTTCCCTATGATTTGTTTTTCAAAACCTTACCTCTTTCCATCAATATCAAATACTCTGAAAAAAACAACTAACAACTAAGTGGGATTTTGGAAAATGTGATATCACACAATCTTTGACACCCCCCTATCCCCTGTCACACCTTGTCACAATAGGAAAATACCCCACCCCACCCCTCCTATGTGACATAGTTTATGGATGCCCCCAATATTTGGTTTCTGAATACCATGGATATGTGTTGTGTCTTTCCTTTCCATGTTCTTTTTACCCTATATATAAAAAGGCATTGGTTCGTCGCTGGTTCCTACCCCATTAAAATAAGCTTGAGTTCTTGCCAGGAACAGATAAACCAAAAGAGACTAGGTAAATGTATGTACTTTTCTCAAAATTAACTCGATTTTTTTCCAAGTTTTCAAGGATTTTAACATTATGAGGTATCCCTATGCAATAAGACTTCTCTTCATCAAACAAATCGTGGGATTATAAAAACAAGTGGCATTAAACACAATAGTTCTCTGGCCTCAAGGTTGTCATAGCTATTTTTTTTTTGCAATGTCCGCGGTCTTGGATCTCGGTTCAAATAGATCGGCACCCCCGATTTTATTTATGGAGATAGCTGCTCCTCGACTGGAGATTTGGATTGTACTCTCCGAGATCTTTAATTTGATAGGTTATTTGTTAAGATCTGATGAGTACTACCTGAGAAAAGTACAAAAACAGGCCTCCGAGAGGATCTGCTGGGAGAGGGTAAAATTGTTTGGCGTTGCTATGATAAGCGATGTTGTTACGATAAACACTGCTAAGTTAAGTGCTTCTATTGTAAGACACAAGGGGGCGGCACTGAGAGGCACTCTCACATCTAAATGGCCAAAGTTTACCAAGAAATGGCCACAGTTTGTTGTTATAGATGGCCGCAAAGTAAAGGATCCTATGGCCTATTGTGGGTTATGGCTGTCCCCCCCTAGTGCCGAAGGCACTAGTACCTGTATAAATACAGGTATGAACAGTAGGGTCAAGTTCACTGACTTCCTGAAGCCAGATATTGTGTTAATCTCGTGGGGGCCGCTGATGTAGACCATGTCCACCATTTGCACAGGTTGTCATGATGCACGAATGAAGTGCCGGCAAAACTGCTCATCTGCACTTCATTGAAGCATCATATCATCACATACAACATTTAAGACTGCTCACTTTCAAATTGCAGTGGGAATCCTTATTTTAGTGACAATGCAGCCCAACAGTGTTGGTCATGTGGTATCTGCAGAGCAGTGTTTATTGTACAAAGCAGTCATAGAGCATTATCTACACTGTAAAAAAGAAAGTATGTGAAAATAGCGGTGAATTCCTTGTCAAAGGTTGCCAGCGATTGTTTGTTTTCTTTTTTTCACAGACATTCCTTGTACATTTGTGTACCACCATACTGCCACCTGGGGCTTTTAAAGAGATGTACACTGGTTCATTGCAATGCAATTATGGTGGTTAACGTTTTAACTTTATGAGGATTCTTGATTAATTCAACATTCATTTTTTACAATTATGATCACAGCTGGCACTACCTTTGAGTTTGTGACTGTATGCAGTCGTGGTACCTGAAGAAATGGTCTCCAGAGCTTTATGTTAAAGCTGGGACAAGATCTGAAATATATAGATTTTCAAATTTCTGCATATTTATCATCACCCCACTTGTGAAAGTGTGCTGCCAAAATTTCAATCTATTCAGTGAATTCTAACTATATCCAATGCAAGCATATATGTGTGTGAAAATAAAATGCTTCCAGCATTTTATTCCTGTCAAAAAGAAGTCTGGATTGTACCAGCACAGTGGTGCCATCTGGAGACATAAAGCAGAGTAATTTATAATGGTGGTGAATTTGATTTGGATGCCTGGCAGTACCACTCAGTGCTGCAGCCAGGAGGCTTTAACAAGAACTAATTAACCAAGTGGTTTCCCTTCCCACCAAAGAGGATAGACCAGCTGAAACTTAAGTCTAATGATGTGCACATAATGAGCCATATTGTGCCATAATAAGTGGCACCCTATGACTTGGGAAGTGGTATATATATATATATATATATATATATATATATATATATATATATATATATATATATATATATATATATAATCCTCTGAAATACATATTAGACAAAACTATATTAGCTTTTATACCAGCGTTAAACCCTATTCTGATGTTACAGGTGTGGAACGGTTCTCATTACCATTCACACCAAGCTCTGACCCTTATTTTTCTTCTTCTGATTTTTTACTTTTTGCAACTCTGCTGACAGTAGACAGTTCGTCTGTTACTGTTATCTACCGCCTAAAAGGCGTGTCCTATAAGCAAGCTTTTACTTCTCTCTGCATGATTCCACAAGGGGGACACCAGCAACTTTCTTTTGATATGTTACACTCCCTCTGACTCATAATAGAACATAAATGGGGGGGCCAGGGGGCTCTGGGGGCACTAGCTACACATGGGTTTTAAAATTTTAAGAGTTAATTAAGTAGAACTAAAGTTATGAATTTTATTTTATTTTTCTGACCAAATCCCAGAACTCTAGATGCGTCCTTTAGGCGGGGTGTGCCTTTCACGTGGGAGATTACGGTACTTTTATTGCTTCATTTTTTTTCTGTGTGGTGGGACCTAGATGTGTCATCCATCTTAGTCATCTTTTTCATCTGTTTTTTTTTCTTTCTTTAATGACATTTGTATCCAATGATAACCCTTTAGGGCACATCGCGATTAACCCTCTAAAGACTGCTAGACGTAGGAGGACGCATCGCGATTAACCCTCTAAAGGCCGCTAGAGGTAGGAGGACGCATCATGATTAACCCTCTAAAGGCCGCTAGAGGTAGGAGGACGCATCACGATTAACCCTCTAAAGGCTGCTAGAGGTAGGACACATCATGATTAACCCTCTAAAGGCCGCTAGAGGTAGGAGGACGCATCACGATGAACCCTCTAAAGACCGCTGGTGCATTAATTCATCAAACTCCTAGACGATCGGCATGATGCTCTAATGAAGTGCTTGCAAGCAGACTTGCCAGCACTTCATTGGTGCATCATAAGAACCAATGGGCATGATGCATTAATGCATCAGCAGCCCTTAAAGGGTTAAGGTTTTTATGTTTCTTTGATGCATCAATGCAGCTCGGGTGAGTCTACCCTGCAGCGACATAATCATAATTATTGTATCAGCCCTGTATGGTTGGAATAATGTATAAATACTGTCAAACGAGTTACCAGGCTTGTAGTTATGTATCATAGAGAGGGACTGATGCCTATAATACTCCATGTGTGAGTTACCACGCTTGTAGTCATGTATCATAGAGAGGGACTGATGCCTATAATACTCCATGTGTGAGTTACCAGGTTTGTAGTTATGTATCATAGAGAGGGACTGATGCCTATAATACTCCATGTGTGAGGCTTGTAGTTATGTATCATAGAGAGGGACTGATGCCTATAATACTCCATGTGTGAGTTATCAGACTTGTAGTCATGTATCATAGAGAGGGACTGATGCCTATAATACTCCATGTGTGAGTTATCAGACTTGTAGTCATGTATCATAGAGAGGGACTGATGCCTATAATACTCCATGTGTGAGTTACCACGCTTGTAGTCATGTATCATAGAGAGGGACTGATGCCTATAATACTCCATGTGTGAGTTATCAGACTTGTAGTCATGTATCATAGAGAGGGACTGATGCCTATCATACTCCATGGGTAAAAACTTGATAGAAATGAATGTTAAAGCCAGATGCATCAGAATGTATAAAATGTATGTCCGGACGCCTTGGGGGTAGGGGGAAGGTTTTATTCTTTTACTACAGTCACAAATAAAGTTATTCTTTTTCCGTTTGAAATGGGGGAAATTAGGTCTCTGTTACATCCCAAAGGGATCTGAAAAATCCCCCTCCCCGCTGGGTCCACACCACTCTTGTTGTAAAATGACCACTCCTTTTCCTAATCACCTGTCCTGGCCTCTGTCAACCTGGTTTACCTGAATGGAAAACTGTTACAGCCAAACGGGTAATAAGCCCTCATGAAAAAATAAGAAATCGGGGGTCATACTTTTTTTCTGTTTTTGATTGGATCTAGTGGGGAGACACTATTATCATGGCACCTTCATTGATGTAGACTTCTTGGCCACCGACATATTTTCACCAATGAGATGACATCTTTTCTCTATCATGAATGCCCCCGGTTTATACAATGTCAAGGCAAGTATATATTCATGGTCCAACCATTTCTCCTTGAATTACGGTAACTTTATCATTAATCATGTTGGGTATACTTTGAAAGGGACAGTGGGAAAGGGATTCTTTACTAAAAATGATACAATGAGAAATATTTGGAGCAAGCGATCCCTCTCATCTATAGATTTATTCATGAAGCAAAATTAGCAACTTCGACACATGGTTAGCTGTCACAGTTAACCGAGACAAGACAATTTCCTTCCAAGTGTCTTTCACATAATTTATTCATGTTAACCGAGACAAGACAATCGCCTTCCAAGTGTCTTTCACATAATTTATTCATGTTAACCGAGGCAAGACAATCGCCTTCCAAGTGTCTTTCACATAAGTTATTCAGGTTAACCGAGACAAGACAATCGCCTTCCAAGTGTCTTTTACATAATTTATTCATGTTAACCTAGAAAAGACAATCGCCTTCCAAGTGTCTTTCACATAATTTATTCATGTTAACCTAGACAAGACAATCGCCTTCCAAGTGTCTTTCACATAATTTATTCATGTTAACCTAGACAAGACAATCGCCTTCCAAGTGTCTTTTATATAATTTATTCATGTTAACCTAGACAAGACAATCGCCTTCCAAGTGTCTTTCACATAATTTATTCATGTTAACCTAGACAAGACAATCGCCTTCCAAGTGTCTTTTACATAATTTATTCATGTTAACCGAGGCAAGACAATCGCCTTCCAAGTGTCTTTCACATATTTTAACTATTGTAAGGGTTTGTGGCCTTACGGACCTGGGGGGTTCGGGTCTTACGATTCGGAAAGAAAGAGTAAGACAGTATTCCAAGTGTATGCCAACGGTTAGGTTTATTACTTAATGCACACTCACGGCTGCCGAATGATATCAAAGAGGCAGCTAATATTAAAAGACAGTGGTTTACATAGTGTGGAGGCCAGAAGGGCCTCTGACGTAGCGGCCGAGCCCTGGGCTTTATATACGGACCCAGGTGTTCGTCGTCAGATGTCCCCACAGACCCGGATCGGTGCTGCCACCTATCCGGAACCTGAGGAACGTCCGACGACTCGACTCACCCGCCACGTCAGACGGTACCCAACTCCTATGGTTTAGTAAAGTGTACCTCTACACCACTCCCCCAGACATTTAGGAGGGTGTTATACATATAATATTACTAGGATAACATTTCTACATGTCTAAACCTTTAGTAATAGAGGTACAACCATAGGTATAACATTAACACTAAATAAATTGTGAACCAGATGTCATATATATATATTCGATAGTGAAATTTAGTTACATATAACGATTAGGATGTTGAAATATTATACGAATTACTTGAAGAAGAGACAGTTATGTGAAACGGAACTGTCTATTTAATTATTATACCACATAATATTGTATTATATTTCAGGTATAATTAATAAGACAAGTAATATGAATCGTATACATGTGATGATGACAGCTATATGTAACGGAACTGTCGATAATAAAACATATCACAAAATAACATCCGTATGTGTGTTTGTAGTCATTGACAACACATTTGAATATGTAGTATTAAAGAAGACTGTTATAGTAACATCACTATCTAATGACATATTAATATTATACGAATCCGTTAAGGATTCCGTGAGTAGTACGAATATGATTATTTATAACATACACTTGAAAAAAATAAAAAAATATCACGGTGTGGTAATGAATATAATAATATATTATCACCGTGTACCTAATAACCTTTATAGCACCAGATCATTATACTTATTATATATTTTGTCTCGCAGGACAATAATATGTGTTATCTGGTGAAGTTTAACGGATCTTATAATATAAATACTAATAGTGATTAGAGATCCGTATCAGGAAATGTCTATGTACCCGTATTATAATATGTATCTAGTGGATATGTACATACATATAATATTATAGAAAAATAGAAATATGACATTATATACAATATACAGGAATTATAAATGCTGCTGGAGTCTTCTGCTGTATCCTCCGGGTACTAG
Source organism: Acholoe squamosa (assembly GCA_949317995.1). Lineage (NCBI taxonomy): Eukaryota > Metazoa > Annelida > Polychaeta > Phyllodocida > Polynoidae > Acholoe > Acholoe squamosa. The sequence goes on along the minus strand of OX439045.1, from coordinate 76,587,117 downwards.
TAGGTAGGTGTGGTCAGCTAACCACGGGATGGACGTGCTAAAGTTTATAGGTTCCTTATATTGAGTGAACACGGTAGTTGATTTGGGGCAGCTACCCACAATCCTCTAGTAGTGCTAAAGTTTATAGTATATCCGAATGGTGTAGATTTGTAGAATATTAGTCCGGATGTGTCAACTGTGTAGAGAACGTAATCCTTTTTAAGTTTTAGTTGACATAAGTAAAATAATAGTCCGATATAGGTTGATCCGGAAGTAATAGTAGTAGAGATATAAGTCCATTCGGGAGTACAGATGAGTTGTAGAGGTAAATCGTAAAGTCCATCCTAGTAATTGGTTAGCACGGGTAACAGCAGGAGTCTGGAACTGGCATCCGGATACGTCTCACAGCAGCAAGTCTACTATCGGATTGTTCATGGATGAAATTATAAATCCGAATAGGCTATTCAGGGTGTAATAAATGTTATACAACCTGAATAATAGACTGGTCAAAGGAACCCGGAACACATAGCATAGGTGTTCATGCACTAGTAAAAGCATTCGCAGACCTTTAGGGTTCCGCAAAGACTATATCTGGTCATTTGGTGTTGGAAAAAAAAAATTATGGAAGAAATAACCCTAGCATGCTTTAAACGGATTTCTTAGCATGCTTCTTCTTCAGAAGAGCTAAAGCCGACTCGGGAGTGCCGTCCCACTCGTCCAAGTCGACTCCGAACACCCTCATGAACTTAGTGTTCAGGTTGGTGTTCCGAGTGATCTCCTCCTTTACACGCTTTTCCAACACGTGTACATCCATAGCTGCTTTTTCTTGAGCAGCTGAGGCAGCCTCCTCCTGGGCCTTTACATCGTCCCGGATGAGAGTCTCGAGACGTTGCTTTTCAGCGTCGCCCACCTGTTTCATACACAACAGAGTTTCGTTTAGGAGACCCTGATGAAACTCGATCGCTTTCTCACGAACGGTCTTCTCCCAATGGGTGTAGATGGCCTTCTGGACATCTGCCTCCCCTTGGCGAGACTTCTCAAACCAAACTTCCGCATTACCAGTTTTAATGGTAATGGCGTCCTTTGGTTTCTCAGGTGCCGCGACAGCCTTGGGAGGAGTCGAGGCGGCCTGTGGACCACTTCCGGGTTTAGGACTCCCGGACACACCTGTCGTTGGTACACAGAAGGCAGGTGGTACATTCTGTTTCAGTCCCATTTGCAGGTACATGTTTAACTGCTCCTGGGTAAAGGTAACTGGTGGGGCGGCTGGAGCGGATGCAGATCCGGCGGCAGCAGATGCGGTGGTCTTCTTTGGCATAAGGCGACCATCCTTTCCTACCACCAAGGTCTGGCTCTCAGGTCCAGGTCCCTGGTTTAAGGACGGAAAGTTTCGAGAACTCACTTTCCCAGGTTTAGATACGGCTCCAGCGTATCCGGCAGGTTCAGGCTTCTTGAACACCGGAGTGCCCTGAGCCTGTTCTGCGGGGTGCCTTGTCAGAGGGGACCTGGAACGGTCCTCTGCTCTGACCTTCGGTTTTGTCGTGCTCTGACCATTACCGTTGCCGCCACGGTTCTGGTCTCTCCTGCTCCTTTCACGAGCTCTCTTTGCATCCTTTCCGGATTCCTCGCATTTCTGCCAGAGAGACTCGTGCATGTCCAGTTTACCCTTTCCAGGAGTCAGGACTATCTTTGCTCGGAGTTTCGAATCCTTGGTCTTCGGAACTTCGCAGAGGACTTGGTCCCCTGGTCGGATCTTAGACCAAGCATCCTCGCTCAGGCTATCGAACTCCTTCATGAGTTCCTGATGAAGCTCCATGATGCGCTTCCGGGCCCCGTCCAAACCTTCTGCGTGGCATTTCTTCTGGTGTCTAGCCAGATCACTACGTCGGTTGTATTGCACCTTCGTAGTACACTTCTTGCCCTTCTTACCATAACTCGGATCACAAATGTAAACCGGGTGATGGTGGAAGTGGGCCTCTACCAGATGCCTTTGGAACCGGGCTGGAGTACTCCAGGTCCGGATCGAGACATCACTCGCATCCTGGCAGATAGAGAAGGGACAGGACTTTTGATCGTCACCGTACCACTTCTCTAAAGCCCAACGCAGCTTCCTCCTCTGGGTATAAGTGTAATACCCTTCGGTGTGGTTTAGCATAAGCCACATCTTTCGATAGGCTTTGCTCGGATTGGGGTCCTCGTCCGAAAGGCGCATCCAATCTTCATCATCCGACTCATCGTTCTTATTGATTGAGTCTGGACAGGCATAGAGGGTAGAGCCGTCCTTCTTAACTCCGTACGCACAGTCGGAGAAACACGTCGGGATCCGGGTTTTGAATCCGGATTTGGCGTTAGCCCAACGTTCGGCCTCGGTTTGAGTTGATGGAGTGGCCTTCTCATCATACTCAACCGAGGATTCGTGCACCGACTCCTCGTCAGACGACTCAACCTCCATGGCAGTACTACCAGTGGTTGAGGTGCTGGGTTTCGGCTCGGCTCTCGCAGAATCCGGGAGATTCTTGAGCTTCCGAGCAGCGGATCGTCGGTTCTTACTGACCTTCCAGTCTTCCTCCGGTTCCTGGGTTCCGGATGTGCTGGAGGTCGTGGCTTCTACTGGAGTAGTAGTGCTGCCGGTAGCTGATGTAGCACTGGCGGAGCTTCTGGTGGCAAGCTTCAGGTCGGGGATAGGAGGTGCGGGTGCTTCCGCGGCCCTCTTAGCCTCTTCCTGTGCCTCCTGTTCGGCAGTCATGCGGCGGACAATAACCGTCCGAAGGGCTGCAGCTCGGTCCAATCCGATTAGTGAATTGTTCTGGACATCCACCAATTCCTGTTCGGTTATGTAGTAACCGTCGTCCCACTGCTCGAAGTTAGCAGCGGCCTCCCGGAATTCCTTAGTGGTCCGGCACGGCGTCCGGATAGCACTAGGGCGTGGGTAGGTCTGGCCATCGGTATCCCAGACACAGCCTACCCAGTTAATGTTCGTAGCCTTGACGTTCCACAGGGACTTGTCAGGCTTCGGATACGCTCCGAGCTCGAAGGCTCGGTTAGCTGCGTACACGGTTTCACGGAAACCGGCGTCCACCATAAGTCCCCGTTGGAACCACGGCCAGTCTCGAAGCCACTCGGGAGGCATCCTGGTCAGCTGTTCGGGAGCCATGACGCCCTCGATAGCTATCCTGACTTTCGGGTCCATCCTGACTGGTGTCCCGTCCGCGTAGGTCACTTGTGCCTGCAGTTCCGGGTGGACATACAGGTAGCGACCATCATAACTAGCTGGAAAAGGCTCCGCCACTGCTGGCTTCCACTCATCCTTCTGTCCGTCAACTTGGGTAGTTTCGGACTCTGTCGCTGCGGGTTCAGCACTCGCAGTCGCTCCGGATCCCTCTGCTGGGAGTGGAGATAGCAGTTTCTCTGGCTCATTGAGTGAGAATGAAGCCAGCTTCTCCTCGAACGAGCGATCCGTGGGTTCCTCCACGTCCATCATCTCGCTCTCTTCCTGTGTAACAGGCGACAAAGCTTCCGGAAAAGCTTCTGCGGACGGAGTCAGCTTATCCGGGTCACCGGATAGCTTGGCTGCAGCTACGGATTCCTCAGCCATGACTGGGGAATCGACCACGGGAGTAAACTACTCCTTTTTCCGGCTTTTACGGCGCCGGGGCCGGCACAAACGGAGTCTGTCTACCAGGAGACAGACTCTGGAGGAGCAGCGGGGGGTTTGCTTAGCCGGTAAAATCCAAGAAGGGAGCGAGCTCGACCGTCTTGGACGTTACCGAAAACAAATATGGCGACAGGCCAGCTTTCGTGACGTCATTTCCCCGCGGTCCGCGAGGTCACGAGAGGTCAGCCGAGACTGGACACGGTGACGTCATGCGGAAACGCACGTGCTACAGGCGGTACATCAACAAACTGATTGTTTTTAGGTAATTATCGCTCACCCCGATGACTCGACTGGGGATTTAAGTGGAGATTATGGAAAGCTTAAGCAAATCCACCGGATTATCCGTCCACTACCCATTGGTACATCATGCGGGGGCGACAAATAAGCCTTTAGGGTCAGTTGTAATCCGTTCCTCTAAATGTAAACATTACACTCGTTGTGTATACAGGTTAGGTCACTGCAGTCCTCTGGGCAATTCGGGGGCTGTGGCGAACGTATCTCCCCTTCTCGGATAGTTCTTTATCGGACCTGACAGTCTGAAGAGCTTTCTCTAGGTGCTTCTTAGCCTTAGAAACACCTTTCCTCTTCTTTTTGTCTTCACCTGCCGAGACTTTTTTAACTCCCCCACGCTTAATCGGTGTTGGCGTGGGTGTCACTGATTCGGAACACTTTTTGGGTCTACCCTGACCACGCTTCACTGTAGTGTTCTTTACCTGGTCTATTATGCGATTCTGATTCAGGATCCTTTCGGAACCTTCACCATACATTTCTGTGGAGGTCTCCCTCCCAGACCATCTCCTTAATCTAGCCACATTTGACTTATAGAGTCGACCAAGGTCAGATTTAATAATTACGGTACAATCACTGATAATTTGTGTTATAGTAAAGGGACCGTCCCAATTAGACGCTAATTTTATGTGTCTAAGTGGTTCATGTAATCTAAGGACTCTGTCTCCGGATTGGAATTTCCGATGTTTTAGATCGGTATCGTATCCTACTTTCTGCCATTTGGCACTTTTCTCCAAATCAATTCGGACAGACTCATATGCTTTTCTAAATCTGTCTCTTAAACATTCCACAAAAACTACATGGCAAGGTAGTTCAGGGTCCATTCCTACGACTCCAAAAACTAGGTCAGCAGGCATTATCAAATCCTCTCCGAATACTAAAAGGTTCGGAGAACAATTTGTACTTGAATGTACTGTACTATTATAAGCATGTGTCACAAAATGACATTGCTCATCCCAGTCATCCATATGTTCATTAACGAGTGACTTTAGGACTTGGATGAGGGTTCTATTGAACCTTTCCACCAATCCGTCGCTTTGTGGTCTATACGGATTGGTTCTAGTCTTGCAAATAGCCAAGTACTCGCACATACCCTGCCAGAGATTTGATTCGAATTCTCTGCCTTGGTCACTGTGTAACATTAATGGTACACCGAAGCTTAGTACCCAACCTTTTACAAAAGCTTCGGCACAAGTAATTGCTTTGTGGTCCGGTAATGGAAATACTTTAGTGTATTTCGTATAATAATCACACACTACCATCATACAGGTATTATCATTAGCGGTTGTATTAAATCCACTAATAATATCTACCCCGATTCTTGCGAATCTAACTCCGAAAAGTTCTTGGGATAGGGGAAGTTTGCCCATCCCGGGTCCGGGTTTGTTTTTACAACAATCCGGACAGGTGGTTACCCATCTTTGCAAGTCCCGTGTCATGCCAGGCCAATAGTATTTCTTGGAAAGTCGTGCTAGCGAGCGTTTCCTTCCGAAATGACCACTGGTCCGATGTCCATGACAGAAGTACATAATGTCATGTCTCATGGCATGTGGTATCACCACTTGCATGATTCTATCACCATTATTACATGGCTTCCAACGGTATAACACGCCTTTCCGGACTTCAAGCTCGGTCCATTGAGCAAGAAACCTTCTCATTTCTCGATTTTCCAGAGAGACCTCTGGTCTAACTGGACGTATACCCTTTGGTACTAATTGCAGTAGCTGTGCAGTTATCGAGTCAGCTTCCTGGAAATGTCGTATGTGATCCATAGACCAATCCAGTATACTGGCAACTAGGGGTACGAATGGTCTTCGAATCCCTGCTAACACTGCCTTATGAGCTCCACAATCAGTACAATCCGGATTATCACATTTCCGGATTGGTATTCGAGACAAAGCATCAGCATTTAAATGCTTAACTCCGGGTCTATGCTGAATCTGTTGATGTTCAAGCCCATATTCGGATAAATGGGCTAGCCATCGGCCTAACATGCCTTCAGCATCTCGGAAGTTCAGTAGCCACCTTAAAGAGGAATGATCCATACGCAAAGTAAAGTTCGTTCCCCATAGAAAATGTTTGAACTTCTTGGTATATACGACTACTGCTAACAACTCTCTTTTGGTTGTGCAGTAATTGCGCTGGGTCTTGCTCAGTGTATTGCTGGCAAAGGCAATTGGCACTTCTCTCCCATTTTGGACTTGCGAGAGAGCTGCACCAATGCTATCATTACTAGCATCAGTATCCAGTATGAAATGATCCGTCTCATTCGGATATTGCAATACGGGAGTACTCGTGAACAGGTCTTTTAGCTTTTGGAAAGCGGTTTCCTGTTCATGCGTCCAAGGAAATTTTTCCTTGGTACTTCCTGGAGTCCAGTTAGCTATTGCTTGTAATGGGTAACTGACTCTAGAATAATTCGGAATAAATTCCCTGTAATAGGAACAGAATCCTAAAAAGGACCTCACTTCTTTGGGTGTTTTAGGTCTATTCCAATTCGTAACTGATTCGATTTTTTCCGGATCAGCCTTTATTCCTTCATCACTGATGATGCGGCCCAAATAATTTATGGACTTTCTAAACATGTGGCATTTCTTAGGTTTCAATTTGAGACCATTTGAAATAATACGTTCTAGTACCATTTTTAGGTTATTAGAACATTCTTCGAATGTTTTTCCGAAGACAATGACATCGTCTAGATATACAAGACATCTTTTCCACAATAAATCACTTAGAATTGTTTCCATCATTGCTTCAAATGTTGCAGGTGCATTGCACAATCCAAACGGCATTACATTATATTGGAATAATCCAATATGACTTGAAAATGCAGTTTTCTCCATATCTGAAGGGTTCATTCCCACTTGCCAATAGCCTGATTGCAAGTCTAGGGTACAAAACCAACTGTTTCCTCCTAAGGAGTCAATGGTTTCATCTATTCTCGGTAATGGATACGAATTCTTTTTCGTTATTCCATTCAACTTCCTGTAGTCTATGCAGAAACGGATAGTACCGTCTTTTTTTGTTACCATACACACAGGACTACTCCATGGACTATTGGAAGGGACTATTACATCCTGTTCCAACATCTTGTTTATTTCATCCTCAGCTACTCTCTTTTTTGCTAAGGGTAACCGTCTATACGGTATCTTAAAGGGTTCGGCATCCCCAGTATCTATTTTATGTAATACCTTATTTGTCGTACCTAGTTTTTCACCAGGTTTGGCAAAGGCAGTATGATACTGACAGAGCATATCATAGAACTCTTTCCGGTGTTCCGGATCTTCTAATGAAGTTTCTTCATACAACTTAAGTAAGTCTTCCGAAATTTCATCATCTCCTGTTACCTTCTGTAAGCTTAGCTTACTATCCGTTACAGTTTCCGAAAGGGTCACGTTTCCAAAAACTTGTCCCTTTTTCAAGTAGATAGTAGTGTTTCCAGTATTGGAGACAGGTACTACCGACCAGGATGCATTCGCTACTATCGTGTCTACAGAATTTAATCCAATACCTGACAAAGTAACTACATCCGGTTCTATCACTGCAGGTTTGTTACGCATTGCAGGATCACTTCTTACAAGCACATCACAGGCTACTCCCGGAGGGATTCGCACAGTGTGTGCCACACTAGCCATACTGCTCACTTGTCTCAGTGCACATCTAACCTTCACGGGGTACGGGTATCTCACACTCAACACTCCTGTTTGGGGTTCCAATACAGCACCATACAGGGATGCGAAATCCAACCCGAGTATCCCCTCATCTGCTATATCCGCAACGGTGGCGCTCATGACATAGTCATGTATACCATCTAACTGTAGTCTCACACAAGTTCTACCATACGTTTGCAGGGTACTGCCGTCGGCCGTCTGAGCACTTCCTCCCGATTTGAGAGTATCATGTTCATCCGGTATAAGGTCGTAGAACCCCCTGGAGATACAAGAGTGGCTAGCTCCCGTATCCACAAGGAATTCGGCAGACCTTCCGTTAACAGTAAGGCAAACATACCACCGCCTTCCGTTTAGAACAGAGGGCATGTCCGTGACAATCGGAACGTCATTTTTCACACCAGGAGTCAATCCACATCCTTTTAAGAATTCCAGACAAGGATGACCCGGGGGCAGGTGGGCACCACAGACCTTGGCTAACGAATAGCCGCCTGCCTCGTTACTGATATTGGGTTTCCCCTGTGCTCCCATAGCACCTGTTATATCAGCTTCCCTAACCTTCCGGGTGTCTACAACCACCTCGGTGTTAGGCGATCTTGTTACTTCATGTGAACTATCATCACGGATGGTGATATCATGGCAAGATTTGTCACTGGGATCCCCTTCTTTGCCCCTCGGGAGACCCCTCCTTAGTTTTCCTCTGTACTTACTCCAGAGACACTCTCCTGTCTACGAGGGACAGGTTTTTCAGCCATACATTCTGGAGCATAATGCCCCAGTTTCTGGCATCTGAAACATCTCCTCTGAGATTTGTCAACTCTCGGTCTCTTTAGAGCTTCTGTTAATCCGGCTAATAATGTTTCCATCATGTTAGTCGGAGCAACAGTGGCTGCTACAGTTCGGTTCGCCGTAGAGGCTACACTGCCAGGTTGAGTTGATCCGGAAGCTGTTTTACCAGCAACTGATCCTCCTCTCCCTCTCGAATGTACTTTCCTATACCGCTTTTGTCGGTAATACTTTCCAGCTACATGCACTGAACCAATATAATCTCCGTTTTCATCGGAGACATATTCATCTTGCTCATCAACTTCATTCGATTCAACCGGAGCTAATTGGGAAGTATCGTATACCGGAGCAGGTGTACCTCCGTATTGGAATGGAGCTGCTCTTATTGGATTAGGTCCGAGACCTACCAGACGTTTCTTCATGTCATGTCCATCGATTGCTATGAACAGATCACTGAAGGAAGTGTCATCTTTCCAAGAGTCCCAGACCACTTGCTTGTGATCCGGATCACGCAATCCACTGTAGAATTGTATAAACAATTCTTGTAGATAACAATCATCATCATGAGCCCAATTTGGACGTGCTTTCGAAAGCAAGTCCTGTAGCTCCAAACCAAAGACTTTGTGTGATTCTTTAGGTTTTTGTGTCCTCTTCTTAAAGCTTACCCACGGATCTTCCCTAACGATTGATCCGAAAAGGTATGCGGCACATTCGACCAATTGATCATAGGTACCATATATTCCGTAAGCTGCTCTCCATTGGTTGAGAGCTACTTTTCCGCCTTTATTTAACCAACAAATCAAATATGGCAGAGCTTCTTCTTTTGTCCAGCCACTACAATTGACTTCGTCAACAAAAGCTTGATACCTGTCCTTCCATGGATCATTAGAATCATATGGAGGGGGTATCCGTGCCTGCCTACGTGCCGGATTATTACATCCGCGTAGTCTATCTGCTTCTCGCATGCTCCAGTTCATGACTTCCATGCCGTCTGCTCCCTTTCGGTAGCAGTCAATGCCAAGGTTTTGTATACATTGGCTTCTATCAAAGATGGTTTGCATCCCTGCAGGCATAGAAGTTCTCCTGTTAGGTTTCCTGCCATCTCCTCCTGATCCTGATCCTCCGAATCCGGATCCTCCTGGGCCGCCTGGAGGGTTTCCTCCTGGTGGACCATTATTATTATAGCCTCCAGATGAACCACCAGGCCATCCACTATTGTGACCGGTGTTTCCAGAAGAAGCGTGTCTAGGGTAAGAATCATTTTGGTTCCATCCCTGGTTATAGCTATTACCATTCTGATAATTGCCACTTCCCGATGGATTATAATTATTTCTATATCCATAGGAAGATGTTCTCGGTTGGTACGTACCGCCGTTGATATTCTTTTGTGGCGGATTTGGTCTCGGAAAACGTCCATCAGTAGGACCATTACCAGAACCTGGGGGTGGATTCGGTAATCTTGGTACTGCTGGTGTACTGTGGCCGGGTTGGGGGAAATATGAAGGTGGTGTCAACATATGTCTCATTGGTCCGGGTGCTCTTGGTTGTGCCACGGGTGAATTATTATTATTCCCTGTAGCACCATCGTGAGTCGCTTTGATTTTGTGACTCAAATCTGGTATGGGTGGTGCTGGTCCTATCGTATCCAGCATTGAAACTACTGGTTTAGATGCGGTTCCATTTACTGCAGCATTATCCGGTTTCTTATAGATTCCGGATACCACATTCTTGTCAGCCCCATCATCAACGAATGGGCTGTATCTAATTGGGGTTGCATCTTTAGATGTCTTTCCCAACATTGTAGATACCACAGCTGGGTCTATATTACCTATAGTTAACTGGGCTGCTTCTACATATTTATCTAGAGTTATTGCAGTGGCCTGCAATTCCTGAAGCTCATTCGTGAGTTTCTGTCTATCCTCCTCCAGTTGTTTGTTGTAAGCTATGATGCCTACCCGGATGGTTTCATTGTCTTCAGCTTGTTTACTGCACTGAAGTTTCAATTTATCCAACTCATCCTGATAATGGCGAATTTCGGATTCGAATTTTGTCTTATCAAGGTTTAGTTGGTCGTTCGTATCTATGTATGTTTGGATACGAATGTGCCTATTATCATATTCTTTATTGAATGATTCTCTCATAGATTGAAGTTTTAGTTCTTCAGTCTCGAGTTCTTTCATGTACTCGCTCCTTCTGGCTTCGAATTCCTTTCGCATGCCAGTTAGGTCCTCTTCCATTTGAAGTTTTTCATGCAATACTTCATCCTTAGCTTTGACCAAGGTATTTAAATTCTCGTTCAAAGTTACATAAGTTTCATTCAACAACAGGACATCCGGTCGTTTTAATTCTTCACCTTCCGGTACCGCATAGGTTAAGTCGCCATCTATAGCGCTATAATCTAATATTGGTAATTCGGGCCTGGGTAACCTATAAGGTAGTTCCCCGAATGTTACCCTTTTTCGCATTGGTGCCGGATGTTCTGGGTTAGTACTACCACCGACTTCGAACATCGAATCACATAATTCGTCAACAATTGAATGCTGGCCTATTAAGTTACTATGTCTCTGTATGGACTGTTCGCGTCGTACAGAGTCTGGCAGATTCTCTTCACTATCATTATAGTGGGGTCCGGGATCTCTCCAAGATGCTGATTCTGCATCTTGTGAGTTCGAATGGGCTTGGAGCATTAGCGATCCATTTCCATTCTCTTGGGCAAGTGATTGCCCTGCTGGGTTAGCTTCCCTAAGGGTGTCTAACCCATGTACTAGCCGTTCGGACGTTATAACGTCCGGGCTATACACCAGAATTAACTGGTCACGGCACCAGTGTAAGGGTTTGTGGCCTTACGGACCTGGGGGGTTCGGGTCTTACGATTCGGAAAGAAAGAGTAAGACAGTATTCCAAGTGTATGCCAACGGTTAGGTTTATTACTTAATGCACACTCACGCCTGCCGAATGATATCAAAGAGGCAGCTAATATTAAAAGACAGTGGTTTACATAGTGTGGAGGCCAGAAGGGCCTCTGACGTAGCGGCCGAGCCCTGGGCTTTATATACGGACCCAGGTGTTCGTCGTCAGATGTCCCCACAGACCCGGATCGGTGCTGCCACCTATCCGGAACCTGAGGAACGTCCGACGACTCGACTCACCCGCCACGTCAGACGGTACCCAACTCCTATGGTTTAGTAAAGTGTACCTCTACACTATGTTAACCTAGACAAGACAATTTCCTTCCAAGTGTCTTTCACATAATTTATTCATGTTAACCTAGCTAAGACAATTGCCTTCCAACTTATTCATGTTAAACCCTTTGAGGATTTTCTGCACGCTTTTTCTCTCCTTTCAAATAAATATTGCTTTTAGTCAAACATATTGATTTTTGTTTCCTCTTGAGTACCATGCATAAATGGCAAAATTAAAGAAAGGATTACCAACATACCTCGGTAAGTGAGTGAAACACGTGTGTATCAAATGACACACAAAGGTAGACCGACCCTCTATTGAACTGAGCATTGAATTACTAAAATGATGAATACCTCATTATAAATTCCCCCTATTGATCCATAGTAGATGTATGTTAGACCTATTTCACCTGTTGTTTCACTATAAGGACTTGGCTGTGACCATGATGTTGAAGAAGAAAAGGCCTCTAAAAAGTTGAAAATAACATCTTCATCTATAATTAATGGGTTTTCAAAGTTCAAAAATCTATGAGCATCTTGGAGCCCCCCCCCCCTCCAAGAAAAATCCTGGTAGGAGGAGGAGCTACAACCAGGACCCTTTGTGCCTGCTATACCCCATGTATAAGGTGTGGCTTATATGCGGGGAAGGCCCCCGGGTGCATCTTATAGGTGAGAGAAAAGGCCAATGCCTAAAGGGCCACAGCCACTGGTCACAGATCGACCATCCTTCTCCCTTCATTCAATTTTTTTCCCATAGTGAACAAGTAACCAATGGATAACTCATGACGAGTGTGTGTTATTAGCCTTTGCTAACACACATGAGTCATGAGTTATCCATTGACTACTTATTTTATACCATGAAACCAATAAATAATCAATATAATACCAATAAATTCAAGTTGAAAACAAAAATTATTCCCCCTCTCCGGGACTCGATGCCAGCCATTGTGTGTACACGATCGGTACATACACCTCGGCCCCCAGCAGCGGACAGCGACAGCGGCCATCTCGGCTAGGCATGGCAGTGGCACACGGCGAAAAATAGTGTACATACACCTCCTCTCCCGGCAGCAGACAGCGGCAGCGCACACGGCGAAAAAAGATGCGCCCGGGCCGGGATTCGATCCGCGGACCTCTCACGGCTGAGCCCAAGGCGCTAACCGCTAGGCCACCGCTTCTCCTCCTTCTGCACCCGGCAGCGGACAGCGACAGCGCACACGGCGAAAAAAGACGCGTCTTGCTGTTATGTTTGTGTAGAATACACCTCCTCTCCCGGCAGCGGACAGCGACAGCGCACACGGCTTCGTATCATAGCAAGACCGAGAGTATCTCGTCAGTCCCTGTGGCGCAGTGCATAGGGGGTTGGATTTGGGATGTGAGACTGCAGGTTCGATCCCTACCCTGGCCTGGAAAAATTTCGTGGGTTTTAACATGTAACATATGACATGGAAGGACATGAGAGGCATGCAGTTATCCTGGATAACCGCATGCCTTCCATGGATAACCGCATGCCTTCCATGGATAACCGCACGCCTTCCAAAATTGATGTTACAGCCTATAGGGTGTGCAATATCGACAGATATGTGGATGGGAATAGATACCAAAAAGCACTGTGTAATCCACAAATTGTGGTATAAAAAGCAATAATAGATAAAAGGGATGAAGCCGCCGGATGGCCCATCCGTCGGCAGTAGATGCAGCCCTTAACTCTCATATTTCTTTGTCTCTCTAATCCTTAGGTAATAGTTATTTTTCATCTCTCTATGCTCTATCTGTCTGTCTGTCTTAGGTATCTTTGGTTACGGCATTCTAGGCACTAGGACTAGGTATATCTAGGACCCTTACCTAGTTGTGTCAGGATTGTGGGTAGGACTGGGTACCACTAGGACCCTTAACTAGTTGTGTCAGGATTGTGGGTAGGACTGGGTACCACCAGGACCCTTACCTAGTTGTGTCAGGATTGTGCGTAGGACTGGGTACCACCAGGACCCTTACCTAGTTGTGGCAGGAGTCTGGGAAGGAATAGGTACCATCAGGACCCTTACCTAGTTTTGGCAGGAGTCTGGATAAGAATAGGTACCATCAGGACCCTTACCTAGTTTTGGCAGGAGTCTGGGTAAGAATAGGTACCATCAGGACTCTTACCTAGTTGTGGCAGGAGTCTGGGTAAGAATAGGTACCATCAGGACCCTCACCTAGTTGTGACAGGAGTCTGGGTTGGAATAGGTACCATCGGGACCCCGACCTAGGCTGCAGGACACTAATTATTTTCTCACTGTTGGCTTATAGAGCATATGGGCGAAAATAAAATATTTGTGCGAATTTCTGGGCTCAGCTACTGTTATTTTCTTGTAGGCACACATTTTTTCCATTAATTTAGGGCCATGAGATGTGGTACAATGTAATTAACTTTTCCGCCATCAGCCTTAGAGTGTGGACATACCCAGATTTGGGGGTTTTGCACTGAATGATTTCAATAAATTCTCTAATTAAATAGAGTGCATCCCCCTCAACTTACCATCAAATATCAGCCTAAATAACCTTCAAAATGATTAATATACACCCTAAAGAATAATTTGATACCTGGTTTGCCTACCCACTGTCAGATTTCAGACCAATAATCATTGTACAACACCCTTCAGTGCGGAGCTACAAAGTGTCTCCTGCTGCCATCTCCCGTCGATTAGTATGCGTGTTCTGCAACCCCCACTGATACCTGTTGGCAGCTGTCTGAAGAGGGTCTAGATAGCCTCAAGGTTACCTGGACGTAAATGCTGCCCTCTCGTGAGTCATATGGTAATCAGGCCTGCACTGAAGGGTGTTTTGACTGCTGATTGATTTAGAATTAGACAGAAGAAATATTGGTAAAATTATGAAAGAAATCACAGGTGTTCCTAAATAGTTAATAAATGGAATAGTAGATGTGTTTTTATATTATGCCAGGCCTTGGGGATTTTATGAGGCATGCAAAAGTTAATCTGGCCAATGGAGATTTTTAGGCCCAAAATAGGGTAGAATGGCACTCACTGCACATATCATTCCCTTATTTAAGATTTTCTGGGTTAAGCCTATCCAACATTCTGTCACATTGTGTATAAGTGATGAGTTAACTGTGCTATGGTTGGAATTTTTACCAGCGAACATTTTAGGCGGCTGTTTTGTGTGTTACGTTATATAGAAACATAGAGGAAATGGATTTAGTTCCCCGTGACCTCAATGAGAGACAGTGATACCCATAGCAGACACCAGGTGGCAGTTTGAGGCATGACCCAGCATGCAATGCGCGGCCTCCACAGGTGCATTAGCCCTGGGGTTGTGGGTTTTATTTCACCATAGGTCTGTGACTATCAAAGTACCCTCATGTGATGTGACTGTCTGTGATGCCACGTCTCAGACTGTATTTGCTGCATTTAAGCAAGATGGGGGTTGTTTGCAGTAAGAGAGCTATGATTATTTAACAACATGGGGCTGGAAGTTTAGGAGGGGGTGTTAAAACTTCTCTGAATGGGGCCCTTTTTTATCAGAAAAAGCCTATCTGTTACTTTAGATCAAAGTTACTTTAGATCAAAGACGGACATTAACATTTCCAAAACCTTTGATCAGAGGGTGCGCAAAGGTTTTTTTTTTTCAAATCCACGGATAAAATCACAATCTACTGATGATGAATAACGCCCACTCCCCTAGGTTACTCCCTAGGATCAGGTCGCTCACAGTGAATAGTACAGCCTGTCAGTGTATGTAGAAAGACAAATTAGCAAACAAGAATAAGGTATTATTTTCCTCTCATGGTCCTATTACCAAAGGTAGAATATGGGCGTATACAAAGTATGTCTGTTACCTCCACATCTACAGTAATGACAACCTGAACACACCTGTCTCACACTGTCAAAAGAATGTCACGGAAATAACAGTACAATCCTTAGCTGAAAATTGCCAGAGATCAGTCATTACTTCCTGGCCAACTTCTCCGGCGACCTAGTTTGGTGGGTAAATTAAGCCTTCTCCCCTAGGTTACCATTTTGACCAAAAATCGCCGCATTCATACACTGCTTGTGTTGGACCTACATTGACCCCAATGCTGGGTACTTGTGGGAACCAGCATTTGCTGGTATCTGTCTGCCAGTTTGACTCACCAGTAACAAGGTATGAAAAATAGTACATCCCAGCATGCCTGTTTACCAGTGACGTAATTGTGAGACCACAAGATTGGGCCAGTGTGCTTCCTGGCATTACACAGAGATTCCTTCTACATTTGTCTACCACCATACTGCCACTATGATGAACTTGCAGGCTTTTTCTGCTGCAAAGAGGCTAAATCCTTTAAGCCAACTCCCTTCAAGAGGGCTCAAATGTTTTCACGGCCCTCCCCCCCCCCCGTTATTGATAAATAATGACCACTCCCTAAAGCCACACAAAGGAGTTTGTAACTTGACTGAACACACCTATCCATTCTGATGTCCTGACAAAACAGTTAAGGACCCAGGATCTAGTTTCAGATCATCTATTCTGGACATGTATATATGGCAATGCAGTCTTTAACCTTTAAAGGCCGCTGATGCATTAATGCATCATGTCCATTGGTTGGTTTGATGCACCAATGAAGTGTGGTGAGTCTACTCGCCAACACTTTATTGGAGCATCATGCCGACCCTCCAGGAGTATGTATACATATCAACCCGGTAGGGTCGGCATGATGCACCAATGGAGTGCTGGTGAGCAGTCTCTTCAGCACTACATTGGTGCATCATGTTGACCAATGGGCATGATGAACTCCTGTATCAGCGGCCTTTAAAGGGTTAAAAAAATTAAAACAATCCACACCTGATATCATTGTGTACACCTGAGTACATGCATACATACACAGGGGACACACCCATATATGGAGACAATTTGTGTGTTGATAAATACCGTACAATACAGATAATACTGCATAAATATGGGCCACCTCTTACACGTGAGGACGCCCCCCCCCCCCGGTGTGCCTTATAGGACCACGAGGGTCTTGCGAAAAGATAATGAGGAAGGACCACTGGCAATCTTTTCAGAGAATAGCGAGGGAAATTTTGATTGTATTGTCCAAAAAAATTACAGCAGAATCACGGAAAACTCTTTCTGTGGTGTCAGAAAAACGTGCACATTTTGACGATTATCAAGACAATGTTATAGCATGGTTCACGTTTCTTTTTTGGCAAGACCCTCCTGAAAATGTTGTGGGCAAAATCTTCCCTAAATTCAAAAGTGGTTGTAGGCTAAAGCTATAGACATAGGTCGAAACTCCATTAAACAGAAGAGATTTTAATTTTTCCCAGCAGATCCATAAAGCCTTGTATACTTGGTGTGCCTTATATGTAGTGGCGGATTTAGAGGGGGGGGGAGGGGTGCTCACACCCCTTATTTCCCAGTACTTTAATTAGATATTTTGGACCACAAAATGTGCTTAAAAGAATAGGGGATGCGCCCCCTCCTTTATAGCCGCGCCCCCTCCTTTTTCAGATCCTGGATCCGCCACTGTTATATATATGTGCGGTATGACGGTAGCAGGTCTGTAGTATTCTGCAGCAATAGGGACACCATTTCAGGCCTCTGATGTGGTTATACCAAGACCCTGAATACAGGGTGTGGCTTATACACAGGTGCGGCTCATAATACACAGAGCTATACAATATGACAGTTAGTGTTCTAAGGACTACACTTTGGTATTTTTCATGTACAGATTCCGGTGACGCCTCTCACATTAAAGACATAACGAGGGATGAGGGGCGTGGCACAGGAGGTGTATAGTAACTCTACACGTGACGTCAGGTGTGAGACAAGTACTTTAATTAACCATGCTGACGCAGGAGTGTACCATGCCCATTGGTCGTCATGATGCATAAATGCAGCCCTGGCAAGTAACTCGCCAGGGCAACATTCACAAACTCACGGAGGGTCGACATGATGCTCCAATGAAGTGCTGGTGGGCAGTTTTGCCAGCACTTCATTGGTGCATCATGACAATCAATGGGCATGAACACTCCTGCATCAGCTGCCCTTAAAGGGTTAACCATTATAAGACCAGCTATAGCAGGTATTCCGCTGCCATCGGTTGGACAACCTTTTACTAATCGACTGATTTTATCGAGACCTTTGCAATACTAAAAATGATTGGATTAGTGACAGTAGTGGAATACCCACTTAGGGCATTTATGCATCATGACGTGTCACGATGCGCAGATGAATTAGCAGTGCTCAGGCATCATTTCGAGCAGTTCTGCTCGCCAGCACTTCATTGGTGCATTGTGACAAGAAATGGGCATGATGCACTCCAGCATCAGCGTCCTATAAAGAGTTAAAGTATTAAATAGTCAGATAAATATTACTGTTGACATTCAGGGAGTGATCATTTTTTTAACAACAGGATGGAGGGCTGGTGGGTTTGAGGGGGGTTGGTCAGAATTTTCTCAACCCCTCTTATGGGGGAAGGTCGAAATTATTTCACCCGTTTTCAGTGAAAAGGCCTGAGGGTTACTATAGGGTTCGTGCGCAACTTTCATCCCCTATGAAGGGGAAAAAAGATTTTACCATTGAGAGGGGGGAGGTAATTTCCCCCCCCCCCACCAGCCCCTATGGGAGGGTAAAAGAAAAAAATTACTACTGAGAGAGGGAAAGTCAAAAAAGGTTTTCCCATCAGCCCCCGCCCCCTGTTGTTAAAAAATGAACACTCCCTTAGGAGGTGATGAGTGGTTGGTACTGACTGTAGAGCCTGTCCCAGACACCACCCTGTACACCCCCAGTGTTATGTAAGCCCCATATTATATAGCAGCTATAGACAGTATACTAATGGACAATGCAGGGCAGTACATGTATTGACCGATTCCACTCTGTTTGATGACACAGCAGAGTTTCACCTGTAGCTGGTTTGTCAAATATTCAACCGATATTCTTCTCAATCCTTTAAGGGTCCTTGATCTATTTATGCATCATGCCCATTGGTCGTCATGATGCTCCAATGAAGTGCTAGCGAGACTGCTTGCCAGCGCTTCATTGGAGCATCATGACGACCCTCCGTATGTATCAACCTGTAACGTCGCCATGATGCTCCAAAATATACATGATTCATTATTGCATCAGCAGCCTTTAAAAGGTTAATAGACCAGACATGCAGAAAGGAGGGTCCATGTGCTGCCTCACAGGGTATCTAAAGGGTGCGACCATGTTACAACTGTTCCAGCATAGATCCCCCCCCCCCCAGTTAGTGAACACGAAAATCAGTTTGATGCTAAAGGTACGCTGACAGCATCTGGTTTATGAACATGTAAACTCATCTATTACGTAAAAGGGCCGCCGAATGAGGAGTACACTATACCCATTAATCGACATAATGCACCACACCCAGGTATGCTCATGCCGACCCTCTGGGACTGTCTGGAACCCATAGAGCTGGCAGGACTCATGGATGCAGCCCTGGCGAGTTACTCGCCAGAGCCACGACAAATGAAAATGATACTTTATGCAACTTGCAACATCTGAGCTAAAAAGGTTTTAACAAGTTGCCAATGCTTAGTCCCTGACTGGCCCTGATAACCAGGGCCATTCAGTGGGAAAAGATCAATTTTAGAAACACACTGCGATCTGGGAAATGAGCAATACTTTCAGCAGTTGTCAATGTTGCTTTCAATGGCCACTCTCTGTTATGGTATATAATACAATATAGCAATGCACCTACCTGTATTTGATGTACCTGTCTGGGGCTGTCAGAAGTGGTGTGTAGTGTGTGGCAGCAGAAGGTGTGCTGTCTTAATGATTTACCTGTACACAACTGTTACCTGTGTATTGAATCAAGGGATGTCCACACTCTGGTACACTGGCTACCTGAGAGACTATCTAGTATGTGGGCTCAGGTAACTGCTAGGGTGAAAACACAATGCTCTGTGGTATTGTAGCAATTGTGTGTAGTGTCTTTGTGATTTACCTGTACAAACCGTTACCTGTGTAGTCCTAGCAGAGTAGTGGCCACACTCTGGTACACTGGGTACCTGCGGGATGGAGTAACTAGTTATATTAGCACAGGTAACCACTGAGATGAAGACACGATCCTGTGTGATATTGTAATAGGTTAATTACAGGTGAGTTACCTATACAATCGTGACCTGTGTACTAATCAAGGGATGTCCACATTTTTGAACACTGGCTACCTGAGGCATGAAGTAACTAGTCACATTGGTTCAGGTAGCCATTACGCTAAGTACACAATGCCATTTGTTAACTAATTGTCTTCGTGATTTGCCTCTACAACTGTTACCTGTGTACAGAACCAAGGGGTGGCCACACTCTGTTACACTGGGTAGCTAAGGCATTGACCAACAAGTGTGTGGGCACAGGCAACTAGTCTTTTCATAGTGTTACCAGTGGAAAGCTACCACCACAATTTACCAGCAGGTAAGTTAGAATGAGAAGTTTTCATCAAGGCGTGGCCTTTGGCAAATGCTACACAAGCACATTTGGTGTTACCTGTGGTAATACATCACCTCAGGCACCCAGTGTAAAGGTGACCGTCAGGATGAGGCTGTCATTGTTAAAGTGATAGCACTCAGGGTATTTCTCCATGGTTGTACCAGTGGTAATCTACCACACAGGCACCCGATGTAGATTTTACCGGTAATAATCTTGCACCACAGGTACCCACTATACCAGCAGAAAGGCTATCATTAAAGTGTGGTATGTGCTTCTTGTACTATTGTCTCTAGCTGGTAGGCCTACAGGCTACACAGGCCCACAGTGTAATCTCCCTTCTTGGTGTTACCAGTGGTAATATACCACCACAGGTATCCAGTGTACTATCAGGCCAGCTAGGCCTAGGGTGCGGTTTTCAGTAAATGCTACAAACGCACACATGTGTGCATGGTTTAACCTGTGTTAATCTGTCACCACAGGTGGCCAGTGTACCATCTAGAACTAGGGCCTGGCCTTCGGTAAATGCTAAAAAAAGGTCCACACACATGTATGCATGCTGTTACCTGTGTTAATCTGCCACCACAGGTGTCCAGTGTACCTGTGTTAATCTGCCACCACATGTGTCCAGTGTACCAGTGTTAATCTTTCACCAGAGGTGTCCAGTGTACCCGTGTTAATCTGCCACCACAGGTGTCCAGTGTACCTGTGTTAATCTGCCACCACATGTGTCCAGTGTACCAGTGTTAATCTTTCACCAGAGGTGTCCAGTGTACCCGTGTTAATCTGCCACCACAGGTGTCCAGTGTACCTACCACCAGATGAGAGAGGATGTCACCTGCAGGGAGGGGGGGGGGGTTACTCACCATATGATGGTATCTCCCCACTGCCAAACTACTTACCCCCTAAATCCTGGCAACATGACCACTCCCAGGTCCCTATGAAGTAATCCACCGCCCCCTAATTTTAGGGTATTTTAAGTTCCCGGCCCCCAAGTTCAGGCCATTTGAAGGGACTGTACCTGAGATTCTCAGAAATATGTGCAGCATGGACCCTAATATGTAGAGTATTTGTTTTCTGGTGAGGAGAAGATATATACCACCTTCTATATTTAAGGTGCACACACAGTTACCACGTCCTAAAGTCCTGTCTCACCGCCTCCAATTCTTAGGCCTGTTAGGCATTCAGTACCCTATTCCGACCTGAGTACCCCCTGGGATGTCACTGGAACCTGGAGAGGTCTATAGCAGGTGTCTCAGAAGCAAGCAAGAGGACACCTTGGAAGTCAGTGGTAATACACCACAGGCAACCTGTGTACCGTCAGGTGAGAGAATTTAGAATGTGGTCTTAGCTGTTATTACTGCTGTGTCTGGCTGGTAGGCCTAGGCAGTAATCCAGCGTACCCACATCTAGTGTACCAGTGGTAATATACTGTCATACTAGTGATTGGCATGATCAAGTTGTCATATGAGAAATATCATATGACTAGTGGTGTATGGAGTAAATACATCAGGCTCATATAAGTAGTGTTATTTCCAGTTGTCACTGGTTTATTCAGCTTTAGGCAACATGTAAGAAATATCAATCATACAGTAGTTAGTATGTAGGTGATTTGTACATACAGTAAGTATACAGTAATTTATAAAGTATAATGTTCTGTTCCCCTCCACCTGTGAGGTATTAATAATACAATGTCCAGCATAGTTCTAGGTGGGTTCCCACACCTAGCTCCTGGCCTGCTGCTTAGAGGAATAATGTAATAATGAATAACTTTACCCTCTGGTGGATGTCTTGAGGAAGATAGCCTCTGGCCACTAATGATGGAAACCAATGCCTGTCTAGCATAGTTTCACCATAGTGCAGTGGTATAGCAGGTAGCAGGAGATGACTGGAGATGTTACCTCTGGAGTGGTTCTTGGTGTTCTGTCCTCCTGGAGGTGCAGACAGGCTATTTGTAGCAAATCTTGGAAAAGCACCTCCAGACTGACTGGAGCCAGTAGCATCTGCCTAACTCTACAATTGTTTGAGTGGAGTCTTTCATGTGTCACAGGGGGACAAAGGACCCCCATGGACGCCGCTGTGTCCCCCTTTGTCTTGGTCGGTTCTGCATCTTCAGACCCTCATAACTCGGTCGTTTATGCGTTTATAACCGCCATTTTGCGCATGCGCGGAGTTGAATATGCTAAGTTTATAATACCCGTTGGATAGGTGCGTAACTCCCGCCGGTTTGTCTGTAGGGAACTCGGAGCTCCATTCAGTCTCCATGGCATAACTTCCTTAATAATGGGAGTTCCGCCTTGATCTTGGCTCATTCTGACCGTCTAATTATGGGCTTTCCATAAATGCTTTGATATTTAACCTAGGTCGCTCAGGAGCGACGCTAGGGCGACCGGAAGGTTATGGCGTCGTGCTTATGTAACCCATTGTTCAGTTATTAGAGTGCTCAGACACTCATGACGGCGTCAGCGGTGCTCAGGCACCCGTGACGGCCGGTTGCATTCACTTACAAGTTATTAATTTGTGCATTGGACCATGAGGTCGCACACTGAGACCCTTATTCTTATTATATTGTGCAGTGAACCATTAGGTCGGACCCTTTGATGTCATAAACTCTGTCTAACTGACTTGGTTTGGTGTGCAGTGGGGCATGAACGCTCTTATACAAAGTTTGAGCGCTCTTATAGCTCTTAGAACCAACCTATGTATTAATTTCATAGATATTCTTTGATTAATACAATAATATGTTAGAATTTATGGAATAATAAAATGGTATATCATAGAATACTCCCTCTCCCCCGAGAGAATGCGAAACTCCGACATTTCGCCGAGGGAATGTACAATTTATACAATTTTTACCTTATTTTGGAGTTATATACTGTTTGTAAGAGGATTTGAAGTGATGGGGAGTGCTTCAAATGCAATTTTTGTGGTAGAGCTTTGTCAGTATAAACAATTTTCTCCTGGGTATAAGTACATTTCCGAGTTTCTATATCTTACCATACCTGAGCTTATTTGCTTATGTAACATCAATTTTGGGTACAATTTTCCATTTCTATGTACAACATACAATTTGGCAAATAGTGTGCGATTTTGGCATTCAATGTTCAATTTAGCGTGCAAATTGAACATAAATGACAATTTTAGTGTGCAAATTTACAATTTCGCGTGTAATTGCGTTCAATTGACAATTTCAGTATGCAAATATATAATTTTTGCGTACATTTGGCAATTTTAGTGTGCAAATATATAATTTTCGCGTATATTTGGCAATTTTAGTGTGCAAATATATAATTTCGCGTACATTTGGCAATTTTAGTGTGCAAATATACAATTTTGCGTATATTTGGCAATTTTTGGTGTACAAATATATAATTTTTGCGTACATTTGACAGTTTTAGTATGCCAATATATAATTTTGCGTTCAATTGATAGTTTCTGTATGTACATATATAATTTTGCGTACAGCTTGGATACACCTAGAAATGTTGATTTCTAATCTGATTTCAGTGTATGAATTGGGTACAGACATACAGTATAAAGTGCAACATACAATTCAAGTGTGTAAATTTTGGTACAAACTTACAATCTAGTGTGCAAACATACAATTTTAGTGTGCAAATTGGGTACAAACGTACATTCTAGTTTACACTATACAATTTTTGGGATTTGAGACAAATTTCTCCGAGGGCCGGGAAAAAACAAAGTACTTCATGTACAATAGGCTTGTTTGTCTTTGAGTTACTCATTGATTTTGCTATATGGGTGTATTAATTGGCAATTTCGGCAGTGGGCCGCTGCTTAATTGACTTTTCCCCTAGCCTTTTGAGTATGTGTCCCTGAAAGAGATTTATTTGGTGAGTATCTTAAGTAAACATGTTTTATGTCAACAATTTTCTCAACAATTTTTTTTTTCATTCATTTTTCCAACAATTTTCTTGAATACCTAAAGTGTGTTACTTTAAGTAAACCTTGGCATAGTATACAAGTGCTAGTGGGTACAAAAACTGTCTTAGTTATCTACCTGCATTCATGTATATTAATGTTAGATTTGTACAATTTACAATTTGTAATTTGCAATTTCGCAATTCTGCGCGTATATGCGCGCATTAATCATCGATTTTGTGAGAATACCATAGATTTTCATATTATACATCAACAAGTGGCTGTGTATATATATATATATTTTTTTTTTCTTCTAATACTTTGATAATTTCATTGACAGTGGAGGTGTGCTCATGCAGTGGTGGCACTTGAGGTGTTAGGTGCCAGATTCTGGCATGTGTCTGTGTGAGTGCCTAGCTTGGTGTCAGTGGACAGTTCAGGGTGGGGGGGGGGTGTGTGTGTGTCCATTTAAGGAGTGTGTGGCTGGTATTGGAGTATCAGTTCCTCTCTGGAAATCACTGCTGTAGCACCATGGCCCATCTACAAGCTCTCTTTGCTTTGCCTGTCCCCCAGGTGATGGAGGTGGGGAGTCCAGTTAGGGCCCTGGTGGAGGCTAACCAGACCATCCATTATGGTTACATAGTGAGGAATTTCAAGGAGATCATTGAGCATGGTGATGTGTTGATCTGTAATTACTCCTGCCACTATTTCTTAGGCTCAGCCTTGCGTCGGGGGGCCACTGTGGCCCTTCTGACTAGGGCCTTGGGTAATATGGGTTTCTGGCCCATGGACTATAACTTCGGGCCGCGGGAGCGAGTGCTATGGGATTATCTGTTGGTGGCGTCCCTCCTCGATCTTGCGGCATCCGGGGATCCATCCACGGCTGCCGAGTATGGACTGGGGATGCTGGAGGCCCGGCTCCTTGAGTGGGAGCAGGATCACGGCCATATGTATGGCTCGGACTCGGACTCGGACTCTCCCATTGATGTTGAACCCGAGGATCTGTGGTAGGATCCCGACTGACTGAAACCTAGGGTGTAAAAACCCGCCATCCCAAAGGCCCTTTTCAGGGCCGGCAAATTGTCCGAAAAGTTCTGAATACTGTCTCTGATGTGTTGTCTCCTGGTGGTGGACTGGGGGCAGCCTAGGCTGTGGGCAGTCTAGGCTGTTTCCACAGTCACCGGGGAGGGCTGGTGGTTTAGAAAATTAGCAATAGTCTGCATGTTTGACCTTGCGGTCTCCTCCTGTTGTTCGTCAATAATTATATCTGTTGTATTTTCCAGTGCTGTCATGGTCACCGGGCTGGTGCCACAATCATTCTGGAGAAGCATGGAGTAGTACAGTCCTTTGTTTTTAAGGGCTGGTATAGTACTGAACCTAGTGCGCCAAGGTAGGTGTATCACCTGAGGGAGGTGATAAGCAAATTCTCCTCTCTGTGTTGTTATAACTGCTGGTCCATTCCAGGTAAATATAGCCTTAGGTAGTGGGAAGGTTTTAACCACTATATCCTTATAGGTAGGGGCAGCTGCTGATTTAATCTCATCAAATTCATGTGGTATTGGCCTCAAGGGTAGCGCGAAGTTTGAGTCTCCACAATATATTTTAAAATGTATTGTGGGATTTGTGCGCTTGGCCACATTTTTCTTGCCACAGTGTGACTGTGCAAATTTCTTAAGGTACTTCATTATTCTGTAGGCTGAGTAGATGGTCAGGGTGAATAATATAGCAATTATCAGGGTGTGGGTTTCCTGAATTGTGAGGAAAGGGGTGTGGGTTTCCTCTGTAGGGGTTAATTTGGTAGGATTCTTATCTGGGAGCAATTTGTGTAGGGGCAGCTCGGTGACTAGTCTGAATGCTTTGGCTGTAGGCAGGTAGGCTACAGTCCCTCCTAGTCTGTATAATTTGAGTAGTATGTATACTATAAAAATGTGAGCTGATATCCCTAGGATGAGTGCTAAGCTTTGGAAGATTGGATGCTCTGTAACTCGACGTAGGTATGATTCCTCGTAGCGCGTTTCCATTTCCTTATTAAGTTTGGAGGCATCTTTTAATACTGTTTTGGCAAAGGGCTCTAAATTTAGTTGAGTAATATCATCCATGATTGGATTTTCCTGTAGTTTTTCTAAGGTTCTAGAAAGGTTTACTACTGGGAAATTTGGAAGATTCTCTCTTTCATCTGGTTTGGTTTCAGAAATTTTGTTAAGTGCTGCCATGAATGGTAAATTAATTGTCTTGAGAATGTAATGAAATGATAAGGTTGAGTTACAGGGCAACCTTGTGTTTGGAAGAGAAAATTCTCCTACACTGATCGTGCACCCACAGGGTACACCTATGATTGAGTAGGACTGGGCTTTTCGAGTTTCAGACGTTTTACCATGGCAGTTGATAAAGTAATGGGGTTCATTAGTAGTGACCAGATACTCATCTTCAGAAATGGAAATAGCATGGGTGGTAGGTGCTTGCAGTGGTGAAACTGTAAACTTGCAATGTTCCTTAATCTGTTGAGCCTGGTTAGTAAAAATGGCTACAGGGCATGTAGGCCTGTGTTTATAGATTCTACCATTTACATCTCTGCATACCTTTACTGTAGTACCTTCACATGCCTGCATATCTGCTGAGTCCAATTCGATGAATAATGATTCGTCGTAAGATACTGCTAGAAACTCAGTTGTGGTTTGCAACTTGGTGACTCCTCTGGTGGGGGTCTCCTGTGTGTCTATAGGCATGGGTGATGTAATCATTTGGTACAGTTTGAAGGTTGAGGTGGTAGATTGTATTATAATGTCCAGATGACTATATATATGGTGAGCTGAGTAAGTGTATGAGGTCAGCTTCTGTGAATAATAGAAATCTAAGTCATTAATTGCGACTTGTGCTCCAGGGTGTGTGATCCTAAGTTTGTTATTAATGTCAATTAAGTATCTAGCAAGGTCTGAGGGTGGTACTATATCAGGGGTTAGGATTCCTGATGATAGCATCCTCAGGGCTGCATTTGTCCTTTGCAGTGATTGAACTGTATTCATTCTTGCTGCTATGATAATTAATGCATCATTTAATACTTGCATTTTCTCCCTTTGAGTTTTCTCGTGCCTTGAATATGAGTCAAGTGACCTGGACATGTTAGAGGCCCACAGGTTGACGGTGTCACCTATGGTGCTGATTGTGCTGTCTAGTACCTTCTTATCTTGGATGTATGCTTTAACAAACTTATCTTGTCTGTCTGTGATCTTTTCAATGAGATTAGCTGCTTCCTGATCTTGTTTAGCAAATTTTCTTAGTATTTCATATATGTTCTTGAGCTGTCCCATTACTTGGTTTACATCTTCTACTGTGGCTAGACCTAGCACACCGCGAAACAGGGGTGCTAGAAAACCCAGTATGGCCTCTCTTTTGGCCTTGTCCAATGTGTTTATGGGGTTGGATAGGAACAATTTGATGGAGGCTAATGTTTCATTTATCTCCTTGTCTGCAATTTCCAGCAAGGTGTCAAGCTCTTTGGCTTGTTGGATAATTTGACCAGAGGTATGATCTTGTAGAGTAGGAGTGGTCAACTGGAGTATTCTATCCCTTATGGATCCTTGGGTAACGGGTGCTCGAGGTATCTTGTAGGGGATAGCTAACAACAGTGTTGTGGTTGTATGTCCATTGACCAATGGTTGAGGGCTAGGTTTGAATACTACTCCTATGTTTTGTCTCACCACAGGTGTATAACCTGCAGTAAGTGGTTCTATAGTATATAATAACAGCATAGTTAGCAGTATGGGTGAAACTCTCAGTCTCCCCATGGTGCTTGTGTAAAGCAAGTTTGCTGTTTAAAGTCTTGTCAAATTTGTAGTGATTTGGTGCTGGTAAAGTCTAAGTGTATGGTGTAACACTTTAAATGAAGTGGTTCAAACTGTACCTTTGCAAGATTGAGCTGTCTTGGCAATATGTCCGGTGAGTCTATAGAGATTGACCAGTAAATGGTAAGGTCAGGTTGAAGGTGAAGTAGGTGTGTTCTTTATCCTAGTGCAGTCTCTCCTAATGGAGAAGTGGGCTGGCTAATTCCCAAGTGGGGTCCTGTAGACTTGTGTTCCAGACTGCAGCTGGATGAAGACTTATGGTGGGCTATGGTCCACAGTGCTTCTTATGTAGCCTACCCTACCCACATCCATTGTGGGCCTGGTATTGTTTCTCTGGAGACAATGCATTAATCTCCAGTGTCTGCTAACTGTGGGGTCTATTGTGTAGTCTGTGTACTGGTAATTAGCTCCTCCTGTCATCCAGGACAGCCATTCATGACTGTCTAGACAGTTGTCTGAGGGTAGCTTATAAGGTCAATTGATCTCTATAGACTGCTGTGTTGGCATAGCGCGCTCTTTCATGTGGGGATTAGGCTTTAGACACTCCATTGTGTTACCCTTACTCTTCTTAGACTTCATGTCTGCTTTACTTGGGGGGTCCCAGTCTTTGACCCTTTCAGAGGCAATAACCTACTGATATATTTACAAATTTGATTGGCTTTATATACATATAAGTAATTCATTATCAGTCACACATGTCTTATGTGTGGATGAAGAGAATTTGTAATACATTTTGAAAATCTTATGTTCTTTTGGTATCTCAATCTTGTTTCTAATTTCTTGAAACTGCACCACACCTAGATGTCTTTCTTAGTATGTGGTGTGCAGGCCTAGGCTTGATAGGGCCTATGCCTGTGGTTTCTCTTGTAAGGGTGATACCATTTTTGTTCCTTACAATTTTGCTGTAGTATTTGGCCTCATGTGGAATAAGCCTGTGTGCAAATTCATTATTTCTGACAGCCACAACCTTTTTCAGTCTGTCTATGTGCACTGGTCTGGCCACCAATAGATTGGTGTCCAAGTTTTTGAGTTTGGCACTTGTCAAACTAGGTCTATCTACTACAACATATGGTCCCATAAAAAGGGGTTGAAGTTTCTTACACTCTGTGTTGGTCAGGATTCTTGGTATGTTTAGGTACACCATGTCGGTGACCTTGATTTCCTGTGGTGTAAGTTTCTTATCATATCTATCCTTCCTTTCCTTTTGTAGCTTGGCGACCCTTTCTATAGCTTTCCTCCTAGAGGTATCTTGATTTGTTATCATGTTAGCTACATGGTCTGCTACGGTGGATATGTCTTCCTGTATTCCCAGCCCTAAGTCCATTGGGGTGGCTGGGTTTCTTCCATGGAGTAGGAAGAAAGGGGTGAATCCTGTGGTTTGGGATTCAGTGTTGTTTAATGCAAAGGTTATGGGTTCAATAAATGAATCCCAATTGTTTTGGTGCTTTGAGCAGAATGCTCTGAGCGCTGTGCCGATGCTAGCATTGAATCTCTCTACAAGCCCATTTGATTGTGGCCTGTATGGTGAGGAGAATTTATGTTTGATCTTGAGGTGTTTAGTTAACTTTGTGAACTTTGCACCTGTATAACATGTTCCATCGTCTGTTTGAAGAGTGGCTGGTGTTCCATGATGACAAATTATGTTCTTGTAGAACTCTGCTGCTGTTGTTTCAGCTTTTAAGTCAGTAGTAGCCCAAGCTGTTGCATATCTGGTAGCATAATCTATGCAGACTTGTATATGTTTACTTCCCCTGGCAGTTGTGGGAAGTGGCCCCACCGCGTCTAGGTTTAGGAACTTCATTGGTGAAGTCATGTACTCTCTCACTGTCATTGGTGTTTTGTGTGAGTGTACTTGCCTTTTTGCTGTGAGGCATGTGTGGCAGGTGGAAACATATTTTGTTGTGTCTGCTAGCATAGACTTCCAATATACCCTAGGTCGGAGTGCTGACAGCATCCTACTTGAACCAAGATGGCCGCCAGTAGGTGAGTCATGGAAATACTGTAGTGTACTTGTTACCCATTGTTGTGGTATAACAATTTGAAGTGGTACAGTATTGGTTTTTCTCCAATTTATGGGGCATATATGGACTAATGTACCATTTACCAAGGTGTATGTCTGGCCTTGGTTGATGATTCTATTTCCTTGTGCTTTTGGTGCAGGCAAGGTCCCATCCTCAAGATATTGTATGAGGGGCAATAGTTCCTTGTCCTTCCTTTGTTCCAAGCCAAGGTTCGTACCTGAGATGGATGTGTCGGGAATCTGATCCAGTAGTTGATTTATATCTAGCACATGTTGTTTTATTCTGTCTCTTTCTTTTTCTTTTTCATCGACTATTGGCCTATCTTGTGCCTTTTGTTGGGGTGTGTCACTCTTGTTTTGGTGTGTAGGCTCCTTTGGAGGGCCTATTCTCGCCTTGGTGGGAGTGGCAACCTTTTTCTTTAAAGGCACAATTTGCTTTTTTGTCATTCTTCCTTGTCTCAGAGTTCCTTGATTTAGTAGATGCAGTGTCTTTTGTGACATTTTTCCTGGCAGGTGGGGTTTTGGTAGGTTTGTTTCCTGTGACCTTTTTCTCATTCAGAATAGTTTGTGATTGTGTGGGGGGTTTTGGTGTGCCCTCCTGAATCATTTCTCTATTCTTTGAGCGTGTGGTCATAGGACGCAAATGGTTTGATGTTTCCTCTCCCTGCATCGGTTCAAAGAATCTGACTGATTTGGAAGTTGCTTGAGTGATAGCATATATTGTGTCTTCTGAATCTTCATCATCTGAGTCAGGTGGGGTGAAGGGTGGCTCCTTAGGAGTTGCCTTCACTATCTGATTGAGTGATGAGAATTCGATAGGCTCGAAGTCGTTATCTGGAAAGAGTTGTGAGTATTCTCTCTCACAGTGGCAAAACACATAGTGTGTAGATTGCTTCAAGATACCCCTAATGGGTGTCTCTGGCCTTTCAATGGTGTTGGGTGGATCATCCCTTTTGAATGGTACTTTCTTTGTTACTTTTGCAAACTTGGTTCTACTGGCTGCTCTAACTCTCCTTGGTGGGGGTGGAGGGTTAGTCATGGGTCCAGAATCTGGGTATTCTCTTCTAGACATAGCATCTGGTGGTGTGTTATCATCACCTTTCACGTGTTGGATGGTGAATGATAATTGTTGTATGTCTAGAGCCCATCTGGCCCATCTATGTGTGAGTCCTGTATTGATTAGTAGTGGGATTAGGGCTGCATGGTCTGTGTATAATTGGAAGTGTCTAGTCTCTAGGTAGTGTCTGAAATGTAATACTCCATACACTACTCCCAGTAGTTCTCTCTCTGTGGTATTGTAATTTCTCTCATGTTTGGAGAGGGTTCTACCTGCAAAGGCTACTGGTCTGAGCACTCCTTCATTATCTCTCTGTGAGAGTACAGCTCCTAAACTCACATTGGAAGCATCAGTTGCCAAACTGAACTCTTTCTCATAGTTTGGATATCTGAGAAGAGCATTGGTACAGAGGGCATGCTTTAAAGTTTTGAAAGCATTATCTGCATCCTCTGTCCAGACAAATGCTTTGAGATGTGTCTGTAGATCATACAATGGTCTAGCAATTTGGGCATAACCTTTGATAAACTTTTTGAAGTATTGGCATAGGCCTGTAAAGGATCGGACATTTTTGACTGATTTTGGTGTTGGGAAGGTTTTGATTGATTCCACCTTTGTGGGAGATGGTTGCAGTCCCATGGGTGTCACTCTCATTCCCAAGAAGTCTATTCTGTCTATGAAGTATTCACATTTTGATTTCTTCAGTTTGAGTTTACCAACTCTTAGGCTGTTGAACACATCTTCCAGGTCATGGAAGTGTTGTTCGATTGATGGTGATAATACCAATATGTCATCTAAGTATGGTAGGGCACATTTGTACTTGAGTTTGTTCAGAATTAATGTGACTAGATGGCAGAATCCCGCCGGTGCCGTCGCTAAACCCATCGGCATCCTTTCATAGACATATTTTTTGTCATTTGCTATGAATGCGGTTTTATGCTGGTCCTCCTGTCTTATAGGAATTTGAAAAAATCCCTGTTGGGCATCTAGCTTACTGAATACTCTTGGTCTGAGTGACCCTATCATGTCTAGAGTGTCATCGGCCCGGGGTGTAGATAAGGCTTGATTTATCGTGTTCTGGTTCAAATAACGAAAATCTGTGACGAGCCTATGGCCTCCTGATGATTTTTGTACTAAAAAGGATCTGGAGGCCCAGGGGCCCTCGGCACATTCTCTCAGAATGCCCTGTTGTACTAGCCTTTCACACTCTTCCCATATTGCGGCCTGTTTTTCTGGTGTTTGTCTATATGGTAGGAAATGACATGGCACTGCTTCAGGTTTTACATGTATTGAGTGGGTATACAGGTGTGTAGCACCAATGTCTCCATCTTTTCCTACAAATATATCATCATACTTGGTCAGCAGTGATCCTAATCTATCATGCTGATCTTTGGATGTGAGCACAGATTTTGGTGGAACATTCTCTTCCAATTCTGGCTCGAGGTCATGTGCCTCACTATGTATAGCAGCTATTTCAGAGAGTCTGATTGAGTTGGGTTCAGGGTCAGCATATGTGGACTCACAGTCTGAGTCTGTGTCACTGAATTGAGTTACATCCTCAGGCCGTATGGCTGAGATGGATTGATCAGTGTGTGGGGTTGTGTCTGACACCTGTTGAGGTTTTTCTAAATCAGATTCCTTGACTTCCTGAAATAGAGCTATGATGGCACCCTTTTTGATTTTATGTGGGCGCCTGCTGGTGTTGAGTAACACTAGGGGATGTTTGTTATTTTCCCTGGGGGTTACTGCTGCCCTTTGAACTAGATATGGGGCATTGTTATTTCTTTTGAGGTTATCTACTACTCCAGTTTTGCCTTGCAGTGATTGAGTAGAAGTGATCTTACCCAATACTGCAAGTTCAGAGAATGGAGGGATGGTAAAATCCCTCACTGCCCTAATGGGTTTGAGAATTTGTTCAGGATCAATATTAAATTCAATTTGAGATTTTGTAGTGCTTAAGAAATCTGTGCCGAGAACAACGGGCTGTGTGAGGTTGGGAATTACAGCAAATTGGTATTGGAATCTGACACCTTGGATTCTAAAGTTCAGCATAGCTGAATGTCTAACATGACACACCGATCCATCTGCCAAGTGGATGTTGATTTTAGATTTCCTCAGTTGGATATGGAATCTCTTTTGGAGATCCATGAGGAATGATTGTCTGACACAGGTGATAGTAGCACCTGTATCAACCAAACATTGTACATCTGAAACATCATATAGATTTGCATTGATACAGCCATTTTGAAGAAGTACAATAGAAAGCTTGGTACTCTCACCTGTATCCTTTGATGATGAATCTGGTGGGGTGATGTGTATCACTGATGGACGTCTCTGTCTGTTAGATGGTAGATTGGCACTAGCAATTGTCTCTGGTTGGAACTTTGTTAATCCTGATTGATTGTTTGTTTTTGGGGCGTCACAGTGCACTGGCCCATCGGCACTGTGACATCCTAGTTTTCCTGGTTCTGTGGGTTGGTTGAGATGGTTGCCACCAGGAGCTTGGAGATTTGATCCATTACATGAGGTGGTATTTGGGGGTTACTGTGTTGGTTCCCCTGGTAACCTCTTGTGTCAGGTTTGTAATCCTCCTGGCGCGAGTTGGAACCCTGGTTATATTGACCAGAGTTGCTGTATTGACCGGAGTTGTTGGATCTCCGGTTGTTGTAGGCACCATTGTTGTTGTAGGATCCACTGTTGTAGTTCCTATGTGGACTATGGCTTCTACTGTTGGATCCTTGATTATAGGATCCAGAGTTGTAGCTCCTATGTGGACTATGGCTTCTACTGTTGGATCCTTGATTGTAGGATCCAGAGTTGTTTGAACCCTGGCTGTTGTTGTAGGATCCAGAGTTGTTGTAGGATCCAGAGTTGTAGTTCCTATGTGGACTATGGCTCCTACTGTTGGATCCTTGATTATTATAGGATCTGCCATTACTTGGGGTTCTGTCTCTCCTATCACTGTATGAAGAGTTACCATTGTTGGAGTTGGAAGAGCTGTTGTCTTTCCTACTGTTGTGACCCCCCCGGTTGTTGTTGTTGCCCCCTCTACCTCTACCTCTATTGGATTGGTAGTTGGGGTCATAGTTGTTTCCTCTATATCTACCGGTAGGGTCTCTTGATGTAACCTTAGCCTCCTGTTGCCTTACATGGGCACTAGACATTAGGTTAACATCTTCATCTGCACTAGTGCTGATTTCCTGGACCTTTTTCTTAGTAGGCTGTGGGTTAGACTCTGCCTCCCTTACCTTCCTAGATCTTTCTTGGGTCTCAACCTCTAGGGCTAGGTCTAGGGCTTGGTCAAAAGAGTCTATTTAATTGTTCTCAAGAGCTACAGAGATCCAGGGCCTCATGCCTTGGGTAAATGCCTTGCTTAGGATTTCATCACTCTGGCGTTGGGCATTACACACTTTCCTGAGATGGCATGCATAGTCTAGGACAGGTTCATCTACCTTTTGTGCACGGAGTGCAGTCCTTGAGATTATATTGTCTCGAGTAGCAAAATACTCTTTTAATTTACTCACTACATTGGTCCATGTCAACATATCAGGTGTGGCACTCTCCCTGAAGAATTCAAACCAAGCTAGTGCTTGTCCTTCGAGGTACTTGGGTAAATATGTCACCATGGTGTCACTGTCTGTTACTTTGTACTTATCCTTCAGATATTCTGGGAATTTGTGATCAATAAATAATGCTGTTGACATGAGTGGTGATGGGTGTGAAAAGGTTTTGGGTTTTGTTACCTCATGTAGCCTGATCTTTCTGTCATCCTGTTGTTTTCTGTCTATGAGTTTGGTCATGTTGGACACCATGGAGATTATGATGTCATCTTTGGATCCAGAGGCAGATGGTGTGACAACAGGTGTGATGGCAGGTGTGGGAGGTTGTGGGGTCTGGGATGATACCATCTTCATGAGGTCTGCTATCTGTTGTTGTTGTCTCTCTAGGGACTTCCTCTGATCTTCCATGGCCTTCTGTTGAGCATCTATTGCTGCATTCCTCTCTGCCAGTTGTTGGTTGAGGATCCTCTCCCTTTCCTCCTGCTGGGACTTGTTGGTCTCTAGGGCAGTAACTGCATCTTGGATGGCCTTCTCATAGGCCCTTATCTTCTCAGCTGTCTGATTAGGTTGGGGGCCTTCATTGGTGTCCATGATGGAGGGTGTGGGGGAGGTGTCTCTGGAGGAGTGGCTGTCAAAGGCTGGAGCTGGGGTGGAGGATCTAGATGAGGGTGTGGATCCACCCCCTGAGGCAGATCCTTCTTCCCCTGAGGTAGATAGCGTGAGTTGGGCGTCCTGTAGAGATCCCTGGGAAATGTTGGATCCCTGAGAACTGGTTGTTCCCTGAGTAGACAGGGTGGGAGGTGTGGGGTCTACTGAGTGTGGGTCTGTTGTATTGGAGGCTGGTTTGCCTCCTGTGGGCCTCCTAGATCTAGGTGGGAGGGAGACCTCTTCAACAGGCCCCTGACTACGTAAGGTCTTTGTGTGTTGTTCTGCCAGCTTGACTGATAAGACCTTGATGTGTGGGGTGGACCTCACTGACGTGTGGGAGACCTCGCTGACCTGTGGGAGACCTCACTGACGTGTGGGAGACCTCACTGACGTGTGGGAGACCTCACTGACGTGTGGGAGACCTCACTGACGTGTGGGAGACCTCACTGACGTGTGGGAGACCTCACTGACGTGTGGGAGACCTCACTGACGTGTGGGAGACCTCACTGACGTGTGGGAGACCTCACTGACGTGTGGGAGACCTCACTGACGTTTGGGAGACCTCACTGACGTTTTGGGAGACCTCACTGATGTATGGGAGATCTTACTGTTGTGTGAGAGATCTCATTGATGTGTGGGAGATCTCATTGATGTGTGTGGGATCTCACTGATGTGTGGGAGATCTCATTGATGTGTGGGAGATCTCACTGATGTGTGGGAGATCTCACTGATGTGTGGGAGATCTCACTGGTGTGTGGGAGATCTCACTGGTGACCTTGGTGGGCATGGTGTCAAGGTCAAGGTCACTGGGTGGGTGGAGTGGGTTTTACTGTGTGTATGATTGTTCTTAGTTGTGTTACCAGCTTTAATTTTTATGAGCCTGTGAGAGATGGGATCTTAGTAGGATGTTCTCCACCACTTTGTCATACTAGTGATTGGCATGATCAAGTTGTCATATGAGAAATATCATATGACTAGTGGTGTATGGAGTAAATACATCAGGCTCATATAAGTAGTGTTATTTCCAGTTGTCACTGGTTTATTCAGCTTTAGGCAACATGTAAGAAATATCAATCATACAGTAATTAGTATGTAGGTAATTTGTACATACAGTAAACATACAGTAATTTATAAAGTACAATGTTCAGTTCCACTCCACCTGTGAGGTAATAATAATACAATGTCCAGCATAGTTCTAGGTGGGTTCCCACACCTAGCTCCTGGCCTGCTGCTTAGAGGAATAATGTAATAATGAATAACTTTACCCTCTGGTGGATGTCTTGAGGAAGATAGCCTCTGGCCACTAATGATGGAAACCAATGCCTGTCTAGCATAGTTTCACCATAGTGCAGTGGTATAGCAGGTAGCAGGAGATGACTGGAGATGTTACCTCTGGAGTGGTTCTTGGTGTTCTGTCCTCCTGGAGGTGCAGACAGGCTATTTGTAGCAAATCTTGGAAAAGCACCTCCAGACTGACTGGAGCCAGTAGCATCTGCCTAACTCTACAATTGTTTGAGGGGAGTCTTTCATGTGTCACAGGGGGACAAAGGACCCCCATGGACGCCGCTGTGTCCCCCTTTGTCTTGGTCGGTTCTGCATCTTCAGACCCTCATAACTCGGTCGTTTATGCGTTTATAACCGCCATTTTGCGCATGCGCGGAGTTGAATATGCCAAGTTTATAATGCCCGTTGGATAGGTGCGTAACTCCCGCCAGTTTGTCTGTAGGGAACTCGGAGCTCCATTCAGTCTCCATGGCATAACTTCCTAATAATGGGAGTTCCGCCTTGATCTTGGGCTCATTCTGACCGTCTAATTATGGGCTTTCCATAAATGCTTTGATATTTGACCTAGGTCGCTCAGGAGCGACGCTAGGGCGACCGGAAGGTTATGGCATCGTGCTTATGTAACCCATTGTTCAGTTATTAGAGTGCTCAGACACTCATGACGGCGTCAGCGGTGCTCAGGCACCCGTGACGGCCGGTTGCATTCACTTACAAGTTATTAATTTGTGCATTGGACCATGAGGTCGCACACTGAGACCCTTATTCTTATTATTTTGTGCAGTGAACCATTAGGTCGGACCCTTTGATGTCATAAACTCTGTCTAACTGACTTGGTTTGGTGTGCAGTGGGGCATGAACGCTCTTATACAAAGTTTGAGCGCTCTTATAGCTCTTAGAACCAACCTATGTATTAATTTCATAGATATTCTTTGATTAATACAATAATATGTTAGAATTTATGGAATAATAAAATGGTATATCAATACCACCCCAGGTACCCAGTGTACCACCAGGTGAGAGAACCTGTCCATAGGGTGTGGTCTGTGGCACACAGGTGTCTGGTGCACACAGGTATGTCATAGAATCTCACTGACACACCAGTACAGGCACAGGCGGAAGGGAACTGTGCGGGGAGAGTGAGGCAGTGCTTATATATATATATATATGTACTTGTTGCAGGAAGACTGTGAACACGGTTCAACCTTTCATATGCCTATAGTCTATAACCCGAAGGAGGTAAAGCTCTCGTTATAACATTCATTAGGCCGTTCTAGAGACAAGTTCAGTCTACCAGCCGGGTAGCTCTGTGAGTCCCCCGCTCATAGGAGGACAGCGGAATATATACCTCTCGACATGGTTCATTAGTTCCGCACTGAGCGCCCTCTCGTCTGCCTCCCATGCCACACCGCCCGAGACCACCTGTGGTGCCCTCTTATGAGTAACATAGAAGACGCTCCCGAAGAGCGCCTATCCTACTATGATACGGTACATAGTAATAGTCTCGAATACATTCAGGCCTCGATGCGTAGCAAATATGATTCCCTACACTACCCCCCTCCAGATAACACTAGGGGAAAAATGGTGGTAGATATAGTAACAATTTTACCATAGTTTATCTAAACAATTCACCTAGGGAATCAAGACAATAAAGAGATATTACTATTACATATACACACTCCTTGTGATTACTCATAAGAAACCCAATATGTTAGTTCTAAAAAGAACTCATACACAGGTCCTGTAACCTTGATTAAAAATATTACGAGATTCGTCATAACGTTCCCATGTCATTAATAGACAGTGAAATACAAGGTTCAACATGAATATGGTACATATCGATGTGGTTAAAGTTAATAACAACATAGTTATAACACAGAGTCCAACTTGCCTGACTTCGAGAGACCTACTTTATTCAGCCTCCGTTGGAAATATCTAGGTAGTTCATATCCTACCTCCAGGGTTGACACTGAAGAGGTTTCAAATGGGTCTCCTGAGTATTAAATATATCGAAGCTCAGCTTCGAAGTAACAAAATATATATGGTCCACAACCTATATCCATGCACCAGGTTGTATATAAGTGATCTTGTTTGCAACGTGATAATCACATTACACATCAACAAATCGCAATTATAAGACGTAAGTACATATAATCCAATAGAAGGATCCATACTCCTGGACTGTGGTGCAACGAGCCAGAAGATTATGTCCTCCTCGAGATGAACACATAGGTAAGTTCGTTGAAACAAACTATGAAGTAAGTCCAATGTATGTTGCAGTATCAAAATGGTAAGTCCACATTTGTAAGGTTTATAGTAGTATTCGGATGACATCAGTCCTGTAATTGTATGTCGGCACAATCCAGGTTATCATCTCGACGGCTCAGGTTCAGGTAGCCCTCAAGGTAGAGGTTTGTATCCAGTAATTAAAATCAGAGTGTATTATATATACAATGCTTCGATAGAGCTTTGGTGGATTTGATATGTAATAAAACATAACAATCATCCTTGTTTTGATTCTCGAAATAAAAAAAAAAAAATTTAATCCGAATACTCTAAGTCTTTCAACCATTCTTGTAACTGAGAAGGCTGGCCATTCCACTCATCGAAAGTGTGTCCTTTGAAGCACATCTCGAACCTAAACCTAAGTTGCTCTGAGATGGATCTTTCTTTTGCAACTCTAACGTCCCAGTACTCTTCCTTCTTCTGGGCCTCTTTTTCGCGTTTATCAGCCTGTTCGACTTTGTCGCGAAGACGTTCTTCCTCTTTTTGGTAGAGATGACACTTTTCAGCATCATGGATATTACCAACACAAGCTAGAGTATTCTGGACTACTGTATCCCCGAAGATTTCAAGAGCCTTCAAGAATTTCTCTTGCCAGTTCTTAACTAGCCTATGCTGTATTTCGAAACTGACAAGGTTGTCTGGATTAAAATACTTCACTGGGGGTAGCTCTACAACCTTGCTCCTGGAGGGATCTCGGGTTGTTTGGAGGTTGAAGCCTTTGTAAGAGGTTTCTTACTCTTCCCGGAAAGCACTCTTTGGGTTTCAGGGTCGCTAGGTGGTAATGTCGGGAAGTGTTCCGCCGAAGAAGACGACAGGCTCCCGACATTTACTTTCGAGCTGGGGCTTTGATTCCAATCAGTTTTCTTGGAATCAAAAGTCACTGGGTTTGCCTTGGGTTCAACTTTCTGGGGGATTGTTGTACCACCCTGTACGTAAACAGGTCCTCCTTTGTCAATCCGAGACCTTTTCTTCGAAATGCCATAGGCATTCTTTTCATCTGCCTTCCTCTTCGAGGGATGGGCAGCCTTATCCCACTCTTTCATTTCCTAGTAATAGGCTTTCTGCAAGTGCAGTCCGTCTGTCACGTAGGAAACCACATATCGAGCTCTCAATTTACCATTGACGTACTCGCCAACGGATTCCTTTAGTTTCGGGACATCAGTCTCGGAACCCTCCTCTGCTACTATAGCATCTTTGGTCGTGAATCCGGCCATCAGATAACTGTGGATCTTTTTCACATGTCGAATAGCGTCCTCGGACCTAATCCCGTGACAGGCGTTCATATGGCGGACCATATTTAAGCGACATACAGTCATAAGTCCGTCGGGACACTTGGCACTTTGTTGAAACCTCTCATTGGGGACACATTCATACACCCCATGGTGATGATAGTGCACCTCGTAGAGATGTCTCATAAACTGGTCTTTCTAAGGCCATTTCTCCGGAACTCCCTTGCTTACTTGCACATCATGACAAGAAGTAAACAAGCATCGCTTTGTTTCTTCATACTTGACAAAGACCCACTTTAGCTTAAGCTTCATGTCTTGTTGTCGGGAAAGACAGCAGGCGGAGCACAATGCCTCTTTTTTATCCATGCTGCAATCCTTGAAGCTCATAGGTTTGAACCTGCTCAACTTTGACAAGGCATTGGCGAAGATCCTATCATTTTCCGATGGTGGTACCTTCTCTCTTTCTTTATCCGACTTGTCAGCGTCAAATGCCTTCTTGGAACATAGTTTTCTTGCCGCTCTTTTTCAGGGTAGATTTCTCGTCCTAAGGAGAATCCTCTTTTGGTTCGACTTTAGGTTTCGAGGCCTTAGGTGTCAAAGAAGCCGATGGTTTCTTTCCGATACTCTTTCTCAGTCGAGACGCCATTTCAGTGTCACTGACACTCTCTGCCTGGTCTTGTTCTATGTCGCTCTCCACCTCGTTTGCACTTTGCGGGAGGGACTGAAACCGTTACTGTGGACGCCGGTTTCGGGGTGCGCACGACCATTTCAGCTGCTTCCGGTACTATCTTGGCAAACCACGCATGTTGGGATGAACCGAGAGCACATCCACCATACATTTTCAGCCAAGACATCTCAGAATTGTCAAACTCCTGAGGAGTTAGTCTATTCAGAATAGTATTACGCAATTCTGTATCCATTTCATTGTCTGGGTTGAAGCTTTTGCAAACATTCAACGGGGTCGGTTCTGTAGCCTCGACGCTTGAAGAAGCTGATTGGTCAGCTGCTTTGACCTTTGTTGACCTAGTTATAATAATAGGATGCTTGAGAACCCCACTTCGAGACTCAGGAGTCTCGATGTAAGATTGACCGAATGATTCAAACTCCTCTCCAGAGTTGTTCGTCCTCAACATTGATCTTGGGTTCATTCTGAGCATCAGAAAGACTCAGAGTGCCTACCCCGAAGAGATCGTCTTCCTCTTGACGTACCGGTGAGACTGTGTTGCCTGAACTAGCAGGTGACACATCAGCTCTACTCTCTGCTCGTTCGAGCCCGCTATGGGAGGGGGTACTACCCCCGCCCCCGCCGCTTGCGAGAGTCAGTTGGACCTCCCGCTCGGTCATAATCCCGTTAGGGTAGTGTGGTTAACTTGAGAGCCAACCAACACACCTTGTGTATATGGGGGTACACAAGGGTTTGATGTTAATTAATCTTTTCTTTCGAGAGACGCTGACCTGACACAGAAAAAAACCACTAAAAAATAATGCACACCCCAGCAACACGTCTGGTTGGCACCAAGCCAAGTCACAAAGTGGCAGGATCCACAACGTCTCCTGATATCTTTTAAAAAAATGCGCATTCGCAATCATGCGCGTCCCTCTAATCTTACGTCTTAACCCCATTTTGATAATAAAGTCACTTGACCCAGTTTCCACTGTACTTTCCGGCCATTCCCTTTCGAGGTGGTGAGTTGTTCCGCAAGTTAACTGGTCCCATCAGTCTTCCATGTCGACGTCTTTTCAATTCATTAGGAGCTCATGGAGGAATCATAACAATACAGAATGCCTAATAGCTATTCTGCCGGATTCTCCGTCCTCCACCCACGAGATCGTCAAAAATGTCAGCATTCGAGCCATTGTGTTAGGGTAACGTTTCTTGTTAGCCGATACAAAAATAAACAATAACAGACAGGACATTACACTTGTTGTGGTTTTCGAGTCACTGCATCCCTAGCCATAATTCTAGGGCTGTGCCTTACCCCCTCAGGAGTTTTAATAGACCTGGTAGCTGGAGGAGCCTTTTCCATTGCCTGCTTAGTCTTAGCAGCCATTTTCCTCTTCCATTTACCTTCACCAGCCGAGACTTTTTTCTTTTTATCTTTAGGTTGGGATTGTTTAGGTTTTGGGGTTCCCCCCTGTCGTTTGCTTTCTAGGTTTATAGGTTTCGGTGGTGAAATCTCTCCCTAACCATGGTCGTAATCGATCCACATTCGATTTATACTCCCTCCCATACGAGGTTTGTATAAAGACTGTTGACTCACTAACTATCTCGCAGACAGTATATGGGCCATCCCAGTTATAGGCTAGTTTGGCTAGTGGTTCATGAAATTGAACCACTTTATCCCCAAGTTTGAAGTGACAAGGCTTCAAACCTGTATCATAACCTATTTTCTGCCATTTTGCACTTTTTTGTAGTTGAATTCTAACGGACTCGTAAGCATGCTTAAACCTGTCTCGTAAGGATTCAACAAACATTATGCTACATGGTGTTTCAGGACTGATCCCTATTACACCATACACCAAGTCGGCTGGCATAATGATGTCTTCTCTGAGAACCAACATGTTCGGACCAATGGTTTCAAGCATTGGATCAAAGTCCTATTGAACCTTTCCACCATGCCATCACTTTGTGGCCTGTATGGATTGGTCCTCGTTTTACATATGGCGAGGAAATGACACATTTCTGACCAGATGGAAGACTCAAATTCCCCTCCCTCGTCCGAGTGTAACATGAAAGGTGCCCCGAATTGAAGTATCCAACCCTTGACTAATGCTATCGCACTCGTCTTGGCTTGGTGACTTGGTAAGGGGAACACTTTTGTGTACTTTGTGTAATAATCCGACACTACCATCATGCATGTGATATCATTTATGGTTGTGTTAAAACCAGTAATGATATCAAGAGCAATTCGTGCGAATCTTACACCAAACAATTTTTGTTGCAGAGGACTTTTACCTTTTCCCATACCTGGTTTGCTTACACAACACTGTGGGCATGTCTTAATCCATCTTTCGAGATCCTTAGAAATTCCAGGCCAGTAGTATCTCCGTGCGACATGCTCGAGTGAACGTTTCTTACCGAAATGGCCACTGGTTGAATGTCCATGACAAAAGAACATAACATCCCGTCTCATTGTAGAAGGTATTTCTATTTGTAGTATCCTTCGCCTTTCTGGTCTAATTTTCCATCTACACAATAAATCATCAAGAATGAACAATTCGGACCATTGTGAGAGGAATAGCCTCAGTTCTCTGTTTTCCAATGAGATCTCCGGTCTCGTGGGACATTTACCTTTTCCAACCAATTTTTTTAAGCATGCTAGAGTTGGGTCTGCATCCTGAAAGTTCAATATCGATTCAGGAGTCCACAGTAAAAGGTTCTGTATCAATACAGGAACTACAGGGGGTCCCACGCTGGCAATAAAAAACCTCGTGAGCACCACAGTTGCTACATTCGAGCCTGCCACACTTTCGAATAGGTTTTGTGCTCAAACTATCAGCATTTAAATGCTGATTGCCTG
The DNA here is from genome assembly GCA_949317995.1 of Acholoe squamosa. Taxonomy (NCBI): domain Eukaryota; kingdom Metazoa; phylum Annelida; class Polychaeta; order Phyllodocida; family Polynoidae; genus Acholoe; species Acholoe squamosa. Next base: position 76,543,806 of record OX439045.1, on the reverse strand, counting down.
GCCTATGCTGGATATGACTGTTCTCCAGCCCGAATTCACTTAGATGTGCTAGCCATCTTCCGATCTTTCCTTCCACTTCCTTGAAATTAAGCAACCATTTCAAGGATGAGTGATTGGTTCGAAGAGTAAAATTTCCTCCATAGAGGAAATGTTTAAACTTCTTCCTTCTAAACCACTACAGCCAACAACTCTCGTTTAGTGGTACAGTAACTCCTTTGAGCCTTATTAAAGCTATTGCTCGCAAAAGATATAGGAACCTCGACACCATCTTGCATTTGAGACAATGCTGCTCCAATAGATTTATTACTTGCGTCTGTATCCAAAATGAAATGACCAGTTTCATTTGGATACTTCAGCACTGGTGTTTCCTTAAACAAACGTTTCAATTCCTCGAAAGCTACGTCATGATCCTTATTCCAAGGGAATGGTTCTCGAGCCCTATTCGGGGTCCAATGTGCGATTGTCTGTAAAGGATACGCTATTCTCGAAAAGCCTGGGATAAAGTCTCTATAGTAGGAACAGAATCCCAAGAACGAGCGTACATCTTTCAGGTCTTTTGGTCTTTCCCAATCAGAAACTGCCTTCAGCTTATCAGGATCTGCTTTAATACCATCAGCACTTATTATTCTTTCTAAATAAACCATTGATTTCTGAAATAATGTACACTTTTTCTGTTTTAGTTTTAATCCTTTGCGTTCTAAAACCAATTCAATACTATCACATCGTCAAGGTATACCAAGCAGCTTTTCCCCAAGAGATCACTCAGGATTGACTCCATCATGGCCTCAAAAGTTGTCGGTGCATTGCATAATCCAAAAGGCATTAATTCGAATTGGTACAACCCCACATGACTAGTGAACGCATTTTTCTCTTTATCCTCCTCTCTCATAGCAATCTGCCAATAGCCTGACTCCAAGTCAAGACTACAGAACTATTCATTTCCACCTAAGGAATCCAAGGTCTCATCTATTCGAGGTAGGGGATAAGCATTTTTTTTTGTGATACCATTGAGTTTTCTGTAATCGATGCAGAATCTCATAGTACCATCCTTCTTTGTAACCATTTGTACAGGACTAGACCATAGACTAGTACTTGGAATGATAACACCATCATTTAACATAGACTCGACAGGCTCCTCCACCAATTTCTTCCTCGATATCGGCAATCTCCTATAAGGCATTTTAAAAGGTGAGGCATCTCCCGTTTCAATTCGATCATGACTTTTTCAATACGGCCTAAGGGTTCATCTGCCGATTTAAAAGCTTTGCTATACTTTCAAAGTAGCAACCATATTTCATTAGTCTGTTCCTCTGAACAACACTCAGAGGATACAACTAATCTCTCAAGAGCTTCTGTTAATACGCTTACTTTGTCTATAGTCAAGTCTTGCTTAGGATCTATAACACTTACAGTTGCTTCTGCAGCTGTTATCTCGATCCTTTGGTAAATACTTAACTTCCGTTTCTCGATTTGAAATGGGCATGACCGTCCATGATCCATTCGAAACCAAGGTGTCGACAGAAACTAAACCTATACTCGCAAGATACTCTGTATCGGGCTCAATTACGGACTCGATACCACTAAACCTTGGATTACTCCTCACGAGTACATCACATGAGGTTCCTGCAGGTATTTTTCACCATTTGTGCCACTGTTGCTATCGAGGAGATCTGATGTAATACACATTGCGCTTTAATCCTGTAGGGTTGATCTATCGTTAGAACACCACTACTGGGGTTAAGAATAGCATCATAAAGGGAGGCAAAATCCAAACCTATTATCCCGTCATCAGCTATATCTGCAATCGTAGGTGAGAAAATAAATTCCTTTTTACCTACTTCTAATAGAACAAAAGTTTGTCCATACGTTTGCATCTGAGTACCATCGGCCGAGCAAGCCTAGACCTTTGAAGCGAAGTTTTCAGTCTTACCGGGCAATGAATTGTAAAGTCTAGAGCTGATGAAGGAGTGACTAGCTCCCTTATCAACTAAAAACTCAGCAATGCGTCCTAGCACAGATACAGCCAAGTACCAGCGACTTCCTCCCAACAGAGAAGGATCTACTATGAACCGTTTAAAATCTTTAGTGATACCGAGGTCCAAACCTTGTTTCTTTAGGTATTCAAAACATGGATGACTCGGGAAGAGTTGAGCACCCACAGCTCTCAAGACTTCCTTAAGCTTGACTCCCTCTACACTTGAGCTTTGGAATTGACTATCATCTATAGTCAACAATTTTTCATTCTTGAGGGTGCTAGTCTCTCTTTCAGTGGGTTGTTCCTGTCCACCTATTACAGCACTAGCCATCTCTACCACTTTAGACCTCTCTCGATCACTTGTATGGCAAAGTTCCACTTCTGGGGCTACTTGGTCTCCTTTCGAAGCAACCCCCTTTAGTTTTCCTGTTTACCTCGTAATACAGGTTTCTCAGCCAGGCACTCCATTGCGAAATGTCCCTTTTCTTGACATCTGTAACAAGTTTTACTACTCTTGTCAACCTTTGGTCTATTTCTAGTATGTTCATTTCGTTTCTTAACTAGAGATTCAGTAATCTCTTTTACTAGCCTTTCAACCATACCACTATCAGGCTCGAGATTAAGAGGTTCTTCAGACTTCTTTCCCTAGACAGGGGCTTTCTGGGCTGGTTTATTGTTATTACGCCACCAGTTTTGGTATCCCCTTGACTGGAAATGAGTTGCACTGACATTCATATCAGAATCGTCAGTATAGTAGACCTCTTTATCCATGGGATTTTCTTCCTCAAAATATTCCGGGACAAACATTGGGTTGGCTCTAGCTTGCGGCACCTTCCCTGCCATCAAGGTTTTTTATTATGATTATCTATGGCTTCGAAGAGGTCATTCAAAGAACTATCATTCTTCCAGTTATGATATACTACCTGCTGTACTGACGGATCCTTCCTTTAGTCCCGAAGCAAATTGTACAAACAATTCCTCCATAAAGAATTCATCATCCATTGGCATTTGAGGATATACCTTCCTCAATAGGCTTTGTAGAGCCAATCCATATATCTTGGGAGACTCTCCTGGCTTTTGAGTACATTTTCTAAATTGGACTTGTGGGTCCGTACATCCCACTGTACCAAAAACACAGCTGGCACACTCTATTAACTGTAAGAAAGATCCATTAGGGCATTCTTCAGTCCATTTATCGAGAGCTACTTTTCCTATTCCCTCTCGAAGACATTTACAGAGTTGAGGAGGAGCTTCTTCATCACTCCAACCACTGATTTTCATATCATCCATGAAACCCGCTAACCATTCCAGCCAAGGTATGTCACCCTTGTATGGTTCAACTCTTCGAGCCGCATTAGTCGACTTTTTGATGGAACGAGCAAGTTTTACACTCTAGTCAACATCAAACCAATCAGACCATCGAGAGATTGTATCCAATCCTAAGCCAGCTATTGCTGGGTTAGTGTTGTATAGATCGCTCACTCTGGGACTCAAACTAGACCTTCGAACCGACATGGTTGTACTTGGTCTAGTTGAGTAACGAGCTCCACTGACTGTTCCATTTGAATATTAGACAGTTGAGGGGTTTGCTACTGGTTGGGTCATTGACTGTGTCAAGGTCTGTCCTGAGCTTATTGGAGCTTGAGTATTACCTTGGCTAATACTGGCAATACTTGATTGGGCCTGACTCTGTGTACTTTGAGAAATACCACTCGTAATGGTGCTCGGTGTTCTTTCAGGTGCTGGTGCCTTGTGAGAACTACTTGCTTTTGAGTTTACATTCCCCCCCATAGCTCCAGCTTGTGTCGAGCTAGAGGGCTTCAACATCGACTTAGTTCGAGATGGAGCACGTGTACTGGTGGGTACCCAAAGGTCATCATCTGAACTATCCTGTCTTATGGGTTGATATTGATCCTCAACATTTGGTACATGGGTGCATGGAAAGGCGGTATCTGTGCTTTTGTCCTCTTAATGTAGTCATCAAGCATGCTTTTTCTCATTTAGAGATCAACTAATTCCCTTACAGAATCTGCTTTCTGTTGTTCGAGGTCTTTATTTTCGCGCATTATACCTCAACGGACCTCTTCATTCTCCTCAACTTGGCGGTCTCGAGCCTGTATCAGTTGGTTTAGATTACTATTACTCGTTTGAAATTGATCAAAGGTCTTGCCAAGTTTCAATCGAATGGTTTGCATCTCGTTTTTCACTGCCTTCAACTGATGCATAGTAGCAATCAGATCCTGTTGTTTCCTTTCATATCTTTGACTGATAACATCCATACGAGCATTCCATTTTGCAATGTCAGCTTGTAATTCCTCTATCTCTTTCCTAGCTTTTTCAGCCTCCTGAATGGCCTTGTCCTAGAATGCTACGGATCATTTCGCAGGCATTGGAGCTGTTTTCTTTGAACCTCCTAGGTTGAAGAGACTCTTGTCTATATCATCTAGAGTGCCCCCTAGTGTAGGGCTTCTAGCGCCACCTCCAGCTCTCCCTCTTGTCCTACCTATAGGTGCTGAGAAAGCATTTCGTTTGGGAGACTGCGTATTGAAAAACAATAAGCCTCTACCTCGAGAGCTAGGAGGATAAATTTCTTCATCCAACTTTACTCCTTTCGGGATGAACTCGTCCTCTTCCAATGTTTTATCGGACGAGAGTACATGCTCGCTTTCCAAGTCTTCGGAACCCATGAAACTGCCTGATCCTAACGATTGGGTTGGTGTGGAAAAGCCTGGGGCCTCTCCCACATCTTCCCCTTCTTCTAAACGGTTCTTGGCATTCAACCTTTCATATGCCTATACCCCGAAGGAGGTAAAGCTCTCGTTATAACATTCGTTAGGCCGTTCTAGAGACAAGTTCAGTCTACCAGCCCGGTAGCTCTGTGAGTCCCCAGATCATAGGAGGATGGCGGAATATATACCTCTCGTCATGGTTCATTAGTTCCGCACTGAGCGCCCTCTGGTCCGCCTCCCGAAGAGCGCCTATCCTACTACGATACGGTACATAGTAATAGTCTCGAATACATTCAGGCCTTGATGTGTAGCAAATATGATTCCCTATATATATATATATATATATATATATATATATATATATATATATATATATATAATATCTACACTCACAGCCCTTATGTGGCCCACGGTCATCTCTACATGGGGTTTGTACCCTGATCTGTACAACACTACTGGATGTAGGATCCAGCCCTATGTTTCAACATTCTCCCCTGCATGATATAGGTTTACAATAAATGGTTACTTGTGCATTAGAGACATTTCTTTACTTTGTCCACCTTCATCTCATTGTGTCAGCATTGTGCGGTCCTAAACACACATGGATAATTTGCATAGGAACCTTTATGGGCTGAGGGAGGGGGACCTGTTACATGTGCACACTAGTCAACCCACCTCAATACTGTGAGTACCAATCAATTAGGCTCTACTTACAAACAAACTGTGCAAAGCCAAGTGGACAATTAGAGAGTTCCACAATACTTAATCCCACTGCATGTGACTGGGTTCAGCTCTGGTATTTCAAATATAGATTGGGCTAATACCCACTGCTATTGTGCAGTAAATATGAACCCTATAACATAGACCAACGCACATATCTTAACAATAAAAAGAAAAATGGCTGAAAAGCTGAGTTTCACACCTTTGTATAACAACTAAGCAGCTGGCTCACTCTCCCAACACTGTTCCCATTTGCCTGTAAGTACAGATGAGCTTAAGATGCATCGTGCAAATAAGGCTTATAGCAAGGAATCAGTTCCCATGCTGTGGGACCATCTTGCATTGCAATGTACATGCAAATTACACTTATTTTTATTTGGTATGCAAAAAGGACATTCATTTACATGATATTTATCAATCTCTCTCTATTCTTATTACAATACATCCTCTAGTTAAGTAGAGTAATTTTGGGTTGGCCATACTGTCGAAATTGGCCATAAGATATATTTATACGTTTATGTGCATGGGGCACATGCGAGAATATATACTGCAGCAGCAGTAGCCTAACTGGGAGTACCCGTGAGATGTATGAAGATAATGGTTGCGATTGGATCAACATACCTGGGTGTGAGCTTTTTGTCGGGCAACATCGATGTAGGAGGCGTGCACCACTGAATACTTGACTAGAAACTTTGGCGTTTATCTTGCCCTGAGTCAGTTGAGCTGGGCATACACAAGAACGGGAGATGCCAACAAGCAGTTTCATGAACTAGGTCATCAGTGTAACTGATATGAGTGGGGAGCAGCTTATTGAAAGAAAAATGAATTAATTATAGAGAATAAGAAAAATAAATCAAAATATATAAAATAATTGAAATATAGAATTTAACAGAATTTGCAGCAGTGGGAAAGGGGGAAAAGGGAGGAAAAATGGTGGTGGGGAAGGGGGGATGTTATCCAGGGTTCAGGGGCTTACCAGAGTATAGGTGGGAAGGCCCAGTATTCAAGGCCTGTTTGGTCGGTGGTGGTAGGCTGTCCCATATCTTGATTCCCCTATATTGGGGTGATCTTTTGTATTTTTGTTTACGTCTTTTATACACAGGAAATTTTACTTTCAGGTCGCCTCTGGTTCTGACCTCTTCCTTTGGGCGCAGGCCTAGTGGTTGTACCTTTTTATGCATTATGATGGCTAGCTGCTTCCTTCTTCTTGTCTCTAGCATTTCAACATCACAATCCGCGTGGATATCCATGAGCCAAAGCGGTGCCTTAGTCTTGTCATGGTGCTAGTTCCCAAAAATACTATAGATTACAATACATGTATAAGGCTGGCCACTTTCTCGTGTGAAAAGGAGAGATGGGTGAAGCATGCCTGCATACTCATGGCCTCCAGGTTGATTGCTATATGGTTTATGCCCAGAGAGACTCACCTTCTTTCTGATACATGTGTGTAGCTGCACCTATGACAGCCCTTACCTTTGTAAAGGGGTTTATGCCTAAAAATCTGTACCCTTTGTTAAGGCATTTGTTCACCTAGGCAAAAAAAACAACATTGTTTGTGTCCAGTAACATGACTTGAAAAGGTAGGGTCAGTAGGTTGATTTTTATTTGATTATTTCTTAACATATGTATAGGAAATGTTAGGGCACATACCAATGCATGTATCAAATTCGTTGATTTCATATGAAAAGGAAAACGGATAAAAAAAATATAAAAATCCTTAAATATGAAAACTTTCTAAAAATTAAGAAAAACTCCTAAAGAAAATGACAGAATTCTTCAAATTCCAATATAAAACTGTTTTTAAAGAAAGCTCCGACTGATAAACTTTGATAAACCTTGTGAAAACTCAGGAAATTGTGGCAAAACAGTGTACCCCTGGCGGTGTGCATCTGCGCCCTGTAGCATAGCCATGTGTAGGGGGGTCCCTTATAAATAGTGGGTACAGGAGGTTATTGCTCCTATGGAAAAAGGTAGTACTGTCTAAGAAGTACCTCCTCTGCAGAACTGGCTTTCCATGTAGTGTAACGTTTCACTTGTTGTTATGCTAGCATGGTGCTAGTAAAGGGTGATTTGAATAGGTACCTTGTTGGGAGAGGTCAGTCAGTATAGTATAATATAGAGTGTGTGACATGAGTAGGTACCTGATAGTGCAGCTGTCTCTATTTTCAACAAGGCAGGTGACTTTTCAGACTAATGTGGTGAGTGCAGGTTAAATGGTGAAGCAGAGCGTGACTTGTTTTGAAAAGGGGGCACATACTGACAGCTCTATTTACCATAGGAGCAACACCCTCCTGACCGGTTTGTGGGAGCACCGTGTGCATGCATTATCCTATTCTGATCTAGCGACGAGTTAGGTTTCTGTCAGGTCAACCAATTTTGAAGTGTGCTGACGGGGTTGTCTTGCCTGACAGAGAAAATAAAGGATTTTCAAGAAAACCACTGAGTGCCACTTGTGCTATGCACATATCAGGCCTCAATCATAAATGATTGAAGGACAAATACGATGAAAGCCATCTGACTAAGGTTTAAATTCCACAAAAGAAAGATTAAATGGGATTATAGGCCTGGAGGTTTTTGCAAAACGTTATGGAGTATCCCCATCCCCCTCCCCCTCCCCATCCCCTTCCTGTTCCCCTTCCCCCTTCCCATACCACCCCTAATACCCCCAACCCCTCTCTCTCTCTCTCTCTCTTTCTTTCGCTCTCTCTCTCTCTCTCTTTCTCTCTCTCTCTTTCTCTTTCTCTCTCTCTCTCTATCTCTCTCTCTCTATGCCTGCGTGCCTGCCCCTTTCTCTCTGTCTGCCTGCCTATCTCACCCTGTTTCTCTCTATCTATTTCTTTACCTCTGTCTGTCTGTGTCTCTCTCTCTCTCTCTCTCTCGCTCTCTCTCGCTCTCTCTCCCTTTCTCTTTCTGTTGTTTTTTTGTCCCTCTGTCTGTGTCTGCCTGCCCCTCTCTCTTTCTCTGTTTTCTCTGTCTCTGTCTCTCTCTTGGCATCTCTGTCTCTGTCCCTGTCTCTTTCTCTGTCTCTTTCTCTGTCTCTGTCTGTCTGTCTGTCTGTCTGTCTGTCTGTCTCTCTCTCTCTCTCTCTCTCTCTCTCTATCTCTCTCTCTCTATGCCTGCGTGCCTGCCCCTTTCTCTCTGTCTGCCTGCCTATCTCACCCTGTTTCTCTTTATCTATTTCTTTACCTCTGTCTGTCTGTCTGTCTCTCTTTCTCTGTTTTCTCTGTCTCTCTCTTGGCATCTCTGTCTCTGTCCCTGTCTCTTTCTCTGTCTCTGTCTGTCTGTCTGTCTGTCTGTCTGTCTCTCTCTCTCTCTCTCTCTCTCTCTCTCTCTCTCTCCTTCTCCCCGACCCCCACCCACTTTGTGGACGTGACCAGTAGTTCTGCTTGTGTTGTTCCCCATTGTGTGTCTCCTACTGCTATGAATCATTTATACACACATAAGGTGAAACTCAAAGTCTCGGACACAAAGAGATGGTGTATAATTACTAAGGTGTTGGTATAAACCTCTGCCAACAAACACTGAATAACACAATAGGTCATTGCCTCCTAGAAAACTGCATACATCAATCAGTGTGGTGTGAACATCAGGTGATCTTTTTCGCCTGACCAAAAGGTGCCTTTTCCACCTTGTCCGGCGGGCGCTGACTCTTACCTAACGGGAGAGTCAGGCTTCCTGCATAGGGCTAATTTGTCAGGTGGCTGGAATTGTAGGACATTATTTTTTTATGTCAATTTCCTCTCAAGGATTGCTTCCTAAGACATGTTTGTTGCCATTTTGTGAGAAACCTTTCATATGGGGGCCCAGATTATTTGGTTCTTGCAAATCTGTTAGCCTTCACATCAAGTTTAGCTGCCACGGTCGGCCATGATGGAAGTGGTTTCAGGTCTCACAACAGAGTAGTTATTCATGAAATAATGTTATCCATGAGAATCTGCTCGGTGAGTGGAGATTGACTTCCTGTCTGGCAGAAAATGCACCTGCTGATAGCTACCTGTTGCAGCCCACACAGCATGTGCCAAACCTTGGAAAAAGGTGCGATCTAAAGGTTTCCAACAAAAGACGCTCTTCCCACTCACAGACAGCAAAACTAAGGTGGTACTCTTGTCAATATTATAAGCTGATTGTTGGGGATTTGTTTCTGTCAAATGTTATTCTTAGAAACTTGCTGTTTCTAGAGCACCTGCAATTTTTAGCTAGGGCAGTCCCAGCGACTCAGTCCTTAACTGAGTCGCGCACAGTGACTATTTCCACCCGACTATTAAGTAGTGTGCCACCCTCAGGTGTAGATCCAGAATTTGGGAAATGAGCTCCATGGTTTGGGGGCAAATTGTTGGTGAAAACCCTTTTTGCTAGGTCTGAGACCTCAAACTGACAAATAAATGAGCAAAAGGAGGGACCCCAACCCCTGGCGAAATCCGCCATTCATGCTCTTCTATTAAGAGATTAGAACACATGTATTGTTGTTGGTTGTCCGACTTGTTATCTATGCTTGTTCAGTGGCGGATCTAGGTGCTGCTTCAGGGTCCATGTGCATATTTTGAACCCCAAGATTTCTTTGAAAACAGGGGTGCATCATGACGACCAATGGGCATGATGCACTCCTGTATCAGCGGTTAACCTTGAGTACTACTCAGATGCTTCAAATGGATTATTCACTGATGGCATGGGATCAATGGCTCGGGAGTCTCATTTATTTTTTTACAGATATCAATCATTTACAAGTCAGAGTGCACAAGTGAAAGCCAAGCCCAAGCTCCAAACAAGGCAGACATTGCCAACTCATGAATGGCCATAAATCAAACATGAAAGTGTGAGTTAGATATTTATTACTTCTATGAAAGGATCGTGAAGGAAGCTTCCAGCCCCCTAACTCATCCAGGGTCGCATGGTGCCTCCAGGTTCATGCTCCTTGGGCAATACGATGCACCAATGAAGTGATAATGAGGCTATTTGCCAACACTTCATTGGCGCATCATGTGCAACCTTTGGGAGGGTAACATTCCCATAAGGTAAATATGATGCACTAATGAAGTGCTGATCTTTTTATTTCTTATACAATATCATCTTTATTTGTCAAATGTCTTACCGGATTTTTGACCACTCAACATGACTTTGAGGTACACTGTTAAAAAATGCATATTGTCGAGATAATGACCGAATCCTCGTCTCGAAGTTGCTGGGCCCAGCTCAATGCGGTAAACATGAGGCACCAGTGTAAAGCAGATTCCCCAATGGTAGTCATTTGAGTACAGCTATTCTGTAAAGCGCTGGTTCCACAGACCTAAATCGGTCGGATTAGCATTATTCCGACCTATTTTTTTCTATACTTTTGATATATTATAAATCATCGGATTAGGGCTATTCCGACCGATTGTATGGCTGTGGAACCAATGCTTAAAAGATATTCCCTGAACCGCTAGTTTCCCTCGGTATAATCTTAATTATACCTCAACTTACAGGTAAGTCTCGAATAATTTAAAAAATCTACCAGGGATTCTCGTAAAACTAAACAATGAACTACTATAATTGTATTGCAGTGAACGATTGTAGTTTTTACAAGAAGCCCCAGGTGGCAGTATAGTAGAACAAGGAATCTCTGAAAACGATCATGGATTTCTGGCAACTTTGAGACGAGGATTCGGTCATTATTTCGACAATATGGATTTTTTTTAACAGTGTACCTCAAAGTCGTGGTGAGTGGTCCATGGATACCTGTAGATACAGCGAATATACAGCATAACGAGTAGCACGGGGCCATAAATTAATCATACCCCCCTTTACGTCAAAAGTCAATAATGAACCAAAGGGCTGAAAAGCACTAATTTATAATGTAACACTTGCACGAACAATGAACAACTAAGAGGAAGTAAAGCTCACAAGTCGTTGAGTCATTGTCGCAAAATGTCAGAAGGAGATGGAGCAAATGTGTTTTGCTCAAAATTTCTTGGATTTTTAATTGATCAGCTACTGAGGCATAGTTTTGTAGTCTACTTGGTGAGTATGTTTGTGTGTATTTAAGGTAACACTTATTACATAAATAAATAAGAGTTCGTATAGATACAGTCAGAGGAAATGCCTATGTAAAGTAACTAGCTCTCCCGTCTAGAAGACAGCTATCCCTTCATATGTGCATGTTGGTCCACCCCAAATTATTTCCCTTTGTAGCGTTCTGACCCTCGATGTTATATCGAATCTTTCGATAAACAACGAAGAACAACTATTCAGGTTCCAGTTAAAACTTTATTGTCTAATAACACATAGGCATCAGCCGTTCTCGATCACAGTTACAGGTGGCAGAGTTTGAACTCTATAACAGGTTCGACACTAGGCCTTCTAGTGTCTACAGTTGATATTCCACATACACCTCCTCTGTGCAGCAGCACAGAGGAGTACTAGAATATGGTAGCCGGGCAGCCGCCAACCATCGCTCACGATGGTCAGTCGGGGCTGGACTGACCCTGAGGAAGGCCGTACAACGGCCTTATATACACCGGAGTCGAGGGCCACGTGACCAAGTGGTGACTTGGCGCTGGACTCCAGCGCCCCCAGGCGTCGGGTAATAGAGGTGCTCTCGATGTCGCCCACGAGGACCACGAAGGTACCTCGAGGACGACGCGGGACCACCACACCACCCCCCACTAGACTGAAATGAGGTCTCCGAAAATTCAGAGACCCCGGGTCAGTCTAAACAAATAGATAATAATATGAACTACTGGATCTGTCGACATAGTCGACAGAAACAGTAGAGGAATATATATAAATATAGTTTCTACTGTACTGTAGAAAAAAATTATTATCACAGTTAATTTATAAGGCGTCGCTCCCTCCAACGTAGGAGACCAGTGTCGAAACACTGCTTCACGACCTGCTCCTGGTCGATCCGAGGGAGGCACGACCGGGTATGGTAACCGGGGTCGTGTCGTTTCCTCCCTGTCTCGTTGAGAAGCTCCTTCCAGCGTAGGAAGCCCATCGATAGTGTACAGTACGACTATGATGGTCCTTCGACCGGGAGGCTGAGGATGTGTGGCACCACCGGGTCCTAAGACCAGGTAGGCGTCGGATCCACACAGCTTCGCAGGAAGGTCCGGGGACTGGAAAGGTACCCCCACTCGTGGAGGGTACACCGTCGTCTGGGAACAAGTTCCCAGGGGTTCCGTGCTGACATCGAGACTCTGTCCGATGTCAGCGATCCAAGCTGGAGAGGAGGAACAGTAGAGTCATACTACTGATCCCCCGAGATGGACCCTGTAGCGGCGTCGATTTCAGCCTGCTCCCCGTCAGTGCGTTCCTCCTCATGTGAAGCACTGGCGGCTAGCTGGCCCGAAAACGTCGGCGACTCCGGCAATGGAGCCACACGGTCCATTGTCGTACTCCAAGCCTCGTTAGAGGTCTCGGGTGCATCCCGGGAGTCCCCCTCAGCATCTGAGTGGAGAACGGCCGAGTCTGCTGCATCGACGTCCCCGTCTATATCCATCGACTGTTCCACCGCGGCAGGTTCTATGAGGTTTGAAAATGTTTTATTGTCAAGTCACTATTCATACAGAAAGTGGTAAAATTAGACAATAATGTGAATCCTCGTTCAGTTATTACCTTAAGTGGTTGTTTGCACATAGATCAATGAATAAAGATGGAAATTTATACAATGAAGAATGAGAACAATAATATAAACAGAAAAAAATAAAATCTATATAACAAACAGTATATACTATGTACACAAATAGCAACCTCTATAATCTTACAATAAAATTTCAAAAAGAAGGGCAGCAGGCATGGTACACCAGTTTGTTACTATCAACAAGTTTTATACTAGCATGTATTACACTATACCAATAGGATATATATGGACAGATCAGTAGGTACAAAACATATCTTAAACAGATGATCAGCAGATATACAGTATGAGAGTATAGTCACTGTGAGCTCATGGATGAAATTCATGCGGTGTAGTCTTTCAACAGCTCCACATGAATAAATTCTAATAGAGGGTGTAGTCAGCAAACAACAGCTCCCTCTACTCAATCAGGATAAGGTGTAGTCTTTCAACAGCTCCCTAACCTGTATCTTTTTTCATATTACTCATCCAGCTCATTCAGCTCATCACCCATTAACATCATCTTGGACAAGTCTTGTATCTGCCTAATTCTTGCTTTAAATTTAAGTTTACTTTCACTGTGTTGGACATCAGCTCGGAGATTGTTCCATAACTCAACTCCTCTATATAGCGGCGAGTTGTTGAATCCCATGTTACGTGCTCTGGGAATGACTATCTTGATCTTTGATTCTGACCTCATACCTGGCCTTCTGATTTCCTCATTGACCCAATCTGGATTTCTTGATAATTTGTACATGAAGCTAAGCAATAATTCTTGTCGTCTCCTCATCAGGAGTGGGATATTAGCCCGTTCATGGAGCTCTTCTTCATTAAGATCCAAACCTCTGAAACAAATTTTCAAGCCTCTCTTCTGCATTCTGTCTAACTTTTTTAACAGGCCTTCATTAGCCCCCTCGTAGGCAAAACAAGCATAATCAAAAACAGACATTATGGTGGTTTTATAGATTGTTACAGCAACTTTTTCAGATAACATGTTTCTGAATTTACTGAATCTAAAAAGACGGTGGTTAATTTTACTATTTAAATCCTTTAGTGCAGGTTCAAAACTCAATAGACTGTCTAACTTTAATCCTAAGTAGCAGTAGTTATTTAGAGTTTCAAGTTCTTTGTTATACAAATATAGTTTTTGGCCCCTGGACTTTGGTAACTTTTTGCATGAACCATACCACACAACTTTGGATTTATCCGTGTTAGCAGTAAGCCTCTTGGTTACAAACCAGGATTGTAATCGATTTAATGCCGTTTGTAACCTATTGGTTATAGTTTCAATTTTGTTGTTTGAGCTGTATATTACCAAGTCGTCTGCATAAAGATAATGTTTACAATCAGCAAGAACATCACTGACATCATTTATATATAGTATGAACAAGAGCGGTCCCAATACAGACCCTTGTGGGACACCAAATCGTACTGGGGCTTCATTAGAAACAAAGGAACCAATTTTAGTATACTGGCTTCTCCCAGTTAAGTAACTCATTAGCCAATTGAGTGTTGTGTCATGTAAACCAAGTTGTCCTAAAATTTCAACAAGATAGGCGTGATTAACACAATCGAACGCCTTACGTAGGTCAAGATAACAAACTCCAGTCAAATGGCCTCTATCTCTATTTTCATAGATATCGCTCAGGAGTCTGAAGACTGCATCTGCAGTCCCCAGTCCTGATCGATAACCAAATTGTTTTGCAGAAATAACATTTTTCTTATTTAGAATTTCATTTAGATGGCAATACATTATTTTTTCCGCAATTTTGGAAGGTACAGGTAATAGTGATATCGGCCGCCAATTGGTGATTAACTTTATATTACCGGGCTTGGGTATTGGATTCACCCTTGCCCTTTTCCATTTTTCAGGAAATATGCCACTGGTGAAGCTCAGTTCGTACAACCTAGTAACAGGATCTAACAAAAATAACAGTGCTGTTTTCAAAATATCACATCTAATACCATCAATTCCGGAAGTTTTGTTGACATTTATTTCTTTTATGAGCATCTCAACAAAGCCTTTTTCAACTCGCACAGGAATTTCAACTGGATCAACAGGTTCAGTCATTAATACACGCTCAGGATAACCATTATCTGTGAAAACTGAAGATAGTTTAGCACCAATATTTGAGAAATAATCATTTAAATAATTTACAGATTCATGCTCTGACTTGATAAAACCATCATTACCTATCAATTCTGGAGGGGCAATTTGCACCTCTGGTTTAAAACTCCATTTAAAACTCTCCAGAAACGCGTTGGGTCATACTTAGCCTCCTCCAGTGCAGACTTGACCTGGTTGGCTTTTGAGTACCTGATAGCCTTATTAATTCTACAACGTAGCTGCCTGGCTTTATTGAGATAATAATCATCCTTAATTTTCGAAAACATTTCCACATTGTCCTCGCGTTCATTTATCATTGACAAGATGTCATGTGTCATCCATTTATTTCTTCTGTCCACAATCTCAATTTCAGACCAAGGACAGTACTCATCTAAGTATTCAATTACCAAGTTTTCAATGAATGACCAAGCACCATCAGGGTCGTGCAGTTCATAAAAAACATCCCAGTCTGCCATTATTAGCCACTCTTTGAAAGTTTCTTCATCATAACCTTTGTACTTTCTCACCCAAACTTTCTTTTTAATATAATCAACCTTCTCTCTTGTTTTTACAGCAAACACAGGCAGATGATCACTTACTAAAAAATTCAAGACACCAGATGTAATAGACTCATTGTAATTAGTCAATATATTATCTAAACATGATACAATAATCTTATAAGGTCTAGTGCACTGATTAATGAGTTTATGATAGCCGTTAAATCGGCAAGCATCGATTAGCTTTACAGTACTAGGTAGTTTTTCACGCAAGGTATTTATATTTATGTCCCCCATAATCCATTGTTCAAGCCCTTCTTTATCTGCAATTTCCATAACACGAGACAAATGTAGAAAAAACTTATCTATCTTGCCAGAAGGAGGTCTATATAGAGTGACCAATTGTAAAGTATGTGTCTTCAAGACTAGATCTAATACTAGACATTCAATATCCTTGTTACTACAACTAATGTCATTGCGTATCTTAACATCAAGATTAATGTCATCTCGAATGTAAACTGCTAAACCTCCGCCTTTCTTTCTTTTTCGGTCCAGCCTGAACAAATTCATGCCTTCCCAGTTTATTAAGTCATCATCATAGTCTTCATGTAACCAAGTTTCACTCATTCCAACTATATCAGCACCATCTAAATGGTCAAATATTTCCTGCCTTTTGTTAAACATGCTTCGCGTATTTAGATGTACCATTTTCAAGCCCTTCATATTTAGAAAATCGTTTAATCGTGTAGTTGTTGCCATTACATAAACAAATACAAGTAGACAATAGTTTATATACAAAAAAATAAAGAATTATAAATTAAAAATAAAGGAGCCCCTGACTAAATTCTAGCCAGAGGCTCAGATATCCACCAACAGAAATAACCAACTTAATGTTCTGTGGGTGGAATACAACAAGAGAGAGGGAGCTAATACCAAGTTACTTATAAGATAATCTCAGCTCCATGACAAAAGATAAAAAACCACGCATATGCAATATTGTGTTGTGTCAATGAGTAAGTAAACTCTGAGTTTTTAACTTAAATTTATATATATTATTGCATCTTATCAAATCAGTAAATTAGTTAAATAAATTACAAATAAGCACCTAAAGAAGGAGGGAAATAAAGTTAAAGTTAGAGGTTCAAAAAGGTTGTAAGCCCTTGGTTATTTTGATTCTAGTATAGAATATTTTCTTAGTCATGTAGAATCACATGAAAAGTTAGGGATTAATATTGATAAATTAATTATTAAGTTACTACTAATGAAGGGTTAGTTAGCTCACCCAGTGTTACCGGACCTTGTACTAGTTTGGTCATAGATCTTATCTATGTATTCGTAGCTCTCTGAGACACCACAATGCACCCACTGTAATCATTCCACCGTCACCAGTAGTAATGTTCTTACCTACAAATAGAATAGAACAAAAATTACAATACATCAATAACAGTGACACATTTTTCAATTATGAAACGATTAGCTATTTAATTAGCATTTCATTGTATCATGCCATTCAAGTGACAAAAAACTGTAGACAAAAAATAATACAGAAGTAGTACACGAGTAAATATATGTAACCATGCATTACTTAACACTAAGCGACCTAGAACATAGACCACCCTTTGTATAATCATCAATGTACCAACACCAGCTTGACTAAGCTTACAATGAGTGAAGCATGCATTTCTTTTATCGAAAGTTCCACTCTAAAATTTGGATGTGCTATGTGCATAAATTGCAACATGTTGCCTGGGGTAGAATAACAGGTCATTTTTAGAAAGTTCAGATATTTTATGAACTTATCAAGTGGTCATAATAGTCATAGTAGGTGCAATCCTCACGAATTGCTCCCAAGACAACCAGTCAGGTATCCCTTGGCTTTGTCAGTTATAGAAAAGGTGTATTAGGTGCAATCCTCACGAATTGCTCCCAAGACAACCAGTCAGTCAATGAACTTGTGTTATAATCTTATGGACAAATGCTCAGCCTAAGCATATTTTATTTATCTGAGCAGTCACCTCGTCCCATTCATACTCATCATCTTCTTCATCTTCCATTACATCATCAGCTCCAGCAACATTCTCAACCTTCTCAGGCGGCAGGATTTTCTTGACTACCTGGGCAATACGTGCTGCTAGTTCCTTCTTAACATCATCTGTGGCATGTAGGCCATCTCTCATTTTTTTAGGGCCATATTGGCATGAGAATTTCGGGGCTTTGCCAACCTTTCTCCCTTTCTTGCCCCGATTCCACCTGTTTTTGTGGAATACAGTGTGCAGCTTGATGGTGGGCATTTTATAGATGGTGTTGAGATATTGCACATCTCCCTTTAGGAGTTTGATGCTCCTATTCAATGCAGGCTGATTGGGATCTGGCAAGCTCTTGCGGTTGAATTTCTGAAGGTCCATGCCGAATATTGTACAAATAACATATTTGGTTTCAGGATGGTGTTTATTCAAGACCTGTAGCATCCGGCTTAGCCTGACTGAGACTACCGCCCTACAAGTGGCAGCATCAATGTGAGGGAAGTAGATGTCACGTTTCCCGTGAATATAGCGCCGCGCTGTAACACTGCTTGGGCGGAAGCCGACGGGTCCGGGCAGACGGCTACGTTCGCCGGGGCCAGAGGAGTGATGCCCTGAAGATCCGGATGGATCCTCGGTGACACCACTCTCTGGACCGGTGGTGGCGTAGGCTCGGTGGTTCCCGAGAGGGTTATCAAGGGAACCGAGGAGGAAGACGGGGCTGCTGGCGGGTAGACGGAGGCACCAAGAGACCTACCCGGGGTGTCAGGCTTGTCCTGCACCACCTGCTCTCGGCCCAACATCGTCATAGCCGAGCTCAGACTGTCCATCTTTGGAGACAATTCTCTCAACGGATTCGTCTGAGCCGCCAGCGTCCTGACGTCAGGAATCACTCCACCCTCGAAGAGGTACCTCTGCGCTTCGCGAGAGGGCTCGGTTCGAACAGGCTTCAGGGTTCGGACGCCATGGTGTTTGTCCCTCATCCATTCCGAGAGTTGGACCCCGAAGACTCTAAAGAATTCGCGGTTGATTTCCTCCCAGCCTTCTATGATACTATCCCTCTTGGTAATATCATATTGGGCCTGTGCCTCAAAGTTATTGAGACGCGTTCAGACATCGGTCAGAGGAGAGTCCATCTCCATCTGAACGGTCTGGCGCGCCTCATTCCTAAGAGCCGGAAGGAGCTCGTTACGGATGGCCATGTTCGTTCTGTCGAACAGGCCGAACAAGTAGGCACTTGCTTCCTCACGAAATGCCTCACCGAACTTGTCGATAGCAGGGCTGCCCGTCATTTGTAGGAGTCCCTTACAACATCCCACGAACGTCTTCGGGACCCCACGTTCGACGCCATCGCCGTAGGCAGGCTGTGCCAACTCCCAACGCAAGGTTGCTGTTGGGGTGTGGGTGCCTGTCACGACGTTGGAGAAGCTAGCTCCTGCTGCCGAGGTCAGTGTCGCACCTCCCACATGAACATGCGGCGTGGCAGCTGGGGTGCTGTCCTCCGCCGCCGTAGGGGGTTTGACAGGGGGAGACAAGTTGGTGGTCACCTTGGGTTGCCGATCACGACCACTCCGGGATTCCACCGTCTTGCCTCCAGTTTTAGCACCACTGGTGCTTGGTTTGGCTGAACCGGTCGAAGCAGTCTTCGACTTTTTAGGAGCCGGGGCCGGGGCGGCTTTCGATGCCGTTTCGGGCTTCGAGGGAGCAGCCTGCGGCTTAGGCTTCTTAGGTTCAGTCGAACCGGCAGACTTCCCAGCTTCTGTAGAGTGGGGCCTCTTGTTCCCACTCGTTGAAGCTGTCAGTCCTGGGTCCCGAGGACGACTGGCCTCCCGCTTCTTCCGTTGCTCTACCCTGAACTCGGGGTAGGCACCATAGAAAGCGGGCATCAGCTCCGGTCTGATATACAGGCGCTTCGTAGACGGGGGTGCGGGGGCCATCCGCATCCAGTGTCTAGTCGGCGCGCCTGTTTTCTCATTCCGTTCGCACTTTCCAACCAGCGTCTCCACTAGTTGGATAGCGCCCTCGGCGTTGTACTTATGGGGCTGCTTGTACCACTTAAGATGACGCGCCATCAAGCCCCTTCGTGAAGTCACGAAAGGAGGAGAGGTCGGGTCATCAGGGTCCTGATAACATGGAATGGTCTTTTCCACCTTAACACAACCGAACTGCGGATGGATGGCTCGATGCTCTTCAACCAAGTGTCGAGCATACCTGCCGTCCGTCGTGTATACGCGAGGGGGGAACCCCTTACGTGTGCAGTTCTCGAAAGCACACTGCTGCCCTGGATTGAAGATGCGCCATGCGAACCCAATCCGCTGTCGCTCGGGCAGCGACACCCCCGACGAGTCTGAGGCATTCGTGATATTCTCGATCATCGAGACATACCAGTCAATGGCATGACTATCGCCCGAATACCATTCCTCGTTGTCACTACCATCCTTTCCGACGAGACTAGGGAGTACCACTTGACCATTCTTGCGGTAGTCCTGAAGCTTTGTCAGTGGCCTGTCATCGACGTACTCAGCACGTCGTTTGGCAGTGATCGCTGACAGTCACTTCCACTTGTCGACAGCCCTGGCCGTGTCTGGGGGTGAGGATACGGTGCTCTCCACGGCACCGGCATCGACCTCCGACGGCTCGGTTCCAGGTTCTGGTGGAGCAGTAGACTCGCTACTCCTCTCCCGGGCCGGAGCCTTCTTGGCTGCGGATTCCTTTTTGCTACCTTCCTTCTTGGGCACCCTAGGGATCTTGAAATCTTTCAAGGTGTCCTTGGATGCCTTCGATTCAGTAGGCTTCTTGCCCTTAGAACCTGAAGGGGTAGCACTTTTCGATGGAGCAGGCGTCGACGGCTCGTCGACCTCCATCTCATCGGGAGAAGAGTCTCTCGAGGCGGCAGCAGCTGCGACCTTCAAGTCGCGCTTCTGCTGCTTAGCTGCCTCTTTCGCCTTCCGGCGGAGCTCCTTCTCCCGCTCCTGGGACTCGGCCAAGGCTTTCTGTGCATCCTCGATCTGCTTCAATAGGGCTGCACTTTTAGCCGAGGTAGACTCGAGCTCTTGCTCGGGTCTGGTCCTCTTGGACTTCTTCTTCTTCTTCTGCGACTTGTGGCTCGCCGAAGAGCTGTACCCTGACTGCTCGTCGGACGAGGACCCCATGGTTCTTCCTGAACTGCCGGGTTCCACCAGGGAGAGAAGACTCCGGGTCTCGAACCGTACTCAGACGGGACGAGACGTCGAAGAGAATCTTCGAGGTTTTTCGATCCGCACTCTGGCGGGTCGAAGCCTCGAAGGTGCCTTCAATGTACCTCGAACCGCACTCAGGCGGCTCGAGGGACCGAAGACTGGAGCCTCGAGAGAACACGAACCTGCGCTCACGCAGGTCGTGTCCCTCGACACTATGCGGGGAGACCTCCTACACTCAGGTAGGAAGTCCCCAGACGGAGCGTACCAGCTGGAATAAGCTAGGCTTAGTCCAGCTTATCTGCGTCCGACTCTCACGAGAAGGGCGCAGATGTGACCTCCATGGTGGGCGACGCGGCCTTTTATCCCTGTGGCGCACACCTCTGATTGGAGGAAGGGCCTACGTGACCGAGGAGGGCGAGCCCTATTGGTCCACAGCGCATCACGCCATGACCAAATAAGGTAATGCTCAAAAACTAGAACGACTCACTCTCCCCTCACCGTCACGCTCTGGTTCTCCAGTCGCAATTTTTGCATATGACGTTATTTCCTATGCGGTCTATGGGTTCCAACACTATTAACATGGATAATTTGGGCACCCCCCCCCTTCATCAGACTACCGGGATTTAAAAAAAAATGGTTCCAATATGGATCTACCCTTCGGGCAGAATCCACCAGCCTATGCTGGGAACCCCTCCACACAGTCAAAATAAAAGACGGACGCCCCACATTTCCTTGTCTCTAGCACCAGGTTGTCTCAAACTAAGAGACAATCGCATGACTTCTCGTTGTGTAATTTTTTATTCACCGTCGGCCTCACGTCCACAGACAGATTTACTCAAGAACGGCACCCGTTATTTTAAAGCCTCGTTAAAAACACAGGTTAGTAAAGCTGCTGCTTAGTATTGTGCGAAACATCGATTACTGAGTAGGGTTTAATCTAGGACTTTTCCTGATTTTAACCTTTACTACAGGAACGATTGTTGAGCCTCGGGGCGGGTTACTATCACCCCCTCCTAGCCCACCGTCCTTTGATGTGGCCGGGCCGACCAGGCTATTAACCCGTTTCCGTCGGCGTCTGCCTCCCATCACTTGTGACGGTGTGGATGTAGGAGCCAGAGTGTTTGCTCTGGATTTCCTTTCATCCTCGACACTCGCTGACCGTTCCTTTGATGAGCCTTGGCGCTTAAGCCTCGCTCGAGTCATAGGTCCGGACTGGAGTGACTGATCCTTGACTTCAATCGAGACGTTTCGATGTGAAGTTTGTTCAGTCATTCGCACCTTCGAGGGGGGGTCGGGCTTCCGACATCCCTTCAAAGGCGGTTTAGATGCTTTCGACTTATCTCGACGGGCCGGTCGACCACGGCGCCGCTTTGATGGTTTACTGGCATCCAACACCTCCACCTCGCTCAGTTTTCGAGCCTTTTGCTGTCGTTTTCGATGACCCTGCGTAGCTAGTTTTTTAGACTGAACTTCTGGCCACGACCTTTCGATCTCTATTTCGACCTGTCCAGAAACAGACTTAGCCCTTTTCGTAGCCTTACGAGAAGGTGAATCATCATCAAGTCGTGGTTGCAACAACTCGACAATTTGTGATAGCTCTACGCCCAACCACCGGCGCACTCTATCAACATTGCTCTTTTGCAACCGTCCGCGGGATGATCGAAGTAATAATGTCGACTCAGAGAGGACAGAATCTACTACGAACGACCCATCCCAGTTTGGGGCAAGCTTCATAGCTGCTTGGGGGGTGTGGTACCTCACCACCTGTTCCCCAACTGAGTATCTTCACTGCTTTAGCCCATAGTCATACCCGACCTTCTGGCGTTCCGCAGATTTCTAGGTTTTCCCTTACCATGCTATAACTCTCCCTCAATCGGTCATGAAGTTGTTCCACGAAAGTGACGGAACAAGGGACTTCGAGTGGGTTCTCGATTGAGCCGAAAATCACATCCGCTGGCATGAGAATTTCTTCCCCGAATACCATCATATTTGGACTGCATCGAGTAGAACTGTGCTCAGAGCTGTTATATGCGGACACCACATATTTAGCCTGTTCATCCCAGTCGTCCATATGTTTGTCTACCAACATAGTCAGACTC
Source organism: Acholoe squamosa (assembly GCA_949317995.1). NCBI lineage: Eukaryota > Metazoa > Annelida > Polychaeta > Phyllodocida > Polynoidae > Acholoe > Acholoe squamosa. The sequence goes on along the minus strand of OX439045.1, from coordinate 76,520,885 downwards.
TGAATCAACGTTCTATTGAACCTTTCCACCTGACCATCGCTCTGTGGTCTGTATGGATTGGTTCTCTGTTTTACAATCGTCAAATATTCACACATCTCAGAGAAGAGTCGAGATTTGAATTCTCGACCTTGGTCGGAATGCAGAAGCAACGGGACTCCAAAGGTCAAAACCCATTCGTCCACGAAGGCCTCTGCACAGGTCTCTGCCGTGTGATTTGGTAGGGGAATAGCGCGTACATACTTGGTGAAGTAATCCTGGATTACTAACATGCAAGTATTCTTGTTTGGCGTGGGTGCAAATCCCGAGATGATATCCATAGCTATCCTCCCGAATCTCACCCCGAACAACTCTTGGTGTAGAGGAGACTTACCCATGCCCTCGCCAGGCTTTACCATGCAACAGGTAGGACAGTGCCGAACCCAACGACCTATGTCCTTTCCCATTCCGGGCCAGTAATATCTTCTTTTCACTTTTTCGAGCGTTCGTTTACGACCAAAATGTGCCGCTGTTCGGTGTCCGTGGCAAAAGGAGAGTACCTCACCCCTCAGTTGGCGTGGTACAACTACTTGAATCGTGCGTCTAGCTCGACACGCCTCGACTTTCCAGTGACACAACAAGCCTTCACGGAAGGTTAATAGAGGCCATTGCCCTACTTATTTCCGTACTTCGGCGCTCTCGATTGATACATCAGGCCTAGTGGGTTCAGCCCCCTTAACTAGCCATTCAGCAACTCGTTTGATGTCGGCGTCCGCTTTCTGAGCATCAATGAGTTCATCGAGAGACCAAAATGCAACACCCACCCGGCTGTCTACTAAATCACCTACAGCTGCCATTACAGCATTATGACTGCCACAGTCTGTGCAATCCGACCTCTGGCATAGCCGCACAGGGATACGACTAAGACCATCGGCGTTCAGATGCTTGGCCCCACTTCGATGTTCGATCTTAGAGTTTTCGAGACCGAACTCCAAAAGGTGGGCCAGCCACCTACCCATCATTCCTTCAGCCTCTTTGAAATTCAGGAGCCATTTCAAAGACGAATGATCGGTGCGGATAGTGAAGTTACCACCGTAAAGGTAGTGCCTAAACTTCCTGGTGTACACGACAACCGCCAGCAGTTCTCTTTTGGTGGTGCAGTAGTTTCGTTGTGTTGCTAGCAAATGAGATCGGGACCTCCACTCCATCCTGCACTTGGGATAGAACAGCCCCGATCGCGGTATTACTAGCGTCAGTGTCTAAGATAAAACGACCGTCGGGTGTTGGGAATCGAAGCACAGGTGTCTCCCTGAAACTTCGTTTTAACTCGACAAAGGCATGTTCGGCTCTTTCCGTCCACGCGAATGCCTCGTAACGACCTCTACTACCTTTAGGTTTTTGGATCACTAAGTCCTGTAAAGGGCTTACGAGTTCCGCGAACCCCGGGATGAACTCTCGGTAGTAGGAACAAAAACCAATGAAGGATCGAATTTCCTTCACTGTAGTGGGCCTAGCCCAAGTCATTACATCGCTAATTTTCCCCGGGTTGGCTTCTATACCCTGTTCAGACACGATTCGGCCGAGGTACTCGACTGAAGTCCTAAAAAGTTGACACTTTTTAGGTTTCAACTTCAGTCCCCATGCCCGAATCCTGTTGAAGACTTCTGCCAGATTCGCCATTGCTTCATCCGTCGTTTTGCCGAAGACGATGATATCATCGAGGTAAACCAGGCAACTTTTACCTAGCAAACCTCTCAACATCTCCTCCATCATTCGCTCGAATGTGGCAGGGGCGTTACACAAACCAAACGCCATACGATCGAACTCGTAGAGCCCCCTCTGGTAGGAAAAAGCGGTTTTCTCGACATCGTCGGGATTCATCCCGATCTGCCAATATCCCGATTGGAGATCGAGACAACTAAACCACTTGTTTCCTCCTAGGGCATCCAAGGATTCGTCGATGCGTGGGAGGGGGTAAGCATTTTTCTTAGTCACTCCATTCAGACATCGATAATCGACGCAGAATCTCATGGTCCCATCCTTCTTCGTCACCATCTGGACGGGACTGGACCAGGGACTAGTACTTGGCCTAACCACCCCTGTATCCAACATCTCCTTAAGTTGTTCATCCGCCGCAGCTTTCTTGCTGAGCGGAATCCTTCTATAAGGGACTCGGATTGGTTGTGCGTCACCCGTGTCGATGTTATGCAGACATCGATCGGTGCGCCCTAACGGTTCATCTGGGGATTTAAAGACGTCCACATGCTTACGTAGTAAGGCGGACAGTTTCAGTCTTTCTTCTGGCTGGGTCAGGTGGGTGTCGCCATACATGTCTAACAGCCAGGTAGGGAGCTCCCCCGTGCGGGTGCTCGCGATTTCCGCCGTCTCGATGTCCGCAGCTTCTTGCTCGAGACGCATCATCACAGATCCTACCTCCGGTGAAGAGAGTTCACCGTTTCTGTCAGCGTACTGTACAGTACCGACCACCTGGCCTTTCTCCAGGACAATGTCTCGATTCAGTGGATTACAGACGGGAAACACTGTTCGATGGACATTGCTGACAAGGGCAGCCTCACCAACCAACCCGAAAGCTCTCAGAGTTTTCAGGTCGGGTTTGACTATGCCCTGTCGGTCTCTTTCCAGACCGTCGGATTTTACCAGGACATCGCACCGATGTCTGGCAGGTATCCTAGTGGTCTGTGCTACTGAGGCTATCGATGACACTCTCTTCAGTTTACACTGATGGTGCTCTTCTACCGGCTCGGTCATGACCAATTGACCCGTCCTTGGGTTCAGGATCATACCGTATAATGCCGCGAAGTCGAGCCCCAAAATGCCATCGTCAGCCACATCGGCCACTATTGGGCTAAACACATAGTGGGTCGATGCGACCTTAAGAGGTAGAACCAATTGACCATAGGTCCGCATTTCAGCTCCAGACGCAGTGCACGCCGTTATTCCCTCGTAGAGATTATCTGACGGCACCACTAACGTTTTCGCGAGTTCCCGAGAGACAATGGTGTGGCTGGCACCAGTATCTATCAGGAAGTCTAGAGAACGTCCTCGAATCTCTGCAGACAGGTACCATCGTTTCCCCGACAAGGGGGCGTTTCCTGCTAGCATTCTCAACCCTACGTCAGTACTCAGATCGATCCCTCTCTTCTTCAGAAAAGAGAGACAGGGATCATCTGAGGGAAGCTCTGTTGCGCAGACTCTGGCCAGCTGCCGCATCAGGGCCTCTCTCCCGGCGTCGACTTTCACTTTCGATCCAGTCGAACCCTCGACCTCGGAGTTCGGGCTGCCAGCGCCCTGTTCCTTGGCCATTGAGGCTTTTTCTACACCGACATCTTCGGAACCCGACCGGTGATCAACCGGTGCCACTGTGGTAAAGGGCTGGGACGGCCCTACCGGGACCTTACCTAGTTCCCTCGAATCTACTGTCGTCTGATCAGGAGTGCCAGAGGTGCTGATACCTTGGCTTTTCGATGGTCGGGCAGCTCGATTGCCACGTCGAGCCGCCCGCCTCAGTTTTCCGTCGCGTCAGGTGGTAGACCCTTAATCGGCTCGGGGCAAGTTCGTGCGAAATGCCCCTGCTTCTTGCAGTTCCAACACTTGGCGTCGGACGGAGGGGTACTCGGCTTTTCCGAGCTAGTACCAGGGACATCCCCTCCCTCGATAACCCTGAGTAAATTCTTCAATTGACTCAGCGAGAAGGTCTGCTCCTGTACCTTTGGTTTGGAGGCCTTGTTTGGTGTTTTCGATTTACTAGCGGATTTCTGACCTTTCTTAGTCTTACTCCCCGCCCCGGGCTTCGAGTATGAGGACACTTCCCCCTGTCCCTCCTCGACCAAAGCGGCGTCGGCCAGTGCCGACAATGCATTTGTCGAGGTAGGATTCACCAACTTCGGCAGGAGTTGTCGTTTCCGCAACAACTCGTCTGCAAAGTCCATGAGATCCTTTAGGGACATGTAAGTGCGCCACTCTCGAAGAACGTCTTGTTGTAAATCAACGTCATACAATCCTCCTATGAACAACTGGTTGACTTTGGTTATGAGCCATTCAACCGAGAAGTCCACACCTGGATAGGCATCGCCAGCAAGACGTCTTAAAGCAAAGCCATAGGCTCTAATGCTTTCGTTCTTGCCTTGGCGTCTCTTCTCCATTGTAACAATTTGGTCCTGAAGGCTAGAAGTCATGGCTTCCGTTACCATGTCGACCAGTCCCTCCAGAGTCCCATCTCCATGCTCCTCCCATAGCCACACAGTATCAGCTGCAGGGCCATTCTGGAGTAACATGAGGAGTTGAGCTAATGCCATACTCGAGGTCCATACATTTACACGACGGACGTGATTGAATCCGTGGTACCAACGGAGCCAATCGTCCTTCCATGTAAATGGAGGGCACTCGACTGACCTAGTTCGGGCTGGTTCATGCCCGATAGAGGTGTTTTCAAACATTCTGCTTGATCTCCTGACCTGATCGAGAGCGAATGTTGTGCCTCTTCTAGGTATTTGATGGTCCATCCCCATGTTTCTCATAGTCGTGTCTGCACGACTGTGATTCATCCCCCAGGGATTACCCGAATCAGCTTCACTCAAGCGCGAAGCCTCGAATCTGATATCCCTATATTTGGGCGGATCAACATGTTGTTGGGTCGTGGTGGGGGTCGAGAACTGTCCGATCACTCCACTTAGACCATCGGTGCGTGGCATTGAAGGAACAGGTAGGGTCCGACGCGACCTCGAATCAATTTTCGAGATGTCGTCGATTGCCCCCACCATTCTATCTATCTCTGCCTGCTGTTTTGAACGTTCCGCCTGCCTTAATTCCGATACTAGGAATTCCAGGCGGGTATGTGAAACAATGGCACAGGGCTAACACACGGAGGTTTTATCGGAGCCTGGGATTTCTCTGGTTTTGTAGTAACCAAGCATTGCTCAACATATATTTTTGCACCAGTGCATTATGAACTCATATACTTCAACACGAGGGACTCTAGAAACCTTTTGAACATACCTGGTCGACATGAGAAGTATTTTTTATTTAGTCATCGGCTCGGAGTAACGAGGATCCAAGATGGCGGCACCCATGCTCTTTCAACACGACGGTTTGTAAACATTGAGAGGACGAGTACACTGGAATCTCCAAGGAACTAAATGTCTTATAAATAAGTGACTACACAATACATGAAACCAAACCTCTTGATATTATAAGGCATTAACAGCATTCTACATCCTCATGATACGAAAACAAATGCCGACGACTAGAAATACGAAACAGTCTCCACACTCGGAGCTAGCTTCCGGCAAATCGAAAAAAATGGCTGCCACTTCCGCTACAAACAAGAATACTATTTTACAACACGAAATATCGGATTCTGATGAAGAAAAAGAAGTCTTCCTACCACCATTAACCCACAAATCCTCTACAAAAGACATTGTGGATAAAATAAATGAAATTGATTCACGTCTGCAGGTTCAGGAATCGATAGCCAAGAGAACGATCAGACTGCTAGGAGGTATGGAGACAAGATTGTTCGGGCCAAATGGATTTACATGTACAAAGTCCATCACTATTCCAGAAATTGAAACACGGCTGGATGAGCATAACTCCACACTATCGACACACAGTGATAAAATTGAACTAAATTCCTCTGAACTGTCTAAAAACCAAGTAGACTTTGACAAACATGCGAGTCAATTCGAAAGACTTGAACTTGAAAGGAAAAGAAGAATACTTGTCCTGGAAGGCATCGATGAAGACAAACCAGGTAGTCTTAGAGATACCCTAGACCAAGTTATAAATGACCTGGGACTTGACTTTAACAACTCTGTAGCTGAAGCTATATATCGGCGAGGTAAGAAGTATATACCCACAGCGCAACAAAAACAGAATCCAAACTTCAAACAAAGGAATCGTCCTATAATAGTCGTCTTTGCCTCAGCTCACTACAAAATCCAAATGTTCTCAAATGTAAAGAAACTACAAGGAAATGCTGCTTGGCGTGGACTTCATCTTGCAGATGACATCACCAAAGAAGAAAAACAAATGCTGAGTGACCTGAGATCAATCCATGCATTAGCAAGAAGCAAAGGAATAGACTGTTCAATAAGAGGAACCCAGATTATCATCAATGGTAAAGCCTATCCATACAAGGAGCTGGGGAATCTGCCACACGATCTATCCCTTAAAAATGCCAAAACGGTTCAAACACCAGACGGTATTGCTTTCCAGAGTGAGCACTCAGTATTCTCCAACCTATACAAATCTGAAATTAAATTCGAAGGCCACACATACGACTCTGTTGAAAGAGCATATCAAGCAAAAATGTGTGTAGTGTCAAACCAAGTAAACATTCTAAGGAAGGTAAATTCTGCCTCCACTCCACTTGACAGCATGTTTGCTGGACGTGCTTGCCGAAAAACCAACGACTGGTTCGATATGGAGGAGACTGTCATGAAAAAACTGCTAGAGATCAAGTTCAGTGACCCCCATCTACTCCACCAGCTAACCCAAACTGAAGGAAAATACCTGTATGAAGCCACAAGACATCGCACATACGGGGCTGGATTTCATCTAGGTCAAAAAATGGACATTAATATTAGAAATGTAGCCCACAATCGTGCTGAATGTGCCAACAAGTTGGGAGAATTTCTTATGGAGCTAAGATATGGACATACCGGTGAACAGCCCCTCCCAACAGCTGAAGACATCCGTCTCCAAGATGCAGCAAAACTACAGCAACCCAATCCCTAAATTCTACAATTTATACCTATGAACATCTAGAACAATGACCTTTTTCTCTATTATAAGATCATAGTATTTTGACAAGGGTGTATATATAATAATGTATCACTCTCAATTTATTTTTGTATACAACCCACTGAATCCTAGGCAATGGATAACGTCTGTACAAAAGCCTACTAAGTTCAAAAACTCTACCGGTATAAGGGACTGCATAAAGGCAGAAGTTCCTATATTGGTTAATAATTAACTAAGGAGTCGATTTGATATTGTTATAAGTTATCTTGTTAGACTGGAATTTAATAATGGAAAGAATGTTGAAACTAATTTCTTGTTTAACATGTATTATACCAACTTAAAACAGTTGGAGGGCTCTAAAGGTCTGCGCATCTTACATCTAAATGCACGAAGTATCAAAGCAAACTATGCCTCTATATGTGCTGAAATCTATCCTTCCAACCTGGAAATTTTCACATTCTCAGAAACCTGGTTAAAATGTGAAGATGATGAGTCTAGTTTTCAATTTCATGGATATACCAGATATAGACTTGATAGACAAGTACTTAATAATAAGGGTAAAATTAAAACAGGAGGAGGTGTTTGTATATTTGTAAAACATGGTTTGAAACATGATATTCTAAAATATGATTGTTTAAATAAGTCTGATAGCATTATTGAACTCCAATGTATACATATACTTAAAGAGCATATGAAACCAATTTTATTATTCAATGTATATCGACCGCCTGATGGCGATAAGTCTGTGTTTGTTGATGTACTTGTGGATATCCTTTCTAATTTTGAAAATAGAAACACATTCGAAATTATAATTCTAGGGGATTTTAATTTCAATATAAATGATGATACTGATGTAGTTAACAGTTTATTAAACCGTATGAAACATTTTGGTCTTAATCAAGAAATTAAAGACGCTACTAGAAAAAAGTCCACTCTCGATCTAATTTTCACAAATCTTAGACCGGATCTTATTACTACTGGTATATGCAACAATTATATCTCTGATCATTTACCAATATTTCTAATAAGAAAGAAACTTAAAATTGTGCAAGATAAAGTGTATATAACTGGGCGATCGTATTCAAAATTATCAGATGAAACACTCTGTTCAGAATTTGATAAAATTAACTGGGACAACTTTAATAATACAGTGGATGTTAACTTTGCTTGGTCCTATTTCGAGTCTGCCATACGTAGAATTCTAGACAAATATTGCCCGGTACATAAATTCCTTGTGCACAGATATAGAGACCCATGGATGACTCAGAATGTATATGAAATAATAAGGGAAAAAAATAAAAAGCTTTGGAAAGCTAGACGTTCACATAAGGAAGATGACTGGAGGAGATCAAGAGAATTTAGAAATAATGCAAACAAAATAATAGATAAAGCAAGGAAAAATTTCTTCAAAGAACAACTTGAAGAACATAAGAACGATTATAGGAAATTTTGGCGAGTCATTAATAACTTAATACCAGGGCACCCCCATCGTACAAAAGACATTTCATTAGTGGATCATGAAAACGGTAACAAACCTATAGATAATTGTAATGTTCCTGACTTTATAAACCAATATTTTGCCAATATAGGACCTACACTTGCCCAAGACCTATATATACCTTGGAAGCCCTACGATGAACATGTTGTAAATAAGATGGATCCCATTATCACAAATTTACAAGAGGTTAAGAAATTAATACATGATATTAATATTAACAAATCCTCTGCCATAGCTGATATATCCACAAGTGTTCTGAAAAAAGTCTTCACCCATGCTCCCGACAAGCTAGTTAAAATATTTAATCTATCGTTCTCAACAAACACTGTACCTGATACCTGGAAATTATCGAAAATAACCCCAATACCCAAAGCAGGAAATGACAAATTAGTCAATAATTATAGACCAATCTCTTTATTACCCCTTCCATGTAAATTGATTGAAAAAATTGTTCACAATAGAGTGTATGGTTTTTTAATTAAAGAAAAAATCTTAACACGCCATCAGGGAGGATTTAGATCAGGCTTCAGTACTGTGGACACTTTATCAAAATTTACAGATGATATAAAAAGGAATCTTAATATAGGAAACTCTACTGTAGCGGCTTTTATAGATTTAAGAAAGGTGTTTGATACTGTGGATCATTCTGTACTTTTAATAAAATTACACCACTATGGAATAAGATCTGATAACTACCATTGGTTTGAGAATTATCTTACGAATAGACATCAAATTACTATAGCAAATGGTATAATATCTGGTAAAAACCAAGTATTATGTGGTGTTCCTCAGGGCTCAATTTTGGGTCCCCTATTGTTCTTGATTTATGTGAATGATGTAATAAAATGTGTAAAAAATTGTAACATTAAACTGTATGCTGATGATACTGTTATATACTCAGCCCATCATTCGTATATATCAGCAAAAACTGATCTTCAACATGATCTTGAAATGTATGAAACATGGTGTATACAAAACAAATTATCCATCAATGTAACCAAAACTAAGGTAATGATATTCTCCTCAAGCATCAGGAAACTCAATACATTAACAGCTGATATACATCTAGGTGATCAACTATTGCAAGTAGTTCCTAGTTATAAATATCTAGGTGTTACTCTAGATCCATAACTGTATTATAATTTACATCTAGCTAACCAAACAAAGTTAATTGCTTATAAAACCTACAAACTATGTCAATTGAGAAAATATCTCGATGTAAAACTAGCCATTAGAATATATAAAACTACTATCCTCCCGTATATGGAATATGCTGATATCTGTTTTGCTACAACCTTTGATAAATTATTGGATCCACTACAATATGCACAGAATCGTTGTATTAAAATATGTCTTGGCGTACCTCATTTGACAAACACCAATTATATACATAATGTAACAAAGATTAACAAACTTGGTGATAGAAGACATATTCATATACTAAATTACATGTACAATCGAGCCCAAGATGATACGTACAAAGATAACAGAACAATTGTTACAAGACTACATGATGCACCTACACTAAAGATTATAACCCCTAATGGTATGGCTTATACTAGGAGCGTAGAATACAACGGAGCCTTAATCTGGAATGCTTTATCTACGGATAGGAGACTTGCTGTAAATTTAAAACAATTCAAAAATGAATCAAAAAGAGCATTGAGGTCTCTTTTTCCGTACTTAAATGCATAGGTTATCTTTGAAAATTGATAATATTAATTCTTTACTATGCTGTTGATTTCTTTCCACTATTTTGTACAACATAATTTCCTATGTATGATGAGAACAAAAGAAGATTTATTTCTAAGACTCCTATTATGTATATTTACATCAATATTTTATTAATAATGTGCCAAAGTTTCTGTATTTAATCTTGGGAAGAAAGGTAGGACCAGAATTATCAACCTAACACTGTTATAGTGGGGATGAGGTCCTCTTCCTTCTGTTTGACCGATGCTATCGTTCGTAATACATGTAAACTATTTTTTATCTACTAAGAAAACATTGTACTTCTAGTCTAAACTATGAATTTTTCATATCTCTCTGTTATGTAGTCATACCCATTTGTACTGTTATTATACTATGTCGATAACATTGAGTCAATAAAGTAAAGTTAAACCAAAAAAATGTTCAGGCTTCGAGAGATCTCGTTGCTCGCCTATGGCAAAGAGTTGCTTGACCTCCTTCATGGCACGGTCGAGCCACTCTCTGTAGTCAGGGTTTTCGACTAGATCCCCTTGAGTAGCAACCCTAGTAGTGCTGCATTCACTACTTTGTTGCTTATCTCGAGGTCTAGCGGTACGCACTTTCGATTCCGTCTGCTCCTTCAGACGTTCTTTGAGTGCGAGTTCATCTCGAACTTCTTTATTCACCCTGGCTTCGTCAGCCTTCCTGCGAGACAATATCTCTCGTCGGAGCTCATCGATTTCATCACGCATGGCTCCCAGAGTATCCGAATCCTTCTGATCTTTCAGTGACTGGGCTACTAGGGATTCAGACTTCAAGGAATTAAGCTCGGCCTCGTGCCTCGCTTTCTGTTCCATTAGGACCTGATATTCCGCCATTTTGTTTGCGTGTTTGATTCGTTCCTCACAGCGACGACGCATTTCTGCCTCGTCCCTGGCTCGAGCATCCTCGTCAGCTTGCATCTGACAGAGTAACGACTCCCGTTCCTGACGTAGCTGGCTCACCTGCTTTTCATAAGCCGTTAGGTGCTCAGCTACTTTTTCAGTATGCTCGGCTGATTGTTGGTTCAACTCATGCCGTAACTCTTGCAGTTGTTCCTCTAACATAGTCTTTTCTACTTCTTGTAGTTTCAACTTATGTTTAAGGGACGTCTGCTCGTGCTTGGCATCCCGAAAATCGTTTCGAGCTCTCTCGACACATTCTCGGCGGCTAGTAGCAAGGCGATCGATTTTCGCTTTTAGCGATTGACACTCCGCTGCTGTCAACCGACTACGCTCGATCTCTGACTTCGTTGCAAGCAAGGACTCCTTTTCACTAGAGAGCTGCTTGACCTTCTCCTGAAGATCAGTAAGTTCTCTATTCGCAATCTGAGTCTTGTTCGAAGCCTCTAACGCCTGCTGCCTAAGCTGTTCCAATTTCAGCTCTATTTCTGTACTCTTCTCCTGAGCTTTCGTGGTGTTACTCGCGAGAGCGTCCAACTGCTGGCGACCCTGGCGCAGTTGGCGTTGCTGCTCTTGTAGCAACTCCTCGTTGAGTCCCCTGCCACTGTCAATACTTCCTTGTATCGACACGGGCGAGGGACCCTCGAAGGACCAACTGCCAAGGCCCATTGGAGTTCCCACGGGCGAGGCTGATTTTTCTACATAGGACAAACTCTGTGTCCTTAAGAAGTTCTCAGCCGCCGGAGAGAGTTGAGTCGATACTCGCCAATTGAGTAGTCGGCTCCTTTGATACAGGCCCAACAGGTCAGACGATGGACCTAATATCAGGGTGTGGTTCAAACCACCACCAATTAGTGGATAATTCCTATCCACTAACGGGCCTGTAGTCACTTGATGTTGGTGATTGGAGTCATCACCTTCATCCAAGTGACCCTGCATGTCGAACTTAAGCTCGCAGTACCTATGCGGACTAAAGTTAACAACTGGTCATGGCACCAGTGTAGCGTTCTACCCCTCGATGTTATATCGAATCTTTCGATAAACAACGAAGAACAACTATTCAGGTTCCAGTTAAAACTTTATTGTCTAATAACACATAGGCATCAGCCGTTCTCGATCACAGTTACAGGTGGCAGAGTTTGAACTCTATAACAGGTTCGACACTAGGCCTTCTAGTGTCTACAGTTGATATTCCACATACACCTCCTCTGTGCAGCAGCACAGAGGAGTACTAGAATATGGTAGCTGGGCAGCCGCCAACCATCACTCACAATGGTCAGTCGGGGCTGGACTGACCCTGAGGAAGGCCGTACAACGGCCTTATATACACCGGAGTCGAGGGCCACGTGACCAAGTGGTGACGTGGCGCTGGACTCCAGCGCCCCCAGGCTTCGGGTAATAGAGGTGCTCTCGATGTCGCCCACGAGGACCACGAAGGTACCTCGAGGACGACGCGGGACCACCACACCTTATTTGTATGAGAGGGGATTCCTCAGGAGCTGGGAATACGAAAAAAAGGATCTGAAAAAAAAACTATCCTAATATTATAAACCACTTTCAAATTGTATCAAAGTACCCACCAACAGCATGGTCCATGGTGGTCCTGGAGGCCCTAGCTACACATAGCTTTTTTGAATTTTAAAAACTCATTAAATCGAATAAAATCTATGCATCTTATCTATTCATTTGTTTTGTCAAATCCACCAACTCTAAGAGCGCCTTATACACGACACATGCCTAAATTGCTTTACACATGAGATATTTCATTTAAAAAAATGCTTTGATGACCAAGGAATACTTTCCATTTAAATAATACCTCTTTATGTATTTCTTTACTATAGAAACAAAAGACGAATGGAGTACAGTGATGCAAGTACCAATGGTCCGTGATGTCCACCTATTGGTCCATGTTTGATATAGTAATGTTACTTATGGTAAGAATAGGTTAGACCCATTACAAGGTAAGCATAACATTTCAACTTTTACCTTTTTACCGGAGTTGTCAACTTGTGTGTTAACTTTATAGCAGAGGTGAAGAACTACATCGGCTAGACCAATACCGACCCTCTTCACTGCAACTGATGTTTAACCCTTTAAGGGCTGCTGATGCAGGAATGCATCATGTCCATTGGTTGTCATGATGCACCAATGGAGTGCCGATGAGTTTGCTCACCAGCAATTTATTGATGCATCATGCTAACCTTCCGAGGATGTATCAGCCCTAAAGATTTAGCATGATGCATGAATGCAACTCTGGTGAGTAAGTAATCATGGCCGCATTCATGAATGCATCATGATGACCAATGGACATGGTGCATTGAAGCAATATCGGTCCTTAAAGGGTTAACCTAGAGACATCATGCGAAATTCAGAGGGTTAAAGAACACCTTCTGGAGGACTAAGAAGACTCGGGCAATCATTGGCAGCAACCTCTCTATTCTCCCTATTCTAACTCTCTCTAAACTGTCTCCTCTGAGATGTCCACATCCACCACTGCAGACAGGGGGGCCCGGTGTGAGATGGATGTGTGGGTGAATGTTGGTGTGTGTGCTTTGTAGTGTCCTGTGCTGTCCTGACTCTCTATGTGAGTCACTCAAACATTGCCCATATACCCTTTAACCGTCTAGCGGCCTCTGGTCACTTACTGCAGTTTAGCTACTGGTTGTCATGGTGCACGAACTAGCCAGCGCTACGTTCATACATCATGCTGTCCCTACAGGGTTAAAACAGCACCAGAGGGTCGTCATGATGCTCCAATGAAGTGCTAGAAAGCAGGTTTGCCAGCACTTCATTGGTGCATCATGACGACCAATGTGCATGATGCACTCCTGTATCAGTGACCGTTAAAGGTTAGATGTCGTCTGATGAGCACGTACACCTGGAGCTTATTTCAAAATGATGTTGATTCAGCAACAATTTTGAAGTAACCTTCCGGAGCCATTAAAATATTACACATAAAGATATATGTTCTAATTAATATCCCTTTTCTCTCCTTTTCTTTCCTTTTTTTTCTTTTATTCTATTTATGTGTATCAGCCTCAGACTGTAGTGAGTCTGGTCCAGCTCACAGTGACAAATCATCAGGTACACTGAATGGGATGGAGGGAGACATAATGACGATAACATGTGATGACGGTTATGCACAGCACAAGACACACTTTGGTAGTTTTGATGTAACATGTAAAAACAATGTGTGGTACCCACCATCTGAAGAGAGGATATGTACCGGTATGTCCACATTACATTTTCGAGGGTACACAGCACACTTCAAAGAATATGTTATTGTTACTTATCTGTGCAATTTGAACGATATGTTTCAATTAAGTTGGCAGCATTTTTGCCATCCTGTACATCATATCGTCCAATGGTGATGTACTATATGACAAACAAGTATAAATTAGATATTGCTTTCAGCGTCAGCACAATCGCTCCCCAAGCCGGACATGTACTACAGTTTTAACGAGGCTGTCGGAGCTAAGTTACCAGGAATACCTGTCTTCGGAAACACCCAAGGAGTACTCAACTTTGAGCAAGGTATGTATTTTGTATTTTGTCAATATCTTAACTTGTACACAGGATATATATATATATATATATATATATATATATATATATATATATATATATATATATATATATATATAGTGGAGGCTCCTATATTGTAACCATGAGATTCAAAAATGTAAACATGAGATTTCAGGGGTCATTTCATGGATGATCCCTCTCCTTGTGTGCCATATTTACAAACTAACCTGCACCTGCATAGACTCTGTGATTGGGTGGGAGTTCAATATATAAACATCAACACAGCAAAAACTAAATAACAACACAGCAGTCACACAGATCGCAGGGCCTTGTACTGTAAAATCAAACCTGTCTGACATTGAATTGCAGAGACTGCCCAATATGAAATGTTTACATAACATCAGCTTGATTTAGTAAACAAAAAATCTCTTTGACAACACAATCATGCTTGAGATCACACACAATCACATCCCCAGATAAGCAAATAGCTCCCTCAACTTACACATTCTCCCTTGTAATGGGAACAGATACGACTCTTTAACCCATGTTTGTCTCCCTTTTTCTGAGAATTGCTGCGATTCTTGTAGTCGGGTAGTGGAGCCTCACCTTATCTTTAATTTGGACTAGACACCCTGAGTATAACAGCTCAAGGTTGCAAGACATCAATTGGCAGTGTTGTACAAAACTGATCCTTTGGGTGCATCTGTACGGATATGTGAAAGTAATTTGAGTGAGGTGTACTTCATGGCCCAAAATTAATGGGAAAATGTGTGTCTAAAAGAACTTAACACTGGCTAAACCAATCAATTTGCATGACGGCAGACTTTGGGGCACATCTGGGCATGGGCTATATAAGCCATAACTGATAAGTAAAAGATAATTTCTGCCTCAAGTCAGAAATGCTGCAATAACATTGAGAGGCCCTGAACTTGTCACTCTCCAAGCATATGCTTCAGACTACACAAATGCAACGTTTGCCTTAAGAGTGAGCAGTATTCCCGAACATTTCTGTTAACTAGAAGAGGGGCCTAGTGGGAGTTACATATAATCTACATTAAGCTAATAGATCATGGATATGGGGGCCCTAGGGCTGTATATGCTGTATATACCTGAGCCGCGAAGCGGCGAGGGTATATACAGCATATACAGCCCGTGGGGCCCCCATATCCATGACCTAATAGGTTTATACCACCATTTCCTCCATTTTGTATCAATTTCTTACCTGAAATCCAAAGAATATAGCCAGGTGAAGACATTTTGTAAGTGCTAGCGACACGGCCCGTGGCTGCCCTGCGCGAAGCCATTGTTTTTGTTCTGGCCGGGAGAGGTACCGCTGTGTATACAGTCACTTTTCGTATGGAATCCAACCATGACAAGTTTTCAAATTAAAACATATACATCCTTAGATAGTCTAGATGATCCCTCCATGCGTATTATGTCCAATATATTCAAAATAAAGGAGAATCCATTGATTTTCCCATCGTAAGCGAGTCGCGGTCCGGCCATTCCCACCCGCCTCCTTGTTCGGCGAAAGTGTGTCAGTGGCCCGGATGTAGATATAGGTCAACTGCTCGTCGTACAAGAAAGACGCCGAAACAATGGCTTCGCGCAGAGCGGCCACGGGAAAATCAATGGATTCTTATTTATATCGAAGAAAATGGAGACAATTAGCACGCATTCCTCTTCTATGGATCAAAAACTTCTTAGGATTTCGATATTATAACATGAAAAGCTTGGAATCAATACGAAAACTGAATGGAAACGTACCACTAGGACCTAAGGTTAGAATTTATTTATTTTCGCATTGGATTTCATCACCGTTCAGTGTGGCGCAATGGCTAAGGCCTTCGCCTACCACCACTGCGGCCGGGGTTCAATTCTCATACGAGTTTGGACGATTTTTCAGAATGGAAGATGGCTAGACTGACTTTGTATGTACGCCAAACATTTCCAAAAATATTCTAAGTCCAACTCGACCCCGAAAAAGTATATACCAAAAATTTCAAAAATGCACATGGTGGTATATGCAGAATAATGCACGGCTAAACTGCATATAAACCCACCGGAAGTGCCGAAATCGTGGTATAACTCTTTAATGGCCACTGAGGCAGGAGTGCAGCCTACCCATGGGCAATCGTAAGGCACCAATGAAGTGCAGGCGAGTGTGCTCACCAGCACATCATTGGAGCATCATGCTGACCCTCTGGGACAGTATCAACCCCATAGGGCCAGCATGATGTGTGAATGCAGCCCTGGTGGGTCAGCATGATGTGTGAATGCAGCCCTGGTCAGCATGATGCACTAATGTAGCCCTGGTGGGTCAGCATGATGTGTGAATGCAGCCCTGGTGGGACAGCATGATGTGTGAAAGCAGCCCTGGTGGGTCAGCATGATGTGTGAATGCAGCCCTGGTGGGACAGCATGATGTGTGAATGCAGCCCTGGTGGGTCAGCATGATGTGTGAATGCAGCCCTGGTGGGACAGCATGATGTGTGAATGCAGCCCTGGTGGGTCAGCATGATGCACTAATGTAGCCCTGGTGGGTCAGCATGATGTGTGAATGCAGCCCTGGTGGGACAGCGTGATGTGTGAATGCAGCCCTGGTGGGTCAGCATGATGTGTGAATGCAGCCCTGGTGGGACAGCATGATGTGTGAATGCAGCCCTGGTGGGACAGCATGATGTGTGAAAGCAGCCCTGGTGGGTCAGCATGATGTGTGAATGCAGCCCTGGTGGGACAGCATGATGTGTGAATGCAGCCCTGGTGGGACAGCATGATGTGTGAATGCAGCCCTGGTGGGACAGCATGATGTGTGAATGCAGCCCTGGTGGGTCAGCATGATGCACTAATGTAGCCCTGGTGGGTCAGCATGATGCACTAATGCAGCCCTGGTGGGCCAGCATGATGTGTGAATGCAGCCCTGGTGGGTCAGCGTGATGTATGAATGCAGCTCAGGTGGGTCAGCATGATGTATGAATGCAGCCCTGGTGGGTCAGCGTGATGTATGAATGCAGCCCTGGTGGGTCAGCATGATGTATGAATGCAGCCCTGGTGGGTCAGCGTGATGTGTGAATGCAGCACCGGTGGGTCAGTGTGATGTGTGAATGCAGCCCTGGTGGGTCAGTGTGATGCACTAATGCTGCCCTGGTGGGTCAGCATGATGCACTAATGCTGCCCTGGTGGGTCAGAATGATGCAGTAATGCAGCCCTGGTGGGTCAGCATGATGTGTGAATGCAACCCAGGTGGGTCAGCATGATGCACTAATGCAGCTCTAGTGGGTCAGCATGATGCACTAATACTGCCCTGGTGGGTCAGAATGATGTGTGAATGCAGCCCTGGTGGGTCAGCGTGATGTGTGAATGCAGCCCTGGTGGGTCAGCGTGATGTGTGAATGCAGCCCTGGTGGGTCAGCGTGATGTGTGAATGCAGCTCTGTTGAGGTACTCACCAGAGCCCCATTCATGCCACCACTGGGCATGATAAAGGTATGATAAACCAATAACCTTCTGTAACATTCTGTATTACGTAAAGCTGTACTAGCACAAGGACTCCATCTAAACGAGGACGGTTCATCCGACTTCGACTATGTCAACTTGGGAAATCAACGAGACAAATGTTTTGGAAATCTGCATCGCTGTTCCTCTGGACTCACTATGGGGGTTTGGGTAATTTTTTTTTGTATAACAAACTTTAATGCCAACAAGTGGATCATCAGCAATTGAAAACATAGCAGAGACACATAGTACAGACATTGGGTTGCAAAGAGAGTTTCGTATTAATGTAATGTAATTGACATAGAACAGTATTTGATGCACATTTTCTTCCAGATAGCATTATATAATGTTCCATTTATATGCAGCATTGCGCTAACATTAGCAAAGTTTAACAGGGCAATAAAGAAGTCAGGCGACCTCATCCTTACTATAAGTAGTATTGGTGTTGATCCTTCTGGTCATTTACCAATATAAACCAACATGTATATTATATGCGTATACATATCACTGCTCGGCACCTTGCATATGAGGTGATGGTGCATGGGCCAGTGATAAGAGATCAGTTGCTCTCATTGGGCAAACTTTGATGCAAGGCAGAATTGCAATTTTTGAGTGGAAAATGATAATCTTTAATCTAAAACCCTTATCAATATGGAAAGAAAATTCTTTTTACGCCAAGTCTTTTTTTTTTAAGTATTTTCTTTTATATATTGAGTACAGTTGAAGTTTCCGAGAGTGACGTTAAGTGTTGGGGAACAGTTCTATATCATGACATCTGGGGCTTACACGATGTATTCCCATGGCATCTTCTTTGGGATGTTACCTTCTGGGTTCCATGTTGCGTTTAAAACACGCCATGACTGGTACAAAATCGAACATGAACTGACAAACTTCTCAGGTGAGCCTCACACTTATCCTAGCTCCACAGCTGAAACAACTCTAGGCTGCTAGTACATGGTTTAGTATAATATATATGAAGGCAAGACACTGGTCTTGGTCAATATGCATCACAATAGGTGCCCCTACTGTCTATGCTTAACCCATAGACAGTGGTGCCACCTAGTACTGCAAAGGGTGGACATCTTCTTTGCAGTACTAGGTGGTACCACTGTTCATAGGTTCATACAGTCTCTGGTGCCCAACTGTATCAATAGTACAGTCTGGGAGTACTCATAATAGCTACATACGTTTTTCACACCCTCAGGGAATGTTATTTTGAGGCGATTTAACGTTTTTTTGTTAGCTGGGTCTCTAGTGTTGTCACAATCTCTTTGTGGATACCTTTTGGAGAGAGTTGGGGACATTGTGGTTTCTCCGGGATCCTAAAGATTGGGAGTGTAGCTCCCCCAAGAGGTCTTAGTCTGAGATAGAAGTCTTGCCAGACGCTCTCACACGCCTGCTGCCATGAGAGTCGACTGGCCTGCGTGAGGCTGAGGTTCATACATAGACAGTAGGGCCACCTACTGTGATATAAATTGACCAAGACCAGTGCCTTCCCTTCACCATTACTAGTTTTTGTGTTGTGTATTATGTATGTAATAATGTATATCCTACACTGCAGGCATGAATCAAATGATATCCATACCTTACTTACTTTATTACACGATTTATCAATGAATTTTATATAATCAATTGAATATGTCATGGTGCATGCAACTTCGACAGGTATCAGAATGGGAATATTGAACAAGTAATCAATGGATAACTCATGACGAGTGTGTGTTAGTGAAGGATAATGACACGAGGCTGTAGGCCGAGTGTTATTAGCCTTTGCTAACACACACTTATTTTATACCATGAAACCAATAAATAATCAATATAATACCAATAAATTCAAGTTGAAAACAAAAAGTATTGCCCCTCCCCGGGACTTGAAGCCAGCCATAGTGTGTGTACACAAGTACATACACCTCGGTGCCCGGCAGCGGACAGCAACAGCGCCCGTCTCGGCTAGCCTTGGCAGCGGCACACGGCGAATAATAGTGTTTGTACACGATCGGTACATACACCTCGTCGCCCGGCAGCGGACAGCTAAAGCTTTGAATGCGTCTTGCAGTTATGTTTGTGTATAATACACCTCATCCCCAGGCAGTGGACAGTGACAGCGCCCGTCTCGGCTTGGCTCTGTTTGAATGCGTCTCGGTTATAGTAGCGACAAACGGTGAAAAAAAGATGCGCCCAGGCCGGGGCTCGATCCACCTACCACTGACGGCTGAGCGCAAAGCGCTAACCGCTAGACCACCGCGTCTCCTCCTTCAGCGCCCGTCTCGGCTTGGCTATGTTTGACAGTAGGGAACAAAAATATACGTCCGGACCGGGACTTGTCCCGCCTACCTCTACAAGCTTACCAAGTGTAATGGTTCGTATCGACTTAAATGTTGGGTGGCTCGTTGGCTCGCTTATCACTAAAGACACCAACACAACACGAGAGATTCGGGTTGGGCAAAGCCCCAGATCATCCCTACCCCTCGGGTAGGCCTTTTATTAACGTACTTCTAGTGCCTGTTATACGTCTTGACTGAGTCCAGTCCCCTTCTGCGGATCGTCCAGCTCCTTAGTAGGAGCTGGACGCGAGGCATGGTGCTGTCCCCTCTTGTACCAAACAGGTATCGCGAAGCGACACCTGGCTGGCATAGAAGGAACGAGCATCACACGAGCACGTCTCTCGGATGATCCACACTAATATATATACAACGATGCCGGCCCCTACACCACGCCCATTAGACTTTACCTAGGGTTGGGTGTTAATAAATACCTATTGTTAAAGTTATACAATAATATATACATAGGTAAGTCTATAACGATATGTTCGTATAGAATATATAACATTAAAGGGGCATTATAAATAATATGTACATAATAATAGGCATCGTCGCATGTAACTCAAAGTAACTAAATAATAACAATATAGGAAGTGGCGCCTTATGCACCATCGACCTATGGTGGTATATTGATATGTAACAATGTTACAATGTTATTATAGTTAATGACGTATTAAAAGTAATGGATTTACATGGAGTGATATAGTAGTAGTAATATTTACAATAGAAAGTACGTGACCCGAGGGGGGTAGACGACCCGAGAAAATTTTTTTAATTTTTTACAAAAATATACTATCGTATAGAAAAATAGATTACACAAAATATAATACTGATTAAATAGGTGTCCTACCAGGGTAGCAGGATCACCCTTACATTATACTGGACTTCCGGCGAATCTGGAATAACTGGTTTCTGCAGCTCCATCCGGCGACATACGTGTGATGGCAAGCCACCTTGCTGTTATGATGTGCCCTGATGAAGATGGAGCCCCGGTTTGGTGTGTTATACCTCTATTCTGGCACTTCCGGTGGTTTAATATCCGATATATACGTGGTATATTCTGCATATACCACACATGTGCAATTTTAGAATTTTTGGTATATACTTTTTCAAGGTCAAGAATTTTTTTGGAGATGCTGGCGGACATAGAAATTTAGTGTCGCCATTGTTTCAAGGTGAAAAATCGTCCCAACTCGTATGAGGATTGAACCCCGGCCGCAGTGGTGGTAGGCGAAGGCCTTAGCCATAGCGCCACACTGAACGGTGATGAAATCCAATGCGAAAGTAAATAAGTTCTAAGCTGCTATGTTTCCAGTCAGTTTTCGTCTTGATTCCAAGCTTGTCATGTTATAATAATAAAATCCCAAGAAGTATTCGATCCATAGACGAGGAATGCGTGCTAATTTTCTCCATTTTCTTTGATATCAATAAGAATCCATTGATTTTCCCAACGTACGCGAGTCGCGGTCCAGCCATTCCCACCCGCCTCCTTGTCCGGCAAAAGTGTGTCAGTGGCCCGGATGTAAATATAGGTCAACTGCTCGTTGTACAAGAAAGACGCCGAAAACTTCAGACCCGTTTGGAAAATCAATGGATTCTTATTTATTTTAAATATATATGACATATCAAGCATGAAGTACTCATCTAGAATATCTAAGGATATGTATGTTTTAATTTGAAAACGTGTCATGGTTGGATTCCATACGAAAAGTGAGTGTGAACACGGCGGTTCATCTCTCGGCAAGGAACAAAAACAATGGCTTCGCGCAGAGCAGACACGGGCCGTGTCGCTTGCACTTAAAAAATGCCTTCTCGTGGCTATATTCTGTGGATATCAGGTAAGAAATTAATACAAAATGGAGGAAATCGTGGTATAAACCTATTAGTTCATGGATGTTGGAGCCCACGGGGAGTCTATGCTGGATATACCCTCGCCGCTCCGCGGCTCGGGTATATCGAGCATAGACTCCCCGTGGGCTCCAACATCCATGATTTATTAGCTTAGTAATCCATTTGGTGTTTCGGGTAGCGTCCATCTTAGCTGCAGGTTTTGGTTCCAGTTCGGCGGGTCCAGTTCGAGGATATGGACCTCTGGCATAGTAAATGCCTTTACCCTCGGGTACGATGCACTCCGCCAGATGGACAGTTACAGATCCTCTGGATCAGTGTCCATCTTCTCAGCTGGCTCCGGGTCGGCAGAAGGAGCCGAGCTGCTGCTGCTACTGGTAGTTAGCAGCTTAGGGGTCTCGGTGAAGGACTCGCTGAGCAAGCTCAGCGCACCCATCCCCTCAGAGGGACTGCCAACTGCCTTGGCTGGAGCACCGGAAGCGATGGACAGAGATGACGCGGAGCCGTCCCATTCGTCCAGGTGCTTACCGAAGCAGAGGAAGAACTTAAGGTCAGCCTCCTTGTACCTGTGAATGTACCCGGCGTTCTCAGCGCGGTGGAACTCCTTAAGCTTTTCAGCTTCCAACTGCTGCCGTCGGCAGGATTGAAGGGCCTCCTAGACCTTCTTCTTCTCCTGCTCCCGGATCTTCTCTTCCTCCCTCTTCTGGATTTCGTAAACCAGATTGAAGGTGGCTTCAGTCATACTCTGCCAGTAGTCAACAGATTTCTGGCGATGAAGTGCCTGCCATTCTGCCATCAGGTCGTTCTGGATCTCGGCAAGTACGAACGTCGCGGTAGTCGACGAACGTGTTCGGATCCTGAAGACCTGACAGGGTGCTGGCTATTAGTCCCATAACGGGCACCCGAGGGGCCGCTGGTGGGACAATAGCTGGAGGAGGTGCTGCAGCCTGCACAGTGACAGGCGAAGCGCCTGCTGGAGGGACCGAGGGACCCTCAACAGTGGTGCCTCCTCGGCCTCGGCCGCCACTCGGGGGGGGGCTCGGGTGGACTCAATGCCACCACGGCCTCTACCCCGAGCCTTGGCTCTGCCCAAGGGGGTTAGGACCCGTGATTCGGGTCCCGCTGGTCCCATCGCAGGGAACATCGCCTCGTATTCACTGTACGTGGGGCGCTTGCCGGACGATCCTTCGCCGGCCCACCATGCACTGTCTGCGGATGGGGCACCAAAGAAGGTGCTCCAGTCATCCGGACTGCCAGTGGCTTCACTCGGGGGGTGCTGTGTAGGTGCTAGAGGTAGGGTTGGAACGGCTGCCTGGCTGGCCAGCCGATGGGTCTGGTTGCCAGGCATGTCCAAAGCCGAGACTTGTTGTCCCGACTGGCGACGATCAGCTGGGTTAGCTGTCTTGGCTGATCCTTATTACCCGGAGGGCTTACGGATCGGTCTGCGCGGGTTCTTTTGGAGGCACTGGTGGCCGTAGCTGGACCTCCATTAGTCCCCTTCGAACGGGCTTTGCCTTTCTCCCGTTTGTTGTCGCCCTGCCACTTCTTCACCTTCAGGTGCATCTCGGTGGGCATCCCGAACTTGGTGGGTGAGTAGTTCACGGCGAAGTACGTCATGAGGTTGCCACTCCTCCATGAGCAGAAATTGGGTTTGAATGCCTGCTTCTTAATCTCCCTAGTGCTCAACGCCGCCCAGCTAGCCAGGAGTTCGTTGAAACACTTAACGGCTCATTTCCGGGTCTTCTCCAGGCCGGTACCATGTGCCTTCTGCAAATGCAGAGCCATGTCCCGGCGCCGGTGAGTCGTAAACGAACCGTCGCAGAGCTTACCCGGATGGTCTCTGGGTATGCACCATAGTATGGGCTTGTGGTGCATATGGTGCTCCACAATATGCCGAGCGAAGCGAGGCTTCGACTCGAAAGTCTTCTCGCCGGTGAGAGCGAGTTGGCACGACTCAAATGGGCACTGGCGGTGGTTGCCGCTGGGTCCCCACTGAGTCATTGCCCATTGGACTTTCGTCCGGGCCTCGTAGTTATAAATCGACCCCAATTTGGACTTCAGCTGGTCAATCCAAATGAGGTAGAATTTACCTACTGGCGTATCAGAGGGACCAGACTTCATCCACTCCTCGTCATCGCTATCACCATCCTTATTGATGGCGCCCGGGCACATGTAGTGGATTGTGTAATAAGCACAATCTGCGAAGCAGCGTGGGGTACGTTCTTTGAACCCCTCGGCTGCATTCTTCCACATCCACTTCCGATTGTCGTCCTTCGGGACGTCCGTGGTCATTTCTTCTCACGTTGTCACGGACTCCAAATCAGATTTGGCTGACGCGGGCAGCTCTGGGTCGCTTTCGCTTCCCTCACTGTCCGTGTAGATGCCCTCGCCCTTCCTTCTGGCTCGGCTGGTGGTAGTAGTACCAGTCGAAGCCTTGACCGAGGTTGTGGCAGCCGTCCCGCTGGTGGTAGCAGAGGGTCCTGCAGTAGCCGAGGTGACTACTGTGGTTGGTGGGGCACTGGAGGCGGAAGCCTTCGGGTCGCCCTTACCCCTCTTCCTGGTAGTAGATGGTTCGGGCTCCGCCGGAGACGCTTTCGCTCCATTCTTTTGCTTCCGGCGGCTGGCCTTGGGTGGCTGCGCCGGAACCTCGGTACTTGAATCCGACTGGCGTGGATCCTTGTCCTTTGAACGAGGGCTTCTCCTGCCACTGACCGGAGAGTCAGAGCCGGAGGCGGCCTTCACTTTGATTTGAGCCTGCTGCTTTCGGTGGGCCCGACGGGCGGCAGTAAGCTCCTTCTGCTGCTCCGCCAGCTCACGACGCTTGGCCTCAACAGCAGCTTGTTGCCGTGAGATGTCCTCTTCCGAAATTTCACCAGCCGCCTCAGGTATGTTGGCGCCTGGTTCCACCTCAGACTTGGACCTCTCGATGGCGATCCGAACGTCCTCTACTTCGAGATCAGACTCGGTGAGAGGACCCTTCGGTGCTGGCTTACGGCTCAATTTCTTGACCCGTCCGGATTCCACCGACGACTGCGTGACGATGGAGTCTGTATCCATGTTGGATTCAGACTCTCTTAGCTGGGTGGCCTTCCAGGTAATACCTTCGGAAAGCAGGACAGCTCGGGCCAAGCTCTCGTTGACCGCCATAGCCTCCGCCAACCATTTGAAGTTGTGGAGCCAGGAGACGGGCATGCTCTCTGCCAACTCATCCGTGCACGAGTCCATCACCAGAGTTTTAAAATCGTCTGGGATGTTCTCGGGCTGGCTGGGCGTTTCCGCTAGGGGACCACATCCGAACATGGCAGGATGCATGGGGATGGAGGTCCCCCAAGAAGTGTACGCAACACCTTCCTCCTCATCCACGTGGGCCAGGCGTTCGATGCGTGTTCTGAATCCCGGAGGATACAGCGGAATGTCCAAGACATCAATCGGGCGACCCGGAGCCGTTGCTGTAGACGATGGTTCCGGGCGAGGAGGAGGAGGAGGCATCCTCTCTCTCTCTGTGACCTCGGTCGACATCCCAGAGAGAGTGTGAGCAGCCTCTTCGACTTTGGATTCCCTTACAGGAACTGCCGCTAAGGAGTCCATACTCTCCTCAATCCAAGACGAGACCGTCGGGTCCTCGCCTTCCTCCAACTGAACGTTGGCGGTTTGACGCGCGGCGTCAATCTTCCCCTGTGCCATCACAGTGGCACAACTTCCAATTTAAAAAATTGGCAACTGTGTGGGACTCCTCCCAAAGGATTCGTCCAACAAAGGTGGGGAGTACAATCCACGCAGCTAAGGGCTGCCGGAGGCCAAGCAATAACTGGAGTGAAACAGGTGACGTCATACCGCCATGAGTCCGCTCTAGTTATGACCAAAATGGCGTCAGACCTCTCGTCTCGCGAGATCCCGCAATGGGCTATCCGGTGACCTAGTTCTGCGCTTTACCCCCGCACCCGCGGCGCCACCTAGCGGTCTAGATCCAAACTAACATTCGACTCGACATGCGAGAGGCAGGCTGCTACCCGAGTGCTATCGTTTGGAGCTTGGCGGTATATACAACGATTAAGCGAATGTACCGGTTAATCCGTCCGCCGCTCACGGGATACAGCCACCCGGGGAGCGCGCGTTCGGCATCCCTAGCTGTGGACAACACGCAGCAGCTCGTTGTGTACTGAGTTAGGTAACGGCAGACCTCAACTGGGGACTGCGTCTAACGCCTTCGGTTAGCATCTTATTTTTCCCGGCTTTACGTACGGCCTTCTCTGGGTCCCGCCTAGCCACGGTGAGACCTTTCCCATACGTAATGCCTTCACTCAGCGAGACATTTTTCCGTTTCTTACGATTAGGCCGTTACCTGGCCGTCGTCTTCTTTTTAATAACCCCTCCTGCTTCCAGCACTTTCCACGGCCGGACTCTAGGGCCTTTCTCGGGTACCACCACACTGGGCTTACTCAGCCCAGGCTCAGGTGGATGGTAACCGAACTCCCTCTCCGCCTTGTCGCGTCCCTTCCAGGGCCGAAGTTTTCCAACATTCGTCTTCCATTTCCTACCAGTAAGGCAGTCCTCCATCATCACCGTGGACTCGGAGATGATGCGTATAATTTTAAATGGACCTTCCCAAGGCGTTACGAGCTTCAACCGTTTGAGTGGCTCGTAGTACCTTAGTACTTTGTCTCCAACATTAAAACGAATTCTTTTAGCGTTGGTATCATAACCCACCTTCTGCCATTTTGCACTTTTCAACAGTTCTTTACGAACGGCCTCGTATTCCTGTTTGAATCTGTCCCTTAACGACTCTACAAACAACACGGTGCAGGGCGCCTCTGGATCTATCCCAACCACTCTGTACACTAAGTCGGCGGGCATTATGATGTCCTCGCCGAACACTAGCATGTTTGGAGTACAATTAGTAGATGAATGGACAGTGTTGTTGTAGGCATGTACCACAAACTCACACTGCTCATCCCAGTCGTCATGGTGGGTATTAACCAGGGGCTTTAGCACTTGTATCAAAGTTCTATTGAACCTTTCTACCTGTCCATCCGACTGTGGTCGGTATGGATTGGTTCGGGTCTTGCAGATGGCTAAGTAATGACACATTTCCTGCCATAGCTCTAACTCAAACTCTCTCCCTTGGTCACTGTGCATCATAAGGGGGACACCCAAATGTAGCACCCAGCCTTTCACAAACACCTCAGCGCATGTGGCGGCTTTGTGATTGGGAAGAGGAAACACCCGAGTATACTTTGTGTAGTAGTCAGTCACGACCATCATACAAGTGTTATCTCTGTCGTTTTTAATCCGCTGATGATGTCTATCGCTACTCGAGCGAACCTGACACCAAATAATTCCTGGGACAAGGGTAGCTTGCTCAGGCCGGGTCCCGGCTTGTTTTTACAACAATCCGGGCAAGTGGCAATCCACCGAAGTAGGTCGCCTCTCATTCTGGGCCAGAATTACATCTTTGCAGACTCTCTATAGACCTTTTCTTCCCAAAATGACCACTAGTTTGGTGGCCATGGCAATAATACATGATATCCCTCCTCATATAAGTGGGTATCACTATTTGTAACAGTCTACTGTTGGTATAAGTGGTCTTCCACATGCACAGTTTACCATCTCGGATTTCCAGCTCGGTCCACTGAGCTATCAATCGCCTCGTTTCCCTGTCTTCTAGGGACAACATCGGCCTTGCCGGCTTAATACCTGTCCTTAAGTATTTCATTATGCGCGTAGTGGTGGGATCGGACTGTTGGAACTTCTTGATGGTCTCCGGGGACCAATCGAGATAGCTGCACACAGCCTCCTCCCAGGGGATTCAGGGGGGTGGTATAGTTAAATACCAACCCGGCTACCACAGCATTGTGGGCCCCGCAGTCTTCACAAGTGGCATTCTGGCACTTTCGGATGGGTCGCTTCGACAAGGCATCCGCATTGATATGTTTAGCACCAGGTCGGTGCTCTATTTGTTTATGCTCTGAACATGGCGGTTCATCTCTTGGCAAGGAACAAAAACAATGGCTTCACGCAGAGCGGACACGGGCCGTGTCGCTTGCACTTACAAAATGCCTTCTCATGGCTATATTCTGTGGATATCAGGTAAGAAATTAATACAAAACGGAGGAAATTGTGGTATAAACCTATTAGTTCATGGATGTTGGAGCCCACGGGGAGTCTATGCTGGATATACCCGAGCCGCGGAGCGGCTCGGGTATATCGAGCATAGATCAGCTGGGTTAGCGATCAGCGACGATCAGCTGGGTTAGCTGGTCTTGGCTGATCCTTATTACCCGGAGGGCTTAGGGATCGGTCTGCGCGGGTTCTTTTGGAGGCACTGGTGGCCATAGCCAGACCTCCATTAGTCCCCTTCGAGTGGGCTTTGCCTTTCTCCCGTTTGTTGTCGCCCTGCCACCTCGGTGGGCATCCCGAACTTGGTGGGTGAGTAGTTCACGGCGAAGTATGTCATGAGGTTGCCACTCCTCCATGAGCAGAAATTGGGTTTGAATGCCTGCTTCTTAATCTCCCTAGTGCTCAACGCCGCCCAGCTAGCCAGGAGTTCGTTGAAACACTTAACGGCTCGTTTCCGGGTCTTCTAAAGGCCGGTACCATGTGCCTTCTGCAAATGCAGAGCCATGTCCCGGCGCCGGTGAGTCGTAAACGAACCGTCGCAGAGCTTACCCGGATGGTCTCTGGGTATGCACCATAGCAGGGGCTTGTGGTGCATATGGTGCTCCACAATATGCCGAGCGAAGCGAGGCTTCGTCTCGAAAGTCTTCTCGCCGGTGAGAGCGAGTTGGCACGACTCGAATGGGCACCGGCGGTGGTTGCCGCTGGGTCCCCACTGAGTCATTGCCCATTGGACTTTCGTCCGGGCCTCGTAGTTATAAATCGACCCCAATTTGGACTTTAGCTGGTCAATCCAAATGAGGTAGAATTTACCTACTGGCGTATCAGAGGGACCGGACTTCATCCACTCCTCGTCATCGCTATCACCATCCTTATTGACGGCGCCCGGGCACATGTAGTCCAGGGTGCTTACCGAAGCAGAGGAAGAACTTAAGGTCAGCCTCCTTGTACCTGTGAATGTACCCGGCGTTCTCAGCGCAGTGGAACTCCTTAAGCTTTTCAGCTTCCAACTGCTGCCGTCGGCAGGATTGAAGGGCCTCCTAGACCTTCTTCTTATCCTGCTCCCAGATCTCTTCCTCCCTCTTCTGGATTTGGTAAACCAGATTGAAGGTGGCTTCAGTCATACTCTGCCAGTAGTCAACAGACTTCTGGCGATGAAGTGCCTGCCATTCTGCCATCAGGTCGTTCTGGATCTCGGCAGTACGAGCGTCGCGGTGGTCTACGAACGTGTTCGGATCCTGAAGACCTGACAGGGTGCTGGCTATTAGTCCCATAACGGGCACCAGAGGGGCCGCTGGTGGGACAATAGCTGGAGGAGGTGCTGCAGCCTGCACAGTGACAGGTGAAGCGCCTGCTGGAGGGACCGAGGGACCCTCAACAGTGGTGCCTCCTCGGCCTCGACCGCCACTCGGGGGGGCTCGGGTGGACTCAATGCCACCACGGCCTCTACCCCGAGCCTTGGCTCTGCCCAAGGGGGTTAGGACCTGTGATTCGGGTCCCGCTGGTCCCATCGCAGGGAACTTCGCCGCGTATTCACTGTACGTGAGGCGCTTGCCGGACGATCCTTCGCCGGCCCACCATGCACTGTGTCCGGATGGGGCACCAAAAAAGGTGCTCCAGTCATCCGGACTGCCAGTGGCTTCACTCGGGGGGTGCTGTGTAGGTGCTAGAGGTAGGGTTGGAACGGCTGCCTTGATGGCCAGCCGATGGGTCTGGTTGCCAGGCATGTCCAAAGCCGCGACTTGTTGTCCCGACTGGCGACGATCAGCTGGGTTAGCTGGTCTTGGCTGATCCTTATTACCCGGAGGGCTTAGGGATCGGTCTGCGCGGGTTCTTTTGGAGGCACTGGTGGCCATTGCCAGACCTCCATTAGTCCCCTTCGAATGGGCTTTGCCTTTCTCCCGTTTGTTGTCGCCCTGCCACTTCTTCACCTTCAGGTGCACCTCGGTGGGCATCCCGAACTTGGTGGGTGAGTAGTTCACGGCGAAGTATGTCATGAGGTTGCCACTCCTCCATGAGCAGAAATTGGGTTTGAATGCCTGCTTCTTAATCTCCCTAGTGCTCAACGCCGCCCAGCTAGCCAGGAGTTCGTTGAAACACTTAACGGCTCGTTTCCGGGTCTTCTAAAGGCCGGTACCATGTGCCTTCTGCAAATGCAGAGCCATGTCCCGGCGCCGGTGAGTCGTAAACAAACCGTCGCAGAGCTTACCCGGATGGTCTCTGGGTATGCACCGTAGCAGGGGCTTGTGGTGCATATGGTGCTCCACAATATGCTGAGCGAAGCGAGGCTTCGACTCGAAAGTCTTCTCGCCGGTGAGAGCGAGTTGGCACGACTCGAATGGGCACCGGCAGTGGTTGCCGCTGGGTCCCCACTGAGTCATTGCCCATTGGACTTTCGTCCGGGCCTCGTAGTTATAAATCGACCCAAATTTGGACTTTAGCTGGTCAATCCAAATGAGGTAGAATTTACCTACTGGCGTATCAGAAGGACCGGACTTCATCCACTCCTCGTCATCGCTATCACCATCCTTATTGACGGCGCCCGGGCACATGTAGTGGATTGTGTAATAAGCACAATCCGCGAAGCAGCGTGGGGTACGTTCTTTGAACCCCTCGGCTGCATTCTTCCACATCCACTTCTGATTGTCGTCCTTCGGGACGTCCGTGGTCATTTCTTCTCACGTTGTCATGGACTCCAAATCAGATTTGGCTGATGCGGGCAGCTCTGGGTCGCTTTCGCTTCCCTCACTGTCCGTGTAGATGCCCTGGCCCTTCCGTCTGGCTCGGCTGGTGGTAGTAGTACCATACTCTCCTCAATCCGAGACGAGACCGTTGGGTCCTCGCCTTCCTCCAACTGAACGTTGGCGGTTTGACGCGCGGCGTCAATCTTCCCCTGTGCCATCACAGTGGCACAACTTCCAATTTAAAAAATTAGCAACTGTGTTGGACTCCTCCCAAAGGATTCGTCCAACAAAGGTGGGGAGTACAATCCATGCAGCTAAGGGCTGCCGGAGGCCAAGCAATAACTGGAGCGAAACAGGTGACGTCTTACCGCCACGAGTCCGCTCTAGTTATGACCAAAATGGTGTCAGACCTCTCGTCTCGCAAGATCCCGCAATGGGCTATCCGGTGACCTAGTTCTGCGCTTTCCCCCCGCACCCGCGGCGCCACCTAGCGGTCTAGATCCGAACTAACATTCGACTCGACATGCGAGACGCAGGCTGCTACCCGAGTGCTCCGCGGCTCGGGTATATATAGATAGAACTAAACGACCGTGGTGTACGAGGTGGCCGATCCACCACGAGGGGTGGATCAGCCACCGAGGACACCAGGGGAGTTTAGTTCTATATTTATTTTATGTTTTTAGAGGTTTAAAAAAGGGAAAATTATCAAAATCCGGTACCGTAGTTCCCCGTAAAAGCGCCGATCCGCCATTTTGAATGTTTACATGCACCCAGAACGAGGCTGCAGTGGTGGATCGGCCGCTGTGGTGGATCGGCACACATTACGCCACTGGGGGTGTGCGGATCGGCTCCCTAATGCTATCTCTACGGGAAGAAGTTATTCACATAAAATAAACAGCATATACAGCCCTAGGGCCCCGATATGCATCATCTATTAGCTTGATAACCTCACGCCTTACAAGATTGATGTTACAGCCTATAGGGTGTGCAATATCGACAGATATGTGGATGGGAATATCCACCAAAAAGCACTGAGTAACCCAGAAATTGTGGTATAACCAGTAATAACATGTTAAATCTTACATTTCCACTCCCACTGGTAGTTGGTAAATTTCCCTTCACTCTGTGCCACCACTGCCGCCGCTACCGCCGCTGGTCACATAATTTAAAGCTTTGGTCAGCAGGGACGCTTTTTTAGAGTGATCTACAAGTGTAGGCACCGACCAACGCTGTAGCTGCTGGTCTTAATATGAACAATACACCCAACATATCCCAGCAGCCTTGTATTCTATGTCGTTTCAACCTGTGGTGGCAGCTCTACCTGTAATGTAGTCCGTTTCAGCGAAAACCCCAGTGTAGGGAGAGAAAAAATATGCCACAGTTATATATACAGTGCTTTTAGCCCCGAATGCTCATACAGGCCCTTTACTTTCTACCCTATACAGCTGATGTCTGGTACCATATTGTTGTCACCTTCATGCTATACACGGGACCGACTCTATACATAAACGGCACCAAACCTGACTATACCATGTTAACAGAAAGCAGTAGTGATAAATCCGAATATGATGACTTTATCATTGGTAAGTTTTCCTACCCACTGGGTGCATCAACATTGATTCAAAGTGTTTGCCTATTAACAGTTGATTCAGGTTTGAAATAATGTTTGAATTTGAAAGTTGACACAAGATAAGCAAACCACCTGTGATTCTACATTAAACCATGAGTGGTGGTTCAATATTGATTCAACATTGTTGTTTCTACATTGTTTCAATGCTAATAGTTAGTTAACCTACTTCCGTCAATCCGTAGCGAAACAATGGCACAGGGCTAAGACACGGAGGTTAGACGGAGCTTGGGATTTTGATGGTTTTGCAGTAACCAACCATTGCTCAACATATATTTTTACACAGGAGTACTATGAAACTCTATATACCAACATGAGGTGCTATAGAAACACATGGACCTTACCTTATCGACACTAGAAGAATTTAAAATTCTACTACCAGCACGGAGAGGAGAAAATTCAATATGGCGGCGCCCATGACCCTCCATTCCAACGATTTGTTAACATGGTCCGACTGACTACACTAGAACCTTAAGGATCTAAACTTTTATTACCAATGTGATTCTAAAACATAGGAATATTTAGCAAATTGGTTACAAAGGCTCTAGTAAGTATTCTACAACTCCATACATGCGAAGGCATATGCCGACTACTAGAAATATGAAACAGTCTCCACACTCGGAGCTAGCTTCCGGTAAACCAAAAACAATGGCTGCCACTTCCGCCCTGAACAATAATAATACGTTGCAAGCTGAAATATCAGATTCTGAAGAGGAAAATGAAACTTTCCTGCCACCTTCAACCTACAAATCTTTGACAAAAGACATTATTGATAAGATAAATGAAATAGATACACGATTACAAGTACAGGAATCTATCACCAAGAGGACGATTCGACTGCTAGGTGGTATGGAGACAAGACTCTTCGGACCAAATGGATTCCCAAATGGAAAATCTGTCACTATACCTGAAATTGAGACTTGACTGGATGAACACCATTCCACACTATCAATGCACAGTGATAAAATTGAATCTAATACTTCTGCAATGACAAAAACTCAAGCTGAATTTGACAAACACGAGAATCAATTCAAAAGGCTTGATCTAGAGAAGAAAAGAAGAATACTTGTCCTAGAAGGCATTGATGAAGACAGGGCAGGTAGCCTTCGAGACACCCTTGACCAAATTATCAATGACCTAGGGCTTGATTTCAACAGCTCCGTAGCTGAGGCTATATACCGACAAGGTAAGAAGTATGTACCTACTGCACAACAGAAGCAAAACACAAACTTCAAAAAAGGAAATCGTCCTATAATAATTATCTTTGCCTCAGCTCACTATAAAGTTCAAATGTTCTCAAATGTGAAGAAACTACAAAGAAATGCTACATGGCGTGGACTCCACCTAGCAGATGATATCTCCAAGGAAGAAAAGCAAATGCAAAATGATTTGAGATCAATCCATGCATTAGCAAGAAGTAAGGGAGTGGACTGCTCTGTTAGAGGAACACAACTCATTATTGAAGGCCAAGCTTACCCATACAAGGAGCTAGGGAACTTACCCCATGACCTATCCATGAAAAATGCTAAAACTGTTCAAACCCCAGACGGTATTGCCTTCCAAAGTGAGCATTCAATATTTTCTAATCTGTATAAAACAGAAATCAAATTCGAAGGTCACACATATGACTCTGTTGAAAGAGCCTACCAAGCTAAAATGTGTGTAGTATCCAACCAAGGAGGTATTCTGAGGAAGGTCAATTCTGCAGCCACCCCGCTTGATAGCATGTTTGCTGGACGTGCATGCAAGAAAACCAATGATTGGTTCAATATAGACGAGACTGTGATGCAGAAGCTACTGGAGATTAAATTCAGTGACCCCCTTCTACTACACCAACTCACCCAAACCAAGGGCAAGTACCTATATGAAGCAACACGTCATCGTACATATGGGGCTGGATTCCATCTTGGACAAAAAAAGGACAACAATATTAGAAATGTTGCCCATAATCAATCAGAATGTGCCAACAAGTTAGGAGAATTTCTCATGAAAATAAGATATGGACATACTGGTGAACAACCCCTACCAACTGCTGAAGAAATCCGTCTGCAAGATGCAGCAAACCAGCAACAACCCAATCTCTAAAACTCTGTATACTATACTTCTAGGCAACTAAAGCACCTGCTGTTTTCTATGTCTCAATATATCTTACTATGTGAACAATGTATAAATAACAATATAATGCTAGTAAAATTTTGGTAAGCCATCTATGGAATCCTGGGCAATGGACAACTTCTGTACAAAAGCCTACTAAGTTCAATAACTCATACCAGTATACGGGACTGCATAAAGGCAGAAGTTCCTATATTGGTTAATAATTTAACTAGGAGTATATTTGGGCTTGATTTATGTAATCTTGCTATCTATTTGGTAAAATGAAAATGGAAAGATTGTTGAAACCAATTTACTGTATTACATGTATTATACTAATATAAAACAACTGGAGGACTCCAAAGGTCTACGTGTTCTACACCTAAACGCAAGAAGTATCAAAGCCAATTATGCATCTATATGTGCTGAAATCTATCCATCCAACCTTGATGATGAATCTAGTTTTCAATTTTATGGATATACTACATATAGAATGGACAGACAACTCCTAGATAATAAGGGTAAAATTAAAACAGGTGGAGGTGTATGTATATATGTAAAACATGGTCTCAAACATGATATTCAAAAATACGAGTATTTAAATAGGTCTGATGGTATAATTGAAATCCAATGCATATATATACTCAAAGAACATATGAAACCAATCTTATTGTTCAATGTATATAGACCACCCGATGGTGATAAATCTGTGTTTGTCAAGGTAATCGCGGATATCCTCTCAAATTTAGAAAATAGAAACTCATTTGAAATTATAGCCTTGGGGGATTTTAATTTCAACATAAATGAAGATACAGATGTAGTTAAAAACCTATTAAATAGAATGAAACACTTTGGTCTGAACCAAGAAATTAAAAATGCTACAAGGAAAAAGGCAACACTCAATCTAATATTTACAAACCTTAGACCGAATCCCATTACAACAGGTATATGTAATAATTACATCTCAGATCATCTACCAATATTCTTAATAAGAAAAAAACTGAAAATTGTACATGAAAAGGTTTTTATAACAGGTCGTTCTTATTCAAAATTATCAGATGAAACACTCTATTCAGAATTTGACAAAATAAACTTGGACAACTTTAACACTACAGCAGATGTCAATTATGCTTGGTCTCACCTTGAGTCTTCTATACATGGTATTCTTAATAAACACTGCCCGGTACATAAATTTCCCGTGCATAGATATAGAGACCCATGGATGACCCAGAACGTATATGAAACCATAAGGGAAAAAAACAAAAAACTATGGAAAGCTAGACATTCTAACAAAGATGAAGATTGGGAAAGCTCAAGAGTATATAGAAATAATGCAAATAAGATAATAGACAAAGCAAGGAAAAATTTCTTTAAAGAACAAATTGAAAATTATAAGCAAGACCATAGAAAATTCTGGCGAGTCATTAACAATATGATACCTGGACATCCACATCGTGCAAAAGATATAGTACTAGTTGACCATGATAATGGTAATATAACAATAGATAATGAGAAAGTGCCAGATTTTATAAATCAATACTTTGCCAATATTGGACCGGCACTTGCCCAAGATTTATATATACCTTGGAAACCATATGACGATTATGTTGTAAATAAAATGGATCCTATTGTTTCTAATTTACAAGAGGTTAAAAAACTAGTACATGATATCAATGTAATGGTTCTTAGCGACTTATATGTTGGGTGGCTCGTTGGCTCGCTTATCGCTAAAGTTACCAACACAACACGAGTAGTTCAGGTTGGGCAAAGTCCCGGATACCCCTACCTCTCGGGTAGGACTTTATTTAATCTTCAGTAATTAACAGATACACGTCTTGACTGGACCATGTCCAGTCCCCTTCTGCCGCTCGTCCGGCTTCTTAGTAGAAGCTGGACGCGAGGCATGGTGCTGCCCCCTCTTGTGCCAGCGGGGTATCGCAAAGCGACACCTAGCTGGCATAGAAGGAACGAGCACCACACGAACATGTCTCTCGGATGAACGGCACTAATATATATACAACGATGCCGGCCCCTACACCACCCCCACTAGACTATACCTAGGGTTGGGTGTATTTAATAAATACCTATTGTTAACTTTATACAATAATAAGTTATACATACATAGGTAAGTCTATACATAAGTGTTCGTATAGATTATAGAACATTAAGGGGCATTATAAATAATATGTACATGATAAGGCATCGTCGTATATAACCCGAAGTAACTAATAACAACAATTAGGAAGTGGTGCCTTATGCACCATCGACCTAAGGTGGTAAATGGTAACAATGTTACAGTGTTATTATAGTTTAAAGATGTGATAAAAGTGGTAGATATGTCGTGAAATGGTATTAACAATGTTTTACAGTAGTAAATGACCGACCCGAGGTGGGGTAAATAACCCGAGAAAATTTTGTTTGGTTTGGTTACAAAAATATAAATATTATATAAAAATAGCTTTACACAAAATTTTAATACTGATAATAATAGACGTCCTACCAGGGTAGTAGGATCGTCCTTACAAAATACCGAACTTCCGGCGTATCTGGAACGACTGGTTTCTGCAGCTCCACCCGGCGACATATATGTGGTGGCAAGCCACGTTGCTGTTATGATGTGCCCTGATGAAGATGGGAAGATGGAGCCCCGGTTAGGTGTGGTAATCCTCTTTGTGTTTCGGGGTAGTGTCCACCTTCGCTGCAGGTTCGGTCCCAGATCGGCGAGTCCAGTATAAGGATAAGTACCTCTGGCATGGTAAATGCCTTTACCCTCGGATACCACGAAACACCTTCAGATGGACACTTAAAGATCCTCCGGATCAGTGTCCATCTTCTCAGCCGACTCCGCTGAGGTAGCCGGAGCCGAAGCAGTCGGAGCCGAGCTGCTGCAACTGCTCACAGAGAGCAGCATTGAGGTTTCGCTGGGCGTCTCGCTCCCCAAGCTTAGCGCGCCCATCCCCGCGGACGGACTGTCAACTGCCTCGGGTACGGGTGGAGCAGCCGGAGCGAGGGACAGGGACGACGCAGAGCCGTCCCACTCATCCAGGTGCTTCCCGAACGCGAGGAAGAACTTGAGGTCGGCCTCCTTGTACTTATGGATGTACCCGGCGTTCTCAGCGCGGTGGAACTCCTTAAGCTTTTCAGCTTCCAACTGCTGGCGCCGGCAGGATCGGATGGCCTCCTCAACATTCTTCCTCTCCTGCGTCTAAATCTTATCTTCCTCCCTCTTCTGGACCTCGTAGACCAGGTTGAAGGTGGCTTCAGTCATTATACGCCAGTAGTCGACTGACTTCTGGCGATGCAATGCCTGCCATTCCGCCATCAGGTCATTCTGGATCTTCGCCGTTTGCACGTCGCGATGATCGACAAACGTGTTCGGATCCTGAAGACCTGATAGCGTGCCTGATATAAGCTCCATAACGGTCACCCGAGGGGTCGTTGGTGGAACTATAACCGGTGGGGGCACGGCAGCCTCCTCAATGACAGGCGGGGCGCCTGCTGGAGGGGCAGAGGGACCCTCAACAGTAGCACCTCCTCGGCCTCGGCCCCTACCCCGGGGTTTAGACCGGCCCAAGGGGGTTAGGACCTGAGATTCGGGTCCCGCTGGTCCCATGGAAATGAACTTTGCCGCGTACTCGCTGTACGTGGGGCGCCTGCCGGACGATCCCTCACCAGCCCACCAAGATCCGTATCCGGATGGGGCAGCAAAGTATGTGCTCCAGTCATCCGGACTGCAAGTGGCTTCACTCGGGGGTTGCTCCTCGGGTGCAGGTGGTGTGGTGGTGGCTGGAGTGGCCGCCTAGCTAACCACCCTTCGGGTTTGGTTGCTAGGCATATCCAGAGCCGAGACCTGTTGTCCCGACTCGCGACGATCAGCTGGGTTGGCTGGTCTAGGCTGGTCCTTATTACCCGAAGGGCTTACGGACCGGTCTGCGCGGGTCCTTTTGGAAGCACTGGTAGCCGTGGCTGTGCCTCCGTTAGGACCCTTCGAGCAGGCCTTGGCTTTCTCCTGCTTGTCGTCTCCCCTCCACTTCTTCACCTTCAGGTGTACCTCGCTGGGCATCCCGAACTTGGTAGAGGAGAAGTTAATCTGGAAGAAGGCTAAGATTGCCACTCCTCCACGAACAGAATCCGGTCTAGAATGCCTGTTCCTTGACGTCTTTGACACTCAACGAGGCCCAGTTAGCCAGGAGCTCGTTGAAGCACTTTACGGCCCGTTTTCTTGTTTTCTCCAGGACGGTACCATGGGCCTTCTGCAGATGCAGAGCCATGTCCCAACGCCGGTTGGTGGAAAACATGCCGTCACACAGTTTACTCGGACGGTCTCCGAGCACACACTGAATGAGGGGTTTGTGGTGCATGTGGTGCTCCACTATGTGTCGAGCGAAGCGGGGCTTCGTCTCAAACACCTTCTCTCCAGTGAGAGCCAGCTGGCAGGACTCGAATGGACACCTCCGGCGTTTGCCGGATGGTCCCCATTGGGTCATAGCCCATTGAACTTTCGTCCGGGCCTCGTAGTTGTAAATCAACCCCAATTTGGATTTGAGCTGGTCAATCCAAATGAGGTAGAATTTACCCACTGGCATATCAGAGGGGCCGGACTTCATCCACTCCTCGTCATCGCTATCACCATCCTTATTGACGGCGCCCGGGCACATGTAGTGGACTGTGTCGTAAGCACAGTCCGCGAAGCAGCGGGGAGTTCGTTCCTTGAACCCCTCGGCTGCATTCTTCCACATCCATTTCTGATTGTCGTCTTTAGGGACGTCCATGGTCATCTCTTCCCACGTCGTCACAGACTCCAAATCAGATTTGGCTGACTCGGGCAGCTCTGGGTCGCTTGCGCTTCCATCGCTGTCTGTGTAAATGCCCTCCCCTCTACGTCTAGCTCGGCTGGTGGTAGTAGTACCAGACGAAGCCTTGGTAGAGGGCTTGGTGCTCGCCCCGCTGGTGCTAGCAGAGGACGCTGCAGTAACCGAGGTGGCTACTGTGGTGGCTGGTGTTTTGGAGGCGGGCGTCTTCGGGTCGCCCTTACCCCTCGGCTTGGTGGGGGGCGTGGGCTCCGCCTGAGACGCTTTCGCTCCGTTCCTCTTTTTCCGACGCACGGCCTTGGGTGGCTGCGCCGGCACCTCGGGACTAGAATCCGACTGACGTGGATCCTTGTCCTTTGAACGAGGGCTCCTCCTACCACTGACCGGGGAGTCAGAGTCGGAGGCGGCCGTCGCCCTACTTTGGGCCTGCTGTTTCCGGTGGGCCCGACGAGCAGCGGTAAGCTCCTTCTGCTGTTTGGGGAGCTCGGCTCGCTTGGCTTCAACAGCAGCCTGTTGACGCGAGATTTTCCTCTTCCGAGATCTCACCAGGCGCCTCCGGTATGTCGGCACCCGGTTCCTTCTCGGTCGTGGACCTCTCGATGGCGATCCTAATGTCTTCAACCTCCAGGTCACTCTCGGTGAGAGGACCCTTTGGTGCAGGCTTACGGGTCAATCGCTTGACCCGTTCAGTTTCCACCAACGACTGTGTGACGTGGAGTCTGTGTCCATATCGGATTCAGACTCTCTTAGCCGCGCTGCCTTCCGGGTAATGCCCTCGGAAATCAACACGGCTCGGGCCAAGCTCTCGTTGACCGCCATATTCTCCGCCAACTTTCGGTAGTTCCGGAGCCAAGAGACCGGCATACTGTCAGCCAACTTGTCGCAGCACGCGTCCATGACCAGAGTCTTGAAGTCGCCTGGTATGGCCTCGGGCACGCCTGGTTTCTCTGCAAGCGGACCGCACCCGAACATTGAGGGGTGCATGGGAATGGAGGTCCCCCAAGAGGTGTACACGACACCAGCCTCCTCGTCCACATGATCCATACGCTCGATGCGGGTTCTGTATCCCGGGGGATACAGCGGAATGTCCATAGGATCATTGCTATCACACGAAGCCGTCGCTGTAGGCGTGGGCTCCGGGCGCGGTGGTGGTGGAGGTGGCATCCTCTCCCTGTCGGTGGTCTCGGCCATCGCAGAGAGCGTACGGGCTGCCTCTTGGCTTCGGATCCCCTCACAAGGACGTCTGTTGAAGAGTCC
This sequence comes from Acholoe squamosa, assembly GCA_949317995.1. Classification (NCBI taxonomy): domain Eukaryota; kingdom Metazoa; phylum Annelida; class Polychaeta; order Phyllodocida; family Polynoidae; genus Acholoe; species Acholoe squamosa. The sequence goes on along the minus strand of OX439045.1, from coordinate 76,480,247 downwards.
ATAGACTCCTCAACCCGAGACGGGACCGTCGGGTCCTCGCCTTCCTCCAACTGGACGTTGGCAGTTTGACGCGCAGCATCAATCGTCCCCTGTGCCATGGCACTGAGGGCGACTTCCAATTTAAAAATTGGCAAATGTGTTGGACTCCTCCCGAAGGATTCGTCCAACAAAAAAGGAGAAGTTAGACAAGCTAACTAAACAGCTACAGGCTGCCAAGCGCCAACACTAACCAGAGCGAAACGGGTGGCGTCTTACCGCCACGAGTCTGCTCTAGTTATGAACAATATGACGTCAGACCTCTCGTCTCGCGAGATCCGGCAAGGGCTATCCGGTGACCTAGTTCTGCGCTTTCCCGCCGCACCCGCGGCGCCACCTAGGGGACTAGATCCGAACTAACATTCGACTCGACATGCGAGACGCGGCCTACTACCCGAGTGCTATCGTCTGGAGCTTGGCGGTGTATACAACGCTTCAAAGCGAATGTACTGGTTACTCCATCTGCCACTCACGGGATACAGCTACCCGGGGAGGGCGCGTTTGGCATCCCTAGCCGTGGAACGTATGTTATCCGCCTACGGCGGACAACACGCAGCAGCTTGTTGTGTACTGAGTTAGGTTACAGCAGACCTCAACCGGGGACTGCGTCTAACGCCTTCGGTTAACATCTTATTCTTCCCGGCTTTACATACGGCCTTCTCTGTGTTCCGCTTAGCCGTGGCGAGACCTTTCCCATACGTAATACCTTCACTCTTACGATTAGGTCGTTTCCTGGCCTTCGTCTTCTTTCTTCCTATCTCATCTTCTGGCATTTTCCTCGGCCAGCCCCTAGGGCGCTTCACAGGTACCACCACGTTAGGTCCGCTAGGTACAGACTCAGGTGGCTGGTAACCGAATTCCCTCTCCGCCTCTTCGCGCCCCTTCCAGGGCCGAAGCTTTCCGACATTTGTCTTCCATTTCCTACCAGTTAGGCAGTCCTCCATCATCACCGTGGACTCGGAGATGATGCGAATGATTTTAAATGGACCTTCCCAGGGCCTTACGAGCTTTAGCCGTTCTAGCGGCTCGTAGTACCTTAGTACTTTGTCCCAACATTAAAACGAATCCTTTTGGCATTGGTCTCATAACACACCTTTTGACATTTTGCACTCTTTAGCAGTTCTTTCCGAACGGCCTCGTATGCCTGTTTAAACCGATCCCTTAACGACTCCACAAACAACACGGTGCAGGGCGCCTCCGGGTCTATCCCAACCACTCCATACACTAAGTCGGCGGGCATTATGATGTCCTCGCCGAACACTAGCATGTTTGGAGTGCAATTAGTAGTGTTGTTGTAGGCATGTACTACGAACTCGCACTGTTCATCCCAGTCGTCCTGGTGGGTATTAACCAGGGGCTTTAGCACTTGTATCAGGGTTCTGTTGAACCGTTCTACCTGTCCATCCGACTGTGGTCGGTATGGGTTTGTCCGGGTCTTGCATATAGCTAGGTAATGACACATTTCCTGCCACAGCTCTGACTCGAACTCTCTCCCTTGGTCGCTGTGCATCATAAGGGGAACACCCAAATGAAGCACCCAGCCTTTTACAAACGCTTCAGCGCATGTGGCGGCTTTGTGATTAGGAAGAGGGAACACCCGGGTGTACTTGGTGTAATAGTCGGTTACGACCATCATGCATGTATTGTCCCGGGGCGTCGTTTTGATCCCACTGATGATGTCTATCGCCACTCGAGCGAACCTGACACCAAACAATTCCTGGGATAAGGGTTGCTTTCCCCGGCTGGGTCCCGGCTTGTTTTTACAACGATCCGGGCAAGTGGCGATCCACCGGAGTAGGTCGCCTCTCATACCAGGCCAGTAGTAGCGCCTCTGTAGACGCTCTATTGACCTCCTCTTACCGAAATGGCCGCTAGTTTGGTGGCCATGGCACTAATACATGATATCCCTCCTCATCGGGGTGGGGATCACTATTTGTAACAGCCTACCGTTGGTGGGAGTAGTCTTCCACCTACACAGTATGCCGTCTTGGATCTCCAACTCGGTCCATTGAGCTAGCAATCGCCTCGCTTCCCTATCCTCTAGGGATACTAGCGGCCTTGCCGGTTTAATACCCGTCCGCAGGTATTCCATTATGCGCGCCGTGGTGGGATCCGACTGTTGGAACTTCTTGATGGTCTCCGGGGACCAATCGAGGTAGCTACATACAGCCTCCTCCCAGGGAATATGGGGGGTGGTATAATTAAATACCAGCCCAGCTACCACAGCATTGTGGGCCCCGCAGTCTTCACAAGTGGCATTCTGGCACTTTCGGATGGGTCGCCTCGACAGGGCATCCGCATTGATATGTTTAGCACCGGGCCGGTGCTCTATTTGTTTGTGCTCTAATCCAAACTCGGATAGATGAGCTAACCATCGTCCAATCATCCCCTCGGCATCCTTAAAGTTAAGGAGCCACCTGAGAGACGAATGGTCGGTTCGTAAAGTAAAGTCACTTCCCGAGAGAAAATGCTTAAACTTCTTCGTATACACCACTACCGCGAGAAGTTCCAGTTTGGTGGTACAATAATTACGCTGGGTCTTGCTTAGCGTGTTGCTGGCGAATGCTATTGGGACTTCGACTCCGTCCTGGACCTGAGAGAGAGCCGCCCCTATTGCATCATTGCTCGCATCTGTGTCTAATATGAAATGTCCCTCGGGAGTGGGATATTTCAATACGGGTGTGTTTCTGAACAAATCCTTTATTTTATTAAAAGATTCTTCTTGCTCGCTGGTCCATGGGAATGGGTCCCGTGCCCTACCCAGGGTCCAGTGAGCTAAGCACTGCATAGGAAAGCTGACACGAGAGTAATTTGGTATGAAATCATGGTAGTAGGAACAAAATCCTAGAAATGATCTCACCTCCTTAGCACTCAGGGGTCTTTCCCAATTCTCTACAGCTTCTAATTTCTCCGGATCTGCGCTCACTCCGCTGGGGGTGATGATCCTTCCCAGGTATGTAATTGTTTTCTTAAACAGGTTACATTTCTTGGGTTTGAGTTTTAGACCGTTGGATAGTATCCGGTCCAGTACCAATTGCAGATTTGCATGGCATTCCTTAAATGACTTGCCGAACACGACAACGTCATCCAAGTAGACCAAACATTTCTTCCACAAAAGGTCGCTCAACAAGGATTCCATCATGGCTTCGAATGTAGCGGGGCGTTACACAATCCGAAGGGTAAGACATTATACTCGAATAGCCCCATATGACTAGAGAACGCTGTTTTCTCTATGTCATTGGGGTGCATCGGTATCTGCCAATACCCGGATTGCAAATCCAAGGTACAGAACCATTGGTTCCCACCCAAGCTATCTAATGTCTCGTCTATCCTTGGTAAAGGATACGAGTTCTTCTTTGTCATACCGTTCAGTTTTCGGTAGTCGACACAAAAGCGGATTGTACCGTCTTTCTTAGTGGTCATACAAACAGGACTGGACCAGGGACTCGAGCTCGGCACGATGACCCCTAGGTCCAACTGTTTTTGTATTTCCTGTTCACAAATTAACTTCTTCTTAAGAGGAAGTCTGTGATACGGGATTTTAAAAGGTTTCTCGTTGCCCACATCTATGGTGTGCAACACCTTGTCGGATCTGCCTACCGATCCTCCTTCCCTACCAAAAGCACTCTCGTACTTTTGTAGGAGTTTCGCTAGGCACTCCTTATCCTCCGTATTCTGTAAATCTGATTGCTCAATCAGCTTTTGGAATTCTTCATCCAATGGATGCTTACTAACAGGGTTTAGTGGTATATTGAACCTGGCCTCGGCGACGTGTTCAACCGAACTCATCACACCCACACTGTCGCCTCGCTTCAAGTAAACTACTGAACCACTTTGGTTAGTTATGGGTAATACAGACCAAGCTGCATTAGCCACTAATGTATCCACTGAGTCCAACCCGATACTTGATAAATATACCGTGTCGGGTTCATAGACTCCAGTTTCATTCCTCTGGGCCATCGATCCGCCACAAAGGACATCACAAGTGGTACCCGGTGGGATCTTCACCGTATGTATCACTGATGCAACCGAAGACACCTGTCTCAATACGCATTGGACATGCAAGCCATACGGGTTCCGTATACTCATCATACCATCCCTGGGATCCAAGACGGCCCCATATAAGCTTGCAAAATCCAATCCAAGGATCCCATCATCACTAACCTCTGCTATAGTTGGCGAAAGAACAAATTCTTTGCCTCCTATACGGATAGGCATAAACGTCCTACCAAAAGTACGCATACTGCTTCCGTCGGCTGTGCAGGCATTTACCCCCGTTTTGAGGTTCTCATGGCTGCCAGCCACCGAGTCGAAGAATCTTTTGGACACACAGGAGTGGCTAGCTCCAGTATCCACCAAGAATTCCCCTACCCGGCCTTCCACAGATATGGGTACATACCACCGTCTCCCCCCTAAAGGAGAGGGGTTACTGGTAAACTGGTGAAAGTCTCCCGAATCACCAAGATTCAATCCGAGTCCTTGCAAAAATTCCAGACACGGATGACTTGGGGGAAGGCGTGTCCCACACACTCGAATCAATTCTTTGATCCATCCTTCCTCTCCCCCAGTGCGGCCCCTCGCCTATATATGTTCACCACCGTACACATGAGCACTAGGGTCCCTGGCCCCGGCCAAGGTGTAGGGGTGCGCACCCACAGCCACCCGGCCTCCAGGTGAATTTGATTCGGAATCTTCCACCGGGTTACCCCCGGTAGCATTTTGGCATTCGTTCCCCTCCGGGGTTATACCCAATGCCGTGGATACAACCCCCACTAGTTTTCCACATCAGCGGAACCCGTAGCGTTCTGCTCGCCTTCGCCGTTGTCTTCCGCTTCATAGAAGGCAGCCATTACCGGCTTAGCAGCGGTACATTCAGATGAGTAGTGTCCCATGCGTTGGCACCTGAAACACGTAACCGTCCAGAAGGTGCCGTCCTCCTGCTCGATTTCAATTAGTTCAAAGTCATCTGAGGTATTATCTACCTCAGACCGCTGAACTACCGATACTAGGGGAGCTGAGCCAGTGGCATTCAGTATGTCCCCGGTATGGTTCGCTTCTTCACGGCCATATCTATACCATTAAATATGCCGTGCAATGTTATGCCTTCCTTCCAGGCATCTCTAGCAGCAATTAGCTCGTCTCGGTCTCTCAGACCCTTAACGAATTGCGTGATTAAATCGTCCATGTACCAGTCCTGGTTTTCAGTACCGGGCCTGGCCTTGCTTAGCAGGGCATGGAGTTCCATACCGTATGCTCTGAAAGCTTCGTTAGGCTTCTGCGTGCGTTTCTTAAAGCGGACCATCGGATCCTCCTTGACCATGTTACACAATAGTCCACTAGCAGTTTCTACTAACTGCTCGAAACTTCCTACGAGACCGTGCCAGGTCCGCCATTGCTCTACAGCCATGCGACCCGGCCCGCCTTTCAGGCATCTCACCAGATGCGGCTTGGCCTCGTATGGGGTCCAACCATTATAATTCATCACATCGATGAAATCTTCGAACCACTCTTTCCATGGTCGCGTACCGTCGTATTCCTTAGGAATCACGGCTACCATTCGGGTGGAATTATGGGCATACATCAATCTAGTGCATTGTTGTTTGCTCCACTCAATCACCATGGTTTCATTCAAGGTTTGATTGCCTCCCATTCCACCAAAGCTTGTGTTGCCTGGTGGAGGCGGTTGTGGCGGTTGGCTATACGTCCACTGTGAACCACTGTAGTTTGTATAGCCTCCACCACCTTGGTTAGGGCCGGTACCCGAGGTACTATTGCTACCTGTAGTACCCGTGGCACCGTCCCTCCCTTGAGTGCCTTGGTGGCTGCCATCAGATGGCTGGTTCGGTTGACTACCATCGTTTGATGGACCTTGTTGGCTGCTGTCGTTCCCAGCTCCCAACCCGACATTTTCTGTCTGATCCACATGTATGTGGAAGCCATTAGTTTCCGCGCTATTGTCGGAGGCATCCCGGGGTACATAGTCCGGGTCTATGTTGTGGACTATAGGGACCTCACTTATCCGGACTCTACTAGTTCGGCCGTGCTTATCTTGGGTTCTGATATAAACTCCCCCTTGATCTACATTCCGCGTCGCATTGTCATTGACAAAAGGATTGTATTGCGGATGCTTAGGTGTAGAACAGGAGACTGGGTCACCTTGTTTAACAAACGTCGAGTTCGGGTTTAGATCCTTACTCGCTGGAGGAGCATTCGTCTGCTCCTGCTCCTGCTCCTGTAAATAGCTCTCCATAGCAGACTTATTTATTGTGAGGGTAGCTACATCCGTAGTGAGATTTCGCTGCTCCTCCCTTAGCTGTGCATTCTCCAATAAGATCTCGGATCGAATCTTCTTGTTTTCTGCAACTGCTCGGTTACGCTCCTCTTGGGCAGCTAATGCCTCCCGCTTAAAAGTATCCTTCAACAGACGGTACTTTTCACCTTTTTCCTTCTGAGACCGCTGGTATTCATTGGTCTCTCTCCGGATCTCGCCTTGTTCCGAGACCAACTTGGCTTCGGTCTCCGCCTTTCAGAGCTGAAGGTTCTTTAACTTCTCCTCCATGGCATGCAACTCGGATTGTAGTCTGGTTACATCCCGGGCCTTAGCAACCTCCTCGGCTCTAGCCTTTTCGATTGCTCTAAGTTTATTGGCTTCTTCGAGCTCCAGCTCAGCCAATCTTTTCTCTTTTTTAATCTCGTCTTTCTCCTTTCGCTCCAATCGATGGGCTACAGAAGTTAGGCGATATTTTAGGTCTGATTCTTTTAGAATCACCTCCTGTTCAACGGACCGGAGTTTACAGATCCGAGATTTTGTCTCCTCTTCTATCTTTAATTGGGCTGCCATGAATTCTTCATGCTGCCTCTTAGCCTGTAGCTCTATCTGTTCCTTGGCTTTCAAATAGGCTTTCAAATAGGCCGAAGTAGTTTTATACCCGGGGCCCATCCGACGTCCGTATATTGACTTGCGGCTGCCTCCAGGGTTGAACATGGAGTCAGACAAGCCTTCATCCAAAGATAGGCCTAGGTAATGCTTTTCCGAGCTCCTCGGTTTGGCATCCCGAGGCTTAGTCTTCGGGGTTGCTTTAGGAACCATTGGGTCCTTTACAGCTTTACTATCGTCGCTATCATGATCCGACGATGTCATTAGTGGGGCTACTCCATTTGCCCCCTCTGGTATCGCTCCCGGGGGGGTCACGGTACGCTGCATAGGGCTTTGTGCCATAGGGGTACCCAAGTTGCTAGCCGAGCCTGCTGGTATAATAGGCCCCAGCTGGCGTCTGCTAGTTATAACTCGAGACCAATCGCTCAAGTCCAATGTTGGGGGTCTTAATACCCCCCTAAGCAGTCCTGTATCCGGTGTCACCATTCGAGGTGTACCCGGATACAATCTAATAATGCCACCTCCATCACTGGTGGCACCGTCTGTTAGACCGGATGTCGAGAACACTGTCTGGACACCCTCCGGGTTGAACATTTGTTGTTGACTGGGTTTCCAGTCCAACAACAGATGCTGGGATGTAAAACCATCCTCTTCGAATCCCTCTAGCCCTGGGCTGGAGGGATCCGCATCGGGTTTCCCGAGGCTTTCGGCCAATGTGGCCGCGCACCACCCCCCAACTGACTGGTCACGGCACCAGTGTAATGGTTCATATCGACTTATATGTTGGGTGGCTCGTTGGCTCGCTTATCGCTAAAGTTACCAACACAACACGAGTAGTTCGGGTTGGGCAAAGCCCCGGATACCCCTACCTCTCGGGTAGGACTTTATTTAATCTTCAGTAATTAACAGATACACGTCTTGACTGGACCATGTCCAGTCCCCTTCTGCCGCTCGTCCGGCTTCTTAGTAGAAGCTGGACGCAAGGCATGGTGCTGCCCCCTCTTGTACCAGCGGGGTATCGCAAAGCGACACCTAGCTGGCATAGAAGGAACGAGCACCACACGAACACGTCTCTCGGATGAACGGCACTAATATATATACGACGATACCGGCCCCTACACCACCCCCACTAGACTATACCAGCCCCTACATCAATGTCAACAAATCCTCGGCAATTACAGACATATCCACCAGTGTACTGAAAAAAATCTTTACACATGTCCCCAACAAACTTGTTAAAATATTTAATCTATCCTTTTCTTCAAATACTGTACCAGATGATTTGAAACTTTCGAAGGTAACCCCAATACCTTAAGCTGGTATTGATAAATTGGTTAATAACTACCGCCCAATATCACTGTTACCCCTTTCATGTAAATTAATCGAAAAAATTGTGCACAATAGAGTGTATGGTTTTTTGGTCAAAGAAAAAATACTAACACCACATCAGGGAGGATTCAGATCAGGTTTTAGTACCATAGATACACTAGCAAAATTTACAGATGACATCAAAAGAAATCTAAATGTGGGTAACTCTACGATAGCTGCTTTTATAGACCTAAGAAAAGCCTTTGATACAGTGGATCATTCTGTACTGTTAACAAAATTAAATCACTACGGTATAAGGTCAGACAACTACCATTGGTTTGAAAATTATCTTACAAACAGACACCAGATAACAATAGCAAATGGTATAACGTCTGAAAAAAAACCAAGTACTCTGTGGTGTTCCTCAGGGATCCATTTTGGGCCCTTTATTGTTTTTGATATATGTGAATGATGTAATAAATTGTGTAAAAAAGTGTAAAATTAAATTGTATGCTGATGACACTGTTATATATTCAGCACATCACTCGTATATAACAGCAAAAATTGATCTTTAACATGATCTTGAAATATATGAAACATGGTGTATTCAAAACAAATTATCTATCAATGTAGCAAAAACCAAGGTAATGATTTTCTCCTCAAGTACAAAAAAAACTCAATACACTAACAGCTGACATCCACCTAGGTGATCAACTTCTACAAGTAGTACCTAGTTATAAATATCTTGGTGTTATCCTAGATCCATTATTGTATTATAATCTCCATCTAGATAATCAAGTAAAGATAATTGCTTACAGAATTATAAGTTATGTCAATTAAGAAGATATCTTGATGTTAAACTAGCTATAAGAATATATAAATCTACTATCCTCCCGTATATGGAATATGCTGACATCTGTTTTGCCACCACATTTGATAAATATTTGGATCCACTCCAATATGCACAGAACTGTTGTATAAAAATATGTCTTGGTGTGCCCCATCTGACAAATATTAATTACATACATAATGTAACAAAAATTAACAAACCTGGTGATAGAAGACATATTAATATATTAAATTACATGTATAACAGAGCACAAAATGATACTTACAAAGACAATAGGGCAATTGTTACTAAATTACATGATGCACCCACATTGAAGATTATAACCCCAAATGGTATGGCATATGCTAGAAGCGTAGAGTACTACGGAGCCTTAAATTGGAGTGCTCTACCTACGGATAGGAGACTTGCTTTAAACTTAAAACAGTTCAAAAATGAGTCTAAAAAATCACTAAGGTCTCTTTTTCTGTATGTAAATGCATAGTATATCCTGATATTATATAACAATAATACTAATTTTACTGTTGATTTCTTTCCATTATTTCCTACAAGTTTTTCAATGTGTGACATGGATTACTGAATTATCTCTATGACTCCTTCTTTGTATATTTATATATGTATACTTTATTAAATCATGTGCCAAAGTTTCGTACATATTTTTGGGAAGATAGCTAGGACCAGAATTATCAACCTAACATTGTTACAGTGGGGATGAGGTCCTCTACCTTCTGTTTGACTTAAGCTATCGTTCGTAATATATGTAAAATATATATAATTATGTAAGAATACATTGTATATCTATGTTAAATCAGAAGCATATTCGACAGCTATCCCGATTTCTGTACTGTTATTAAACTATGCTCGATAAGTATTGAGTCAATAAAGTAAATTCAAACCAAAACATATCAACATTGACTTGTCAACATTCAAATTGATACTATTGATTCAACATTTGCAGATCAATGTTGAATCAATGTTGAATTGACCCTATTAATGATCAACACAATATCAACCAGATGTCAATGTTGATGCAATATCCTGTGCCCACTGGGTATCTATACACAATCTCAACTATTCCAAGTGGCAGACTAACGTTGTTTGAAAATTGAATAAAATGAATTATGCAATGTTGGCATATTCCCAGTTTATTCTAGTAGTAAAATAGGTTTGAATTTGAAAGTTGACACAACATTTAAATAATCAAATCAACTGTGATCCAACATCTAACCATCAGTGCTGACTCGATGTTTGAATTTCTATGTTGATTAAATGTTGCTTCAATGTTGTTTTAACATTGATATTTGTGAGCTAATTCTCAGTTGACATGTCAATGTCAAATTAACATTGAAATTGACATGAGTGGATTAATCATACCTACAAAACAATGTTTAATGGAGAAGAAAAATCAACTGTTGAACTGATATTGAAATGGTGATGGTTGACAAAATTGAAATGGAATCATTGAAAACGTGTTGAAGACAGGTTGATCAACACTATCAGCACAATATCAACCAGTTGTCAACTTGATTCAATCTGCTCTGGCCACTGGGTTGTTAATCCTACATGAATCAGCCATTTTAAGTTTTGCCCTCATAGTACAGTGGTCCATGACGTCCAACACACAAAAAAAAAGAATTATTCAAAATGAAAAAAATAAATATATATATTTTGTCCCCCCCAAAAAAAATTTTGTGCTGTCACTGTCAACCAAAAAAAAAACATGCTGTCACTAGCAACCAAGAAACAAAGTTTGAAGTGAAAAAAAAACAAAAAAAAAAAACTTACACTCACTGTTAACTGTCAACTTGATCTGCACTGACTTGTGACAGGTATCTTTTAGCATAGGGAATAGAAGACTATCCAGTGGGTGGGGGTTGGGTCGGGTAAGGCAGGGTTGGGGTAATGGGGGATTGGGGTGGGGCAGAGGCAGGGGATGGGGCAGGGGTGGGGCATAGGGTGAAGTGTGACAGTGGTAGGGTGGGGCAGGTGGCATAGGGTGAGGGTGGGGCATGGCTGGCGTATAGGGTGGTGTGGGGCAGGGCTGGGGTATATACTTTTTAGACAAAAAAATTGTAAAGACATTTTTTTGAGACAGATTTCTTTATTTTGAATATTTGTTGGCCCTCATGGGCCAACATAGTATGACCCTCTACAGGTGAATTGAAAACATCGAAATTCCTAAAGAGCACCTTTTTTTAGTCAGATTTGGCTATGTTGCCAAACTTCAACCCCTCCTCCCAAAAAAGTACCCTTTTTTATTGGTATATAAGCTGCACTGAATTATAGAATACACTGCCTGTGTGGTAGTGGCGTTAGAAGTTTCCCACTGGTCAGTGCCTTGGTTAACGGTGCTGCCATTGCTGGTCATAGGGACTAACTCGGTCCGGCTCGAGAGCACTCAGTGGTTTTGGTCTTATGAAGCAGGTTAGCAAAGTCTGCTTGTGCCAAAAGGAAGCCAACAGTAACTGGAATGTTGGGACCTGACCGACTGTCAGTGAAATTCATTAGTTATTGTAGATTTCTGGAAGAATTTGTTGAAATAATCTGACACTGAGATGTGCATGTAGCTGCTGCAGGATCGCATACTGAACTGATGCATTATGGGATGGGATCACGTGACTCCTTTCTCCGTTGTGATTACTTCGTGAACTTTTACCCACTGATGTTGTCAGAAAAATACCACTTTTGTAACAGTGATTTTCCCCCTCATACATTTTGTCAGGAACTCCCAGTAATGATGGAAGGGGGTCACCACGAGGTAAAGGTGTATTTGTCATAGATGAACTGGTGGCATGGCACCAAATCCTTGATCCAAAAGATGTCTTCAGGGCTGCCAAGGGGCGTAAGTAAAGTGCTCTTATACTCCAGCAGGTTTTTCAATTTGGCAGAAGATAACACCCCATACAATGGTATCATAACATAACACCCTATACAATGTTAATATAACATAACACCCTATTCGATGTTAATATAACATAACACCCTATACGATGTTAATATAACATAACACCTATACAATGTTATTATAACATAATACCCTATACAATGTTAATATAACATATCACCCTATACAATGTTATTATAACATAACACCCTATACGATGTTAATATAACATAACACCCTATACAATGTTATTATAACATAACACCCTATACAATGTTAATATAACATATCACCCTATACAATGTTATTATAACATAACACCCTATACAATGTTAATATAACATAACACCCTATACGATGTTAATATAACATAACACCTATACAATGTTATTATAACATAATACCCTATACAATGTTAATATAACATATCACCCTATACAATGTTATTATAACATAACACCCTATACGATGTTAATATAACATATCACCCTATACAATGTTATTATAAAATAACACCCTATACAATGTTAATATAACATAACACCCTATACGATGTTAATATAACATAACACCCTATACGATGTTAATATAACATATCACCCTATACAATGTTATTATAACATAACACCCTATACGATGTTAATATAACATAACACCTTTACAATGTTATTATAACATAACACCCTATACGATGTTAATATAACATATCACCCTATACAATGTTATTATAACATAACACCCTATACGATGTTAATATAACATAACACCTTTACAATGTTATTATAACATAACACCCTATACGATGTTAATATAACATAACACCTTTACAATGTTATTATAACATAACACCCTATACAATGTTAATATAACATATCACCCTATACAATGTTATTATAACATAACACCCTATACGATGTTAATATAACATAACACCCTATACAATGTTATTATAACATAACACCTATACAATGTTAATATAATTTAACACCTATACAATGTTATTATAACATAACACCTATACAATGCTATTATAACATAACACCCTATACAATGTTATTATAACATAACACCCTATACGATGTTAATATAACATAACACCTATACAATGTTATTATAACATAACACCCTATACAATGTTAATATAACATCACCCTATACAAAGTTACTATAACTTAACACCCTATACAATGTTTATTATCTAAAGTATCATTTCCCTGGCCATGATTGATTTCAGCACGACCGAATACCTCAAGATTATTGTCAGGAAAGATATAATGAAAAACAAGAATTAACTTGCTATTTTGATCATTTACTCTTCAAAATTTAACCAAAAGGAATACCTTTTGTTTTAGGCTGTAATAACCTTAATAGCAGTAAAAAGCAAAATGTAGCCCAAGGTCCAGAGTTACAGCCAGACTATCCGTCTGGCAATCTGACAATTCCTGTCGGCCTGGCAGTGATTTTGTCAACAAAAGGTGATGTCGGACAAGTTTTCGTATTGACTGTGTGGGTACCAGTAATAGCATCCTCCAAGAAACAAGTTACTTATACACAGTAATATTATGATTCAGAGGCCTGCTACTCAAGATGATTTTTGATATCCTAGACTTTGTATGTAAATATATTGTATTCCTAAGTGGCACCTCCGAGTGTGGTATGGAGCCTCTAGCAGGCAATGTCCTGAAGTCTGCTTTCCCTCCTTTTCCCAATTTTCTCCCTCCTTGCATTTTGCCCGTCTTCCTTGGTTTGGATGGTGGATCAAATTTCTTTTTAACCCTCCTACTCACATCAATATTCCCGTGAGAGGATCATCAACGTCTTGCAATTGTAGTGCTGTGTGTAATCATGGAATGGCTTCCTGGCTGCTTGTTCTAATAACAGAAAACATGTTGTTTCCTTTTTTATTATAACCAATATCAATCTTCTTTCAGCTACACCATGTTTTCTGTCCAAGCCACCAAATCATGCAAATGACCTTGAGGCCCATTATCCAAAAAGTATCAGAGCAGCCTGTAGTACCGGTCATATTACCTCAAATGATCCCACAAACACCCCTACGCTATCCATTGACTTCTCAAACTATCGTGACAAGGGGTCTCCAAGCTACATTACTAAGTGTGAAGCAGATGGCAACCTTAACCCCATACAGACATGCATAGGTAAATACGTGTTTGCCTGTTTTAAAATATCATCATTTATAAGCAAAAATACAAGTTTGATTACTTCTGTAAATTTATATCAATAATTTGGGTACTACTTCAAGGAAGGAATATTTACTGAGAAATTAATGAAGATCTAATTTACATCTTTGACGCTAATTTTATAGTTCATTTAGTGCTGCATTGAAAACAAAATTTATAAAAAAAAATCATGCTTGTTAGGGGAAAAAAATGCGATTGAATATAGACATTCTACCAAATTTGTCACAGCAACACCGTGTTTCGCAGAACAGCCCCTGAACACGCAGGGTACAGCGGCTATGGAGGGTTATTACATGGATGTAGTAACCGTCAGCTGTAAAGATGGATACATTACATCTCTCCTTGGACCGTCAGCAATCGATCAGCTTAACTACACACACATTGGTCTGAGTAACTATTTGGCTCAATGTACGAGTAGCGGGGACTGGACTATGGCTTATGGATGCAGAAGTAAGCAAAATTAACATACAAACAATATGTGTAAAGTCTACATTTTGTATTTACTTTAATTGCAAGTATAGGTAATGGGTCAGGGCCACTCCCTCTGGGATTACTTAAGAGTCATCATCACATCATAGACAATGGGTATTGTATTAAATATTATTTTCAAATGACCACAATGATGATGCTGGTGACACCTTGAGTTTTATTGGTGCATCATGTCAACCAATGAACATGATGCAGGCCAGGGGCTAGCAATCAACCAATCAAAAAGCGCCACTGTGTATTGTGGCACTAGAGGTGGTGGTACTTGGGGGTTGTGAGCTTCCCTCAGCAGCACTTAAGAGCTTCACTGACAGCCATTTTCTGGAACACTGATGGCCAGTTAATCAAGACCTGACCATTCTAAAACTGATTTCAGAGACACCATGTTTTCACAAGGCGCCAAACAACACAATAACCGGGGATATGGGCGGTGTCTACGAGCAATCCTTCACAGTTACCTGTAAGGCTGGACACATCACCCACCCTGATGACCCAAACCTGCTCGACGAATTCAACTACAGAACTGACCAGATTAAGAGCTACACTGCCACGTGTCAGGCTGACGGGGGCTGGTCAAAGACTTCAGGCTGTGTCCGTAAGTGCTCCCAACCTTGGAGGAATATAGTGCTTTATGTTCCACATATTTTTCCATAAGGCACAAGATGTAGAGCCCATGAGACAGTTTCCCCCCAATAGAACATTGGGTGATTGATTGCATTTCTGCTCAGTAGGTATTGAACGAACTAGATTTTGTCACTCAATGTAACCTAACTGCTCAATGGGATTTTCCTCATGGCATTGAGCGACCAAAATCTAACCCTAACCCTTATCCTCACATTGACCCTTTATGCACAATGACTATTGGGTGAATAGCATCTTTACCTCTCAATGCTCAATTGAGGGTAATATGGTGTTTTTGGGAAGGATTTATCAATATATTTTATAAGACACTTTCTCTTGATCCAAGTTAGATACTACACTGCTTTTGCATAGGAAGGTAGCACCTAGTTTGTCTTTAATCAATGCCATGAATTTCTCAAGTTCTTTCAAAGCTTCATAAGTCCATGATATTTCCTATGCTAGCCATAGTTCATTAAGCCCTTTGTAGGTACTGTTATTTACTGATGGCGATAATTTAATAGTTTGATGAGAGCATAAGTGCGTTCACTACAGCTCTTATTTAATCATATCAAGTAATTCTGTATGGAATTTATAAACATGTGACCATGCCACTACCATTATTTCATGTGAATAACAACCCCTATATTCTTAACACTAGAGTGGTGAACAACACCCCTAGTGGCCTTACATGCCTCATCAACACTGCTGGTCACATGACTTATTTTCATTCTTAACTTAATGAATTTAAGCACTTTAATAGCAATTTAACATGAAATGAATAGAAATCCAAACTCCAAGACGTACATTGTGACTGATCCATCCCCTGGGGGCTGTCTCTCTCTTTGGCTTGGCCCTGGGGGGAGATAGCCCACCTCAGGGTGGGTTAGCCACACCGTACCTCTTGGTTGTTTAGTTCTCTCCATTTCTTAACATAGATGTTTTCTGGACACCTTTCTCTTCATACTGTACGAATGTTAAACCCCAAACTGACATACTTTTCTTCTTGTGATTTCAGCAACCTGGTGCAATGAATTTGGCCCAGTGAATACGATATATGAAGGTTACACCCTTGTCGCCCGATATTGGCAGTATTGGCCGACAAAGTGTAACGAGGGGTACATCACAGCACTAGAAAATATTACACTGGACAACTATAGAGATGTGCGCATCTCCGAATATGGCCTTTTATGTGAGGAGTTAGGAGCATATGAGCCCTATCTCAACTGTACACGTAAGTTAATATAATGGTTGAATTCTGAACTTCTTATTCAGTACCAAGCAAGTTCAGTCTATATAAAGTTTTCTTATCCAAACATTTTAATTGAACACATGATTGGTCCATAATAACCTGACCATCGTCATTTTCTTATGTTAGCTTATTTCATGAGCAAAAGACGAATATTCGATACTGTGAGATTGATCAACCATTACCTAGGTGTCTAGCAAATACCAATAACCTTTTTCCAAGCATAATACACACATTTCTGACCTGGACAACTGCAAAACCCACATATTACTTAAAAGCAAAGTACACAAATATTTTGGTTCAATCTCCCATGCAGCCACTCCATGTAAGTCCCCGGCACCTGCTAACACCACTCGACAACATCCCCTAGAGGGGTACCTTAATGACGTCATAGAAGTGACATGTATCTTTGGTCATGTTACCAGTCTAACCATTGATCCAGACGATATAGACTTCTACAACTACTGGAGTAAGATGATTTCAGCTTATAATACCACATGTGGGACAGACGGGGAGTGGGACTATACCAGGCACTGTAGACGTAAGCTACTTTTGATACTATTATTATAAGGCTACAAGTCATGAGCATCTCCTGTCCAGAGGCCTGGACCTTGTTTCAATAGATCCTACGACAGGTTCAGCCTGCTAAGACCTGAGATGGGTCCAATCTTACTAGGTGATCTTAGGATTTTGGCCAGCGTGACTAAATAGCTGGCAACATTACTGGGTGATCATACTGCCTACTGGCTAAATAGCCACCACAGCAGTGATTCAATAAGGGACCCTGGTACATGTTAACCCCCTGTGTGAATAAATAGTGGGTAGTCGTAGCTGCTGCCCTCTGCACTTCTTTGCTCAAATGTACCCAATCTGTGCTCTTTACTCTGCTACCTGTAACCCTGTGACCAGTGCCTTTGGCCCTGGGATTATGGGTACAGTGGCCGGGGGTAGGGGGCTGGATTTCATGCATTGCCCACCCTGTATCTCACTCTTTGGGTGGGGGGGGGCAATTGTTTTTCAAACCCAGGGGTGTGGGAATGATCTACCTGTTTTCAGACAGAAGCCCTCATGTTGCTAAAGGTCTAAATGACAAACCCACCACCCCCACCCATTATATTGTTTTCCTCCATTTTTGCCCCTTTTTTGGGCTTTTCCCACAGTAAATATTGGGAGCCATAACCTGGTGCCACCAAACTTACATGTCAATCTCCATTTTCACCCTGTACTAACATTGCGAGTTGACCCAGCAGCTAGGTATATGATGTAAAAGATTTTTAAGTAACCAGGTGGGATCACCTATATATCAGTATCTAGTTACTGCAGCCCTGTGATCATTTGAACACAGGAGTGCAAACTAGGCCATGAGGGAGGTATGACTGGTCACTATTTAGCCAATAGTGGTTCCATGACTTCATAGTGTTGTGTATTGAGTCAGAGTTGAATAATTAGCAGCTCCTATTTTGAGGTCTGTACTGTAGCTCACTATGTAGTCACTGGTATGGAGTCATTTCTTATACCTCCCACTACGATTTGAGGCTGTCCTGTCGTAGAAACTATTGAAACAGGATCCTGGTGGAACACTTTGTTGAGAATGGAAAATCTTTATTTGAGATCTGAACTTTGTTTGTCTCTCAGTACAAGATTATAGGTTTCCAATCCCCAATTACATATTCTGACTATGAAACATCACAGCAAAATCTATTGGCAACCAAGACCCGTGCGTAGCCCTATTCAATTAGGAAGGATTAATCATATTTGAAATTGTTCTCCTACCTAAATTCCTGATTCATTCATGCATTTGGACCACCTCTGTTTGATGTCCTCTGGCAGGGCACTCAATCAAGATGTCAATGGCATTATTTTTTTGTTAGACTAATTAGAAAATATCAAAATCAAAAAGAAAAAGAAAAGAGTTAAATCTAGAAATTTAAAGGGATAATGGGACTGAAGGTCATACAGCTGTATTACAGTAGTATATTTTTTTTGCGTGTATTTTCACCTAGCGGTTCCTTGCTATGAGAATGCACCGGCAGGCACACAAAGTGGGCCCATACAGGGTTACTTCCAGGATGTCTTTGATGTTGTCTGTGATGTTGGCTACATCACAACATCACAAAATGTTTCATTAACCAACATGACCAACATGAACTATCGCCAACTACGCAGATCATCCTACAACTGTACTTGTCAACATGACGGCACCTGGGACTATGTCAAGATATGTGTCAGTGAGTAGATTATGTATTATATTATAATGAGGAATGGAATGTTGCACAGTATATTGAGAGGAAATGTGTGGTACACACAGCTTTGTGGTGGCTTCAGTATTATATATGTTAAAAGGAGTCTACGCTTAAAAACATGAGGAATTTTGCTTCAAATTTGATGTTGCCTGTTCACTGGGTAGTTGGATCAAAATGAAAGGAAGACCAATATAAAGTTAAAATAGTTTATTGCAAATGAATAAGGCTGTTCAGATTTTCTAGCCTGGGTACATCCTGGGGAGGGGGGGGGGCACTCTGTATGTAATGTATACACATATGTGCGGCTGGCAAGGGTACTTTTTTAAGAAAAAGTCCCTAGCAAGCCTCCTGTTTCAGCCGCAGATGTCCCTAGCAAGCCTCCTGTTTCAGCCACATGTGTCCCTAGCAAGGATCAACTTTCAGCAAAATACAAATTCTATCATGAGTACCATTCAACACAATCAGATCCCGTTGGATCCTTTCATATTCAACTTGCATATCTTCAAGCTCTTTCATTTTACTTTTCTCCAAACCACACCTCTGGTGTTAAATTTGAAAACTGCATGGGTGCAGGGTTACTAGTACCGCCTGGCATGAATACGTTCTTCTAACATCTTCAAAATCTATAACCTCATCTGGAGGGTGATTTATAATAATAAAATATGAATTTGAAAGTATGTAAAATGTGCTCAGTATATAAATTACAATTCTGTAAGGGTCTTTTTTAAAAAAAATAAATATGGGTAACATGTTTTCATTTACATGGTCCAAATATATGTTGAGTTCAGTTATTGACCAATTCTAAAAGGCATCAACATGTAAATTATATTGCTAACAGGGTTGAAAAATCCATGTTCATAGCCAAATGAACATATATAATTTCAATTCTGTGCACCATTTACGGAGGAGTCTTAAGCTCATCCTAAGTGAAATTCTTTTTTTTAATTATCAATAATTCATAACTGGGCATAACTGTGAAGTGTTCTACCCCTCGATGCTAATCGAATCTTTCGAAAGACAACGAAGAACAACTATTCAGGTTCCAGTTAAAACTTTATTGTCAATAAGGCATAGGCATCAGCTGTTCTCGATGACAGTTTACAGGTAGTAGTGTTTGAACCACTAAGCACTTTCGACACTAGACGACTAGCACAGCCTTCTAGTGTCTATGTATAACAAGCAACATATACCTTCTCCATGCAACAGCACAGAGAAGTATTATAACATGGTAGTCGGGCAGCCGCCGACCATCGCTCACGACGGTCCGTCACGACTGGACTGACCCCGAGGAAGGCCGTACAACGATCTTATATACACCAGAGTCGAGGGCCATGTGACCATGTGGTGACGTGACGCTGGACTCCAGCGCCCCCAGGCGTCGGGCAAGAGAGGTGCTCTCGATGTCGCCCACGAGGACCACAAAGGTACCTCGAGGATGACTCGGGACCACCACAACTGTATATTTAAATTTTTTTTTTTTATTCATTTTGAAAAATCTTCACAAATTCATCTTTAAAATCTACAGTGTTTAAAGAGCGATATTTTTGTTGATTTAAGGGGTACAAGGCACTTATCTATATAAACTTTGGGGGCCTTTTATCCACTCCATTCTATGAAGCACAGTAGAATATACTCAAAGGGTATAACTGGTAGGGTAAAACTGAGAAGTATCAGGCACTTTGTGAGCAATACTAAGTCTGCTTAAGCTAAAAAATGTTCTTAAATATGTGCGAAAATGTAGCACTAAAGGACTTAAGCATAATGTTAGCTACTAGGGGGCATCAAAAGCGCACAAAACTGATTTTACACCAAAATGAAGAGCATGTGTCCTCTTTAAAAGAAATCATATTTTTATTATATCATTTCATAAGAACATTCATTTGGGTAAAGTATTGTCAAAATATACAGTAGGGCATTGTCCAAAGTTTCCTGTCAGGTTTTTGCTAGAATGCCCTTAAATTATCACATGTGATAGTGCCACCTAGTGTTTGTGTTATA
The DNA here is from genome assembly GCA_949317995.1 of Acholoe squamosa. NCBI lineage: Eukaryota > Metazoa > Annelida > Polychaeta > Phyllodocida > Polynoidae > Acholoe > Acholoe squamosa. The sequence continues at coordinate 76,459,500 of OX439045.1, read as the reverse complement.
CCTCAAACCCCTTTGATGTTGCTTTTTCCAAAATGTTGTCAACACTTATTTATTTAAATACGAAACTGATGAATATTTAGTTGACATGCAGAAATACCTCCCAGCCAGCATGCCCGCAAGGGCCAGTGATTGGATTCCTGTGTGCCTCTGAGCTAGCCCAGATGTGGGCTCAAGCTGGTAAATGTCTGAGCTGCCAGATTGGGCAGAGGTGGCCAAGTCCGGAACCCTCTTTTCATTAGATATATAATTTTTTTTAAGGTTTTTCACTGTTTATAAGTGTAGGGGTATGAAATTATATATAACACTCATTACATTCATCACCCATTGGACTCAGAGGACTCAGACCAAGGTCTGAGGGTGTGACGGAGGGATCTTGATGGCAGGTGGCTGCACCTGCCTTCGGGTTCATATCAATTCCACAAGGGGGCCCACCACTCATGTGTCACATGTCACATGACGAGTCTGATTTTTGCAGGCTTTTCCATTATATAAGGGTGGTTTTGGGTTACATCCTAAGGTTGTTACCTTAGGATGATGGGTTTTCTATTATTTGTAAGGTTGAGGAATTAATTTAGCAATTATATATTTTGGTAATTTTTAAACTGAAGATTCTTCTCCTTGTAGAGACTCCATGCTATACACCTGAGCCTTACGGGACAGTGTCGGGAGACTTAAACATGCTGTACGAGGACACCATGCAGGTATGTTCGAATCAACATGTACTGTTTATGGACAAAATCATTTCTTTTTAGGGACAGTGACTTATCTCATTTCCCTATGATGCTCACCCACACTTTTAGAAGTATCAATTACGAATGAGATAAAAATCTATCTGTATAAAACAGCCATGGAAATTACATATCACTTATTCTTCTTCACCATTGATATTGCTGTACATGTTGCCATGATTGTCCTTATCATAGATTCGTTAGAGACACCTGTCAACCTTTTACTGGTTGTATTACATCAAGTCTTTTGATACATAAATTAAGGGCTGGTGTGGGCACACAGCTGCACTACAATTAGCATGTGATGGCTACGATGACTCAGTAAGGGCTCATACAGCATTGAGTACATATCGACATGTTTCACCCTCCTCAGGTTGTATGTAAGTATGGGTACATCACCCATGCTGCCAATGGTCCACAGTACGTCATACAGGTAGGCTACGTCCAAGAGGCTGAGCTCTCTTACCACACTGAGTGTCTGCACACAGGTGAATGGAGCATATCATGGACCTGTGAACGTAAGTCATTTAATTCTTCCCATTTTTTTTTCCTACAGTAAACTTGATCATGATCTCTATGAGCGTTAGCAGTAATTCCAGATGCACACATCTTAGCTTCATTTTTTTGATGGTATGATATACAACATAATAACATCACATTGAAAGGAGATTATATGAATTTATGTGACCTTTACGGCTACCCCTACACCCTTACATTTCATACACACTGCTATTGCACATGGCCAACTCTCTGAGATTTTAATATATTTTTACTGAGATATTTTGTTTTCTACCAGCAGATGCTCTTGTTCTGTAAGTCTTTTTAAGCATGTAAAGCTTTCTCAGGTGGGTTTGGAACATTTTGATATTGTCCCTATCATTGAGTACCCAGATTTTGGTATGTGTTGAATTCAAATTAATTTCCAGGAATCCCATGTCGTGCTAACACTCCTGCTAACTGTGAGGCCATATACATTGATGAGCGGTATGGTGACGAGGCACCAGTAGAGTGTGTGGTAGGTTACAGAGATCCTGACAACCCGTCTGCCAGGTACTACCTCACACGCTGCCAGGGAGACGGTCAATGGAGTAACCTCAGGGCCTGTCAACGTAAGGCTTTTATATCTTTTACTCTTCTAAAACTCTTCTGGAATTCACACAAAACCAGACACGGTCAAGTCCAGTAGGTGTTTTATTAGAGTTTTCTAATATCAGCATGTACAGAATTGTTGTTAGTAAAATAACACAGCCAATCTATGTTTTGGCTTCCTTTCTAAGCCTTCATCAGTGCTATTTAATATGTATGTCACTTTCGTCTATAGATCTATATGTATTGGTTTTTACACATTTTGATATTTTGACTCTCTAGAATTTACCCGTCAAGGAGATGCCTAATGAAATAGGTTCAGTTTTTTTTTTCTTTCTTTTGTATGAGTCTGGAACTTGTTTCAATAGTTCCTACGACAGGTTCAGCCAGCTACGACTTAAGATGGGCCAAATCTTACTAGTTGATCTTAGGATTTTGGCCATAGTGACCAAATAGCTGGCTACATTACTGGGTGATCGTACTACATGCTGGCTAAATAGCCACTACACCAGTGACTCAATAAGGGACCCTGGTATGACAGCCCTCTGTGTGAATAATTAGTGTGTAGTCTTAGCTGTTGGCTTGTGCACTTCTCTGCTCAAATGTACCCAATCTGTGCTCTTTCCTTTGTAACCATATAAGTACTGTCTATATACAGACTAATGACCGAAAAGGTCCTGAGCCTAGGCTGATGAGTCTTACTATAATATAGCATGGTGCCGAGGTGTAGTTACATGATAACAAGTGTTTATTTATCGTTTGGCGTCTATAAGCAGTTATATAAGATAGGGTAAAATCTCTTGATTAAATCATGAAAATTATAAGGAAATATTAGTTGTAGCAAGGAAAAGCCTAAGTACCAAATTATTACCATACATTTTCAATAATCATTTCAAAATAAGACCTTTTTCACCAGATTTCATTGATATGTATTCGAGGAAATTTAGGTTCTCAACACAACAGAATAGATAATTTCTATGTATATCCCTGGCATCAATGATCCTCTGAGAGATTGTGGAATCATAACATCTACGCATTTTTTATCTAGGCAGAATCATGACCATTGACCTTATTAAAGACTATAACTTATTTTCATGAGGATTGACCATGTGTGTGACCCTGTAACCAGGTGGGATCACCTATGTACCCAATCAGCAAATTGAGCAATGGAGCATTGGGCCATGCTTGGACCAATAGAAGCCGATATTGGCCCAATATATGCCAACATTGGGCCAATGTATCCTTGCTACCTGGGTAGTTACCTCAACCCTATGCTCATTTGAACACAGGAGTGCATACTAGACCATGAAGGAGGTACTACTGGTCACTATTTAGCCAATAGTGGCTCCTAGGACTGGGTGCTGTGACTTCATAGTGGTGGGTATTGAGTCAGTAGTTGAATAATTAGCAGCTGTTATTCTGAGGCCTGTACTGTAGCTCACTATGTAGTCACTGGTATGGAGTCATTTCTAACACCTTCCACTACGATTTGAGGGCATCCAGTCATAGAAACTATTGAAACACGATCCAGGATAGTCTGCATTAACTTCAGTCCCCCTTGCTTCTTTGACTCTTACATTTCACTTTGGGTCTAAGCTATAACGAGTTTTAAGAAGGTAAACAAGATATGACCGAGATATTTATTTCACTTTAGTTATCAACTTTTGTAAGAAAGAATAAATAACTACAAGGTTTGACTGAGGTTTCAGAAGATGTCTTAAATAACATTATTTTGATCTCCCCCAGATAGTAAAAAAAGATGGATTATTTACCTCTGGATAGTTCGACACAGTGCACCATCTAGGCCTTTTCCCATGTCACACACTCAGGACCACCAGTAGCTACCCCTTACGAGCGGTCTATCAAGTGGTGTCGAAGGATGCCTATCCCCATACTATCCACAAACACTAATTTTTAGAATACATATTAGTCTTAAAGGATATAGACAATGGTATATGAGTAGTGGGTCTGACTCACGGAGTAAGGCCGAGTGAGATAACAAGCATTTATTTCATGTTATCTGTATTAGAAATGTTCATGTAAGAGGACAAAAATGGACGATTATTTAAATGTTTTACATCATTTGGTGTTGCTACTGAGCATGAGATACGGGGAAGAGTTATCTCACAGGGGTGTGAGATACAGAGCCCTCAGGTTAAACCTAATGGGTGTCCGTATTCCTGCGCTTCCAACATGAAATAAATAGACAAAGGTGCACGAGAATTGGTCAGTACTGAGGGTTATCACACGAGGCGAAGCCGAGTGTGATAATCCTCAGTGCTGACCAATTTGAGTGCTCCTTTGTATTTATCTCAAGTTATTTTAGTCAGATATGTTCAAAATTCTATTTATTTGGCATTGGAAATTATTTTATCTTCAGTTATTTGACCATTTTGGATGTTTTCCCTAGCAGTGTGATACGGGGGAGGGTTATCACACTGTGGGGTGTGATACAGAGGTTCTTGGTTAAACCTATGGGGCTCTCGTATTCAACTTGAGATAAAACTTGATTCCCTACACGGCACACACAAGTGGTGACTGAACCTTATAATCAATGCTAATTCATTTATATTGGTTACAGCTGTAAACTGTTCAGAGTTGTACATCGAGGGCTCAGATGTATTTGGTATTTTGACGTCCTACAAGAACTCAGTCACAGTGAACTGTAACGAGGGCTTGCTCTCCGACGTCAGCATTAAGCCAAGTTTTATCATGACCTGCCAAGAAGATGGAACTTATGACAACCCACAGAACTGTAAAAGTATGCCGAAGTATCAATTCTCCTCTAATTTCATATTGGGATGCTACAAGAAATCTAATGGTCTTGGGCCAGTTGGCAGCAATGTCCTACAGAAATAGAAAGAGAATGTCTGTGTACAAAATATCTCATCGGCCATGTCATTTCATATCTCAATTACAGTATCTCAAAGTTTTGCTTGACAAATTTTTTTTTTTTCAAATGGCAAATTTATTTCCTCTACGTTGTGCATTCATATGTTCGATGTGCTTTTTATGAGTTGTTTCATTTTAAGTATTCAATGCACCATATGTGTAATTTTGCTTGCATGGACAATGGATTTGAATTAAATTATATATTAGTTCCTAAAAATATTTTATCTGATTATTCAAAACTAATACAAATGCCGGTCTAATGGGGAGATTGTACGGAGCCCCTAATAGGACATACCAAAAATAAATTTTTCACCAGAAAAATATTCATGCGGAAACTGACCAATTCTTGCGGATACTGAGTAATTCCTGCGGACACTCACCAATTCTTGTGGATACTGACAAATTCTTACGGATACTGACCAATTATTGTGGGTACAGAAACAATTCTTGTGGGTACAGAAACATTTCTGGAGGTACATGAAGATTCCTGTGGATAGGGGTTATTTCTGTCGATACAATACATTCCTGTGGGTACATGGACATTTCTGTGGATACTGGAACATTCCTGTGGGGACAGGTACATTCTTGTGGAATATTCTTGAACATTAACAATGAAATTCTGTGGGCAAAACTGATATTTTTTGGATGATGATAAAAAAACTCCTCAAACTCCCACATGAATGTTTCTGTACCTGCAAGAATTATTTCTGTGTCTGCAAGAATATTTTTGAGAAAATTATCTTTTGCATGTTCTTCATTTTTAAACCCTCAAAATGTAAGAATGTTCCTGTACCCGCTGGAATCTACCTTTATCCACAAGAATCTTCCAGTACCCGCAGGAATCTTCCAGTACCCGCAGGAATCTTCCAGTACCCGCAGGAATCTGCCTGTATCCGCAAGAATGTCCCAGTACCCGCAAGAATGTCCCAGTATCCACAAGAATGTCCCAGTACCCGCAAAAATGTCCCAGTACCCGCAAGAATGTCCCAGTACCCGCAAGAATGTCCCAGTACCCGCAAGAATGTCCCAGTACCCGCAAGAATGTCCCAGTATCCACAAGAATGTCCCAGTACCCGCAAGAATGTCCCAGTACCCGCAAGAATGTCCCAGTACCCGCAAGAATGTCCCAGTACCCGCAATAATAAATTTGTAGAAAAATATTTATTTTAGGTATGTCCTATTAGGGGCTCTGTAATATTGTCATTTGTAGTATGCGAAAAAGAATTTAACCATAAATCAATACATATTTTAACCTTACTCATAAAAACTATAATCTCAATGTGAGTCTAAAAGTGATAAAATACGATATCTAGTACATGAAAAATATTATAATAAACTTTTGGTCACAATTTGATTGCTAAATTGCTGACCTATTTCCGGATTCACTCCCAGTGTAAGTCTAAAGGGGATAAAATGTCATATGTAATACATAATAATATTTTAATATATTTTTGCTCATACTTTAATTGGCAAATTACTGACCTATTTCAGGATTTACATGTGACAACTTGATTATAGAGAACAGTAACGTGACTAATGCTACAATCCTGGTGCAGAAGTCTCTGCTTGCTGAGTGTCACCCCGGCTACAAGACGGACGACCTCACGCAAACCTTCCTTGTCAAATGTACAATAGAACTACTTTGGGAGGATGTTCAAAACTGTTCACGTAAGTAAATTCTAAACCTAGCACTTTTATGACATTTTACTGCCTTAACAAAATAGAATACTTAACATTTAGAACAAACTAATGGAAAAAAGACTATTCAATAAGCAGACCCAGATATGTGTGCCTCTAGTTAACAATTAGCAGTAGTGTAGTATGTATCGGAACGGGACTATAGCCAACTACAGGATATTACTCACTGGGGATGTAGCCAATCAGAGCCCTCCATTTTGTCATGTGACCTCGACCCCACCTGGTGCATGTCCATATATGGTCATGTGATCTTAACCTTGACCTCATTTGCAAGCCACCAAAGTTAGGGGTGTGTCTTATACATGAGCATTTTGTACTTTAGAGTAGTACTAAACTGCAAAAAACATGCCTGTACATGGCACTAGACCATACAACTAACATAATATTAAAGACAAATGCTAGTGGATGAGTGGTAAAGAAGTTGTGTTTATTTTTGCCTATACCTCTGGATATCAGAAATTGTGTTGATTTTTGCCTTTACCTTTGGATATCATTAGGTTTATATATAGGGATGAAGGAAATGTAAAAATAGTGACATGTCACGGAGCTTAATTCTCTGGGAAAAGGCTGTAATGAAGGAAGGCCTATAGGAGTCAATGGGAAAATTTATGACCTCATTTCCTGCCAAAATATCATTCATGTTCTGTTGCTATTTTCAAATATTTTTAGATTATGATAGTTGGATATGTATAGAAGTGGAAAATGCAAAAAGATGCATATATGGCCAACCTCACTTTTGTGTATTGGACCATTTAAGTACAGCATGCTTACAAAATGATGTTCACATTCAGGTTCAAAAATATTCACATTTTCCTTATCTCAACTGTGATATATGGAACAAATGAATGTCCTGGATTTTAAAACTAGCTTTATATATTTTCTAAGTCGAGGCAAAGTCTATCAAAAGTGTGATACAAAGTGTCAGGTGTAGTCCTCAGTGCAGTGCCCTTCTGTGTGGATACTATTAGGACCATGAGACCTGATGAATGAGTAGGGTGTAGGCCTACCTATGTATATATATATCCCCAGGTGTCACCAGTAGGGTAGCCCTGTGGATTAGTTTTCCAACTTAACTCTATATTGGGAGCGCTGCTGTTCATATGTGCAGACTTGGACACGTGTCCTCATTTGTGACAGTGATGTCTAATCAGAATTTTCTCACAATGAATATTCACTCTAAAAATATCCACAATTCCTATCATGGATTCTCGTTAAACTGAACAATGAACCACTGTTGTTGCATTATAGTGAATCAGTGTAGTTTCTACAATGGAGCAGTACAGTACACACTCTCTGGACTTTTCTAGCCCACTTAAAAGGCTCTATTTCCTCCTTTTTTCTATTCCCTCGTGTGTGTGTGGTCCACATATGCGCAGGCACTGACACATTTCTCTGTGAAAAAGTGTAATGTCCTTCTCGACATGAATATGACCGTAGCTGTCGAAATGGCATTAAACACCTATTACTCAATGACTCACAAGGAATCTGTGCGAAAATGACCATGGTTCTCTTGCAATGTTGGGACAAGGATTTTACCGTTTTTTGGATAATTTCACCCATGAAAGTCGAAAGGACGATATTATCTGTGGACATCGAAGGAGCTGGGTCCAGCATGCAACGACTGTGGTTATAGTGAAAATGTGTTTGAAAATATCTTCGAGAACACACTTCACATCTGTACCCGCACAGTAATGTTGTTTCCATTTTTACTGTGAAGTCGAGACGTGGCACACAGCCGATGTGAAGGATTGACTTTTGTGTTAGTCAAAAAAAATTTTTTTGTTGGCCTTTTTTGGAAAAAGGGGTGAAATTAGAAAACTCCATACCAGTGACCTAACCCCTGTTGCACCTACTCCTACTACTACTGCTGCTGTTGTACCTACTGCTACTACTGCTCCTGCTACACCCTATGTTATATACTACCTGGGGTAATCCCTTTTTCACCTGCCTTACACAAGATATATAACCCCCTCCCAGCATAACAATCTGTATACCCCTATTCCACAGATCTTGGCCCAAAAATAACCCCTATTTCATCAAAAATCACGGATATTTGAGCATGGAGCACCCTTTACTGTGCAGGTACCGATGTGAAGTGTGTTCTCCAAGATATTTTCAAACTTATTTTCACTATAACCACAGTCGTTGCATGCTGGACCCAGCTCCTTGTATGTCCACAGATAATATCATGCTTTCGACTTGATGCTTATACACTGGCTCTATCTGTTTTTTGGTTCCTTGTGAGTGAGTAAGTGAGTAATAGGTGTTTAACACCATTTCGACAGGTACGGTCATATGTGTAGAGGCAAGGAGAAAGGGTGCTCCGTGCTAAAAGTCAACTTTAAAATTCAGATCACTAGCTTTCCAGTGATATATTGCAGGAGAATATGCTCCTGTTAGTTTCAGGGGAATGGCTTGCTAAATATGGGTAGGTATGACCATTTCTGAATGGCAATAAGCTCTATGCCTTATTGGTCGTGACTAAATTTTAAAGTTGTGTAAGGTAGGTGAAATTATCAAAAAAACTGTAAAATCCTTGTCTCAACATTGCCAGAGAACCGTCGTCATTTTTGCACAGATTCCTTGTGAGTGAGTGAGTAATAGGTGTTGAACGCCATTTCGACATCTACGGTCATATTCATGGTGGGAACCACATTACACAATTTCACAGAGGAATGTGTCAGTGCCTGTGCATATATGGACCACACACACCCGAGGGAATAGAAAAAAGGAGAAAATAGTGCCTTTTAAGTGGGCTAGAAAAATCCAGAGAGTGTGTACTGTACTGCTTCATTATAGAAACTACACTGATTCACTATAATGCAACAACAGTGGTCCATTGTTCAGTTTAATGAGAATCCATGATAGGAATTGTGGATATTCTTAAAGTGAATATTCATTGCGAGAAAATTCTGATTAGACATCACTGTTACAAATGAGGACACGTGTCCATGTCTGTGCATATGAACAGCGGCCCTCCCAATATAGAGTTTAGTTGGAAAACTAATCCACAGGGCTACTCTAATGGTGACACCTGGGGATATATACATAGGTAGGCCTACACCCTAATGACTCATCAGGTCTCATGGTCCTAATAGTATCCACACAGAAGGGCACTGCACTGAGGGGTACACCTGACACTTTCTGTATCACACTTTTGATAGACTTTGCCTCAACTTAGAAAATATATAAAGCTAGTTTTAAAATCCAGGACATTCATATTTTCCATATATCATATTTTGAACCTGAATGTGAACATCATTTTGGAAGCATGCTGTACTTAAATGGTCCAATACACAAAAGTGAGGTTGGCCATATATGCATCTTTCTGCATTTTCCACTTCTATACATATCCAACTATCATAATCTAAAAGTATTTGAAAATAGCAACAGAACATGAATGATATTTTGGCATGAAATGAGGTCATAGATTTTCCCATTGACTCATATAGGCCTTCCTTCATTACGGCCCTTTTCCAGAGATTTAAGCTCAGTGACATGTCACTATTTTTACATTTCCTTCATCCCAATATATAAACCCAATGATATCCAGAGGTATAGGCAAAAATCAACACAATCTTTTTTCCATTATCCACTTTTATACATATCCAACTATCATAATCCAAAAGTATTTGAAAATAGCAACAGAACATGAATGATATTTTGGCAGGAAATGAGGCCATAGATTTTCCCATTGACTCCTATAGGTCTTCCTTCATTACAGCCCTTTCCCATAGAATTAAGCTCAGTGACATGTCACTATTTTTACATTTCCTTCACCCCTATATATAAACCTAATGATATCCAAAAGTATAGGCAAAAATCAACTTCTGATATCCAGAGGTATAGGCAAAATTCAAAACAACTTCTTTACCACTCATCCACCAGCATTTGTCATTAATATTAGTTGTATGGTCTAGTGCTGTGTACAGGCATGTTTTTCTAGCAGTTTAGCACTACTCCAAAGTATAAAATCCTCATGTATAAGACACACCCCTCGCTTTGGTAGCTTGCAAAAAACACAGCAGTGCCCTATCGTAAAATACATGGCTTAAACATGAACCCGCCCACTATTATAAAAATAACTTAATACTTTGGGCCCCCCCACCCCAAGGGTCACCCAAATATTTCCCAGCTCTTTTTTATTTATTTTTTTCTTCGTAACAAACTTTCAGCTTGCCTTTTTCTCACACACACACAAACACATGCACATATGCAAATAAAATATAATATAATTTTTCATTTATACTTTTCACCTACCACCCTTGGATGTCCATCAAAGTACTAATGTGGCTTACAGGTGTAAGGGGTGTGGGGAAAAAAAGAGAATAACTACATGCTGTCTCACCCTATGTATCTGTGGAGAGTGTGGAAAGATAATTTTTTAATACAATCAAAGTGCTCTTGATCTCAGTAAAATCACAGGTGTTAGAAACTGTGATAATTATCTTCATGTTACTACATGCTGGTGGTAGCCAGGCTTCTGATTAGTTGGATGGCTGACCCTCATTTGCATAATGGGGTTGTGTTTTACTTCCTATATAGTTTTTATAAAAAAAATCTTTATGTATATTATATATCTCATTTGAATAAATAGCCCCGCCCCATTGTTTACAAATAAGGGACCATGTGGCTAGGCCACATGGCTTGGCCATGTGTTGTTTACAAACAAGGGGTCACATGATCGCATTAATCTCCTAATTGGGTCATGTAACCATGGTAACAAGAATGCCGTCCTCTGATTGGCTGAGAGGTGGTCGCTAATCCCCTAATTAGGTCAAGGGGGCATGCCATATTATGCAAATGAGGTCAAGGTTAAGGTCACATGACCACATATGGGCATGCACCACGGGGGGTCCAGGTCACGTGACCAAATGGAGGCCTCTGATTGGCTGCATCCCCAGTGTGTAATATCCTGTAGTTAGCTATAATCCCGTTCCGATACATACTATAGTACTAGTAGCATTTATTTAAGCTACCCTGCAGGTGTACAGAAGTGAGAGAGCCATCAGTGACTACCCATTGTGGCAAGTATACATGGCAACGTGTATCTCTTTAGGAGTCAAAACCTGGGTGAGTCAGCATTGAGTAAAATGTCCCAAAAAAGGCAATGTATTATCAAGCTCTATATATTGATTTGTGCTAATTAGATTAGACAGCTATACACAACTAAATTATATTGATACAGGTATAAGCTCAGTGCCGTTGACAATACAGCGTACAGCTGCCTCGAACTGGGTGAGGCTGTTTGCTGACATTGTGACCTTGACCTGTGAAACGGGATATCAGTTTGTGTCCGGTAAGATGGAATTAGTCCTTCAGGTCCGTGCTGATGGAAGTTGGAACGGCACCGACTCATGTCAACGTAAGTAAAATTATTTCATGTTGAGAACAGTGGGATATGAACTCCTCAAGGTGTTACATTAGAGCTCCGTATCTCACCCCTCCCCATGAAATAACCCACCTCTGTATCTCATTGCCAGTAAAAGCACCATAAATAAACACGTAGCAGTGTATAGATAATCAACCCTCTGTGTCATTTACCTGAACATTTCTCATCAAATATAGATTAAATTAATGCTAAGGTCACTTATATTGAATGTACCTATGTGTTATCTCACTTGCCTATGCCTTGTGAGATAACCCTTTGTCAAACCTAAATATCATGAACATTGATTATGTATCCGCTATGGACATGCAGATGACTATATTCTAAAATTAAAGAAAAGTTATTCAAAGCAATATGTATCACTTGTACTTTGTAATATTATATATGATTTTGATAAATCAGAAAATAGTTGTCTCTTTTTGAAGGGTTTATTTTATACTCAAGATCTTAATCATTAAAAAATTTAGACTACTTCATAAGGTCTTTATGCATATTATCTGATATAATTGATAACAAAATATAGAAAAATCACTTAATGATTAAATCCAACTGTATTGTGAACAAGAACTCTGAGTAGCTGCTTTCTACTCCTAGCGGTGAAGTGCAGTACTCCAGGCCCTGCGTTCACTTCACCAACAGAGTTATCTGGCGAGTACCCCAAGGTGAAGCTGGTTCAGTGTCAGGAGGGGTATGAGACAGTCGACGGAAAGGCTGACTATCTCACACAGTGCACCATAAATGGCACATGGGAACGACTCAAGCCATGTCAACGTAAGACCATAATTGATCTATGAAGTAGGAAACAGTTTGATTCAATTTTCTACTTCCCCAATATTCTTGTTGTCTGTCACCTTTTTTAATTGAATTAGTATGTAAGAGATGCAAAACATCGGTGAAGTTTAAGAAATTTAAAATGGTCTCAAAAAAGTCATAAATGTTCAATTTTATTGTAATCCTCATTCAAAGAACCAGTCAATTCAGGAAGCAGTCAGTTTTTATCTCAAGCAGAGGTGGCCAGTTAAGTGAGACATAACTTTATTTCATGTTGGTATGCCCGAGATACTGACAGCCCATAGCCTTACCATTGTAGCTCCGTATCGCACACCCCCCGTGCGATAACCCGCGAAAATATCACACGCCGAGGTCACGTGACCATTTAGTGACGTCATAGCTCCAAGATGGCGATGTAAACAATGCGCACGGGGAGTCATTCTGGTAAATTCTATTGTAATTCAGCAGTTTTAGATGAAAATAACATGAAATAAATGCAAAGGCACACTCGTTGGAGGAATGTCGAGGGGTTATCGCACTTGCCGATCAGTTGCCGCATCGCACTCCGCCCTGCGGGCGTCGTGCGATACGGCAACTGATAGGCACGTGCGATAACCCCCCGACATTCCTCCAACTCGTGAACCTTTGCTTATGTACTAAGTTCCTATCCTTTTAGTCATACCGTGCCTTGGTAAGCCTGCCGCCCAGTACAAGTTGACAGCTGACATCCCTGACCGTTACTTTGGTGACATCCATCAGGCTCACTGCTTACCAGGGCATGTCCTTTACAATGGAGATATGTCTCAAAACCTGACTTGTGACCCAAGGGGGAGATGGGGAGTGTTAAAGTGTTCAGGTTAGTAATCTATATCTAACCCATAGGTTTGCTCATCCACTGATGAATATTATAACTGCTTTGTGCATTGTGTCCATGAAGTGCCTGGTGATAGGCAGAATTATTTTAAACATTATCATAAATAAAGTTTATATTTCTGTCAAGGTACATAGATAGATCAGCAAGCAGAAGCACTGGTTGTAAAGATCATTAATTGCATACATGTCAAGAAAAGAAAATATATGGTGTGCTAAAGGTCATGGTGACGACAAAGGGCACAGTGAATGATAGGTTTGTGTTAAAGGTCATGGTGACAAAGGGCACAGTGAATGATAGGTTTGTGTTAAAGGTCATGGTGACAAAGGGCACAGTGAATGATAGGTTTGTGTTAAAGGTCATGTTGACAAAGGGCACAGTGAATGATAAGTTTTAACAGGATGCTTACTTATGATCTCATCTAGGAAGCTAGCACACACCATGCAATTTACATCACTTTTACATAAACCCGAGGAGTGTTGCATACAGATCATGTCAATGCACTCAATGGCATGTGCTAGCTGGGAAGACTGTTGGCATAGATTTTATATTCACATTTTCTAGCGATAAAATGCCCTACATTAGGAGCAGAACACAGTAATGGTGCTCGGAGTACAGGACAGTTTGGGACTCGACTGAACGTGACATGTGACACAGCGTTTATTTTGCCTGGTGGTGGTAAAGAGTACCTGACTGAGTGTCAGAGTGATAGTACATGGACATTGGACATCAATTGTATCAGTATGTGATGATGTTATTTTCTCCTTTTTATCTTCATTTCATTGTGAAATATTCTGATCAAGTTCTCAAGGTAAATACATTGTGTGTTTTGAGAAAAAACTTTTGTTATAATATTTGCACCGATAGAGAAGTCCTATAATTTTTTCTTTGAGATAACAAATAAAGAGTCTTTTTTTTCGACTCATCAGTCCATCATTTGCAGAAACACAATAGATCGTGATTACACCCAAATACAATTAAATATAAAATTTTCACTGGTAAGCCCCTTAAATCTACCCAGAAAATTGTCATCATCAGTCACCATGATTGGTCATCAATGGTGACTCCTTTTTGAGTGATAACTCATTCTTTCATCTTTCACCACTGTGTGTTAGACTCATTTGGCATAGCAATTGCTATTCCTGGTGATCTTGTGCTATAACGACGTCGTGTTCCATCTAGCGACATGTGAGTCACTTCACACAGGTTGACGAGGACTCACAACAATTTGCTGAGTATTGCTAACTCATTTCTTGCAACATCTTAACCGCACAATATTCAGAGCATTCAGCTTTACCTGCAGTTAAGTAGCCTTTTTCATTCAGAAATTCGCTGCCCACCAATAGTCCTCCGCTTGACAAACATAGACGGCCAAGAGTTGGAGGCGGGACAGAGTATCATTGGTCAGTGTGATACTGGGTATGCTGCTGCGGGAGGGATTATTAACGAGATCATGGTCAGATGCAATCAGGATGGTGCCATCATACAGGGCTCACTACAATGTGACTGTAAGTTTAACTTCTATCCAGTTCTTCATTAGTTCATTTTTTACTGGAGCGGCAGGTCACAGTGCATACATTTGTTGATTAAGACTCATGCGTCTTAATAATATTACACAGGGAAAATACCCATGTATACTTGCTACTTGTTAAGTTCTTCATAAAAGAAACAGAAGATTTGTAGAGTCAAACGATTTCATAACACCGTCAGAATGATAAGCTAAGTTTCCCATTGTTAAACAAATTTATCAAACAAAATTACTATTGTCACACACAATATGTGTGTATGTTTACTGTCTGTTGTACATCTCTTTTAATATAATTATTAATTTTTTCCAGTGATTCCATGTCCATCATTGGTGGTGTTCAACTCCAATTATGAGGCAGGCATAAAGGGGTCCTACGGTGACATTGTAAATGTTGTATGTAACCTTGGCTACATGATTAACGACACAGATGTAAACGCTGATGTAAGATGTGAACAAAATGGAACTTGGCAGCCTCAAGTCACATGTTTGGGTAGGTCAAAATCTTTATGAATTCAACTTTTCAGTGCCAGACCATTCGTGTGATCACCTTTTCTCCTTAGCTTGCAGCCTGGGTAGCGGTATGCTATATGATAATGTAACAAAATCCCTTGGGACTTTGTCTAGAAAATTATCTAAGATTTCAAAATGTCAGGAATGGCAAGGAGAACAAACTCACTGGAATATCAGTTAACTAAGATAAAATAGTGTATTCAGTAAATCACAGGTACAGTCAATAATATACAATTCTGTCACAAATATAAATATCTGGTCTAGCTAAGGTCTCACTAAAGATAATACCACCAAAAAGATTTGAGTACAGTTTGGTACTAACCTTTTTCAGATGTGGAGTTTGTTCAGTAGTTTCAAGCAAGACCCCTAAAATGTTAACCCTCATTAACTATTCATGAGATATGAATGAGTAATCTGATTGGCCAAAACTATCTATTGTTCAACTCGTTAGTACACTGCTAGTTATGACATCACTGATGATGTCATAATCCAGAATGGTGGATGTCATGCATCAAATTCCAAGAAATAGCTAAGACTTCCTGACAAAAGTGCTAATTACTCGATAACTAGACATAGCTAAGGGTTCATATATACAGGGTAGCTAGAAATATATGTATCCTATTCTAATGGGTAGTTTTAGGTGCCGAAGTGGCGAGCGAAAATAGCGTTTCCATGGAAATAGTCTATTTCACTACAATATATTACACTCATTTATATGTATACCCATGGGACTCAGACTGAGGTCTTTGGGTATGATGGATAGATCCTGGTGTAGGTGGCAGCACTTGCCCTGGGATTTGATCTATCACACCAGGGGGTCTACCACTCCTCCACCAAATACAACTTGACTTTCTCCCTATTTAAGTAACAAGAGTGCCAGAGTTCTCCAGTAGTAGTTTCACCTGCTAATAATGCACCATGAACCATTTCTCACATTAACATATATGCAGTGATCGGATCTCAAGTAGCCCTTAGAGCCCAGTCATACCTTTATCTACTGTAAGGAATAAAATACCTGGCTTCCTGCTCAAAAACTGCTTCTCTTAGACTTTTGTATTCACATAGAAACCAAACCACTACAAATGTAAACCTAGGGTTGATGCACTCACCTTGATATTTTCTCTCATTTCTGTCAATTTTTGCTACCAGAATATTCAGACATTTTCTTCATTCCCCCCTGTTTATAGCCATCAGCTGTCCATGGCCAACATTAGATGTATCTATCCGTACAACCAATAAGACCTTAGTTCCGCACCCCCAGGCATTTGGACATCGGATGGAGTTTGTGTGTCAGGACGGTTACAGCTCTATACAAGGTGACGAGACCGCCAAGTGTTTGTATAATGGTACATGGACTCAGTTACCAACCTGCTGGAGTAAGTCACAATATCAAATAGTGAAAATACATTATCATTTAGGGATTAAGTATTTCTCTCATCTTTTAATTCTCTCCAAATTCTTTCTAGATTTCAGGTGTATAACTGATAGAATGGATACAGGATCGACCTTAATATGCTCAGTCCTATCTGCATCTCTGAAGTTGTCATTTGTATATTTTAATTGTATCATATCGTAATGATGCGAATGCCATTTTCTTATGTCCAGTAATGCATATCATGATGATAGTGGTATACAATAAAAACTTTCTGAAAGATACATATGAACGACTTCAGTCTTAAAAAATCAAAAAGAAAATTAATCAGTCACAAACAGAATGATAGTGTCAGTATTCTTGAAACAAAATACCCAAAATATTTGTTTGCTTTCAGAGTTATTACTTTCCCTTTCAGAAAACTGTGAGTCACTTCATCCACCAATACATGGTAGATTATCCAATGAGTTGAGGAGAAGTAACACAGTGGTGCGCTTCTACTGTGATGCTGGTTTTGACAGGGTGGGTGCAGAGCAAACCACCTGTAACACGCTCGGACAATGGAGTCATCAACCACCAATTTGTAAACGTTTGTATCTCATTATGTATCTCAATGCTAATGCTTTTCAAGCAAACACTAAAAAAATGTTGTCAGAATAATGGTGAATTACTTGTCCCAAAGTTGCCAGAGATACATCATCATTTTCACAGGGATCCCTTGCTTCATTGTAGAAACTACGCCGCTTCACTGCGATGCAATTGTGGTGGTTCATTGTCAAGTTTACAAGGACCCCAAATTAAGCCTTTTTTTTTTATGTTTCACTGTCAGCAGCCCTGATGAAGAATACATGGTTGCTGCATTGTACATCATATGTTATATACATAAAACATATCAAGTCTTTCTATTATCATAATAACCTAAAAGACCAGATATATCCCTGAGGTTTCACCATCAATTCTCTAATATAGTGACACTGAGTTTCTTGTTCACACTACTTTAGATCACCAGGATGTAAAGTAGAACCTAACGAAATGATTATTTACAAAATCCTAAGATTTGATGTTTTTTTGTTCCAGATATCCCCATTGATGGCACATGGGGGTCATGGGACACATGGACAAATTGCACCGAGACATGTAGCACAGGGACTCGGGCTAGGTCGCGCTACTGTCAACCTCCCCTACATGGAGGAAAGGACTGTGCAGGTAAGTAAGAATAGCTTATATCAATGTTATTACCTGGGGGCTTGCTCATTCTACTGAAATACACGGTATCAAAAGGTAGCTTTGATTCTCTCTGATTGGTTGTGTATTTTATTATTTGGATGATGCCGGCTGTCATATTAGTCAGAGGAGCCTTGACCAGAGGAAAATGGAATTTATAATATATATATATATATATATATATATATATATAATCTACATATCATATACAAAATTCTTAACATTGTAGATATACTGATATATGTAATAGTACATCAGTAGGTGCCGTGCCCGGTGAATGGGTACATGACAGCATGGAGTGAGTGGATGGAGTGTAAGACCTCAATAGTAGACTGTACACAGGGGAACTAACCTAACATTGTGGTATTTTACAGGTAATAGTACAGCAGTAGAGCTTTGTAACACTGTGCCGTGCCCAGTGGATGGGTACATGACAGCATGGAGTGAGTGGACAGAGTGTAAGAAATCAATAGGAGACTGTACACAGGGGACACGTACACGTACACAGACCTGTGTACCACCCAGACATGGCGGGAAACCGTGTGAGCTGCCACAAAAGCCTGATGTTGAGGAATGTACACTGAAATGTGAAGGTGAATATTTTTCGACAACTGTAGGGAACCAGATTAGTACTTTCCTGCCAACCATGTGCCTTAGTTAATAGTCAGCTACCACCTAGGGTTTGGTCAGGGTAATCTCCCCCTCTATCATTTGTACCATACCACTCAAGCAATATAGAATTAGGCCCCAAAATATGCGGGTTCTGTATAGATTTATCATTTGCTGTCCTTTTTTAAAAGTGCTTAAATTCCATGCCAAATAAGTCATATGACCAGCAGTGGTGAGAAAGACATGTTTTTTAACTGGGGCGTGGCGATTGCCCCTGTAATTGTCTATCCATGGAAAGTTGTTATTGACATGAAATAAATAGATTTAATCCTCAGGAAGCCAAAAACTGTTTTTGAGTTTTTAGGTGTGTTTACAAAATATCAAAAGGTATGTTTAGCACCTTGTCTCCCGAAGGTGATGCAGAACTGAGGGCGAAATCTGACACAGGACTAATTCTATTTTCCTTGGTAGTAGAACATAGATATTTTGCAAGTGCATACCTTCCATATAAGGGGTAGACCTTGTATAGTTCCCTTTTCTTAAATACAGATGTAAGTTAGCAATAATTACCAATGCAAGTTGCACATCAGTTTTTTGCCCTCCATGTCAGTTTTTTGCCAAAAATGTCAGTTTTTCGCCTAAAACACTTTTGATGGAATTAGAGATAGTAAAAGTAATGTTAGGCCTGTAGGAATTCACTAAGCTAATAGATGATGCATATCCGGGCCCTAGGGCTGTATATACAGCATATACAGCCCGTGGGGCCCCGATATGCATCACCTAATAGGTTTATACCACCATTTCCTCCATTTTGTATCAATTTCTTACCTGAAATCCAAAGAATATAGCCAGGCGAAGACATTTTGGAAGTGCTAGCGACACGGCCCGTGGCCGCTCTGCGCGAAGCCATTGTTTTTGTTCCTTGCCGGGAGAGGTACCGCTGTGTATACAGTCACTTTTCGTATGGAATCCAACCATGACATGTTATAATATTAAAATCCCAAGAAGTATTCGATCCATAGACGAGGAATGCGTGCTAATTTCTCCATTTTCTTCAATATAAATAAGAATCCATTGATTTTCCCAACGTACGCGAGTCGCGGTCCGGCCATTCCCACCCGCCTCCTTGTTCGGCGAAAGTGTGTCAGTGGCCCGGATGTGGATATAGGTCAAGGAAGAAAAACAATGGCTTCGCACAGAGCGAACCGGGCCGCTACTCGCATACGTTGGGAAAATCAATGGATTCTTATTTATATTGAAGAAAATGGAGAAAATCAGCATGAATTCCTCGTCTATGGATCGAATACTTCTTGGGATTTTAATATTATAACATGTCATGGTTGGATTCCATACGAAAAGTGAGTGTGAACATTCGGTATCTCTCTGGTCAAGGTCTTATTTATGTTCGCATTGGATTTCATCACCGTTCAGTGTGGCACTATGGCTAAGGCCTTCGCCTACCACCACTGCGGCCGGGGTTCAATCCTGATACGAGTTTGGACGATTTTTCACATTGAAACTATGGCGAGGCTAAATTTCTATGTCCGCCAGCGTCTCCAAAAATATTCTAAGTCCAACTTGACCCCGAAAAAGTATATACCAAAAATTTCAAAAATGCACATGGGTGGTATATGCAGAATAATGCACGGCTAAACTGCATATAAACCCACCGGAAGTGCCGAAATCGTGGTATAACATAGGGTAATGCACTAGTGGGCAAAGTAAATGTATAGGTAGCTTAGAATTAAATTTCAGGGGTAGAAAATAGAGGGCAATTTTGTCATTGTGTTAGTTTTTCGCCTAGTATGTCATTTTTTCACCTAGAGTGTCAGTTTTTTCGCCTACTGTGTCAGTACACTTCTGAACACTTCTAATGGAATTACAGCTAGTAAAAATAATGTTAGGATGGTACAAATTTACCTTAGGGTAATGCACAAGTGGGCAAAGTAAATATGTAAGTAGTCTAGAATAAAATCTCAAAAGTAGAGAAGAGAGAACCATTTTACTTAGTGTGTCAGATTTCGCCTAGCATGTCAGATTTCGCCTAGCATGTCAGATTTCGCCTACTAGATAAATACGAAGTGAAAAAATAATATCAAACAAATCAGACATATAATTAAGAAGAGACATGAGGAAGGGAAAAAGTGGCGGGGTAGACCATTCATGGAACATAATGAGTGACAGTTAAATGTTACTTTCAGATGAAAGAGAATCAACCATTGTGTCAGTTTTTCGCCTCTGTGTCAGTTTTTTGCCTATTTTGAATAAATATTAAAATAAAATGTACTTAAAAGAAGTAAAATCATCTTTTTTTTTAACAGGGGAACTAAGGGTAAATATATGACATTATTATGTATGAATATTGTTACATATAAGTATTAACTTCTTATGAAAAAATGATGGCTAGACTAAATACCATGTCAGTTTTTTGCCTAGGGAACATGTCAGATTTCGCCATTTAGTTGTGCACCACTTTAGGGAGACAAGGTGTTAGTGCTTAAGAGTTTGATTTGGCTTAATGAATAAACATTTTTGGTTCATATCTCTTCCCTAAATATCCAATAAAGAGTTGGTGTGTTTAATCCGGTATGTGAGCTAATTGAATGGAACACATCTGTGCATTTATGGAGCATAATGACTCAACATCCCTAAAGTAATGCTCCATGAAAGTGTTATATTGTGAAATCTTTTATCTTTATGTACTTGATAACTCTACATATATTTATATCGCTATACATTGAATATCATTGGACTATGTGCAGAGGGCTACACACACCACTCCCCTTAGTTACACATACCGATGATAGGGGTCACCCTGGTCGCCACCATAGGTACACACTGCGTCCTACCTGTAACATTAGACCAGCATGAGCATGAACTCTAAACCTTTGAGAGTTTTTATCATACAAAAATACAGAGAGTTAAACTTGACCAATATAGATTTGTTCCTTTGATACTGCCTGTCTAACAAAAACCCATTATTATCGTTTTGCAGAGGGAGACGGTTCTGCCTCAGGCCAGACAGCAGACGAATTAGCAGCAGCGAATGCCGCCGAACAAGAGACATTAGCTGCCGACACCCGACGTTCAGCACAGCTAGCTGGGGCTGTATCCATGACCTTTATATGCTTAGTTACAATATTGATCATAGCGCTAGACGCCACAACGATAGTCATGAAGTTGGAGAAGAAAAAGTCACCTGGTTGGAGGTTACATCGTGTACCAAACCCTGACCAATGTGAAAGTCACCTGCCTCAACCAAAACTAATGAACCGTTGAATAAGCATACTTATTAAGGAAATAGAGTATTATCAAATGCACTTTTGCCTGCCTACACCATTTATCTCTCCCCCCACCCACTTTCTAAAAAGCTGATGCATTTATGCATCATGGCCATTGGTCATCAGGAAAAAAATGAATGCAGCAGGCGAGTTACTTTCAAGGGCTGCATTTATGCCAACCCTACTCAATCCTGCAGGGTCAGCATGATACTCCAATAACTGCTCGCCACCACGTCATTGGTGCATCGAGAAAACCTATGGGCATGATGGACTTCTAAATCAGCAGCCCTTAAAGATCTAGAGATTGTCTTCACTCTCCGCCTCCACCCCATAAATGCCCAAATGAAATATTAGAGATTGGCAACCTTTCTACCTTGCTCTCCTTATATCCTGTCAAATACTTGTCATATCAAGCAACCCACCATCCCAAAAAAGGATTACTTCATATACTGACATGGCCTGACAACCATTGATTTTCACATTTGATATAGTACACATAAACATTTACAGCCTCTCAAGGGTCCCTCTATCACATCACTATTAATCATATCTAACTAATATCAGAATACTTTTGTGTACATTGCAATAATCTAAAATAATCATTATTTCTTTGTATTCATTTGTAAATGAACAGAAAATAAATTGTGAAAATGTGATCTTCTTCTTTTTTTTTTCAATGAATTTTATTCTAGAATTGAGGTTGTGTTATCAAGAATCCTATACATAATTCAACATAAGCCTACAGGGTGAATGGATACTAACTGATTCAATGACCCTACTGAGATCATGGTTAAGGTTGTGTGGAAAATGACCTGCAGACAAAATCTTTTTCTTTTTTTTAGGTAAGAAAGAATCAACCAATGTTTACATCCAGTTTACATAAATACTGAATTTCAAAACCATGCACCTGAATGAAAGATTACACAGTTATACCTAAGTTGATAAGATCAGACAGAAAATAGTCTGGGGTGTCAAAAAGGCCATGATAATTATTTGCAATTCAGTGAATTTCATTTAGAGAAGAGGCTGGAAGGTTCAGACTTAGACAATGCCTTTAGCACTAACAAGTTGCCTGAGCATAACTCGTCAAGCTAAAAGTAAACTGCGAACGTTCATCAACTGATTCAGTTTCACCGCAGTCATATGATGACACCGAAATCAAAGTTAAGAACATCTGAAATATGAAAAAGGGTTATGAAAAAGTGATGATACAATTGAATGGTCCATGTCATTTACTGTCTTCAAAAGCCTGGTTTGGTCCTTTCCAGTGATTTATACAATGTAGGGCCAATTATCTGTAATAGTTCCCAGACGAGACATAACCTAGATATAGCTTTCAGTAATTTAAGGGGACTGAATCAGTGTAGTTGGTGGCAGTACGGTGGTACACAATTTTAAAGGAATCTCTGTGGAAATAAATATGGATGTCTGGCAATTTTGGGATGAGGAATGCCAAACATTTCGACAACATTTCACTGATGAGATCTTAGGGGGCAATTTGTCATCTGATAACTCTTATCAGTGATAACTTGCAGGAAACTTGCTCCAGCAATGGCGGTACCCACTGGACTTTCCGGAAACTTGGTAAAAACCTCAACATTAGCACTATCAGGGAGAACATAGTGAGATGCACCCAGTGCACTGAACCTGTGGCTTTTCTGAATTGTTGTAATTGAAGATCAAAGTCTTTGATGCCATTCCCATGTTAGGGCAGTAAGGACACACATGTGCCAATGTCTAACTGGTATATTTTTTTGTTAACCCTTTAAGAGCCACTAAATATATCATGCCCCAGGAATGTATCATGCCCCTTGGTCAGCATAATGTACCAATGAAGCAGCCTCACTAGCACTTGTTGAGTGCATCCTATCATCTCTCTAAGTGTGTATCATGGATGCAGCCTTGGTGTGTAACTTGCCAAGGCTGCATTAATGCATCATGACTACCAACTGACATCATGCATTAATATATATAAGGGACCCTTAAAGGGTTAAATGGCATCAAATACGGTCACCCTGACAAAAACAGTCACTGTCTAAGTCTGACACCCTGTTTAAACACAGTGTGACTCATCCCACACCATCTGTGCACTGCTGCTAATACACCGCTTTCAAACATATATAAAGCCGAACTCTGATTCCAAATCCAAGCCAGTTTCCTGCAGAACTCTCCAGCACATAGAGATCTCCATGTTCGGACTTCATCGTCCTCCATTCGGCATCATGAAGGGACTGTGTGTGCTTCTGTTGGTGCTTGTTGCCATGACAACAGCCTACCCCTACTATGAGCCATATTTCCCTGGTTACCATGGCTACCTTGGTCACTATGGTTATGGTTATGGTGGTTACCTTGGATACACTGGACACAACCATGAGTTTGACTACAGGCAATATGGCGGCTACCCAGTGCATGTTGGGAAAGGAGAGTTCTACTTCCTGGGCATCTATGGAGGTCAGTCTTAACCCTTCAACTCTTATATATATATTCAATATTTGGGAAACACAAGGATGGAAAAGGTAAACATTTTTTAATCAGCTTCAGTCAGGGAAGATACTAAAGACTGTCTTTAAAAACAGGGGATCAGTTTAGTTTCTTTTTCAACAATCCAATGATGGATAGAAGTACAACAGAATACAAATAGAAATTGCCACTGTAACATTATAGTAAGTTTCAAAGTGGTTTTAATGGTGTCTATAGATATTTAAACTTTGAAATGTGAGTCACCTCTTCAGCCCCAGCTGTACTAGTGCATCATAAGAATGATAATGACTGCAACAACCCTATTGGTTGACAAAAAGAGTTTAGGGTGGTCGGCACTCTTCACTTAAAGTCAACAGAAAATATACATTTTTGGTCTAGAGGTAGTTTAAATCATAAAGAATTGAATAGTGAAAATAAAATGGGGGGGTTCCGAGCTACTTTTTAAAAATCAGAATTTTGAAAAATAAAGTTTTTAATTGTTTCCCTTAAAATATGAGAAAAATAGTGAAAACTTTCTTGATTTTACTAAAATTCAACTATTATTCGTAGGAAACATGAAACTTCACATACAGAAAGCCTTTTTTATAAAGGAAAATGGCAATAGCAATTGTTTAGTCATATGGCAAGGCATTCTGGGTAAAATGGTGCTGTTTTTGGAAAAAGTGATGTCAATTTGCCATAATCTTAAGGTATTCTTTCCTGAAAACAGTTTTGAATGTCAAAAGATTTTTTTTTATACTTGGTCAAAGAATACCTTACATAAATACCTTTCTTATGAATATAATTTTGACATATGGTCCCACACACAATTGTGGGGTTTTGGATCCTTGAAATAAAAAAGGACTCCAAAGATGAGTGAAATTCCACATTTGGAGCATTTCTAAGTGCCAAAAAAAATGTTTCGTGGCAATAATCAAATTTTTTTTGTGCTTAATGGGAGCTCATGTAACATCAGCCTACCAAAAATGGTGCTATTAAGACGACGATAAGTTACATGTTCAGAGACAGCCGCAAAAGGTCCATTTTCAACAACCTCAATGCAAAATAGAAATTCTGGGTTGTGTGCCTGGGCTGCATTCATGTATGATGACTACCAAAGACTACACTTCCAGAGTCACTGAACCAGTGGACCATTAAGGGCTAAAGGTTGATACAAAATAGGCATTCATTCATCTAAAACATGTGCACTGTAAAAAGAAAATGTCGTTGAAATAACACTGAAATCCTCGTCACAAAGTTGCCAGAGATGTTTTCACCGAGATTCTTTATACATTTGCGTGCCACCACAATGCCACCTTGGGCTTCTTGTGAAAAAGCACTGGTTCCCCAGTATACAATTACAATGGATAGCTCTTCAGTTCTATCAGGATCTCTGGTAGATCCAGCAGTTCATTTTTAAAGTGTAGCCAACACACATTGATAATCATGTAGCAGATCATACTAAGTCAAACTACTCTCAGCTTGTGTGCAGCACAAAGGATGCTCCACTTTTTCTATGTCATTCTGTCTCCATCTCCAGGTATGTGTGCATCAGGCCACAACTATGGGTTCTACTTTGCTGACGCTAGCTCTGATTCCTTCATTGTGTGTGACCATGGCAGGGCACACCGGTTCCAGTGTCCTAAGGGCACCAAGAACAGGGACTACGGCTACTTTGTACACAACCATGTCTATGGCTTTAATGAACTCTGTGGTCAACACACTAATGAGTAAAGTTAGATGATTAGTCATTAAATCTCTTTGACCTGATAAAACATATAGTTCCTGGCAAATATGTTGTTTTTGTTTCTGTTTAACTAACGATGGGGTTGTTTTATTGCCGTTTAATTGCCTGGTTGCTTATAAATTTTGATTCCCTGAATCCCCGGCCTTCCTCTGAGATTGGTGCAGTGCTAGTTAAGAAAGGCAATGGAAGAGTTAACACAGAACTGACTGTCTAATATTTTATTTCATAGATAGGATGATAAGATATTATACAGATAGATAGTTAAAATATTTTGAACAAAACATAGAACTAACTTCTAAGTTAAAAATAAATCATCTGATAAAATATATCTTTATGCCACTAATATATTTATGTTGAGGCACCTTTACCGTTTAACCGTATAGGGTCCACTAATTCATCATGCTAATTGGTTGCCGTGATGCATGGATATGGCCTTGGTGACTAACTCAGGCTACATTCATGTATCATGCAAGAAGGTTTGTTTGATCAATGAAGTGCTAGAGGCCATTTCTTAAAACACTACGACTGCTGCCCTTTAAATCGAGAGAACCTAATAATTTGGCTATAACAGTTCCATGCACTAGTAGTCACTAATGTCTGCACCAGTACGACTGCCCTACTAAACCTTATGTAATTACTGCATAGCTGCTATTCGTAGTGAGCAGTCATAGGGCAATTCCTACGATAGCCTGGCTTATTCTTGGCATTTATAAATCGTAATGGCTATGTGCAGTCGTAGTACATTGAGAAATGGCCTCCAGGTGAGCAGACTCACGAACACTTCAATGAGCATTACCCCTTAAAGGTTTATCACCAATCACCGGTTTCACCATGTTTCATCTGGTTCATTCTTCAAGAAGATGGCTCTACAGGTAGAATTTTGTGCTTGTAACTTGAGAGTTTAGGGAAATGTTTCATAGGCTATACCTTAATGTTTTCATGCAACTGAACCTACCCTGCACCAAACAAAGAAATGTATTTTTTGTGCATCTATAAACAGGACGTATTCAGCTACATGCCATTTTAACCAATTGTAAATGGGATAGTCACCAATGACTTAATAACCAATTACATAAATTCCTCCTCATAGCTTCCCAGAGGATATCATGTATCTTAAGCAGTTTGAGACAAGTTCAGGATACTCTGGTCCTCAAGTGATCCTCTAACTGACAATATCATGTTGTGCATCATTTGAAAGCTCTCTTGGTGATGTAAACTTTGTGCACATCTTATTTTTGCATATCTAAGCAGGTGCATGAAATTTGCGAAAAGAATACGGCTGCATTACAGTTTAAACGCAGAAAATGGCCATATTTCATCACCATGGACTTTGGCCATATGTCTCTGTGCAAAGATGTATGGATTCTGATATCAAAATATACTTCTTTTGTTGGGTAATACATTTTGTCATGGTAAATCCTCTTCCTTTGAGGTTTTCTCTGTTTACTTTTCTGAAGAAGTACAGAGATAGATTGAACTAAAATCATAGGTTGAAAATAAAGTAGATTTGTCGATATTTCAATAGGACCTTTACATTCAGAATGACTTGCAATTTGTCGGAGCTTTCCATATGGCAATATCCGGGAGCACAGGAAAAGGAATGGCTTCCAATGTGCAAGTATAGGGTGCCTTTACAGCTCCACAAACAGTGATACATTGTGACAATCAATGAACATCTGGAGGGTTTTGCCAGAAGATAACAAGGAGGAACCCTTGTTAATCTTTGCAGAGAGTACTGGGAAAAATATGTATATCCTAACTCATTTTCATTTTATTGCCAAAAAGCTACAGCAGAATGCATAGAAAACTTATTTTGAGATGTAAAATTACATACGAGTTTGATCTATACAAATATCCAAACGATCATTTAGCGTTACAAAAACGTGCACGTGTTGATGTTTGGTTCACTTTTCTTTTTGGCAAGACCCTCCTGCCTTTAGTGGCCTCTGATGTCCATTAATGCACTTCTGAGACTGCCACCCTTCAATATGATTTCAAATATGTAGACCTAATGTTAATTTTATGTGAGACTTTTTTTTAGGTTATGATTCCATGATGCAATGAATATTAAGAGATGAGCACTGTTTTTAAATGGTCTATCCAAGGGAGATTAACTATGGCGGATTTTGTTGCACTAATAACAAATCTACTCATCTAACTAATTATTTTTGTAACTTCAAGAATTCTTGTCCAAGGGCTGGGATCTGGATGCTGCAACTGACGAGCCATCTTTATAAAGAACGAAACTAATTAAAGTCTTCTAAGATAAGCATTACTCCAGATTCTAGTATTCCTTCCACTTTCTGAGATCAAGGTCTGGCAGAGAGGAACATTTCATCAGTTTGTTTCCGTGCCCGGCATAAAACTTCTGACGTATTGCGCTCTTCAACTCCCTGAAAGTATTAACATTTACATTGATCAGATTTGGAACGATTTGAGTCAGTCATATCCAGAGGTTGGTTCTTTTAGGCTAATATAATGCACACAGTTCAATTAACTTTAATACCAAATTATTTATTTGTGCTGCAAGATTTTAGCTAATGAACCTGAATTCTTTGTCGCAACTTGCTAATAGGCCTGCCATAAATCTATTCATCCCTCTACAAAGAATCTATGTTTGATAATCTGGATAATATCCCCATAAAGTCTTAAGACATTGATGGATCCAAGAAACTTATTTTAAAAGGAACTAAGATGGAAAACTTCACTATAAAGTAAGACCTGCCAGATCCTACTGTGTGATTGTAGAGAATGCTCAAATGAGTGGTCGATACACTGCAGACTCATGACAAGAAATGTCCAGCAACTAAAATCTACAGATCTGTTGGCAAAGGAGGCACTACAACAAATGACATAGATAACCAGGGACTCTGATGAAATAATCAGAACCTACCTTTGGTTGACCTCACTGAATGGCTTCAACATAACGAAGGGTTGGATCCTGTCTACGTTATCGCCATTTTCACAAATCACCTTTGACAGACGCATCTTGCGGATTTCCTTTAGCTGGGCTGGAAAACAATAACGTTCAGAAAATTACAAGAGTGTTGTGATTGCTATTTGATTGTTGAAATAATTACACCCTTGATTTGCCTGGCTTTATGCATGTCTAGGGCCAACGCTTAATGTGATTATCAGATGAAGAGTTTCGCGCGAAATTTGACACAAAATGCATACAAAGGCAGTTAATAAAAAAAAAAGTGAATTCTTCTGCTTCAGCTTAACCATACATTTATAAGCAACCATTTTTGAAAGGAAGAAAATCATAGATAGAGATAAATGCAACATCAATGGACAATAATTGATACTGGACATGATGTGGAAATAACTTACTTAATAAGAACACTTTGTATGTCTTATAGATCCTGCCAAAAATTACAATTTTACGTCGTTAGTTTTTCATGAATCACATAATTATTCTAATAATGATCATTTGTAAATACTCCATATTTATCAAGTAACAGTCAAAGTAGATGAAATGGTTTCACTTCGAAGCCACTTACCTTTGGTGAACCCAAGGACTCTGTTTCTGTTCTCGTACCAGAACCGATCGCCTTTCCTGAGGCTCCTAAATTGGTCACCAAGGATACAACCAAATGTTGGACCTACAAGTCCCCCAGCCACCGGCCGCTCACAGATACCCCCCGCAAACAGGTCTATATCATCAGGGTGTCTGTGAAATGTTGAAAATAACAAATTAGGAATTCGAAATTCTCATTAATAGTTTTCAAACAGTGAATAAGAGGTCAAAGTGATAATGATGAGCAACATGTTATCAATTAGCAAACTTTTGAAATCTGCATCAGTTTAATGAGTGGAATTGCTCAAGGGTGATCAATATTGCTTAGTATTTCAGGTAGATTTACTTTATCAAAAGAAAATTCCCCAGAGGGAATTCCACAAACGAGTGTTCAAATGCCATCTGCTGTTTGGCTACTTTTCCATGCATATTCTGACACCTGCTTCAATTTCAATTTGCAAGCTCCCCGTAATTATAACCTCTGTTTATACCATGGTTATTACATTTCAAAACGATTTTAGGTGTCCAAACTATATAATCTGAGTGATTTTATCACAGAATAAAGGCACTGAATTGACACTTGAACATTGAGAGTGTTCTTGTTCTATACCATTCATGAAAGTAGCTCAGGTATACCATTAAAGCTTTGACAGAGGTGGGTACCAAAACGGATGCACAAGTTGACTTTAGGGCCTAAATAAAAGCACTTGGCTTGTCCTCATGCTTTTATCTGGCCCTAAAGTCCACTTGTGCATCCATAATCATCATATATTTCATTACTATATATTTACACTTTTTATCTACATTGTTCATACTACCTGTAAAGTCGCTGAATGATGGCTTGGGTATGGTTGTCATTAATATTACTATTTAATTCATCGAACGTTGACACTCTTCCCAAACCACAGAACTGTCTATACTCATTGTAACCTAAATGACAAAGGTTAAGGACAAAATGAGTCATATTTGTTAGAAATATTACAATAAATGTCATGCCAATAACAATATCCCCTAAAATTACACAGAGGGGTGAATGACCATGGAGCACATTACCATCAATCTACCCCGTCTGTCTTGTCTGATGGCGAAACCCATTATGATTGTTTCAGGCCAATTAAAAAGAGTTTTGAACTTTTCTAACAAGAACTTCATGATTATCAAGGGGTAAGCTGGATAAAATAACGTGAAGCTGGAAACTATCATCTATCACAAAACACAAAGTGGATCTCTCATCTTTAGATACCAAATAAATGAGTTTGCTGTTTGATGAAGTAAAATCTTTGACCATTTAAATGGTGCAGGAGTGCATCATGCCCGTTCGTCATCATGATGCAACGATGCAGGAGTGCATCATGCCCGTTGGTCATCATGATGCACCGATGCAGGAGTGCATCATGCCCTTCCGTCATCATGATGCCCCAATAAAGTGCATCATGACGATCCTCCGGGAGCAAATATATCAAACCCTTAGGTTCGGCATGTTGCTCCGATGAAGTGCTGCGCTAGCACTTCATCGGTGCATCATGCCGACCAATGGGCATGATGCACTCCTGTATCAGCAGCCTATAAAGAGTTAAGTATCCTTGTTCCAGTCTATAATTATGTTTCATACTTGGTAGTCCATGGTCCCGGCCCCTCTGTATATTCAGCGCCAGTAGATCCATACCAGGACCATGCGGGGGACGCTCAGTGAACAGACTCCGTGACACCTACAACACCAACATCATGTTACAGACCAGTATCATAAGGAGAGACAGAGACAGACAGACAGACAGAGACAGAGGGAGTCAGAGAGACAGAGACAGACAGACAAAGACAGAGGGAGTCAGAGAGACAGAGACAGACAGACAGAGACATAGAGAGTCAGAGAGACAGAGACAGACAGACATACATGAAGAGAAAGAGACAGAGTAAGAGACATAAGTAAATGTCCACGACCATGGAGTATTTTTGCATCGTCATGCCAGAGGTGGTGCTGCCATATTCCACAAAGCCAATATATGGCTGAGTGGAATGTAGGCTGCACCAACGAGGGTAAGTGGTCATTTGCATTTATGTCATGGACTACGGGATGAATTTGCTTTTAAATAAGAAAAACAATGATATTTACTCAGTTTCAACTTCAACTTTGCTCGGTCATGTTTACATCCGCCATTTTGAATTTTACACAGAGCTAGCGATTGGTGCCAAAGTTCTTTAGTTTGGGAATTAATGTTACGCACAGGGATTCTACTTTCTTAATCATGGCTTTTCATCTTCTATTAACATCAAACAATACATAACATGATATTATTTTACTATTTCAATCGTCTTTAGGTACACCTTGCACCAAGCCTTACTCGTTAATTGTGAAATAAATCTATGATGGGTGGTCGACTTAAGGTGTACCAACATGCCTAGTGGTCGAGTCAGGGGTGACTTACCCTATACAAGAAGTACTATTGCGTTGGTGGATATACCTTTGGTGGAGCAATGGCGACTTTTCATATAAATTATTATTTTTTGTTCAGTAACAGAATGTTTCAGATTTTAGAAAAGTTATCGAAGTATTTATAACCAAAGTACATTAGCCCCACACTCAAAACTGACGAAAATAAGCTGATAGCCTTGCTAATTTGAATTTCAGACTCCTTTTTAAGTCGATTTGGCTCTAGGCCCTAAAACGTTGATCAGTGTGCCATGCAAATTCTTGATGATAACCAATGATAAAGAACTTACAAACCTGTTTTGTGAAGAAGTTGTCGTAGGTCTGAGCTCCTTGAGAGGTGAGGCCCCTGAGAAGCGCGTCTATTCCACCTTGTTTGACATCGTATACATGTACTGGCCGGAAAAAGGACTGAAATAAAGGCACATGTATGTTGTATCATCAAGTAAAAATAGTTATCACAGTAGTTGAGGCTCAAGAATTGAATGAAAGAAGTGTTTATTTGAGGAATAAAATCCTTTTGTAAACATCTTGGCACATTTAAAAAAAGATTGACTCAATTAATTTTGCACATACTTTCCTAGATTTAAGTACATTTTCAAGGTCACAGGCCCTTTGCTCGAAAATGAATATTCTAGATAGTCTGGTAACATATCAATGGTTTTTAGTCATAGGGATTTCAATTTTAAGCCATTTAGGACTATTGGTTCGAGGAGGGACAGAGTGTAACAGACGAGTATATGAACTCGGGAACGCTGTCCTAAGACGCGGCCTATCTATTAAATGAAGAAACACAGAAAAGAAAAAATTAATGTCCAGCCAACAGCATAACAGCGCTCACAGCATACTTGAATCAGTGGAATAAGTGTGACATCACAAAACATGTGACATGAGGTGCCAAGGGATAACACCAGGTGTAGTGACAGTGCCAAGGCCATATGTCCCCCGTACTCACCAATATACCATTCAACCAATGTATGGTTGAATGGTAACATTTTTAGGTCATTCAACTTAATGCTTGGAGTCAATTTTGATTTTGTACAAAACTCTTGTAGAATTCCAATAAAGGAGAGAAGAAACCAGACCCCACTGTTGTAGATTTCAAAACTAGGTAGCCTATAAAAAAGAAAATTCACTTTCTGCCTTTTCAAAAATACCCAAAGGAGCACTTACATCACTGAGCATGAGGTGCTCTCCCTCCCTTCTGCCATGTTCATGTACCCGGGTAAACTGTTCCTGTATCAGTGTGTGTCCAAACCTGTATGCCGCTGTCGCGAAGGCCTGCGACACACGTGGGTCAAATCTGGAGCTGTAACCTGTGGTAATGTAACGTGGTTATTTACTTTGGTGGCTTATCTAGGTACACAAGACTTTCAATATACCTCTCATAGAGACTTATTTGAAAATTGCTTTCAGGACCAAAGATCAATTTCAGAGCACATTATTACTGCCTGGTATTTGAGATCCTGGCCTCCAGCACTGAAATATGCTAATGCAGCATGGGTGATTAACATTAAAATGCCAAAATCAGTGCCTTAGATATGAACAACTGGTTACCTATGACATCGAAAGAATGCAAACCAGGGTATGTATGTTAGCATGGTTAACATTGTTAGGCCGTTTTATTCTAATGTTTTGGATTAAAGATTCGGCAACAAGATTTTTGGCAAAATCAAAAAAATGCCTCTGCCCGACCAGATTTTTCAATATTCCAGGGTAAAAAAATTCAAAAAGGTCCTTGGAGACCAACAAATATGATCCACTATTGAGCCATCCGTTTGACATAAACTTGTCAGAAGTGTAACTTTTGTTGGTATAAAAGTTCGTTTGGTGTCCAAAAAAATAATTTGACTTATTATGGATTATTTTTTTTTGCCCCTGGTCGACCAAAATGTTCACTGAAAAAATCCATAATCCAAGTTATTAAAATAACATGGCCTTACGTGTTTTCAATTTGAATTCAAGGAATAAAATTTATTCTTCTTTACATGTGATATCCATGTGTCACAACATGGGCAATTTAACTCCAGAAGAGCCTTTCCTACTCAAGTTACTGAGCAACTCTAAGATAGGTTGTGTAGCCTTTACAAGAAGACCCAGGTGGCAGTATGGTACAAGGAATCTCTGTGAAAAAAAAACATCAGATCTTTGGCAACTTTAAGACAAGGATAGTGCCATTATTTTGATGATATTTTGTACATGCTGACTTTTATCTGAGCAATTTGCGACAAGTATAGTAGTATTAGACTCACCATAGTACCAGTTTTTAGCTGGCGTGAGGTCGTATGATGCGGCAAGGTCCTGACCAAGTACAATTGGTAGCTGTTCATTAATCACTACATGCTGCATCATGGCAATCACAACACGGCGCGCCTCCTGTATAAAAGTAATAGGTGGGTTAGAGAGTAACAGCCTCCTGTATAGTAGGAATAGGTGAGTTAGAGAGTAACAGCCTCCTGTGTAGTAGGAATAGGTGAGTTAGAGAGTGAGTAACAGCCTCCTGTGTAGTAGGAATAGGTGAGTTAGAGAGAGAGTAACAGCCTCCTGTGTAGTAGAAATAGGTGAGTTAGTGAGTAACAGCCTCCTGTGTAGTAGGAATAGGTGAGTTAGAGAGTAACAGCCTCCTGTGTAGTAGGAATAGGTGAGTTAGTGAGTAACAGCCTCCTGTGTAGTAGGAAAAGGTGAGTTAGTGAGTAACAGCCTCCTGTGTAGTAGGAATAGGTGAATAAGTGAGTAACAGCCTCCTGTGTAGTAGGAATAGGTGAGTTAGAGAGTAACAGCCTCCTGTATAGTAGGAATAGGTGAGTTAGAGAGTAACAGCCTCCTGTGTAGTAGGAATAGATGAGTTAGAGAATAACAGCCTCCTGTGTAGTAGAAATAGGTGAGTTAGTAAGTAACAGCCTCCTGTGTAATAGGAATAGGTGAGTTAGTGAGTAACAGCCTCCTGTGTAGTAGGAATAGGTGAGTTAGTGAGTGAGTAACAGCCTCCTGTGTAGTAGGAATAGGTGAGTTAGAGAGTAACAGCCTCCTGTGTAGTAGGAATAGGTGAGTTAGTGAGTGAGTAACAGCCTCCTGTGTAGTAGGAATAGGTGAGTTAGAGAGTAACAGCCTCCTGTGTAGTAGGAATAGGTGAGTTAGTGAGTAACAGCCTCCTGTGTAGTAGGAATAGGTGAGTCAGAGAGTAACAGCCTCCTGTGTGGTAGGAATAGGTGAGTTAGTGAGTAACAGCCTCCTGTGTAGTAGGAATAGGTGAGTTAGAGAGAGAGTAACAGCCTCCTGTGTAGTAGGAATAGGTGAGTTAGAGAGTAACAGCCTCCTGTGTAGTAGGAATAGATGAGTTAGTGAGTAACAGCCTCCTGTGTAGTAGGAATAGGTGAGTTAGTGAGTGAGTAACAGCCTCCTGTGTAGTAGGAATAGGTGAGTTAGAGAGTAACAGCCTCCTGTGTAGTAGGAATAGGTGAGTTAGTGAGTGAGTAACAGCCTCCTGTGTAGTAGGAATAGGTGAGTTAGAGAGTAACAGCCTCCTGTGTAGTAGAAATAGGTGAGTTAGAGAATAACAGCCTCATGTGTAGTAGGAATAGGTGAGTTAGAGAGTGAGTAACAGCCTCCTGTGTAGTAGGAATAGGTGAGTTAG
Source organism: Acholoe squamosa (assembly GCA_949317995.1). Classification (NCBI taxonomy): domain Eukaryota; kingdom Metazoa; phylum Annelida; class Polychaeta; order Phyllodocida; family Polynoidae; genus Acholoe; species Acholoe squamosa. The sequence continues at coordinate 76,423,755 of OX439045.1, read as the reverse complement.
AGAGTGAGTAACAGCCTCCTGTGTAGTAGGAATAGGTGAGTTAGAGAGAGTAACAGCCTCCTGTGTAGTAGGAATAGGTGAGTTAGTGAGTAACAGCCTCCTGTGTAGTAGGAATAAGTGAGTTAGAGAGTAACAGCCTCCTGTGTAGTAGGAATAGGTGAGTTAGAGAGTAACAGCCTCCTGTGTAGTAGGAATAGGTGAGTTAGAGAGTAACAGCCTCCTGTGTAGTAGGAATAGGTGGGTTAGAGAGTAATAGCCTCCTATGTAGTAGGAATAGGTGAGTTACAGAGTAACAGCCTCCTGTGTAGTAGGAATAGGTGAGTTAGAGAGTAACAGCCTCCTGTGTAGTAGGAATAGGTGAGGTAGAGAGTAACAGCCTCCTGTATAGTAGGAATAGGTGAGTAAGTGAGTGAGTAACAGCCTCCTGTGTAGTAGGAATAGGTGAGTTAGAGAGTACCAGCCTCCTCTATAGTAGGAATAGGTGAGTTAGAGAGTAACAGCCTCCTGTGTAGTAGGAATAGGTGAGTTAGAGAGTAACAGCCTCCTGTGTAGTAGGAATAGGTGAGGTAGAGAGTAACAGCCTCCTGTGTAGTAGGAATAGGTGAGTAAATGAGTAACAGCCTCCTGTGTAGTAGGAATAGGTGAGTTAGTGAATAACAGCCTCCTGTGTAGTAGGAATAGGTGAGGTAGAGAGTAACAGCCTCCTGTGTAGTAGGAATAGGTGAGTTAGTGAGTAACAGCCTCCTGTGTAGTAGGAATAGGTGAGTTAGAGAGTAACAGCCTCCTGTGTAGTAGGAATAGGTGAGTTAGTGAGTGAGTAACAGCCTCCTGTGTAGTAGGAATAGGTGAGTTAGAGAGAGAGAGTAACAGCCTCCTGTGTAGTAGGAATAGGTGAGTTAGTGAGTGAGTAACAGCCTCCTGTGTAGTAGAAATAGGTGAGTTAGAGAGTAACAGCCTCCTGTGTAGTAGGAATAGGTGAGTTTGAGAGAGAGTAACAGCCTCCTGTGTAGTAGGAATAGGTGAGTTAGAGAGTAACAGCCTCCTGTGTAGTAGGAATAGGTGAGTTAGAGAGAGAGTAACAGCCTCCTGTGTAGTAGGAATAGGTGAGTTAGAGAGTAACAGCCTCCTGTGTAGTAGGAATAGGTGAGTTAGAGAGTAACAGCCTCCTGTGTAGTAGGAATAGGTGGGTTAGAGAGTAACAGCCTTCTGTGTAGTAGGAATAGGTGAGTTAGAGAATAACAGTCTCCTGTGAAGTAGGAATAGGTGAGTTAGTGAGTGGGTAACAGCCTCCTGTGTAGTAGGAATAGGTGAGTTAGATAGAGAGTAAAAGCCTCCTGTGTAGTAGGAATAGGTGAGTTAGAGAGTAACAGCCTCCTGTGTAGTAGGAATAGGTGAGTTAGTGAGTAACAGCCTCCTGTGTAGTAGGAATAGGTGAGTTAGAGAGTAACAGCCTCCTGTGTAGTAGGAATAGGTGAGTTAGTGAGTAACAGCCTCCTGTGTAGTAGGAATAGGTGAGTTAGTGAGTAACAGCCTCCTGTGTAGTAGGAATAGGTGAGTTAGAGAGTAACAGCCTCCTGTGTAGTAGGAATAGGTGAGTTAGTGAGTAACAGCCTCCTGTGTAGTAGGAATAGGTGAGTCAGAGAGTAACCGCCTCCTGTGTAGTAGGAATAGATGAGTTAGTGAGTAACAGCCTCCTGTGTAGTAGGAATAGGTGAGTTAGTGAGTGGGTAACAGCTTCCTGTGTAGTAGGAATAGGTGAGTTAGAGAGTAACAGCCTCCTGTGTAGTAGGAATAGGTGAGTTAGATAGAGAGTAAAAGCCTCCTGTGTAGTAGGAATAGGTGAGTTAGAGAGTAACAGCCTCCTGTGTAGTAGGAATAGGTGAGTTAGAGAGAAACAGCCTCCTGTGTAGTAGGAATAGGTGGGTTAGAGAGTAACAGCCTCCTGTGTAGTAGGAATAGGTGATTTAGAGTGTAACAGCCTCCTGTGTAGTAGGAATAGGTGAGTTAGCGAGTGAGTAACAGCCTCCTTTGTAGTAGGAATAGGTGAGTTAGTGAGTGAGTAACAGCCTCCTGTGTAGTAGGAATAGGTGAGTTAGTGAGTAACAGCCTCCTGTGTAGTAGAAATAGGTGAGTTAGAGAGTAACAGCCTCCTGTGTAGTAGAAATAGGTGAGTTTGAGAGAGAGTAACAGCCTCATGTGTAGTAGGAATAGGTTAGTTAGAGAGTAACAGCCTCCTGTGTAGTAGGAATAGGTGAGTTAGAGAGAGAGTAACAGCCTCCTGTGTAGTAGGAATAGGTGAGTTAGAGAGTAACAGCCTCCTGTGTAGTAGGAATAGGTGAGTTAGAGAGTAACAGCCTCCTGTGTAGTAGGAATAGGTGAGTTAGTGAGTGAGTAACAGCCTCCTGTGTAGTAGGAATAGGTGAGTTAGAGAGAGAGAGTAACAGCCTCCTGTGTAGTAGGAATAGGTGAGTTAGTGAGTGAGTAACAGCCTCCTGTGTAGTAGAAATAGGTGAGTTAGAGAGTAACAGCCTCCTGTGTAGTAGGAATAGGTGAGTTTGAGAGAGAGTAACAGCCTCCTGTGTAGTAGGAATAGGTGAGTTAGAGAGTAACAGCCTCCTGTGTAGTAGGAATAGGTGAGTTAGAGAGAGAGTAACAGCCTCCTGTGTAGTAGGAATAGGTGAGTTAGAGAGTAACAGCCTCCTGTGTAGTAGGAATAGGTGAGTTAGAGAGTAACAGCCTCCTGTGTAGTAGGAATAGGTGGGTTAGAGAGTAACAGCCTTCTGTGTAGTAGGAATAGGTGAGTTAGAGAATAACAGTCTCCTGTGAAGTAGGAATAGGTGAGTTAGTGAGTGGGTAACAGCCTCCTGTGTAGTAGGAATAGGTGAGTTAGATAGAGAGTAAAAGCCTCCTGTGTAGTAGGAATAGGTGAGTTAGAGAGTAACAGCCTCCTGTGTAGTAGGAATAGGTGAGTTAGTGAGTAACAGCCTCCTGTGTAGTAGGAATAGGTGAGTTAGAGAGTAACAGCCTCCTGTGTAGTAGGAATAGGTGAGTTAGTGAGTAACAGCCTCCTGTGTAGTAGGAATAGGTGAGTTAGTGAGTAACAGCCTCCTGTGTAGTAGGAATAGGTGAGTTAGAGAGTAACAGCCTCCTGTGTAGTAGGAATAGGTGAGTTAGTGAGTAACAGCCTCCTGTGTAGTAGGAATAGGTGAGTCAGAGAGTAACCGCCTCCTGTGTAGTAGGAATAGATGAGTTAGTGAGTAACAGCCTCCTGTGTAGTAGGAATAGGTGAGTTAGTGAGTGAGTAACAGCCTCCTGTGTAGTAGGAATAGGTGAGTTAGAGAGTAACAGCCTCCTGTGTAGTAGGAATAGGTGAGTTAGTGAGTGAGTAACAGCCTCCTGTGTAGTAGGAATAGGTGAGTTAGAGAGTAACAGCCTCCTGTGTAGTAGAAATAGGTGAGTTAGAGAATAACAGCCTCATGTGTAGTAGGAATAGGTGAGTTAGAGAGTGAGTAACAGCCTCCTGTGTAGTAGGAATAGGTGAGTTAGAGAGTGAGTAACAGCCTCCTGTGTAGTAGGAATAGGTGAGTTAGAGAGAGTAACAGCCTCCTGTGTAGTAGGAATAGGTGAGTTAGTGAGTAACAGCCTCCTGTGTAGTAGGAATAAGTGAGTTAGAGAGTAACAGCCTCCTGTGTAGTAGGAATAGGTGAGTTAGAGAGTAACAGCCTCCTATGTAGTAGGAATAGGTGAGTTAGAGAGTAACAGCCTCCTGTGTAGTAGGAATAGGTGGGTTAGAGAGTAATAGCCTCCTATGTAGTAGGAATAGGTGAGTTACAGAGTAACAGCCTCCTGTGTAGTAGGAATAGGTGAATTAGAGAGTAACAGCCTCCTGTGTAGTAGGAATAGGTGAGGTAGAGAGTAACAGCCTCCTGTGTAGTAGGAATAGATGAGTTAGTGAGTAACAGCCTCCTGTGTAGTAGGAATAGGTGAGTTAGTGAGTGAGTAACAGCCTCCTGTGTAGTAGGAATAGGTGAGTTAGAGAGTGAGTAACAGCCTCCTGTGTAGTAGGAATAGGTGAGTTAGTGAGTGAGTAACAGCCTCCTGTGTAGTAGGAATAGGTGAGTTAGAGAGTAACAGCCTCCTGTGTAGTAGAAATAGGTGAGTTAGAGAATAACAGCCTCATGTGTAGTAGGAATAGGTGAGTTAGAGAGTGAGTAACAGCCTCCTGTGTAGTAGGAATAGGTGAGTTAGAGAGTGAGTAACAGCCTCCTGTGTAGTAGGAATAGGTGAGTTAGAGAGAGTAACAGCCTCCTGTGTAGTAGGAATAGGTGAGTTAGTGAGTAACAGCCTCCTGTGTAGTAGGAATAAGTGAGTTAGAGAGTAACAGCCTCCTGTGTAGTAGGAATAGGTGAGTTAGAGAGTAACAGCCTCCTGTGTAGTAGGAATAGGTGAGTTAGAGAGTAACAGCCTCCTGTGTAGTAGGAATAGGTGGGTTAGAGAGTAATAGCCTCCTATGTAGTAGGAATAGGTGAGTTACAGAGTAACAGCCTCCTGTGTAGTAGGAATAGGTGAGTTAGAGAGTAACAGCCTCCTGTGTAGTAGGAATAGGTGAGGTAGAGAGTAACAGCCTCCTGTGTAGTAGGAATAGATGAGTTAGTGAGTAACAGCCTCCTGTGTAGTAGGAATAGGTGAGTGAGTGAGTGAGTAACAGCCTCCTGTGTAGTAGGAATAGGTGAGTTAGAGAGTAACAGCCTCCTGTGTAGTAGGAATAGGTGAGTTAGTGAGTGAGTAACAGCCTCCTGTGTAGTAGGAATAGGTGAGTTAGAGAGTAACAGCCTCCTGTGTAGTAGAAATAGGTGAGTTAGAGAATAACAGCCTCATGTGTAGTAGGCATAGGTGAGTTAGAGAGTGAGTAACAGCCTCCTGTGTAGTAGGAATAGGTGAGTTAGAGAGTGAGTAACAGCCTCCTGTGTAGTAGGAATAGGTGAGTTAGAGAGAGTAACAGCCTCCTGTGTAGTAGGAATAGGTGAGTTAGTGAGTAACAGCCTCCTGTGTAGTAGGAATAAGTGAGTTAGAGAGTAACAGCCTCCTGTGTAGTAGGAATAGGTGAGTTAGAGAGTAACAGCCTCCTGTGTAGTAGGAATAGGTGAGTTAGAGAGTAACAGCCTCCTGTGTAGTAGGAATAGGTGGGTTAGAGAGTAATAGCCTCCTATGTAGTAGGAATAGGTGATTTACAGAGTAACAGCCTCCTGTGTAGTAGGAATAGGTGAGTTAGAGAGTAACAGCCTCCTGTGTAGTAGGAATAGGTGAGGTAGAGAGTAACAGCCTCCTGTATAGTAGGAATAGGTGAGTAAGTGAGTGAGTAACAGCCTCCTGTGTAGTAGGAATAGGTGAGTTAGAGAGTACCAGCCTCCTGTATAGTAGGAATAGGTGAGTTAGAGAGTAACAGCCTCCTGTGTAGTAGGAATAGGTGAGTTAGAGAGTAACAGCCTCCTGTGTAGTAGGAATAGGTGAGGTAGAGAGTAACAGCCTCCTGTGTAGTAGGAATAGGTGAGTAAATGAGTAACAGCCTCCTGTGTAGTAGGAATAGGTGAGTTAGTGAATAACAGCCTCCTGTGTAGTAGGAATAGGTGAGGTAGAGAGTAACAGCCTCCTGTGTAGTAGGAATAGGTGAGTTAGTGAGTAACAGCCTCCTGTGTAGTAGGAATAGGTGAGTTAGAGAGTAACAGCCTCCTGTGTAGTAGGAATAGGTGAGTTAGTGAGTGAGTAACAGCCTCCTGTGTAGTAGGAATAGGTGAGTTAGAGAGAGAGAGTAACAGCCTCCTGTGTAGTAGGAATAGGTGAGTTAGTGAGTGAGTAACAGCCTCCTGTGTAGTAGAAATAGGTGAGTTAGAGAGTAACAGCCTCCTGTGTAGTAGGAATAGGTGAGTTTGAGAGAGAGTAACAGCCTCATGAGTAGTAGGAATAGGTGAGTTAGAGAGTAACAGCCTCCTGTGTAGTAGGAATAGGTGAGTTAGAGAGAGAGTAACAGCCTCCTGTGTAGTAGGAATAGGTGAGTTAGAGAGTAACAGCCTCCTGTGTAGTAGGAATAGGTGAGTTAGAGAGTAACAGCCTCCTGTGTAGTAGGAATAGGTGGGTTAGAGTGTAACAGCCTTCTGTGTAGTAGGAATAGGTGAGTTAGAGAATAACAGTCTCCTGTGAAGTAGGAATAGGTGAGTTAGTGAGTGGGTAACAGCTTCCTGTGTAGTAGGAATAGGTGAGTTAGAGAGTAACAGCCTCCTGTGTAGTAGGAATAGGTGAGTTAGATAGAGAGTAAAAGCCTCCTGTGTAGTAGGAATAGGTGAGTTAGAGAGTAACAGCCTCCTGTGTAGTAGGAATAGGTGAGTTAGAGAGAAACAGCCTCCTGTGTAGTAGGAATAGGTGGGTTAGAGAGTAACAGCCTCCTGTGTAGTAGGAATAGGTGATTTAGAGTGTAACAGCCTCCTGTGTAGTAGGAATAGGTGAGTTAGCGAGTGAGTAACAGCCTCCTTTGTAGTAGGAATAGGTGAGTTAGTGAGTGAGTAACAGCCTCCTGTGTAGTAGGAATAGGTGAGTTAGTGAGTAACAGCCTCCTGTGTAGTAGAAATAGGTGAGTTAGAGAGTAACAGCCTCCTGTGTAGTAGAAATAGGTGAGTTTGAGAGAGAGTAACAGCCTCATGTGTAGTAGGAATAGGTTAGTTAGAGAGTAACAGCCTCCTGTGTAGTAGGAATAGGTGAGTTAGAGAGAGAGTAACAGCCTCCTGTGTAGTAGGAATAGGTGAGTTAGAGAGTAACAGCCTCCTGTGTAGTAGGAATAGGTGAGTTAGAGAGTAACAGCCTCCTGTGTAGTAGGAATAGGTGAGTTAGAGAGTTACAGCCTCCTGTGTAGTAGGAATAGGTGAGTTAGTGAGTAACAGCCTCCTGTGTAGTAGGAATAGGTGAGTTAGAGAGAGAGTAACAGCCTCCTGTGTAGTAGGAATAGGTGAGTTAAAGAGTAACAGCCTCCTGTGTAGGAGGAACAGGTGAGTTAGTGAGTAACAGCCTCCTGTGTAGTAGAAATAGGTGAGTTAGAGAGTAACAGCCTCCTGTGTAGTAGGAATAGGTGAGTTAGAGAGTGAGTAACAGCCTCCTGTATAGTAGGAATAGGTGAGTTAGCGAGTAACAGCCTCCTGTGTAGTAGGAATAGGAGCGTTAGAGAGTAACAGCCTCCTGTGTAGTAGGAATAGGTGAGTTAGTGAGTAACAGCCTCCTGTGAAGTAGGAATAGGTGAGTTAGAGAGTAACAGCCTCCTGTGTAGTAGGAATAGGTGAGTTAGTGAGTAACAGCCTCCTGTGTAGTAGGAATAGGTGAGTTAGAGAGTAACAGCCTCCTGTGTAGTAGGAATAGGTGAGTTAGAGATTGAGTAACAGCCTCCTGTGTAGTAGGAATAGGTGAGTTAAAGAGTAACAGCCTCCTGTGTAGGAGGAATAGGTGAGTTAGTGAGTAACAGCCTCCTGTGTAGTAGGAATAGGTGAGTTAGAGAGTAACAGCCTCCTGTGTAGTAGGAATAGGTGAGTTAGAGATTGAGTAACAGCCTCCTGTGTAGTAGGAATAGGTGAGTTAGAGTGTAACAGCCTCCTGTGTAGTAGGAATAGGTGAGTTAGTGAGTAACAGCCTCCTGTGTAGTAGGAATAGGTGAGTTAGTGAGTGTAGGGGCCGGTATCGTCGTATATATATTAGTGCCGTTCATCCGAGAGACGTGTTCGTGTGGTGCCTGTTCCTTCTATGCCAGCTAGGTGTCGCTTTGTGATACCCCGTTGGTACAAGAGGGGGCGGCACCATGCCTCGCATCCAGCTCCTACTAAGGAGCCGGACGAGCGGCAGAAGGTGACTGGATCTAGTCCAGTCCAGACGCGCAGCCTAACCTGTAGACTAAAGAAGAATAAAGTCCTACCCGAGAGGTAGGGGTTTCTGGGGCTTTGCCCAACCCGAACTACTCGTGTTGTGTTGGTATTTCTAGTGGTAAGCGAGCCAAAGAGCCACCCAACATATAAGTCAATATGAACCATTTCACTGGTGCCGTGACCAGTTGGTTCGGGGGTGGTGCGCGGCCACATTGGCCGAAAGCCTCGGGAAACCCGAAGCGGATCCCCCAAGCCCTGGGCTAGAGGGATTCGAAGAGGATGACTTTACATCCCAGCATCTGTTGTTAGACTGGAAACCCAGTCAACAACAAATGTATAATCCGGCGGGTGTCCGAACTGTTTTCTCGACACCTGGTCTGATAGACGGTGCCACAGGTGATGGTATCGTAAACTTGTATCCGGGTACACCCCATATGGGAGTACCGGATACGGGATTGTTCAAGGGAATAGTAAAACCCCCAACTTTAGACCTGAGTGATTGGTCCCAAGCTATAACTAGTAGACGCCAGCTGTGTCCTATTGTACCAGCAGGCTCGGCTAGCAACTTGGGTACGCCAGTGGCACAAAGCCCTGGAAAATGTACTGCGACCCCCCCAGTAGCAGTACCGGATGGTGCAAACGAGGTACCCCCATTAATGACATCGTCGGACCATGACAGCGATGATGTCAAAGCCATAAGGGACGCAATAGTCCCAAGCATAAATGCGAAGAATAAGCCTAGGGGTGCCGAACCGAAAAGCTCGGAAAGGCATCACTTAGGCCGATCGCTAGATGAAGGCTTGTCCGACTCCATGTTTAATCCTGGAGGCAGTCGCAGGTCTATATACGGACGTCGGATGGGCCCTGGGTATAAAAATACCCCGGCCTATTTGAAAGCCAAGGAACAGGTAGAGTTACAAGCTAAGCGGCAACATGAACAATTCATGGCGGCCCAATTAAAAATAGAAGAGGAAACTAAGTCTCGGATCGGAAAATTACGTTCCGAGGAGCAGGAGGCGATTCTAAAAGAATCTGACCTAAAGTATCGTCTAACTTCGGCAACCCATCGTTTGGAAAGGAAGGAGAGAGACGAACTCGAGAAAGAGAAAAGATTGGCTGAGTTGGAACTCGAAGAAGCCAATAGACTTAGAGCAATCGAAAAGGCTAGAGCCGAAGAAGTTGCTAAGGCCCGGGATGTAAACAGATTACAATCCGAGTTGCATGCTATGGAGGAGAAGCTGAAGAAACTTCAACTCCGAAAGGCGGAGACCGAGGCCAAATTGGTCTCGGAACAAGCCGAGATAAGGAAGGAGACCAACGAGTATCAAAGGTCTCAGAAAGAAAAAGGTGAAAAGTACCGCTTACTAAAGGATACTTTTAAGCGGGAGGCTTTAGCCGCTCAGGAAGAACGAAACCGAGCTGTGGCGGAAAATGAAAAGATTCGATCCGAAATCTTAGCAGAAAACGCACAGCTGAGGGAGGAACAGCGAAACCTGACCACAGATCTAGCTACCCTCACAATAAATAAGTCTGCCATGGAGAGTTATTTACAAGAGCAGGAGCAAGCGAATGCCCCTCCGGTGAGTAAGGACACAAACCCGAACTCGACTTTCGTTAAACAGGGCGACCCTGTCTCCTGTTCTACGCCGAAGCATCCGCCGTATAATCCATTTGTCAATGATAATGCGACGCGGAATGTAGATCAAGGGGGAGTTTATATTAGAACCCAAGATAAACATGGCCGAACTAGTAGAGTCCGGATAAGTGAAGTGCCCATAGTCCACAATTTGGACCCGGACTATGTACCACGGGAAGCCTCTGACAGCAGTGCAGAGACTAGCGGATTCCACATACATGTGGATCCGAGTGACAATGTGGGGTTGGGAGCTGGTAATGACAGCAACCAACCCAATCCATCAAACGATGGCAGTCATCCGACAGGTAACCAGCCTTCTAGCGGCGGTTATCAAAGCACACAAGGAGGGGGCAGTACCCCGGGTCCCACAGGGTACAGTGGTACCTCGGGTCCTGGCCCTAACCAGGGTGGCGTGGGTTATACGAACCATAGTGTCCCACAGTGGACGTATACTCAGCCACCACCACCACCTCCACCGGACAATATGAGCTTCGGTGGTATAGGGAGCAACCGTACCTTGAATGAAACAAAGGCGGTTGAATGGAGCAAACAGCAATGCACTAGATTGATGTACGCTCATAATTCTGCCCGAAGGGTAGCCGTTATTCCAAAAGAATATGACGGTACTCGACCATGGAAAGAGTGGTTTGAAGACTTCATCGACGTGATGAATTGTAATGGGTGGACCCCATACGAGGCCAAGCCACATCTGGTAAGATGTCTGAAGGGCGGCCCGGGTCGCATGGCTGTAGAGCAATGGCGAACCTGGTACGGTCTCGTTGGAAGTTTTGAGCAGTTGGTAGAATCTGCTAGTGGACTGTTATGCAACATGGTCAAGGAGGACCCGATGGTCCGTTTCAAGAAGCGAACACAGAAGCCCAACGAAGCTTTTCGAGCATACGGTATGGAGCTCCATGGCCTGCTAAGCAAAGCCAGACCCGGTACTGAAAACCAGGACTGGTATATGGACGATCTGATTACCCAATTCGTCAAGGGTCTGAGAGACCAAGATGAGCAGGTTGCTGCCAGGGATGCCTGGAAAGAAGGCGTAACACTTCACGACATATTTAATGGTATAGATATGGCCGTGAAGAAGCGAACAATGTTAGCTGGTGACATACCGAATGCCAGCCGCTCGGCTCCCCTGGTATCGGTAGTCCAGCAATCTGAGGTGCAAGTCCCTTCAGATGATTTTGAATTGATTGAAATCGAACAGGAGGACGGAACCTTCTGTTCGGTCCAATTAAGGAAGAATACTTCAGGCAGGAAGTATATTCCTAGGAAATCTTTTAATAAGCCAAGGGACTCAAGACCACCACCCGAGGTCAAGAGTGACCAGAAGGCTAGTGAGAAGGCATCCAAACCTTTAGTAAGTGCCGATAAATCGAAGGGTCAGTCCCCGGACATGACCAAACTTATGGAGGACATGTGTAAGAAAATTACAGATGCCATCCAAGCCAGTCGGCAGAGACCCCGAGTGGATCGCCGAACTGTAAAGTGTTTTAGATGCCAACGCATGGGACACTATTCGTCCGAATGTACTGCTGCTAAACCGGTAATGGCTGCCTTCTATGAACCCGAAGACAACGGCGAAGGAAGGGAGAACACTACGGATTCCACTGATGTGGAAAACTAGTGGGGGTTGTATCAGCGGCATCTGATACGACCCCATGGAAGAACGAATGCCAAAATGCTACCGGGGGTGACCCGGTGGAAGATTTCGAATCAATTACACCTGGAGGCCGGGTGGCCGGGGGTGCGCACCCCTGCACCTTGGCCGGGGCCGGGGACCCTAGTGTTTATATGTATGAGGGTGAGCGTATGGAGGCGAGTGGCCACACTAGGGGAGAGGAAGGATGGATCAAAGAGTTGATCCGAGTGTGTGGGACACGCCTTCCCCCAAGTCATCCGTGTCTGGAATTCCTGAGAGGACTCGGATTGAATCTTGGTGATTCGGGAGACTTTCACCAGTTTACCAGTAACCCCTCACCCTTAGGGGGGAGACGGTGGTATGTACCCATATCTGTGGAAGGCCCGGTAGGAGAATTCTTGGTGGATACTGGAGCTAGCCATTCCTGTGTGTCCAAAAGGTTCTTCGACTCGGTGGCCAGCAGCCATGAGAACCTCAAAACGGGGGTAAATGCTTGCACGGCCGACGGAAGCAGCATGCGTACATTTGGTAGGACGTTTATGCCTATCCGTATAGGAGGCAAAGAATTCGTTCTTTCGCCAACTATAGCAGAGGTTAGTGATGACGGAATCCTCGGACTGGACTTTGCAAGTTTATACGGGGCCGTCTTGGACCCGAGGGACGGTATGATGAGTATACGGAACCCGTACGGCTTGCATGTCCAATGCGTATTGAGACAGGTGTCTTCGGTCGCATCAGTGATACATACGGTGAAGATCCCACCGGGTACCACTTGCAATGTCCTTTGTGGCGGGTCCATGGCTCAGAGGAATGAAACTGGAGTCTATGAACCCAATACGGTGTACTTGTCGAGCGTCGGGTTGGACTCAGTGGATACATTAGTGGCTAATGCAGCTTGGACTGTATTACCCATGACTAACCGAAGTGGTTCAGTAGTCTATCTGAGGCGAGGCGACTGTATTGGGAGGATGAGCTCGGTAGAACATGTCGCCGAAGCAAAATTCAATAAACCACTGAACCCTGTTAGTAAGCATCCTTTGGATGAAGAATTCCAAAAGCTGATTAATCAGTCCGATTTAGAAAATACGGAAGATAAGGATTGCCTGTCGAAACTCCTACAAAAGTACGAGAGTGCTTTTGGTAGGGAGGGAGGACCGGTGGGTAGATCCGATAAGGTGTTGCACACCATAGATGTGGGCAACGAGAAACCTTTTAAAATTCCGTATCGTAGACTTCCTCTAAAGAAGAAGTTAATTTGTGAAGAGGAAATACAAAAACAGTTAGACCTAGGGGTAATCGTGCCCAGCTCGAGTCCCTGGTCTAGCCCTGTTTGTATGACCACTAAGAAAGACGGTACAATCCGCTTTTGTGTCGACTATCGGAAATTGAACGGTATAACAAAGAAGAACTCGTATCCTTTACCAAGGATAGACGAGACTTTAGATAGCTTGGGCGGGAACCAATGGTTCTGTACCTTGGATCTACAGTCCGGGTATTGGCAAATACCGATGCTCCCCGATGACAAGGAGAAGACAGCATTCTCCAGTCATATGGGGCTATTCGAGTATAATGTCTTACCCTTCGGATTGTGTAACGCCCCCGCTACATTCGAGGCTATGATGGAATCCTTACTGAGTGATCTTTTGTGGAAGAAATGCCTGGTTCACTTGGACGATGTGGTCGTGTTTGGCAAGTCGTTCAAGCAATGCCTGGCGAATCTGCAATTGGTCCTCGACCGGATACTATCAAACGGTCTTAAACTTAAACCCAAGAAGTGTAATTTGTTTAAGAAAACCATTACATACTTGGGAAGGATCATTACTCCTAACGGAGTGAGTGCGGATCCGGAAAAATTGGAAGCCGTAGAGAATTGGGAAAGACCCACGAGTGCTAAGGAGGTGAGATCATTTTTAGGATTTTGTTCCTATTATCGTGATTTCATACCAAATTACTCTCGTGTGAGCTTCCCCATGCAGTGTCTAGCTCACTGGACTCCGGGTAGGGCACGGGACCCATTCCCATGGACCAGCGAGCAAGAAGAATCTTTTAATAAAATAAAAGATTTGTTTAGGAATACACCAGTGTTGAAATATCCCACTCCCGAGGGACATTTCATCTTAGACACCGATGCGAGCAATGATGCAATTGGGGCAGCTCTCTCTCAGGTCCAAGAGGGAGTCGAAGTGCCGATAGCATTTGCCAGCAACACGTTAAGCAAGACACAGCGAAATTATTGTACCACCAAACGAGAACTCCTCGCTGTGGTGGTGTATACGAAGAAGTTTAAGCATTTCCTCTGGGGAAGTGACTTTACCTTAAGAACCGACCATTCGTCCCTTAGGTGGCTCCTTAATTTTAAGGACGCCGAGGGGATGATAGGACGATGGTTAGCTCATCTATCCGAATTCGGATTAGAGCATAAACAGATAGAGCACCGACCCGGTACTAAACATATCAATGCGGATGCCTTGTCGAGACGACCCATCCGAAGGTGCCAGAATGCCACTTGTGATGACTGCGGGGCCCACAATGCTGTGGTAGCCGGGTTGGTATTTAATCATACCACCCCCCGTATCCCCTGGGAAGAGGCTGTGTGCAGCTATCTTGATTGGTCCCCGGAAACCATCAAAAAGTTCCAACAGTCGGATCCCACCACAACTCGCATAATGGAATACCTACGGTCAGGTATTAAACCGGCAAGGCCGCTAGTATCCCTAGAGGATAGGGAGGCGAGGCGGTTGCTAGCCCAATGGACCGAGCTAGAGATCCGAGACGGCATACTGTGCAGGTGGAAGACAACCCCCACCAATGGTAGGCTGTTGCAAATAGTGATACCCACCCCGATGAGGAGGGATATCATGTATTATTGCCATGGCCATCAAACAAGTGGCCATTTCGGTAAGAAAAGGTCAATAGAGCGCCTACAAAGGCGTTACTACTGGCCCGGTATGAGAGGCGACCTGCTTCGGTGGATCGCCACTTGCCCGGATTGCTGTAAAAACAAGCCGGGACCCGGCCTGGGTAAGCAACCCCTATCCCAGGAATTGTTTGGTGTCAGATTCGCTCGAGTGGCGATAGATATCATCAGTGGAATTAAAACGACGCCCCGAAACAATACTTGTATGATGGTAGTGACCGACTATTATACCAAGTACACTCGGGTGTTCCCCCTTCCTAACCACAAAGCCGCCACGTGTGCGGAGGCATTTGTGAAGGGCTGGGTGTTACATTTGGGTGTTCCCCTTATGATGCACAGCGACCAAGGAAGGGAGTTCGAGTCGGAGCTATGGCAGGAAATGTGCCATTACCTAGCCATTTGCAAGACCCGAACAAACCCATACCGACCACAGTCGGATGGGCAGGTAGAGCGTTTCAACAGAACCCTCATACAAGTGCTAAAGCCCCTGGTCAATACCCACCAGGACGACTGGGATGAACAGTGTGAGTTTGTGGTACATGCCTACAACAACACTGTCCATTCATCCACTAATTGCACTCCCAACCTGCTAGTGTTCGGCGAGGACATCATAATGCCCGCCGACTTAGTGTATGGAGTGGTTGGTATAGACCCGGAGGCGCCCTGCACTGTGTTGTTTGTGGAGTCATTAAGGGACAGGTTCAAACAGGCATACGAGGCCGTTCGTAAAGAACTGCTGAAGAGTGCGAAGTGGCAGAAGGTGGGTTATGACACCAATGCTAAACGAATTCGTTTTAATGTAGGGGACAAAGTCCTAAGGTATTATGAGCCGCTGGAGAAGCTGAAGCTCGTAACGCCTTGGGAAGGTCCGTTTAAAATAATTCGTGTCATCTCCGAATCTACGGTGATGATGGAGGACTGCCTAACTGGTAGGAAATGGAAGACAAATGTCGGAAAACTTCGGCCCTGGAAGGGACGCGAAGAGGCGGAGAGGGAGTTCGGCTACAAACCACCTGTATCTGTCCCTAGCGGACCGAGCGTGGTAGTACCGACGAAACGCCCTAGAGGCCGGCCGAGAAAGGCGCCGGGAGACGAGGGTATGGTGAAAAAGAAGACGAAGGCCAGGAAACGACCTAATCGTAAGAAAAGGAAAAATGTCTCGCTGAGTGAAGGCATTACGTATGGGAAGGTGCCCGCTGTGGCTAGGCGGAATCCAGAGAGGGCCGTACGTAAAGCCGGGAAAAATAAGAGGCTAACCGAAGGCGTTAGACGCAGTCCCCGGTTGAGGTCTGCCGTAACCTAACTCAGTACACAACGAGCTGCTGCGTGTTGTCCGCCATGGGCGGGTAACATACGTCCACGGCTGGAGATGCCGAGCGTGCCCTCCCCGGGGAGCTGTATCCCGTGAGCGGCGGTCGGATTAACCGGTACATTCGCTTTGAAGCGTTGTATACACCGCCAAACTCCAGCAGATAGCACTCGGGTGGTAGGCCGCGTCCCGCATGTCGAGTCGAATGTTAGTTCGGATCTAGTTCCCTAGGTGGCGCTGCGGGTGCGGCGGGAAAGGTTGGAACTAGGTCACCGGATAGCCACGGCGGGATCTCGCGAGGCGAGATACGTGACGTCATACTGGTCATAACTAGAGCGGACTCGTGGTGGTTAGACGCCACCCGTTTTTGCTCTAGTTGTTGTTGGCGGTTTACAGGCCCCTAGCTGTCGGTTAGCTTGTCTAACACCACCTTTTGTTGGACGAATCCTTCGGGAGGAGTCCAACACAGACGCCAAATTATTTGGAAGTCGCCCTCAGTGCCATGGCACAGGGGACGATTGACGCCGCGCGTCAAACTGCCAACGTTCTGTTGGAGGTAGGCGAGGACCCGAAGGTCCCGTCTCGGGTCGAGGAATCTATGGATTCTTCGACAGAGGAGGCCGCCCGGACGCTCTCGGCTATGGCCGAGGCCACCGACCGGGAGAGGATGCCACCTCCACCACCACCACGCCCGGAGCGCTCGTCTGCAGCAGCTGCTTCGGGTAGCAAAGTGGATGTCCTGGACATTCCAATGTATCCTCCGGGATTCAAGACTCGGATCGAACGTATGGCACACGTCGATCGCGAGGCCGGTGTCGTGTACACCTCCTGGGGGACCTACATCCCCATGCACGCCTCCATGTTCGGATGTGGACCAATGGCGGTGGAGCAGGGTGTGCCCGAGCCCATACCAGATGATTTCAAAACTCTGGTAATGGACTCGTGCAGTGACGAGCTGGCTGACAATATGCCAGTTTCTTGGCTCCGCAACTATCTGAAGTTAGTGGAGAATATGGCGGTGAACGAGAGTCTGGCCCGAGCCGTCTTGATCTCTGAGGGCATCACCCGAAAGGCCTCAGAGTTAAGGGAGTCCGAATCCGATATGGATACAGACTCCACAGTAACCTTGTCGTCGGTGGAAACCGACCGGGTCAAGCGATTGACCCGTAAACCTGCGCCTAAGGGTCCTCTCACTGAGAGCGATCTGGAGGCTGAGGATGTCCGCATCGCCGTCGAGAGGTCCACAACCGAGACCGACCCAGCTGCCGACATCCCGGAGGCACCTGGCGAGATCTCGGATGAGGACATCTCGCGCCAACAGGCTGCTGTGGAGGCAAAGCGAGCCGAGCTTGCCAAGCAGCAGAAGGAGCTCACCGCAGCTCGCCGGGCCCATCGCAAACAGCAGGCCCAACAGAAAACCAAGGTCTCTTCCGACTCTGACTCCCCGGTCAGCGGAAGGAGGAGCCCTCGTACAGAGGACAGGAATCGACGAGAGTCGGATTCCAGCCCTGAGATGCCGGCGCAGCCCACCAAGGTTCAGCGCCGGAAGAAAAAGAACGGAGCGAAAGCGTCTCCCGCAGAACCCACACCCCCCACCAAGCCGAGGGGTAAGGGTCAGCCGAAGACGCCCGCCTCCACCACCACAACTACAACCACCACAGTAGCCACCTCGGCTGCAGCTTCCACTGCCAGCACCAGCGGAAAAGGCGCCAAATCCTCTGCCAAAGCTTCGGCTGGTACTACCACCACCAGCCGAGCGAGCCGTAGGGGAGCTGGTATCTACACGGACAGTGAGGATAGCGACAGCGATCCAGAACTGCCCGAGTCGGCCAAATCTGATTTGGAGTCCGTGACAACGTGGGAAGAGATGACCACGGATGTCCCGAAAGACGACAATCAGAAATGGATGTGGAAGAATGCAGCCGAAGGGTTCAAAGAACGGACTCCTCGCTGCTTCGCGGACTGTGCCTACGACACGGTCCATTTCATGTGTCCCGGCGCCGTCAATAAGGACGGTGACAGCGATGACGAGGAGTGGATGAAATCCGGCCCCTCGGATACGCCTGTAGGTAAATTCTACCTCATTTGGATTGACCAGCTGAAATCCAAATTGGGGTCGATTTACAGCTACGAGGCCCGGACGAAAGTTCAGTGGGCAATGACCCAATGGGGACCAACCGGCAGCCGCCGACGGTGCCCATTCGAGTCATGCCAGCTGGCTCTCACGGGTGAGAAGATGTTCGAGACGAAGCCTCGCTTCGCTCGCCACATTGTTGAACATCACATGCACCACAAGCCTGTGATGATGTGTGTGCTTGGGGACCGCCCGAGCAAACATTGTGATGGATCGTTCAGCACTCACCGGCGCCGAGACATGGCTCTGCACTTGCAGAAGGCCCATGGCATCGGCCTGGAGAAAACCAGGAAACGAGCCATCAAGTGCTTCAACGAGCTCCTAGCTAACTGGGCCTCGTTGAGCATTAAAGACGTCAAGGAGCAGGCATTCGAGACCGGATTCTGCTCATGGAAGAGCGGCAACTTGTTGACCTTCTTCCAAATCAACTTCTCTTCCACGAAGTTCGGGATGCCCAGTGAGGTGCACCTGAAGGTAAAAAAAGTGGCGAGGAGATGATAAGCGAGAGAAGGCCAAAGCCCGCTCTAAGGGTCCCGGCGGAGGCACAACAACAGCTACCGGTGCTTCCAAGAGGACCCGAGCAGACCGGTCCGTGAGCCCTTTGGGTGGCAAGGACCAGCCAAGACCAGCTAACCCAGCTGATCGTCGCGAGTCGGGACAACAAGTCTCGGCTCTGGATATGCCTAGCAACCAGGCCCATAGGTCGGGTAGCCAGGCAGCCACAACGGCGACTCCAGCCACCACCACCTCTACACCTGCACCCGCGGAACAACGCCCGGGCGAAGCCACTGGCAGCCATGATGGTGGGGGCGAACTCTTCGCTCCCCCATCTGGGTATTCTTCTTGGTGGGTCGGAGAGGGATCTTCCGGCAAGCGCCCCACGTACAGTGAGTACGCGGCGAAGTTCCCCGCTATGGGACCAGCCGGACCCGAGTCGCAGGTCCTTACCTCCCTGGGCCGGACCAAACCCCGTGGTAGAGGCCGTGGTGGGCTGGAGTCCACCCGAGCTTCCCCGGGCGGTGGCCGAGGCCGGGGCGGTCTTACGGTTGAGGGCCCATCTGCTCCTCCAGCAGGTACTCCACCTGCTCCAGTGGAAGCCACCGCGCCTCCACCAGTCATTGCTCCACCAACGGGCCCTCGGGTACCCCTGATGGAGTTAATTTCGGATACGCTGTCAGGTCTTCAGGATCCGAACACGTTTGTTGACCACAGAGATGTCCAAACGGTTCACATCCAGAATGAGCTGATGGCGGAGTGGCAGGCATTGCACCGCCAGAAGTCAGTCGACTACTGGCGGGCGATGACTGAAGCCACCCTCAATCTGGTATACGAAATCCAGAAGAGGGAGGAAGACAAGATCAGGCAGCTGGAGAAGGACAGAGTCCAGGAGGCTCTCGAATCCTGCCGGCGTCAGCAAAAGGAAGCCGAAAAGCTTAAGGAGTTTCACCAAGCTGAAAACGCCAGATACATCCAAAGGTTTAAGGAGGCTGACCTCAAGTTTTTCCTGGCATTCGGGAAACATCTGGAGGAGTGGGACGGCTTACCGTCGTCCCTTATCTTCATACCAGATATACCCCCGGATGCCCCGCCAGCCCCGGCTACTCCACCGGTTCTGGCCACTCCACCGGTCCCGGCTGCTCCGCCAGTTCCGGCAGCTCTCCTGCTCCCACCCCCTACCGTCACCCGGACTGTTACAACTGCCACGGTCGCTTCACCAGCATCCGAGGCAATGGACAGTCCATCCGCGGTGATGAGGGCCTTGAGCTTGGAGGGCGATACGCCCAGCGAGGCTTCCGCGGCGCTCTCTACGAGCAGCTGTAGCAGCTCGGCTCCATCTGCCACAATGGAGTCGGCTGAGAAGATGGACACGGATCCGGAAGATCTTTAAGTGTCCATCTGACGGTGTCTCCTTTGTACCCGAGGGTAAAAGCATTTAATATGCCAGAGGCACTGTTCCTTACGCTGGACTCCTGATATCTGGAACGTAACCTGCAGCGAAGATGGACGCTAAACCCGACACACCAAAAAGGGATTACCACACCTACCCGGGGCTCCATCTTCCCATCTTCATCAGGGCACATCACAACAGCAACGTGGCTTGCCACCACACATATGTCGCCGGATGGAGCTGCAGAAACCAGTCGTTCCAGATTCGCCGGAAGTCCGGTATATTGTAAGGGTGATCCTGCTACCCTGGTAGGACACCTCTATTTGTCAGTATTATTATTTTTGTATAAATATATTTTTATACCAAATATATATTTTTGTAATTAAAACAAACAAATTTTTCTCTCGGGTTATCTACCCCACCTCGGGTCGGTTAGTTAATACTGTAAAATTTTATTCATATCGCCTGATTACTCGTCTACGACTTTTTAATGCGTCTTGTTCATAATAATAACACTATTGTAACACTGTTACTACACATCACCATAGGTCGATGGTGCATAAGGCGCCACTTCCTATTTGTTATTATTAATTACCACTACTTCGGGTTATATGCGACGATGCCTCATTATGTACATATTATTTATAATGCCCCTAAATGTTCTATATGCTATACGAACTGTATATATAGACTTACCTATTTGTGTATAATATTATTGTATAAAGTTAACAATAGGTATTTATTAATTACACCCAACCCTAGGTATAGTCTAGTGGGGGTGGTGTAGGGGCCGGTATCGTCGTATATATATTAGTGCCGTTCATCCGAGAGACGTGTTCGTGTGGTGCCTGTTCCTTCTATGCCAGCTAGGTGTCGCTTTGTGATACCCCGTTGGTACAAGAGGGGGCGGCACCATGCCTCGCGTCCAGCTCCTACTAAGGAGCCGGACGAGCGGCAGAAGGTGACTGGATCTAGTCCAGTCCAGACGCGCAGCCTAACCTGTAGACTAAAGAAGAATAAAGTCCTACCCGAGAGGTAGGGGTTTCTGGGGCTTTGCCCAACCCGAACTACTCGTGTTGTGTTGGTATTTCTAGTGGTAAGCGAGCCAAAGAGCCACCCAACATATAAGTCAATACGAACCATTACAGTGAGTAACAGCCTCCTGTGTAGTAGGAATAGGTGAGTTAGTGAGTAACAGCCTCCTGTGTAGTAGGAACAGGTAAGTTAGAGAGTAACAGCCTCCTGTGTAGTAGAAATAGGTGAGTTAGTGAGTAACAGCCTCCTGTGTAGTAGGAATAGGTGAGTTAGAGAGTAACAGCCTCCTGTGTAGTAGGAATAGGTGAGTTAGAGTGTAACAGCCTCCTGTGTAGTAGGAATAGGTGAGTTAGAGAGTAACAGCCTCCTGTGTAGTAGGAATAGGTCAGTTAGAGAGTAACAGCCTCCTGTGTAGTAGAAATAGGTGAGTTAGAGTGTAACAGCCTCCTGTATAGTAGGAATAGGTGAGTTAGAGAGTGAGTAACAGCCTCCTGTATAGTAGGAATAGGTGAGTTAGAGAGTAACAGCCTCCTGTGTAGTAGGAATAGGAGAGTTAGAGAGTAACAGCCTCCTGTGTAGTAGGAATAGGTGAGTTAGTGAGTAACAGCCTCCTGTGTAGTAGGAATAGGTGAGTTAGTGAGTAACAGCCTCCTGTGTAGTAGGAATAGGTGAGTTAGAGAGTAACAGCCTCCTGTGTAGTAGGAATAGGTGAGTTAGTGAGTAACAGCCTCCTGTGTAGTAGGAATAGGTGAGTTAGAGAGTAACAGCCTCCTGTGTAGTAGGAATAGGTGAGTTAGTGAGTAACAGCCTCCTGTATAGTAGGAATAGGTGAGTTAGAGAGTAACAGCCTCCTGTGTAGTAGGAATAGGTGAGTTAGTGAGTAACAGCCTCCTGTGTAGTAGGAATAGGTGAGTTAGAGAGAGAGTAACAGCCTCCTGTGTAGTAGAATAGGTGAGTTAGTGAGTGAGTAACAGCCTCCTGTGTAGTAGAAATAGGTGAGTTAGAGAGTAACAGCCTCCTGTGTAGTAGGAATAGGTGAGTTTGAGAGAGAGTAACAGCCTCATGTGTAGTAGGAATAGGTGAGTTAGAGAGTAACAGCCTCCTGTGTAGTAGGAATAGGTGAGTTAGAGAGAGTGTAACAGCCTCCTGTGTAGTAGGAATAGGTGAGTTAGAGAGTAACAGCCTCCTGTGTAGTAGGAATAGGTGAGTTAGAGAGTAACAGCCTCCTGTGTAGTAGGAATAGGTGGGTTAGAGAGTAACAGCCTTCTGTGTAGTAGGAATAGGTGAGTTAGAGAATAACAGTCTCCTGTGTAGTAGGAATAGGTGAGTTAGTGAGTGAGTAACGCTTCCTGTGTAGTAGGAATAGGTGAGGTAGAGAGTAACAGCCTCCTGTGTAGTAGGAATAGGTGAGTTAGAGAGAGAGTAACAGCCTCCTGTGTAGTAGGAATAGGTGAGTTAGAGAGTAACAGCCTCCTGTGTAGTAGGAATAGGTGAGTTAGAGAGTAACAGCCTCCTGTGTAGTAGGAATAGGTGGGTTAGAGAGTAACAGCCTCCTGTGTAGTAGGAATAGGTGAGTTAGAGTGTAACAGCCTCCTGTGTAGTAGGAATAGGTGAGTTAGAGAGTGAGTAACAGCCTCCTTTGTAGCAGGAATAGGTGAGTTAGTGAGTGAGTAACAGCCTCCTGTGTAGTAGGAATAGGTGAGTTAGTGAGTAACAGCCTCCTGTGTAGTAGGAATAGGTGAGTTAGTGAGTGAGTAACAGCCTCCTGTGTAGTAGGAATAGGTGAGTTAGAGAGTAACAGCCTCCTGTGTAGTAGGAATAGGTGAGTTATTGAGTAACAGCCTCCTGTGTAGTAGGAATAGGTGAGTTAGAGAGAGAGTAACAGCCTCCTGTGTAGTAGGAATAGGTGAGTTATTGAGTAACAGCCTCCTGTGTAGTAGGAATAGGTGAGTTAGAGAGTAACAGCCTCCTGTGTAGTAGGAATAGGTGAGTTAGAGAGTAACAGCCTCCTGTGTAGTAGGAATAGGTGAGTTAGAGAGTAACAGCCTCCTGTATAGTAGGAATAGGTGAGTTAGAGAGTAACAGCCTCCTGTGTAGTAGGAATAGGTGAGTTAGTGAGTAACAGCCTCCTGTGTAGTAGGAATAGGTGAGTTAGAGAGAGAGTAACAGCCTCCTGTGTAGTAGGAATAGGTGAGTTAAAGAGTAACAGCCTCCTGTGTAGTAGGAACAGGTGAGTTAGTGAGTAACAGCCTCCTTTGTAGTAGGAATAGGTGAGTTAGTGAGTAACAGCCTCCTGTGTAGTAGAAATAGGTGAGTTAGAGAGTAACAGCCTCCTGTGTAGTAGGAATAGGTGAGTTAGAGAGTGAGTAACAGCCTCCTGTATAGTAGGAATAGGTGAGTTAGCGAGTAACAGCCTCCTGTGTAGTAGGAATAGGAGCGTTAGAGAGTAACAGCCTCCTGTGTAGTAGGAATAGGTGAGTTAGTGAGTAACAGCCTCCTGTGAAGTAGGAATAGGTGAGTTAGAGAGTAACAGCCTCCTGTGTAGTAGGAATAGGTGAGTTAGTGAGTAACAGCCTCCTGTGTAGTAGGAATAGGTGAGTTAGAGAGTAACAGCCTCCTGTGTAGTAGGAATAGGTGAGTTAGAGAGAGAGTAACAGCCTCCTGTGTAGTAGGAATAGGTGAGTTAGAGATTGAGTAACAGCCTCCTGTGTAGTAGGAATAGGTAAGTTAGCGAGTAACAGCCTCCTGTGTAGTAGGAATAGGTGAGTTAAAGAGTAACAGCCTCCTGTGTAGTAGGAACAGGTGAGTTAGTGAGTAACAGCCTCCTTTGTAGTAGGAATAGGTGAGTTAGTGAGTAACAGCCTCCTGTGTAGTAGAAATAGGTGAGTTAGAGAGTAACAGCCTCCTGTGTAGTAGGAATAGGTGAGGTAGAGAGTGAGTAACAGCCTCCTGTATAGTAGGAATAGGTGAGTTAGCGAGTAACAGCCTCCTGTGTAGTAGGAATAGGAGCGTTAGAGAGTAACAGCCTCCTGTGTAGTAGGAATAGGTGAGTTAGTGAGTAACAGCCTCCTGTGAAGTAGGAATAGGTGAGTTAGAGAGTAACAGCCTCCTGTGTAGTAGGAATAGGTGAGTTAGTGAGTAACAGCCTCCTGTGTAGTAGGAATAGGTGAGTTAGAGAGTAACAGCCTCCTGTGTAGTAGGAATAGGTGAGTTAGAGATTGAGTAACAGCCTCCTGTGTAGTAGGAATAGGTGAGTTAGAGATTGAGTAACAGCCTCCTGTGTAGTAGGAATAGGTAAGTTAGCGAGTAACAGCCTCCTGTGTAGTAGGAATAGGTGAGTTAGAGTGTAACAGCCTCCTGTGTATTAGGAATAGGTGAGTTAGTGAGTAACAGCCTCCTGTGTAGGAGGAATAGGTGAGTTAGTGAGTAACAGCCTCCAGGAGGGTCTTGCCAAAAGATAACGAGAATGAACATCTCTAAAAATTTTCAGAGAGTGATGAGGAAATGCGCATGGCCTAACTTGTTTTCATAGTATAGACATAAGATTTACATCAGAATTATGGAAAACTCGTTTTGAGGTGTCAAAAAACGTGCACGTTTTATCAAAACGATTAGCAAGACAATCTTAGTAGGAATCGGTTAGTTAGAGAGTCAGTAACCGCATTTTAACACCATTTAGCACGTATGGTCATACTTACATTGAGGAAATCTCTTTAGATGTGCAGCACTAAGAGGCCTCTCCCCTGCAGCCTTGCCATGAGGGATCATACAATTATAGCTCGATGCAGAAATCAGATAAACTTTGGCTAAACTACAGCATTTCTAAGCGAAAATTGAGAAAAAAGAGTTTTAGGTTCCTAACTTGCTGCATTGAGCTATAGAACAGGAGTGCTTTTCCTTACATGCCTCAGCTGCTATACTTCAAATAAATCCTGGTTGGAGCCTTCACTCTGCATTTCTGCCCCCGGCCTACCTTAAGTGGTCACATATAATTGCACCGATCTGATTCTCATCTGGGTTGATACAGTAATATTCCAGTGATAACTTGTCCGATAGAGCCATTCCTCAGACCACTGCAGGTTTATAAAGGGTAGTGGTAACTTGTCTGATAGAGCGGTTCCTTAGACCAGTGCAGGTTTATAAAGGGTAGTGATAACTTGTCTGATAGAGCCGTTCCTCAGACCAGTGCAGGTTTATAAAGGGTAGTGATAACTTGTCTGATAGAGTGGTTCCCCAGACCAGTGCAGGTTTATAAAGGGTAGTGATAACTTGTCTGATAGAGTGGTTCCCCAGACCAGTGCAGGTTTATAAAGGGTAGTGATAACTTGTCTGATAGAGTGGTTCCTCAGACCAGTGCAGGTTTATAAAGGGTAGTGATAACTTGCCTGATAGAGCCGTTCCTCAGACCAGTGCAGGTTTATAAAAGGTAGTGATAACTTGCCTGAGAGAGCCGTTCCCCAGACCAGTGCAGGTTTATAAAGGGTAGCGTTAACTTGCCTGATAGAGCCGTTCCCCAGACCAGTGCAGGTTTATAAAGGGTAGTGATAACTTGCCTGATAGAGCCGTTCCCCAGACCAGTGTTGGTTGAGGTGGTGGAGTTGTTCTTCTATCCTGTTGTGTTCCCGCACCCACACTGTGTGCATCGTGGTGAGCGCCGAGTTCTCATTTACCCTCTCGTCTCCTGTTTGAAACATGAAAAATGGCAGTTATTTCTTAACCCTTAAAGGGGATGGCTACTACAGCTGCACCCTATTGTGTAGAACATAGAGCAAATTGGCATAAAATAAAAAAAAAACTTTAAATGCCCTGCCTTAACAAACTCTTCATACTTCATTTTTGTATGCATACAAAACTTCTATATTGCCTCATTCAAAAATTTAGTTTGCAATCGCAATTAGAGCTGTCCTCTTTAAACGACCACTAATGCAGAGATGCATAATGCTCGTTTATGATACGTGGATGCAGCCGTGGCACTTACTCACTAGGGCTGCATTCATGCATTAATCTGACCCTGATACGCTGAGGTTTGGCATGCCGATCCCATAAACTGCTGGCAAGCAGACTCGCTCACCTTTTGTTGGCGCATCATGCCGATAAATGAGCATTTACATACTTGAGACCTTGTAATGATTAAAGCCAAGGAAGGCTATCAAGTAAAACAGGAAGTAAATTGGCCATTGAGAAATTTGTGAATTGCTCATACTCAGCCCATATGCTCTTTATGCTGTTATATGGTAGACAGTGAAAATATCAAGGATCACTGAGAATGAACACAGATCTATGGCTTGCCAGTCCAACCTTTCAACTACACCTGGATCATTATAATATACAAGGCGGGGGGGGGGCAGCGTAACACCAGATGACCAGCCCCTAAGGGTTGGTACAACCAGAACGAGGCAGCTGGCCTTACAGCTAGATCTGGCCCCTACAATGTCAATTTTGACCTGTCAATGCAGGCTCTCTCTCTAAAAAAAATCATTGCTTTTCAAGAGTCAAATTAAAACAGTTTCTTTAAATGACAACAGAACTCTATCAACATACTATCTACTTGCCTGCCAGGAAACACCGTATGGTACTATTTGTGTTATGACACAACTCATCGTCAAAACTAGGCAGCATAGACTTGAAATGATGTCCGCTGGGGTGCGGTCTCATCTTCAACTGTCCTCGCCCTTATTGAGACAAAGTGAAATTATGAAGGTGATTTCATATTCATTGAAAAAGAAAACTGTCATTTTGAAAACAACCAGAATGCTTCTTGTAGGGAAAACAATTTTTCACTTAAGACTTTTTTACAAGATGAAAATATCTGGAATTTTTTCTACAGATGTAATATGAATGTTCCTAGAGAGAATCTTCCTTCAATAGCTTAAATTACTCAATGTATTTTCATTTTGTATGAGGTAGAGTATGATTATAAGTTACACCATGCTAGGGACATGTTTCACTTGTGGAAATCTTCTCGTGATTAAAGTAATTAAAGTAGAAATCATTGTTTAAAATAAGTACTTTTGTTTGAGAGTAGTCTGACTGAGTCGGCTTCCTCTGCCGTGCTGCCGTAGACGTTAGAACCATCAATCCATGGAGTCACTTGGTTTAACTGCTCTCTGTGAGCTGTAATATGAGGAACATAACTTATCACACAAAATGCAGCAGCCCTTTGGATTAGGTCATGGGAACATAATCATCTTACCCCAAAAGTTTCTACAGCAATGCAAAGGTGGCCACAGGTCAATCAGGAGAGGAAATGTATCTGTCCAAGCTGTCCCTGCTACTCCCCTGCACTCCCCATACCTTAGAGTCCTGTGTGTAGGCTGCTTCTGCATGTAAGGCACACTATGACCCTGGTGGAATTTTGTAAACTGTATCTGAGGCCTAAACCATAGTCATTCCTTATTATATTCTATGTATGTACAACCCTACACATAAAATGTCCAATGGCGCATGTGACACGAGCAATTAATGTTAGGCCTATGATGTCACTGGTGCCCTAGAAGGAGGCCAAACCCCGACTGTGAGTGGCGATGGGGACAACAGCAACCCTCACGGTATTGTCTAACCACACTATTAGAAATAACTGACTTGCATCCTCATTAATTCAAATAGTCAAATTAATCTTCATAATTGTAAAGAAGTGAAGCAGTGTAGCTTTCATAATAAAGCACAAGATGGCAGCACAGTAGGCACTGTGTTACAAGAAATTCCAATTATATACCAATGAAAGTCTTGTCTCATTGGCAGAGAGCTGTCCCTGAATTTACAGCATTTATTTTTATAGTGTAGTCTCTTAGATTTACAGTGGAATGGGGACAGAGACCTAATAGTTCAATAATGGTAGATATGACTGATAGTACTGCCACCTAGTGTTTTGTAGAGGAACCTCGGTGAAAGGACATACCCTGCCACCTACAGGCAGCATACAGTATTCATGGTTTTAAACAGGGCCCAAGCAATTGCAGGAGGTTTTTGTCAGTAATAATCTGATCCCCTAAATATTGTAGCGCACCACTCGATCCCTGATGGGGAGTAAATATAAAGTTATATTGGCCGGTATAGGGGTTTCTCAGAAGTTTGGAGACTACCAAGTAAGATCACTAGTGTTGGGCTGTTCGACTGACAAAGAACAACAATGATAATTACTTTTAAATCACTATTTATCAATCTTTAGAATTACAGATATTAGATCATATATTCCATGGCAATAAGAAGAGACTGGTAATAATCTTTATGTGTAGAATCCATGGTATATTGATTCGTATATTGATACATAGAGGGCTCCACCATGTCAGGGTCTGGTAGCGGTGCGCACCAGTCCCTTCCGCATTCACTGCCCCAGAGCTGGAGGAGCAACATGGTACTATTCCTGCAATGTTGTGTGAATCTATTGTTATCTGTTTTTGTCATGACTGGGATCGGATCAGATAAAGATTTGCAGAGGGTTCTGTCTATACACGCTACAGGATCTACCGATGAAACTCCAGAGCATAGAACTCTTAGGAATTGTAAGTCAGGCTGTGGATTGCACCATGCCGGGCCCTGGAGTAGCCAGTGCACTTATATTGTCAATGGTAGCCGTCCACCTGTAGACACCAGTCAAGCTACGGCCCATTCTGACAGTGAACCAGCAAACATGTCAGACTTAGAGAATATCAGAGAGGAGCTGGAGAAGGAGAGCCAGAGACAGGAGTAGCAACGCACCTTAGATTTAGCTGAGGAGTTAAAACAGCTGCGTCTAACCAATGACAATGCGGAAAAAGATATCAGCCGCCGCTCAAGGAGTATTAGTGCCGGCGGTTCAAGCCCCACCAATGGCGGTGCTGGAGGAGCGAGCTTCACCTTCCCCGTCCCCAGTGAGGAAGCTGGGATGGCTACTCTATTGGCTGGCCTGGGCACAGCTGGGTTGGACATGGGTGCGCTAGGTGCCAATGCGATGACTCTTTCTCAATTGGGTATGTTATCAGGTCTCCACCTTCTAACCACTTCTACCAGTAAATGCAAGCGTTCTTGGCATCCTCTATGTCCAGACACTTATATTGCTGATGATAAAGAGTTTTCTGATATGAATCAGGCTGAACTCTCATACGGTATGACTTGTGTTCTAGAATACGTCATGAAGGCGGGTAATGACAAGTTAGACCCTTTATCCTATTTGTCTCATATGAAATTCGTTCAGTTTAAAGCAATGGGAGGCACTTACACCGACTCAACCCTGGCGAAATATGAGCACAGTGTTAATCAGAAGGTAATAAAGGGCACTCTGAATGACTTTGTGGAAACTCACAGTTCTTCATTCAACCAAGAGTTAGATGCAGGAGGTACTTAAGTCCTACATGAAGCTATTCAAAGTCTCATGAGGAAAACTTCATCGCAGGTGGAAAAGAAACCCAAATCTAAATACAAGGTTGAGGTCCCAGTGGATGTATGTGCCAAGTTTAACTTCACCTACTGCAACTTTCCTCGTTGTAATAAACAACATTGTTGTGCTATCTGCAGGGGTGAGCATAAGACCAAGGCATGCAGTATAAGACCAATCACTGACGCTAGTAAACCTGACATTACGTCTGTTAATAATTTCATGGAGCGTAATAATCTTTATAAAACTAGCAGAAAATACAAATAAATAGGCTTAGGTGTCACTGTGGCAGCAGTAGTTGACAGCACCAGCACATGGTCTAACAGCTATATGGACAACAGTTATGTGGTGTCACCGTTGCATCCAACAGAGAAGTGAAGGGCAGCTACATTCTCTACAGCAACAGGCCTAGGTGTAACATTGACAGCAGTGGTTGACAGCACATGACCTGACACTTGCATCCAAATCATAAAGTGCTTACCTCAACCATACAGCAAAGTGAAGGGCAGCCACATTCTCTAAAATCAACATTGGCGCTAGTGAAAGCAATACACAAAACACACCCGCAGCAATCCATGGAGGCCCAAAGCAGTAAATGTAACTCCATGTGGTAGTCTTAGGCTGTGAGGCCCTTCCAGTGTCTAGCCTCGTCCCTTCACAAAGTGCTGTCTCATTGCCAACAAAACACAAATACTGCCAAAATAAAAACCACAGTGCAAACCTCTATGCCTATCTTGAATGCTCACGAGAGAATAAAGCAGGAGGGAAGGGTAGATTGAGGCATCAAGAGGAGGGGCAGCCCTCTTGAAGATTCCTCTGCAGCACCTACATCCTTCCTCCTCAGAATCTAACAGCAAAAAGAGAAAGAGTCCCTCCTTGTTGCTGTCTCTAGCTCTATTTCCAGTTCCTGTCTGTCTGTTTGTCACTTTCTGTATATACTGCCACCTACTGGAACTGACCAGTACCAGGTTGACAACCACAGCCTTCAGCTTCCTCCAACTTCCACCAGGCGGCAGCACTGAGATAGGCCCAGACTGCTGTAACTACCCCAAGTCCCAAATGCAAATGTAATTTTATCAACAACTCATTTACTGCTCGATAAAGGCAAACAGCATCATGCCCCGACCAATAACATCAGGTAATGACCAATACCACCAGGTCAACCATTAACATCTGGTCCATTGGGCCAATAACATCAGGCCCAAATGTTCTTAACATACTTATATTCTAATCAGGTTTCTTAAGTGAATCCTGCAATTTTATAAAGCCTCTATGCCATAATCACAACCTCTATAGTGGTTGCTACACTACTATATGGTAGGTTTGTATATACATAATATTTGAATAAATGAATTATCACACTATGTTACCCTTAAGGTATGTTGATGTCATTTTCTTTTGTTTACTTCTTCATACTGATATATATATATATATATATATATATATATATATATATATATATGATACTGTATGAATGCAAGACAGGACCTGGTCCTAATCTCGTACAATCTAAATAAAGAATTTCAATCAATCAATCAACAGTGCCTGTGCGCTACAATATCAAAAGAGATATTGACAGATCTATGCAAGATGGTAGCATCATTTTACTTCACCTGAGCGGCAGTCGAGAGGTGGAGTTGCCTCTGACCGTACAAACTTGATACACCTGTTAGTACGTCCAAAGTCTTCGTCATCGACAGACACGGGTATCGGCCAACAAGCCTCCAGCCCCTCACCGTCAGTCTGACACCCGTCCATGCCACAGGTCACTTCTGCAGTCTCTCCAAAACCTGGAATAAAATAAGTCTTTCTTATTCTTACTGCTTTAAGCAGTCTTTGCAAAATGTTTTTCACCATTGAGGACTTCGGTCCTATGCAGGACTTCGGTCCTGCAGACTTTTAATTCTGCTGGACCAGCTCCTTTCTTTAAAGGAAAGAATACTCAAGGGTACATCTTCTTTAGGAGAAATATCAAAAAGCAATTATATGCATTCTATCCTTGGTGCATGAAATCCTCCTTTAGATGAATTGTAAAGATGTCAAAAGTAAAATAACATGACAAGTTTTTTGCTACTTAGGGGTGTTGCGGTTGGCTCTGTATCGTTATATGTTTTGGAAGTTGCTATCCACATAAGTCCATAAATCACCTACACACCTTCTTCATCCTTAGGACACATGGTGATGGCGGTCCGGGTGAGGTCATGGTCTATAAACTGTCCCCATGTCATCAGTATAAGTGTGTGTACGCCGCTTGGATGGTCCATATCTGCAAATAGGTGACGACTAACATCCCGTGCATGGGGGAGTTCACCGCCCCGCACTGACACACGCGCTGTCTCTATGCCTGAAATTAATCATAATTACTAATAAGTGCTCGTTGAATTACCCATTCGGGTGATCAATGACAGTGGTGGAGGAACAATTACAAAGTTCACTAAATTCCGCCGCTGATTGGTTTGTTGAGTCTTGGCTGACTCTGAACTCGGAAAAAAAGCAAGTGTATGGTGTTCAGAAATGGCACTAGGGGTGGCCCCACGCCAAATCTGAACCTGATGATAAGTAACACAAGGTTGGACTGTGTCTCTACCTATTCCTACCTAGGACTCCATCTAGATACTGGTCTCACCTTTGACAAAGCCATCCGAGTGTTAGCCAGCAAAGTCAATGCAAGGCTCTTCACCAAATTGCAAAACATGTTGAATAGGACAACAGCCCTTGTCATATACAAGACTTGCATAGCAACTCTTTTTTACTATGCCTGTTCCTTCACTGCCAGTTCTGCTAACTATATAAACTACATATGAGTCATGTGAGTGTTAAATCAGGTGCATTTTGTGTTATTTGTAGCTTAACTGATTGGTTGCTGTTTATATTATGTATGTGGATTATAACAAGTTACATGCTCACTATCTGGATCTGATATTGTATTATCAGTCATGCACAAACTTGTCGTCATGGAAAGTTTTGATTGTCCTAGTTAAGAGCCTTGTCTTTTCTCTGATATCTGTTATGAAGTGACAATATCTGCTATCTCTACTATTCATCATCATCATTCCTACTTGTATTCCATCTTGTTCATCATGCATAAGCCCGTGACATTTATCTTTGTCTCTGATTATGACCACGGTATATTGCTGTGATTGTGTTGATACATTTCCTTGATTGAGAAAAAAAAGATCATTGATAACTTTTTTTCTTTGGTATCATTGTAATGGAAGACTACCGTGTCACAAATGTGTGCAAACTTTTCGTTAAATAAACGAGTGCATTTCATGCTCACTAAACCAAGAATATAATATCTATCGAAATATGAGTCAAAACCTGAACTATAATCTGACCCTTTGAAATGAAATGCAAAACATTCTTATTGTATATGCTAATCAGTGCATTATGTCCACTTTTAAACATAATGTATGACTAAAGCCTTAATCAAATAATGCACTATATGCCCTCATTGAGTACAATAATGGCCACTAGGAACATATGCAACCCAGCTGCTATTTAAGACTGGTGCTTATTTCAAACATCTGTGGTTAGTTAGATCAACAGAATAATTTTCAGACATATTCACCATCAGCATATTGAGCCCTGACCAGTCGGCGGTGAGGAACATTTGATCGGCCAAGGATCGGTTTCTGTAGGTTGTTACAGCAACCATCGTTAGTACGGAATCTGAAAATATACATTAAAAAGAAAGGCCTACATTTGAAACTCTGCTGACTTTAGGTCCTCTTTCGAAAGTTATAAATATAACAGACCTATTTTTCATTTTTGGTGAATTTTCTAATCTGAATCTCATGTAATGATTTTTGAGGAAATACAATGCCTGAGCTGGGGTGGTGGGTGGTTGTTTCCACAAGTTCTTTTTCTTGTCCACCTCGTCAACCGTACCTCATGGTAGGTCAGTAAAAACCATGAATTTGCAGTGTCAATATTACAACACCAATAGGATGACATTAGGTGTTCAAGAGGCATTCAACACCCTTATCTACTTATCTACTTTGACAACCTCCAAATAGCAAGGGTTTTTTATGAGTAATTAAGTTTTCTAAAAGGCATTCTGTATTCTGGTGATGGGTTATACATTCTCTTGACTAACAACAAAAATGCATGTGATTACCTGCTTGACTGGTCACAGTTGAATGACTTTGGGTATGGGCACTCATCGAGGTCATGTGACACGGTCAGCGTAGCATCAGGAACCCCGATCTTTTGTGATGGTCGCAGGACGTTCAGGTAACGGCTATTGATGCCTCGCCTTTAATTGTTAGAAAACAATAAGTGTTTTATATAATTTGTATATCTTTTCAACTTAGTTTGCTTGAATCAATAATAAAAACAGATGAAAAGATCTGCAGAGACCCCCTGAACTAAAGAAATAGAAAACCTGCCAATATCCTTACATTATGTCTAAGACAGATGGGAGATTCCTACTTGCCAGAAAAACGTTTTTTGACGTCAATACAACGTGTCTTTTTTTGTTCCTAAGATTTCAAAATGATGTTTTTTTTTCAACGTAAAAAAACGTCAAAACATGTACTGAAAAAACGTGTTTTTTTTTACATTTTTATAAAAAAGATTTTATTCAGGTAAATAAAAAAACGTTTTTATCGGGTTGAAAATTGGTTGAAAATGCAAACATCTTTATTTGGCTGAAAATTGGTTAAAAAAATGTTCAAAACGTGCTTTCAACATTAGAATAAGATTGTTTTTTTAAGGTTTTTATCCAAACCTAAACATTTGGAAACGTTAAGAAAAAATTTGGCCAAGTTGCTTATTTATTCAGACATTGGTACCCACCAGACAAAAAGCATTTTTTCAATGTTTGCAAACATTTTATTTGGTTTGGGTAAACAAAGTTTAAAAATAGTTTTTGTTAGGTTAAAATTTCGAACCAGTTGTCAACCAAATAAAAACGGTTGCTTTTTTTTACCAATTTTTAACCGAATAGAAAACTTTTTTTTCTTTATTTTTTAACCTAATGAAAACGTGTTTATGAGAATGTGAAAAAAAATAAAAAGGTTATTTTAATGTTAAAAAAACACGTTTTTACGCCAAGTGGGTAGGCTATAAAAATTTCTTATGACTATAAGTTATAGTAGCATTACCACACTGAATTTCCAGATGCATCACAGCGTTTTGATACCTCTTTGCTCTGATGCCCAATATTACAGGGTCATAAGAGAATTTTGTCTCTATCCCAACTAGAACCAAAGTTATTTAAGATTACTGACCCTGCAAAAGTGCCATGTATTGAAGGAAAAGCCCCATAGGAGGATTCCCATACATGGACCCCTCCTGTATTAGGGTGGTTGGCCAGGGCAGTGGAGCACTTTATATAGCTATATTAGCGGGTGGTTACCTGTGGGCCAACATTTTCTACAAACACTTGCCAAGCCACAAGGGTTAATAGCAACTTACATAAACAATGTCTATATAAGGTGAAAGCTATTGATATATGTGGATCAACATGGGAAAAGGTGCGCCTGTGGGGGGGGGGGCTGTGAGCATACCTTTTACCATGTTTATCCACATATAGTTTCACATGGATATTGCAGAAAGAGGCCTCAAGCACAAGTTTCGGAGCAACTTAACGAAGTTTGACTTTCCCTGCTTACTATATTTTATAGCTCAGTTTTGGATAAATTCTCCTCAAAAGCAAGTATACTAAAATGATGCCAGAGACCTTATTTCATTGGAAAAAAAAATGATAATAACAACCTATGACATCATATAGAAACCCCAAGTGACAGGATGTGAAGGGAATATCTGTGAGGGTGGTGCAAAAAGTGGCCCATGTTGGAGTACCAATAGTACACTGGATATGCTCCAAATGCACACGAGTGGGGAGTGTGGTAATGCTAATGTAATGCTTAGATTTTTTTAGGCTTATTCCTCCATGCCTACTGATCATACCCGGTGAAATGTACCAAATTGATCTTGATCGTACTGATCTTCATATTTTGATCCGATAAGCCGTGAGTCCACTGTGAAACTAAACCTTGCTGCAACTAGAAATTACACTGGGTGTGCAGTTGGACCAGACAAACTCACCTATGATAATCATGTGACATGTACTGGGAAAGGGGGCCTTATTGTAGCCTGCATTAAGACCCCTATTTGCAGATCACGTCAAAATCTGCTTTTCAAGCGATTGCAGAAATGACAATTTTAACAGTAGGGTCAACTATGGAATAGGCTGTACAACTCCCTCCTTGGATATCTATCCCACTTGCCAAAACGGTTTTTAAACGTTTTTTACCCAATTTTTTAACCAAATAAAAGCTTTTTTTTTGAGTACATGTTTTGACGTTTTTTTTAGCAAACTTGGGAACAAATAAAAAAAAAATTTAACGTTAAAAAACGGTTTTCTGCCAAGTGAGTATGTCTATGCAACTAGACTCAAACTAGCTCAAATTAGCTCATAGTGGACCCACAGCTACAGGAAACCAGCTTGCAGTACATACCTCGTCCTCATGAGTTTGTGAGCCTCCAGGAGTACGTGCGCACTGTGAGACATGTGTTTAGCCACAGGTTTAGCATAGAGGAAGGCGGACACATAGCGGTAAGGACCCGAATCCACCACACCTATAACAGAAACACATAAAATGTTGGATAAATCTAGAGACACATAGCGGTAAGGACCCGAATCCACCACACCTATAACAGAAACACATAAAATGTTGGATAAATCTAGAGACACATAGCGGTAAGGACCCGAATCCACCACACCTATAACAGAAACACACAAAATGTTGGATAAATCTGGAGACACATAGCGGTAAGGACCCGAATCCACCACGCCTATAACAGAAACACACAAAATGTTGTATAAATCTAGAGACATAGCGGTGAGGACCCAAATCCACCACGCCTATAACAGAAACACACAAAATGTTGGATAAATCTAGAGACACATAGGGGTAAGGACCCGAATCCACCACGCCTATAACAGAAACACAAAAAATGTTGTATAAATCTAGAGACACATAGGGGTAAGGACCCGAATCCACCACGCCTATAACAGAAACACAAAAAATGTTGTATAAATCTAGAGACACATAGCGGTAAGGACCCGAATCCACCACGCCTATAACAGAAACACACAAAATGTTGTACATCTAGAGACACATAGCGGTAAGGACCCGAATCCATCACGCCTATAACAGAAACACAAAAAATGTTGGATAAATCTAGAGACACATAGCGGTAAGGACCCGAATCCATCACGCCTATAACAGAAACACACAAAATGTTGTACATCTAGAGACACATAGCGGTAAGGACCCGAATCCATCACACCTATAACAGAAACACACAAAATGTTGGATAAATCTAGAGACACATAGCGTTAAGGGCCCAAATCCACCACGCCTATAACAGAAACACACAAAATGTTGTACATCTAGAGACACATAGTGGTAAAGGCCCGAATCCACCATGCCTATAACAGAAACACACAAAATGTTGTACATCTAGAGACACATAGTGGTAAGAGCCTGAATCCACCACACCTATAACAGAAACACACAAAATGTTGGATAAATCCAGAGACACATAGCGGTGTAGGGCCCGAATCCACCACGCCTATAACAGAAACACACAAAATGTTGTATAAATCTAGAGGCACATAGCGGTAAGGGCCCGAATCCACCACGCCTATAACAGAAACACACAAAATGTTGGATAAATCCAGAGACACATAGTGGTGTAGGGCCCGAATCCACCACGCCTATAACAGAAACACACAAAATGTTGTATAAATTCTGCAATTCCTTCCCTATATTGTGACTGTCAACAAAGAGTGCACCCCACTTGAATTAAGACTCGTCTAGAGACAATATAATACTTCATGCACTAGGCAGTTAAAAAGCCAATCAGGCCCGAATCCACCACGCTACAGAACACAGAGATTGACGTGGTAAAAGTTATACAATAATGGAGAAATGCATTTAGATGATTCTCTTATCATGTAGCATGAATGCGGCATGCATATGACCAGTTGGGGACAGAAATTGGTTCAGAGCTGACAGAAAAACAGATTTGTCCCTGGATGATAAGTTCCTGAATTAGATAAAGTGAAAATGTCAATAACATGAGCATTTTATTTCTGCCAAAAAAAAAGAGCAATATGCCGATTTTAATTTTATTTCTATTCATATTTTGTTATCTTGATTCGGAATGGGCTTCCTCACTTTTGTCAATGTCTACTCCGAGGTTATGAATTGGGTTCATTTATAAAGAGGGATGTAAGTAACTTTACCATGCATTGTTCGTGCCAACCGGGCTTCGCTCCGTATCAGGGTTCTGACCTTTGACATTGCGTCCTGTATGATGTGCGCCCCACTGTTTCTACTGGACGGACCCTGGACGCCATTTTTGCGGACAGAATGCCTCGTTTCCACTTATGACAGAAAACAAAGAAAAGGTATACATGTGTCATGTGTTTCTGTTCAGTAGTTGTACTGTAAGTGAGCATTCCTGTATCATGCTGCTTTGTTTGTCATTATCAAAATAATTGATACCCCAATCATTACACCCCATCATTGCACCCCATCATTGCACCCCCATCATTGCACCCCAATCATTGCAACCCCATCATTGCATCCCCATCATTGCACCCCCCTCATTGCACCCCAATCATTACACCCCCATCATTGCAACCCCATCATTGCATCCCCATCATTGCACCCCCCTCATTGCAACCCCATCATTGCATCCCCATCATTGCACCCCCATCATTGCACCCCCATCATTGCACCCCCTCATTACACCCCCATTATTACACCCCCATCATTGCAACCCCATCATTGCACCTCCATTATTACACCCCCATCATTGTATCCCCCTCATTACACCTCCATCATTACACCCCATCATTGCACCCCCCTCATTGCACCCCATCATTACACCCCCTCATTACACCCCCTCATTACACCCCCATCATTACACCCCCATCATTGCACCCCCTCATTGCACCCCCCTCATTGCAACACCCTCATTGCACCCCCATCATTGCACCCCCAAATTACACCCCCCTCATTGCATCTCCATCATT
The DNA here is from genome assembly GCA_949317995.1 of Acholoe squamosa. Lineage (NCBI taxonomy): Eukaryota > Metazoa > Annelida > Polychaeta > Phyllodocida > Polynoidae > Acholoe > Acholoe squamosa. The sequence continues at coordinate 76,385,876 of OX439045.1, read as the reverse complement.
GCACCCCCTCATTGCACCCCCTCATTGCACCCCCATCATTACACCCCCATCATTACACCCCCATTATTACACCCCCATCATTGCAACCCCATCATTGCACCTCCATCATTGCACCCACATCATTGCACCTCCATCATTGCACCCCCATAATTGCACCCCATCATTACACCCCATCATTGTACCCCCCTCATTACACCTCCATCATTGCTCCCCCTCATTGCACCCCCATCATTACACCCCCATCATTACACCCCCATCATTGCAACCCATCATTGCACCCCCATAATTGCACCCCATTATTACACCCCATCATTGTACCCCCTCATTACACCTCCATCATTGCTCCCCCTCATTGCACCCCCATCATTGCACCCCCATCATTACACCCCCATCATTACACCCCATCATTGTACCCCCCTCATTGCACCCCCCCTATTGCACCCCCATCATTGCACCCCCCTCATTGCATGCCCTTCATTGCACCCCAATCATTACACCCCCCCTCATTGCACCCCATCATTACACCCCCATCATTGCATCCCCATCATTGCACCCCATCATTACACCCCCCTCATTACACCCCCATCATTGCATCCCCTTCATTGCACTCCCCTCATTGCACCCCCCCTCATTGCACCCCCTCATTACACCCCCCTCATTGCACCCCCTCATTGCACCCCCATCATTGTACCCCCATCATTGCATCCCAATCATTTCACCCCCTCATTGCACCCCCTTATTGCACCCCATCAGGTAAGGACAGTGCTACAAGGAATCTCGGTGAAAATAACAGTGAAGTTGCCAAACATCAGTTATTATTTGAATGAATTTATTTTTACAGTGTACGGCAACATCTGGCCAAAGAGCCTCCCTCTGTTAAGGTTGCCCCCTCTGGCCTCGGGCATCAGTTTTGTGAGCTATTATCCAAAAGATCCTATGACAACTATATATATTTCAAAATAGTCTCATATTATGGAGTGAAGGATCATACTGTACCTTTGTCCCTCAAAATTGCCTTAAAAGCACAAGATACTTTTTAGAATGGAAAATAGGAATACTCTTCCTTTTTCCACAATATATCCAAACGTCATACATACCAATATGGTTACCATATAGCACCTGGTTCCTGCAGCTGTACCCCATCGTGTTACAGCGTCCCATGTTTACATCAAACTGAGTCCCCGGTGGACAGCTACGGAGCAATGGCTGACCCGCAAAGCACAGGAAATATGAGTTGCATTTATATGATGGTAAGAAACGATTCCCGGTCTTTTCTGAATGACATATCCTCATCACCTCTGAAAAATGGCAAAAGAATACCATCATGTTTGTGGTGACACAGATCTCTTCTATATTCTTTTTGATACTCAATGAACCCCACCAGGCAGCTAACTGCAAGAAAAGGTATTCAGGCCAAAGAAAAAAGGTTTTACATGAACTTAAGGCCCAGGACAGATTTTTTTTTTTGTTTTTTTTTTACATATGTACATTATAGGAAATGTTAGGACACATATCCATGGATGTATCTGATTCTTTGATTTCATTACAATAACTGTGAAAGAAAGAGGGGAAGAATATGAAAAGGGAAATGGACAAAAATATGAAAATCCTCAGAAAAGTATGACAACTTTATAAAAATTAGGAAAAATTCCTAAAGAAATTGGCAAAATTCTTCAAAGTCCACAAAAAACATTTTTGGCCCTGTTCTGCTAGGGTCGGTCGAGTAACTGAAAACACACCTCCTTTTTTTGCCTCACTCCCTGAGGGTTAGGTTTCATGCAGCAACTCACATCTTCTCGACACTGTTTGTTTGAGGATCCTCCTCATTTTATCTCTTTGTTATGTTTACTCTGAGGCTATGTCGCAGATTCCAAAAGCAAATCTAAGTCTATGTCATAATTCATAGATATGGGTCCCCTCTGTCCAAAAATGTATAAACTTAGAGTCAAATCGGCAAAATATTGGAGATTTGTACATCTAAAACACCGTGTCTACATAGGGCTGGTACCTAAAAAAACAGCACACAGTGGCAGATCCTGGGAACCAGCGGGAGCCTCGTTTCGGGAGCCTGGTCAAGGGGTAAATGCTAATACCTGTAGTACACACCTAACCCTAATTCCTTTAAACTGAAATGGTCTCATTACAGGCCTTATTGGTAGTGCTTCCAGAGCCATACTAAACCTAAGTTCTTCTTTACAACCATTAATTCAGAGTGATTTGCCCTAAGTATAAGTGCACCTATAGGGAACACTCCTCCTCTCAAGAGTGAAGGCATCTGCTGTATACATATATAGGGGGAGGACGTTTGCTGAGGGTCCTTGAGGGCTCTTTAGGCTACTCATGCGTTAAGTGCATTGTAACGTAATGCTTTGCTTCTCTCTCTTAGTGTGTGTGTGTGTGGGGAGGGGGGGTCGGACTGTACATCACTACACTCTATAATTAGCTCATACAGGGAAGGGGAACACTTGTCTATGCCCTTTTGGGAAAAAGGAGTGTTTCCATAGCTATTGATTTATTTCGGCCCTCTCGTCACTGTACACAGTGTGTTCTGCTTGTGATAGTGTATGCAGGGCTGAGGCTAAAACCAGCAAATATATAGGGCTGGCTGTGTCAAAGCATGGGAGTGACATCTTACCACCACTAAAATCGATAACACAATTAAATTCCTACCATCACTTGGATACTGTTGTAGGGTCTTTTGAATTAACCTCCAGACTTAACATTAATACGCATCTCTTTAGACATATATTCAAAAGGGGTTAAAAAAATGAAAAAAGGAAAGCAGGAGAGTTCAAATTGATATCTAATCATGTATACTTATCACAGTGAAACGCACACATATGGAGCAAATTTCTTTTGATTGTAATTCAAAACTGCATATATGACATATATGATAAATGATAACAAATAGACAAACCTTCATATGGCATAGACTGGACGTTCAGGAACAACGAGCAAAGTACAGACAACAAAAGTAGGCATGCTTCCCATGAAAACCTGAAAATTGAAAGACAAAACAAAATCAATAAAATAAGTTGTCACACAGTAGGTGATAACTATTCAATCTACCAAGGATCCTCATAACTCTGAACAGTAAAACACTGTATAATTTGTCATACACTGAGGCAGTGTTGTTTCTACAATGGAGCCCCAGATGGCAATATAGTAGTACAAGGAATCTCTGGAGGGTGTTGCTCCTATTGTAAAAAGAGCTGTGAGTATGTGCCCTCTTTTCTAAACAAGTTGTGCACTGCTTCACCTAGGTACTTGCACTCACCACATTCGTCTGAAAAGTCACCTGCCTTGTTTAAAATAGAGAGAGCTGCACTACCAGGTACCTACTCATGTCACATGCTCTATAGTTTATTACACTGACTGACTTCTCCCAACTAGGTACCTACTCAATTCCCCCTTTTTTAGCATGGTATTTGAATGACCACTTGTGAGCAACAAAAGGGACAAGCTATAGCTACATGAAAAGAAAGGACTGGAAACAAGGGCATTTTTAGCCAGCTCTTCCTTTTGCTATAGGAGCAACACCCTCCTGTGAAAATAACAATAGCTCTCTGGCAACTTTGGAACTAAAATTTCGCAGTTGTTTCGAAAACATATATTTACAGTGCATATCAATCACTTTGATTTCTTTTTTGCATGAAACCTGGCTACCTGTGTAGAATTGAAATAATATCTATTATCTCAAATGAGGCTTCATTGTAAAACGACTTCACTAAACAAATATTCTATCTATTCAAAGAGTAGGAGAGTTAGATAACTCTGAGTGTTGGAATCATTTTGATTATCAAAACTCGATCAATAAATGATTAACAGTTCAATATTCAATTTCATCATGTTATTTCATGACCTTATATGGTCATGTGATATGGGGAGGGTTGTAACCTGTGAGGGTGGTTTCCACTGGATCAGTCGGGTCCATTTTATGCTAAACCGATCAATTTCTGTATAGTGAATGGATGGGGGAAAGTTTTCAGCAGAAAGCCAGTCCTGCCTATGTTGTGTAAGTCATATGGGACTCCTTGGTCAAATGTATTGGGCAGTCATGTTTAGCATGACGTACATCAAATTGCTACCTCGGTCTGTATATAGCTGTTTAATGACATTATTAATTTATAAAGTGTTGACAGCAGAATACAGGCCCTACCTAAATAAGGCATTCATGTTTTAAAGGGAAACCTATTGTAGATATTTACAACAGCTGAAAAAAAATGAAACAATGTTTTCAGGGAAAATTGTTTGAATAATGGCATGATTGTCTAGAAATAAACTGCCCCTCCCACTACCCTGTCATTTATCAATGTCTGCCTGTCCTATTTATTAACAGTGACATGAGGTCACGTGCACAACAAAATGAAGTGTGTTATAATGTGTATTTAATTATTTTGAAATTAAATATATCTAGTAATTTTGAAATCAAATTTATCTAATTATTTTGAAATTTGATGTGTTTAATTATTTAGAAATTAAATGCTCTGCCCGTTGACAAAAGCCGTGACCTGTTATGTATAAGATGAATTTTATCATAGTTCCTGGATTCTTACAAGCATTGAGAGAATGCATGTGGCTTGCCTAATAGAAGCTCTAACCAATTGATAGAAGAAGGGTATTGTAGTCTGGATACATGAACATCAGTTGATACTAAGCTATTAATGTATTGATAACCTAGGACGAGGTGAGGTTTGCTGGGAAGCGGTGGGAGGGGGAATATTTCCAGCTAACCTCACCGAGTCCTAGGTTATCAATATATGCATTTATTGCACTTATTCCTCCAATTTGTATCAAATTTTTACCTTATAACCCCAGAATTAATCCAGGAGAAGACATTTTGAAAGTGTATGTAATCCGCACGGTTTGCCAAGCTGTCGTGGCCATGTTGTCACTCTGCCCGACATACCTCCACCTTTACACTCATTTTTCGTGTAGAATCCAAGCATGTCAAGTCCTGTACTTCTAGCACCGACAAATATATGATCTCTAGGTGGTGTTCGCCTACATTTTGTCTCCATTTTCTTCTAAATAAATGAGAATCCAATTATTTTACATAGCGATCCAACGCACACAGCCATTCCGTCTTGTTGAGGATGCGGGGAGGTGCCCAGATGTAAATTGACATACTTTCGGCTGAAGAACAGGGTCAAACGCGTGTCGAGCAAGGAATGGCCGGAAGGGGCGGGTGTCACTATGGAAAATGATAGGAATCTTATTTATTTCGAACAATATGGAGAATTTAGGCATGGCATGTTCATCTAGGATATCTAAGGATGTTTCCTTGTTAATAACTCTACATGGCACTATTGGATTCTATGCTAACGATGTGCAAAGCCCCAGGTATGTCTGACTGATTTTTCAAATAATTCATGTACATAGGTTTCCAGTACCATTCGGGTTGTTGTAGTGGATAGTGAGTCTGTCTATTGCCACAGTGGCCGGGGAACGATTCCCATAGAGCCCTGAACAGTTTTAACTGGTAATGTATGGCGAAGGTGACATTTAATAACATGTCCAGGTTCAAACCAACAATGTCTTAGAAAAAAACAAAAGCTCTCAGAGTGCAGTTAAACCCCGATAATGGAACGGGGTTATGACCAAAAAAGCATGCTGATGGGCCTGAATTGTGAGATAACAGTGGATATTGGGTCTATACTTTGTGTAGCGAATTTCAAAAGGTCAAACCTAATTAAAAAAACAACAACAACAAGAATGTGGCAAGGACCACGGATAGGAGTTGCGCTCATAGATCATGGCAACATCGCTAGCCACTGCAGGTGATGTCAATGAGGCAGCATGACGTCACCAATGACGTCATAGGTGACAGGGAGAAAACCGAAAACATTATGGAGTTGCTACGGTCGCTACGCTCCCAGCTGTTGACGCGGCTTGCAACTCCAAAAAAGAAAAAGAAAAAGTTTTCACCTTTCATAAAGCCCCATTTTCTCCCCCTTTGCCTCTTAGTGCCCTTTCCTTTTGGTTTACCTCCTTGACATTCTAGAAACTGCAAGAATTTGTAGGCAGCCAACAGTGTATTCTATTAAGAGTATGTTCATGATTATATCGAAAAGTGCAAGTAGCTGTATATTATATCAGCCCACTTGGCAAAAAACGTTTTAAACGTTTTTTTAACCAATTTTCAACCAAATAAACCAAAACGGAAACCAATAGAAACATTTTTTAAACGTTAAAAAAATGTTTTAATGTCAAGTGCAAGGTTTAGGGTTATGACATGTCATTATTTTCACAGAGATTCCTTGTACCAGCGCACTGCCTTGGGCTGCTTGTATAAACTATACTGGTTCAATGCTATATAATTATGGTGGTTCACTTTCCACTTTCATAAGGCTCCCTGGTAGATTCAACAGTGATTGTTTACAGTGTGGGCCACTTCTACTGTAAGATAATCTGCCAATACCTGAACCTTTGTCCAGTGTATACAATGTAAAGAAATAAATTGAAAAAAACAAGAACACTTTTTAAAGGCCATTATTTGTTTTTGTTGTATTTGAGTTTGTTGACGTTGAAACCCGGGGTCGCTCACAACCCTACGACTTCAAATGCCAGTGCTATTCCTATGCTGATTTTTGTTGCACCCTTAAGGGTGCAGGCGTTGTATGTTTGATATGGGCTCCTCGTTAATATTATATGACTGACGTGCCTTCCTTTTTAAGTACAAACCTATAAACCTGGGTCATTGACCACAGAGTAGCTGATGCCCACAAGCACGTGTTGTATGGGCATCCGCTACTCGCTGATCAATGACCATGTTTGTAATTAAACCAGATTTCGGACACATAACTACCGTATCTCCCCGTGTATAAGCCCGTGCTTGTATTAGTGCTAAGTGGCACGTTGACCTGGCTTATACACGGGGCAGGCCTGTATTTCTAAACTTGAAAAATCATTCCTTATAATTTCTAACTGAAATATAATATTCACTTCACTAATTGCATTGATTTTATTATCAAATAGTTCTTAATTTATCTTTGGAATGATTGTATAGTGAATGGAGTCCAAATTCCATGTAGAGGTGGAGTTAATGTCTAAAAGCTGCTTTTGATTGTTAGATATTCCAACCCCTCGGCTGATACTCGGTGAACGGCCTGTATAACACTACTAAAGGAGCATTTTCATCGAGGTTATACACGGAGCAGGCGTATGTCATTATACACGGGGCCCGGCTTATATTCGAGGAAATGAGGTATGTCTCTTACATCATGTCCCATAAGGAGAGTAGGAAAGGGCCTGGGGTCATCTCTTAAACCTACATTTAGGTTTAGCTACATAGCGGCCTTAGGGCATGTGCACATGTGGGGTCTATGTCTAGGTGATATCATAAACCAGATTTTGGACACAAAATTCCTGCTATATCATGAATAATGACACTACTAAACCTCTAAGGCTGCTGATGCAGGGGGGGGGGGGTCATTCCTAAGAACATCACACCTACGTTTAGGTTTAATGTATGGCAGCCTGAGGGCAGGAACAGACAGGTGAACCTAACTCGCATTTACTTTTATTTTTATTTTTACTTTTACTTTGGGGAATATGATGCCCCATGGATCAGATGAAATCAGGATTCCTTTGTAGCCACTTGTATATAGTCCCCTTTGGTGAGAAAGGACAGGAGTTCAATTTTGAGAAGGCATTTGTTAGCCCCAAATTCACCCATTTTAACGGCGCCTTTGTCCGCCAACTTGGATTATGTAATGTTCATAATTCATATTGATATGATTATTAATGTTTCTTTAAGATGATATTATATTATTTCTCACATTGCCAAGCGAACCCCCATATGTCACATGCATCATAATTCACAGAATGCGCAACAAGTGGTGGCGCTGTGTATTATACCATTGATTATGCAACCAGGGCCTATTGGCCCCCATAATAACCAATCACTGTATAGATATGCAAATTACCTAAAGCACGTGGGTAATCCAGCCTGTGCGAGAGGAGGAGATAACATGTAACAAGCCATGCTGACCACACACTTAGACTCCAGGCGTACTACTGTTAATAAACGCCATCTTCATCCAACTGGACATCACAAGACTCACTTATTCATTCAAAGTAGCCATTAAAAGCCTACACATTGTGGATGTACACTCTCAGCCCCCATTGTAAATGGGCTACAAGGACCACTGTAGTGGGTATGGGGCAACCCACTATTGGGTCATTGGATTTGTACTGACAGCACCTTCCACTGTATTCCACAAACAGAAAGAATGTAATTTGAAAAGCCTGCCCCGGTCTGACAGTGTAGATATACTGACTCAATGACAAACTGTAATAGCCCACACATTAGACGCAGGTCCACATGTAAGTCACACCCTGACATTATGGACATGAGAGAAAAAAAAATATAACTTCTGATCTAATAAATGTATTTTCAAAATTCAAAGAACTATGCCCTTCTCGGAGCCTCCCCCCCCCAACCCCTATCTTTTTCACTCTACTCTTGTATCATGCAAACCAGAGGCTTATCCGTGTGTGTATATGAAGCCCCTAATATGTGGGGTATAACGGTACTAAGATTTACAGAAAATATGGTGCCCTTTATACCCGCGCCAAGCACGCTATGGGTAAAAAGTACAGAGGACAGCAACCATTGTGACTACCCAGATCCTTTCACACCAGTTGCAATGCACTTTGGGCGGTGTGTTCATGCTCGTACACCTTTTTCTTTTGTTTTGCCCTTGTTTACACTCAGTGTGCAACATACTGAATGAAATGTGGTTTTGTAAAGAAATCTGCTGTCAGAACAATAGCGAAAAGCCATTCTTCATTAAAGAGTACATTGAAGTAGGGTGGACAGCCCTTCATTCAACATTCACTTCATACAATATTTCATGCCACATTTGTGTTCTTGGGGTTTATTTGTAGATACATTCTATTTGAAATACCCTCCTTAGACAGGGAACATGCTGAGAGCTGCTGCCACCTAGAGGTATGATATAACACTTTAAAGAGCAATCAAGTTCAATCACCCATTAGTAGCAGTGGCCTCTATGCACCTAGTGGCACCACCTTGTGACCACTATGACCAATTTGAATGGAAATACCAGCTGGTAATTTTGACAGGTTTCCATGGAAAGGGTACTTTGAAATGCCACCTACAGTCTACCACATAAGATAGGAGTAAATGGATTGCAGTTCCAGAATCCACTTTATTAACTCTATCTTACATTAAATACATGATACAGTCAATGAATTATTTCAAATCTCGTTATCCTAGCTAATTGAAAGTATTATGAAGTACTCGGACCAATGCTCAGGGATGACAGCACATGCAGTGGTCCCCAGAGCACCCCAGGGGGGGTGACCTGTGCTTCAGCGCCATCTTGTGGCAACTGTAACATTCATGTTTGTGTGTATAGCTCAGTATGCCTGAGGAAATACTTCAATTCTGCTATATTAACACATGTGTCAAATATCCTATGATACATTTACATCACATATACTTCACTCTATGTAATTGGTCCAGGTTAGCTGTATGGAGAAATCCATCCTGTTTCAGTTGATAATGGGCTGTTCTAAAGGTCAACTTTGAGCATTTCATAAAAATAATTGAGTTGAGATCCATTAAATCTACATTTTGTGAAAATTATTTCAATGTCTAACGTATGAGGGGGTGCAGTAGAGAACATTGGAGCACCATTCCTAGAGAGTGAGAAAGATATTTCAATTATCACTAATATGAGCTCAGTGAAGTCATTTCTGGTATATTTCATGTTTGCTTAGTTCCCATGCCACTCACATGATGTCTCCACTGTGTCATACTTTGACCATTTCCTTGCCTTCTAGCTCTGTCAGACATGGTCATACTCTAGTCTGCTACAAGGTGGCGCCTAAGCACTGGGCTCTCCTCCTGAGAGCACCCCGTATGTACACCTGTGTCATGGTGCCAGATATCCCCCATATAAGCATACATAAATATGTAAACGGGCCCCAAACTGAGACCCTGCCCCCTACCCCAATATAAATCTACTTCATACAACTACTAGAACCCTAGATTATTGTTAGAATGTTTCCTAATGAGGAAATCAATGTGTTGAGCCAATATTCCGGTCATTAGCCATTTTCATAGTTTTTCAAAGCATCCTTTATTATGAAGAGTCGAGTGTTTTAACAGGTTTCTTTTTCTTTTTCTACTATATCAAAAACTTTGTTGTCTACGGAATCCCACTAATTTGAAGAAACTATTATGGCAATGTTTTTTTTCAGGAGTGAAAAATAATATTTTTACATAAATTTTGGATTTTGACCCGAAAAACAGGTATAATACATTGTTGATTTGTTCATATCATGTTGTGTTCTGACAAATACAGACCCAGATGGTCTGATCCCATCCATTTAACTATGCAAATTCCTGGATCATGATTAGAGGCCCTATTAGGGAACTACTGCTCTGTTTAAAATCAACAGTGGTAATACTTTTATGTGTGTATAGTAAATACATTCATAAAGACTTTGTAAAAACAATAGGAAGATCTAGAGGCAAGATCGTTATTGTATCATTCCCCCTTGAAGGGTCAAGGTGATTATTGACAGTAGGTTGACAGCAGCTGTCAACATGTGTCAAACACCTGGTGTCACATTCTGACATAACTATGATACATTGTCATAGTCACATGGCGAGAGGTCACACAGGGGTCTTGTATAATGTAAGAAGTGGCCTTGTCTCTTGGCCAAATCTGAGGAGTGTCGATTTTTTTTTAGAAAGTGGCTGGTCCCTTTGCCAGTGTGGACAAGGGGACAAGCATTGGTGTGTCTTGATGACCAACAATCTTCTCCATGGGGCATTACTCGGCCCTCAAAGGGAGAAAATTACCATCATGGTGTGAAGGAGGTAGGTCCCCCTACATTAAGGATTTAAGTTCATTCTGTTTTGGAACTCATATAGTGTTCAGACTTTGATGACAGTCGACAAGCATCCTCCCTTCGGAAAAATGGTCTGATGGGCGTCTGGTAGTTTTCTCTATCATTATTGAAATGATATTAAGATGGCATATGCCTATTTACAGGGCCAAAGGAAATAGTTAAGTGGAGAGTACTTTATGTCATAAAGGCCTCAGTACATTGCTTGTAATCAGGTAAAAAAATGATCTGTAGTACTTGTGGTCTACTATATATATGTGCACTCTTTTTGACAAGTCCCTGTAAATCTAGATTTCTTCAGCTTTTCTACCAGTGCAAAAGTGAAATAATGAGGCCAAATAAGTCATTTTGCCAAAAGTGGATGCACGTCTGATCTCAAACAGATATACAGAGGTGTAAGAACCCCTCTGAACATAATGTAAGCCACCTCTAGCTACACTGAAAAAAGTCTTCCTGACAAAGTGACATGTATACCCATGTCAACTTGATTTGACACAGAGAGCACACGTCATTATGACATGTGCACATATGTCACTGTGACAACTGTAGCACACAGTAATCCTCATATGATTTGACATGCCTTAAAATTCCACGTCATTTCTGAGTTGACTAGGGTCATGGCCATGTCAAAGGCACTTGACATGTGATGGTTTGACATAGATAATTGTTCTAGGATATTCCAGTAGATGGGGCAAACAACCATTTTGGTACCAGGAATAATCACTACCAAGAAGTACTACCAACACTTGAGACATTTTATATATCTATGGCATTTTGTTTTCATGACGAATTGATCACTAAGGTCTGTAAATACTATCAATGAATGGTAGTGAATTCTATTTCATTGTTAAATTTGCATTTGTTACTGAATATCAAAATAGACACCCACCATCCTGAATACTTCAACTGGAGAGGTTAGACACCTTATGTGTGGGTCAGTGAAAATACCAAAGGACTGTATTCCAACCCACAATCTATAATATCAGTATCTACAGTACAGGGAGACATATGGCATTGCCATGCACCTCCATGCCCTTGTCTTATGGACTGCATAGAGGTCCTCAGTCAAGTAGATGTTCTGTAGATAGGAAAACGTGCCTTAGTGTTGCAGGCCTGTGGGACTACGATATGCCCTGCCTTCTGTTATAGGCCTGCCTTGATTGAACCATTGGTACATAGCTATTGACTGCTCTTGACCCTTACATAATTGTCTCACAGTATTACCTAGCACTCAGGTCAATGGATCAGAAATATGTGACGTGTCTTCATTATACATGTCAAGTAGAGTTGACGAACCAAATATGAGAGCGTCAACCTTATTCGACATGCCTTCATACATGTCATGTGGGAGACAAATTGTGACCTGTGCAGTATGCGTCAAAGTGATCAGTGTTCTCTCTGTGTAGCGCCACTGATCCCGTAACGCTATGGGGAATGAGGTAACTATGAATTGCTATAGGCAGGTGATCGTATCTTCATTACATCTGTTTTGATGCATCTTGATACCAATAGTTATAATGCATCAGAGGATGGGCATGATGCATTAAGGCATCAGAGGATCCATGGGCATGATGCATTTATGCTTCACCGGATGGGCATGATGCATTAATGCATCAAAGGATGGGCATGATGCATTAATGCATCAAAGGATGGGCATGATGCATTAATGCATCAGCATGAAGGATGAAAGCAAGGATATGTTTAAAGAAGCAACGTCCAAATATAATGAATACATAGAAAAGAGATGTAAAAGTTGTGTCTGACGTAGTGGCCGGATTTATTTTAACAAGAAAAAAAATGCTGAAGTGCAGCGAAGCCGTGTAGTTCTCACAATGAAAACCCAGATCGCAGTACAGTAACGCACAGTGTCACATGTACAAGGTATTTCCATGAAAATAACAACGAATTTGTCAATTTTGGAACAAGAGAGTTCACTGTTATTTTGACATTTGTACAGTGTTATAAATGATGGTTGAAGTGAAGGTCAATGACATTTCAATGCACTATAAGAAAACATTTTCAGTCAAAATGATGGCGGAATCCTTGTCCCAAATTAAAGTTACCGGAGTTTTGTTGTTATTTTCAAAGAGATTCTTTGTAAAAACTACACACGTTGACTGCAATATGATTATGGTGGTGCACTGTTCAGGTTTGTGAGGATCCTTGGTAGGTCCAAAGGACATATGGTGTCCCATTTATCATACTTGTCAGCTTTACCCAGCTGTAGGTCTATGATATAAGCCCTGACAGTGACACTGTCAGCATCATACCCTGTGTTCTAATGTCTATATTCAAAGTGCTATATAGATGGATGCTTTTAGGCCTTCGACTAACCGTAGTATACTTGACAGTTAACAGTTTAACCCTTTAGGGCCGTTGCCGCATCATGCCCTTTGGTCATCATGATGCATGAATGCATCCCTGGTGAGTAACTCGCCAGTGCTACATACATGCATCATGCTGCCAACGCTACTGGGTTGATACAGCCCCTGAGGGTCGGCATGATGCACCAATGACGACCTATGTACATGATACACTCCTGCAGCAGCAGCCCTTAAATGGACAAAGGCAGCTGATGCAGGGATGCACTACACTGATCGGTCGACATGATGCATCGATGAATTGCTGGCGAGCAGAGACCGAGTGCTGGTGAGACTGCTCACCTGCACTTCATTAATGCATCATACCAACCATGCAGGGTTATATCAACCAGTTAGGGGCAGTACAATGCAGCCCTGGTGAGTAACTATTGGGCGTCATGATGCATGAATGCAGCCCTGGTGAGTAACTATTGGTCGTCATGATGCATGAATGCAGCCCTGGTGAGTAACTATTGGTCAGCATGATGCATGAATGCAGCCCTGGTGAGTAACTATTGGTCGTCATGATGCATGCAGGGATTGACATCAGACCACATGTGCATGACAAGTGTCTGGGGACCATGAAAAACAAAATAATAAAAATTAGTCGTAAAATCATAATGTATGATTTCCTGGTATTTAAGTCGCTACTTTCCTCTACGTGATTTTAGTTTGTCTGTACCTAATTATAGCACGTTCATGACATGTGTGATTCACTTAATGATGTTGGTAATTTATTCATATCTATACCAGGCATTTCTTAACTCATCCAACTCATTACACCATATATAGGCCATAGAATATAGGTTAGTGTACTGAGAGGTCAACGAAGACTTGGTCCGCATACCACGAAGACATTACGAGTGATTAGGTGAAGAAAATTGATGATATATAATGAGGAGGTATTATGGGAATCACACAATTATCAATAGCGCTTTGAGGACCTAAAGTAGTCAATACTGACAGTACAGGAGGGTATCTCAAAAAGATTGGGAAACCAGTTCTCACTGTAACTATTTGATCCTGCAGTTCTCCTACATTTCTCACCCTAAGAACAGACTTCCCTGCTTGACCTCTGCTACAAGTGAACTGCACGGAAATAGGTCGAGTAGCAAAATAAGAGACTGGACCCCTCCTATACCACTCCTATAACTGACTCCCTCTTTACAATACAAGAGGGAATCCACTCCAGAAGGTCAGTGAGTTCAATTTTGGAATTATCACCTCCGACAGGATCAATTCCAAATCTTTTTGAGATACCCTCCTGAGTCGTCATACCAATACTAAGACATGTAGTACTATGGCAGCAATATAAAGTATTAACCGATCCGCCACCCCAGGGTATGTTAGTCACATATTAGTCTCACAGCTCCAGCTAGGTTTCTTTTACATGACTTTTTTGAACTCATGATCAGATAACTTCGTGAGCTTTACACGATCCTTAGTGCGATCCAAGGCACTTTTCGAGCCATGTACCATGTTTTAACATAATCAGCGACACTTTTAATGGAAATTGAGTTGAATTAAGTGGCATTAAACATGACAAATGAATTATCCTGTGTTTTCTTTTTTTTTTTTTTTTACGATCTAGCTGTCATCACATAATATATTGAATGTTAAAGTTGTATTCAGCTTTTTCTATCATTGAGGTGCCTATACAAATGACTCTAAACTTTTGATAGCCTCTGATGCATTAATATGTCATATCCATTGGTCGTCATGTTGCACGAATGCAGCCCTGGTGAGCTACCTGCCGGGGCTATATTCAAGCATCATGCCGACCCTACGGAGTTGATACACTCCCAGCAGGTCGACCAGAAAATCCAATGAAGTGTTGGCAAGTGTTCAGTCTTGACAGCACTTGTTTGATACATCATGCCGGCCAAACTGCATATTTCATGCCATTAAAGGGATAATATTACCTGAAAGCTCCTGACATCCACGTACACACTGATGTATGTTTAATAGGAAGAATTTAAATGAAGAAAAAAAATTGACAATTGCTATATCGTACCGGTGGGGGTCATGTGTCTGGCACCTTTGATTAAATGTTTCCATTAAAAGAGAATAATGCAAAACTGTCATCTAATTAAAATTAATTTTAATACATGACAGTTACGACTCTATGTACAATATTGTCTGAATGATATAAGAGTATGGCATATCGCTCAATGATAGTACAACACCATTTTCAGGATCGGGTTAAACTGTCAGTATTGACATGGGCGAATGGAGAGAGTCTGTACTCTCAGCCCCAATTGTAAATAAGCAGCAGCTTGCTCTGTATGCGGTACAGTGTAAGCTACTGTAGAGTCATTCGATTTCTACTAACAGCAACTCCCCCTGTTAATAATAAGCAATCCGCTGTAAAACTGGTGCGCTAGGCTGACAGTGTGTAACTAAAGATGAAATACTACAAAATACCACAATAAAAGGGTTACAAAGTAAAATACCACCATTTTAGTGAATTTTGTGACCATCTATAGTGCTTGTAGCTACGTATGTATACTTGAGCATCTTACTGTCTGACAAAGTAAGTAATTTTGAAATGTTGCAACAAATAAGATCATTCCAAATCAACAAAATAACTGCAGAAATGGCCTCAAATGTCAACAAATGAAAATATATGTCTGAACCTAATTCCTTGTGTCAGGTTTTGTGTGATATAAATCTTCAATACAGATGAAAGACTTTGTGAATCATTATAGGTTTTAGATGGTGTCCCAACTGATATGATGTTACTTCGTGACGGGACATTGCGCCAAAAAAAATGTCTTCCGGCAAATAGTCTCAGAGTCTCAGTGAGATTCTCTAGAACTACTGGTCGTAATGTAATGAAATCTTTCAAACTAAAGCTTTTATCACACATGTGCAGTTGTACAACACATCCATAGTTTCAAATTTCTGCAATGTCAACCATCTTTGATGGACATTTAAATGTTATTTGCTTTTATTTGCTTTATAAGCCTATGATTTGGTTGATAAAAGGAAGATATTTTGCATAAACATGCCACAAAATATTAAAATCCTTGAGATTTTAGAGAAAGACCGAGTCAAATTTGCGAAAAGTATGTAAAATTCCAGGTGGCCTTTTCTTCAGTTTATTCCAGCGTAGGACTCGATGTTTTAATGAGTTGGGGTACCAGCAACAAGGAAATCTCTTTTAGATAGGGTAAAAACATTATTCTTCGTGTTCCAATCTTCTGCCAACATTTTGTTAACTAAATCACCTAAAGAATAATGTACATGTGTATTTCTGTGCTAAAAAAAAAAAGAGAACTTTTTTCTTTTCTAAATGCATTTACATTTTTAGGTTGAAGAAATGGGATTTTCTTTGTGCGAAAAAGATTACTAACAAACGTTTTTTTATAAACATTTCCTTCTGACTCTGTATAAAACCTTATAAGGACATAGGAAAAACTCTTTGGTATATCAAAAATTGTCCTTTACAAGTATTTTCTCACCAAATCTTTTCAGAAACTTCCAACACCATACTTTTTTTTGCTAAAGCGCTCATACCACAAGTATACAATTGGTGGGTATAGCCCTTATCCGAAAATCTACAATAATAAAATGTATAGAAAGAATTGGTCGGGATAGTACAAATTCAACTGGTTTAAGCCTGTGGAACCATCGCTTAAGTGGGTGTTCCACTGCCGTCCGTCAGGCGATTTTCGTTTAAGTGCTGGTTCCACAGGCATAAAGCGGTAAGATTAGCACAGTCCGACCGATTTTTTTCTATACTTTTTATATATCATAAATCGTCGGATTAGGGCTATTCCAACCGATAGTATGCCTGTGGAACCAGCGCTTTATCGGATTATATTGCGAAAGCATAGAAAAAATCGGTCGGATTAGAGAAAATTAGAGAATGATTTACTGCAGTCTATTTCTAGAGCTGCTTAACATGGGCTGATAATGCTCTAATGCTTGTCATGATCATCAGTCGCCAAGATGCATGAATGTAGACTAGACGACTAACTCGCCTGGGCTACATTCATGCATCATGCCGACCCTACAGGGCTGATACAATCCAAGATGGTGGACATGACGTGCTAATGATATGCTGGCACAAAGACTCACCAGCACTTCATTGGTGCATCGTTCTGACCAATAAGCGTGATGCACTCCTACATTAGTGGTTAAGTGCTGCTAATGGCGAAATGCATCATGCCCATCCATCGTCATGATGCACCAATGAAATGCTGGCGAGTCTACTCACCACCACTTCATTGGTGCATCATGCCGACCCTCCAGAACTGTGTGCATCAATTCAATAGGGTTATCATGATGCATTCATGAATGCAGCCCTGGCCATGGCTGCATTCATGCATCATGAAAGCCCATGGCAATGATGCATTAATACATGAGTGGCCCTAAAGGGTTAGAGGGTTTGACAGAGTACCTACCTGTACAGGAGCCCCATGGTTGTAGCTGGGAGGTGTCCTACTCCCCTATTACACTGTGCCACTACTAACCGCTACAATACCACACACTGAGACACCTGGTGTCTGCTGACAGAACTAGTGAGTCCAGACTGAGACTGAGGTCAAGGTTATATATGCTGACCCCTGGCTGGGGGTCAGGGGTCAAAGTCATATACCACAGTGTGTAGCCCGGGGTCATTGTCTTACCAAGGAATCACGTCTTCTATGTTTATGGAGGCATTATTTACAACTGAAGGGGGGGGGGGCACAATGATTCATAGGCGGGTGTTCAAACAAAGGCGATTTATTTTCCGATTTTGTATAAGGAGCTAATCGACCAACTTCCTGTTGCTTTTCCGTCCACTTCTGGTCAAAGCAAAAAAAATTAGCTTCGCTGGAATTGTGGGGAAAATACATCAAATCTACCATACAATAATTGTGAATTTTGATCCATTATTTCCCTCAAATCCAATCAAAATCGAATTAAAACTGAGCTGATTTTGTCAAGCGTCTTTGGTAGAACACCTGATTCAAAAATCCCTGTGGAATTTCAATTTTGTGTGCATGAGGAACATTTGGAACCCTCAAAGGGCGTATACATGCACCCCTCTCTTGGGAGTACTCAAAATGTACTTCACCCGTTAAGTGGGTAAAAAGAATTAGGATAACTTTTTCAAATCTAGAAGTATGACAATCCATATTTATCAAAAACGGTCAACAAATTTATATCATACTCTCAAAAGAGTTCAAAACCTTTTAAGACCCCGCCCCCCTTAGGAGGAGTCAAAATTTGTTCCCACCCCCAACCAAGACACAGCTCACTACCACCTCTGTATCTGGTGTAAGCGGCAGTGGAGCTGTCCCTGCCGACATGCACTGATAAGCTGATCAGATAGCAACCAGCGTGTCCCTGGAAGTGGATATTATCCAGGGACAAGGTACCCATCAGGACAATGTGATTTGCCACCTTTAGCAGAACCAGCATTCAAAACTCAAAATGGTGGACCCACTGGATATGAGTCTAGGCTCCTATATAAATGGCCAGTCCCGTTCTGTGCTACAATTCACATAACACATAACTTTATGTATTCAAACCCATTCATTATCTGAAAGCCATTTAGTGCATCAATGGGTCCCACTGATCTTTGAATGCAGCCATGGAAAAGTGACTTAACCCTTTAAGGGCCGGTGTTGCAGGAGTGCATCATGCCAATTTGTCGCCATGATGCACCAACAAAGTGCTGGTGAGTCTGTTGGTTGGCATGATGCATTCATGTATCATGCCAACCAATGGGCATGCTGCGTTAATGTATTGGCGGCCCGTAAATGGTTAAGAGATCTGCCAAATTTAAAATTAAGTTGGATAAAAACAGGGAGAATAGATCATCTTTTTCTAAATTGCTTGAACGATTGGCTCGATAATTGGAATACCAATGCAATACGCCACTTACTAGACGGTTCATCCAGGAAACCTGTTTAGTGTCCCTTGGTTCTTTTGTAAAACGGGAAATTATGTCACTTATATGTAGTCCTGTTTTACATAAATGGTAGACCAACTTAAAAATGAATGGCACTCAATCATGTCATCATTGATTCAATTTTGTTTTATTTGCTTTCAATTTCACATACTAATTCACAAGACACACAGTACATGGACCTTGATTCCCAGAATAACGTGCAAGGCTTGGTAAATGCAAAAGTGCACATAAGAAACCATGCTTTTAAGCCATAGGGTGAATGGTACAACTACATTATAGATCACAATTATAAACATTGCTATAAGTTTGTCTACACCCTGTTCTGGTGCATCATGACTGTATCATGATGTATGAGTGTATCATGATACACCAATAGAGCAGTGAAAACAAGTTTGAGGTGCATCAATCTCTATATATTATAGTGTAACCTGGGGTAGGGTCAGCATGATGTTTGAGCAGCATCAATCTCTATATATTATAGTGTAACCTGGGGTAGGGTCAGCATGATGTTTGAGGAGCATCAATCTCTATATATTATAGTGTAACCTGGGGTAGGGTCAGCATGATGTTTGAGGAGCATCAATCTCTATATATTATAGTGTAACATCAGGTAGGGTCAGCATGATGTTTGAGCAGCATCAATCTCTATATATTATAGTGTAACCTGGGGTAGGGTCAGCATGATGTTTGAGGAGCATCAATCTCTATATATTATAGTGTAACATCAGGTAGGGTCAGCATGATGTTTGAGCAGCATCAATCTCTATATATTATAGTGTAACATCAGGTAGGGTCAGCATGAAGTTTGAGCAGCATCAATCTCTATATATTATAGTGTAACATCAGGTAGGGTCAGCATGATGTTTGAGGTGCATCAATCTCTATATATTATAGTGTAACATCAGGTAGGGTCAGCATGATGTTTGAGCAGCATCAATCTCTATGTATTATAGTGTAACCTGGGGTAGGGTCAGCATGATGTTTGAGCAGCATCAATCTCTATATATTATAGTGTAACCTGGGGTAGGGTCAGCATGATGTTTGAGGTACATCAATCTCTATATATTATAGTGTAACCTGGGGTAGGGTCAGCATGATGTTTGAGCAGCATCAATCTCTATGTATTATAGTGTAACCTGGGGTACACTGCAAAAATGGTGTTTAGATTTACAACATGTTTAGGTCTAAACACGTTTAAAACCTAAACATATAGGTCAGTTAGGTGTCTCATCGACTACACATTTAGGAAATGAACACTTTTATTCTAACTACATAAACATTTACGCTAAACATGTTTAGATGTTTAGAGTTGAGACAGTTGAATAATAGGTGTTTAGATTTAAACATCAATATGTTTAGATACTTGGATGTTGAATCCACACCAGGTAGCAGCACTACCTTTGACTGGACTATCTGCACACAGTTATAATCAATTGTTGTGACAAATGTCCCCAAATCCCATGTTTATCATGGTTTCATTTCATTGAATGTCATGTGAATAGAAAGGGCAATAGAAAATTGACTAGATTCACCTCATGCCACCATCATTACCATAAAATAATCAATAAACTCCATAACTGACACCTATTTGATGTTATTCTGTAATAGATAAGGCAATGTCCTTCCTGCCAAGCTGTTGTACTTTCTCAAGTCTCTCATTCTGATGCAGTGTGTAATATATGTACACATATATAGCTGTGGCTGACATCTTTGGAGACTTTGACAAGTAAATACCTGCTGATGTCCCTCCCCCCAGTAAATGAGAAAACAAACAAAATATATCTCTGTTTTTTAATGCATACATGTCTGCAAACCTTAACTCTCCATCAAATCATTTAAACATCTAAACACAAAAATTCATAAACACCTAAACACAAAAATTCATATATCTAAACACAAAGTTTTAACCTAGACACCTACATTTCTAAACACTTCAGCTAAACACATTGTTTGGCTAAACATGTTTAGGAAATTAATGTGATTACAAAAACGTTGCAAGAATATGTTTAGAATTGTGTTTAGGATCTAAACACCATTTTTGCAGTGTAGGGTCAGCATGATGTTTGAGCAGCATCAATCTCTATATATTATAGTGTAACCTGGGGTAGGGTCAGCATGATGTTTGAGGTGCATCAATCTCTATATATTATAGTGTAACATCAGGTAAGGTTAGCATGATGTTAGAGCAGCATCAATCTCTATATATTATAGTGTAACATCAGGTAGGGTCAGCATGATGTTAGAGCAGCATCAATCTCTATATATTATAGTGTAACATCAGGTAGGGTCAGCATGATGTTAGAGCAGCATCAATCTCTATATATTATAGTGTAACCTGGGGTAGGGTCAGCATGATGTTTGAGCAGCATCAATCTCTATATATTATAGTGTAACCTGGGGCAGGGTCAGCATGATGTTAGAGCAGCATCAATCTCTATATATTATAGTGTAACCTGGGGTAGGGTCAGCATGATGTTAGAGCAGCATCAATCTCTATGTATTATAGTGTAACATCAGGTAGGGTCAGCATGATGTTAGAGCAGCATCAATCTCTATATATTATAGTGTAACCTGGGGTAGGGTCAGCATGATGTTTGAGGTGCATCAATCTCTATATATTATAGTGTAACATCAGGTAGGGTCAGCATGATGTTAGAGCAGCATCAATCTCTATGTATTATAGTGTAACCTGGGGTAGGGTCAGCATGATGTTAGAGCAGCATCAATCTCTATATATTATAGTGTAACCTGGGGTAGGGTCAGCATGATGTTAGAGGTGCATCAATCTCTATGTATTATAGTGTAACATCAGGTAGGGTCAGCATGATGTTAGAGCAGCATCAATCTCTATATATTATAGTGTAACCTGGGGTAGGGTCAGCATGATGTTAGAGCAGCATCAATCTCTATGTATTATAGTGTAACATCAGGTAGGGTCAGCATGATGTTAGAGCAGCATCAATCTCTATATATTATAGTGTAACCTGGGGTAGGGTCAGCATGATGTTTGAGCAGCATCAATCTCTATATATTATAGTGTAACATCAGGTAGGGTCAGCATGATGTTAGAGCAGCATCAATCTCTATGTATTATAGTGTAACCTGGGGTAGGGTCAGCATGATGTTTGAGGTGCATCAATCTCTATATATTATAGTGTAACATCAGGTAGGGTCAGCATGATGTTAGAGCAGCATCAATCTCTATATATTATAGTGTAACCTGGGGTAGGGTCAGCATGATGTTTGAGCAGCATCTATCTCTATATATCATAGTGTAACATCAGGTAGGGTCAGCATGAAGTTTGAGCAGCATCAATCTCTATATATTATAGTGTAACCTGGGATAGGGTCAGCATGATGTTAGAGCAGCATCAATCTCTTTATATTATAGTGTAACCTGGGATAGGGTCGGCATGATGTTAGAGCAGCATCAATCTCTATATATTATAGTGTAACATCAGGTAGGGTCAGCATGATGTTAGAGCAGCATCAATCTCTATATATTATAGTGTAACCTGGGGTAGGGTCAGCATGATGTTAGAGCAGCATTAATCTCTATATATTATAGTGTAACCTGGGGTAGGGTCAGCATGATGTTAGAGCAGCTTCAATCTCTATATATCATAGTGTAACATCAGGTAGGGTCGGCATGATGTATGCATACAGTCCTGGCATGGTGAGGAAAATGCACTACCTGTCCAAATACACCTTCTCAAATAATAAAAAAGGAAAATCTTTTACTGTATGTCTCCGTGCGTGGTAGACATACAGTAAGACGGCAGCTGCCGTGCACCGAGACATCCTAAACATGAGTTTTACTAGTAAGGTGGGCTATAGCGCCTTGTGTGCTGCATGCCGCTTTAACGCATCATGCTCACTTGTAGTCATGAAACACGCATGCAGAATCGGTCAGCGGAGTCATCAGGGCTCCATTCATACATGCATCATGCTGGCCCTTTGAGAGTAGTGTGTAAAACATGTGTAGAAGGCATGATGCATGAACGCAGCCCCAGGACTCTATTCAAACATCATAGATCCTTAGTCATTATGTTTGGCATGATGCATCAATGCAGCCATGGGTAGTCTATCCATGCATTATGGTGAGTCATTAAAAGTGCATCAAGTCCACAGTTTAGTATGATGCCCTAATGCAGCTCGGATAACTTTTCTGACGCATCATGCCTGCAAATGGGTATGAGGCAGAAAAGCACCAGATTGCCAGTAAAGGGTTAAAACATACATTCTACATTGCTATGCGGCAGTTCTGTTTGGGTTTTCTTTCTTATCTAAAAGTTGTTTGTTATATTTCTTGTTTTTTAGAGACACCAGCTGGTGTTTGACATACACTAGCTCTTTAACGGCCATGGGTGACTTAATGCATCATTCCGATCCTACGGGGTTGATACACTAACTACCCGAGGGTCCGCATGATGCTTCAATGAAGTGCTGACAAGCAGTCTCGCCAGCACTTCATTACTGCATCATGACGACTAATGGGCACTCCTGCAGCAGTGGGCGTTAAAGGGTTAAGATGCACTGTTACACACATGCCACCTAGTGGACAAAGTATGTACAATAATAACTCTTCAGTGTGGTTTCCCTTGCTACATCAGTCTTTCTACACCATTGTAATTGCACCGGCTCTCAACTTGGGCTACTGTACCAAGTACGTCTAAATTCAAAAGTAGAAACTTCCCTTGAAGTTTCAATTCTGATCTTTGACCAATGGCCGACTTGACTATAGGCAGAAGGCTGATGAATCATTATGCTTTCCTGCATCGTGATGCACCATTTTGCATTCCTACATCGTGATGCACCATTTGGCATTCCTACATCGTGATGCACCATTTGGCATTCCTGCATCATGATGCGCCATTTTGCATTCCTGCATCGTTAGTGGACTACGGTCCCAAGCACAAGATGAAGAGGGATTATTAATAAACATTATTTATTTGGAGAGTAAGTTATGTGTTTAGAGGTACACACTCATAAGTGAAATGTTTGTTATACAAATTATACAAAACGTGGTAACGTATAAAAAAACAAATTATAATGATGCTACATTAATACAGGTGTGGGTGGGTGGGAAACTGGACTGGTATAGAGGTGAAGGTGGACTGAAGGTGGGTATAGTGTACACCTGTAGAAAGGTGAGAGGTAGGGTATGTGTTTGGTGAGTGTAGGTAGGTGTACATGGGGCCTGCCCCTAATGACCTGGCATGACCACATGCCTTCACCATGATGCACCATTTTGCATTCCTGCTTCATGATGCACCATTTTGCATTCATGCATCATGCATGTAAGGTAGTTTACTCTTGAGACTTCCATATAACCTTGAGACATCAACCCCACTCAGGAGTTCTCGAAATCAGTTCTGATCTGATCATTAACATGATGAGGCCTAAAAAAAGGTTTGTTTCCAGTTACCCGACCAACCCTAGCAAAACAGGGATGGTCCTGGAAATTTTTTTTATTTTGTGAATTTTTAACATTTTTTGGCAAATTTTAGGCATTTTTCCCGTGATTTTCATATTTTTCCCATCAGTTTTTCGTGGAGCTTATCTAGGTCCTTATCTATTGGTATACAGTTCATAACATTCATTCATATTTTTTACATGATCTTCACATTCCTTGAGGTTTTCATAACTCTACTGTAAAATCATAGAATCCAACATGTCTGCCCATACATTTCTATACTAAATAAAAAAAAATCTTTTAAAAAAAAAGACCGACCTACCGACCCTAGATATTTGAGGCATGTAACTGGAAACACAACTTTATTTTTTTGGTGAGGTTTAATTAAGTTAATCAACTGGTCATCATTTTACAATTTTGATTAAGTGGCAACCCTATTTTTATGGCCAAGTGATTTGGCAGGGTGATTTGGACGTTCGGCGCTATGATACTTTTAGAGGTTTTATAGCTGTTATCAGTAGAATATGGTAACACGGTGCAGCAATAGCGTGCCTATTGGACAACCCCCTACCCAGTCAGTCGTCAGTCGTTTCTGAAACCTCCCCAGCCGGGAGGGTGATGTCGGCATGGGCAGTGGGGCTCTAAACATATGGGTCATAGAAAATAAGAGAGAAATTTAGCAAAATCACAACATCATTGAAAGATTAGATGGAAAATGAACAGAAAAATCGAAAATAAATCAGGAATTTTTAAACCTTAGGATATGTAGAAAAAATACAGCCAATTTAGTAAAAGAAATAACTCCTCTATGAAAAATAGAGAGATTTGTACACCAGGGGTCAGAAGTAGGAGGCCTCAATTGGACCCTTATCATATCTCTTATCCCTGATCTTCTCAAAACTTCTCCCGACTGACCACTGACTGTACCTTAGTATACATATCACATCAGGGCCTATGTGGAACAACAGGTACGTTCTTGTAATACTCATAGTCTATAGTGGTGCCACCTTTTTTAACCTCCTCCCGTACCCGCTCAGAGATGAGTTGTTCCATACAGCTATAGGCCAATGGATGGTAACCACGCTGGAACTTGTTCACAAAGATATCCTTAGCTGTAGCCATAGCAGGAAGGCGGTGTATTGTCAGAAAACAAACAGCATTCCTAGCTTTTCCACCAGCACAGAAACTCGGTGGTTGGGCCCACCACACTAACCGAGCCACTGAGTGGTACACCGGGTAACTCGCATTCAGGTAACCTGGAAATAGAATATCAACTTCAATTCTGTTGTACCAGCAAGTGCTACAGATTCAAATTGTAATATATTATTTGGGACTACTATCCATTGTCGAGACCTAATATGATGTGTGTTAGACTTGAATTACTATGATTTATAGAAGAATTTATTTTGATCAAGCGTGTTACAGCACCACTATTATGCATAAAAAATGTACTTATCCTGTAGTCTACCCCCCCAAAAAATTAACACAATGTGCGCCTATGGTACCTCTATCATGTGGAATGGTCATCCTTTCATTTCTGAACAAAAAGATTTCAACATGTATCTGGGGTAGGCCAATTTTTGATAGATTCTTAGATACAATACACATGTCGCTTCCCGGATGTCTCCTAATGTGTCAGTAATCTTGCACAGTATCCTAGCATGGTCAATAACTCAAATGGTTAGACAATAGATATATTTCTATCTATTTGTTGTACATGTTACCTCCGCGGAGGGCATTTGACATGGTATTGCTTCATTGGCTGTGGTCAACCTGAGAGTTATCTGAGCTGTACTACTGCTATCTAATCTGTTACTAGACATGTGTGGCTGGAAATTTAGGCCTGTTTGGATACTCCTAGTTACTTTTTGGACCTTCTGGTTTGATCGATGTAAAAAAATTAGTCGCAAAAAACTGAAATTTAATTTTCTGAGCCACTTAGGAGACCCCAGGTGGGTATTGAATGTACATTTCTTGGTGTTAAATAGTAGTCCCATTGCTTAAGTAGTTGTGTATGAAGCAGCAGCATGATATGAAAGGTCTAAGTACCTCTATGGAGCCTCTATCTATGAGTGACTGTGTGTAATGCGCTTGATCGATATTTGGCCAATTATGAGTAGATTTGGACTGCTGCCCATATGAAGAAAATACTGTAGGAGTGGAAAAAGGATGATTGTTTAAGAAAGTATAGACCATGAAGACATAATAACTTGAATATCATGCATACTCAATGCATATTAAGCTTGTGAGAGTAAAGTTAAGGTTTTGTGTTAGAAATTTTTGAAAAATCTCAATATTCTCAAAACGTTATGTCTCATATTTTCAAAAGTTTTCAAGACTCAGTCCTAATTTTTGGTACACTTATTCATAACTTCTATACTAGTTTGGACATGCAATATGGTAATCACAGAGACATTATTGATGAAGTTCTATGTATAAGAAGTTATATCGATCAAGCGTGTTACACAAATTAAACCTTTTTACTGCAACTGTGATAAAAACTGAATTCCTGGGAGTTAATGACTTGAATGGACCTTTTCATACAGCCAAGATATAGGGTTATCAATAAAATAAAGTCTTAAAATTTAATGCTGAGTTTGTCATGTTTGGCCCCTGACCCCCAAAGGTGCGGCAGTTCACAAGAATCACCCATATGCTGATGGTGCATTGGTTATCAGCACCTCACATTCTCGTTTTCATAGTATTGACAAAACAAATGACAGAAGAATACATAGAAAACTCTTTTTGAGATGTAAGATAAAATGTGCACTTTTCATCTAAATGATTACCTAACCAATCATGTACCTATAAAAATCGTCGACGTTTTCTATTTTGGTTCATGTGTCTTTTGTGGTAAGACCCTCCTGGTGATGCCCTTATTTAAAGGGAAAGGAACAAGATGCGACAGGCTCCTGATTTGAAATAGATTGATACTATTTTTATGATACTATATCCCACCTATTAGGGACATCCACAGCATTAGCCTATTCTATTGGGTGCAATGCAAGTATATAAGGTGCACCTCATCATCACATTATAGTAGGTTTGATTCACCAACTGGAAAGCATAGATTTAGAAAAGAAAAAAAAATGATATGGTAGGTTAACCAAAAGACATCCACATTCCTTAAGATATCCACCCCATAAAATTCCCATAAAGATGGGTTCGCTCCTGAATCAACATTGCCAAATCATTGATGTGCATTTCATCTACCAGTTGAGAGTGCTAATTCTATATTAGACCCATTTACATGGCTATTTCCTGAGGCGGACGTGTTAAGGTATGTGAATTTACCTTATATGATGTTATCCCTCTCTCCAATGGTGAAGACTAAGAAGGAATGACCAACCTGTATAACCCCCCGGTACATCAAGGGAGGAACTTATAACCAGAGAGTTGAAGTAGCTTTCATCTGGGTTTTTAGTGCCATTGAGCCATTCATAGAACCTCAGTGCCACTTTATCATGTGTTGCATAGTCCACGAAGGCTCGTGATAGAATCACATTAACCCGTCCCTTACCCAGGCGGATACCATAGGGTGGAGGATTAACGGCTAACTTTTTAGACCACCGGAATGCCCATTTTCTGAGGAATAAAATCAGTTTCATTGTAAACATACATAAAAGGAATTTATTTTAACTAACGCACTTTAATAAAACCCTATGGAACCTTTAAACTAATTTATCAAGAATATCAAGAATCTATTGGATGGTGTTCAATAAAACCTTTGAGAAATCATTTCTTGATACTCTATATATTTGGTTGTATAAAACATATGTTAAAATCATGCCCAGAAATCTGTTTTCATGCAACTACAATTACAAGCAAAATTTCAAACTATTTCAATAGGAGTAAAATTGTCAAGTTCTTCTTACCTATCAACTGATGTACGGATGTCACTAGCCCCATTGAATGCTTTGACAATTTTCACAATTTCTAAATTAGTTTTAAGGGCGAACTCCTGCCCTGTGAGATTAATGAAGTATTTCCAGGCTTTATACTGCAACAATTCCCTCATGCAAATCATATTTGCCTCCAAAATTGAAAACCCCGGCCACATGACATCAATACTAACAGTAGAAATGAACACATTCTTGAAACAATTTGCGATAGAATTCGCAGCATTCTTGTAAGTGGCATTAGAATTGTTGTCAATATGAAAACAGTAGTAATTCTGTGGACGATATATGGCCAGAAGGAGCCTCTCAAGAAAATCAATATCTCGGTATGCTACGATACCAAAAGCCAGTGAGTAATCATGTTCCTCTTCAGTCACAGGCTTTAAGATGTATCCACGCGTCTTTCTGTAACTCTCACAGTCCTGTGCTAGCTCTGCTATTTGCTGATCAGTTGGCACTGGATGCCCCAAGGTCCAATTCCTTTGTATATTTTCAGCTTTTTTCATAGCAGGCCTATTACCTTTAAACAGTAGGTGGCAGTCTATTTCTGTGACTGTCATGTTGGGTACATCCTCCAACTTGAGGGTGTCAATGGCAGTCCTCTTGGGTTTGATGTAGGACGTTGTCAAATGTAGGAAGATGCCCTTATAAATGGTACCGAGTATAGACATCAACAGGCAAAACAACAGTAAGGTCTGTAGTTTAGATGGCCCCATATCTGTGTAAGGGGAGACAATATGTATTAGATGGCTCCATATCTGTGTAAGGGTATAAAACATGTATTAGATGGCTCCATATCTGTGTAAGGGTAGAAAACATGTATTAGATGGCTCCATATCTGTGTAAGGGTAGAAAACATGTATTAGATGGCCCCATATCTGTGTAAGGGTAGAAAACATGTATTAGATGGCTCCATATCTGTGTAAGGGTAGAAAACATGTATTAGATGGCCCCATATCTGTGTAAGGGTAGAAAACATGTATTAGATGGCTCCATATCTGTGTAAGGGTAGAAAACATGTATTCGATGGCCCCATATCTGTGTAAGGGTAGAAAACATGTATTAGATGGCTCCATATCTGTGTAAGGGTAGAAAACATGTATTCGATGGCTCCATATCTGTGTAAGGGTAGAAAACATGTATTAGATGGCTCCATATCTGTGTAAGGGTAGGAAATATGTATTCGATGGCTCCATATCTGTGTAAGAGTAGAAAACATGTATTAGATGGCTCCATATCTGTGTAAGGGTAGGAAATATGTATTCGATGGCTCCATGTCTGTGTAAGGGTAGGAAATATGTATTCGATGGCTCCATATCTGTGTAAGGGTAGAAAACATGTATTAGATGGCTCCATATCTGTGTAAGGGTAGAAAACATGTATTAGATGGCTTCATATCTGTGTAAGGGTAGAAAACATGTATTAGATGGCTCCATATCTGTGTAAGGGTAGAAAACATGTATTCGATGGCTCCATATCTGTGTAAGGGTAGAAAACATGTATACGTAGTAACACCAGTCATGAATTGGTAGTGGTTGTTGAATGCTAACAGCAAAGTTCATGCTCATGATCGTCAGTCAGAAAACATTTGGCCTTTTTTTTTGATAAATTTGCTATAAAACAAATTGTTGGATTTCAAAAGATTTGCTCAGCCGGCAGAAAAAGAACTACTCCTTCATATCACATTAAAAACACATGATCCGTTTTTGTTTTTTCGGGTGTTTTTTTTTTCAAACCCTTCTCAAAACTGTTTGACACACTGTTAAAATGTCATAGAGATTAGTGCACATTTATGCATTATGTTCAGAACTGGTTTAATTATAGCATGGAGTCCAAAATTAGAAAATTTGCCATGGTGGGTTCTTGATCCGATTATTCCTTGGAGTCTAGGCAAATTTATGTAGGATTGGAGGAAATGAAGTTGTCGAAAGAGAAAGTTCCAGTTCATTTTTGAGGAGGTTCATTTTGAGCGCCTCAGTCTAATTAGATGGATATATTCCAACTTGTTTTCAATGCAAGAAACACAGAAGGGGGCAACAAGGAGGAGACAACCCTCTAAAAAGCTATGGAACCCTTAAAGGTTTATGATTTATATTCATTTAAAAGATCACTTCAGCTGAAAATCCACAATACTGTCAGTATAATACATACATTAAATTCATTATAAATCTCACTTTATAGTAATCCCTATATAATTATCGCCTCCACCTATTAACCCCCCATATTTCACTTTTCCATACAATTAGGCCCTATTAAAACAACTATATGTAGACCATACCACTAATAGTCCAGAATACATAAAGAGTATACAAGGGATAACCATTAGGCAGGATATCCATTATACAGGATAACCATTATGTATGATAACCATCATGCAGGGCTATCCCATAGTGAGGCCCATCGAGCGGTTCATTCCAGCATGAACCAGACCTAGCAGGCCCATGGGACAGGATACCCATATCCCTATTAGTAGAACCAGTAGCAGCCCTGCCGGTCACCCAGCTCAAACTCAGGTTGTGCAGTGCCACCTTCCGGTATACAATAACATAGCCATGCAGCACCATGTGCTGCATCCTATAGGTTAACTAATATACACGTGTGTCAAGCCTGGAACCATAGCGGAGTGCAGGATGGAGATCATCATCACAGGATGGAAGGACTTATTTGTTATATTGTAAGTTGAGTATGTTAAGCCTACGCAATAAAGATATATAAAACTGTATGTACGGGTTCTTGAGTTAAGTTATCTCTTCATCAATGTCATCGAGAATCATCATATTAAAAAGGATGTCTCGGCCCGACAATACAAAGATTGAAGTCAATTCTTCAACCCTTTAAGGGGCACTAATGCAATTATGCATCACGCCATGTCTACAGACATGTATCATGCTGGCCCTAGGGGGTTGATACACTCTGAGAGGGTAGCATGAGGCACCAATGAAGTGCTGGTGTGCAGCATATTGACTAATGGGAATGGTGCAGTCCTACATTAGTGGCTGTTTAAGGGTTAATTGTACAAGGGAATAAGTGTGTGTTGTATAAACAAATTGCTGACAATTCCAACTGTCAAGCTCAAGGCAATTCACAAAGTATTAGTAAGCACTTTGCTTATTTCACGTTTAGGGATTGCATTTAAAGTAAAATGAAAGTTGGATGAAAAAGTTAAGTATACTATATATAGTGTACGTTGCATCTAAAGCAAGTGGTGACCTTTGACCTTATTTCACAGGGCTGTGGATAATATAGCATAGTATCCTTGCCTCTCAGGTTCACTTTAACTTTGAACGAACCTATAAGTAGGATGTTACATGGAAAAGTTAATCCATCATCTCACATGTTATGCAAATAGTAAATCTGACAGAAAAGACATGTAGCAATGCAATGTAAAATTTAGAATAATTTTATCTTCGATAGGGAATGGTTGAGAGCTGTTCAAAGTTGAAAAAGTGAGAGATATTTTGTCCCCACTTCTCTATATATACTATGGGGGTAGTGGCACCTGTTTGGGTGCAGAGTGGACCATGCAGCACAGGGTGATCACACTGCCTGCAGCCACAGGGCCAGATTAATTTAACTCCTTCATTTAGGGCTTTTGGAGGTATTGAACATGGGAAAGGTACTGCCCTACATAATATGATGCCACATGCTACCTACTCACACTTTGCTAAAAGTGACAGTTCCCTCTATATTTCCACAGCCATAAGACATGGAGAAATACTTATGAATGAAGAAATGATAGGCCCATTACATGCGCATGATCAATAGCTTCAAATCAATACCTGAACCAATACTGGGGTATCTATAGTAAATATTTTTTAGAACCAGAGAAGTGAGACCATATCTGAACTCATGCAGAATTGGCCTGCGGGACACACTTCTATACATGTACGCCTTGAAACAGCCTACTATAAGGGGGCGGGGGGGGGGGCTGTGAGGGTGGGAAAGGTACTGCCCTACATAATATGATGCTGGGGGGGGGGGTGTGAGGGTGGTGTATCAACACACTAGTACTACATGGGTGTACGGGTGCTTATCTTAACCCTTTAAGGGACGCTGATGCATTATGCCAACCCTCTGGGAGTTCATGTGTTAATCCAGTAGGGTTGGTATGATGCACCTGTATCAGCGGCCGTTAAAGGCTTAAAATCCTGTGCTGACCTCCAGTGTGGTAGCAATGACACCTTGTTACACTTAACTTGCCTGGACTGCATTCGTGCATCATGACAACCCTACCGGGATTAAAACAGTCCCACCGGGGCAGCATGATGGTGAGTAGACTGACTTCATTGGTGCATCAAACTCACCCAATAGGCATGATGCACTCCTTCATCAGGGGACCTTAAAGGTCTACTCTATAGTACCCTTTACCTGGTATAAGTTAGATCCTGGCTACTCTATAGTATCATCTACCTGGTATATGTTAGATCCTGGCTAGTCTATAGTATCATTTACCTGGTATAAGTTAGATCCTGGCAACTCTATAGTATCATTTACCTGGTATATGTTAGATCCTGGCTAGTCTATAGTATCATTTACCTGGTATATGTTAGATCCTGGCTAGTCTATAGTATCATTTACCTGGTATATGTTAGATCCTGGCTACTCTATATAGTATCATTTACCTGGTATAAGTTAGATCCTGGCTACTCTATAGTATCCTTTACCTGGTATAAGTTAGATCCTGGCTACTCTATAGTATCCTTTGCCTGGTATAAGTTAGATCCTGGCTACTCTATAGTATCCTTGTACCTGGTATAAGTTAGATCCTGGCTACTCTATAGTATCATTTACCTGGTATAAGTTAGATCCTGGCAACTCTATAGTATCATTTACCTGGTATAAGTTAGATCCTGGCAACTCTATAGTATCATTTACCTGGTATATGTTAGATCCTGGCTACTCTATAGTATCATTTACCTGGTATATGTTAGATCCTGGCTAGTCTATAGTATCATTTACCTGGTATATGTTAGATCCTGGCTACTCTATATAGTATCATTTACCTGGTATAAGTTAGATCCTGGCTACTCTATAGTATCATTTACCTGGTATAAGTTAGATCCTGGCTACTCTATAGTATCATTTACCTGGTATAAGTTAGATCCTGGCTACTCTATAGTATCATTTACATGGTATAGGTAAGATCCTGGCTACTCTATAGTATCATTTACCTGGTATAGGTGAGATCCTGGCTACTCTATAGTATCATTTACCTGGTATAAGTTAGATTCTGGCTACTCTATAGTATCCTTTACCTGGTATATGTTAGATCCTGGCTACTCTATAGTATCCTTTACCTGGTATAAGTCAGATCCTGACTACTCTATAGTATCCTTTACCTGGTATAGGTGAGATCCTGGCTACACTATAGTATCGTTTACCTGGTATATGTTAGATCCTGGCTACTCTATAGTATCATTTACCTGGTATATGTTAGATCCTGGCTACTCTATAGTATCATTTACCTGGTATAAGTTAGATCCTGGCTACTCTATAGGATCATTTACCTGGTATAAGTTAGATCCTGGCTACTCCATAGTATCAATTACCTGGTATAGGTGAGATCCTGACTACTCTATAGTATCCTTTAGATGGTATAAGTTAGATCCTGGCTACTCTATAGTATCCTTTACCTGGTATAAGTTAGATCCTGGCTACTCTATAGTATCGTTTACCTGGTATATGTTAGATCCTGGCTACTCTATAGTATCATTTACCTGGTATAAGTTAGATCCTGGCTACTCTATAGCATCATTTACCTGGTATATGTTAGATCCTGGCTACTCTATAGTATCATTTACCTGGTATATGTTAGATCCTGGCTACTCTATAGTATCATTTACCTGGTATATGTTAGATCCTGGCTACTCTATAGTATCATTTATCTGGTAAATGTTACATCCTGGCTACTCTATAGTATCATTTACCTGGTAAATGTTAGATCCTGGCTACTCTATAGTATCATTTACCTGATATATGTTAGATCCTTGCTACTCTATAGTATCAATTACCTTGTATAAGTGAGATCCTGACTACTCTATAGTATCAACTACCTGGTATATGTGAGATCCTGGCTACTCTATAGTATCATTTACATGGTATAGGTGAGATCCTGACTACTCTATAGTATCAATTACCTGGTATAAGTTAGATCCTGGCTACTCTATAGTATAATTTACCTGGTATATGTGAGATCCTGGCTACTCTATATAGTATTATTTACCTGGTATAGGTGAGATCCTGGCTACTCTATAGTATCATTTACATGGTATAAGTTAGATCCTGGCTACTCTATAGTATCATTTACATGGTATAAGTGAGATCCTGCCTACTCTATAGTATCATTTACCTGGTATAAGTTAGATCCTGGCTACTCTATAGTATCCTTTACCTGGTATAAGTTAGATCCTGGCTACTCTATAGTATCCTTTACCTGGTATATGTTAGATAGTGGCTACTCTATAGTATCCTTTACCTGGTATAAGTTAGATCCTGGCTACTCTATAGTATCATTTACCTGGTATATGTTAGATCCTGGCTACTCTATAGTATCCTTTACCTGGTATAAGTTAGATCCTGGCTACTCTATAGTATCCTTTACCTGGTATAAGTTAGATCCTGGCTACTCTATAGTATCATTTACCTGGTATAAGTTAGATCCTGGCAACTCTATAGTATCATTTACCTGGTATAAGTTAGATCCTGGCAACTCTATAGTATCATTTACCTGGTATAAGTTAGATCCTGGCAACTCTATAGTATCATTTACCTGGTATATGTTAGATCCTGGCTACTCTATAGTATCATTTACCTGGTATATATGTTAGATCCTGGCTAGTCTATAGTATCATTTACCTGGTATATGTTAGATCCTGGCTACTCTATATAGTATCATTTACCTGGTATAAGTTAGATCCTGGCTACTCTATAGTATCATTTACATGGTATAGGTAAGATCCTGGCTACTCTATAGTATCATTTACCTGGTATAGGTGAGATCCTGGCTACTCTATAGTATCATTTACCTGGTATAAGTTAGATCCTGGCTACTCTATAGTATCCTTTACCTGGTATATGTTAGATCCTGGCTACTCTATAGTATCCTTTACCTGGTATAAGTCAGATCCTGACTACTCTATAGTATCCTTTACCTGGTATAGGTGAGATCCTGGCTACTCTATAGTATCCTGTACCTGGTATAAGTTAGATCCTGGCTACTCTATAGTATCATTTAGCTGGTATAGGTGAGATCCTAGTTACTCTATAGTATCATTTACCTGGTATAGGTAGGATCCTGGCTACTCTATAGTATCATTTACCTGGTACAGGTGAGATCCTGGCTACTCTATAGTATCATTTACCTGGTATATGTTAGATCCTGGCTACTCTATAGTATCATTTAGCTGGTATAAGTTAGATCCTGGCTACTCTATAGTATCCTTTGCATGGTATAAGTTAGATCCTGGCTACTCCATAGTATCATTTACCTGGTATAACTCAGATCCTGACTACTCTATAGTATCCTTTTAATGGTATATGTTAGATCGTGGCTACTCTATAGTATCCTTTACCTGGTATAAGTTAGATCCTGGCTACTCTATAGTATCCTTTACCTGATATAGGTGAGATCCTGGCTACTCTATAGTATCATTTACCTGGTATATATGTTAGATCCTGGCTACTCTATAGTATCCTTTACCTGGTATAAGTTAGATCCTGGCTACTCTATAGTATCATTTACATGGTATAAGTTAGATCCTGGCTACTCCATAGTATCAATTACCTGGTATAGGTGAGATCCTGACTACTCTATAGTATCCTTTAGCTGGTATAAGTTAGATCCTGGCTACTCCATAGTATCAATTACCTGGTATAGGTGAGATCCTGACTACTCTATAGTATCCTTTACCTGGTATAAGTTAGATCCTGGCTACTCTATAGTATCATTTACCTGGTATAGGTTAGATCCTGGCTACTCTATAGTATCCTTTACTTGGTATAAGTTAGATCCTGGCTACTCTATAGCATCATTTACATGGTATAAGCCAGATCCTGGCTACTCTATAGTATCATTTACCTGGTATAGGTGAGATCCTGGCTACTCTATAGTATCATTTACCTGGTATATGTTAGATCCTTGCTACTCTATACTATCCTTTACCTGGTATAAGTGAGATCCTGGCTACTCTATAGTATCATTTACCTGGTATATGTTAGATAGTGGCTACTCTATAGTATCCTTTACCTGGTATAAGTTAGATCCTGGCTACTCTATAGTATCATTTACCTGGTATATGTTAGATCCTGGCTGCTCTATAGTATCCTTTACCTGGTATAGGTGAGATCCTGGCTACTCTATAGTATCATTTACCTGGTATAAGTTAGATCCTGGCTACTCTATACTATCCTTTACCTGGTATAGGTGAGATCCTGGCTACTCTATAGTATCATTTACCTGGTATATGTTAGATCCTGGCTACTCTATACTCTCCTTTACCTGGTATAAGTGAGATCCTGGCTACTCTATTGTATCATTTACCTGGTATAAGTTAGATCCTGGCTACTCTATAGTATCATTTAGCTGGTATAGGTGAGATCCTGGTTACTCTATAGTATTATTTACCTGGTATAGGTAGGATCCTGGCTACTCTATAGTATCATTTACCTGGTACAGTTGAGATCCTGGCTACTCTATAGTATCATTTACCTGGTATATGTTAGATCCTGGCTACTCTATAGTATCATTTAGCTGGTATAAGTTAGATCCTGGCTACTCTATAGTATCCTTTACATGGTATAAGTTAGATCCTGGCTACTCCATAGTATCATTTACCTGGTATAACTCAGATCCTGACTACTCTATAGTATCCTTTTAATGGTATATGTTAGATCATGGCTACTCTATAGTATCCTTTACCTGGTATAAGTTAGATCCTGGCTACTCTATAGTATCCTTTACCTGGTATAGGTGAGATCCTGGCTACTCTATAGTATCATTTACCTGGTATATATGTTAGATCCTGGCTACTCTATAGTATCCTTTACCTGGTATAAGTTAGATCCTGGCTACTCTAAACTATCATTTACATGGTATAAGTTAGATCCTGGCTACTCTAAAGTATCATTTACATGGTATAAGTTAGATCCTGGCTACTCTATAGTATCCTTTACCTGGTATAAGTGAGATCCTGGCTACTCTATAGTATCCTTTACCTGGTATAGGTGAGATCCTGACTACTCTATAGTATCCTTTAGCTGGTATAAGTTAGATTTTGGCTACTCCATAGTATCAATTACCTGGTATAGGTGAGATCCTAGCTACTCTATAGTATCCTTTAGCTGGTATAAGTTAGATCCTGGCTACTCTATAGTATCCATTACCTGGTATAAGTGAGATCCTGGCTACTCTATACTATCCTTTACCTGGTATAAGTTAGATCCTGGCTACTCTATATAGTATCATTTACCTGGTATAAGTTAGATCCTGGCTACTCTATAGTATCATTTACCTGGTATATGTTAGATCCTGGCTAATCTTTAGTATCCTTTTCCTGGTATATGTTAGATCGTGGCTACTCTATAGTATCCTTTACCTGGTATAAGTTAGATTGTGGCTACTCTATAGTATCCTTTTCCTGGTATAAGTTAGATCCTGGCTACTCTATAGTATCATTTACATGGTATAGGTGAGATCCTGGCTACTCTATAGTATCATTTACATGGTATAGGTGAGATCCTGGCTACTCTATAGTATCATTTACATGGTATAGGTGAGATCCTGGCTACTCTATAGTATCATTTACATGATATAGGTGAGATCCTGGCTACTCTATAGTATCATTTACCTGGTATAAGTTAGATCCTGGCTACTCTATAGTATCCTTTACCTGGTATAAGTTAGATCCTGGCTACTCTATAGTATCATTTACATGGTATATGTTAGATCCTGGCTACTCTATAGTATCATTTACCTGGTATAAGTCAGATCCTGGCTACTCTATAGTATCATTTACCTTGTATATGTTACATCCTGGGTAGTGATATTCTCAGAATCAGATGACAACTGCAACACTCCACTCGATACCAATACAGTGTTGTCTTCGTATATTCCCCGTATCTGAGACTGCCCAGGTGGTACATTAGCAGAGGGGTTATATGGTATAGATAGCAGAGTTTAATGTATATATATATATTTATATATATATATATATATATATATATATATATATATATATATATATATGTATAATACATACCCTTAATGTCTTGTAGATGTAGCACCTACCGTGTCGTTATAACATATCTTGTTTCCAGGTCACTCAAACATACAGACAGATATGGTTCAAATTCATGCTCCAAATAACATTTGCTGCTAACTGGAGTGTAGGGTAAGTCACCTCTGTCTCAACCACCTCACATGTAGGTACATCATGTCAACTGTTACACTTCCTCACTTATTATTATGAGTATGGCTTGGACATGTACATGTATTCCTTTTTTAGTTAACTTATTAAGGGCCCCTGATTCATTGGTGCATCATGCTGACCTGGTATATGTTAGATCCTGGCTACTCTATAGTATCATTCTACCATCAGAGGACCTCAAACGGAAAATCAGGAAATACATCCACCAAAAGTGGCAAGAGTCATGGGACGCTGAAAGAGACAATAAACTCTACAAAATACAGCCCAAGATAGGCACAACCAAGAAAGCCAAATGCAAGAGCAGAAGAGAAGAAATTGTCATGAACAGACTAAGAATAGGCCACACCAGACTAACGCATTCACACCTGATGAAGAGAGAACCCAGACCGCTTTGCAACAGGTGTCAAAAACACCTGACGGTGGAACATTTCCTTGTGGAATGTAGCCAGTGCCCCATCAGGGCACAATACCATCAATGTACAACACTGAAAGAGTTATTTGATACCTGCAGACCGGATACAATACTTGCATATGTCAAGAACCTGGGATACTACAGTCAAATTTAAACAGTAGAAACTTTCTTCCATAAAACCTTTAGGCACAAATAGCCATCACCAGTAGCTGACGTGCCGTAAAACACTAACTAACTAACTAACTATAGTATCATTTACCTGGTATAGGTGAGATCCTGGCTACTCTTTAGTATCATTTACCTGGTATAGGTGAGATCCTGGCTACTCTATAGTATCCTTTACCTGGTATATGTTAGATCCTGGCTACTCTATAGTATCCTTTACCTGGTATAAGTTAGATCCTGGCTACTCTATAGTATCCTTTACCTGGTATAAGTTAGATCCTGGCTACTCTATAGTATCATTTACCTGGTATAGGTGAGATCCTGGCTACTCTATAGTATCATTTACCTGGTATAGGTGAGATCCTGGCTACTCTATAGTATCCTTTACCTGGTATATGTTAGATCCTGGCTACTCTATAGTAACCTTTACCTGGTATAAGTTAGATCCCGGCTACTCTATAGTATCATTTACCTGATAAAGGTTAGATCCTGCCTACACTATAGTATCCTTTACCTGGTATAAGTTAGATCCTGGCTACTCTATATTCCTTTTTTAGTTAACTTATTAAGGGCCCCTGATTCATTAATGCGTCAAGCCCATGGGTCGTCATGATGCATGAATGCACGAATGCCCAGACGAGAAAATCACCATCATGATCACCCTACAGGATTGAGACATATACTCCCGGAGGATCAGCATGATGCTCCAATGAAGTCTCGCCAGCACTTCATTGGTGCATCATGACGACCAATAGGCATGATGCACTCCTGTACTTCATTGGTGCATCATGACGACCAATGGACATGATGCACTCTAACCTTAGACGCCCTTAAAGGGTTAGTATCATGTACCATTTTATTATTCCATAAATTGTAACATATTACTGTATTAATCAAAGAATATATAAGAAATTAATACATTGTACTTCCATGTGAGCGTTCATACCCCACTGCACACAAGCTAGGGGAAGGATACATAGGTTACAACATCAAAGAGTCCGACCTAATGGTCCACTGCACAATATAATGCTTTTAAGAGTCTAAGAGACCGACCTCATGGTTCAGTGCACAATATATTAACTTGTAAGTGAATGCAACTGGCTGTCACGGGTGCCTGGGCACCGCTAACGCCGTCATGGGTGTCTGAGCACCCCAACACTGAACAATAGGTTACATAAGTAACGATGCCATAAACCTCCGGTCACTTTAGTGTCGCTCCTGAGCAACCTAGGTCAAATATGAAAGCATTTATGAAAAGGCCATAATTTGACGATCAAGATGAGCCCAAGATCAAGGCAGAACTCCCATTATTAAGGAAGTTACACTACCTAGACTGTTTCAACCTCCAAATGTGCTACAGACAAACCAGCGCAAGTTACACGCCCGGAAAGCGGGCGTTGGTGACTTGACATATTCAAGTCTGTGCATGCGCAAAATGGAGGCCATAGCGGCGTAAACGATTGAGATATAGCTCTGCACTATGCTGGGTTAGACTATGCCAGACAAGCATAGGACTAGACCACTGGTGGCCAGAGGCTATGTTCTACAAGACACCTACCAGAGGGTAAAGTTACACATTTCTATATTATCCCTCTAAGCAGCAGGTCAGGAGCTAGGTGTGGGAACCCACCTAGGACCATACTGGACAGTGTATTATTATTATTATTTTCTCCATGGCGTCTTTTGGTTTCGCTGGTGCAGCGACAGCCTTGGGGGGAGTCGATGCGGCCTGAGGACCACTTCCGGGTGTGGGGCTCCCGGACACGCCTGCTGTTGGCATACAGTAGGTAGGAGGCCGGTTCTGCTTCAATCCCATTTGCAGGTAAAGGCTTAACTGCTCCTGGGTGAAGTTGGTTGGGAGGGCGGCTGGAGCGGATGCGGATCCGGCGGCAGCAGGTGCTGAGGTCTTCTTGGGAACAAGTCGACCACCCTTTCCAACGACCAGGGTCTGGCTCTCAGGTCCAGGTCCCTGGGTCAAGGACGGAAAGTTACGGGGGTTAACTTTCCCAGGCTTCGATACGGTGCCAGCGTATCCGGCAGGTTCAGGTTTCTTGAACACCGGAGTGCCCTGAACCTGCTCATGGGGGTGCCGAGCCAGAGGAGACCTGGAG
Organism: Acholoe squamosa; assembly: GCA_949317995.1. Lineage (NCBI taxonomy): Eukaryota > Metazoa > Annelida > Polychaeta > Phyllodocida > Polynoidae > Acholoe > Acholoe squamosa. The sequence continues at coordinate 76,344,297 of OX439045.1, read as the reverse complement.
CGGTCATCTGCCACCACGGTTCTGATCCCTTCTGCTCCTTTCACGAGCTCTCTTTCCCTCCTTGCCAGATTCCTCGCATTTCTGCCAGAGAAACTCGTGCATGTCCAGCTTACCCTTTCCAGGAGTCAGGACTATCTTTGCGCGGAGTTTCGAATCCTTGGTCTTCGGAACCTCGCAGAGGACTTGGTCCCCTGGTCGGATTTTAGACCAAGCATCCTCGCTCAGACTATCGAACTCCTTTATGAGTTCCTGATGAAGCTCCATGATACGCTTCCGAGCCCCATCTAAACCTTCTGCGTGGCATTTCTTCTGGTGTCTCGCCAATCAATGTTCATCGCCTTGACGTTCCACAGAGTCTTATCCGGCTTCGGATATCCTCCGAGCAGGAAAGCTCTGTTGGCATCGTACACTACTTCACGGAAAGCAGCGTCCACCATGAGTCACCGTTGGAACCACGGCCAGTCTCGGAGCCATTCGGGAGGCGTCCTTTCCAGCTGGTCGGGGGCCATGACGCCCTCATAGCTATCCTCACCTTCGGGTCCAACCTAACTGGTGTACCATCAGCATAGGTCACTTGTGCCTGTAGTTCCGGGTGGACGTACAGGTAGCGACCATCATACTCTGTGGGGAAGGGGTCAGCCACTGCTGGCTTCCACTGGTCCTTCGGTCCGTCGACCTGTGCGGTCTCGGACCCAGTCACTGCTGGTTCAGCACTCGTAGCCCCTCCGGATCCCTCGGGTGGGAGTGGAGACAACAGTTTCTCTGGCTCATTCAATGAGGCCAGCTTCTCCTCGAACAAGCGATCCGTGGGTTCCTCCACGTCCATCATCTCGCTCTCTTCCTGTGTAACAGGTGACAAAGCTTCCGGAAAAGCTTCTGCGGACGGAGTCAGCTTATCCGGGTCACCGAATAGCTTGGCTGCAGCTACGGATTCCTCAGCCATGACTGGGGAATCACCCACGGGAGTAAACTACTCCTTTTTCCGGCTTTTTACGGCGCCGGGGCCGACACAGACGGAGTCTGCCTACTAGGAGACAGACTCTGGAGGAGCAGCGAGGAGTTTGCTAGCCGGTAAAATCCAAGAAGGGAGCGAGCTCGACCGCCTTGGACGTTACCGAAAAACAATATGGCGACAGGCCAGCTTTCGTGACGTCATTTCCCCGCGGCTCGCGAGGTCACGAGAGGTCAGCTGAGACTGGACGCGGTGACGTCATGCGGAAACGCACGTGCTACTAACGGAACATCAATAAACTGATTGTTTTTAGGTAATTATCGCTCAGGCCGATGACTCGTCTGGGGATTTAAGTGGAGATTATGGAAAGCTTAAGCAAATCCACCGGATTATCCGTCCACTACCCATTGGTACATCATGCGGCGGCGACAAATAAGCCTTTCAGGTCAGTTGTCATCCGTTCCTCTAAATGTAAACATTACACCCGTTGTGTATACAGGTTAGGTCACTGCAGTCCTCTGGGCAATTTGAGGACTACTCTATAGTATCCTTTTAATGGTATATGTTAGATCGTGGCTACTCTATAGTATCCTTTACCTGGTATAAGTTAGATCCTGGCTACTCTATAGTATCCTTTACCTGGTATAGGTGAGATCCTGGCTACTCTATAGTATCATTTACCTGGTATATATGTTAGATCCTGGCTACTCTATAGTATCCTTTACCTGGTATAAGTTAGATCCTGGCTACTCTATAGTATCATTTACATGGTATAAGTTAGATCCTGGCTACTCCATAGTATCAATTACCTGGTATAGGTGAGATCCTGACTACTCTATAGTATCCTTTAGCTGGTATAAGTTAGATCCTGGCTACTCCATAGTATCAATTACCTGGTATAGGTGAGATCCTGACTACTCTATAGTATCCTTTACCTGGTATAAGTTAGATCCTGGCTACTCTATAGTATCATTTACCTGGTATAGGTTAGATCCTGGCTACTCTATAGTATCATTTACCTGGTATAAGTCAGATCCTGGCTACTCTATAGTATCATTTACCTTGTATATGTTACATCCTGGGTAGTGATATTCTCAGAATCAGATGACAACTGCAACACTCCACTCGATACCAATACAGTGTTGTCTTCGTATATTCCCCGTATCTGAGACTGCCCAGGTGGTACATTAGCAGAGGGGTTATATGGTATAGATAGCAGAGTTTAATGTATATATATATATTTATATATATATATATATATATATATATATATATATATATATATATATATATGTATAATACATACCCTTAATGTCTTGTAGATGTAGCACCTACCGTGTCGTTATAACATATCTTGTTTCCAGGTCACTCAAACATACAGACAGATATGGTTCAAATTCATGCTCCAAATAACATTTGCTGCTAACTGGAGTGTAGGGTAAGTCACCTCTGTCTCAACCACCTCACATGTAGGTACATCATGTCAACTGTTACACTTCCTCACTTATTATTATGAGTATGGCTTGGACATGTACATGTATTCCTTTTTTAGTTAACTTATTAAGGGCCCCTGATTCATTGGTGCATCATGCTGACCTGGTATATGTTAGATCCTGGCTACTCTATAGTATCATTCTACCATCAGAGGACCTCAAACGGAAAATCAGGAAATACATCCACCAAAAGTGGCAAGAGTCATGGGACGCTGAAAGAGACAATAAACTCTACAAAATACAGCCCAAGATAGGCACAACCAAGAAAGCCAAATGCAAGAGCAGAAGAGAAGAAATTGTCATGAACAGACTAAGAATAGGCCACACCAGACTAACGCATTCACACCTGATGAAGAGAGAACCCAGACCGCTTTGCAACAGGTGTCAAAAACACCTGACGGTGGAACATTTCCTTGTGGAATGTAGCCAGTGCCCCATCAGGGCACAATACCATCAATGTACAACACTGAAAGAGTTATTTGATACCTGCAGACCGGATACAATACTTGCATATGTCAAGAACCTGGGATACTACAGTCAAATTTAAACAGTAGAAACTTTCTTCCATAAAACCTTTAGGCACAAATAGCCATCACCAGTAGCTGACGTGCCGTAAAACACTAACTAACTAACTAACTATAGTATCATTTACCTGGTATAGGTGAGATCCTGGCTACTCTTTAGTATCATTTACCTGGTATAGGTGAGATCCTGGCTACTCTATAGTATCCTTTACCTGGTATATGTTAGATCCTGGCTACTCTATAGTATCCTTTACCTGGTATAAGTTAGATCCTGGCTACTCTATAGTATCCTTTACCTGGTATAAGTTAGATCCTGGCTACTCTATAGTATCATTTACCTGGTATAGGTGAGATCCTGGCTACTCTATAGTATCATTTACCTGGTATAGGTGAGATCCTGGCTACTCTATAGTATCCTTTACCTGGTATATGTTAGATCCTGGCTACTCTATAGTAACCTTTACCTGGTATAAGTTAGATCCCGGCTACTCTATAGTATCATTTACCTGATAAAGGTTAGATCCTGCCTACACTATAGTATCCTTTACCTGGTATAAGTTAGATCCTGGCTACTCTATATTCCTTTTTTAGTTAACTTATTAAGGGCCCCTGATTCATTAATGCGTCAAGCCCATGGGTCGTCATGATGCATGAATGCACGAATGCCCAGACGAGAAAATCACCATCATGATCACCCTACAGGATTGAGACATATACTCCCGGAGGATCAGCATGATGCTCCAATGAAGTCTCGCCAGCACTTCATTGGTGCATCATGACGACCAATAGGCATGATGCACTCCTGTACTTCATTGGTGCATCATGACGACCAATGGACATGATGCACTCTAACCTTAGACGCCCTTAAAGGGTTAGTATCATGTACCATTTTATTATTCCATAAATTGTAACATATTACTGTATTAATCAAAGAATATATAAGAAATTAATACATTGTACTTCCATGTGAGCGTTCATACCCCACTGCACACAAGCTAGGGGAAGGATACATAGGTTACAACATCAAAGAGTCCGACCTAATGGTCCACTGCACAATATAATGCTTTTAAGAGTCTAAGAGACCGACCTCATGGTTCAGTGCACAATATATTAACTTGTAAGTGAATGCAACTGGCTGTCACGGGTGCCTGGGCACCGCTAACGCCGTCATGGGTGTCTGAGCACCCCAACACTGAACAATAGGTTACATAAGTAACGATGCCATAAACCTCCGGTCACTTTAGTGTCGCTCCTGAGCAACCTAGGTCAAATATGAAAGCATTTATGAAAAGGCCATAATTTGACGATCAAGATGAGCCCAAGATCAAGGCAGAACTCCCATTATTAAGGAAGTTACACTACCTAGACTGTTTCAACCTCCAAATGTGCTACAGACAAACCAGCGCAAGTTACACGCCCGGAAAGCGGGCGTTGGTGACTTGACATATTCAAGTCTGTGCATGCGCAAAATGGAGGCCATAGCGGCGTAAACGATTGAGATATAGCTCTGCACTATGCTGGGTTAGACTATGCCAGACAAGCATAGGACTAGACCACTGGTGGCCAGAGGCTATGTTCTACAAGACACCTACCAGAGGGTAAAGTTACACATTTCTATATTATCCCTCTAAGCAGCAGGTCAGGAGCTAGGTGTGGGAACCCACCTAGGACCATACTGGACAGTGTATTATTATTATTATTATTATTATTTTCTCCATGGCGTCTTTTGGTTTCGCTGGTGCAGCGACAGCCTTGGGGGGAGTCGATGCGGCCTGAGGACCACTTCCGGGTGTGGGGCTCCCGGACACGCCTGCTGTTGGCATACAGTAGGTAGGAGGCCGGTTCTGCTTCAATCCCATTTGCAGGTAAAGGCTTAACTGCTCCTGGGTGAAGTTGGTTGGGAGGGCGGCTGGAGCGGATGCGGATCCGGCGGCAGCAGGTGCTGAGGTCTTCTTGGGAACAAGTCGACCACCCTTTCCAACGACCAGGGTCTGGCTCTCAGGTCCAGGTCCCTGGGTCAAGGACGGAAAGTTACGGGGGTTAACTTTCCCAGGCTTCGATACGGTGCCAGCGTATCCGGCAGGTTCAGGTTTCTTGAACACCGGAGTGCCCTGAACCTGCTCGTGGGGGTGCCGAGCCAGAGGAGACCTGGAGCGGTCATCTGCCACCACGGTTCTGATCCCTTCTGCTCCTTTCACGAGCTCTCTTTCCCTCCTTGCCAGATTCCTCGCATTTCTGCCAGAGAAACTCGTGCATGTCCAGCTTACCCTTTCCAGGAGTCAGGACTATCTTTGCGCGGAGTTTCGAATCCTTGGTCTTCGGAACCTCGCAGAGGACTTGGTCCCCTGGTCGGATTTTAGACCAAGCATCCTCGCTCAGACTATCGAACTCCTTTATGAGTTCCTGATGAAGCTCCATGATACGCTTCCGAGCCCCATCTAAACCTTCTGCGTGGCATTTCTTCTGGTGTCTCGCCAATCAATGTTCATCGCCTTGACGTTCCACAGAGTCTTATCCGGCTTCGGATATCCTCCGAGCAGGAAAGCTCTGTTGGCATCGTACACTACTTCACGGAAAGCAGCGTCCACCATGAGTCACCGTTGGAACCACGGCCAGTCTCGGAGCCATTCGGGAGGCGTCCTTTCCAGCTGGTCGGGGGCCATGACGCCCTCATAGCTATCCTCACCTTCGGGTCCAACCTAACTGGTGTACCATCAGCATAGGTCACTTGTGCCTGTAGTTCCGGGTGGACGTACAGGTAGCGACCATCATACTCTGTGGGGAAGGGGTCAGCCACTGCTGGCTTCCACTGGTCCTTCGGTCCGTCGACCTGTGCGGTCTCGGACCCAGTCACTGCTGGTTCAGCACTCGTAGCCCCTCCGGATCCCTCGGGTGGGAGTGGAGACAACAGTTTCTCTGGCTCATTCAATGAGGCCAGCTTCTCCTCGAACAAGCGATCCGTGGGTTCCTCCACGTCCATCATCTCGCTCTCTTCCTGTGTAACAGGTGACAAAGCTTCCGGAAAAGCTTCTGCGGACGGAGTCAGCTTATCCGGGTCACCGAATAGCTTGGCTGCAGCTACGGATTCCTCAGCCATGACTGGGGAATCACCCACGGGAGTAAACTACTCCTTTTTCCGGCTTTTTACGGCGCCGGGGCCGACACAGACGGAGTCTGCCTACTAGGAGACAGACTCTGGAGGAGCAGCGAGGAGTTTGCTAGCCGGTAAAATCCAAGAAGGGAGCGAGCTCGACCGCCTTGGACGTTACCGAAAAACAATATGGCGACAGGCCAGCTTTCGTGACGTCATTTCCCCGCGGCTCGCGAGGTCACGAGAGGTCAGCTGAGACTGGACGCGGTGACGTCATGCGGAAACGCACGTGCTACTAACGGAACATCAATAAACTGATTGTTTTTAGGTAATTATCGCTCAGGCCGATGACTCGTCTGGGGATTTAAGTGGAGATTATGGAAAGCTTAAGCAAATCCACCGGATTATCCGTCCACTACCCATTGGTACATCATGCGGCGGCGACAAATAAGCCTTTCAGGTCAGTTGTCATCCGTTCCTCTAAATGTAAACATTACACCCGTTGTGTATACAGGTTAGGTCACTGCAGTCCTCTGGGCAATTTGAGGGCTGCGACGAACGTATCTCCCCTTCTCGGATAGTTCTTTATCGGACCTGACAGTCTGAAGAGCCTTTTCTAGGTGTTTCTTAGCCTTTGAGACACCTTTCCTCTTCTTTTTGTCTTCACCTGCCGAGACTTTTTTAACTCCCCCACGCTTAATCGGTGTTGGCGTGGGTGCCACTGATTCGGAACACTTCTTAGGCCTACCACGGCCTCGCTTCACTGTAGTGTTCTTTACCTGGTCTATTATACGATTCTGGTTCAGGATTTTCCCGGAACCTTCACCATACATTTCTGTGGAGGTCTCCCTCCCAGACCATTTCCTCAGTCTAGCTACGTTTGACTTGTAAAGTCGACCAAGGTCAGATTTAATAATTACGGTACAATCACTGATAACTTGTGTTACCGTGAAGGGACCATCCCAATTAGACGCTAATTTTATGTGTCTAAGTGGTTCATGTAATCTTAGAACTCTGTCTCCGGATTGGAATTTCCGATGCTTTAGATCGTTATCATATCCAGCTTTCTGCCATTTGGCACTTTTCTCCAAATCAATTCGGACAGACTCATATGCTTTTTTAAATCTGTCTCTTAAACATACCACAAAAACTACATGGCAAGGTAATTCCGGGTCCATCCCTACGACTCCAAATACTAAGTCGGCAGGCATTATCAGATCCTCTCCGAATACTAAAAGGTTCGGGGTACAATTTGTACTTGAATGTACCGTACTGTTATAAGCATGTGTCACAAAATGACATTGCTCATCCCAGTCGTCCATATGTTCATTGACGAGTGACTTTAGAACTTGGATAAGGGTTCTATTGAACCTTTCTACCAATCCGTCGCTTTGTGGCCTATACGGGTTGGTTCTAGTCTTACAAATAGCTAAGTATTCGCACATACCATGCCAGAGATTTGATTCGAATTCTCTGCCTTGGTCACCGTGTAGCATTAATGGTACACCGAAACTTAGTACCCAACCTTTTACAAAGGCTTCGGCACAAGTAACCGCTTTGTGGTCCGGTAGTGGAAATACTTTAGTGTATTTTGTGTAATAATCACACACTACCATCATACAGGTATTATCATTAGTGGTTGTATTCAATCCACTAATGATATCTACCCCGATTCTTGCAAATCTAACTCCGAAAAGTTCTTGGGATAGGGGAAGTTTGCCCATCCCGGGTCCGGGGTTGTTTTTATAACAATCCGGACAGGTGATTATCCATCTTTGCAAGTCTCTTGTCATGCCAGGCCAGTATTATTTCTTGGAAAGTCGTGCTAACGAGCGTTTCCTTCCGAAATGACCACTGGTCCGATGTCCATGACAGAAGTACATAATGTCATGTCTCATGGCATGTGGTATCACCACCTGCATGATTTTCTCACCATTATTACATGGCTTCCAATGGTATAACACGCCTTTCCGGACTTCAAGCTCGGTCCATTGAGCAAGAAACCTTCTCATTTCTCGATTTTCCAGAGAGACCTCAGGTCTAACTGGACATATACCCTTCGGTACTAATTGCAGTAGCTGCGCAGTTATCGAGTCAGCTTCCTGGAAACGTCGTATGTGATCCATAGACCAATCCAGTATACTGGCAACTAGGGGTTCGAATGGTCTTCGAATCCCTGCTAACACTGCCCTATGAGCTCCACAATCAGTACAATCCGGATTATCACATTTCCGGATTGGTATTGGAGACAAAGCATCAGCATTTAAATGCTTCACTCCAGGTCTATGCTGAATCTGGTGATGTTCAAGTCCATATTCTGATAGATGGGCTAGCCATCGGCCTAACATTCCTTCAGCATCTCGGAAGTTCAGTAGCCATCTTAAAGAGGAGTGATCCGTACGTAAAGTACAGTTCGTTCCCCATAGAAAATGTTTGAACTTCTTGGTATATACGACCACTGCTAACAACTCTCTTTTGGTTGTGCAGTAATTGTGCTGAGTTTTGCTCAATGTATTGCTGGCAAAGGCAATAGGTACCTCTCTCCCATTTTGGACTTGCGAGAGAGCTGCACCAATGCTATCATTACTAGCATCAGTAACCAGTATGAAATGATCCGTTTCATTCGGATATTGTAATACCGAAGTACTCGTGAACAGGTCTTTTAGCTTTTGAAAAGCGGATTCCTGTTCATGCGTCCAAGGAAATTTCTCCTTGGTACTTCCTGGAGTCCAGTTAGCTATTGTTTGTAATGGGTAACTGACTCTAGAATAATTCGGAATAAATTCCTTATAATAGGAACAGAATCCTAAAAAGGACCTCACTTCTTTGGGTGTTTTAGGTCTATTCCAATTCCTAACTGATTCGATTTTCTCCGGATCAGCTTTTATTCCTTCATCACTGATGATGCGGCCCAAATAATTTATGGACTTTCTAAACATGTGGCATTTCTTAGGTTTCAATTTGAGACCATTAGAGATAATACGTTCTAGTACCATTTTTAGGTTATTAGAACACTCTTCGAATGTTTTTCCAAAGACTATGACATCGTCAAGGTATACAAGACATCTTTTCCACAATAAATCACTTAGGATTGTTTCCATCATTGCTTCAAATGTTGCTGGTGCATTGCACAAACCAAACGGCATTACGTTATATTGGAATAACCCAATATGACTCGAAAATGCAGTTTTCTCCATATCTGAAGGATTCATCCCCACTTGCCAATAACCTGATTGCAAGTCTAGGGTACAAAACCAACTGTTTCCTCCTAAGGAGTCAATGGTTTCGTCTATTCTCGGTAATGGATACGAATTCTTTTTCGTTAATCCATTCAGCTTCCTGTAGTCTATGCAAAAGCGGATAGTACCGTCTTTCTTTGTTACCATACACACAGGACTACTCCATGGACTATTGGAAGGGACTATTACATCCTGTTCCAACATCTTGTTTATTTCCTCTTCAGCTACTCTCTTTTTCGCTAAAGGCAACCGTCTATACGGTATTTTAAAGGGTTCCGCATCTCCAGTATCTATTTTATGTACTACCTTATTTGTCGTACCTAGTTTCTCACCAGGTTTGGCAAAGGCAGTCCTATACTGACAGAGCAAATCATAGAATTCTTTCCGGTGTTCCGGATTTTCTAATGAAGTTTCTTCATACAACTTGAATAAGTCTTCCGAAATTTCATCATTTCCTGTTACCTTTTGTAAGTTTAACTTACTATCCGTTACAGTTTCCGAAAGGGTCACATTTCCAAAAACTTGTCCCTTTTTCAAATAGATAGTACTGTTTCCAGTATTAGAGACAGGTACTACCGACCAGGATGCATTTGCTACAATAGTGTCTACAGATATTAACCCGATACTTGACAGAGTAGCTACATCCGGTTCTATCACTGCAGGCTTATTGCGCATTGCAGGATCACTTCTTACTAGCACATCACAGGCTACTCCCGGAGGGATTCGCACAGTGTGTGCTACACTAGCCATACTGCTCACTTGTCTCAGTACACATCTAACCTTTACAGGATACAGGTATTTCACACTCAACACTCCTGATTGGGGTTCCAACACAACTCCATACAGGGATGCGAAATCCAACCCGAGTATCCCCTCATCTGCTATATCCGCAACGGTGGCGCTCATGACATAGTCATGTACTCCATCCAATTGTAGCTTCACACAAGTTCTACCATACGTTTGCAAGGTACTGCCATCAGCCGTCTGAGCACTTCCTCCCGTTTTGAGAGTATCATGTTCATCCGGTATAAGATCATAGAACCTCTTGGAGATACAGGAGTGGCTAGCTCCCGTATCCATGAGAAATTCGGCAGATCTTCCGTTAACAGTAAGGCAAACATACCACCACCTTCCGTTTAAAACAGAGGGCATATCCGTGATGATCGGAACGTCATTGTTCACACCTGGAGTCGATCCACATCCTTTCAGGTATTCCAGACAAGGATTACCCGGGGGCAGGTGGGCACTACCAACCCTGGCTAACTCGTAGCCGCCTGCCTCGTTACTAATATTGGGTTTCCCCTGTGCTCCCGTGGCACCTGTTATATCAGCTTCCCTAACCTTCCGGGTGTCTACAACCACCTCGGTGCTAGGCGAGTTTGCTACTACATGCGAACTATCATCACGGATGATGATATCATGGCAAGATTTGTCACTTGGATCCCTTTCTTTGCCCATCGGGAGACCCCTCCTTAGTTTTCCTCTGTACTTATTCCAGAGACACCCTCCTGTCTACGAGGGACAGGTTTCTCAGCCATACATTCGGGAGCATAGTGCCCCAGTTTCTGGCATCTGAAACATCTCCTTTGAGATTTATCAACTCTCGGTCTCTTTAGAGCTTCTGTTAATCCGGCTATTAATGTTTCCATTATATTAGTCGGAGCAACAGCGGCTGCCACAGTTGGGTTCACCGTAGAGGTTACATTGCCAGATTGAGTCGGTCCGGAAGCTGTTTTACCAGCAACTGATCCTCCCCTCCCTTTCGAATGTACCTTCCTATACCGTTTCTGGCGGTAATACTTTCCAGCTACCTGGACTGATCCAATATATTCTCCGTTTTCATTGGAGACATATTCATCCTCCTCATCAGCCTCATGAGAATCCACCGGGGCTAACTGGGAAGTTTCATATATCGGAGCAGGTGTACCTCCATATTGAAACAGACCTGCTCTTACCGGGTTAGGTCCTAGACCTACCAATCGTTTCTTCATGTCATGTCCATCGATTGATATGAACAGGTCACTGAAGGAAGTGTCATCCTTCCAAGAATCCCAAACTACTTGTTTGTGATCTGGATCCCACAATCCATTGTAGAATTGTATAAACAACTCTTGTAGATAACAGTCATCGTCATGAGCCCAATTCGGACGCGCTTTTGATAGCAAGTCCTGTAGCTCATTAAGAGGGTACCTCAGGTAGACAAAATAACTGACCAATCAGAATCCAGTAAAGACTTCAGCAGCAGGTTTGCTGGCCTGATTGAGAATCTGGCTGATTTTTCATTCATATCAGCCTGTCTACCGCAGGTAGATAAGGGGGACTTCTCTACCTAGGTTAGACATCACGGTAGGTAAACAAGATACACCTTCTCTACCTGAGATAGACAAGGGGTCTCTACCTCAGATAGACAATGAAATACTTATTTACCTGGGGTAGACTAGCAACCACCTGTCTACCTCAGGTAGACAACTGTTTATCGCTACCTCAGGTAGACGATGAAATATGTATTTACCTCAGGTAGACTAGTAACCACCTGTCTACTTGAAGTAGACAACTGCTTATCTACCTAAGGAAAACTCAAAACTGCTTGTCTAGCTCAGGTAGATTAGGAGCTGCCTGTCTACCTCAGATATACAACTGTCTATCTGAGGTAGACTCTAGACTGCTTGTCTACCTCAGGTAGATAACTGCTTGTCTACCTCAGGTAGACTCTGAACTGCTTTTTACCTCAGGTAGATTAGAAACTGCTTATTTACCTGAGGTAGAGTTCTGCTTATCTACCTCAGATAAACTATAAACTGCTTGTCTATCTCAGGTAAACTGAGAAAAAATTCCTAAAAATCATTAAGTCCTAATCCCATGAGCTTACAGGCCACTATAGTCTAAAGCAAGCCCGAGACTAGTTGTCAGTGATAATTGGGTGTAGGTGCTGACCCGTGATTGGTCTATTCTGTTCTCTAACTGAGGTAGACTTGTAATGAACTTCCGCTTCTCTACCTGAGGTAAAGCTTCAGTGGACCAACGGCGGAGCTGCTTCTTTGTCAATATAGCAGAGGACTTGGCAAAATCACTCCCACCTGCTGATGGGGAGGTAGTGGCTGTCAGTCCATATGGTACACCGGGTGTAGACATGAACCTACTACATGACATTACATATATATATCTTGAAGTCATAAAATTAATCAAAGCCATTTATATTAAGAAATCATCTTCCATAAAGCATTGTAGATCATTTGTAATTAAAGATGCCTTTTTGTTATTGCCGATGTAATACTTGTAATGTATAATACTTGCCTACAAACAGCAACTTTTCCCATAATATGGAAGGCTGGTACAGTACTACCCATCCATAAAAAAAAAGCAAACTCCCTAGATTTACGGCCAATTAGTCTTCTTCACATACCAGGTAAAATGCTAGAAAAATAGTATGTAAAGGACTTCAGAGATACATGAAAGAACATAGTCTTTTATGTCCGGCTCAACATGGTTATAGAGCGGGTCAGTCTACTCAAACAGCAATCACTCAACACTTGTATACTATCATAATTAATATTATTATAAATAAACCTTCATATTGCTTGTATTTGGATTACAAAAAAAAAACATTCGATACTGTCTCACATTACAAATTGTTGAAAAAATTATCGCTTCTAGGACTTGATCATATGACTATTTTTTCAGAAATAATTTTATTGATAGTGTAGGGGCCGGCATCGTTGTATATATATTAGTGCGCTTCATCCGAGAGACGCGCTCGTGTGGTGCTCGTTCCTTCTATGCCAACCAGGTGTCTCTTCGCAATACCCGTTTGGTACAAGAGGGGGCAGCACCATGCCTCGCGTCCAGCTTCTACTAAGAAGCCGGACGATCCGCAGAAGGAGACTAGACATAGTCCAGTCCAGACGTATGCTCTGAGATAGAGAGAAGCTAATAAAGTCCTACCCGAGCGGTAGGGAGTCTGGGGCTTTGCCCAACCCGAACTACTCGTGTTCTGTTGGTATCTTTAGTGATAAGCGAGCCAACGAGCCACCCAACATATAAGTCGATACGAATCATTACACTGGTGCCATGACCAGTTGGTTCGGGGGTGGAGCACGGCCAAACGGCCGGAAGCCACAGGCAACCTAATGGGGGTCTCTCCAGCCCTGGGCTAGAGGGATTCAAAGAGGATGATTACATATCCCAGCATTTGTTGTTAGACTGGAAACCGGGTCAACAACATGTGTACAACCCGGAAGGTGTCCAGACAGTTTTCTTAACACCTGGTCTAACAGACGATCCTACCAGAATTGGAGATGGGATCGTAAGATTGTATCCGAACACACCTAGACAGGTTGCTTTGGATACAGGGTTATTCAGCGGGTTAATTAAACCTGCCAGGGTAGACTTGAGCGATTGGTCCCAAGTGCTAACTAGTAGGTGCCAGCTTGGGCCTAGGACCCCAGCGAGCGCTGCTGGTATCTTGGAGACCCCTAAGGCTCAAAGCCCGATCCAACGAACAGTGCCCCCTATGAGTGTTGAGGTAGATGGGGCCACCCGAGTGGCCCCATTGATGACATCGTCGGATCATGAAAGCGACGATGATGGGGGTAAAGAAGATCCGAAAGGATCATTGGGTACTAAGAGAGTTAAAACCCGAGAGACATTGCCAAGAAGCGCGGAAATGCACTCTCTGGGCCTATCCTTAGACGAAGGCTTATCTGACTCCATGTTCAATCCGGGAGGCAGTCATAAGTCAAGGTATGGACGTCGGATGGACCCCGGGTATAAGACAACCTCGGCCTATTTGAAAGCCAAAGAACAGGTGGAGCAACAAGCTAAGAGACAGCATGAACAATTCATAGCTGCTCAGAAGAAAATTGAAGACGAGACAAAAGAACGGATCGGAAAGCTTCGTTCTGTCGAACAGGAGGCTATTCTAAAAGAATCAGACCTCAAGTATCGTTTGTCCTCTCTAGTCCATCGGTTGGAATTAAAAGAGAAGGATGAGAAGGAAAGAGAAACCAAGTTGGCTGACCTAGAACAGGAGGAAGCCAATAGACGACGAGCGATTGACAAGGCTAGAGCCGAGGAAGTCGCTAAGGCTCTGGATGTAAACAAATTACAATCCGAATTGCATGCCATGGAGGAAAGATTAAAAAGACTTCAGCTCCGTAAGGCGGAGACAGAAGCTAAGTTGGTCTCGGAACAAGACGAGATCCGAAAAGAGACCACAGAGTACCAAAGGTCTCAGAAGGAAAAAGGTGAGAAGTATCGTATACTAAAGGATACTTTGAAGAAGGAGGCACTAGCTGCCCAAGATGAACGGAACCGAGCTGTAGCGGACAATGAGAAGATCCGATCCGAGATCTTGTCAGAGAATGCACAGCTAAGAGAAGAACAGAGGAATCTGACCACTGATGTGGCAACCTTGACTATAAATAAGTCCACAATGGAAAGTTATTTACAGGAACAGGAGCATGCAAATGTTCCACCAAGTAGTAAGGACCAAAATCCAAACTCTACATTTGTCAAACAAGGAGACCCAGTTTCCTGTTTGACTCCAAAGCATCCGGCGTACAACCCATTTGTAAATGATAATGCGTCTCGGAATGTAGATCAAGAGGGTGTCTATATTAGAACCCAAGATAAGAATGGCCGGACCAGCAGAGTTTGTATCAGTGTAGTCCCGATTTTCCATAATTTGGACCCGGACTTCGTACCGAGACACTGTTCCGACACTTGTGCCGAAACAAGCGGATTCCACATACACGTGGATCAGACAGATAATGTCAGGTTGGATGCAGGTAACCCTAGCAACCAACAGAACTCGACGGTAGTCAAGGCGGATCTAATAATCCAAACGGGCAAGGGGGTGATGGTGCTTCGGGTACCAACCCCAATACAGGGGGTGGAGGTTATACGAATTCCAATGGTTCTCAATGGACGTATAACCAACCACCACCACCACCGCCAAACAATAGCAGTTTTGGTGGTATGGGAGGCAAACGAACCTTGAATGAAACCAAGGCGATTGAATGGAGCAAACAACAATGTAGTAGATTGATGTATGCTCACAATTAAGCTCGAAGGGTTGCCGTCATTCCGAAGGAATACGACGGTACTTGGCCATGGAAAGAATGGTTTGAAGATTTCATCGATGTGATGAATTGTAATGGATGGACCCCATACGAGGCCAAGTCACATCTAGTGAGATGTCTAAAGGGTGGCCCGGGACGCATGGCCGTCAAGCAATGGCGCACCTGGTATGGTCTCGTTGGGACTTTTGAGCAGCTGGTTGAGTCTGCTAGTGGACTATTATGTAATATGGTCAAGGAGGATCCTATAGTTCGTTTTAAGAAACATACCCAAAAACCCACAGAACCTTTCAGGGCATACGGTATGGAACTTCATGCCCTGTTAACTAAGGCCAGACCCGGGACAGAGAACCAGGATTGGTATATGGACAACTTGATCACTCAATTCGTCAAGGGTCTAAGAGACCGAGACAGGCAAATCGCTGCTAGGGACGGCTGGAAAGAGGGCACTACCCTACACGGCATATCTAACGGTATAGATATGGCCGTGAAGAAGCGGACAGTTTTTAACAGTTTACCAGTAACCCATCCCCTCTGGGAGGGAGACAGTGGTATGTACCCATATCTGTGGAAGGCCGGGTAGGAGAATTCTTGGTGGATACTGGAGCTAGCCATTCCTGTGTGTCCAAAAGATTCTTTGACTCGGTGGCCAGCAGTCATGAGAACCTCAAAACGGGGGTAAATGCTTGCACGGTCGACGGAAGCATATGAGGACTTTTGGTAGGACATTTATGCCTATCCGAATAGGAGGCAAAGAATTTGTTCTTTCGCCAACTATTGCAGAGGGTAGCGATGACGGAATCCTCGGATTGGATTTTGCAAGCTTATACGGGGCTGTCTTGGACCCGAGGGATGGAATGATGAGTATTCAGAATCTGTATGGCTTGCATGTACAGTGCGTCTTGAGACAGGTGTCTTCAGTAGCTTCGGTTATACATACGGTGAAAATCCCTCCGGGTACCACTTGTGATGTCCTTTGTGACGGATCAATGGCCCAGAAGGGTGAGACGGGAGTCTTTGAACCCGATACGGTATATTTATCGAGTATCGGGTTGGATTCAGTGGACACATTAGTGGCAAATGCAGCATGGTCTGTATTACCCATGACTAACCGAACCAGTTCAGTGGTTTACTTAAAGCGTGGCGACAGTGTAGGGGATATGAGTTCGGTAGAACACGTCGCCGAGGCCAAGTTTAATAAACCCTGTTAGTAAGCATCCATTGGATAAAGAATTCCAGAAACTGATTGATAAATCAGATTTACAGAATATGGAGGACAAACAATGCCTGGGGGACCTCCTGCGAAGGTATGAGAGTGCTTTCGGTAGGGAAGGAGGACCCGTAGGTAGAACCGATAAGGTGTTGCACACTATAAATGTGGGCGACGAGAGACCTTTCAAAATTCTGTATCGTAGACTTCCTCTTAAGAAGAAGTTGATATGCGAACAAGAAATACAAAAGCAACTGGAACTAGGGGTAATCGTGCCCAGCTCGAGCCCTTGGTCCAGGCCGTTTGTATGACTACTAAGAAGGATGGTACAATCCGCTTTTGTGTCGATTACTGAAAATTAAAAGGTATGACAAAGAAGAACTCATATCCCCTTCCAAGGATAGACGAGACGTTAGATAGCTTGGGTGGGAACCAATGGTTCTGTACCTTGGACTTACAATCCGGGTATTGGCAGATGCTTTCTCTAGCCATATGGGACTATTCGAGTATAATGTCTTGCCCTTCGGATTGTGTAACGCCCCGGCTACATTTGAGGCCATGATGGAATCCCTACTCAGCGACCTGCTGTGGAAGAAGTGTTTGGTCTACCTAGACGACGTTGTCGTATTCGGCAAGTCGTTTAAGGAATTCCACGCGAACCTGCAGCTGGTACTAGATTGGATTCTATCCAACGGTCTAAAACTCAAACCCAAGAAATGTAACCTGTTCAAGAAAACAATTACATACTTGGGAAGGATCATCACCCCTAACGGAGTGAGTGCAGATCCGGAGAAGTTGGAAGCAGTTGAGAATTAGGAAAGGCCCACGAGTGCTAAGGAGGTTAGATAATGTTTATGATTCTGTTCCTATTACCGTGATTTTATACCGAATTACTCCCGTGTAAGCTTTCCCATGCAATGCTTAGCTCACTGGACCCCGGGTAGGGCTCGGGAACCATTCCCATGGACCAGCGAGCAGGAAGAATCTTTTAATAAAATAAAAGATTTGTTTAGGAATACACCGGTATTAAAATATCCTACTCCTGAAGGGCATTTCATACTAGACACCGATGCGAGCAACAACGCTATAGGGGCAGCCCTCTCTCAGGTCCAGAATGGAGTCGAGGTCCCATTGGCATTTGCTAGCAACACGTTAAGCAAGACCCAGCATAACTATTGTACCACTAAACGAGAACTCCTCGCGGTGGTGGTGTATACGAAGAAGTTTAAGCATTTCCTTTGGGGAACCGACTTTACTTTGCGGACCGACCATTCATCTCTAAGGTGGCTTCTTAATTTTAAGGATGCCGAAGGGATGATTGGGAGATGGTTAGTTCATTTATCCGAATTCGGATTGGAGCATAAACAGATCGAGCACCGACCAGGTGCAAAGCATATTAATGCGGATGCCTTATCGAGGCGACCCGTCCGAAAGTGCCAGAATGCCACTTGTGAAGACTGCGGGGCCCACAATGCTGTGGTCGCAGGGTTGGTATATAACTATACCACCCCCCGTATCCCCTGGGAGGAGGCTGTATGCAGCTATCTCGATTGGTCCCCGGAGACCATCAAGAAGTTCCAACAGTCGGATCCCACCACTGCGCGCATAATGGAATACTTGCGGATAGGTATTAAGCCGGTAAGGCCGATGTTATCTCTGTAAGACAGAGAAACGAGGCGATTGATAGCTCAATGGACCGAGCTGGAGATCTGAGATGGTATATTGTGCAGGTGGAAAACCTCTTCCACTGGCGGTAAACTATTACAAATTCTGATTCCCACCTCGATGAGAAGGGATATCATGTATTATTGCCATGGCCACCAAACGAGTGGTCATTTCGGAAAGAAAAGATCAATAGAGGGTCTGCAAAGACGTTACTACTGGCCCGGAATGAGAAGCGACCTACTTCGGTGGATCGCAACTTGCTCGGATTGTTGTAAAAACAAGCCAGGACCCGGCCTAGGCAAGTTACCCTTGTCACAGGAATTGTTTTGTGTCCGATTCGCTCGAGTAGCAATTGACATCATCAGTGGATTTAAAATGACGCCTAGAGAGAACACCTGTACGATGGTCGTAACGGACTACTATACAAAGTATACTCGGGTGTTTCCTCTTCCGAACCACAAAGCCACTACATGCGCTGAAGCGCTTGTAAAAGGCTGGGTGCTACATTTGGGTGTCCCCCTCATGATGCACAGTGACCAAGGAAGAGAGTTCGAGTCAGAGTTATGGCAAGAAATGTGCCATTACTTAGCAATATGTAAGACCCGAACCAACCCATACCGACCACAGTCGGATGGTCAGGTGGAAAGGTTCAATAGGACTTTGATACAAGTGCTAAAGCCCCTGGTTAATACCCACCAGGACGACTGGGATGAACAGTGCGAGTTTGTAGTACACGCCTACATCAACACCATTCATTCATCTACTAATTGCACTCCAAACATTCTAGTTTTCGGCGAGGACATAATTATGCCCGCCGACTTGGTGTATGGAGTGGTTGGGATAGACCCAGAGGCGCCCTGCACTGTGTTGTTTGTGGAGTCGTTACGGGACAGATTCAAGCATGCATACAAGGCCATTCGTAAAGAACTGCTAAAAAGTGCTAAATGGCAGAAGGTGGGGTATGACACCAATGCAAAAAGGATACGCTTTAATGTTGGGGACAGGGTACTAAGGTATTATGAGCCACTCGAATGTTTGAAGCTCGTAACGCCTTGGGAGGGTCCATTCAAGATTATACGCATCATCTCCGAATCGACGGTGATGATGGAGGACTGCCTTACTGGTAGGAAGTGGGAGACGAATGTCGGAAAGCTTTGGCCCTGGAAGGGACGCGAAGCGGCAGAGTGGATATCAGCCACCTGAGCCAACGTCAAGTAGGCCCAGAGTAACGGTACCTGAGTAATGCCCCAGAGGCCGGAGAAGGCCATATGTAGAGCCGGGAAGAATAGAATGCTAACCCAAGGCGTTAGACGCAGTCCTCGGTTGAGGTCTGCTGTTACCTAACTCAGTACACAACGAGCTGCTGCGTGTTGTCCGCCGTAGGCGAATAACATACGTACCACGGCTGGGGGTGTCGAGCGCTTGTTCCTCGGGTAGCCATATCCAGTGAGCGGTGGATGGATTAACCGGTACATTCGCTCTAAAGCAATGTATATACCACCAAACTCCAGATGTTAGCACTCGGGTAGCAACCTGTGTCTCGTATACCGAGCCGAATTTTAGTTCGGATCTAGTCCGCTAGGTGAGGCCACCGGCGTGGCGGGAAAGTGTGGAACTAGGTCACCGGATAGCCCATAGCTTGATCTCGTGAGACGAGAGGTCAGGCGCCATGTTGTTCATAACTAGAGCGGAATCGTGGCGGTAAGACGTCACTGGTTTTGCTCCAGTTATTTTACACACTCCAGCAGCTTATAGCTGCGTTTTTTTAGTTTATTTTGTTGGACGAATCCTTCAGGAGGAGTCCAACACTACTGCCAATTTTTAAATTGGAAGATCGCCCCACTGTGATGGCACAGGGGACGGTTGACGCTGCACATCAAACGGCCAACATTGAGTTGGATGAAGGGGAGGACCCGACGGTCTCATCTCGGGTAGAGGAGACCATGGAATCCTCTAACGAGAACCAGAAGTGGAAGAGGCTGCCCAGACTCTCTCTGCCATTCAGAACCCGCACCCAGCGCCTCACCCATGTAGATGAGGAAGAGGGTGTGGTTTACACTAGCTGGGGGACGTACATCCCCATGCATCCCTCCATGTTTGGATGCGGTCCCTTAGCGGAAGTGCCCGGCCAACCCGAGAATATCCCAGATGATTTCAAAACTCTGGTGATAGACTTGTGTACGGACGAGTTGGCCGAGAACGGTTGGCAGGAGCTATGGCACTGGATGAGAACTTGGCTCGTGCTGTGCTTCTGTCCGAAGGGATAACCCGGAAGGCAAGCCAGCTTAGGGAGTCTGAGTCAGATATGGACACAGACTCCACCGTCACACAGTCGTTGGTGGAATCCGGACGGATCAAGAAATTGAGCCGTAAGCTCACGCGGAAGGTACCACTTCGATCTGATCTCGAAGCAGAGGACCTTCGATCTCGAAGTAGAGGACCTTCGGATAGCAATCGAAAGGTCCAAGTCGGAGAAGGAACCAGGCGCCAGTATACCTGAGGGGGCTGGTGGTATCTCAGACGAGGACATTTCTCGCCAGCAAGCTGCTGTTGAAGCCAAGCGTTGTGAGCTTGACGAACAGCAGAAAGAGTTAGCCGCTACCCGTCAGGCCCACCGCAAGCAGCAGGCTCAACTCCAGGCGAGTGCCGCCTCCGGCACTGACTCACCGGTCAGTAGCAGGAGGAGCACTCGGGCTAAGGACAAGGATCCCCGCAAGTCGGATTCTAGTCCTGAAGCCCCGCCGCAGCCACCAAAGGCAAGCCGCAGGAAGAAGAAGAATGGAGCAAAAGCGTCTCCGGCGGACCCCGAACCCTCTACTACCAAGAAGAGGGGTAAGGGTGACCCAAAGTCTGCAGCCTCCACAGCGACTACAGTCACAGTAGCCACCCCGGTTACTGCAGCACCCACTGCTACCACCAGCAGGACGGCCGCCACCACCTCGGTTGTGGCTTTGACTGGTACTACTACCACCAGCCGAGCCCAGCCTAGAGGAACGGGCATCTACACGAGCAGCGAGGAGCTGCCCGCGTCAGCCAAATCTGATTTGGAGTCTATGACGACGTGGGAAGAAATGACCACGGACGTCCCCAAGGATGAAAATCAGAAGTGGATGTGGAAGAACGCAGCCGAGGGATTTAAAGAACGTGTCCCCTGCTGCTTCTCGGATTGTGCATACGACACAATCCATTTCATGTGCCCGGGCGCTGTCAATAAAGATGGTGATAGCGACGATGAGGAGTGGATGAAGTCAGGTCCTCACGATACGCCAGTTGGTAAATTTTACCTGATTTGGATCGACCAACTCAAGTCCAAATTGGGTTCCATTTACCAATATGAGTCCAGAACGAAAGTTCAGTGGGCTATGACTCAATGGGGACCGAGCAGCAGCCGCCATAAATGCCTGTTCTAGTCATGTCAGCTCTCGCTCACCGGCAAGAAGACATTCGAGACAAAGCCTCGCTTCGCTCGGCATATTGTGGAGCAGTATATGCACCACAAGCCTTTGATGCAGTGTATCCCTGGAGATCACCCAGGCAAACTGTGTGACGGCACCTTCACCACCCACCGGCACCGGGACCTGGCTCTGCACCTGCAGAAAGCCCACGGTACCAGCCTGGAGAAGACCAGGAAGCGTGCTGTCAAGTGTTTCAATGAGCTCCTTGCAAATTGGGCTACGTTGAGTACAAAGGAGATCAAAGAGCAGGCATTCGATCCCGAGTTCTGCTCCTGGAGGAGTGGCAACCTCATGGCTTATTTCGCTGTGAACTACTCCAGCACAAAGTGGTGCACCTGAAGGTGAAGAAGTGGCGAGGTGATCACAAACGAGAGAAAGGGAAATCTCGTTCGAAGGGAACCAATGGAGGTTCAGCTCCGGCCACCAGTACCTCCAAACGGACCCGCGTGGACCGATCCGTAAGCCCGACAGGCAATAAGGATCAGCCCAGACCAGCTAATCCAGCTGACCGTCGCCAGTCGGGACAACAGGTCTCGGCTCTCGACATGCCTGGCAACCAGACCCATCGGGTGGTTAGCCAGGCAACACCTCAAACCCCTACACCTCCTACACAGCACCCTTCGAGTGAAGCCACTGGTAGCCTGGATGATTGGAGCACCTTCTTCGGTGCCCCATCCTGCCACAGTGCATGGTGGGCCGGAGAAGGGTCTTCTGATAAGCGCCCGACTTACAGCGAGTATGCGGCGAAGTTCCCTGCCATGGGACCAGCGGGACCCGAATCACAGGTCCTGACCTCCTTGGGCCGAGCTAAAGCTCGGGCCGTGGTGGACTCGAGTCCACCCGAGCAGCCCCGGGCTACGGCCGAGGCCGGGGAGGCACCACAGTTGAGGGTCCCCATGTCCCTTCTGCAGGCGCTTCGCCTGTTACTACACAGGCTCCTGCACCAGAACCAGCTACCACCCCATCCGCGGTCCCTCGGGTCCCCGTTATGGGACTGGTAGCCAGTACCCTGTCAGGTCTTCAGGATCCAGATACGTTCGTCGATCATAGAGACGTATGTACCGTCGAGATCCAGAATGACCTGATGGCTGAGTGGCAGTCTTTTCATCGCCAAAAGTCGACTACTGGCAGACTACTGGTGGACAATGACTGAAGCCACCTTCAATCTGGTCTATGAGATCCAGAAGAGGGAGGAAGATAAAATAAAGGAGCAGGAAATTAAAAAGGTCAAAGAGGCCTATAAGTCCTGCCGGGAAAAACAGAGGGAAGCCGAAAAGCTTAAGGAGTTCCACGCTGCTGAGAATGCCGGGTACATTCATAGGTACAAGGAGGCAGACCTGAAGTTCTTCCTCTGCTTCGGCAAGCACCTGGACGAATGGGACAGCTCCGCATCGTCCCTGGTCGTACCTTCGGGTGCTCAAGCCGAGGCGGCAGTGGACAGTCCCTCTGAGGGCATGGGTGCTCTGAGCCTACTCAGTGACCCGAGCACCGAAGCCCTTAAGCTAGTTGCCACAAGCAGCAGCAGCAGTTCAGCTCCCTCTACTAACCCGGAGCCAGCTGAGAAGATGGACACTGAAGACAATCCCGAGGATCTGTAAGTGTCCATTTGCCGGCATAACCTCATCAGTACCCGAGAGTAAAGGCATATCTAATGCCAGAAGATTAATTTCTTAAAGAGGACCCGACGGACCGGAATGATAACCTGCAGCTAAGATGGACGCCACCCGAAACATCAAGGGATTACCACATCAAACCCTGGGCTCCATCTTCCCATCCTCACCAGGGCACAACACACAGCAACGTGGCTTGCCACCACACGTTTGTCGCTGAATGGAGCTGCAGAATCCAGTCATTCCAGGTTCGCCGGAAGTCAATTAGTATTGTAAGGGTGATCCTGCTACCCCGGTAGGACACCTCTTAAATTCATATTATATTATGTATAAATTATTTTTCTATAAAAAGTATATTTTTGTATAAATCAAACCAAAAAAATAAAGTTTTTTCTTCGGGTTACCTAGCCTCTCGGGTTACTTTACTTCGTATTGTATATACTACTACAAAAACTCCATATAACTTAACATATTTAAATATGTCTTAACTGTAATAACTCTGTAACACTGTTACACACATATACCACCATAGGTTGATGGTGCATAAGGCGCCACCTCCTATTTACGTTATTATTTAGTTACTTCGGGTTATATGCGATGATGCCTACTACTATGTACATATTATTTATAATGCCCCTTTAATGTTAAATATTCTATATAACATTGTTATAATAGACTTACCTGTGTATATATATTGTTACATAACTTTAACAATAGATAATTTTTAACACCTACCCTAGGTAAAGTCTAGGGGAGGTGGTGTAGGGGCCGGCATCGTTGAATATATATTAGTGCACTTCATCCGAGAGACGCGCTCATGTGGTGCTCCTTCCTTCTATGCCAACCAGGTGTCGCTTCGCGATACCCGTTTGGTACAAGAGGGGGCAGCACCATGCCTCGTCCAGCTTCTTAGTAGAAGCTGGACGATCCGCAGAAGGAGACTGGACATAGTCCAGTCCAGACGTATGCTCTGAGATAGAGAGCAGCTAATAAAGTCCTACCCGAGTGGTAGGGAGTCTGGGGCTTTGCCCAACCCAAACTACTCGTGTTGTGTTGGTATCTTTAGTGATAAGCGAGCCAACGAGCCACCCAACCTATAAAACGATACGAACCATTACAATAGTACTCAGAATTCTCTAGCTAATGACAAGCTATCAACAACAATGCCTATTAAATATGGGGTGCCTCAGGGCTCAGTTTTAGGTCCTGTACTGTTTTCCATATATATTAATTCTTTGCCTAAAGTTGGAAATTTTGATATGACATTGTACGCTGATGATGCTGTTATAATTGCAAACATTCCTCAAGAAATGCAACTTGTTATTACATCTATACATAAATGGTGCATTAATAAATCATTAACAATCAATGAGAAAAAGACTAAATGGATGCTGTTTAATAATGTTCAAAATGATGATAGTGTGTTTACTCTAAACAATACTGTATTAGAAAGAGTCTATGTATTTACCTATATGGGCTTGAATTTAGATCCTGATTTAACATTTGTAGATCATAGAGCGGTGTGTATATAGTACATTAGGCATAAGATTTTCCAATTTGCACGAGTGAGAAAATATATTGACAATTGTACAGCCTTGGATATTTCAACACTATGATACTGCCGGCTTTTGCCTATTGTGATTTTGTATGGGATAGAGACTATAGGGGGGGGGGGGAATGACGAACTACAACTGTTACAGAACTGGGCTCTTAGGTTGGTCTATAAGGTTAAGTTAGAAGAAGACCCTACTCTGACTAGGTTACATTATGTGACAGAAGGGACCAACGCCTTCTCTTCTATGCATACCAATTGCCTAAAATGTGATGTATTTGTAGACAATAGAAAGATAACCACCAGGTTCCACATAGAAAGACGTCTTACTGTACCACACTGCCTGAAACCAATTGTTATTAGAAGTGTTTATTATAGAGCATAATGTAAGGTGGAATCAGCTTAAAGAGACCCTCGCTAAGTTCAAAAATGCCATCAAAAAAGATTATCCGAACTGTTTCATGTAACAAATAAGTTTGTATCTTAAGAAATCTCATTACTAGATCGCTGTTATAAATATTTGTCCATTATATAATGGTTTTACTGAAATACCGACCCCCTGCTTGAGTAACACAACAAAGCACCACAGGCTGCATTAAATATGAATCGTACAAATACTATGCAACATGGAGGGGGTTTGGTATAACTACCACAATGCGTGGGCACCAGGTGTAGTTGCACTTATATTGTAAAT
This sequence comes from Acholoe squamosa, assembly GCA_949317995.1. Taxonomy (NCBI): domain Eukaryota; kingdom Metazoa; phylum Annelida; class Polychaeta; order Phyllodocida; family Polynoidae; genus Acholoe; species Acholoe squamosa. The sequence continues at coordinate 76,318,735 of OX439045.1, read as the reverse complement.
GTAATTTCCCAATAAAATGACTTCAAAAAATGTACTTATAGCAAAGTATGGGCTTCTTAGCCAAAAAGGGGTGGAATGTTTTTTGTCTCATGTAATCCATCAATCCATTCCCTGATGTTACATAAATCAACAAGAGTCTTGCTATAAATTAGCAAGACCTGACTTCTAAGGGCAACTGACTTCTAAGGGCAACTGACCCACGTGGACTAATTTCGTACCAAAGGTAGACAAATGAACTATGGGTCTATATTGATACATGGGGTCTGATAAAGAATGTACCGTAATATCCGGTCTATAAGGTGCACCTCGGTAAAATGTGCACCTTGACTTTGTAGCTTTGAGAGAAAGAACCTGCTCCCATGTCCCTTTTAACCACTGCACAGGAACATAGGAATATTGGGAACATTTTAGAGAAAGCACCTCCTAAACAATTCTGCTTCTATAAGGCGCACCAACAGTCAGTCTTCAGGAATAAGAAGCACCTCGTACACGAGGCGTTACTGTATATATGAAAACCCTACCTAAAATATACACCGCGTACTACTGGTACATTGTAAACATAACTGTTGAATCTACAGGGATTCTCAGAAATCTGAACAGTGGACCATTGTAATGCAGTACAATGCATCAGTGTAGTTTTTTACAAGATGCCCCAGGTGGCAGTGCGGTGCTACACAAATGTACAAGAAGAAATCTCTGTGAATATAACCACGGATGTCTAACAACTTTGGGACGAGGAATACGCCATTATTTCAATGAAATGTGTTTACAGTATACATGTATACCAGTCTGACCCAGCACTCAACCATGTTACACATATTACATTATAACACAGGTGGCACTTACCCAGATCTATGATGATATCTTACCATTTATGACGCACATGATACCTCAGAGTTACTATCATTGTGTATCCATGATGCATAATGGAAACTCCAAGTTGATGCATCACGCACTGGTAGGAGTGTATCATGTCCTCATGCTAGGTCATGATGCATAAATGCAGCATTTACAAGAAACCTACCAGATATGCATCTACATGTATCATGGTGTCCAAGTAAAACCTTGTAAGAGTTAAAGACGTAAGGTGGTGAATATATATAATACACACCATCATAGCAAATATTACAATGAGAACAATGAAGCCGATCTTTGTTTGTGTGCTGCTGTGCCTCCCGGCACTCATCTCTGCAGATGAAGTGGTCTGTAAACTCACAGTCTAAAAATATCTTATATGTTTGTTTGTTTTGTTTTATAATCATTTTGTTAATTGTTTATTGCATCATGATGTGGGTGACTTAGGAGTGCTGCATTGGTGTATCATGCCTCTTTGTGAAGTGCATCGCCCCTGCACGTACCATGCAAGGGTTGCCTATTGGGTGCTTTGTCCAACCCGCAAATGCTCCTTTTCGATGCTAGGGCTTTGTATGCTATGCTTAAGGTTACAAAGCCTTTTGATTGTAAAATGTTTTCCCTCCAAAGGCCATTTGGTCCTGCAGATGTCATTGTTGCAGGCTGTTGACTGATTTGGCAGGACTGGATTCCTCAAGAGCCCAAGGTCCCAAACTTACTGCCAGACATTTTTTGATATTGACTGAAAACTCACTCTTCTTTCTCCTTCTATTTCAGTTTGATGTCGAAGCCCGACTTGCTGAGTACGCAGATGAATTCCCTGCCACTGAAGAAGGTAAAGCCTTTATATTTGTAGCTACATTATATAGATGATATATTTTCTAAGAAAGAAAGAAAGAAGGAGGAGAGAACGCAAGGACGAAAGATTGAATAAATGGAATAAAGAATCAAAGACAGCATGAAGTATGAAGGAAAAGAAATAAAAAGAGAATGAAAGGGAGAAGTAAAAGAAAAGGGTGTGAAAGAAGGAAAGAAGGAACGAAAGAAAGAAAGAAAGAAAGAAAGAAAGAAAGAAAGAAAGAAAGAAAGAAAGAAAGGAAAGGAAAAAGAAGACGAGTGATGGATCGGCAAAAATCTAAGTACATGGGTAGCTTCCCAATCAAGCCTAAAATTATGGGAAATTGATAAATATATACATCATGAATTTGTTTCTTTCCCTTCTCCTTGACAGTTATTTATGATTTATCTGTCTCTAGGGGATCTACTTTGGGTAAACTTGACGAAAGAATGACAGTTGTTGTCTCATTCTTTTATCTCTCTTTTCAGGGGTGGAGGGGGAGCATCTTAGATAAAGTAATACAGTATATATAGTGTATGCTGTCGTTGAAATAACAACATAATTCACTGCAGCTATGGTGGTTCACTGTTTAGTTCTACTAGGATTCCTGGTTATTTCGACAGTTATTTCGTACAGTGTATAGTATGAATGTTCTTTGTTATAGATTTTCATGATGACTGTGTGGCAAAACATGACAATTACACCGAGGTAAGGGTAGCATCTGTTTACTCTGAAATACTTATTGTAACTAATAATACCTCTATGGTACTCAGCGCCTATTTTTTCAGTGCCACACATGGCTACCGTTGTCCCCCACATATCTTCACAATTTTACTATTATGTTTTGTACCCTCTTGTTTCTAGACTGGACCGTTCAGTGCTATAACTAACCCCGCCCAGTTGTGGCCATACAGGACCCTCTCCTACCAGATTCTTGGTGGATATAGTAAGTGATGACTACATTCACATTTCAATACCTATTATGCTGGTGCCTTGCAGGTATTGTGGGCATATACTCGCAAGCAATGCCTGATGACCTTTTTCCCCAGATTCTGGGGAGTAGTTCAGGTGAACTCCATTAGATAGCAGTTTTAAATTATCTCCAATCAGAGTGAGTAAATATGAAAAAAGGGGATGATTGACTGGAAAGTACTTAGGCCTACATGCCCTCAATGTACAGGCAGATAGCCAGCCAAAAACCTTTGAAGAGCCATTTAAGAGCCTCTAATGGATCCATGACCCTCTAATGGATCAATGACCCTCTAATGGATCAATGACCCTTTAATGGATCAATGACCCTCTAATGGATCAATGACCCTCTAATGGATCAATGACCCTCTAAAGGATCAATGACCCTCTAATGGATCAATGACCCTCTAATGGATCAATGACCCTCTAATGGATCAATGACCCTCTAATGGATCAATGACCCTCTAATGGATCAATGACCCTCTAATGGATCAATGACCCTCTAATGGATCAATGACCCTCTAATGGATCAATGACCCTCTAATGTATCAATGACCCTCTAATGTGTGTTACCAATGGTATGGGATAACCATAAAAAATGAACACACCTCTGGCAATTTGCTATCTTTGTGCACTTGAGTTTTACGTTCCAATAAGTTATAATCAAATGGTTAAAATAATTGAAAGAACTAGAACTGAACAATCCATTGATGATAAGCATCTATTCAGCACGCATCCAGAAAAACAAGATCCGCCGAGCGGCCAATGAAGTAGCACGTGTAACTCGCTGTGTTCGTCTTGTGGAAAACAAAAATGCCTGGGACAGAGTTATCATCAGGAAATGTGGGAACACGTAATGTCATGTTTATTTCAGTTATTTAGCTTGTTAACCCTTGAATGCCTGCTGATGCAGGAGTAAATCATGCCAATGGCCTTTCATAATGCTGCAAGGAATCACTGTAAAGCTTTTGGCCATCAGTTATTCATTGGTGAATGTACAGGGGAGGTCGGCATTTTATTGTGGTTTGTGTACAGAAATAAATTCTTACTCTGAACTGTCAAGTATTAACTATATTTTTATCTTAAGGAAGAGGTTTCCCCCCTATTTGAGCCCATAATTGCATTTTTCAATACTTTTCTAAGCTTTAATACCTGCTTATAGCCTACACCCTTCTTTAGACTGATGCTGTAAGCCACTCCTGGTAAACAGTTCTCAACATGGTATAACTGTACCAAGCCACTATAACTTGAAACCTGAGGGCCCCCTACTATGACTTAAAGGAGGTCTTGTAAAACCATCCATAAACGCCCTCCTGGGTTCACATTATAAGCCACGGTTTATACATGGTACCTATAATTTAATTTACAGATGTAACTCGTATGTTGGTAAAATAGGAGGCATGCAGCAGATGTGTGTAGCCAATTGGTGTGTCAATGCCAAAGGTTCCCTGATGCACGAGTTTATTCATGCACTTGGCTTCAACCACGAGCACCAGCGCTATGACAGAGATTCATACATCTATGTAAACTATAACAACCTTTACAGACGTAAGTTTAATATTGATGCTTTGGACTACATGTAATGGTAATACCTAGTACATATGCCTCTCTCTGAATAGCAACAAATTACAGCAATTTAGGTGAAAGAGAGACCAAAGAATGAATCAGGAGTTATGAAATATGTCGTAAATTCCTCTATGATCCTGCGGATCAGCGCACTATCACATGCTTTTGTGTTTGTGTTTTATACACCAGGGTACCATGGTCCATATGCCAAGATTAGTGCAAATAGTGGGCGCCTGTTGACTCGCTATGACTATGGCTCCATTATGCATTATGGGGCCTACTCTCCCTGGGCCAAGAACAAACGTCAGCCTGTCATCATACCAAGACGTAGAGGTGTACAGATTGGTCAGCGCAGAGCCCTGAGTGGTACTGACATTGCAAAGATCCAGATTCTATATGGCTGTAGAAGACTGGTAAGTTCTGATTTTAGCAAGTTTTTACCAAGGTTTCCTAAGTTATCACAGGAATTAGTAGTTATAGAGTCAACCCTTAATCATCTGACATAAGTATGGGATATCCAAAGCTTTCACCCCTGCTCTCTAACACATCTCTTTTTGTAAGACAGTGCAAAGAGATATCATTCATTATTCAGATTAATAACTCTGGTGGAAATAGACTTTAACTTAGGCCATTTTTCATTAGCACCCTAAATTAGATCCGTGTTCATGCCATGATGACTGATTCAGGAAAACTCAAAACATTCTTGGACCATTTAGACCGTGAATATGCAATACCTCACATTCAACATCAACTCATAGAGATCAATTCAGTATGGCACACTAATCCCACCTAGTGGGGAGGTGAGCAACCAAAAGTCCTATGCCTCCACAGTCTGAAAACAGGTGGCAGCACTGATGGCAGGGTGGCAGCACTGAAGTGAAGGGACACTAGAAATCCCTTTTAAAGACAAATGCGGCCCCTAGGCAGGACTTGGTTCTGCTGCTGATAATTTCAAGTAACTCTAGGTTATATTAGTTTGATATATAAAGATTAAGAAAATGTAAAAAAAATGCCTATGTCACGGTGCTTACTTTTTCAGTATGACAGATTAAGTGTGAAATGCCTTAATTATAGAAATGAATGGTAAAAACTATATTTTCATATGGTGTCCCATATCTACTGACCGACTGCTGATATTTTCACAAAGCTCACAGGATGGAAAGATTATATCTATACAAACAATTTGAAAAAGGGGGGTCGTGCTTGAACTGAAAAAAAAATATGAATTTTTCAAAAATAAAAATTTTCTCTTAACTATGAAGCCCTATGGGGATCAAAATGACACATAAGTATCTTTCATGTATCTGTAGTGATCAGAAATGAACTAAAAAAAATATGTACATTAAAAATAGAACAACTGATGAGTTCTGATTTCTGCCACCAGGTGGTTTCTGTGTACCGGGTAGCATTTGTCTTTAAGTGTTTCCACTAATATCTGTTCGAACTGCATGTAAGGACAGGTTATAAAAGTTAATCAGACAGAATGGATCTGTAAAACCATGCCAGGGTAGGGTCCCCTCTGAACAGAGTGTAACCGCCTCTGGCGTCGGGATCAGTGCCATAGCGATACCATTGCAAATGAGATCAGTCCCTGAAGTTAGAAGCACTTGATCTCAGGGATGTCAACACAAACAAAAACGACGATTCACGGCCAACTGATGGCCATCGGTCACTGACGGAAGGCGTAGAGACAGTACCATTAGCCCTTTAATTGTTTCTAGTTCTATCAGAGCTTGGAGTATGATTATTTGGTTCACTTTTCATCCCTAATCGTTTTAATTCCACTATCACTGCACACTGGCGGCTGACTCCACCCGCCAGTCGGCAGCCATTACTGTGTGTGACGTCATGACCTCATTATCTGAAAGCGAGGCTCGCTGAGATCAGGTGCCTCTAGCATCAGGGACTGATCTCATTTGCAATGCTATCGCTATGGCACTGATCCTGACGCCAGAGGCAGTGACACTCTGTTCAGAAACCTGGGGTAGGAAAGCCCTTCTTATTAGGTCTGTGGTGGAAAACATCCTACCTCCTTTCAACAGAATTAATGCTCACCTTGAAGAGAATTGTGGATCAACATGGTAAAAGGTATGCCCACGCACCCCCTCAGGGGCGTACCTTTTACCGTGTTGATCCACAATTATTCAGTCATCGTATCCATTTAGTAATACGTAGGCACTGATCAGAGGTTAAGATATCTATAAGATAATTTCAAGCTATATACAACCTATATTTAATAAGGTGATATGAAAATCTATATACAAAACCAAACATTATCTTTACTCACTCTTTTTTTCAGCTTGAGTCAAATTATTTGAAGGACCTTGCTGGAGTTGCATAAGCAGACAAAAGAAATGAATACGTAGTTTTTAAGGTTTGAAATAAAAGACATGCCAATATCCTTCTGCTATATGTCTTGAATTGTCTTACATCCCCAAACATATAAACCTCCATATATCATTTACAAGTGTTGATGCTAAACATTTTTTCTTCACTAGTCCTTAAACAAATATCGACCTCAAAGCTACTGGTGCTCTGTCTCCATAAGAGATACTGTAATGGCTCATTTAATGTCGCATCAAATAAGCACTGATCTCGCAAGGGGTAGACGAGTATTGAAAACAATCTTCAGCAATAAAAACACTATTCAAATCAGTGTCTGTCTCAATGGCGCGGATACAGATGTATTGTACTTAAGGAGAGCCTGGGTAGCCACTCATATGTGCACATATAAGTGGTGATATATTGACAGAAGCAGTTCCCAATTATGTCACAAGATGTCTCTATGTATGTGTTATGTAACTGTTTTTTTTACTGGTGGCCTTTGTCATCGGCCATATTGCCTAGCCCCAGGGAGGACAACTATACACACATTGGAGATTTCTTTCTTACTTTGTGTTACATACTTAGGCCTGGTTTTGTGTGTCATATGTAGTATAGTAGTGTAGGGGCACGGTTTATAATAAGCGTCACATAGGTACGAGTTGGGCAGTTCCCGAGTGGGGTGTACACTCGGGTCTGAGAATGGTATGCTGGGGCGAGCGGTAGCAGCACTGCACTCCGAGCTTCCTGCCTTAGACTCGAGAGGTCACCACCCAACCTTAGGCTATATAAGGCCAGGTCGGTAGCTGCCAGAGGGAAAACCCCAGGGGGCTCTGTACGGTCAGTAAGCACTTCCCTCCTCTGGTTACGAGAACTTACCTAGTAACTCATTGTCTCATTGTCTGAATACCCTGATACGAATACATTTGAACTCGAAAGCCCTTAGTCGGATTGTAAGCAGGATTCTAAATAAACCTTGTTGCCTCTTCTGTACCAGAGATTGTCTTTCGGTAGTTCTTTCTGGATTAGACATACGAACCCCAAGCCAAAATACTTGACCATTACACTGGTGCCATGACCAGGATAGGTTGAGAAAGAGTGTGCAGCTGTGGCTGAACAAGATTATTCAGTTGATAAGAATGAGGCAGTCTCTACTACGCCGCGAAGTGTAAGAGCTGCCTATATGAAATAAAGGACTCCAGTTCAGGATGTTGAGGAATCGGGAAGCACTGATTCGGAGGTAGATTTGGATGCATCCTTGGTTCCGGATGTGGCTCTCGCAGTCAATCAGACGGTTCCGAATATTAGAAATTCGGAATTGCTCGGTGATGGGGCCTTCGGTAGTCCCATCCTGATAGCCCAGCTACCAGTGACTGAACCTCGGAGGAGAAGGGAGTCTATCCGTATTATGCCATTGGCCAACCAAGGAGTTTTTCTAAATCAGTTGAGTACCGCTATGTTGTCGGAATTTGTCTTTAAACCTGGCGGATCAAGCTAGCCTGCCCCTACGGGAATGTTAGGGTTGAGTGGGTACCGCGAGGAGAGGAGGGGTTTCGAAGCTGAAGGATGGCTCATCTGGAATGGAAAAGAAGGTGTGATCAGGAAAAGGTTAGGAATGGGAAAATGAAAAAGGAATGTGAACGGAAGAAAACTCAATTATTGGAATTGGAAACTTCTGTAAGAGAATTTGTATCTGAAGTGGAAGGGTTACAGAGAGAGAAATGTGGATTGGAAGGAGTTTTGGAAGAGTTGGAACGCAATAGGGTAACTAAGCTGTCCCGGCTCAATGAGATCGATGATCAGATAAGAGGAAAGGAAACGCAATATGATTTGGTAGCACAGAGGTTTGAGTACACCAATGAACAGCTGAATCAAATCAGTGCTGCACTAGAAGAAAGAACTGGAGAACATGAGTAGTAATAGAGGAGTATTTGGGCTTCAGTAAACTGTTTATTTTCAAAATCCGAAAGCATTGGGCTCTATGGCATACCAATGTGCTCTCAGGCGTGACGAAGGTTCCCCCATCCTGGAGGATGACCTCCAGGTCAGCGGTGCCTTGAGGTAACATGTCGTTTGTTGAATGCTTGGTTACCCATCCTTTACAGTGAGTATGTCTACAGGGATTAACCCCATAAAACAATCGGGTTATATGCACTGATGAACACAAATATGGGAGAGGGGTATAGCCTATGTATATACATATGCTGTATGTAGGTTTGATGAATATCGTCTACAATGGAACACCATTTATCCAATCAAGAATGGGAGAAAATCCTTCAATGCATTCCATCTGTGCAAGAATTAGACGAATTGCTTGTCAGTAATGGATTGTCCAATGATCCTATGGTCAATACAAGACGTGCTGATCTTCTTCAAATGGTAAATAATTGATTTGTATATTTCGCGTTCATAGATAACACAGACATCGAGTTATAATTAAGTGGTAATTACATGTTTTGTTTTATTTAAGACTGACCAAGTTCCCTCGACATCATCTCAAGGAAGTGAATTGACAGATTTCATTAAATCGTTTTATGACAAGAATCGAATGGTGGAATGGGCAAGAAACGAGGGTCATTTGGAAAATCCAGTGTTTGTAGAGAGACTCATTCAATTTGAAAAAGGGGAAATCACACAACCATCAGCAGATTTTGCATTTTCTGAATGCGAATGGAAAAAGGTGTTATCTCGCATGAGGAGTGTACAAGAATTAGACAAATATGTCAAATCTAACCAATTGATAAACGATTCAGCTGTTCAACAAAGGAGGAGCGAATTATTGGATGCCAATGAAATATATGTCAACACTCTAATGCTGACTCAACATTTACTAACACCCAACCATTAGAACTCTTTATTCAGTCATGCACCGACGGAAAGTCACTTATAGAGTGGGCCAAAACTAATGATCAAGTGAATAATCCCAGTGTCATTAACAGATTAGCTCAACTGGAAGTCGGTATGGATAGCCAGTCAGTTTTTTCTGTTGATAACGCATGGATCCAAATTGTAGAATGTATGAATTCAGTCGAAGAATTGGATGAGTATATTTCATCACAAGGACTGAGAGACGATCCCGTAGTAGAAGAAAGGAGAAGGGTGCTATTGGGAAGAGGTTGTGATCCACCTACCAAGAAGTCTTTTAAATGTCGCCAATGTGGCGGAAGGTTTCCAAATCGTAAACAATTGTACCTTCATAAAGGCTTATTGCATGGAGGCACAGACGGACTTCAACCAGAACCATACACATCTCCGCCATGGATACATCCAAACGGGAGGGTTAATCAAGATTTAAGGCATGTGTTTCAAGCCAATAGGCGACATATAAGGAAGCAGCACAGTGATCTAAATTCCATAGCACCTAAATATAATTTTCCATCAGACGATTTGGCAGGAGGTAGCAGTGAGTTGGTAAACAGATTTAGGGAAGTTGACACAATGCAAGATTCTGCATATGCCATTAATCTTAGTTTGGGTTTAATCATTGCGCACAAAGAAACCAACGAATACAGGTATTACATTCCCTTTCACAACAATCATGCATTCAAAAGTGCGATGATGGTTTCATCTCAACAAGAGCACCAAAGTGTCATAGACAGGTTAAACGAGTTTAATTTGGATACATATTTTGCAGGTGTGAAACCAAACACAGACTGGAGGTTGGTTGCAATAACAAATATCGAGTTTTATGTTACCAAATCGGGGTTTCCCCTTGGATCCGTCACAGAACAGATACCTACTTATTTGAATGTCCAGAAGTCTATCGAATTGTTAACTCATCCACCAGGTGTCTATAATTACCATTACAACGATAGTTTGTGCACAATAAGATGCATTGCTTTTCACCGCAATAGGTTTAATTTGAGAAATAGTGTACCAAAATTGTATAAAATCTGGAGGAAATACATGAGGAATTCGATCCCAAAAAGTAAGAAAGCATTTAAAGGCTTGAAATGGCAGGATCTTCCTGAATTCGAGAAATGTTTTGAAACATCAATTTACATTTACGAGATGCAACCCGACGGTGCTGTAGTTCTTAAATATAAACACATGTCAAACTTTAAGGCTGTGATGGTCTTAAACAGTTATCAAGGTCATCTTTCTTATGTTAAAGACTTTAAAAATTACGCATCTCAGTTCAGATGTGAGGCATGTGGGAAATCGTTCACTCAATTGTTTAATTACAAACGTCATGTTCGTACCTGCGTGAGCAAAACTAGATTGGAATTAAAAGGGGGATTTTACACTACTGATAGAACTATATATGAACAGTTGGCAGAATTCGGCATAGATGTAACCAGTGAAAGACACACATATCCTTATTTTGCAGTTTTTGATTTCGAGGCTATGCTGGAGAAAATCAATGAGACAGTGTCAGACAAATCATCATGGACTCAAAAACATCGTCCCATATCGATGTCTGTTTGTAGTAACGTTCCTGATTTTAGCACCCCTGTTTGTTTCATAGACAAAGACCTAGATGCTTTACTAACAAAAATGTTTGATTATTTAGATCAAATTCAAATTGCGTCTAAGAAACTAGCAACACTAACATGGGGTCACCTAGTCAAAAGATTGAAAGCTATAATAGATGACTGGACTCCAGAAGACATGTCGATGGACATAGAGGAGGAGGAGGAGGAAGGGGGAGGGGCCGAGGAGGAGGAGGAGGAGGTGGAAGAGTCTAATCAGGGTGAGAATCACAAGTCCATAGATAAAAGATTGATGTATGTTAAATTGAAGAATCTTGAAAGGAAATTGGCATCTTACATCAATCAGTTACCTGTCATAGGCTTTAATTCAGCCAATTATGATTTGAATTTGATCAAATCAAAACTGTTTAGCTATTTGGGATTCGGTGAAAAGAATACCGCCAACCACGTGATAAAAAGGAACAATGCATACTCCAGCATCACCACACAAAAGTTTAAGTTTTTAGACATTTTACAGTTTTTAGCCCCAGGATTTTCATACAAAAAATTCCTTAGAGCATTTGATGTTCAAGAGAAGAAAGGATTTTTTCCTTACGATTACCTAGACAACATAGACAAATTGAATGACACTAGGTTACCCCCTCATGATAGTTTCTATTCCACGATTAAAGACTCCAATATAAGCTTAAGTGAGTATCAGTATTTACAAAGAGTTTGGGCAGAGGAAAACATGCAAACATTGTCAGACTTTTTAATTTGGTATAACAATAAGGATGTAGGTCCATTTGTGACTGCGGTCGAAAGACTTCAGCAGTTTTATTTCGACAAGGACATCGATATTTTCAAAGTGGCTATATCAGTTCCTGGTATTGCACGTAAAATGATGTTTGATTCATGTAGAAAAAATAGGACGTTTTTTCAGTTATTTTCTCCAGAAGATGAAGATTTATATAAAACGGTTAAAACAAATATAGTCGGGGGTCCATCAATTATTTTTCACAGACACCACGAAAAAAAGAAGACAAAAATCAGAGACGGTAAACAATGTGGTAAAATTTTGGGCTACGACGCATGTGCATTATAATTGTTTGCAATAGGACAGGCGCTACCCACGGGAGTTTACATCAGGCGGTTAGCAGAAGAAAATTTCAAACCAAAGAAACAGCTACGCTACGTTAAGATGTACCAATGGTTAGAATGGATTGCCTCTGTTCATAAAGTAGATATAATTCACAAATTAAGCACCGGTCATGAAAAGAGAGTAGGACCATATTTGGTAGATGGATATTGTTCGCAAACTAACACAATATATGAATTTTATGGATGTTACTTCCACGGTTGTGAGAAGTGTCAGAAAGGTAGAATGCCTGAGGCGTTGAGAAAGCAGCGCTTTGACACAACCAAGAAACGAGAAGACTACTTGAGAGAAAACAATTTCAACCTTTGTGTGGTGTGGGAATGCGAGTTTGATAGACAGTTAAAAGATTGTCCTGAAATAGAGCAATCGCAGATTTTACCATCTTTTACTTGCGCCCACCCAGGTCCAATAAGCCAAGAGTTTATTCTTGAATCAGTTCAAAATGAAGCCCTCTTTGGAATGGTTGAAGTCGACATTCAGGTTCCAAAAGAATGGCAATCAGGGAAGGAAAAAATCATGGAGCCTTATGAATATTTTTCCGAAATGTCACCCATTTTCTCAAATTCAGAGATTCCCTTCGAGAAAATGGGTGATCACATGCAACAGCACATAATAAAGAATGGCTTATCTCAAAAATCCAGGAAATTACTGGTGGGAGCTATGTCGGCACAGAAAATATTACTAGCAACACCTTTGTTGAAATGGTATTTGGATCATGGTCTCGAGGTAACAAAAGTATACCAAGTAGTGGAATTCACACCTGGGAAATGTTTTAGCGAATTTCAGTCTGCTGTTTCAAACGCCAGACGTTTGGGTGATATTGATCTTGCAAAAGCCATAATCGCCGATACAATGAAATTAATAGGTAATTCTGGATATGGGTCTTTAATCATGGACAAAGAGAAACACCAAAACGTCCTCTATGTTAAAGGAAAAAAACTCACATGTGCATTGGTCAACGATAAACGTTTCAAAAAACTGTCTTTGCTTGATGATGATATGTATGAAGTAGAAAGCGCCAAGAGGAAAGTGACATTAAACCTTCCCATATACCTAGGTTATTTTATTCTTCAGTACGCCAAACTCAGGATGTTGGAATTTTACTATGATTTTGTCGATAAATATGTAGACAGATCAGATTTCGAATACATTGAAATGGACACTGATTCGGCCTACTTTGCCATATCAGGTGATACCCTAGAGTCTGTCATTAAACCAGAATTCATGGCGGAGTTCACACAAACTGTTCATAAAAGATGCGACTCTTTAGACTACTCGGCCAATCTTGTTAATTGGTTGCCCCGACAATGCTGTGATACACACGCAAAATATGACAAAAGAACTCCCGGTCTGTTTAAGCTAGAGGCTAGCGGTGATGAAATGGTTGCTTTATGTAGTAAGACATACATTCTAAAGGACGGGGATCAATTCAAGTTTAGCTGCAAGGGTATAAACAAGAAAAAATTGAAAGACCCCATGTCCAAATACATAAATGTTTTAAAAGATTGTAAATCAGGCTATGGCACTAACACAGGCTTTAGACTCAGAGACACAACTATTTACACATATTCACAAATAAGGGCTGGACTGAGTTATCTATACTGTAAAAGACAAGTTCAAATGGACGGTGTGACTACTATACCTTTGCAGTTAACCGTTTGTCCGTGGAATCACCAAACAGACTATTTTGCATTCTCTGCGAGTGGAGATGAATTGGGTAGTTACTATCCGTGTCAATTGAGAATGTATCAGCGCGCGTTTAACAATGCGGCGGAGGTATATGAATATCAACTACGTCTTCAGAACAAATTATCCGAGTCAGACTGCATTAAAGAGTCTAATATGAGTACTAAATGGTTAGATCAAAGGATCCATGTTATGAGGGATATTTTAATAGAGAAAATGAGAGTCAGTTTTCGTGTTAGGAAGGCATTATTAGAGACAATGGATAGAAAACTGTTGTATTGCACTAACAATAGGTACTGGGGTGTTGGTATGACAAAAAGGTTGGCCCTATTGTCTAATGACCATAGAGGGTTGAACACATTAGCCAGTTTGTGGGAAGAAATAAGGGAAACCCATTTTCAGGAAATTCGCCGTATTGTGGCAGAGCGCTGTAGCTGTTGTAATTTTAGGAAAGCAGATGTAGTGTTCAGAAGGGCAGAGGAGTCATTGCTGTGTGTTTCGTGTTCCAAACTATAAAATGTACTTGCCCCTGTCAATAAAACTCATTGTTGTGTGTCTTGAATTTGAAACTATAAATCTATTTGTTGATATCATTAAAACTCAGTTTGTTTCACAATGTTGGATGTGCCAGATTATGTGTTCAGATCACCTACAACGATTGCTATTAGTGGGACCACTGGGTCGGGTAAAACTACTCTTTTGAAGAAGGTTTTAATACATACAGAATTGTTTCAAATACCTCCTAAGAAAATAATATACTGCTATGGAACATGGCAGGATGCCTTCAACGATATGACAAATGTAGAATTCAGAGAAGGTATAGACGTGACTCTAGATAGTTATGGCGAGCACACGGTAATCATACTTGATGATTTAATGGATGAGGTGGTTCAATCGAAGGAGGCCGAAAGGTTATTTACGAGGGGATCGAGTCATAAAAATATTACCGTCATTTTTTTGCTACAAAACCTTTATCAGCAAGGTAAATCTGCCAGAACGATAATGTTGAACACGCATTACTTGATTCTGATGAAAAATGCAAGAGACATCCAGCAGGTCAAGGTGTTGGCGAATCAAACAGGGTTGGGTAAGACTCTGGAGGAGGCATATAACGACTGCATGTCTAGAGCGTATGGGTATTTGCTTCTCGACTTTTCACCGGGCAACATCAAGGAGCTGACATTGAGAACTAACATATTCCCATCCGAAGATCAAATAGTGTACATATCCAAAAATGCGGTTTCCTAGATTCATGTTTTTCGAACCTCGCATGAAAACATTTAGGACATGGAAAAGTTTTCTCAATCCAGAAGAACTAGCAGAATCGGGATTTTTCTACCTAGGGGGAGGCAACCAAGTTCAATGTTTTGAATGTGGACAGATCATACATTCATGGAAATCATCAGACAAGCCTGACTTTGAACACCTAAGACACAGTCCATCGTGTGACTTCATTAAATCCAAAATGACTCGAGGAAGTAACATATCATTCGACATGATGGTTGGTGTAATGGAATTAATTCAAGAATTGAAACAAGACATCAACACCCTTCAGGCCGAGGTGCACTGCAGAGCACGCAGACCATGGCTGAGAACCGAGGATACGGTGGATAATACCAGATTCGCACCAAGATACACATTTGGGGGAGTTAGAGCAGATGGGGATTGTGGGTATTCGTCGGCACAGGCTGTTGCAACTGCGACATGTGCAGATGCTAGCCCTAGTGCATCAATACAGTCATTGACACCAGAATGACAGCATTTAAAATGACTCAATCGACGAGACCTTTATCAGTCGAGACATGCTATCCAAAAGGCTAAGATCAACCAAGGAGTATTTGGTTCTGTTGATTTCAACAACTTCACAACAGGCTCGTAGTTTACTCACGTCAATAACCCCCACTCAAGTCGAAGCATTGACTGAAATAGCTTATAACTTGTTGAAATTAGATCTACCGCTTAAGCTCAACAGACTAGTGGCTAAGTGTAGGAATTGGTTGGTCAAGATCAGCAAAAAGTCAGTTTCTATTAGAGCCAAAATTAAGCTGATCAAAAAATATCATCGTCAATTACTCAGTATCCTGGTTTACATTAAAGACATTCTTTTGGAATTAACATGAGGAAAATGGTGTTAGTCCCTTTTGAACAATACACTAAATGTAAATCAAACCCAATTAAAATCGAGACCGGATCAGATATCGCTTCAGTCGAAACTCAGTCAAAGTTGTCTAAAGACCTTATATTGCAGCCGTTTAGCAAAGTTCACAAGAAACAAGCAGAAACACTTTTGGCATATGTAGAAAAAAGCATCTCGTGGAACGATAAAGGTGAAATCATAATAAATGGAGAGGTCATATAGGGCTCGCATTTAACAGACCTACTTAAGGATGCATTGTTTAATTACAAACATTTCGAACCTACGGGACTACATCGATTCTATGCTAGTTTGGGGCATGTTCCATTAACGTTGATAAAACACCCAAAAAGAAAACATTTTCTACAAGGCAAGGAAGTGGAATCATCTCACGAGTTGCCTCCACCTGGAATCCCCGTAGGAAAAGTAGGAATAGACATTACTTCGACTGATATTAAAACCGGTGCAGGCTTAGTGCCGTCCACCTCGTGGTGGAGTAAGTGGAAATCGCTATGAACAGACAGCTAGCAGCCGTGTATTTTGACCCCGCCCACCCTGCGTCGTATGGAAGCTTAAAGGATTTATACAAAGCTGTCAAACACAAGGGCTACAAGCTTAAAGACGTCGAGAATTGGTTGCTGAAGCAGGAGGTATACACCTTAAACAGGGAACCACAAAGAAAGTTCAAGCGTCCAAGGGTGATAGTGTCCGCCAAAAATCAACAATTTGACGCAGACACAATGAATTTGGTCGCGTATGGAAAGCACAATAACGGTTACAAATATGTCTTAGTAGTGATAGATATATTCACCAGATACGGGTGGACAGTGCCCCTGAAAACTTTAACCTCGAATGAAATGCATGATGCTCTACAAAGCGTGTTCAGCGAGGCTAAGCCAGTTAAATTGAGGACTGATCAAGGATCAGAATTTGTAGGAAAAAAGATAGAAAACTATTTAAGTTCTATAGGCATTGAACACTTTTCAAAAATGAATGAAGTCAAGGCCAATTTTTCAGAAAGGCTGGTGAAAAGTTTGAAGTCAAAGCTGATATGGTTTTTGAATAGAAATCACACCAAAAAGTGGATTGATATTTTAGAGGACGTAACAGAGGCGTACAACAAGACCAAGCATACGTCAATACACATGTCACCGATTCAGGCTAGAGAGACAAACCCAGTCGACTTGTGGAATGTTCAGTACAACATAAAACCACCTAAACAAACGTCTACCGATAAACCACCAAGGATTAAGCCTCCATTTAAATTCGACATAAACGACAGAGTCAGGGTCGCGAGATACAGAACTCCTTTTCTAAGGGCCTATGATGAAAAATGGTCCTATGAGATATTCACAATCACCGCTAGAGATATTCAACAACACATCACAATGTACAAGATAAAATCATGGGACCATGAACCTGTTTTGGGCAAGTTTTACAATGAGGAATTACAAAAGGTCATAGTCACTGATAAAGTATCATACACGGTAGAGAAGGTGTTAAAATCAAAAACAATAAGAAAAAAGCCCGGCTTCATTGTTAAATGGTACGGATGGCCTAGTAAATACAATTCATGGGTTGCAAAGAAAGATTTCGAAAAAAAGTATAAAAGGAAAGACAAGAGAAAAATTCGTCATTCTTAATGACATGTATTTGTTTATAAGTCCTCACGATTCCCTTGCTTTTCACCCTGAAAACAAGTTTTATGAATTTGTTGTAGAACTACCAAAGGAACTAGATTTAGAGGGGAAATGGCTTTGCGCTGTGGTGGAATGTATCTTGGATGATCACCCGTCAGAGCCATTGTATGTGTATTGTGATTTGGTTCAGAACAGTATAGTTCAAAGTAGGTTAGCGCCTATTTTGAAATTAGTTACTCAATGGGGTCAATATAAACCAGCTTATTACTTCGATGTATCTCAGGAAAGCCTTCGCAGAATACGATTGTCAATGAGAAACACCAGGGGTGAAATTCCAAAATTTCACTCTAATTCTTATGTATTGGTATTGCATTTGAAAAGGCATAAAACTGCTCAGTAATGAAAAGAAATATCATTTACATCTAGATGTTGGTCTGGTAAAGATGAGTTTCATTCCCTATGTGCCTGATATGGAGGCGTGGAAACGCCTACCCACGACGAAAACCAAAAGATTTTACGCTCTTCAAAAGGGCTCAGGCGTCAACAGAGTCACACCCGAACAGGGAGTCATCGACAGAGCGAAATCTAGTCTTAAAAGACAATTAAATACAGGGATGGACGGGCTCAACCTTCATTCTCACCGAGGAAGAGACGGAGAAGGACACAAAAACCTAAATATAAATCTGGAAAAAAGAAAAAAACTCCCAAGAGGAAACCTCCAATAAGAAAGAAAAAAAGAAAATCAAGATGAGTTTTGTAATAGATAAAGCCCTGGAAGGCTATGATGAACGATTAGCACTGTTTAACGTACCCCCTGTAGAGACGGGCATTCAAGACGTGTATGTGAAAGATTACCGCCCTATTGGACAAATTTCAAACGGTTCCACCATTGAATTTTCAGTCATGAATACGTCTTCTGATTACATATTGCTCAATGATATATATCTAGATTTAAACATAGAATTACGCACAGATCAAAACAAGCCTGTGGTAAAAAACACCAATGATGTGACTTTAGTTAACCTTGCTGCAGCAGCCTTGTTTAGGCAGGTTGACTTTTCAATTCAACAACAGGTCATAACGATGTCTGTAGGGGCTAATTATCCCTATAAGGCCATGCTGGACGTGTTAACCAAACATGGCAGAACAGACCAGAATACATGGTTAAGTTTGGCTGGATTTAAGCAAGACAGCTCTGAGGCGATGGAAACCTTCGAGGCTAAAGATTCCGCCAACACAGGTCTTTCTCAGCGAAACATACTAACTAATAGCGGTCAAAAACTAGGGCTTAGGTCAAAATTGTATGTAGACATATGTCAACAAAAGAAATTGCTGTTAAATGGTTTACCTATAGACATAAAGTTGTATCCATCCCCAGATTTGTTTGCCTTGATGTATAAAACTCCCACTGCGACCTCAAGCTCGAAATATTATTCTGTGCATATAAACGAAGCTACACTGTTAGTGCCTTTTGCTAAAATCCATCCAGGCATGCTGGCTGCTCAGGGCGAATATTTGAAAAAGGAAATGGCACTGTATCCATTTATCAGAAGCGAAATCAAAGCTTACACCATTCCCAGGGGTAGTTTCGAGTGGACTATGGATAATTTGTTTCAGGACATGATACCGAAAAATTTAAAAATTATATTTGTGGATTCCTCATCCTACTCGGGAAATTGTCAAAAGAACCCCTTTAACCTAAAAAATGCATCGGTCAATTATTTGGACTTTCAAGTAGATGGTCAGTCGTGCAGCAACCAAGTCATGCAACCCGATTTTCCAAACAACAATTACGCCACGGTATATTCGATGTTGTTCGATTCCATCCCCCCAAATCAAAGGGAATTACCAAACATTTCATATCAAGACTTCAAAACAGGATATACTTTATATGTGTTTGATTTAGAGAAGAGTAAAGACGTGTTTTATTCTAACCTGCTTAAGAGGGGTCAAACCAGAATCACTGCCAAGTTCTCAAAGGCTCTGTCAGAACCCATGACGGCAATAGCATATGGAACTTTTGAAGCACTAATGAAAGTAGACGAGGCCAGGAACGTTATTGTCGAATAATGAATGAACTGGAAATCAGTAATTATTTAAACTCGGACAAACATACGTCTAAGTATTTCCGTGGCGTATTTGCTAGAAATGAAGTTGAAAATTCTATGCTAAAACAGGGAGTTTATGTACTCAACACTGATGTGTCTACAGGTGTTGGATTACATTGGGTGTGTGTTAAAGTAACTGAAAATGAAATAGAATATTTTGATTCTCTGGGACAATGGCCGAGTGTGTTTTCAGCTTTCCTCTCAAAACAAAACAAAAGATATCTGTATTCCACTTGTCGATTACAATCGAGTTTCAGTAACGTTTGTGGAGATTACTGTGTTATTTACTGCTATCTGTCCACTCGAGGATATACTCTGAATGAATTTCTCAAGCTATTTTCCGAGAACACTTCCTACAATGATGTATTGGTCAAACTATGATGAAAAACGAATAAAAGTCGCACGTCAACTGTAAAATTTATTTGTTGTGATTATTTTCGCCAAATAGTTTAGCACCGTAATTGGAATACTTTATGAAGTTTGACTGTCATGAATCCACAATTTCTAGCACCATGATTAAAATACTTATGACCTCAACTGTTTCCACAAAATAGGTCAGCACCGTAATTGGAATACTTTATGAAGTTTGACTGTCATGAATCCACAATCTCTAGCACCATGATTAAAATACTTATGACCTCAACTGTTTCCACAAAATAGGTTAGCACCGTAATTAAATTCAATCAGCACCAGATAAAGCTACATTAACAACTCTAACTGCGTAGTTAACAAGTGGACCCCTTCCCATGGAATGACCAGCGCATAAGCCCTTTTCCACAGATTAAATACAATCATGTCTAACTGCGTAGTTAACAAGTGACCGCCCCCCTACCCACGGCTTAATTACTCATGACCAGCACATACGTCCTTTTCCATAGATTAAATACAATCAGCTTCAGATAAAACCCTATAACAACTCTATACTTAACAAGCGACCTTCCATAGATTAAATACAATCACCACCGAATAAAGCCTTATGACAACTCTTACTGTGTAGGAACTAACAACTATCTACTAACACAGTAGCATATTAAGTGTTCATAATCAAGTGCTTAACCGCAGCACCACCACAACAAAACTACTTTAGCTACTGTTAAACCCCAAAGAGGATAACTCCCGAAATATAAATACACCTTGACTACCGAATTCACAGTAGCGACAGCTCTAGATATGACATATTGATATATATTTGTTGGCTTCGGTTGATTGTGCCTCACTGAGGTAAAAAACAGGAGCCATAAATACGCCTTAACTACTGAAGCAGCAACAGCTCTAGATATGTCATATTGATATATATTTGTCGGCTTGGACCCACATTAGCACTGAAACATTTAACAGGAATTCAGCAGCAGCAGCAGCAGCAGCAACAGTGAGTAATGATAACATACTTACACCCTAGAATATCAATATATATGATTAATGATTCGGTGGCGCAGCACCAGACATTAAACCAATTTGGTGACGCAGCACCATAGTAACCAATTTTACGGTGACACAGCACCAAACATCAAAACAATTTGGTGACGCAGCACCATAGTTAAAACAATGATTTGACTATATTGCACTGTTGCTGCTGCTGTTGCTGCTATCGGGGATGTAAGTTAAATTAACTGAAGGGGATCGCTGTAAAATACTACAAGACTTCTTTACGATAAATGTATAGCAGAACCGAAAACTTACATCCCCGTGCTACTCCTACACCGTTAGATCACAGTAGATTACCAGAAAACTGCTGCCTACATCCTTGTGCTACAATAATTCAACTAGCGTCAGATCACTGTGAAATACTACTAAATCTTACACTGCTGCTGCTGTTCCTGGTACCAGCCGACAAGCACCTACGTCAGATCACTGTGAAATACTACTAAATCTTACACTGCTGCTGCTGTTCCTGGTATTAGTCAACAAGCACTTACATCCTTGTGCTACAATAATTCAACTAGTGCCAGATCACTGTGAAATACTACTAAATCAATAATTCACCTATACCTGATTTTTGTTTTCTTCACCAGAGCTCGGGCGGATACACATTGCGTCGCTTGACCCGAGCTCTGGTGAAGAAAGCAGGACCAGGATGAGGAGACGGACCCCTAGCTCCACCCCGACGATACTCGCGGGGGATACGAACCCCGTTCCACACAAAGTGGTCTTGAAGTACAGGAAGGAAGGGGTTCGGATTCCCTCTTCTAGCAGCATCGGGGTCGACACGATGATGATGGTGATCTGCAACTGGAGCTTCTGCTGGAGCTGGAGCTGGAGCTGGAGCTGGAGCTGGATCCGCTGGTGGATGACGATGCTCTGCGACTGGGACTGGAGCCTCTGCGATAATGACTGCGGCGGGACGGGCGGGAACAACGGCAACTGCATTACTGAAATGAAATGAAATTTCTATGTTCACAAGTAGTTTACTGAAAAAAAAGGCAGTAATGTTGCTTGTAATGTATTAAAACTTACTGCTTGACGTGAATTTTTTTTACTACAAGGTTATTTCGATTATATCCATTATTCATAACCTAGCTGAAAAGACCAAGGCTTTCTTACAGTGAAAGAATTTTTCAGATACTCCAATTACAAGAGAAATTAGAGCCATTTATATATTCTCTTCATATTCAATTTTTAATTATTTTTATTGTAAATCCCCCAGGTATTAAGGAGACAAACTAATATATCGATGCGGTAATAGCGATTTTGTAAATCAGGATGTATCGATTTTGTAGGTAGGTTTGAGAGAGAAAATCAATAGCTTTGAGTAGAATTAAAAGAAGAACACAACTGACTTACTGCCTAAGAAACCATGCTGCAACGTCTTAAGACTAGGGAAAATTTTTTCGGAAAAAATTACCAACACATGCTCATGTTCGTCGAGTTGATTCATGGCCATGATGTCACCGTTGACCCCTGCCAGTCCTTCCCCCAAAGCCTGTACACCGTTGCGGTGATATCTCGCCTGTATGGCCCTTGTGATTTTTGGTCTGACAAAGCAGCATCCGACGGCTAATAATACTATAAATCCGAAAACACTGATGAACACGTAACCCCACCAATTCAGTGGCAGAGTAAAGTCCTTCTGAACCACGACATCAGAAGAGTTACCATTGATGACTGGTTCACCGTCACCGCTGTCGTCTCTTTGAACAACACGTAACAGCGGTGTCGACGATGGTGTGACAGAGTCCTCAAAGCCTAAGTCTCCCTTGATCTTGAAGCTGACAGCGATTGTAGTGGTGACTATCCTTCCTCCCCCATCGGATGGAGTGTCCTTCATTGTGTAGTCGACACTGACTTGCTGTGAGGGTGCAGGAGGCAGCAATACAGGTGAAGGGGTGGACAGAAATGGAAACTTGTCAGTACCGGTACATGAATATATGGTTTCTATGTGGGGGAGGTAAACACTGTCCCTGTCACAAGGGAGTTCGTTAAATCTAATGTCCACTTTATTTATGTTTGGTAAAACATCCAACAACAGATTTTCAGTTAGTCCTCCAACGAAACAGAATCTAAAATCAGCCCTGGTAATAACAGGGTGACTGAGCTGTCTCTGACGCTCGGTGTGTAACGTCGATCGGAGCCACACTCCTCTGCATACTAGAGTTTTTTCACTGCATCTACATACTTGACACAAAGTGCTGCATCTTACCACATCTAAGGCGATCATCAGTCCCACGAAGGCCACCACGCCGATGGATTTCAGCAAAGTCATTTTTTCCAAAGAAGAACACCTTGTTTTCACTCCCGCGGTGGCATCGAACTGAGTCAGCCGCCGCTTAGTTTTGACGTTGTCAGTGACGTTTTTTCCCTTCAATTCCCCATTTAAACAGAATAATCCAGTCATTATCTTTTTAATTAGATTGGTTGAGTTAACACAACCCCTATCTCGCTGATTTCAGTCTACAATTGACGAATTCGAAACTAACCATTTCATGCGGCGAACTTTGAGCTCTGCTCTCTGACGGTCTGGGGTATTTTTCATTCAAAACACGTTTTAACAGGAAAACCATCTCTTTTTAGGGGCTCTTTCTTTTTGTGTTGAATCAAAAGCCATCGCTGTGCAAGATTCAATCCGATGCAGCATGAAAAGAAACGTTTAAAAGCAATTTCCAGACATGATGAAGTATTACAAAGTCTCTTGCAAAATCACCCAGACCGTCGGGTTGGAGTGTGCGACGAACGAGCACGGCGCATGGGGACGCCGCGCTCGTTCGTCACCACCCAAAACATGACGGTCTGGGTGATTTCTCCTTTGTAATGAGTTTTAACAGGGAAACGTCCACATTAGAGTAAATTATTCCATTGGAATTTGGTTGTCTTGTGTGAAATAAACGTGGTTTGTAACACTAGGCTTCCTGACAACGATTTCAACCAAGTTAAATGTATGAAACTACACAGCAATCACACTCGAATGTAGGCCCAGACCATCCTATGATGCATGAATGGTGACAAGAGATTGTTAACCGGTGCTATCTCTGAACACATCCCGCCTTGAGCCATTCATTCCTCTAGCTGATGTTTGGACTTTGTCAAAGCAATAAAGAGGTGATAACATGTGTTGTAAGATTAGGACATGGGGGTCTCTGGGTTGAAACCCCCGTAAATCAAGAAACATCCTTCTCCTGTTCTTCACCATGGCTGGGTGTAAGGTGCTGCTCCTTCTTTTATGCACGAATTTCATATATGGGAGAGAAAACATTTGTAGTGTGTGTGTGTGTTTGGACGAATCCATTTCATGTCGTCACGTGGATCCCATCCTTTTAAAGGTTTGGAAAAATGACCAATACACTCATCTAGATTTTAGAATGTGCTACATGTCGGCCTATGATCCTGTTATAATAGGCAAATACAGAGCACTAACAATGTTGGACTTAAGGAACCAGTGGAGTAATTTTGATTGTGACACTTTACCCAGATCCAGACCTAATTTCACCCTGAAAACGGACTGTGAGGTAAATTGGGATATAACTACAACTACTACTACTACTACATCCACCACTAGCACCACTTCAGTTGAAACCACCACCGCCACCTCCTCCTCCTCCTCCCGTGTACTTAACCCACTGTTCACTGATGGGGTTTCAACACCCCCAGGGGGTGAGGAGGAGACCTCTCCATTCACCAATGGTGTTATCACCACTGATGTAGCCGCTGATAATCTCATCACCACTAACCTTAACACAATTGTGACCTACTATCATATACCATTTTATTATTCCATAAATTCTGACATATTTTGTATTAATCAAAGTATATCTATGAGATTAATACATAGGTTGGTTCTAAGAGCTATAAGAGCGCTCAAACTTTGTATAAGAGCGTTCATGCCCCACTGCACACCAGCCAGGTCAGTTACAAACACTCTCTCTGACATCAAAGGGTCCGACCTAATGGTTCACTGCACAATATAATAAAAATGAGGGTCTCAGTGTGCGACCTCATGGTTCAATGCACAAATTAATAACTTGTAAGTGAATGCAACCGGCCGTCACGGGTGCCTGAGCACCGCTGACGCCGTCATGAGTGTCTGAGCACTCTAAGGACTGAACAATGGGTTACATAAGCACGACGCCATAACCTTCCGGTCGCTCTAGCGTCGCTCCTGAGCGACCTAGGTCAAATATCAAAATATCTATAGAAAGCCCATAATTAGACGGTCAGAATGAGCCCAAGATCAAGGCGGAACTCCCAGTATTAAGGAAGTTACGCCATAGAGACTGAATCGACCTCCGAGTGAGCTACAGACAAACCGGCGGGAGTTACGCGCCTATCCAGCGGGCATTATAATTTTGGCACATTCAGCTCCGCGCATGCCCAAAATGGCGGTTATACAAGCATAAACGACCGAGTTATGAGGGTTTGAAGATGCAGAACCGACCAAGACAATGGGGGCCATAGCGGCGTCCATGGGGGTCCTTTGTCCCCCTGTGACACTTGAAAGGGTCCCCTCAAACAATTGTAGAGTTAGGCAGATGCTGCTGGCTCCAGTCAGTCTGGAGGTGCTTTTCCAAGATTTGCTACAAATAGCCTGTCTGCACCTCCAGGAAGACACATCACCAAGAACCGCTCTAGAGGTAACATCTCCAGTCATCTCCTGCTACCTGCTATACCACTGCACTATGGTGAAACTATGCTAGACAGGCATTGGTTTCCTACCATTAGTGGCCAGAGGCTATCTTCTTCAAGACTTCCACCAGAGGGTAAAGTTATTCATTATTACATTATTCCTCTAAGCAGCAGGTCAGGAGCTAGGTGTGGGAACCCACCTAGAAGTATGCTGGACACTGTATTATTAATACCTCACAGGTGGAGTGGAACTGAACATTGTACTTTATAAATTACTGTATGTTTACTGTATGTACAAATTACCTACATACTAACTACTGTATGATTGATATTTCTTACATGTTGCCTAAAGCTGAATAAACCAGTGACAACTGGAAATAACACTATTTATTATGAGCCTTGAGATAATTACACTATACACCACTAGCCATATGATATTTCTCATATGACAACTTGATCATGCCAATCACGAGTATGACAAAGTGGTGGAGAACATCCTACTAAGATCCCATATCTCACAGGCTCATAGAAATTAAAGCTGGTAACACAACTAAAAACAATCATGCACACAGTAAGTTAAAGCTGGTACCGCAACTGGGAACAATCATGCACACAGTAAATTAAAGCTGGTACCGCATACACACAGTTAGACCCACTCCACCCACCCAGTGACCTTGACCTTGACACCATACCCACCAAGGTCACCAGTGAGATCTCCCACATACCAGTGAGATCTCCCACATACCAGTGAGATCTCCCACATACCAGTGAGATCCCCCACACATCAATGAGATCTCCCACACATCAGTGAGATCTCCCACACATCAGTGAGATCTCCCACACATCAATGAGACCTCTCACACAACAGTAAGATCTCTCATATATCAGTGAGGTCGCCCAAAAACGTCAGTGAGGTCTCCCAAACGTCAGTGAGGTCTCCCAAACGTCAGTGAGGTCTCCCACACGTCAGTGAGGTCTCCCACACGTCAGAGAGGTCTCCCACACGTCAGTGAGGTCTCCCACACGTCAGTGAGGTCTCCCACACGTCAGTGAGGTCTCCCACACGTCAGTGAGGTCTCCCACACGTCAGTGAGGTCTCCCACACGTCAGTGAGGTCCACCACACACACATCAAAGCCTTATCAGTCAAGCTGGCAGAACAACACACAAAGACCTTACGTAGTCAGGGGCCTGTTGAAGAGGTCTCCCTCCCACCAAGATCGAGGAGGCCCGCAGGAGGCAAACCAGCCTCCAATACAACAGACCCACACTCAGTAGACCCCACACCACCCACCCTGTCTACTCAGGGAACAACCAGTTCTCAGGGATCCAACATTTCCCAGGGATCTCTACAGGACGCCCAACTCACGCTATCTACCTCAGGGGAAGAAGGATCTGTCTCAGGGGGTGGATCCACACCCTCATCTAGATCCTCCACCCCAGCTCCAGCCTTTGACAGCCACTCCTCCAGAGACACCTCCCCCACACCCTCCATCATGGACACCGATGAAGGCCCCCAACCTAATCAGACAGCTGAGAAGATAAGGGCCTATGAGAAGGCCATCCAAGATGCAGTTACTGCCCTAGAGACCAACAAGTCCCAGCAGGAGGAAAGGGAGAGGATCCTCAACCAACAACTGGCAGAGAGGAATGCAGCAATAGATGCTCAACAGAAGGCCATGGAAGATCAGCGGAAGTCCCTAGAGAGACAACAACAACAGATAGCAGATCTCATGAAAATGGTATCATCCCAGACCCCACAGCCTCCCACACCTGCCATCACACCTGTTGTCACACCATCTGCCTCTGGATCCAAAGATGACATCATAATCTCCATGGTGTCCAACATGACCAAGCTCATAGACAATAAACAGCAGGACGACAGAAAGATCAGGATACATGAGGTAACAAAACCCAAAACCTTTTCACACCCATCACCACTCATGTCAACAGCATTATTCATTGATCACAAATTCCCAGAATATCTGAAGGATAAGTACAAAGTGACAGACAGTGACACCATGGTAACATATTTACCCAAGTACCTCGAAGGACAAGCACTAGCTTGGTTTGAATCCTTCAGGGAGAGTGCCACACCTGATATGTTGACATGGACCAATGTAGTGAATAAATTAAAAGAGTATTTTGCTACTCGAGACAATATAATCTCAAGGACTGCACTCCGTGCACAAAAGATAGATGAACCTGTTCTAGACTATGCATGCCATCTCAGGAAAGTGTGTAATGCCCAACGCCAGAATGATGAAACCCTAAGCAAGGCATTTACCCAAGGCATGAGGCCCTGGATCTCTATAGCTCTTGAGAACAAGAAAATAGACTCTTTTGACCAAGCCCTAGACCTAGCCCTAGAGGTTGAGACCCAAGAGAGATCTAGGAAGGTAAGGGATGCAGAAACCAACCCACAGCCTACTAAGAAAAAGATCCAGGAAACCAGCACTAGTTCAGATGAAGATGTTAACCTAATGTCTAGTGCCCATGTAAGGCAACAGGAAGCTAAGGTTGCATCAAGAGACCCTACCGGTAGATACAGAGGAAATAACTATGACCCCAACTACCAATCCAATAGAGGCAGAGGTAGAGGGGGCAACAACAACAACCGGGGGGGTCACAACAGTAGGAAAGACAACAGCTCTTCCAACTCCAACAATGGTAACTCTTCATACAGTGATAGGAGAGACAGAACCCCAAGTAATGGCAGATCCTATAATAATCAAGGATCCAACAGTAGGAGCCAGAGTCCACATAGGAACTACAACTCTGGATCCTACAACAACAGTGGATCCTACAACAACAGCCAGGGTTCAAACAACACGGGATCCTATAGTCAAGGATCCAACAGTAGGGGCCAGAGTCCACATAGGAACTACAACAGTGGATCCTACAACAACAATGGCGCCTACAACAACCAGAGATCCAACAACTCCGGTCAATACAGCAACTCTGGTCAATATAACCAGGGTTCCAACCCACGCCAGGAGGATTACAAACCTGACACAAGAGGTTACCAGGGGAACCAACAAAGTAACCCCCAAATACCACCTCATGTGATGGATCAAATCTCTAAGCTCCTGGTGGCAAGCATCTCAACCACCCCACAGAACCAGGAAAACTAGGATGTCACAGTGCCGATGGGCCAGTGCACTGTGACACCCCAAAAACAAACAATCAATCAGGATTAACAAAGATCCAACCAGAGACAATTGCTAGTGCTAATCTACCATCTAACAGACAGAGACGTCCATCAGTGATACACATCACCCCACCAGATTCATCATCAAAGGATACAGGTGAGAGTACCAAGCTTTCTATTGTACTTCTTCAAAATGGCTGTATCAATGCAAATCTATATGATGTTTCAGATGTACAATGTTTGGTTGATACAGGTGCTACTATCACCTGTGTCAGACAATCATTCCTCATGGATCTCCAAAAGAGATTCCATATCCAACTGAGGAAATCTAAAATCAACATCCACTTGGCAGATGGATCAGTGTGTCATGTTAGACATTCAGCTATGCTGAACTTTAGAATCCAAGGTGTCAGATTCCAATACCAATTTGCTGTAATTCCCAACCTCACACAGCCCGTTGTTCTCGGCACAGATTTCTTAAGCACTACAAAATCTCAAATTGAATTTAATGTTGATCCTGAACAAATTCTCAAACCCATTAGGGCAGTGAGGGATTTTACCATCCCTCCATTTTCTGAACTTGCAGTATTGGGTAAGGTCACATCTACTCAATCACTGCAAGGCAAAACTGGAGTAGTAGATAACCTCCAAAGAAACAACAATGCCCCATATCTAGTTCAAAGGGCAGCAGTAACCCCCAGGGAAAATAACAAACATCCCCTAGTGTTACTCAACACCAGCAGGCGCCCACATAAAATCAAAAAGGGTGCCATCATAGCTCTATTTCAGGAAGTCAAGGAATCTGATTTAGAAAAACCTCAACAGGTGTCAGACACTACCCCACACACTGATCAATCCATCTCAGCCATACGGCCTGAGGATGTAACTCAATTCAGTGACACAGACTCAGACTGTGAGTCCACATATGCTGACCCTGAACCCAACTTAATCAGACTCTCTGAAATAGCTGCTATACATAGTGAGGCACATGACCTCGAGCCAGAATTGGAAGAGAATGTTCCACCAAAATCTGTGCTCACATCCAAGGATCAGCATGATAGATTAAAATCACTGCTGACCAAGTATGATGATGTATTTGTAGGAAAAGATGGAGACATTGGTGCCACACACCTGTATACACACTCAATACATGTGAAACCTGAGGCAGTACCATGTCATTTCCTACCATATAGACAAACACCAGAAAAACAGGCCGCAATAGGGGAAGAGTGTGAAAGGCTAGTACAACAGGGCATTCTGAGAGAATGTGCCGAGGGCCCCTGGGCCTCCAGATCCTTTTTAGTACAAAAATCATCGGGAGGCCATCGGCTCGTCACAGATTTTCGTTATTTGAACCAGAACACGATAAATCAAGCCTTATCTACACCCCGGGCCGATGACACTCTAGACATGATAGGGTCACTCAGACCAAGAGTATTCAGTAAGCTAGATGCCCAACAGGGATTTTTTCAAATTCCTATAAGACAGGAGGATCAGCATAAAACCGCATTCATAGCAAATGACAAAAAATATGTCTATGAAAGGATGCCGATGGGTTTAGCGACGGCACCGGCGGGATTCTGCCATCTAGTCACATTAATTCTGAACAAACTCAAGTACAAATGTGCCCTACCATACCTAGATGACATATTGGTATTATCACCATCAATCGAACAACACTTCCATGACCTGGAAGATGTGTTCAACAGCCTAAGAGTTGGTAAACTCAAACTGAAGAAATCAAAATGTGAATACTTCATAGACAGAATAGACTTCTTGGGAATGAGAGTCACACCCATGGGACTACAACCATCTCCCACAAAGGTGGAGTCAATCAAAACCTTCCCAACACCAAAATCAGTCAAAAATGTCCGATCCTTCACAGGCCTATGCCAATACTTCAAAAAGTTTATCAAAGGTTATGCCCAAATTGCTAGACCATTGTATGATCTACAGACACATCTCAAAACATTTGTCTGGACAGAAGAGGCAGATAATGCTTTCAAAACATTAAAGCATGCCCTCTGTACCAATGCTCTTCTCAGATATCCAAACTATGAGAAAGAGTTCAGTTTGGCAACTGATGCTTCCAATGTGAGTTTAGGAGCTGTACTCTCACAGAGAGATAATGAAGGAGTGCTCAGACCAGTAGCCTTTGCAGGTAGAACCCTCTCAAAACATGAGAGAAATTACAATACCACAGAGAGAGAACTACTGGGAGTAGTGTATGGAGTATTACACTTCAGACACTATCTAGAGACTAGACACTTCCAATTATACACAGACCATGCAGCCCTAATCCCACTGCTAACCAATACAGGACTCACACATAGATGGGCCAGATGGGCTCTAGACATACAACAATTTTCATTCACCATCCAACACGTGAAAGGTGATGATAACACACCACCAGATGCTATGTCTAGAAGAGAATACCCAGACTCTGGACCCATGACTAACCCTCCACCCCCACCAAGGAGAGTTAGAGCAGCCAGTAGAACCAAGTTTGCAAAAGTAACAAAGAAAGTACCATTCAAAAGGGCAGATCCACCCAACACCATTGAAAGGCCAGAGACACCCATTAGGGGTATCTTGAAGCAATCTACACACTATGTGTTTTGCCACTGTGAGAGAGAATACTCACAACTCTTTCCAGATAATGACTTCGAGCCTATTGAATTCTCATCACTCAATCAGATAGTGAAGGCAACTCCTAAGGAGCCACCCTTCACCCCTCCTGACTCAAATGATGAAGATCCAGAAGACACAATATATGCTATTACTCAAGCAACTTCTAAATCAGTCAGATTCTTTGAACCAATGCAGGGAGAGGAAACACCAAATCATTTGTGTCCTATGACCACACGCT
This sequence comes from Acholoe squamosa, assembly GCA_949317995.1. Taxonomy (NCBI): domain Eukaryota; kingdom Metazoa; phylum Annelida; class Polychaeta; order Phyllodocida; family Polynoidae; genus Acholoe; species Acholoe squamosa. The sequence continues at coordinate 76,286,976 of OX439045.1, read as the reverse complement.
CAAAGACTAGAGAAATGATTCAGGAGGGCACACCAAAACCCCCCACACAATCACAAACTATTCTAAATGAGAAAAAGGTCACAGGAAACAAACCTACCAAAACCCCACCTGCCAGGAAAAATGTCACAAAAGACACTGCATCTACTAAGTCAAAGAACTCTGAGACAAAGAAGAATGACAAAAAGCAAATTGTGCCTTTAAAGAAAAAGGTTGCCACTCCCATTAAGGCGAAAATAGGCCCTCCAAAGGAGCCTACACACCAAAACAAGAGTGACACACCCCAACAAAAGGCACAAGATAGGCCAATAGTCGATGAAAAAGAAAAAGAAAGAGACAGAATAAAACAACATGTGCTAGATATAAATCAACTACTGGATCAGATTCCCGACACATCCATCTCAGGTACAAACCTTGGCTTGGAACAAAGAAAGGACAAGGACCTATTGCCCCTCATACAATATCTAGAGGATGGAACCTTGCCTGCACCAAAAGCACAAGGAAATAGAATCATCAACCAAGGCCAGACATACACCTTGGTAAATGGTACATTAGTCCATATATGCCCCATAAATTGGAGAAAAACCAATACTGTACCACTTCAAATTGTTATACCACAGCAATGGGTAACAAGTACACTACAGTATTTCCATGACTCACCTACCGGCGGCCATCTTGGTTCAAGTAGGATGCTGTCAGCACTCCGACCTAGGGTATATTGGAAGTCTATGCTAGCAGACACAACAAAATATGTTTCCACCTGCCACACATGCCTCACAGCAAAAAGGCAAGTACACTCACACAAAACACCAATGACAGTGAGAGAGTACATGACTTCACCAATGAAGTTCCTAAACCTAGACGCGGTGGGACCACTTCCCACAACTGCCAGGGGAAACAAACATATACAAGTCTGCATAGATTATGCTACCAGATATGCAACAGCTTGGGCTACTACTGACTTAAAAGCTGAAACAACAGCAGCAGAGTTCTACAAGAATATAATTTGTCATCATGGAACACCAGCCACTCTTCAAACAGACAATGGGACATGTTATACAGGTGCAAAGTTCACAAAGTTAACTAAACACCTCAAGATCAAACATAAATTCTCCTCACCATACAGGCCACAATCAAATGGGCTTGTAGAGAGATTCAATGCTAGCATAGGCACAGCACTCAGAGCATTCTGCTCAAAGCACCAAAACAATTGGGATTCATTTATTGAACCCATAACTTTTGCATTAAACAACACTGAATCCCAAACCACAGGATTCACCCCTTTCTTCCTACTCCATGGAAGAAACCCAGCCACCCCAATGGACTTAGGGCTGGGAATACAGGAAGACATATCCACAGTAGCAGACCATGTAGCTAACATGATAACAAATCAAGATACCTCTAGGAGGAAAGCTATAGAAAGGGTCGCCAAGCTACAAAAGGAAAGGAAAGATAGATATGATAAGAAACTTACACCACAGGAAATCAAGGTCACCGACATGGTGTACCTTAACATACCAAGAATCCTGACCAACACAGAGTGTAAGAAACTTCAACCCCTTTTTATGGGACCATATGTTGTAGTAGATAGACCTAGTTTGACAAGTGCCAAACTCAAAAACCTGGACACCAATCTATTGGTGGCCAGACTAGTGCACATAGACAGACTGAAAAAGGTTATGGCTGTCAGAAATAATGAATTTGCACACAGGCTTATTCCACATGAGGCCAAATACTACAGCAAAATTGTAAGGAACAAAAATGATATCACCCTTACAAGAGAAACCACAGGCATAGGCCCTATCAGGCCTAGGCCTGCACACCACATACTAAGAAAGACATCTAGGTGTGGTGCAGTTTCAAGAAATTAGAAACAAGATTGAGATACCAAAAGACATAAGATTTTCAAAATGTATTACAAATTCTCTTCATCCACACATAAGACATGTGTGACTGATAATGAATTACTATGTAGATAAAGCCAATCAAATTTGTAAATATATCAGTAGGTTATTGCCTCTGAAAGGGTCAAAGACTGGGACCCCCCAAGTAAAGCAGACATGAAGTCTAAGAAGAGTAAGGGTAACACAATGGAGTGTCTAAAGCCTAATCCCCACATGAAAGAGCGCGCTATGCCAACACAGCAGTCTATAGAGATCAATTGACCTTATAAGCTACACTCAGACAACTGTCTAGACGGTCATGAATGGCTGTCCTGGATGACAGGAGGAGCTAATTACCAGTACACAGATTACACAATAGAACCCCTCAGTTGCAGACACTGGAGATTAGGTACATGACTCCAGAGAAACAATACCAGGCCCACAATGGATGTGGGTAGGGTAGGCTACATAAGAAGCACTGTGGACCATAGCCCACCATCAGTCTTCATCCAGCTGCAGTCTGGAACACAAGTCTACAGGACCCCACTTGGGAATTAGCCAGCCCACTTCTCCATTAGGAGAGACTGCACTAGGATAAAGAACACACCTACTTCACCTTCAACCTGACCTTACCATTTACTGGTCAACCTCTATAGACTCACCGGACATATTGCCAAGACAGCTCAATCTTGCAAAGGTACAGTTTGAACCACTTCATTTAAAGTGTTGCACCATACACTTAGACTTTACCAGCACCAAATCACTACAAATTTGACAAGACTTTAAACAGCAAACTTGCTTTACACAAGCACCATGGGGACACTGAGAGTTTCACCCATACTGCTAACTATGCTGTTATTATATACTATTGAACCACTTACTGCAGGTTATACACCTGTGGTGAGACAAAACATAGGAGTAGTATTCAAACCTAGCCCTCAACCATTGGTCAATGGACATACAACCACAACACTGTTGTTAGCTATTCCCTACAAGATACCTCGGGCACACGTTACCCAAGGATCCATAAGGGATAGAATACTCCATTTGACCACTCCTACTCTACAAGATCATACCTCTGGCCAAATTATCCAACAAGCTAAGGAGCTAGACACCTTGCTGGAAATTGCAGACAAGGAGATAAATGAAACACTAGCCTCCATCAAATTGTTCTTATCCAACCCCATAAACACATTGGACAAGGCCAAAAGAGAGGCCATACTGGGTTTTCTAGCACCCCTGTTTCGCGGTGTGCTAGGTCTAGCCACAGTAGAAGATGTAAACCAAGTAATGGGACAGCTCAAGAACATAGATGAAATACTAAGAAAATTTGCTAAACAGGATCAGGAAGCAGCTAATCTCATTGAAAAGATCACAGACAGACAAGATAAGTTTGTCAAAGCATACATCCAAGATAAGAAGGTACTGGACAGCACAATCAACACCATAGGTGACACCGTCAACCTGTGGGCCTCTAACATGTCCAGGTCACTTGACTCATATTCAAGGCACGAGAAAACTCAAAGGGAGAAAATGCAAGTATTAAATGATGCACTAATTATCATAGCAGCAAGAATGAATACAGTTCAATCACTGCAAAGGACAAATGCAGCCCTGAGGATGCTATCATCAGGGATCCTAACCCCTGATATAGTACCACCCCCAGACCTTGCTAGATACCTAATTGACATTAATAACAAACTTAGGATTACACACCCTGGAGCACAAGTCGCAATTAATGACTTAGATTTCTATTATTCACAGAAGCTGACCTCATACACTTACTCAGCTCACCATATATATATTCATCTGGACATTATAATTCAATCTACCACCTCAACCTTCAAACTGTACCAAATGATTACATCACCCATGCCTATAGACACACAGGAGACCCCCACCAGAGGAGTCACCAAACTACAAACCGCAACTGAGTTTCTAGCAGTATCTTACGATGAATCATTATTTATCGAATTGGACTCAGCAGATATGCAGGCATGTGAAGGTACTACAGTAAAGGTATGCAGAGATGTAAATGGTAGAATCTATAAACACAGGCCTACATGCCCTGTAGCCATTTTTACTAACCAGGCTCAACAGATTAAGGGACATTGCAAGTTTACAGTTTCACCACTGCAAGCACCTATCACCCATGCTATTTCCATTTCTGAAGATGAGTATCTGGTCACTACTAATGAACCCCATTACTTTATCAACTGCCATGGTAAAACGTCTGAAACTCGGAAGGCCCAGTCCTACTCAATCATAGGTGTACCCTGTGGGTGCACGATCAGTGTAGGAGAATTTTCTCTTCCAAACACAAGGTTGCCCTGTAACTCAACCTTATCATTTCATTACATTCTCAAGACAATTAATTTACCATTCATGGCAGCACTTAACAAAATTTCTGAAACCAAACCAGATGAAAGAGAGAATCTTCCAAATTTCCCAGTAGTAAACCTTTCTAGAACCTTAGAAAAACTACAGGAAAATCCAATCATGGATGATATTACTCAACTAAATTTAGAGCCCTTTGCCAAAACAGTATTAAAAGATGCCTCCAACCTTAATAAGGAAATGGAAACGCGCTACGAGGAATCATACCTACGTCGAGTTACAGAGCATCCAATCTTCCAAAGCTTAGCACTCATCCTAGGGATATCAGCTCACATTTTTATAGTATACATACTACTCAAATTATACAGACTAGGAGGGACTGTAGCCTACCTGCCTACAGCCAAAGCATTCAGACTAGTCACCGAGCTGCCCCTACACAAATTGCTCCCAGATAAGAATCCTACCAAACTAACCCCTACAGAGGAAACCCACACCCCCTTCCTCACAATTCAGGAAACCCACACCCTGATAATTGCTATATTATTCACCCTGACCATCTACTCAGCCTACAGAATAATGAAGTACCTTAAGAAATTTGCACAGACACACTGTGGAAAGAAAAATGTGGCCAAGCGCACAAACCCCACAATATATTTTAAAATATATTGTGGAGACTCAAACTTCGCGCTACCCTTGAGGCCAATACCACATGAATTTGATGAGATTAAATCAGCAGCTGCCCCTACCTATAAGGATATAGTGGTTAAAACCTTCCCACTACCTAAGGCTATATTTACCTGGAATGGACCAGCAGTTATAACAACACAGAGAGGAGAATTTGCTTATCACCTCCCTCAGGTGATACACCTACCTTGGCGCACTAGGTTCAGCACTATACCAGCCCTTAAAAACAAAGGACTGTACTACTCCATGCTTCTCCAGAATGATTGTGGCACCAGCCCGGTGACCATGACAGCACTGGAAAATACAACAGATATAATTATTGACGAACAACAGGAGGAGACCGCAAGGTCAAACATGCAGACTATTGCTAATTTTCTAAACCACCAGCCCTCCCCGGTGACTGTGGAAACAGCCTAGACTGCCCACAGCCTAGGCTGCCCCCAGTCCACCACCAGGAGACAACACATCAGAGACAGTATTCAGAACTTTTCGGACAATTTGCCGGCCCTGAAAAGGGCCTTTGGGATGGCGGGTTTTTACACCCTAGGTTTCAGTCAGTCGGGATCCTACCACAGATCCTCGGGTTCAACATCAATGGGAGAGTCCGGGGCCGAGTCCGAGCCATACATATGGCCGTGATCCTGCTCCCACTCAGCGAGCCGGGCCTCCAGCATCCCCAGTCCATACTCGGCAGCCGTGGATGGATTCCCGGATGCCGCAAGATCGAGGAGGGATGCCGCCAACAAATAATCCCATAGCACTCGCTCCCGCGGCCCTAGGTTATAATCCATGGGCCAGAAACCCATACTGCCCAAGGCCCTAGTCAGAAGGGCCACAGTGGCCCCCCGACGCAAGGCTGAGCCCAGGAAATAATGGCAGGAGTAATTACAGACCATCACATCACCATGCTCTATGATCTCTTTGTAGTTACTCACTATGTACCCATAATGGATGGTCTGGTTAGACTCAACCAGGGCCCTAGCTGGACTCCCCACCTCCATCACCTGGGGGACAGGCAGAGCAAAGAGAGCTTGTAGGTGGGCCATGGTACTACAGCAGTGACTTCCAGAGAGGAACTGATGCTCCAATACCAGCCACACACTCCTTAAATGGACACACACACACCCCCCCCCCCCACCCTGAACTGTCCACTGACACCAAGCTAGGCACTGCCACAGACACATGCCAAAATCTGGCACCTAACACCTCAAGTGCCACCACTGCATGAGCACACCAGGGAGGAGACTCACATCTCACTCCTGACACACCTCCACTGTCAATGAAATTATCAAAGTATTAGAAAAAAAAAATTATATACACAGCCACTTGTTGATGTATAATATGAAAATCTATGGTATTCTCACAAAATCAATGATTAATGCGCGCATATACGCGCAAAATTGCGAAATTGCAAATTACAAATTGTAAAATTGTACAAATCTAACATTAATATACATGAATGCAGGTAGATAACTAAGACAGTTTTTGTACCCACTAGCACTTGTATACTATGCCAAGGTTTACTTAAAGTAACACACTTTAGGTATCCAAGAAAATTGTTGGAAAAATGAAAAAAAAAAAAAAAAAATTGTTGAGAAAATGGTTGACATAAAACATGTTTACTTAAGATACTCACCAAATAAATCTCTTTCAGGGACACATACTCAAAAGGCTAGGGGAATAGTCAATTAAGCAGCGGCCCACTGCCGAAATTGCCAATTAATACACCCATATAGCAAAATCAATGAGTAACTCAGAGACAAACAAGCCTATTGTACATGAAGTACTTTTGTTTTTCCGGCCCTCGGAAAAATTTGTCTCAAATCCCATAAATTGAATAGTGTAATCTAGATTGTACGTTTGTACCCAATTTGCACACAAAATTGTATGTTTGCACACCAGATTGTACGCTTGTACCCAATTTGCACACTAAAATTGTATGTTGCACACCAGATTGTACGCTTGTACCCAATTTGCACACTAAAATTGTATGTTTGCACACCAGATTGTACGCTTGTACCCAATTTGCACACAAAAATTGTATTTTTGCACACTAGATTGTAAGTTGTATCCAATTTACATTTGAATTATATGTTGCACATTATACTGTATGTCTGTACCCAATTCATACACTGAAGTCAGATTTTTAGAAAACCAACATTTCTATGTGTATCCAAGCTGTACGCAAAATTATATTTGTACATACAGAAACTATCAATTGAACGCAAAATTATACATTGGCATACTAAAATTGCCAAATGCACGCGAAATTATATATTTGCACACTAAAAATTGCCAAATGTACGCGAAATTATATATTTGCACACTAAAATTGCCAAATATACGCGAAAATTATATATTTGCACACTCAAATTGCCAAATGTGCGCAAAAATTATATATTTGCACACTAAAATTGCCAAATATACGCGAAAATTATATATTTGCACACTCAAATTGCCAAATGTACGCAAAAATTATATATTTGCATACTGAAATTGTCAATTGAACGCAATTACACGCGAAATTGTAAATTTGCACACTAAAATTGTCATTTATGTTCAATTTGCACGCTAAATTGAACATTAAATGCCAAAATTGCACACTATTTGCCAAATTGTATGTTGTACATAAAAATGGAAAATTGTACCCAAAATTGATGTTACATAAGCAAATAAGCTACGGTATGGTAAGATATAGAAACTCGGAAATGTACTTATACCCAGGAGAAAATTGTTTATACTGACAAAGCTCTACCACAAAAATTGCATTTGAAGCACTCCCCATTACTTCAAATCCTCTTACAAAACAGTATATAACTCCAAAATAAGGTATAAATTGTATAAATTGTACATTCCCTCGGCGAAATGACGGAGTTTCGCATTCTTTCGGGGGAGAGGGAGTATTCTATCATATACCATTTTATTATTCCATAAATTCTGACATATTTTGTATTAATCAAAGTATATCTATGAGATTAATACATAGGTTGGTTCTAAGAGCTATAAGAGCGCTCAAACTTTGTATAAGAGCGTTCATGCCCCACTGCACACCAGCCAGGTCAGTTACAAACACTCTCTCTGACATCAAAGGGTCCGACCTAATGGTTCACTGCACAATATAATAAAAATGAGGGTCTCAGTGTGCGACCTCATGGTTCAATGCACAAATTAATAACTTGTAAGTGAATGCAACCGGCCGTCACGGGTGCCTGAGCACCGCTGACGCCGTCATGAGTGTCTGAGCACTCTAAGGACTGAACAATGGGTTACATAAGCACGACGCCATAACCTTCCGGTCGCTCTAGCGTCGCTCCTGAGCGACCTAGGTCAAATATCAAAATATCTATAGAAAGCCCATAATTAGACGGTCAGAATGAGCCCAAGATCAAGGCGGAACTCCCAGTATTAAGGAAGTTACGCCATAGAGACTGAATCGACCTCCGAGTGAGCTACAGACAAACCGGCGGGAGTTACGCGCCTATCCAGCGGGCATTATAATTTTGGCACATTCAGCTCCGCGCATGCCCAAAATGGCGGTTATACAAGCATAAACGACCGAGTTATGAGGGTTTGAAGATGCAGAACCGACCAAGACAATGGGGGCCATAGCGGCGTCCATGGGGGTCCTTTGTCCCCCTGTGACACTTGAAAGGGTCCCCTCAAACAATTGTAGAGTTAGGCAGATGCTGCTGGCTCCAGTCAGTCTGGAGGTGCTTTTCCAAGATTTGCTACAAATAGCCTGTCTGCACCTCCAGGAAGACACATCACCAAGAACCGCTCTAGAGGTAACATCTCCAGTCATCTCCTGCTACCTGCTATACCACTGCACTATGGTGAAACTATGCTAGACAGGCATTGGTTTCCTACCATTAGTGGCCAGAGGCTATCTTCTTCAAGACTTCCACCAGAGGGTAAAGTTATTCATTATTACATTATTCCTCTAAGCAGCAGGTCAGGAGCTAGGTGTGGGAACCCACCTAGAAGTATGCTGGACACTGTATTATTAATACCTCACAGGTGGAGTGGAACTGAACATTGTACTTTATAAATTACTGTATGTTTACTGTACGTACAAATTACCTACATACTAACTACTGTATGATTGATATTTCTTACATGTTGCCTAAAGCTGAATAAACCAGTGACAACTGGAAATAACACTATTTATTATGAGCCTGATGTATTTACTCCTTACACCACTAGTCATATGATATTTCTCATATGACAACTTGATCATGCCAATCACGAGTATGACAAAGTATGTGGGAGATCTCACTGGTGACCTTGGTGGGTATGGTGTCAAGGTCAAGGTCACTGGGTGGGTGGAGTGGGTCTAACTGTGTGTATGCGGTACCAGCTTTAATTTACTGTGTGCATGATTGTTCCCAGTTGCGGTACCAGCTTTAACTTACTGTGTGCATGATTGTTTTTAGTTGTGTTACCAGCTTTAATTTCTATGAGCCTGTGAGATATGGGATCTTAGTAGGATGTTCTCCACCACTTTGTTTTTTTGCACACTAGATTGTAAGTTGTATCCAATTTACATTTGAATTATATGTTGCACATTATACTGTATGTCTGTACCCAATTCATACACTGAAGTCAGATTTTTAGAAAACCAACATTTCTATGTGTATCCAAGCTGTACGCAAAATTATATTTGTACATACAGAAACTATCAATTGAACGCAAAATTATACATTGGCATACTAAAATTGCCAAATGCACGCGAAATTATATATTTGCACACTAAAATTGCCAAATATACGCGAAAATTATATATTTGCACACTTAAATTGCCAAATGTACGCAAAAATTATATATTTGCATACTGAAATTGTCAATTGAACGCAATTACACGCGAAATTGTAAATTTGCACACTGAAATTGTCATTTATGTTCAATTTGCACGCTAAATTGAATATTAAATGCCAAAATTGCACACTATTTGCCAAATTGTATGTTGTACATAAAAATGGAAAATTGTACCCAAAATTGATGTTACATAAGCAAATAAGCTCTTCATACAGTGATAGGAGAGACAGAACCCCAAGTAATGGCAGATCCTATAATAATCAAGGATCCAACAGTAGGAGCCAGAGTCCACATAGGAACTACAACTCTGGATCCTACAACAACAGTGGATCCTACAACAACAGCCAGGGTTCAAACAACACGGGATCCTATAGTCAAGGATCCAACAGTAGGGGCCAGAGTCCACATAGGAACTACAACAGTGGATCCTACAACAACAATGGCGCCTACAACAACCAGAGATCCAACAACTCCGGTCAATACAGCAACTCTGGTCAATATAACCAGGGTTCCAACCCACGCCAGGAGGATTACAAACCTGACACAAGAGGTTACCAGGGGAACCAACAAAATACCACTACTCTCAGTGATGGTGAAAAGGGAGAAAAACCTGCTGGTCTAATGTGGTTGTGGATAACTATTGGTGTTGTGGGAACAATAGCAATCTCCATAGGAGTTGTGTGGATTTGTATTGTCAAACCCAAGTCTAGAAGTCAAACCAACAATGAGTACGTGTATTTAAACGAGGTATACAACAATGTAATAGAAACAAACGTATGAACATTTTTTTTCGAAACTTTATTGCATCTCGGAAAAAGACTTACATACATATGGCTATATGAATACACACCATTCAATACGCTGTCCTTGAATATATGAGAACACTTCATGCTGTCGTATTAATCTACTCTTAAAACTACGTGAACATTACATGCTAACCCATTAATCTAATCTAATATATGTCTACGCTTGAATGTATATGGAATACTAACATGTTTATCGAATGTATGGCTACATGCTTGAATATATGAGAACACTTCATGCTGTCGTATTAATCTACTCTTGAAACTACGAGAACATGCTAATGCATTAATCTAATACATGTCTATGCTTGAATGTATATGGAATATGTGAAAACACTACATGCTAACATGTTAATCGAATGTATGGCTACATGCTATATTAAACATTATTTTCTACATGGGTGTAAGACTCGATTACAATGAAAAACATTCACAAAATTCCCAACCAAAGAATGGCTCACAGAAAGTGGCTTTCTCAGAAAGCCACTCACCGTGATCGTAGCATTCTTTAAATTCATCAGCGAATTCTTCGCCGACCTTGATTTCTCTGAACATATAGCTCATAGATGACATTCTATATACCGTTGCTATGAAATATCTAAAGGCAAAGCTGTTTGTGATCTTATGACCTGTGCACGATTCGGAATCGAGAAATACCAATTGCAAAGCTGACAACTCTGGTGTGGTGTATTTGCTGTCTGGGCTATCATGAATAACAGCGATGTGTTCAGTGGTGGGCCACATGTACTCATCACCCAGCAAATCAAACAATCTTTCTAGCGCGTAAATAAATTCCTGCTCGCTCAGAGATTGGTAATCTCTGTGCTCTATAGCAGTGGATAAAATGCTCCTATAACGAATCAATTCCTCTCGTGGTAATTGAACCACGAGAGAAAATGTTTTCTCGAAACACATCGTGTTGGCACTAAAGCACTTCTAACAGAGAATATTCGTGCTCGAATTCACTAAGGCTAGACTTTAATACCTTAAAGGCGTCGGCCCTGAGCAGTACTTGAGCTAGCGTTTCAGAAGTAACTGGTTTATCCCACCCCAAGTAACGGGAAATGACTTTACACCCCTCGAATAATCTATCTGTCGAAATACGCAAATGACAAGCATTTGCGTGTGTGTTGATATAACCGTCCTGGGTCATACAACTTTCTACCGAGTCATAGGCTGCACCGACACAAAATTTCTTCAACCTCCACTTGAATTCCCCTCTTAACATGTACTCATATACCTTCTCACCCAATTCAAGCTGGGTTGGAATAGGAGCAGGGCTTTCAATGACATTCAGGAAATAATCCTGAGTGTCTTGCTCACTTTGTAGGAGAGATTTCTTAACTTCTAATTCTCTTTCGCAACCCTCCCTACTCAGAAAATAATCAGATTCCTCGATGAGAATGTCATTTTTTTGAAGCAGCCATTTAAAGCGAGTAACGGACCTCTTTTTAACCTGTGGCTCCTCCTCCTCCTCCTCCTCCTCCTCCTCCTCCTCCTCCTCCGAGGTCGAGTCTAATTTACGGGGCCTTTTCTTAATTGGGAGACGGGCACCCTCTACATCACTGTCTTCATCAGTTTCAGCGTCTGGTCTAGCTGCTAAAACCACTGGAACAGACACAGGAGGTAATACGTCCTCTGGTGGCACAGCTAAAACTGGGTCGACAGAAGGATCCACTTGGAGTACGGATGTATCCAGGCCCAATTGAGCCGCGCGTACGTCAACCAATCTCAGGAAATCCTCCTCGCTGACGTTAACACAGTGCAGGCTGTTTAAAAAAGAATAAAAAATAATAAAATGCTTCATTCAATTTGGAGTGTAATGTTGGTCATATAAATATGATGATTCTAATGGCATTTTTTATTTGTATGTAGTATTTAAAATCGACATACATTCATTCAATTTGAGGTGTAATCTTGGTCATGTAAATTTGATGAATCTATTGGCTAACACTGACATTTCATTTGTAGGTAGTAAATCCTCGCGTATAGGACGCATAATGTGTAATTTTGATGTAAAAGCCGCATCTTATACGCGAGGATTTATGGTATTAATTGAAATATTTAAATTGACTTACCCTGATCTCGTACCATTGACTGAATACACAAAGGAGATGTAAAACACTCCCTTGAATTCGCTCCTACCCACCTTCCAATTGGGGTGGGGTGAATACAGCTCTGCACCATTTAACCCGATAATGGCTAGTCTGTTCCTGATAGCCCAATCCACTACACTGATGGGAGTAATGACGTAGCGAGTTCCTTTGAAAGTGGTTCTTATGAACTTGACTGTCTCCTCTGTGAAAACCACTGAGGTCTTTCCGCTCAAAACGTGTGTGCTAGACATGATGTAGACTTAGTCGACAATCGGTGTTTTTCCATAGGAGAGTTGCATTTTAATAACGCTGTTTCACACCTCATTACCATAGTCACTTGTGCATTATAGCGTATAGACTTTCCCACAGGTATCTGGCTGACCCCAAGGGGTCGTATACCTGTTTAGTTAATCGTCTACTAAAAATTCTACATAGACTTGTGCTAGTCAGTCCAACCCTGAAAAGGCCAGTCACTGCAACGCATGCCCTGATCAATTAACGTGGACTCCACTGATAAATACATTAACAGAAAACGAAAAGATTTTCTGGAGGTGACTTCCCTGTAACAGAACAATTCTGGTTTGTACCAATATCCTGCACTGATTAAAGCCCTTAGCTCCTCTGACTCAATGATGGGTTTAAAGGTCACCATTCCACAGTCATTTGCCAACCTTGCATTTTGCTTGACGTGAACTACTAAGTGGAATATGGCGTATGTTTGTTTAACAATCATTGATCTCTCAAAGCGCTTGCAAAAGACATATTCCGTCTCACCGTCTATGAAACACATGAATGCTTTCAACGCATTTGTCAAAGTCTGTAGTTCCTTTGGCAGAGAGCATTTTTTGTTTTTTCGAATGAAATCCACTACTTGTTCAGCATACCTGTCTTCTATTGGAAGGATTATGTTGTAGGTGTTTTGATATGCGAACCAGTCATCGAATTCGTATTTTCTATCATCTAGTATTTGATCCATTTCTCCTAAGAGGAATCCGAGAAAGCCAGAACAACCCTAGGTTGTCCTTTCTAATGTAGGTCCTAAAGACTGCTACCTCTAAAATGGCTCCAAGCCTACACACGCCCCGCCACCTTGTATGCACTGATAACTTTTTTTTTAACTATTTTGACAAATAACTTAATTGTTTTCACTATCGTGCGTTGAGATCCATTGTTTCTGCTACATTGGGAAAAAACAGTCCATGTCCTAGTAGGCAGCATTTTCTTTTAAATGCAAAGAGCCAGGGCAATTCTACTCCTACTACCTATGGTTGACATGTGTTTCACATCCTTCGATTTCTGAATAAGATAAAATATCTCATAAAATACAATGCTCCGTGATTACAAAGAGAATGGCCTGTAGCTTCCAGGGAATGGATGAAAGAGATAAGAATGGTATGTGGTTAGGGGCAAACTTTCTCCAGCTGCCTGAAAATAAATCTTGCAACGTCTAGCCGATGCATGTCATCTATCATCACCCTTAACAACTGATGATGATTAGCATTCTCCTGAGTTTGCCATATTTTCATTACTTTAAATGCATTCTGTGACAAATCTTGATGTGGTTGTTGGTGAATGGCGTCGACATCTTCTAAAGTGAGATCTAAATACGCTGCCATATTTTTCCACTCGCAGGCTAGTTTGTCTCCCATTAGATAAAAGTATTTCATCATGGCTTTCTTATCAGGTTCATTGAAATCGACCTTGTTATCTTTGAAATATTGTTGGGATTCATGCAGTAAGTCGGGTCTGCGCACACCAATGAAAGCATCACGTAAATCTATCCATCTAGAGTGCTTACTGGAATTATTCCACCACAATTGAAACATTTCGACAATCATTTCTCTAGGATATTTAATCTTAATCATCTGATCGAGTTTGAATTGAGGCACGTCTAAAAACGTGCCCAATTTTTTCCAGTCATGCCCTATCATTTTTCCAATCGAACGAAGTAATTCGTCTGAATATCCCAACCCATTTGGTTTTAAACAGTTGTCGCCCCCTGCCATGATGTCGATTTGAATCTCATTGAGACGACAGCTAACTGATAGGTGCCCCAATCCCCACAAGACCATGAAAGCTCCACCCCCTCCGCGGCTCAGTCTACTTTTGATTTACAAATGGGGACCTCCATAGGTCCCATGAAGAGTGTGTCTCTGCAACAGACAGCGTAGACCTGCCTAAAATACACCCCATTTATCACCCTAACCGGTGCTTGTAAAACCATCACCTCCTTCAAAAAGGTGTAATCCAATATAACCCTCATTGATAACTGCATCAAGTCATTCCAAATGTGTTAAAAAGTATAAATGCAAAGTCTACAACATTTAAAACTGTTTGGGACAAAAATAACATCGTGTGTATGCAAGGTTCAACCTGATTTAACCCCGAAAATGACTAAATTCCAACTCAATTCTCTACTATGGCACTAGCGCATCCATCTGGTGGGAATCAGCAGTACTACTAGTCTTGACTCATGGTGAACCTGTCCAGAACGAACAGGTCACCAGCTGCAGTTGCAGTGCCCATGCTCAAACCTCATACACTGAATAATACTTATATAACTATGACATCTACCAAAATGGTGTAAGTCGACGCCGACCTTATTTTATATTACATTTACACCTTTCCTATTGGTAAATCCAATACAGATGCAAAGTCTGAATTTTTTCAGCAATGACTAAAACCAAATTCACACAGGTTTACATCGGGATAAGCCAACGTTACATCTCGGTTTACATGAATGCTGACCAAATTCTGCACCACAGTGCGTAGTGGCGCCAACTGGTGGGAAAATACAAAACTACTTCCATGAATATATATTGTGTGTGTGTGTGTGTGTGTGTGTGTGTGCTTATTAATTTCAATCCCATTATAGCCCTGGGGCTTAAACATACCATTACGGTATGATATAAATGCACTAAATAATGCATCATGCCGTAGGTGATTAACTTTGTCTTTGGTTCAATTGGGGGGCGTTGGACCTCAGTGCTTGTATTACTGAGGTCGACGCTGTCTAATGCGTGCTCACAACTTCTCAATTAAATTAGTGGAAATTGCAGTGACCCCCTCTATAAAGGGGGCCACTGCAACCCCCCTCTATGAAGGGGGGTTCCCAACCAACGACTAGTCAAGGCTGCACGTTCCCACCAAACAGTTACCCCACCGCCCCTCTCAGTGCAATGAGGGAACGGGGTGTGTTTTTGGACATGTGGCCAAAGACTGGCTGCATGGTACTTGTAATAAATATACTGTCATTAAAATGGTAGTGTAACCCAAACAGCTGTGTATTCCACACTATCAATGATAAACACATGCTTTTTTTGTGTACATTAACACATGTCTGATAACATGGTTCTTTATTAAAACTATAATCAAACGCCTACGCAAAGTTGGATTTATTACAATGATATATATGCTACATTGGTAATACGGTTATCTCAAATAGAAACAGTGGCGCCATCTTAAGCTACTTAAGGAAAATAATTTAATTAGAACATTCACCACCAGGTGGCGGCAACATAAAGCTTCCATGAAACCTCATGTAGTATGCACACAGCCAAATGCATTATAGATGTATGGCACCTGGATTTATTTAACACACCACAGCTTAATTCCGAGTAAGTTAGTGTTATATGAACTACAGCGTTCTAAAATTCACAATCATGTATAAATAGTCTTCACATAAGCCTCGTTGTAACGACTACACCATTTTCCAGACTAACTAAGAAATTACATGTATACGTCCCCAGTATGAATCCAACCACCAAGGCTCAGTTCGGTCTGCACGTTCTGACCAACCGGGACGTCACCCAACTAGGGCATTTAGGTTCTCTTTAGAACCACCTTCTAACAATTAAAAATAATTCATCTCCTCCCCCGCCATCCAAATAAGGCCCAACATGGGCTCATGTCAGTAATGAATATACATGCCTTTTGGCACATGGTTCCAAGCATTGATTTAAAATCCACAGTCTTATAAATAGTGACGTGTTCATATGCATCTAAAGGAGCATTACAACATGCCTGTATGAATCTAACGTATTCATCAGTGTCAATTACATACACTGTTCCATTGAGATCCAACCGACGACCAGCATGCACCACCATGGAAATCTTGGAGGTATCCTCTCCTGCAACATGGTCCCATTCTACCACGAAATAATCAGCACAGTCTTCTATTGTCAAAATAAAATCTCTGAATCTCTGAGCTAATATGTGAAGGTCTTTGTGGGATATTTTCCACTACCTCCTTCTTAAATTCAAGCATCACCTCCTTTTTCAGTGTTAAATGTATGACTTTGGTGTCTTTATAAATAAAATCATCCATTTGGTCATCTGGTGGATCGTCGTGATCTATTAGGTATGCATCGTCCTGATATATCACCTTCCCTGTCGTGTCTCATCATTATCTCTGGTCTATGTATCCTCATTATGAATTAATTCTTGCTCCAACCATAGAAAGGCCAGGTGTGGTTGGCAAATTTCTTGAAGTGAAATGCGTCTCTGTACATTGATTTCACCACGTTTTGAAATTGGTAGTTGAAATCAATGTCATGTAAGTACAAGCTATAAAGCTCTGCTTTTCCACCAAATTCAATCAAATTTTTGAATTCTTGTGACTGCACTGCTGTAACAATGTAATCCTCATTCGCTGCAACAAATGCATCACCGTAAAATAATATGGAAATCCTTGCTCTGGAATCAACATCTAAATTATCCCATTCCACCGCTAGATATTCCACTTGATTTGTCCTAAACAAACAAACCAAATCTTCAAGGCGACGAATGAGAGAATATAATTCCTCTGGTAAATCTTCTACCAACTTGCTCTGACAACCATTGGTCGAGAAAGCCCTGCATCAATGATTTACTCATTGATATATTAATCATTTTGGTGTTTGAATAAATACATTTCCTATCCAAATCAATTTCCTTCTTTGATGAATCGATATTACTTGGTAGCTCTTCATCTGAGTCTGGATCAGAGCCTGATTCAATGCCAGAATCATCTTGACACACCAATTCCAATATAAGATCGGTTTCTTTCTCCATGTTTAATGTGAGAGTGATAATCAAACCCAATACAATAGAACCTTATAGTCCTCGACATGGTTAGTAATCCCTGTATATACATCCAGTTACTAAATCATCTATTTGATCACTGGACTGTTGACATTAACAACCCCCTTATGCTCCAGGGTCCCTGCATTCCAGTTTAAATTTATAACTCCGCTGACCTGGAGGTCATCCTCCAGGATGGGGGAACCTTCGTCACACCTGAGAGCACATTGGTATGCCATAGAGCCCAATGCTTTCGGATTTTGAAAATAAACAGTTTACTGAAGCCCAAATACTCCTCTATTACTACTAACATGATGAAACATCAGAACACTATCAGATAAGAATAGAAGCTTCTAAGAGTCTCCTGAGCGACTTGAACAAACAAGTCCAAGTCCAGCAAGAAGTGTATGACAAGAA
Source organism: Acholoe squamosa (assembly GCA_949317995.1). NCBI lineage: Eukaryota > Metazoa > Annelida > Polychaeta > Phyllodocida > Polynoidae > Acholoe > Acholoe squamosa. The sequence goes on along the minus strand of OX439045.1, from coordinate 76,268,883 downwards.
CAAAGAAATTATCAGGAAACAAACGGAAGAGCATGTTCAGTTACGGGATCATCATATTCGGGAAAATGATAAGTTGATTAAGGACATTAAGGAGAATAACCGGGTTCTGTACGAAGAACGAGAGGATCTGATTTACGAAATTACTCAGATCCGGTGTCAGATAACAGGGGTTGGAAGTGAAGGAAGCGAGGAAATAGAAAGCCTCGATGTAAGTAGTATCCTAGATGGGAATCAGGTTAAGGCTGCTGTCTGTTTGTCAACGCCTAAGCCTATCCTGAAGAAAGGATATAGTCCCTTTGTGAACGACAAGGTGGACAAGAATGTGGTAGGTGACCGGTATCAACCGGATAGAGATCGGAATGTCCGTTTGAGTGTAGGTCAGGAGGATACCACCTTTACGACGGATGGGGAGTATCAGTATATAGACACCAGGGGGCAACCTATGTCCTCGACCCGTGTCGATGATACTACGCTAGATGGCGTTGTGGAGGATGTATATAAGGAAGGCCAGGGTGACGGCCAAGGGGATTCTGTTGTTGGCGACCGAACCTATCAGATCTCTGGAGATTGAGGATTCAGTACAGCTGAAGAGAACAATAACACTACGAAGCCTCAGTTGAAACGGATAAACCCACTCAGAATCAGCCATACCCGGGGACCAACCCGAATCCGGAAACTGGACCCGACTCAGGAACCAAACCCAATATGTATGGTAATAGTAGCTGGGGCAATACGAACAATTCTAATTTGGGATGCTTCGGAACCTCAAGGTCTGGTGGGGGTGATGGTAGGAAGATTAAGGAGCAAAAGATGTTGGATTGGAGTTTGGAACAATGCACTAGGTTGAGAAGCAAGGAAATCTCTGCTAAGAGAAATCAGATTGAAACCAAACCCTTTGACGGATCAGAACCCTGGAGGGATTGGTTTTCAGATTTTACGGATGATAGGGAGGTTGATGGTTACTCTGATGAGGAATTGGCTCCTCTCCTAGTACGATGCCTTAAGAAGGGACCAGGAAGAATTGCTGTTGACCAATGGAGGGTCCAGTATCAAGGAAATGGGACATATACCCAGTTGGTAGAGTTATGTAGTGGATATTTGGGAGGTATAGTGTCTGAAGACCCCATGACTCAGTATAAGAAAAGAATTCAGAAAGCAGGGGAATCGGTAAGAGTATATGGACTGGAACTTCAGATCCTGTTCAGGAAGGCTAGGCCTAACGTTACCCTGGATACGAATAGTGAAATGATCTCTCATTTCATTAAGGGGTTGAGAGAGAAGGATCATCAGGATTGTGCGTATAGGGCCTGGAAGCGTGGAGCCAGTATGAATACTCTGTTTGATGCGATTGAGGACTTGGATCTGAAAAGGACATTCCTTACCGGATACATGCCTCAGGAAAGAAGCAGTTCCGTAATGCCCACCTTGAAACCGGTAGAGAAGGTTACGGCTGCCCCTGTGTAGAAAATGAATATGAGGTTATTGAGTTTGAGGAGGAAGATGGCAGCTTTTCTGCTGTTAGATTCCCTAAGGGGAATGGTAAGAAGTTTGTTTCTTGGCGTAGTTTTACTACCCAGCCTAAGAAGGGGGAGTCGGAAGATAATAGAAGGAAACCTCCAGTATCTAAGCCAGAGGATCAGAAGAAAGAGACCCGGGACCCTTCTCAGGATATGATGCAAATGATGGAAAGTATGATGAAGTCTTTTAGGGAGGAGTTGGAGAGTCACAGGTGGGAAAGACCTCGGTTTGACAAATCCAGGGCAAGATGTTATAGGTGTCAAAAGATGGGGCATATTGCCTATGATGGCCAAGCGTCCAAACCTGTGTCTCGAAGTGTTTCAGGAATTGAGGAGGTGATTGAGAATTCGGAAAATTAGAGAGGGTTGAATTGTGGCTGTAGACTCAACTCGTAGAGGTAATGTAAGCCAAAGTACTGTCAACAGTGAATCGTTGGGAGAATCCGGAATGAGTGTAGAGGTCGGCGGAAAACGTCTTTGGAGAAACCGGGATGAGTGCGTCTGGCAGGGCAAGTGAGGAGGCTGATCACCTCTCCCTTCCCGGGGCCAGGGAACCTAGTGAGTCAGTTAATTGGAGGATTGAGAGTGTACCAATTACCACTAGGGAAGAGGAAGGGCTGTGGGTTTCTGAGCTCACTTGTGTATGTGTGGCACACCTTCCCCCAGATCATCCCTGTTTGAAACACATAAGACAACGAGGGAGGGATCTTGGCATTTCGGAAGATTTTGATCGGTTTACTGGAAACTCATCTCCGTTGGGAGGTAGGAGATGGTATGTGCCTGTTACGATTCAGGGTAGAACTGGGGAATTCTTGGTCGTTACGGGGGCTAGTCACTCATTGGTTTCCAAGCGTTTCCTCAGCCAGTTGCCGAATAAGACTGAGAACCTCATAACGGGGGTAAAGGCTTGTACGGCCGATGGATCAGATATGCAGGTTGTTGGTAAGGCATTTATGAAGGCGATCTGAACGAGAACGAGAATTCGTTATATGTCCTATTATAGCAGAGGTTAAGGACGATGGTATACTCGGGTTGGAATTTGCTAGTCTCTTTGAGGCTGAGTTGAACCCAAGTCAGGGTATTTTGAGTATCAGGAAACCGTATGACATCCAGGTTGTATGCCTGCTCCGACAGATCAGTTCAGTGGCTAGTGTGGTAGACACAGTCAAGATTCCTCCAGGGGTCTCCTGTGATGTGTTGTGTACCACTGAAAGGGCTCTGAAGGGACAGGAGAGTTTGTTTGAGCCGAATACTACCCGACTGGCGAGTATTGGATTGGAATCTGTAGATACTTTGGTAGGGAACCCGTTCTGGAATGTGCTACCCATGATGAATCGTGGAGGTGAAACTATATACCTCAAGAAAGGTTCTGAAATAGGAGCATTAACTCTGGTAAACGTGGTAAGGGATTCGGTCAGTAAGCCTGATGAGGCAATGATTCCATCGGGGAAGGTGAAACTGAATGAACAGCTGGATAAGATTATTCAGGATTCTTCTTTGGAAAATGGTTATCAGAAAATGGAAGTACAGAATCTGTTACGAAAGTATGAGGAAGCATTCGGTTACTCAGGTGGACCCTTAGGTCGGAACGATAAGGTCTTGCACCATATCAACACTGGAGACACTGAACCCTTTAAGATTCCGTAGAGACGTTTGCCTCTGAAGAAAAAGATTATCTGTGAAAATGAGATTTATGATCAGTTGGAAAAAGGGGTGATAGTACCTAGTACTAGCCCCTGGTCCAGTCCCGTCGTGATGACTACAAAAAGAAACGGTAGCATCCGCTTCTGTGTGGATTATAGGAAGTTGAATGGCATGACTAAGAAGAATTCATATCCTCTCCCCAGGGTTGATGAGACATTGGATGACTTGGGTGGAAACAATTGGTTCTGTACTCTTGATTTGCAATCTGGGTATTGGCAGATTGGGATGAACCCTAGTGACATTGAGAAAACAGCGTTTTCTAGTCATGCCATTTTGTCTCTGTAATGCGCCTGCAACGTTTGAAGCCATGATGGGCACTCTTTTGGGTGATCTGTTATGGAAGAAATGTTTAGTGTATTTGGATGACGTGATTGTGTTTGGCAAGACGTTCCGTCAATGTCTGGATAACTTGGAAGTGGTGATAAGGAGACTTGTCTCCAACGGATTACGTCTGAAAGCTAAGAAGTGTGAATTGTTTAGGAAATCCATTACGTACTCGGGAAGGATAATATCCCCAGAAGGCATTAAGGCTGATCCTGAAAAGGTGGAGAGTGTGCAGAATTGGGAGAGACCAGTGACCGCTAGGCAGATCAGGTTGTTCCTAGGATTTTGTAGCTATTATAGGGATTTCATTCCAGGTTACTCACGAGTGAGTTTTCCCCTACAAAGTATTGCACACTGAACACCCGGACGGGCTAAGGAACCCTTTCCATGGGGTAAGGATCAGGAGGAGGCATTCATTAAGTTGAAGGCTCTGTTTATGGATACTCCAGTGTTAAAGTACCCCAATGCAACGGGGCACTTTATTTTAGATACAATGCCAGCAACGATAGCATTGGAGCAGCACTTTCCCAGGTGCAGGATGGTGTGGAAGTTCCGATCGCGTTTGCTAGCAACACTCTGAATAAAGCTCAGAAGAATTACTGCACCACTAAGAGGGAACTCTTAGCTGTTGTGGTTTATACGAAGAAATTTAGACATTTTTTGTGGGGTACGAATTTTACGTTGAGGACCAATCATTCATCACTCCGTTGGCTACTTAATTTTAAGGATGCTGAAGGAATGATGGGAAGATGGTTGGCCCACCTTTCAGAATTTGGGTTAGAAAATAGTCAGGTACAGCATAGGTCAGGAAATAAGCACACTAATGCGGATGCTCTCTCCAGGAGACCAATTAAGAAGTGCCATTGGGAGGATTGTGATGATTGCGGACAACATAACGCAGTCATTGCGAATGTAAGAATGCCGTATAGGGATCATCCTGAAACCCTAATCAAATGGTCACCCGAGACTATTCGTCAGTTTCAGAATAAAGATTCCATAACAAGGAAACTCCTGGAGATGGTCCCACTTGGAAAAAAAACTATGAGACCTGCTATTTGTATGGAGAATAGGGAGATGAGAAGATTTCTAGCCCAGTGGACCAAGTTAGAAGTTAGGAATGGAATTTTATGTAGGTGGAAAATAAGTCCAACTAATAAGATTCTTCAGATTGTTATTCCGAATGCTATGCGACGGAATACCGGTAAAAATTTAAATGGTCAGATCATAACAACATTTTCTAAATGACGTTCTGGTCATTAACTGTTTGGTCATGTTATTATCACGATAAATTACCTTATAACAAGCGTTCTTATGTAATATATTATCGTATGTACTTAGGTTACCATACAAAGATGATATTACATCCAACGGACAGCGACATGTACAGCGTTGCCTATGTTTACATGATGTATGTACCTCTAGACCAAATAAAGTTATAATCTGTTCAAAAAAAAAACTTTGCGACTCTGACACACCAATGTGAACGTTTGCATTTACATGGGGCCCAGAGAATTTCCCATAGGGGTGAGGGTTACCCAATCGGGTCGGCTGAAAAAAAAGAGGGTGTGTGTTAGATTTTCCTGACAGGGACAAGTTATGCGTCTTTCGCTGCATATCCTTTCACTTATACAAGACCTGCAAACACGCTTCGAAATTGTTAGGTCAGTTCAATTCCACTGCGAAACCCGAAACCTTTCCAGGTGTGACGATGAGTGACTTACAGACGTTAGAGAGTTTGTTTGACGTACAAATAGTGGTTTACACTACCCGTAAAGTGAGAGGTTAGAACCTGAAGAATCGAGTCGCCTGATCAGACTACCTTTCAAAACTTTGACCACCCGAGGTAAAGTAAACCTTCACCTGTCTGCGAAACACAGTCTACACGTGTCCCTCGTGACGGATTTCAATTGATACGCCAGCATCTACGAATGTCCCCAGTGTAAGTCAGCCTTCACGACTAAGTTCTTACTGAAAAGACACAGGAACCAGCTTTCCGATTGCAGTAGGTGGAATCTACCAGAATTCAAAAATGATTTTAGAAGCGCTAGTAGATTTTTCCATTTTTCCTCCCGACGGTTGTTCGAGAATGTACCCATACAAAATCGCCTTCGATTTCGAAGCTTTCTTCAGACCGAGCCAACAACTGTATACCGAACATGTGACAGTCCTGTGGGAACATGCACCTCTGTCGGCTAGCGTCGCAACAGACTTTCCAGGACACAAAGGTCCGGTTTGCTTCGTGAGAGAGTCTGACGCCACTTCCGACCCCCTGTTGAACAGAGTCTTGAATTACATCAACGACACCGCCAAGGTCATCGGGGAAGAAAAGCTTTCAACAGAAAACTGACCGGCACCAAGATGTCTGAATCTGACTTAGCCAAATGTGAAAAGGTTTAGTCCGACAAAAAGACGCAAACTTTCACAGATTACTTGATCTACTACAACAACAAAGACGTGAAACCCTTCATAGAGGCACTGAATATTCACGCTAAATTTTTCAAGGATCACAACATCGACATGTTCAAAGACAGCATCTCCCTTCCGGGTTTGACTTTACAGTTCCTTTTTCAAAGCACAGAAACTTCGTTCGTAACCTTTTACCAGTTCGACTCTGCCCTCCACTATCTGATAAAAAAAAAATCTGGTTGGGGGACCTTCCATAATTTTCTATAGATTTCACGAAAAGGGTACCACGCTGATAAGGGAACACAAGCATGGCAAAAAAGCGAGAAGGTGCGAGCACATACTAGGTGTAGACGCCAACTCTCTGTACTTGTGGTGCATGAGCGAAGCGCACTGCACAGGTTATTACATGATGAGACAACTCGACACCGAGTTCAGACCGAAAATCAGACAAAGACAATCTAAGAGCGCTTTAGAGTGGCTACGCTACTAGGAGCACGTCCCCCGCATGAAACTTCGCCACGCTTTCAACGGAGGGGAGGTGTCTCTAGGTTGCCAAAAAATTCGCGTAGACGGGTTTCACCCACCCTCTAATACAGTATTCTAATTTCACAGATGTTGGTAGCACACTCACGAGTACATACCACCGCGCAGATATACATGTGCTTCAGACAGGAACGAGAGATGTGAGAGAGCAGCTAGAGTAAGCGCTTACTTGAAAGCAATGAGTCACAAGTTGATCGTCGTATGGGAGTGTGAATGGAGGAAAATGAAACGTCAGGATCCGCAGGTTACGACTTCGGAATAACATTGGAGCGTCGACGACTTGAAAGTGCATCGAAACCCCATGACAGAGCGTGACATTATATCCTCTGTGAAAAATGGAAAAATGTTCGGTTTGATTCAGGTGGACATTACCACCCCGCCTCACCTACGTGAATACTTCGAGGAAAGGACTCCTATATTCAAGAACGTGACCATTTCAAAATCCGACATAGGAACTCACATGTCAGACTTTGCGAACAAAGAAAACGTGTTGAACGCTCCTCAGAGATCCTTGATAGGTAGTTACCATGGAAAAGAATTCTCTTGGGAACACCTCTCCTTAAGTGGTATCTCGATCACGGTTTGATAGTCACCAAAGTGCACATGTTGATAGAATACTTTCCTAGACGACCCTTTGCTGATTTCGCAGACAAAGTAACTGCGGTGCGAAGACATGGAGATGTAAACGGAGAGGAGCAAATTCTCTCAGACTGTTACAAGTTAATGGGGAACAGTGCTTACGGTAAAACAATTTGCAACAAAGAAAAACACATGACAGAGAAATACTCTAGCGGTCGATACTTCGAATTATTGACCAATTCGTGGCAATTCAAAAGGGGTGCCGAGTTGACCCCTGATCTCTTTGAAGTTGAACTGCAACCAAAAATAGTCAAGAACAACCTCCCTCTTCAAATAAGGTTCATGGTGTAACAGTAAGCCAAGTTGAAAATGTTCACGTTCGACTTTCTGGATAAATTTATCAATCGGCCCGATTACGCTATTTGTCAAATGGACACCGACAATCTTTACATGGCTCTCAGCGGGAAAACGTTGGACAAACTCGTGAAACCCGACCTGAGAGAGCCGTACTTCAGCGAGAAGCAAAACTGGATTCTGACAGCGGTGTGCGATGATCACTTAGACGTTTTTGTGAAAACAGAAACCGAAGGTGTGAAAGAATGGGTCCATCTTGCTTGTTGTCAGAGTCGTTATGTTCACGACAAAAGAACTCCTGGTCTTTTCATATCCAAGTGGGAGGGTGACAGAATTCTAAGTCTCAACTCCAAGACTTACATTTGCTACAACATAGACTCGGTAGGTGAAAGAAAATGAAAAAATAGAATGCAAAAGGTGTCATGAAAAAACAAAAAAGAACCCAAAGACTTCTTGGATGTTCTTTTAAATCGAAAAACTATCCATACTCTTAACACAAATTTCAAAGTAATAGAAAACAAAATGCACACTTACACTATAGAGAAAAAGGGTCTGAGTTACTGTAAAGCGTCACGTACATTCTGACGGTGTAATGACGAGTCCATTGAAATTATGACAAAAAATGGAAAAAAATATATAAATAAAAAAAAATAAAAGTAGACAAGCCGGTGAGATAATACCCTTTCATCGTTGTATTAACTTGATATACTATGTCCACAGGCTTACTACTGCTACTACTGCTGCTGCTGCTGCTGCTGCTGCTGCTGCTGCTGCTGCTGCTGCTGCTATACTGTACATCCTCGTGTATCAGTGTTGAAAAAAAACAAAAAAACAATGTGTAGTTGCAATCCCATTTTCACTTGGGAATTAATAGATGCATGAGATGTGTTGTTCTTTAAGGCGCCGGTGTTAAACCAAGGTGTTCATAAAGTGTTTGTTTCTAATCGTGTATTCGATTCATCCAGTGTGTGTTTCAAAGATGTATTTCAAAAACTGGCTAGTACCGCCAGAGACAGAACTATAGTGGTATCTCAATTTCATGTCGAGAACACATGTGCTTTCGTGAAAAGACGGTATACGTTAGAGTTGGTCGACGCGTTGTTTTCTGTTCTAGAAGAAAACTCAGACTTCTTTAGAAAGTTGTGTCATTGCTCAAAGGAAACATACAACTCCTTTTGTCAAGAGTATGTGGACCAATGTTGTGTAGTGAAGCACCTTTATACCCCGGTGTAGAAGCTGGTCGACTGAGAAGTATCATGTCGAGACAAACCGAATGGAGTACTTGGTATAGTTCTTTGGTGAATTCCACTTGTGATATCAATGAGATGTTGATGGGAAAAATGGCTTACAACTATCCCTCATTTCAAAAGGACACTTCTTGCTCCAAAGTTGTACACCAAGATTACACCATATACAGTCTGAATTATGAGAAACAAAAGTTGAATGTACCCATCTCAATGTGTAAGTTTTGTCGTGTTCCTCTCTGATATTCAACCATGTTATGTAGAGAGTGTTCCCCGACTCGTCATCATAAACGAACAAAATGAAAAATATAAAAATGACAAATAAAGTGAAATGTGTACATAAAAATATGACATTTATAAGAAATAAAAAAAAATTAAAATGTGTAATGCGGTTTCTGTTATATTCCTTACCTTATCATGTAAGTCTTTTTAAAAAAAAATTCCAATAGACCCACCCCTGTTACAAGGGGCGGGTCTTTTGGTTAAATTTATTATTATTTTTTTTAAATACCCCAAAGGGCCCCCCTCCCCTCCCCACCCAAAGGACCCCCCACCCCTCCCCATACTATAAGGGCCCCCCAATAATTTTTCCCGTTTTTTTTTTTTTTGGCAAGCTTTTAACTTGCCTTTTTACATCTATGAAAAATATCTCACTATAAGTCACACTCTCATCTACATCATAAACCACCATGCCTCTTTATGCTAATGAGGTCACGTGACCAAATTTCAAATTTCCTACCAAAATGCTAACCTCTGATTGGTCCATTTAAATTAGGGTCATGTGACCTTATTTGCATAATAGAGGTCATGTGACCTAAACAGCCAGCCAGCCAACCCCATACCGTTCCGATACATACTATACTACTTAATTGGCCAGGTCAAATAAAATATTCGCCCAAACTAGATTGGAGTTGCTGTATGTGTATTTATCGGGCCACTACCATTATTGCAGTGATGCTGAGTTGATGCAATGGCCAATCACCGTCAAGCAATCTCGTTGACTGAGCATTCTCCTGCAACTATAACAAGTACATTGAAGGCTCTCTTTTTTGTGTTATCCTTGCATTTCTTTGTCACTCGCTATGTTTCTCAAATAAGCATCCTAATTGTATGTGAGCCAGCGATAAAGGTGGCTTTGAGACTTATAGGTTCTGGTTTATTTATCCACTACAAGCACTAATACCCTTTTGACAAGCATACTAAACACATGTCCAAAGCCTTTATGTGCATGGTTGAGTAGAACTCAATCATTATGTATTTCTACAGGTGTTTCGAATATGCATTCTCAACATTACATTAAAACCTTTGATAGTTCTACAGTGTATCAAAATAGCATTTTGCAGGAGTTCTTGATTTTTTTACAGTGATTTTTTACTGGCCTGTGATTCAGTAAAACTCTTTGGTCATAATTTGGTAAGTTAACCGAAGTGAATGCAACCATATTATCAGGTATCAACATGGGCTTTGCTGCATTGTTCATCAGACATATTAACCTTTCTATTAAGGGGTCTTAATTAGTTGTGGGACGATTATTTCTATTAGGGGGTAAACACTCTAGTTATTGTCTATGTAGTAAGTGTCTATAGAGCCTTTCCCTGTAATAACCTCAGCTCTGACACTGTCAGTAATGGGTTATTGTCTATGTAGTAAGTGTCTATAGAGCCTTTCCCTGTAATGACCTCAGCTCTGACACTGTCAGTAATGGGTTATTGTCTATGTAGTAAGTGTCTATAGAGCCTTTTCATCCTGTAATGACCTCAGCTCTGACCCTGTCAGCAATGAGTTGTTATTGTGTATGGAGTAGGAATCTATAGAGCCTTTTCATCCTGTAATGACCTTAGCTCTGACCCTGTCAGCAATGAGTTGTTATTGTGTATGGAGTAGGAATCTATAGAGCCTTTTCATCATGTAATGACCTCAGCTCTGACACTGTAAGCAATGTGTTGTTATTGTCTATGTGGAGTAACAGGAACTTTTCTGTAGTAGTCAATGCCTATAGAGCTTTTTCCTGTAACAACCTCCTGCTGCACCCGCTCCGCAATTAGTTGTTCCATACAGCTATAGGCCAAAGGCTGATAGCCTGAATGGAACTTGTTAACGATGACCTTTTTAGACGAGGCCATACTGGGTAAGTCATGGATGGTAATGATACAAACACCATGATTTTCACGACCGGAACATGAGTGATGATGAGCCCAATGTACATGCCTCAGAACTGACTTAGACCCAAGGTACCTTACATTCAATGAACCTATAAAATGAGAGGGAAGCAACATTAAGTTTGTTTTTTTATAAGGTTTTCATTTGTTTTACACTATTTATTCTTTATAGTTAACACTGATATATTAATCAATTTTGTTTTCAATTGTTGATAGATTTACTGTGTTGCATATGTAATAGTAAGAATAGCAAGTTGGTATGCGACAAATTAAGCTCTGTTTCAATTTGGAGAAATAACTAGTTATTCTAAAGTAGTTAATTTTGGGCAGCAACCCTGTGCAAGAGGACCATCATAACTATCTACAAATGATTAAAGGCCCTCTTTTAAGTTTGTCAGGTACAATCATGCACAGAAACCTATGTGTAATTAGTAAATAACAAATTTGAAGTTTGAGAATCGAAATATTAGAACAGAATCTTTTTCTCTGACATCTATAAAGTCTAAGTGTACCTTATATGTGGGGTGTACCTTATATTACAATAATTAGGAATTCACAAACCTGTATATGCCCCTGGAACATTCACAGAGGGACTTATAAAAAGGGAATTGAAGAAACTCTCATCTGGCATCCTTGTTCCATTTAACCAGTTATAGAATTCTATTGCCACTTTATCATGGAGAGTGAAATTGACAAAGGCGCGTGACAGAATCGCATAGATGTTTCCCTTCCCAAGGTGTATACCGCGAGGCAGGGGTGCTTCCTTTAGCTTTTTGGCCCACCGCTTTGACCACCTCCTTCTGAAGAAAAATTTTATTGTTGGTCAACATTCCTACAGCCATTAACATGGAGTTTATTTCAAATTAAGTTAACTGTTGCTCACTTGAAATGTCCACCTCAATTGATCCAAATCAAGCTCATGAAATAAAGTTAATGCTGGCTTCCATTGCCATATACATTACCGTAGTGGTCAGTTTAAGTGCCCAGGCGCTCAATAATTTCAATAGCTCTCTACCCCTGGCCCTTTTTTTTTAGATGGGCAATTATTTGAATATTGTTTTTAGTGCTTAAGGTGGGTCACTACCATTGAATCAAATATCCTAGATTTTCTTCATTTTTCTCTCAGAGTTACAAAAAAAAGAATAAGAATATGAAAAGAAAAGTAGGGGGTCCAGAGCTACTTTCTTTCTTCAGATTTTTGAAAAATCAGAAAAAATGGACTCAGATTTGAGAACTTTTTCTGCAACAACTATCAAACACATAAATATGAAAACTCACAAGGTGAATGTTCTAATATCCTAATTTATCAAGTTTTTTTTTCTTTTTCCTTCAATTAGAAGGGATTCTGGGTAAATTTATCAAATTTTGGCAAAAAGGACGATAAATTTCCTATTTTGTTATGAGAAAAACAATTAGATCATCCATTTCTAGACACTTTTCTTAAAATTTTATGAAAAAATAATTTGCGTTTAAATAGAAGTAATTTTGATATGGGTCCCATAAATATTTTTATTATTATATATGCCCTCAACCATTCTGAGCAGTATACCATGATTAAAGCATTGTTTAGGTAATATGAGGGGTATAATTGCAGGGTCAAAAAGAATGCCAGAGAATGAAGACAATAATTCAGATGTAAATATGCCAAGATTTAAAGTTGTCATAAAATAGACAGTTTTTATCAAATCCCCCCAAAAGATTTCTAGACACTTAAGACATTTTTAGGTATGTGCCTACAAAAAATGATCTCATTCTGAAGAAAAAAAACTATATGTGCAGAAACCTGTGCAGTAGGCTTAATTTCAATGGTAGCGACCCACCTTAAGATTGTTTTCAGTACCCCTGAACCCCCCCCCCCCCCGCACTTAATTTGAGACCGGTGCTTATTTGAGACCCCAATTCTTAAACGGGCTACTAGAGTAATTGACAGAACCTTTAATGCTGCATTCTCAACTGTCTGCTGAGGCTTGCGCTGCATGAATGTCGGGATTTAAGCAAATTTTTGATTGCTTAAAGTGACTACCTAAGCAGCTATAAGTTAGCTAAAATATACCTAAAGTTGCTTAAATGCCATAATGACATTTAAGCAAATTCAGGTGGATTTTGGTGGTCTTTATGCCAAATAAAAGGATTTTGCCCTGGATTTTGTTATTTGTGCCACTACAGAGCAGAGCAGCAAGTTCATCTGATGCATCTGATGACGTCATGATTAACCTAATGCATCAGTTGTTGCATTGTTAATACATGGGGGAGTTTGCAAAATATGTTCTATTTAGAATTGTAACGATTACCTGACATTGGTATTGCACAGAAACGATATATTAGGTTATCTATTGATATTTTTCATGGTAAATAACAAAACATTCTGGAGAAAAAGGTACAACGAGCATCTAATTGCCTTCTTACAGTGCTGTGCAAGCACAACTTCGATGCATTTGGACAATCATGACGTCATCAGATGCATCAGATAGATCTGCTGCTCTCCTCTATAGTGACACAAATATCAAAAACCCTGCCAGAGTCTTTTCATTTGATATAAAGACCTTCAAAATATGCTATCATGAAAATTGACTAGCATTGTCCTTTAAATCCCTACAGTCATGCAGTGTTGATAACAGCTCACATAATCAATAAGCATATATTGCTTCTACTGTTAACTGATATTTGGAATCATCTTTTCAGATTTAGATTTGGGAAACTTATGGTGCAAATTACATATATGTATCAGGAAAGTAAGACTTTACAATAGAATATGACTTACTTGCTGGGCGATACCCGTATATCATTAGCTCCATTGAATGCTTTGACAATTTTCACAATTTCCAAGTTTGTTCTAAGAGGAAACTCTTGCCCTGTGAGGTCAATGAAGTATTTCCAGGTTTTGTATTTCCACAACTCCCTCATACAAATCAGATTTGCCTCCAAAATTGAAAACTCTCCCCATTTGACATCAATGCTCACATTTGATATGAACAAATTCTGAAAACACCTGGCCAGAGACTGCATGGCATCCTTGAAATCATCAGTAGCCTTTGAGTCAATGTGAATACAGTAGTAATTTTGAGGGCGATATATGGCTCGTAGGAGCCTCTCAATCATTTCAGCATCTTTGTAAACTACTATACCAAAAGACAATGGGAAATCATGTGCCTCAATTGACACAGGCTGTAGTATGTATCCTCTATGGTTTCTATATATTCCGCAATTGTCAGCCATTTTAGCGACTTGTCGATCTGTTAGTACAGGAAAGGTCATGTTATTCTGAAGTTCCTCTGCCTGCCTCAACACATTTTCCTTACCAGCAAACAGCCCATGACAGTCTACCTCCATTACCGTCATGTCAGGCACATTCTCCAACTTGAGGATGTCAATACTTTCCCACTTTCTGTGAAGGCCATACAGAAAGTCGACATGATACAGTATGGCTATTGCTACTGAAAATAGACCCAGAAGCAGGATTATACAGAGTTTGGCTAATTCCATGGTTGTATGATGGTCAGGCAGATTCAGAGGGTCATATAAAAGTCTAATGTTTCTGAATGGATGCACAGTACAGCCTGGCCATACCCAGATGTACAATTGGGTCAATGGTGTAATGATTTGCTATTTTAGCAGAAGCAAAGCCATGTGGTTTTACTTTTGCTATTACATGGAAAAGGCAGACCATTTTGACAAGGCCCTTTTTTTCAAAGTTTGGGGAAATTTCGATTAGGTTTGTATCAAAAACATGATTGATCCTAATACAGAACTAAACTGAACTGTCTCTGAACTGGGGTGCTGACTGAATGACTGGTGTGGGGCCTGCCTGTGCAGGAGGCCATTTCTTAACACACTACGACTGCTGTCCTTTAAATCGTAGTGAGAACCTAATAATTTGGCCTTAACAGTACCATGCACTAGTAGTCCCTAATGTCTGCACCAGTACGACTGCCCTACTAAACCTTATGTAATTACTGCATAGCTGCCAATCGTAGTGAGCAGTCGTAGGGCAGTTCCTACGATAGCCTGGCTTATCCTTGGCATTTTTAAATGGTAGTGGTTGTGTGTAGTCGTAGTACATTGAGAAATGGCCTCCTGATGAGTTGAGTTTGAGGTGACAGGTAGAACTGGGTCACCCTGTTTGAACACTGGTGGGTGGCCTACAGGACCAATACCCCCAAACAGTGCACATGACTACTGTTCAATACCAACATCAAATTTTGGGGTCGACAAATTCAATGGTCATTATGGAGAACATGCAATTTATTTAGAACATCTTAGCAAAGACCAGCTGATCATGGTAAAAACCATTCAATCATTTGAATTTTAGTGTATTATCATGCAATGACAATTACTTCATATATTCCAGGACATCATTCTATGGGGTACTATAACACCTCTATTTCAATAATGTGAGTGTTTAAGACCAATGCACTATATGATCATGATCTCCATGATGTCCAACATGACCAGGATCCTAGACCAGAGAGGTAATTCAGGTACCCCTGAAAAGCTATTATCGTGAAGCTGGTAGAGTTGGCAGGCCCCCTGGTATCAGCAGTTTTAGGGGAGACTCTGACTAGCGGTTACGTCTTTTGGGGAGAAGCGCTAACGTGGCGCCATTTTCGCTTGTAAAATATGAGCAGTAGACTTTCGCATTCCCACCGGAACCACTGACACACTTCCGATCATACCGTTTCTCCCCGAAAGGGTTCACGCTGACTAGCACAGCATCATGGCACCCCCTAGTGTTAAACAATTGTACCATGTTACTGACTGATGATTTAAGACCAATCAGAGTGCAGCATTCCCTTCATTTCCCCCTTGGAGGGTCTGCCCCTGAGATACCCTGCCCAGAGTCTCCCCTGGACCAGTGAGTCCGTCTGCTTACACCAGGGGCCCAGCAAATTGTCGTTATCTGTCGCCATGATTGGTCATCAATGGTGACTCCTTTCTAAATGATAACTCACTGCGTCATCTTTCGCCACTGTGTGTCAGTCTCACATGGCATGGCGATTTATCACAACAGTCGCCAACATGATCTCACTCACTGCGTGAGCATGTGCCACCCCTTGTCATCCCTCACAAAGCATGGTGACTTATCACCACCATCGCCAACATGGATCTAACTCACTGCGTGAGTATGTGCCACTGCCTGTCAACTCTCAGTCAGAATGGCGGCTTATCCCAACCATCGCCAACATGGATCTGACTCATTGTATGATTATGTGCCACTCCCAGTCAGTTCTCACTCAGAATGGCAGCTTATCACCACCATCGCTAACATGGATCTCACTCACTCTGTCAATATGTGCCACTGTTTGTCAACTCTCATTCAGAATGGCAACTTTTCACCTGCATTGCCATATGGCTGTCACTCACTGCTTGAGTTTGTATCACTCCTAGTTAATCTTCTCTCAAAATGGCGACTTATCACCACCATTGCCAACATTGGTCTCACTCAGTATGTGATTTTGTGTCACTCCAAGTCAATGCTCTCTGAGGATTGCATCATCTGTCACTCACTCTCACTCACAGTGGCAACTTATCACCACCATTGCCAAAGTTGTTGAGACAGCACCACTGTTCAACATGAAGCCTATCTAGGAAGTGTGGGCATGAAGTATAAGTCCCATACGTATCAAATGTGCTTTGTTTTACACTGATTTCCATGTAATACTTCAGGGTTGAATCAAACAAGATTATATAGAGAGAATATCAATTGAATTTAGATAGAGGTATCTCTAAAATGAAAGCAACTATCCATAAACACCTTTTCTCTGGTTACAGGAAAAATACATAGGGAAATATCAACATGAACACCTTGTCTGTGGTTAGAGGGAAGATACATATGGCAATACCTTCTCTGGCAAAACATACTTTGATCTGGCAGATGTGAGGCTGCATGATTACCAATGTCGATGATCATGAGTTTTTCATCTAACAAGGTGAGTGATCACCAGTGTCGCCATCACTGGTGAGTCTGAGTGATCACCACTCTCGCCATCCATGGTGAACCTGCGCTTTGATGTGGTGCGCGTTTCATCCGGCGAGGTGAGTGATCAACCGCCCTGCCATCCCTGGTGAGTGTGAGTCATCACGATCCTCGCCAACCGTGGTGAACATGTGCTATGGTGTGCGTTTCATCTAGTGAGGTGAGTGATCACTCGTGTCGCCCTCCTTGGTGAGTGTGGGTGATCAAGATCCTCACCATCTGTGGAGAACCTGTGCTATCATGAGGTACACATTTTATCTAGCGAGGTGACTGATCACAATCCTTGCCATCCGTGTTGAATGTGCATTATGACATGGTGTGCGTCTCATCTAGTGAAGTGAGTGATCACTCATGTCGCCATCCCTGGTGAGGATGAGTGATCACTTATGTCGCCATCCCTGGTGAGGATGAGTGATCAGGATCCTCGCCATCCCTGGTGAACATGTGCTATGACGAGGTGTGTGTTTCATCTAGCGAGGTGAGTGATCACCCATATCGCCATCCCTGGTGAGTCTGAGTGATCACCATCCTTGCCATCTGAGGTGAGGCCATGTGATCACCACCATTGCTATTCCTGGTGATCTTGTGCTATAGCGACGTCGTGTTCCATCTAGCGACATGTGTGAGCCACTTCACACAGGTTGACGAGGAGTCACGACAATTTGCTAGGAGGGGCTTAGTGGAGTCCCTATTTGAATAGACAACTGACGACCGGGTCTGTGTGAGGAAAATGACTAGAGAAAGAAGGCTGTGAATAAATTCTGTCCCTGAAGACCCTGGATATCCCTATTCAGACTACATTTTCACATTTTTGAATTCCCTATTTTCAGGGAAATCCCTGACAACTTACATCTCTGCTAGACAGACAAGAACATGATGACAGTAAGTTCAGGCAATATGAGATAACCAAACCCAAAACTTTCTCTCACCCACTACCACTCATGTCAACAGCACTATTTATTGACCACAAATTCCCAGAGTACTTGAAGGACAAATACAAGGTAACAGACAGTGACACTATGGTGACATATCTACCCAAATACCTTGAAGGGCAAGCATTTGCTTGGTTCAAATCCTTCAGGGAAAGTGCCACACAAGTTGACATGGACCAATGTAGTACATGAACTAAAGGAGCATTTTGCTACCCAAGACAATATCATCTCCAGAACTGCACTCCATGCACAACTGGTAGATAAACCTGTATCTGACTATGCAAGCCATCTCAGAGAAGTCTGTAATGCCCAAAGCCTAAAGGATGATACTTTATTTAGAACATTCACCCAAGGCCTCAGTCCCTGGATCTCCATAGCCTTTGAGGATAAGAGGATAGACACGTTAGACTAAGCCCTAGTAGAAGCCCTAGATGCTGAGACCAAAGACAAATCCAGAAGGGTTAGGGATGAGGAGTCCAAACCAAAGACTACAAAAAGGAAGGTCCAGGAAATCACCACTAGTTCAGAGGAGGAGAATGTTCGCCTTATATCCAGTGCTCAAGTAAGGCAGCAGGAAGCTAAGGCTGTCTCCAAAGACCCCACCGGCAGGTATAGAGCTAGAGCAAGAACTATGATCCCAACTACCACTCCAATAGAGGCAGAGGTCAGGGGGTAACAACAACAAACCGGGGGGGGGGGGGCACAACAGTAGAAGGGACAACAACTCATCTAACTCCAACAGTAGTAACTCTTCACACATGGGAAGTGGCTGTGATTAACATGGAGTAAATTCAATAAGTTGCTCCAAATGCCCCCATGATGAGTTCTGTAGGGTGGTAGACCAGCAACCAGCTCCTGATTGTCCATCAATGTATTTGCCTAGGTCAATGTCTGCCTGCAGCATACCACCCTGTTAGTTGGTTTTACTGAAGCTATAGCACTGCTAATAGTAGGCCAGCTACCAAACAAAGCACACAATCTCAGACTTAGGTACTTGAAGGATAAGGTGACCATGTCTCACTAATTTGCAAATAAAAACACATTTTAATTATAGTATCAAACCATATTTACCCAATCATTCTGGACTCGAGGTCCTAGTTTGAGTATTATCAAAGACTTGAATTTCTTATTGACAGCATGTCAGCTCAATTGTATTGGGAGTTCCATCTCATGGTGCAGCTATCTGTTACCTGACCAGACTGTGCCAAAGTGTTCAGCTAAATTTAACCTGTGCTATTTCTCATGGCAGCTAAATATAGCCTGGTGCTGCAGTGCTAACCTAAAAATGATGACCACAGGTAAAGCTACTCAGTGGGGTTTTTTTTCTATGCAGACACAAGGAAACAGATGACCTAAATATCAAGCTGAGCAAAATTGGTATGCAGAGTTTTAAAGAAATTTATTTATGATGCCTAGCTGTATTATTCCACGCCAGTCTCACTGGGTCGGGATCTTAGGGAATACCTCTCTCGTGTATGGGGATGATGGTCCCCATTTTCTGGGGAAGACTACTACACGAGGTACTTGCCTACAAATAAGCACTACAGCAACCAACGGAAAAAAACTTCTTTTACCCACAAACGCTAGGTGCCAGAGACGACTCACACTAGTGGTCGAGCTGGGGCCAGAATGATTCCAAGCCCTTCAAATCTATTTCGAGGCATCTCTCAAAACTAAGTCTGATATTGGCTTCCCTAAAGCCCTGTGTATAATCCACAGCCTATAGACCATTTCAGAGGCCTGTTGTAGCTTGGAGCAGTGTGTGTATAATCCACAGCCTATAGACCATTTCAGAGGCCTGTTGTAGCTTGGAGCATTGTGTGTATAATCCACAGCCTATAGACCATTTCAGAGGTCTGTTGTAGCTTGGAGCAGTGTGTGTATAATCCACAGCCTATAGACCATTTCAGAGGTCTGTTGTAGCTTGGAGCAGTGTGTGTATAATCCACAGCCTATAGACCATTTCAGAGGTCTGTTGTAGCTTGGAGCAGTGTGTGTATAATCCACAGCCTATAGACCATTTCAGAGGCCTGTTGTAGCTTGGAGCATTGTGTGTATAATCCACAGCCTATAGACCATTTCAGAGGTCTGTTGTAGGTTGAAGCATTGTGTGTAGAATCCACAGCCTATAGACCATTTCAGAGGCCTGTTGTAGGTTGAAGCATTGTGTGTCCAACAGTGGTCAACTAGGGGCCAGTGTCCACCAGTGGGGAGTTTTCCAACAGTGGCTCAGGCTCCTCCACATTCATTGTTATTAGTTGACATATAACCAACGTTTTTCTCCAGTCCACTGTTGGCATTTCGTTACCTTTTCCCAAGCCTGGTTCTCTACCTTCCACCTACACCTGGATCGGTATGACACACACATAGGGGGCAGTGTTCACCAGATGCCAGCCAGTGGGGGCTGGTACACCCAGAATAGGGCAGCTGGCTTTATATGGCAGAGTTGGCCCCTACACTCCTCCTACCAGATTAAACCTAGGCTCCTACAGACTCCTGTGACTAGTATTGAGTCACCGCCGGCATCTAAACATCCTGTTCCCAAGAATCACTATGGGTGCCACCTGCTTCCAAGTCCCCCAGGACTAGTAGGTTGAAATGTATCCATGTCAATCCAGGGTAGGTACTGAGTTCCATAGCCCCCCCCCCCCAGCATGGGTCAGTACCACTCGATATTTTCACCGATGTAGAGGTTAAGATTCATCCCCTGGCCTGACTACCTTTCACCTACACCTACACCCCTCCTCTATTGACGCCACCCCATTAATGTGGCCATTTTTGGAAAGACTGAAACTTTTTTCCCTTTGTTTTAATGTAGAAAGCTCCCTACAATGCAGCCACCCCTCCAATACGGCCACCTCACCCTGTGGACACCAATGCTCTAGTCTAAAAGTGCATTTAAATCCCTCTAATGCGAACACTTTATGAAATACAGAAAATAAAAAGAAGAAACATACAACAGTGAGACCTTGATAGTCTGAACAGCCCTGTTGCAGACAAAACTTGGTCGGTTCTCAAGACTGACGGATTATTGGGACATATTACAATAGATTTGTATAGGAATGTCCCAGCCACAACCTGGCTGGATCCCATGTATGACAGACTATCAAGGGATGGATTATCTCACTGTAGTAGTACATGTTGGGGTCAACTTGCCGTATACATACTGGCATCATATGTATGATGACAGCCATAGTATAACTTATACCTGCATGCAGAACCCACAGGGTGTAGTGTGAATTTCAGCATCTCTACCTTAAACACTATGAATTGAGCGTCATTAGCCCCCCCCCCCCCCCCCCCGTCACTCATCTGCATAGGGGTCAGAGATCAGACAAGTACGCACACCCACCTGTCCAAGAGATCCGTTATGTGACAGAACGAACCTCTCCATACGTCCACACCCGCCTGTCCAAGAAGTCTGTTATGTGACCTGGTGACAGAACCAACCTCTCCACACGTCCACACCCACCTGTCCAAGAGGTTCATTATGTGACGGAACCAACCTCTCCACACGTCCACACCCACCTGTCCAAGATGTCCATTATGTGACAGAACCAACCTCTCCACACGTCCACACCCACCTGTTCAAGAGGTTCATTATGTGACGAAAACAACCTCTCCACACGTCCACACCCACCTGTCCAAGATGTCCATTATGTGACAGAACCAACCTCTCCACACGTCCACACCCACCTGTTCAAGAGGTTCATTATGTGACAGAACCAACCTCTCCACATGTCCACACCCACCTGTCCAAGATGTCCATTATGTGACAGAACCAACCTCTCCACACGGCCACACCCACCTGTTCAAGAGGTTCATTATGTGACGGAACCAACCTCTCCACACGTCCACACCCACCTGTCCAAGAGGTTCATTATGTTACGGAACCAACCTCTCCACACGTCCACACCCACCTGTCCAAGAGGTTCATTATGTGACGGAACCAACCTCTCCACACGTCCACACCCACCTGTCCAAGATGTCAATTATGTGACAGAACCAACCTCTCCACACGTCCACACTCACCTGTCCAAGAGGTCCATTATGTGACAGAACCAACCTCTCCACACGTCCACACCCACCTGTCCAAGAGGTCCATTATGTGACAGAACCAACCTCTCCACATGTCCACACCCACCTGTCCAAGAGGTCCATTATGTGACGGAACCAACCTCTCCACACATCCACACCCACCTTTCCAAGAGGTCCATTATGTGACGGAACCAACCTCTCCACACATCCACACCCACCTTTCCAAGAGGTTTATTATGTGACAGAACGAACCTCTCCACACGTCCACACCCACCTGTCCAAGAGGTTCATTATGTGACAGAACCAACCTCTCCACATGTCCACACCCACCTGTCCAAGATGTCCATTATGTGACAGAACCAACCTCTCCACACGTCCACACCCACCTGTCCAAGAGGTTTATTATGTGACGGAACCAACCTCTCCACACGTCCACACTCACCTGTCCAAGAGGTCCATTATGTGACAGAACCAACCTCTCCACACGTCCACACCCACCTGTCCAAGATGTCCATTATGTGACAGAACCAACCTCTCCACACGTCCACACTCACCTGTCCAAGAGGTCCATTATGTGACAGAACCAACCTCTCCACACATCCACACCCACCTGTCCAAGAGGTCCATTATGTGACAGAACCAACCTCTCCACACGTCCATACCCACTTGTCAAAGAGGTCCATTATGTGACGGAACCAACCTCTCCACACATCCACACCGACCTTTCCAAGAGGTTTATTATGTGACAGAACCAACCTCTCCACACATCCACACCCACCTTTCCAAGATGTCCATTATGTGACAGAACCAACCTCTCCACACGTCCACACCCACCTGTCCAAGATGTCCATTATTTGACAGAACCAACCTCTCCGCACATCCACACCCACCTGTCCAAGAGGTTTATTATGTGACGGAACCAACCTCTCCACACGTCCACACCCACCTGTCCAAGAGGTTTATTATGTGACAGAACCACCCTCTCTGCACGTCCACACTCACCTGTCCAAGAGGTTTATTATGTGACAGAACCACCCTCTCCGCACGTCCACACTCACCTGTCCAAGAGGTTTATTATGTGACAGAACCAACCTCTCCACACGTCCACACTCACCTGTCCAAGAGGTTTATTATGTGACAGAACCAACCTCTCCACACGTCCACACCCACCTGTCCAAGAGGTCCATTATGTGACGGAACGAACCTCTCCACACGTCCACACCCACCTGTCCAAGAGGTTTATTATGTGACAGAACCAACCTCTCCGCACGTCCACACTCACCTGTCCAAGATGTCCATTATGTGACAGAACCAACCTCTCCACACGTCCACACTCACCTGTCCAAGAGGTTTATTACGTGACAGAACCAACCTCTCCACACGGCCACACTCACCTGTCCAAGAGGTTTATTATGTGACAGAACCAACCTCTCCGCACGTCCACACCCGCCTGTCCAAGAAGTCTGTTATGTGACCTGGTGACAGAACCAACCTCTCCACATGTCCACACTCACCTGTCCAAGATGTCCATTATGTGACAGAACCAACCTCTCCGCACGTCCACACTCACCTGTCCAAGAGCTTTATTATGTGACGGAACCAACCTCTCCACACGTCCACACCCACCTTTCCAAGAGGTCCATTATGTGACGGAACCAACCTCTCCACACGTCCACACCCACCTGTCCAAGAGGTCTGTTATGTGACGGAACCAACCCTTCCACACGTCCACACCCACCTGGCCAAGAGGTCCATTATGTGACGGAACCAACCTCTCCACACGTCAACACCCACCTGTCCAAGAGGTCTGTTATGTGAGAGAACCAACCTCTCCACACGTCCACACCCACCTGTCCAAGAGGTCCATTATGTGACAGAACCAACCTCTCCATAAATCCACACCCCTCACATCTAATCATTCTGGTTGAATGATTTTCACCCCATAACTAGCTAAGGGGCCTGGTTATCGGTGGTACACCAACAAAGGCCGTGGCTCTTAGCTTTCAAATGTGTAATTTTCATATGTGTATCTTTTTAAATGAAGATTTGTTTATGCTGCTCAGAGGTGTAGGAAGCAAATCATCATGGGGGGGGGGGCTCGGTATTTTAGGTCTGACTTGAGGCCCAGGTCCCCATTTTTTAGTTTCTGGTCCAATTTGTAATGATTTCTTTGCATTTTCTTTTTTTTTTTTTTTTTTTTTTTGGGGGGGGGAGGGGGGATGGCAGAAATACTCAGGCCCCCCTCCTTTATGATTGAGGGGGCCCGGGCCCCCTGGCCCACCCTTTTCCTACAGTACTGACTGCACAATTGTCTTGAATGCCAGCAATTATGACAATATGTTTTAATGTAGCCAATGACTGTAACGATTCATTTGGTGAGGGAGGGTTAAATACATTGAAGTGTATAAGGCATCTCTCTCTCTCTCTCTCTCTCTCTCTCTCTCTCTCTCTCTCTCTCTCTCTCTCTCTCTCCAATGCGGCCACCCCACTAATGCGGTCATTTTTAAAAAGTCCAAAGTGTGGCCAGATTAGAGGGAGTTGAATATATATAAACTGGGGTATTGATGTTTTTTTTTTTCGTTTTTGGTTGTTGTTTTTTATGGCTTTTAGCTTAACATATTGATTATATATATCCATGATAACAGTTCTGGTGATTAAAAATGTTATCTCAGTTTGAGTGACTGCCTCATGAAAATTATCCCTGGACTCAATGGAGAACCCGAAGCAGCAGCAAAGAAAAACACCTAAAGGTATTTTGCTGAATTTTGAGGATGATACCCCTAAAAAGACTAGGCCTATGGGGCCATCCATAAATAACGTCATGCAAAATTTAACTTTTACACCCCCCTCCCCCCTTTTGACATTTTTTTTTTATTTTGCCAATTTTGCAATGCTTAAGGTATATGATCCTATATGGAAAATGAATTTCGTCATGGCGGGCCAGACTCCCCCACTCCTCCCCCTGCAGCATGACGTCATTTCTGGAAGGCCCCTCCCGGCTAACAAACAAAAACACGTTTTTTAACGTTAAAAAAACGTTTTTAGGTTATGCAAAAAAAAAACAACGTTTTTCTGTGCATATAAAAAAAAACATCATTTTAACATTAAAATAACGTGTTTCAAAAGAGGTGAAAGACAAACATTTTTTTTCTACACCTAATCTGCACCTTTCCTGAACCTTCATTTTTTCTGAGAGAAAGAATAATTCATGATGTTAGGCATATTTACAAAGAAATGTTGTAAAATGCACCTTGCCAACCTAGGGCCCCAAACCTTAATACAAAAATCATTTCCAAAAGGCACACCCCTAAAGTCTAAAAACCATTGTTTTTGCTCTAAAAAAATTGTACTTTTACATTAGCATGATTTGACACCAGGGGTGTGTGCTTACAGCCCAAAAGGTGAGGGGTGCGCTTATTAGTGCAGGTGCATTTAATAGAATATAGGCCCTTACTCCTAGGAAATTTAAAGGCTGCCCCCATGGCCAGATAACTCATGTGTCTTCTGCCCTTAATGATTTAATACACCCAAGGGATAGGTGATGGAATTGATCTCAACTCAGATACACCTTATAGACAAGGTATTTTTGTGTAGAATAGTAGACCTACTACTGTGAGAACTGATGCATAAGGTGGAGATTATACATGGAAATGATTTAAGACCCATCTGAGATCGTTTCGCTCATTTTAGTACTGTTCTATAGTATGAAATCCTTACCTATATGCTGCACCATGATAACTAAACCAGAACTAAACCTTCAAAAATCACCCCCCCCCCCATGTGCCTTATAAGATTTCCTTCAACTCAGGGTGCGTCTTATATGCGAGGTGCGCCTTATATGCAGGAGATAAAAGTTCTCTCCATGAACCTTTGCAGCATGATTTGAAGGAGATTTAAGTGGGGTGAATTTATGCAGTTATTCTCCTGGGAAACATGTAAGATCACCAGCATGACATGTCTTGTTGTTCATAAGAGAGACTCAGATTCTTTGGAAGATAGTGCATACTACATATCATCTCTTAGGTAATGCGACTTCTAGATGAAATAGGTTAAGAATCAGCTGTAGCTGCATGTACTGGTAGTCATTGACAAGAAATGCACATTGGTATTGATCAATTGGAAAAGATCTTTGAATATACATTTTTTAGTTCAATATGGATCAATTTGATTACCTTTAGTCTTTCGAAAGGAGTCTCTGATACATTAAAAGACATTTTATGGTGACAAAACTTGCGGCAATTTGTATAAATACCCTAAAAATGAATAGCCCCTTCCCTCTAAGAATAAGTAAAAAACAAACGCCCCCCCCCTCTAAGATTACCTTGAAAATATTTGCCCCCCCCCAAGGAATACCCTAAAAATAAATGCCCCCCCCCCTCAATTTGCTCAGCCCCACCCCTGTCATAAATAATGAATGCTCTGAATCGAGGAACTACGTCCGCCGACGTTAGCACTGTGGCAGACGTAGGGGAGGTGCAGAAAAGGTTCAGATAAAAACGTTTTCATCTGAACCTTAAAAAAACCTTTTCAAAACGTTCAGGCAAGTCCCTAGCAAGCCTCCTGTTTCAGCCACAAATGTCCCTAGCAAGCCTCCTGTTTCAGCCACAAATGTCCCTAGCAAGGGTCAACTTTCAGCAAAATACCCCGATTAAGTGGGAAATTTCGAAATTTTCATTGGGATCAGCACAGTTTTCATAAAAATAGCATGAATCAAATTCAATCCTCTCCCCAATCAGTGTAAATTTAAAACATTTTGATATAAATCTTGAGTCTTATTGAGGATATATTGAGTCAAAAGTGCCCTAGAAAGGGTAGGCTTTCAAAGAAAAAACCCGTGAGGGGTGCCCTAGCAAGGGTAAGCGTTGTCGTGGGTTCAGCCACAAACCCGTATCAAAAAAAATTGAAGTGCCCCCCCCCCCCCCCCGTAGGCCGAGCTCCCTGCCGACTCTTCCTACCGGGAGCGAGAGGCTGTCATCGTCTACCCCCCCCCCCCCCCCCAGGGGATCCAGGTCCCATCTGCGGTAGGGACGTCAGCTAGAAAAGATACATTGGCCCAACGGCGGACATGGTTGGCACCGTCTCGGGCAACAGCTGGACAATATTCAAATGTTGGCCCAACGTTGAACGTTGGCTCGTACGTAAATTAGCAGCTTTTCACGTCAAACTCATACTGAGTATGAGTGTCCGCCCTTGTTAAGTGAAGGGCCCGAGACAGGTAGCCACTCTTGTAGCCCTACCAAACGGCCAACCCGTGACACAGACGAAACTCAGTCTACTAGACAGGGGCTCCTGTGTCCCTTGTCGATTTTAAGAAATAGGTCTTGTCTCTTGTCACCCAACCCCATGTCCCTTGTCGATTTTAAGAAGTGGATTTATCCCTTTGATTTTGCCCGTCTGGGGCCCTAAGTGACGTTGCTTAGTGAAGCCTTAGCGCGCTCCTTAGCGACATAACGTTGCTTCATTACGTGATACATAGCAAACGTCCATTGCAACCGTGGCTGCATGTGGATCTCTTGATGGTTTTCTTTTGTACGGTGGTATGGTGAGTAATATAATCACATAATCGTCTAAAACAATAGGTTCAGATCAACGCTATCTGTATTTCAATAACCTTTTAGAAAATCGATATAAGACAATGACGTCAGAACTGACCAATCAGAGGGATGGCGAGTGTTGCTAGGTGCGTCGTCAAGGTAACCTGGAGACAGCACCGTTGCCAATGTAAATAGTTACACGTATCGAGCAGCACAGCTAAGTCAAGGACACATTTGCACATCTATTTTGAATACAAGTAGTCTAGATCACCATGGTCAGCTACCTGGAATATGGTTACATGGACTACCTCCACGACACCAGGTACTCCTATGTAGAACACGTCACAATTTTGGTGAGCACCACTTTTTTTACATCATTATTTGTACTGGTAGTGTTCTGGGGCCCTCCTATGTTTATAGCCATTCTCGTAGCCCTACCCAACCCATGACACAGACGATACTCAGTCTATCCTGTGTAGGTTTAGACTCTCCCACTGCCCTATGACATCATTTTCTATTATTTTATCTCATTCTAGATCTATTTCATTTTTTTTTTTTTTTTGGGGGGGGGGGGGGGGTGGGGCTCATTTTGAAAAATAAGTTCTTAGTTGGTGTTCATGATAATTTTCACCATAGATCTAGTTTAATGGGCGGCGTGGTTTTTAAAAAAAAACAAAACAAAAAACTTCCTATCTGCCAAAATCTATCAAGCCGCCCATCCCAACTGGCACTAAAACATAGATGTGTACCGGTATCCTTATTGTGACTAAAATGACTTGGCCGATTCAAACAGCAATCATAAAATCGTGGGAATCAGTGGAAAAATCGCGGCATCGTGATTGGTCAAGGTAGGTACATCACATGAAAATAAAGATAAGGAGTTAGAGCTAAACCCCTGTGTCTTAGTTGTGCAGGAGAGTGCAAGGATTTCAAATCTTTTGGAATCATGTTGATATCTCAATTCGTTCTCACAGAATCGCAGAATTAGTATCTAGAAATCTGACATTTTTGTCCTAAGTATTCAGGCAATTTGTTGTGACCTTCTGGATCCCAATAATGGGCCAATTAGCCATAATAAATGAAGAAATAAAAGGGAGGTAAGTTAGTAAAATGTCAATTCAATTGGAATGATCCACAATATCAGCATGAAATAAAAAGCTATCTGACCCGGATGTTTACCTGTACAAAATTTTACCTTGACCTAATTTTCCTGTGACCTATATATCTGACCTACATTAGTTCTGACCTAGATTCTGATATCAAATATATAGGAACAGACGCTGTTAAATATGAAGAAGTAGACATTCTGATAACCTAACCACTGGTATTTGACCCTAACATTAGCATCTAATAGGTTTCCTATTTGACCTAGTTTCAGGCCACCCTATATGTTTGACCAACATTAGCTCATGACCTAGATTTTGATGACACGATCAAATAATTTTTTCCTGTGTGGTAGCAAGTTCACATGGTCGGGAAATCATAAAAAATTAGTTAATTGCTCCCAAAGTCGGGGAGCCTGTGAAACAAGTTTATCTTAGCAGGTTTTGTAAGTGTCACACCTGTATGATGTACATGGGTCATGCAGTGACGGTTTTAAAACTGCCAAATCACTATTTCGCCCCTTCACACAGGAAAATGTGATTTTTCGAATTTCTTTTGCAGTCACCAGCTGTACTATTCAGTCCACATGCACAAACTAGACCTTATATGAAACGCCATGAAACATACTATTACTTTCTTTTAGTTTCATTCTACTTTTTCATTTTGGACAACTTGATTTAGATGACCTTTTCAGTCATCCACTTCAGAAATCTACAAAAATGTCTAGAAATGCACCAATTTCCCCGAAAAATTTTCATATAGGTAAAATAAGCCGTGAAATGCCAAGATAATTTCTTATATGTGTTCATTTATTCTTTGTTCTGTAAGAATATGCCAATTTCAGTGCAGCTTAATTTTCAGTGCAGCAATTTGTTGGGTCACAAAAAATGCGTCACAAATGATGGACACTCCCAGAGGAGTGGTGCAGGCATTGTGTGATGTACCTAGTCAAGGGGTGGTAACATCACTTTTTTTTAAGCGGGCATGCATTGCCAGGGCGCTTTTTTGACTTTGTGAACTTTGGGATTAATGGGTCTAGATGGGGGGTCCCCATGTCACATGTCAATTTTAAGAAAAGGCCATGTCAGATGTAACTAATTTTCTATTTTCCCATGTCCTTGTCACTAGGCTCCATGTCACATGTCGATTTTAAGAAATGGCCATGTCATCCTGTCGAATTTAGGGGTCTAGACCAATACTAATGAAAAATTATTAAGTATTCCTGAGAATATGGCCATTGCTATTTATAAACAAGCAATTCTACCTAATTTTGATTATTGTTGTTTCCTTGCTGACTCATCCAGGAAAAGTTGTGAAGATGAGTTTCGAAAATTACAAAATCAGATGGGTCTAGACCCCTAAAATCGCCAGTGTGACATGGCTTTTTCTTAAAATCGACAAGGGACATGGAGTTCTAGTGACAATGACAGGCCAGAAAAAAGAAAGTGACATGGGACATGGGCTTTTCTTAAAATCGACATGTGAGATGGAGCTTAGTGACAAGGACAGGGGAAATTGCAAATTCAGTGTCTGTGACATGGGCTTCTCTTAAAATCGACAAGTGACATGGGGACCCCCCATCTAGACCCCCAATCAGGCCCTTGAATGTGTCTCAGACTTAGAATAAGAGATTAAAGTGTACCGGGTACAGGATCTTCATGATAAAGCAGAAGTCCCAAAGCTGGTAGATAGACGTAAAGAACTCTTAGTCAGTATTATGAGAGGGAAATCAGAGAAAAACACTCCCATGATGAAAGCTAGATGTACTACTAGATCTGATGTCAAATTTAGATTCCTCTCTAGATTTCCTAACTCTAGGATGTACATGAAGTCCCCGATTCATAGAGGAGTAGCCTTCTGGGACAAACGGTTATCTACTCAAAAAGCTGCCTCTAAGGACATTTTCAAAAGAGCAGTGAAAAAAGAGTTTGGGACCTAAATGAAGGGAAAACCCAGGGGGAAAACCCGGGTGGGGGAGTACTTGTTATGTAATGTATACACATATTTGCGGCTGGCAAGGGTACTTTTTCAAGGAAAAGTCCCTAGCAAGCCTCCTGTTTCAACCACAGATGTCCCTAGCAAGGGTCTACTTTTGAGCAAAATGTCCCTAGCAAGGGTCAACCTTCAGCAAAATACCCCAATTTAAGCAGTTAATTTCGAAATTTTCTTGGAGATCAGCACAGTTTTCTAGCATAAACCAAATTAAATTTTCTCCCCAATCAGTGTAAATTCAAGACATTTTGAAACAAATCTAGGATTATTGAGTCAAAAGTGACCTAGCAAGGGTGGGCTTTCGAAGAAAAAAACGGCAAATGAGTGCCCTAGCAAGGGTAAGGGTTGTCATGGGTTCAGCCACACACCTGTATAAAAAAAAAATGAAGTGCCCCCCCCCTGGGGGAAAACGCAAAGCCTTTAATGCCAAAGGGCGCAACAGGCACGGATGTTATGTTAATCATACGTCTATACATTTCCCAAAAACCTTGTATGTGAATATAATTGTGAAATCAATTGGTCCTTACAACGATGATGTATAAGGGTACAAAAGGAAAACTATGTACAAGTTTGATGCTCAATGAATACTTAAGTTGACCTTTATTTTCAGAGTATAAACTATAAGGCTTTATATTTGTGATACTTGTATATGTTTGTGATCTGCATTTATCTTTGTACAATGGGTTGTGTTGATGAACTATGGAGCCATCATGTATACATATAGGATTTCTATTGTATCGTAATATTCCCTCAGAGAGATACAATAAACAATTTAAAAAACAAAGTGATTTTCCCACCTACCGTAATCTCCCGCGTATAAGACGCAGCCCGCGTATAAGGTGCACCTAGAGTTTTGGAAAATTCTCAAAAAAATGAAAAATTCATAACTTTGGTTCTACTGAATGAATTTTCAAAATTCAAAAACCTATGGGTAGCTTGGGCCACCTTGGGCCCTCCTGGGCCCCATTTTGTCCTATTTTGACCAAGGGGGCATGTAAGATATCAAAAGAAAGGTCTTGGTGTCCCCCTTGTGGATCCAATGAGAACTAAAACCCCCCGTATAAGACGCGCCTTATACACGGGAGATTATGGTATATAATAAGGTGCAGCCCAACTCTTCGTTTGTACTAGCCATATTCTTATTAGTGCTAAACCTTTAAAGGGGGGCTAGCATGACGATTTTCAACATGGGTACCTACCAAAAGAACGTAAACAAATCCGGGGGACCCAGCGAAAAATGTGCGAAGACCTGATTGGTGGAGGGGTGGTCATGTGACTTGTTAACGCGGGTACATCTTATCCGTGCTAGTCACCCTTTAAGGGTCGCTGATGCATTAATGCATCATGCCCATTGGAGCATCATGCGGACCCTCCGAGAGTATGTTTATCAACCCTGGAGGGTCGATATGATGCTCCAATGAAGTGTTGGTGAGCAGTCTTGCCGTGGCGAGCAGTACATCTAACCAGCACTGAAAGTGTTAAAATTCATTTTTGTTTACTTTCAGACCAAGCACCTTCCGACTGTCAACAACAACAACAGTAATATCCAGGCAGACTGTGATCCGGAATTTCTCTACAAAACTGCAAGGTTGAAGGAAGAACAAACTAACCCATCTCTCCAGCCCGAAACCCGCACTGTGCCACTTTGCCTAAATTGGATGAGAGAAGAAAGGACTGCCTCACCCCACCTAAATTGGATGAGAGAAGTAAGGACTGCCTCACCCCACCTAAATTGGAAAAGAGAAAAAAGGACTGCCTCACCCCACCTAAATTGGATGAGAGAAGAAAGGACTGCCTCACCCCACCTAAATTGGATGAGAGAAAAAAGGACTGCCTCACCCCACCTAAATTGGAAGACGGAAGGACGAACAAGCATCCAGCCTCCTAGCCCCAAACTAGCTCGAGAAAGCAGTGTTGATGTTGTAAAAATGGCTGAGACAAAGGCTTCAGATCCCTACATCATCTCCGACGTCAGCACACATCAGGTACGTTTATGTTTTATTAGTCCTTATCATATTAACCCTTTTACGGTCACTGATGCAGAGTGCATCATGCCCCATGGTCTGCAAGATGCACCAATGAAGTTCTGACTTGCCAGCACTTCATTGGTGCATCTTGCAGGAGGGCTATCTCAGCACAAATGGGGTCGTCATGATGCATGAATGAAACCCTGGTGTGTAACTCATCATGGCTGCATTGATGCATCAGGGCAACCATTGTGCATCATGAACTGATGCATTAGTCGGATTTAAAGGGTTAATGAAGCTATTCAAAATATGAAAATCATGCAGGGAATGATATTCCAATAATTATAACCGACTGGTATAACCGACACCTACATCATACCGGTATAATGGACACCTACATCATACCGGTATAATGGACACCTGCATCATACCTGTATGTCGGACCCTGCATCATACCGGTATAATGGACACCTGCATCATACCGGTATAATGGACACCTGCATCATACCGGTATAATGGACACCTGCATCATACCAGTATAATGGACACCTGCATCATACCGGTATAATGACACCTGCATCATACTGGTATAATGGACACCTGCATCATACCAGTATAATGGACACCTGCATCATACCTGTATGTCGGACACCTACATCATACCGGTATAATGGACACCTGCATCATACCGGTATAATGACACCTGCATCATACCGGTATAATGACACCTGCATCATACCTGTATGTCGGACACCTGCATCATACCGGTATAATGACACCTGCATCATACCGGTATAATGACACCTGCATCATACCGGTATAATGACACCTGCATCATACCGGTATAATGACACCTGCATCATACCGGTATAATGACACCTGCATCATACCTGTATGTCGGACACCTGCATCATACCGGTATAATGACACCTGCATCATACCGGTATAATGACACCTGCATCATACCGGTATAATGGACACCTGCATCATACCGGTATAATGGACACCTGCATCATACCGGTATAATGGACACCTGCATCATACCGGTATAATGACACCTGCATCATACCGGTATAATGGACACCTGCATCATACCGGTATAATGACACCTGCATCATACCGGTATAATGACACCTGCATCATACCGGTATAATGACACCTGCATCATACCTGTATGTCAGACACCTGCATCATACCGGTATAATGGACACCTGCATCATACCGGTATAATGGACACCTGCATCATACCGGTATAATGACACCTGCATCATACCGGTATAATGACACCTGCATCATACCGGTATAATGGACACCTACATCATACCGGTATGATGGACACCTGCATCATACCGGTATAATGGACACCTGCATCATACCGGTATAATGGACACCTGCATCATACCGGTATAATGGACACCTGCATCATACCGGTATAATGACACCTACATCATACCGGTATGATGGACACCTGCATCATACCGGTATAATGGACACCTGCATCATACCGGTATAATGGACACCTGCATCATACCGGTATAATGACACCTGCATCATACCGGTATAATGGACACCTGGTTCATACCGGTATAATGACACCTGCATCATACCGGTATAATTGACACCTGCATCATACCGGTATAATGGACACCTGCATCATACCGGTATAATGACACCTGCATCATACCGGTATAATGGACACCTGGTTCATACCGGTATAATGACACCTGCATCATACCGGTATAATGGACACCTGCATCATACCGCTATAATGGACACCTGCATCATACCGGTATAATGGACACCTGGTTCATACCGGTATAATGGACACCTGCATCATACCGGTATAATGACACCTGCATCATACCTGTATGTCGGACACCTGCATCATACTGGTATAATGGACACCTGCATCATACCGGTATAATGACACCTTCATCATACCGGTATAATGGACACCTGCATCATACCGGTATAATGGACACCTGGTTCATACCGGTATAATGGACACCTGCATCATACCGGTATAATGGACACCTGCATCATACCGGTATAATGGACACCTGCATCATACCGGTATAATGACACCTGCATCATACCGGTATAATGACACCTGCATCATACCGGTATAATGGACACCTGCATCATACCGGTATAATGACACCTGCATCATACCGGTATAATGGACACCTACATCATACCGGTATAATGACACCTGCATCATACCTGTATGATGGACACATGCATCATACCGGTATGATGGACACCTACATCATACCTGTATAATGGACACCTGGTTCATACCGGTATAATGACCCCTGCTTCATACCGGTATAATGGACACCTGGTTCATACCGGTATAATGGACACCTGCATCATACCGGTATAATGGACACCTGGTTCATACCGGTATAATGACCCCTGCATCATACCGGTATAATGGACATCTGGTTCATACCGGTATAATGACACCTGCATCATACCGGTATAATGACACCTGCATCATACCGGTATAATGGACACCTGGTTCATACCGGTATAATGACACCTGCATCATACCGGTACAATGGACACCTGGTTCATACCGGTATAATGACACCTGCATCATACCGGTATAATGGACACCTGCATCATACCGGTATAATGACACCTGCATCATACCGGTATAATGGACACCTGGTTCATACCGGTATAATGGACACCTACATCATACCGGTATAATGGACACCTGGTTCATACCGGTATAATGACACCTGCATCATACCGGTACAATGGACACCTGGTTCATACCGGTATAATGACACCTGCATCATACCGGTATAATGGACACCTGCATCATACCGGTACAATGGACACCTGCATCATACCGGTATAATGACACCTGCATCATACCGGTATAATGGACACCTGCATCATACCGGTATAATGGACACCTGCATCATACCGGTATAATGGACACCTGCATCATACCGGTTGGTTATCATGATGCACCAATGAGGTTTTGATATAGCATCATGCCGACCCTCAGTGTGTATGAGTATAAACCCTGTAGGGTCGGCATCATGTATAAATGCAGCTCTGGTGACTTACTCACCAAGGCTGCATTCATGCATTATACGGCCCTAGACAGGGGAGGGGTGGGTCTCATGTGTCTTGTCGCATGTAAGAAATGGCTCAAGAGTGTCCCTAGTCACCCAACCCTATGTCCCTTGTCGATTTTAAGAAGTGGCCTTGTCATCTTGTCAGTTTTAAAAAAGTGGGCCTGTCCTTTGTCACCCAAACTGTTAATTTCTAAAATTGGCCATGTCCTCTTGTCTATTTTCCCCATCAGGGGGCCTCATTATAAATAATTTCTGTGTTTGTGGTTGGCAGGTGGTGGACCACAAGCAGTGTGTATCCGTTATCGACCCAGGTATGAACCCCGCTGTCATCATCCTGGACCAGGGGCACAAGGTAACTATCATGTTCTATTTGTCCTGTCATATTTATAAAGCCATGAGTGCACGATGGCATTCAACTATAGTTCATTAGACCGCTTATTTGAGGTTTTACAATACCTTACAGATGTATGTGAGGTTTTACATTACCTTACAGATGTATGTGAGGTTTTACAATACCTTACAGATGTATGTGAGGTTTTACATTACCTTACAGATGTATGTGAGGTTTTACAATACCTTACAGATCTATGTGAGGTTTTACATTACCTTACAGATGTATGTGAGGTTTTACAATACCTTACAGATGTATGTGAGGTTTTACAATACCTTACAGATGTATGTGAGGTTTTACAATACCTTACACACGTATGTGAGGTTTTACAATACCTTACAGATGTATGTGAGGTTTTACAATACCTTACAGTCATATGTGAGGTTTTACATTGCCTCACAGATGTATGTGAGGTTTGACAATACCTTACAGATGTATGTGAGGTTTTACAATACCTTACAGATGTATGTGAGGTTTTACAATACCTTACAGACGTATGTGAGGTTTTACAATACCTTACAGATGTATGTGAGGTTTTACAATACCTTACAGACGTATGTGAGGTTTTACAATACCTTACAGATGTATGTGAGGTTTTACAATACCTTACAGACGTATGTGAGGTTTTACAATACCTTACAGACGTATGTGAGGTTTTACAATACCTTACAGACGTATGTGAGGTTTTACAATACCTTACAGATGTATGTGAGATTTTACATCACCTTACAGATGTATGTGAGGTTTTACAATACCTTACAGATGTATGTGAGGTTTTACAATACCTTACAGACGTATGTGAGGTTTTACAATACCTTACAGATGTATGTGAGGTTTTACATCACCTTACAGATGTATGTGAGGTTTTACAATACCTTACAGATGTATGTGAGGTTTTACAATACCTTACAGACGTATGTGAGGTTTTACAATACCTTACAGATGTATGTGAGGTTTTACATCACCTTACAGATGTATGTGAGGTTTTACAATACCTTACAGACGTATGTGAGGTTTTACAATACCTTACAGATGTATGTGAGGTTTTACATTACCTTACAGATGTATGTGAGGTTTTTTCAATAACTTACTTCCCATGTATGTGATTGGCAGGTAGCTGAGGAGTATGGCAGTAAGGAGGACACATTCACACACGATAAGACCCTAGTGTGGGCCAACACTGACATCGACCCCCATGTCTTCGCACCATACGATTGGCCAGAGGTAACCCCATGTTGTATTTTATCATATTGCCGACTCTGCTCTTCACTATTTCATTTGGCTATGAAGCTCATCTTTGGACTTTAAGAAAAAAAAATATTTGACCGGATTATCTGGTAATCCTGATTATTCAAATCCCTTTTTTCCATTTCCCTTTAATGTTTTCTTCTTTTTTTTATGTGAGAAAAGTCAGGGTTTTGTATTGGGGTGTGTATCAACAATTTGAATGGTACAACCTAATCATCAAGTCTTAATTTTTGTATCGATGAAGCTAGATATGTGCACAATTCGGGTTTAATTAATTAGACTACTTGTTTATTTCTTATATATTACCTCTATTACCACTGGTAGCTTGTCTTTTTCATTCCAAGGTAAAAAAAAAAAAAAAAAAAAAAAAAAAAAACGGTTCATGACACACACCACACAATTAATCGCTTTTGGGTAAACATAGAACATTTACATACCAACCATACAGCTTGTGTTAGGTAATCATCATGTTGTTTTTGTTGTTGTTTTTTGCCATTATCATATCAATGAAACGATGGATGCAAAATAGCATTTACGTTTTATTCAACAGTATCCTTTTTAATTATCATTATTATAATTACTTTTATCACTACCAGTAGTTTTCCCTCTTTATTCCAAAGCTAAAAATCAACAAGATTTAAGCCTTTAAGGGCCGCTGATGCTATAATGCATCATGCCAATTGGTCGTCATGATGCACCAATGAAGTGCTGGCGAGACTGCTTGCCAGCACTTCACTGGAGCATCATGTCGTGCCTCCGCGAGTATATGTATCAACCCCATAGGGTTGGCATGATGCTCCAATGAAGTGCTGCTGAGCAGTCTCGCCAGCGCTTCATTGGTGCATTAATGCATCAGTCGTCTGTAAAGGGTTAACAGTTTCTACGTTAGGTTTTACATTACCGTGCTTTCCATGTTTGTGATCACCAGCTGACAGAGGAGATGACATACCCTGACATCCTTCCTGACATGGTCAAGTACAAGAAGGACCTGAGGTGGGCAGACACCGACATTGACCCCCATGTCTTCGTGCCATATGAATGGCCCGAGGTAACCATCATGTTTTGTTTCATGTTGATATGCCCGTGATACTGAGGTATAACACGTATCTCACACAGACTTTGAGATAACCCCCCCCCCATATCTCACGGCCACTAAAACCACCCAAAATGATCATAAAACATGTAAGCACCCCGGCACTCATAGATTTCAACCTGGCTCAAGACCGGCCTTTATTCAAGACTTATTTTATAGTGCATAATTTAATTTCAATGCTGCAGTACCCCTCGGTGCTTATTTAAGACTCTCATTGTTCAAAGACCCCGTGCTTGTGCAAGCCACTACGGTATACCATGAATTCCCACTTATAAGGCGCACTTTGACATTAGCTGCCCCCTTGATTTTAGAAGAAGCTATGAGTAGCATTTTGGGCTGAAAAATTGCAGTTTCTCACTTGAAGTAAAAAGAAAAACAATTCTGACTTTAGAAACGTTGTATTTAAAAGGTTCCCAAGTATGCCCAAATGTTCTTGTCCAAAAAAAACTTCAAAACTTAAGCACAAAAAAACATTTTTAACATTCTATTTTTAGGTAAAAAAAAAAGGGTTTTATTTGGCTGAAACACATTGAAAAAGCAAACATGTATTTTTATTCATTTGAAAATAAAAAAAAAGAAAAGTTTTTTGAATGTATAAATATTTTGACAAACCTTTTTTACCCAAGTCTATTCTAAACAGTTGCAAACATTGAAAATACATGTTTTTGCAAAGTGGGTTAAATAGTGTTCTATAGTGGTACATGCTAAACGACATATAAGGCGCACTTGGTATAAGTATATAAGCCCCCACCTTATAAGCTGGAATTATGGTATGTGTTTTGTGACTTTGAATCAGTCCAGATTAAGGTTAAGCTTTTCGTTTCAAGTTTTGTTTTCGTTTGTTTGAGTTGGTTTGTTTCTGTTGTTTGTAGTGCCCAAAGTAGACCTACCCTCACCATGACTCCCGCCATTCCTGTCATTTCGTCCTCACACCATACCCACCCGCCTCACATCACATCCACGTGATGATTCACCCGCCCACATGTCATGACATCTGTCTTTGGATATATACATGGCATCATTCACTGCCACTTCATCTGTCGCGACTCTAAATAACACGTAGTGTATCATCGCAAATAGCGTATCATGGAACAGGGTCTAGAAACTCAATCAACTCCATCATGTAACGCACCGCTTCCAACAATTCCAAATGTATTACTACACTGTCACCATGGGCTTTTAATAACGGGGTTCAATGTGGGAGGGGTCAGTATTGTGGGTACCGTGCTGCACCGCGAGCAGCGTCTGATCAGTATTATAGACTATTGATGTACATTGTCAATAGTAGCCATGGTTTATCTCTTCAATTATTACACATTAATATATAGTAGCATGAGGACCAATAGTTGTAAATATTTTAAATACCGTAATAAACATTTTATCAACTCTCAATACTTTGTCAATGTTGACTGTTTTATTTCATTATATGTATTCGCATGCCGTTTAGCGCCAAAAGAGTATGAATGCATCGTGCCCATCAGTCCTCATGATTAATGACTGTAGTCGTAACTTACCGGGGCTACATTCATGGATCATATCCACCCTCTGGGCTTGATACAGTCCGGTTGGGTCGGCATGATGCACCAATGAAGTACTGGTGAGCAGACTCGCCAGTACTTCATTGGTGCATCATGCCGACCAATGGCATGATGCACTCCTGCATCAGCGGCCGTGAAAGGGTCAGATTAGCTGTTTTGGATGATAGACAAATCAATGCAATGTTAAAATATGAAAATGATTACCGTAAAACCTTCTCCATGGGCCAGGTTTACTAGAGAACTACTGTATAACAAAGCGGAATTCTGACAATATTAACAAAGATAAATTGCACTTTTAGCACGATTATAAAACCTGTGGGTACATGACGACCACCTAAACTTGGCTGTATTGAAACAAAAAAGCTGGGCCCAAACAGTAAACCCTGCTCGAATCAGACCATCCTCATAAATCATAGGGCACAGATGAAAGGATCAGTTACCTTATCCTACCCTGCTGCAGTCATTTATTGTCCTTACTTATAGAAGGGCCCTTGGCTAGGTTATAGGGTACAACCCTCGTATAAGCCGCACCCTGAATGCAAGAGAAGGTTATAAGCCTCATCTGGGGTTTGAAAATTGGCATTAAAGTACTGTTCTATCGTGTAAAAAAAACCTCGTATAAGTTGCACCCAGCCTTTGGACTAAACCTATAAGTCTCATTTTCATTTGGATTCTGGTATAAGCAGTGGCTTATACAAGAGAATTTACGGTACCACGGAGCACATTATTACCATGTGAGAGAATACTTTACTATATAAAAAAAGAAAGGTTCTTTAGTATAGGTTTGCATTGGTACATTACGTTGATCTTGTAGGTCTGTGTATAAATATCTAAGGGAGTGGTCATTTTTTAACAACAGTGGGGCTGGAGGATTTACGTGCGGGGGCTGGAGGATTTATGTGCAGGGGCGCGAAAAAAAATTCCGACCCCCCAAGGGGTAAAAAATTTTTGACCTCCCATAAGGGATGAAAATCGAGCGCGAACGTGCCCTTTTAACCTATAATTACGCGTGGGGTTTTCCACTGAAAACAGGTGGAATTTTTTTTACCCCTCATCAAATTCTGACCCCCCTGGTCAAGGCGTTGAAAAAATACTGACCCCCACCAACCCACCAGCGCCCCCCCCCCCCAGTTGTTAAAAAATTATCACTCCCTAAGGGGCGATAACCTACTTGGCACAAAACGTTTTTTTTAGGTTTGGGTAAATAATGTTGAGAAAAACACGTTGAAAAACGTTTTTAAACCAGTTTTCAATGATTTTTCAACGTTTGGGTTTTCAACTTTAAAAACTTTGCTTGTAAAAACGTTTTTACGTAACATTATTTTTACGTTTAAAAAAAAATTAAAAATAATCCACTTAATAATAAGCGTGAGGTTGTTTGCTAGTAAAGAAATGAGTTACCATAAATTCTCTTGTATAAGCTGAACCCTGAGTTTGAGAGAAATCTACAAGCCTTATCTGGGGCTTGAAAATTGGCAGTTTAGTACTGTTTTATGGTGAAAAAACCCTCATGTAAGCCGCAACTAGACTTTTGGCTATTTCTATAAGCCTTATTTTGATTTGAGTTCTGGTGTAAGCCGCGGCTTATGCAATTTACATGAATGCATTATGACGACCAATCGACATGGCGCACTAATGCGTAAGCGGCCCTTAAAGGGTTAATCTATTTATTCCTCAATTGAAAAAAAAAAAAAATTTTGCTAAAAAGTTGACAAAGAAGGCCTTAACAGATCTCTGTTTAAAGTGGACAACTCATGCTGTGATGGTTTCAAAACTGGATTACATTCAAGGATCACAACAACAAATGGGCTAAGGGAGTGGTCAGTATTTATCAAGAGTGTGGGAGGTGGATTTGAGTGAGGGGGCTTAAAAAATTGGGAACCCTCTCGAGCAGGGGACATGAAGATTTTTTACTCTTTTTAGCAAAAAAAAAGCCTTCGCTACCCTATGTTGAAGAGGGGTGAGAAAATTGTCTCTGCCTGCAGCAGAAAAAATTTTGACTCCCACTGGGGGGGAGGGACGAAAAAAAAGGTTTGCAAGTCTGCACGCAAACCCACCACCCCCTGCTGATAAATAATGACCACTCCCTAATAAGACTCAGGGGCCAGGTCACTTCATGTTTGTCACAATGCGCTAATTGGGTGCTGATTTTACATGTTCGTCATAATGCGCTAATTGGGTGCTGATTTTACATGTTCGTCATAATGCGCTGATTGGGTGCTGATTTTACATGTTCGTCATAATGCGCTGATTAGGTGCTGATTTTACATGTTCGTCATAATGCGCTAATTGGGTGCTGATTTTACATGTTCGTCATAATGCGCTGATTGGGTGCTGATTTTACATGTTCGTCATAATGCGCTAATTGGGTGCTGATTTTACAGGACTGTATCAAACCTTAATGTCAGCATGTTGTATCTGTGTCATCCTAGGGCTGAATAATGGGTGTGGACCACTAAATTTGACATGGTGACATGGCAATTTCTTAAAATCGACATGTGACATGAGAGGTTCTTAGAGGTGACATGGGACATGGGGATTTAAGTGACATGTGACATAACCATTTCTTAAAATTGACATGTGACATGGGGGACCCCCCATCCACACCCCCTGAATAGTTCATAAGTTGAGGCCTTAATTCAATAGGAAGTTGTGTAAACTACTGGTATACATCATATTACCGGTGAGGAGTGAGTGAGTAATAGATGTTTAAACGCCATTTCGACAGCTAAGGTCATATTCATGGCGAGAACTACATTACACAATTTCACAGGGGAATGTGTCAGTGCCCGCACATTTGTGCACCACACACATCCCGAGAGGATAGGAAAAAAGAGAAATAGACCCTTTTAAGTGGGCTAGGGAGGCCCGCATATTACCGGTAGATGAGAAGAGTGCAGATGTGTGGAGAAAAAAGAAATCTCATAAGTTCAGACCCCAATTCTAAAAGAAAGTATACCCTCGTGACTTGACTTTCTTAAATTTACATCATTTATCATTAGTGTATTATAAGCCACAGCAAGTTTCACCCTATACTGCTGATGCAAGTCCAGCCAGGTCCTTGAGGTACTTTCCCAGCAAATTGTCGTGACTCCTCGTCAACCTGTGTGAAGTGGCTCACACATGTCGCTAGATGGAACACGACGTCGCTATAGCACAAGATCACCAGGAATAGCAATGGTGGTGATCACATGGCCTCACCTCAGATGGCGAGGATGGTGATCATTCAGACTCACCAGGGATGGTGACGCGGGTGATCACTCACCTCGCTAGATGAAACACGCACCTCGTCATAGCACATGTTCACCAGGGATGGCGAGGATCGTGATCACTCATCCTCACCAGGGATGGCGACATGAGTGATCACTCATCCTCACCAGGGATGGCAACATGAGTGATCACTCACTTCGCTAGATGAGACGCACACCATGTCATAATGCACATTCACCACGGATGGCAAGGATTAGTCACCTCGCTAGATAAAATGTGTACCTCGTGATAGCACAGGTTCACCACAGATGGTGAGGATCTTGATCACCCACACTCACCAGGGATGGCGA
The DNA here is from genome assembly GCA_949317995.1 of Acholoe squamosa. Lineage (NCBI taxonomy): Eukaryota > Metazoa > Annelida > Polychaeta > Phyllodocida > Polynoidae > Acholoe > Acholoe squamosa. The sequence continues at coordinate 76,225,584 of OX439045.1, read as the reverse complement.
CACGAGTGATCACTCACCTCGCTAGATGAAACGCACACCATGCCATAGCGCATGTTCACCACGGTTGGCGAGGATCGTGATGACTCACACTCACCAGGGATGGCAAGGCGGTTGATCACTCACCTCGCTAGATGAAACGCGCACCACATCATAGCGCAGGTTCACCATGGATGGCGAGAGTGGTGATCACTCAGACTCACCAGTGATGGCGACGCTGGTGATCACTCACCTTGTTAGATGAAATGCTCATGATCATCGACATTGGTTATCATGCAGCCTCACATCTGCCAGATCAAAGTATGTTTTGCCAGAGAAGGTATTGCCATATGTATCTTCCCTCTAACCACAGACAAGGTGTTCATGTAGATACTTCCTTATGTATTTTTCCTGTAACCAGAGAAAAGGTGTTTATGGATAGTTGCTTTTAGTTTAGAGATACCTCTATCTAAATTCAATTGATATTTTCTCTATATAATCTTGTTTGATTCAACCCTGAAGTATTACATGGAAATCAGTGTGCAACAAAGCACATTTGATAAGTATGGGACTTATACTTCATGCCCACACTTCCTAGATAGGCTACATGTTGAACAGTGGTGCTGTCTCAACAACTTTGGCAATGGTGGTGATAAGTTGCCATTCTGAGTGAGATTGAGTGATAGATGATGCAATCCTCAGAGAGCATTGACTTGGAGTGACACAAATTCATGCATTGAGTGAGACAAAGGCTGGCAATGGTGGTGATAAGTTGCCATTCTGAGTGAGAGTGAGTGACAGATGATGCAATCCTCAGAGAGCATTGACATGAAGTGACACAAGTTCACGCATTAAGTGAGACCAATGTTGGCAATGGTAGTGATAAGTCGCCATTTTGTGTGAGAGTTGATGCTAGTGGCACGGGAGTGGTACATAATCACACAGTGAGTCAGATCCATGTTGGCGATGCTTGTGATAAGCCACCATTCTGAGTGAGAGTTGACAGGCAGTGGCACATACTCACGCAGTGAGTTAGATCCATGTTGGCGATGGTGGTGATAAGTCACCATGCTTTGTGAGGGATGACAAGGGGTGGCACATACTCACGCAGTGAATGAGATCATGTTGGCGACTGTTGTGATAAATCGCCATGCCATGTGAGACTGACACACAGTGGCGAAAGATGACGCAGTGAGTTATCACTCAGAAAGGAGTCACCATTGATGACCAATCATGGCGACAGATAATGACAATTTGCTGGGTTGAATCGAGCTGGAAGAACAAGGAAAGAACCAGGGTGTCAGTTAAGCCTTTGAAGGCTGCAAATGCAGGAGTGCATCATGCTGGCGAGACCAGCACTTCATTGGTGCATCATGCCGACCCTATGGGGTTGATACATATACTCATGATGACAGCGGCCCTTAAAGGGTTAACCATTTGAATGCCGCTAGCTCGTATAAGCTGCACTCTGAGTTTGAGAGAAGGCTATAAGCCTTATCTGGGGCTCATATGCACAAAATGGACGCATCATTTTACATGATGCATTAATCATAATTGATGCATTTTACATGATGCATTAATCATAATTATAAAAAGATGGGCTGTGCGTTGTGGCCTGAGAGAAGCGACCTTGCATGCGTTATAGTTACAGTGAACGTGTGTACCAAGGTCACTGTACTGGGAGCAGTTGACATACCAATATGCATATGAACACATGGGGCACTGGTACTACTTTACATGTATGTAATCTTATCAAGAGCAGTGGATCTAAAGTAGTATCTGACCTGTTATAAAGACAGGGTTGAGACCAGTAGTATAGTATGTATCAGAATGGGACTATAGTTAAGTACTGTTTATTACTCACTCGACCTGCAGCCAATCAGAGGCCTCCATTTGGTCACATTACCTGTGACGTCAAAAGGGGGCGTGGCCTACTCGACCTGCAGCCAATCAGAGGCCTCCATTTGGTCACGTGACCTGTGATGTCACTGGACCCCCCGTGGTGCATGCCCATATATGGTCATGTGACTTTGACCTTGACCTCATTTGCATAATAGGCCACGTCCCTGGACCTAATTAGGGGATTAGTGACCACCTCTCAGCCAATCAGAGGATGGCATTCTAGTAACCATGATAACATGACCTAATTAGGAGATTACCGTAATCTCTCGCGTATAAGGCGCAGCTCGCGTATAAGGCGCACCCCCAACTAAGAGAGGACTGTTTAACGTATAAGGTGCACCTACAAGGGCAGATTTTTGTTAATTTAGTACTGTTCTATAGTAAAAATACCCCCCCTATAAGGCGCACCCCAAACTCAAGGCAATTTTCCTCCCACGTATAAGACCCAGCAGCCTTTTGTTTGGCCTATAAGACGCGCCTTATACGCGGGAGATTACGGTAGTGCGATCACGTGACCCCTTGTTTGTAAACAACATGTGACCCTTATTTGTAAACAATGGGGCGGGGCTAATTATGCAAATGAGATATTTTATGTTAGAGCACTACTGTGTATTTTGCAAGCCACCAAACTGAGGGATGTGTCTTATACATGAGGATTTTGTACTTTAGAGTAGTACTAAACTGCTAAAAAACATGCTTGAACATGACACTAGACCATACAACTAATATTAAAGACAAATGCTGGTGGATGAGTGGTAAAGAAGTTGTGTTGATTTTTACCTATACCTCTGGATATCAGAAGTTGTCTTGATTTTTGCCTATACCTTTGGATATCATTAGGTTTATATATATAGGGATGAAGGAAATGTAAAAATAGTGACATATCACCGAGCTTAATTCTCTGGGAAAGGGGTGTAATGAAGGAAGGTATATAGGAGTCAATGGGAAAATCTATGGCCTCATTTCCTGCTAAAATATCATTCAAGTTCTGTTGCTATTTTTAAATACTTTTAGATTATGATAGTTGGATATGTATAGAAGTAGAAAATGCAAAAAGATTGTGTTGATTTTTGTCTATACCTCTAGATATCATTAGGTTTATATATAGGGATGAAGGAAATGTAAAAATAGTGACATGTCATCGAGCTTAATTATCTGGGGAAGGGCTGTAATGAAGAAAGACCTATAGGACTCTGTTTCTGCCAAAATATCATTCATGTTCTGTTGCTATTTTCAAATACTTTTACATTATGATAGTTGGATATGTATAGAAGTGGAAAATGCAAAAAGATGCATATATGGCCAACCTTACTGTTGTGTATTGGACCATTTAAGTACAACATGCTTCCAAAATGATATCCATATTCAGGTTTTAAAATATTTGCCTTTTCCTTATCTTAACTGTGATATATGGAAAGTATGAATGTCCTGGATTTTAAAACTAGCTTCATATATTTTCTAAGTTGAGGCAAAGTTTATTAAAAGTATAATACAGAAAGTGTCAGGTGTACCCCTCAGTGCAGTGCCCTTCAGTGTGGATACTATTAGGACCATGAGACCTGATGAGTGAGTAGGGTGTAGACCTACCTATGTATACATCCCCAGGTGTCACCAGTAGGGTAGCCCTGGCGGATTAGTTCTCCAACTTAACTCTATATTGGGAGCCTCGCTGTTCATATGCACAGACATGGACACATGTCCTCATTTGTGACAGTGATGTCTTATCAGAATTTTCTCGCAATGACTATTCACTCTAAAAATATCCACAATTCCTATCATGGATTCTCGTTAAACTGAACAATGAACCACTTTTGCTCCATTATAGTGAATCAGTGTAGTTTCTACAATAAAGCAGTACAGTACACACTATGGTACAAGGAATCTTTAAAATTTAGTCACCCACGTTTAATTTTAAAGATTTAGAGAATTTAAATGATACAAAAGTCATAAAGACACGTTCAAAAATTCTCTCACCAACCAAAAAACTGATAGAGCCAACCTACCAATTGAGGCAACATAAATCCAAGCACAGAGTTAAGGACTGTGAATCAAACAAGGTGAGAGAGGAATATATACAGCCAGATACACTGATGCAAGAGAGGACGAGGGCAAAGGATAGTGATTATGAAGATAGTGACTGGTCTTCTGCAAGTGATGAAGAAAACAAGCAGAAAAGGGTCCCCTACCGTAATGACAGCATGAATATAGCCAAAAAGAAATACAAAGGCTCTAAGAACCTCTTCAAACATGGCTTCAGCGAAATGATGAAACATATGAACTTGAATAGGGTCAGCTCAGAACGTCAATTTGAAGAACTAAAAGAAAAAAAAATGAACGGTTCTAACAACCGTTAACGGACCATCTAGATCAGATAGAAAGAGCAGGAAGAACCATGGCAAAGACAGAGTTTCATAACTTGTAGTCTCATTTTCCTCCATCTCAGACCCTTTTTACACTTCCCTCCTTCTTCTCTTGCAGCTAGGGCAGTGGGGGCCTTTATCACTCGTTCTGCACTTTTAAAGTCTTCCATTTCAACACACCCTACCCACTGGAACATCTGTTCGGCAGACTGGAATACTATACCCTGATGTTCGATTTTCACACCATACAAGTTACTCACGTAGCAGCTCTCGCCACAAAACACTACACTTGTTTCAGTCTGTCTCATATAGCCTTCCTATTGGCATCTCAGGGGAAATTGACATAGCTTGTTTCCCTAATGTAGGACTGTGAATAGGGGTCAAGGTTGTAAAGTCATTGCTGGGTTTATCACCATTTCCTGAAATTCTACTAGGTGTCTTGTATTTTGGAGGGGTCTTTTTGAGACCTGTGTAGTTGCTTTTGTATTCCTTGTCAGCCATTCTCTGAAAACATACACTAATAGGTGTTGCATGGGTTCTATCTGTCTTGCTAATGCTCTCAGTTCTTTTATGTGGGCGTTTGATTACTCTCTCCTCACTGCAGTTAGCCTTTTCCATGCTCATTGTGGGTGGTCACAGGTTCATCCCGCTTTACGATAGGTCTTACGATAGGTTGCTGCTGGTCATTGTGCACTTTCTTTGTCTCCCTGCCATCTGTTGGTATGTAGGCCATTGATATCGACTCAGGTTGGAAGCCATCATATAATACATTGTTTATCAGTACTATTGTGCCTTTGGCCCATGCATTGGCTATATTGTTTTCTCTACAGTGTTTGGCAATCCTTCTCATGTGACCTTTCACCTTTCTGACCTCTGAGTCTTCATCTGGGTTCACAAAGACAGTTTTATATTCACTATTTGGCTTAGCCAGTGATGCCTTCCCTCTCAGACATGCATGTCTCCTCCAGGTTGTTGAGAAGCAGATCATAAGGGCTCTACCCTCATCTCGGGACGTTGCAATCCTCTTCACTAGTTTCAGTTCAGTTTTGTCAATGTCAGGTTGTTGTGTTTTCACCAAGGACATTGCTACATCAACATGTATCTCATCCATATTCTCTTTGAGGCCTGTTACTATAAGATTAAACCTCCTGGGAGATTTATATTCCTCATTTATATCATATTTTACCGCTGCTGCATATGATGGATTGTAGCTTTTCACCTCTATGTCTCTTTTAACATTATCAACTAACTGTTTGGCTTCCTTAGCGAGTTATGAGGCCTCATTAGGTTCTTGTGCCACCTGTTCAGCTATGTTCCTGACCTCTTTGATATTGGCTGTGTTACGAGTTCTCTCTTAATAAAGTGCCGGTCACTTGTGACAGTCGGCAAAACGGCAGTGGCGACTTTGTTTATCCTTTCCCAGAGTTTCGAAGAGTCATTAACTCAAGTTTACTGTGTATTAGTCTCAGTGCTGAAAATTAGGCCTAACCAACCGAAAGAAAATCGGATATATAGAGTTCCATTCACTTCTACTATCGAGTAGCATCCATAGACTTATCGTTACGCAACAAAGCAAAAATTCAAAAAAATTCTCCTGGGCTTAATATTTCGAATTTCGTGATTGGACAAACACCAAAAGTTAGCTAAATTCGTCTACTTTTGGGCCCTCTAAGAATTTCTAGGGGGGTGAAGCCTAAATAGGTAAAGGAAAATATAAAATATCTTCATGTCTGGCCGTGACATTGCTCCTTTAGAGTTTGCACTGGGCATCAGATCAGTGGTACATTATTTTTAGTTTAAATCTTAATTTTAACATTATATGGGAATTTTTACCACTCTTATGGTAGATTTCATCAATTGCTTGGGGGAGTTATTTTTTCGTTTTGGTTGAATTTTAGGCCTTAAAACGTTGATTTCTTAGACGTGACCCACATTTGCCACAAATCAGCTGATCACCTTCATTCTTCATACATATCATTCCATCTCCAGGCAGATCTTTCCTCTTTAGCATTGCGAATATAGGTGTCTGACTTTCCACGTAATTCTGCTGGGTTTAGGGCTCAATATTTTTTGTTGATTATTAATTAAGAAATTTCTAGCATATTTCGGGGATATTTTCTACCCCCTTGAGGGACCAAAAATCATGGGCAAACGTGCCCTTTTAACCTATAACAACATGCTACCCTTTGCACTGAAAAAAAATCTTGAACCCCCTCAGAGGGGTTGAAAATAATTCGAACTCCCCCAGTCAAGGAATTTTTGGCTCCCTCCCAAACCCACAAGCCGCTACCTCTGCTGTTGAAAAATGATTCCCCCCCATAAAGAAATGACGATTTATTATCAACAGAAGTGATTTTAAACCTACAACTTACCAGTTTTCTACAACCATACAGAATTTGGATCTTCGCAATATCAGTATCACTTAGAACTTAGAGCTCTGCGTCTTGGTATGATGATGGGCTGACGTCTATTTATGGCCCAGCCAGAGTAAGCCCCATAGTGAACAAGTAATCAATGGATAACTCATGACGCATGTGTGTTAGCCTTTGCTAACACACACAAGTCATGAGTTATCCATTGACTACTTATTTTATACCACTAAACCAATAAATAATCAATATTATACCAATAAATTCAAGTTGAAAACAAAAATTATTCCCCCTTCCCGGGACTCGATGCCAGCCATTGTGTTTGTACACAGGTACATACACCTCCTTGCCCGGCAGCGGACAGGGACAGCGGCCGTCTCGGTTCGGACAGGCAGCGGCACACGGCTAAAGCTTTGAATGCGTCTCGCTGTTATGTTTGTGTATAATACACCTCGTCGCCCGGCAGCAGACAGCGGCAGCGCACACGGTGAAAAAAAGACGTGTCTCGCTGTTATGTTTGTGTATAATACACCTCGTCGCCCGGCAGCGGACAGCGACAGCACACACGGCGAGAAAAACATGGACCCAGACCGGAACGCGATCCGCGGACCTCTCACGGCTGAGCACAAGGTGCTAACCGCTAGACCACCACGTCTCCTCCTTCTGCGCCCGGCAGCAGACAGCTAAAGCTTTGAATGCGTCTCGCTGTTATGTTTGTGTAGAATACACCTCCTCGCCCGGCAGCGGACAGTGACAGCGCAGACGTCTTTGTATCATATCCAGACTTGGTTCGAACCAAGCATTTCTCGTCAGTCCCTGTGGCGCAATGCATAGGGAGTCGGGCTACGGACCTGAGATTGCAGGTTTGACCCCTACCATGGCAATGAAATATTCTGTTGGTTTTAACATGTAACATATGACATGGGAGGACATGAGAGGCATGCGGTTATCCTGGATAACCGCACGCCTTACATGGATAACCGCATGCCTTACATGGATAACCGCACACCTTACAAAATCGATGGTAAAGCCTACAGGGTGTGCAATATCGACAGATATGTGGATGGGAATAGACCCCAAAAAGCACTGTGTAAGCCAGAAATCGTGGTATAATGCATAATACACCCATAGTCATAGCGAGTCAGTAGGCACCTATTGGGAATCTTCTTGTATATCCAGTGGTGTTCTGCTTAATGAAGAAATAGGAACAAATGTAATGAGACGGCTAGTTATATACATTCCCAGTAAAGGAGTGATGTGTAAAATATTCATAACTTGTTACTAAGTTGTCGAACAGCCTGGTTTCTCACAAAGATACAAAATCAAGTATGAATGTGATCTGGTACAAGATGTATTTAATTATGGAGGATGAGCAATAATGTAATCAACACAGAACCCTCTGCATCTAAAACTTACACCATAAAAAATGATAATTGCATCTACTAGGGCAGTGAACCACCATAATTTTATTTCAGTGAACCTATGTGGTTTTTTACAAGCCCCATGTGGAAGTATGGTGGTAAAATAACATTTTACTGACTGTTTGAAACTGAATCTGTAAAGCTTATACAACTTAAACTTACATCTTTTGAGGTTCCTGAAGTTCACCTAGATGTATGAATCTCTGTCGTAGCGCTGGTGCTCGTGGTTGAAGCCAAGTGCATGAATAAACTCGTGCATCAGGGAACCTTTGGCATTGACACACCAATTGGCTACACACATCTGCTGCATGCCTCCTGTCTTACCAACGTACGAGTTACATCTGGTAAATAGTAAAAATACCACAATTAGAAACTAGCTATTTGTGAGATTGATGTTAGTGCATCATGACTTTGCCGATTTCTTCAAACAAAAAGTTAAAAGAGAAAAACAGCCTACATAGCACTCCAAAAAGTGCTGGTGAGCAATTGTTTCCATTGGTCGTCATGATTCACCAATGAAGTGCCGGCGAGTCTGCTCACCACCACTTCAACCCTGTAGCATCGGTGTGATGCATTAGTGTAGCCCTCGTAAACAGTATGATGACCAATGAGCATGATGCTTTAATGCATCTAGGGGCTTTTAAAGGGTTAATGGTTTAACATGCTAAATATTTGTAATGAACAACATACTTATTCCCACACTTTCTGATAAGGACTCTGTCCCAAGCATTTTTGTTTTCTACAAGACGGACGCAGCGTGTCACGCTTGCCACTTCATTGGCTGCCCGGCGGATCTTGTTCTTCTGCCACTTGGCTGAGGAAAATATAATGATTAGTCATTTTCTTCTGTGTTTGGTAACAGTGAAATATTGAATAATGATACAAACAACCCCACCCCCATAAATTGTATTTTACCTCTCCTGATAACACTATAATCAAGGTTTTATAGAGTCTTCACTTACTATATATAGTTTGTGGGTGTATTTATGTTGTAAAGACACACTGATATCTCAGTTTTGAGGCAGAGTTATCCTGAGGTAGACAAGTGGTGCCTTCTCTACCTCAGGAAGGCAGAGGATCTCTACCTCAGGTAGACAAAATATCCCTTCTCTACCTCAGGAAGATAAGGGATCCCTACCTCAGGTAGACTAGGAATTGCTTGTCCACCTCAGGTAGTCTAGCAACAGCTTCCTCAGGTAGACAAATGCTTATCTACCTTAGATAGATAATGAGCTGCTTGTCTATCTCTGGTAGACTAGGGCCTCACTTGTTTACCTCAAGGTAGACAATGCTTGTCTACCTGAGGTAGACCCTTGACTCACTTCTTTACCTCAGGTAGGCTAGACAACTGCTTGTCTACCTCAGGTAGACTTTCAGCTTGTCCACCTCAGGTAGATAACTGCTTGTTTACCTCAGAGAGACTAGTGACACACTTGTTTACTTGAGGAAGACAACTATAGCCCCATATAAACTCATGCGAATTGGACTTTGGAATGGGATTTGCAGATATTTAGTTCCTTATCTACCTGAGGGAGACCAGCAGCTCAAAGTCTACCTAAGATAGACAAGCAGTTGTCTTCCTCAGGCGACATTTGCCTGAGGCTAACATCAGGCTCACTGTGAGTATCAAAATTTTCTCTGTGAACATTTCAGATAGATTAAAGATGCACCCACCACCAAACTTCTGCTGACCCTATGAAAAGCAGCCCAGGTAGCAAGGGCACAGTGCGCCAATGTCGGCTTATATTGGGCCAAGCATGGACAAGCATGGACAATGCTGACTGGGAGGGGTCCATCCGTGTGTGTAGCCTTGAATTTTTTGCCATTGGTTGCATCGGCGATGCATCGGCGACAATTTTGGACCATTGACTAGTTATTAGCCAGAAATCTTTCAATAATCATTCTCTGTAGAAGAGCTCAAAATTTACCATCGTTTTGTATCGCTGATGCTTCATGATATATAAGTGGCCTCCAAAATCAAATCAATTTGGTTTATTGGCTAATTATTGGTCTCTATGAACATTGGCCAAATAATTGTAACCGATTTTTTCCCCTTTTCTACATGAAAATCAGCCAGATAATCATAACCGATTTTTTTCCCTTGGTGGAAGAGGTAGAAAATGTGACTTTTTTCTCAGAAAAAAATCGGGCCGACAGTGAGCCGATAGGAGAAATCCCACCTAAGATAGACAAGCAGTTGTCTACCTCAGTCTGCCATTATTAGTAGAAAAATGATTATTTACTGTAAACGGTAAACTCGTTCAGTTGGCACATTGGCTTGAGTGCACACAGTAATCAACTATCGGGTCAAGGGTCTCTTGTGGGGTACTACAACCAGCAATTTTTGTAAATTGCTATGGCAATCACCACACTGATTTTGAGCAGTGAGACCTGACTGGTGTAGGAATACACTCTATGGTCTTTTCACCCCCATAACCCTCCACTGTTTTCTTGATATCAATAAACAAATAACTCTGGACTAAAGAAAAACACTTCCTGATTATTTTGATACCAAATAACCATGGGTTTAAGCCTCACAAATGGTCGGAATTCCTTGAAATAACAAAATGAGGAACAGTTTGGCCATTCTACCCGGAATTGGCTGAATTAGGGCGGTACCACCACTATGCAAGGTAATGAGGAATACAGCAGCTTACAGATTGCTCCTAATGTCAGGGTGTGCCCCTTAGGTGGGCATTGAACGCTATGGAACAGCACTAAAGCATCAGTTTTCAGGTAATTGAGAAATATTCGTATTTTACAGACAGTAAAAAGAATGAAAACACGATTTGACACTTTACAATATTGTTTATTGAGGTGCCTGATACAAATGTCCAAGCTGTGAGAAGAACTAGAATATACACATAAATTGAATTGTAATAATTATATATACAACCTGTCCAACAACTGAACGGCCAGGATTTTGGGTTTTTGACAAGACGTGGGATACCCGCTATCTACATGTTCTACTATATCTTAAGTAGAGGGGACTTTGAGGGAACCAAAAAGAGTACACTATACTACATATTGTTATATACTGAAATGTGTATTTATACATTAGTCATTATTATCTACTATCATTCTTACCATACAGATTCATTGTCCTAGTTTTACATATTGATACTAGGGAATGCACCAGTCACTTTCTTGTATATACACACTGAGTGCAGGGAGACCAGCATATCCTGCCTTACCATCAACACCATACTTTAAGACTCTGCACAATATATATATGCTGGAATAGGTATACCTTTACTGCGCACTGATACGAGGTTTAGCCATATCAATAATGCACATTCCTGGCTGATAGGGAAGAGTATCAGAATATGGCATACGTACCACTTCATCATGCTTTTAGTGTAGAGCACCATAATTGGTATATTATGAAGTGCTGGCAAGCAGGTGTACTCACCAGCAATTCATTGCTGCATCTTATAAAACGGCTGGCAGTGCTCTGCTGCATGATAGAAGTGGCCTTGAGTGCATTATAGGAGTGTAGTGCACAGCTGAGCAAGGTCACCATAGCTGTAAACAAGTCAAGGGCCATTATTTGGTCTAGACATACCTTAATTGGGTACTAAAGTGATTGGAATGAAATGGACAATGTTTTATAAAGACAATAGACAACTCCTTCTTCACATCAAGACTGTCTGTTGTCCTATAATGCACGAATGCATCTGAAGATCGTTGTCTATTCTCTAAATATTCAACAACGGCCATGATGTACTTCACGTCAGTTGGCCTTAAAGCATTAAGAGTAGCCCATACCTTACACCGCCCTGCGCGGCATACATGGAACACGTTGATAAGTTATATTGATCAGTTTCCACTAACTGCCCTATCAGATCATGAAGTCACCAGAGTGGAACCTGGACAATGGCGGAAAACAAGCCATAATTAACCTTATTCAGGTTTTTGATCTGCATACATCCCTATGTCAAATATGTGTATAATCATTTCATTTTGGATAAAACTTGTGATTTATTTAACTTATGTTTAATCGCATTTTTCTACAACATGAATTGAGGGTGCTAGTCCAAACCTTTACTCGTTCAAACATTTCTTATATCATCACAATGTTAATGGCATCCGCAAGCACCAGGTAATTTAACCCTTTAAATGCTCATATTGCACCGATGCAGAAGACTCCGCACCACTTTTGGTGTATCATATGGATGAGTGGATTATAGACCAGTGAATAAATTGTCCTTAAAATGGCTCTCAAATAAAGTACACACTGGGGGTGGATTCATGGATCACTTTAGGAAATCTGTATGTTAGCTTTGATACCTCATGTGTAACTTAACCCTTTGAAGGCCGCTGATGCAGGAGTGCATCATGCCCATTGGTCGTCATGATGCACCAATGAAGTGCTGGCGAGGCTGAACCCTAGCAGTTCATTGGAGCATAATGCCAACCCTCCGGGAGTTTTTGTATCAACCCCGTAGGGTTGTCACGATGGATGAGTAACTTGCCAGGGCTCCATTCATGAATTTTGACGACCAGTGGGCATGATGCACTCCTGCATCAGCAGCTCTTGAAGGGCTAACGGTATAAATACTCCATCAGAGAAACCATACAATAATCTGTATAATATACAGTGCAGCACCCTGCACCTGTCCTCTGCCATGGGGATAAGGAAACAAATAGAGCAGTCTGGCCTCTACCATATAGGCCATTCACCTCTCTGTGCAGTAAACTTAACGCCGAGGCCAAATAAAAAAAAACAGGTTTGTTTCCAGTCACCAAACCGACACTAGCCACACAGGGCCGACCCTACACTTTTTTTCTATTTTCAAAAGAATTTTGAGATCTTTCTTGTATTTTTCATGAATATAACTGCTTCACTAGGCATATCCTTTGCATACCTTTCATAATTCTAATATTATGTTTTCTATGTTCTTGCAAAGTGGTTTAGAACATATTACTGGACACAGCGGACATTTCCTGGCCCTAGGCAGCTTCAAATAGTATTTTGTCCATATTATGGCAAAATTAATGAGGTCACCATGCCAGCCAATCACAGCTGACAACTGTCATGGAACATGATGCAAGTGGGGAAAACAAGAAACCCAGATAACACAGTAATCTCTGATCCAACTAGACAAAACAACAATTGTGTTTTTGATTTCATTTCTTTGGTTAGCAGCATTGAGGATATGTAGTTAGTTCATCTTTAAGTTCTTCCAGGCTGGCCATTGATGAGGCTATCTATGTTGAAAACCATTGGTATGTTGGAATTATATACACCTTTTAGCAAACACACATTGTCAGATGACTTCTGCATTATGAGCTGCTATAGTACCATATCCAGTATTATCACAAAGGTGATTCGATGTTAGTTATAGCATCTACTCTATTACATCATAAACTTGATATGGTTTGCTTCTATTAATTTCAAGCCTAACTATTAAGATACTGTGCCATTTTCCTTCTCCCTTTTTCTAAATTTTTATTTCTTTTAAAACTAGGTCCTACTTGTATACAACCTGATTTTTACCCCTTATTATAATTTAGGTTGGCTATGAAATGCCTTACAGCTAAAGGGGGATGCCTTATGAAGCAATGAAATAAGTCACTCCATTCAATGCAGAATTCTGCAGAAAACATGTTGACAGTGCATATCTTACCAGTATGGATTCAAGCTATGGCTGATGGCAAACAACTAAGTGTCATACAAATTAGGTATAGGGCAATGACTGTGCATTAAAGTTTGAATACAAAGGGTTATCAGCCACTAGGTTAGTCTTATAGAGCCTGCGGTGTTTATACAGGGTTATCAGCCACTAGGTTGGTCTTATAGAGCCTGTGGTGTTGATACTGGGTATCAGCCACTAGGTTAGCCTTATAGAGCCTGTGGTGCTTATACAGGGTTATCAGCCACTAGGTTAGCCTTATAGAGCCTGTGGTGTTTATACAGGGTTATCAGCCACTAGGTTAGTCTTATAGAGCCTGTGGTGTTTATACTGGGTTATCTGCCACTAGGTTAGCCTTATAGAGCCTGTGGTGTTCATACAGGGTTATCAGCCACTAGGTTGGCCTTATAGAGCCTGTGGTGCTTATACTGGGTTATCAGCCACTAGGTTAGCCTTATAGAGCCTGTGGTGTTTATACTGGGTTATCAGCCACTAGGTTAGCCTTATAGAGCCTGTGGTGCTTATATAGGGTTATCTGCCACTAGGTTGGCCTTATAGACCCTGCGGTGTTCATACAGGGTTATCAGCCACTAGGTTGGCCTTATAGAGCCTGTGGTGTTTATACAGGGTTATCAGCCACTAGGTTGGCCTTATAGAGTCTGTGGTGTTCATACAGGGTTATCAGCCACTAGGTTAGCCTTATAGAGCCTGTGGTGTTTGTACTGTGTTATCCGCCACTAGGTTAGCCTTATAGAGCCTGCGGTGTTTATACAGGGTTATCAGCCACTAGGTTAGTCTTATAGAGCCTGTGGTGTTTATACTGGGTTATCAGCCACTAGGTTAGTCTTATAGAGCCTGCGGTGTTTATACTGGGTTATCAGCCTCTAGGTTAGTCTTATAGAGCCTGTGGTGTTTATACTGGGTTATCAGCCACTAGGTTAGTCTTATAGAGCCTGTGGTGTTTATATTGGGTTATCAGCCACTAGGTTAGCCTTATAGAGCCTGTGGTGCTTATACTGGGTATCAGCCACTAAGTTGGCTTTATAGAGTCTGTGGTGCTTCTCTGGGTTGGAGATGGAGCCGTTAATATTGGGTTATCTGCTAGTAGGTTGGCCATGTAGAGACGTGGTGTTTATGCTGGGTTATGGGCCACTCTTAATGCTTTAAGGCCCACTGATGTGAAGTGCATCATGGCCTTGTAGAGTCTGTGGTGCTTCTCTGGGCAGGATATGTAGTTGTTCATACTGGGTTATCAGCCACTAGGTTGGCCTTGTAGAGCCTGCGGTGCTTCTCGGGGTAGGAGATAGAGTCCATCGGGACTCGCCTTAAGCTCCTGCTACCCGATGTCACTGATAAGAAAATGGACGCCGCAATCACAAAGGGGAAGGCAATGACTGGCAAACCCGCCTGAAAATAGAAATAAAACACTAATTTATACATATTATCTAGAATAAAATGATAAAGTATTGTGCTTACTGTAATAGGTAATAAGGAAGCATGCTCAATGTTTCTCATTTTCTAGAATGATACAACAGTGCATTGTCGGTGAGTCAGAAGGCCATTTAAAAGGGTTACTTCATTAATCTATGGAACAATTATGGGGTAAATATAGTGCTATGGTTTGATTAAATAATTGGTGCTACACTGCAATATTGGTGTTTAGATCCTAAACACAATTCTAATCATATTCTTGCAAAGTTTTTGTAATCACTGTAAGGCCCTCAATATGTTTAGCCAAACAATGTGCTTAGCTTAACTTTTTAGATATCTAGGTGTGTAGGCTTGAAATTCTTCTGGTATGAAGTTTTGTTATTTGGTGTCAAAGTGATTGGATGGAAAGGTAAGGTGTGCATATGTATATATTAAGAGAATGAAAATAAATTTGTCTTTGGGATATCACCAGGTATTTACAAATACAAAGTCTTCTAAATGTCAGCCACTTTTTTGAGAAAGTACAACAGCTTGTTAAGAAGGACATTAGGGCTTTATACTTTACAAAATAACATGAAATAGGTGTCTATCATAGAACGGATTATTTTACACTAATGATTGTGGTGTAAGATGAATTTAGTGAATCCCCTATTGCTGTTTCTATTCTCATGATTTTCTATGAAGTGAAGCAGTTATGAACATGCGGTTTGGGGATATTTGTCACAACAATTGACTGCGACTGTGTGCTAAGAGTCAATTCAGTGGTAGTGCTTTCACCTGGTGTGCGCATGTCTAGCAAAAAGGGTTAAATGCATTTAGAATAAAAGTGTTTAATTCCTAAAAGTGTAGTTTATGAGACACATAACAGACCTATATGTTTAGGTTTTAAACATGTTTAGACCTAAACACCATTTTTTGCAGTGTAGGATACATTTTTACGACATGAAAACTCTGGCTCAGCTTATGTGGACAAGGGTTTCCACAATTCTGACTTTGTTAGAGAAGGCATGACTCATTAGCACTTGTAAGTGCCAAAACCATTCTATGCTTTCCTTAACCAGATTCACTGCCTCTAATCTTGAATTCCTATTGGTCAGAATAGGCCTGTCATCACTTGATCACAAGCCTGTATTTATTGGCTTCTTTCACGTTGCCCATTGATACCACTCAGGGTGTGATTAGGCCCAGACTACCGTAAAGTCCCACTTTGCTACGGCTATCCCACTTTGCAAAGAAAAGCAAATCAAAACACTCTTTTTAGTTCCTAAGTTCTCCAAGCGATTGTTTTAAGCGTGAAGATCTGGGGTGTAGACATGCTGGTTTACAACCACTCATACAGAATGACCATATACTGGCCAGAAAGAACTATGATACATTTGTGCATCATGACCACACATGACTGTGATGCATTAGTGCATCATGACCACACATGACCATGATACATTTGTGTATCATGACCACACATGACCATGATACATTTGTGCATCATGACCACACAATAGCATGATGCATTAGTGCATCATGACCACACAATAGCATGATACATTTGTGTATCATGACCACACATGACCATGATACATTTGTGCATCATGACCACACAATAGCATGATGCATTAGTGCATCATGACCACACAATAGCATGATACATTTGTGTATCATGACCACACATGACCATGATACATTTGTGCATCATGACCACACAATAGCATGATGCATTAGTGCATCATGACCACACAATAGCATGATACATTTGTGTATCATGACCACACATGACCATGATACATTTGTGCATCATGACCACACATGACCATGATACATTTGTGCATCATGACCACACAATAGCATGATGCATTAGTGCATCATGACCACACAATAGCATGATACATTTGTGCATCATGACCACACATGACTGTGATTCATTAGTGCATCATGACCACACAAGACCATGATACATTTGTGCATCATGACCACACATGACCATGATACATTTGTGTATCATGACCACACATGACTGTGATTCATTAGTGCATCATGACCACACATGACCATGATACATTTGTGTATCATGACCACACATGACTGTGATTCATTAGTGCATCATGACCACACAATACCATGATGCATTAGTGCATCATGACCATGATTCATTTTTGCATCTTGACCACACAATACCATGATGCATTTGTGCATCATGACCACACATGACTATGATTCATTTTTGCATCTTGACCACACAATACCATGATGCATCAGTGCATCATGACCACACATGACCATGATTAATATTTGCATCTTGACCACACATGACCATGTTGCATTAATGCTTCAAATTTAAGGAATTGAATAATTTCAAGCCTGACTTACCGGTCTTAGAAATGTTCCCACTGCACCATGGGTAACTGTAGCAAAGATGGCTGCAATCAAACAGGACAAATTATTATTATAAAGTACATCATTAAATATTACTACAAAAGTTCAGCATGGGTGGGACTAGAACCAGCGATCTCCTGATCCAAAGTGCTTTATGCTATCCATTAGGCCACGGGCTGGATGATGGTGTTGGGTTAGATGAGTCTTATGTCTGAGACCCTATGAATACCATATAATGTTTGTATTTGTATGTCAGCAAATGCAGAATGCATTCTGATGTATTCTAAAGATGCAGACCGTGGTATAAATGCAATGTTTGATGATTATGGATGCACTTGTTGACCTCAGAGCTTTTATCTGCACTGTTAAAAAGTTTCCGTAGAAAAAACGAAGAATCATTGGCAACAGTGGATGCCAATCTTTCACCGTTTTTTTAACGGTCACTGTTTTTTCAATGTCATCGTAATTTTTACAGAATTTCTCCATTATTTCTAAACAATGCCTAAGGATAATTAATTACAGATTGTTTTGGTTTCAATGCTTTACACCATTATTTTTTCATATGTATATTCAACCTCTGGCTTGAGATTCTAGAACTTCCACTGTTCACCAAAATGGATGTGGTATTTATACATGGTTTGGTTGCATATGCAGTTCATCTAGACATCCTAGTGGGGGGGGGGACATCATAATCATTATGATTAAAAATAAATACTTGAGAGGCACATTATGCCCTTCATAACTTTAGAGTAACAATCTAAGAACATAGATTACCTCAGAATTGTGATGAATCAAAAGCTGTAGTGGTATGCCTGTGTATTATTTTCTATTACCACATAATGGGTGTTTATGATATCCCTGCTACTCTCCTTTGCTACACAAAGATTGATTATTTTTTTGAATATCTGAATTCTATGAAACTACAATGCAGACATGCATTTTGATAACATGGTACATAAACCAAAGTGTATGCTTTTTGAATTTTGCAACAATTTGATTGGTTTAGGGTCTAGGACATTGAAGAAAGTCTCAAAGTGAGCCCCGAGGCCACCTAGTGGGAAGATATGAAACTTTCAAAAAACAAAGATTCACCGTTTACGAAATAACGGTACTTTTCCGTAGTGTTTTACACAGATTCACAGTAAAATCACTTAATCTAAGGGTGTTTCATTGTAATAGAAATCATGGTGAAACCTCGTTAAATTTAACAATGATTCTCTGTAAAATCTATGGAATTTTTTAACAGTGTGGCCCTAAAGTCAACTTGTGCATCTATAATCAGTATACATTACAGAGGCGTAGGAAGCAAATCTTCATTGGGGGGGCCCAGCACGGGGCACCTTTGCGACCACCTTGAATTGTCGGCTGATGCAGGATGGCGTCTATATAATGCATATATAGAATTCATATAGAAAAGTAATTTTTGGTAAATTTTGGATCTGACTTTAGGCTCAGACCCCCATTTTCCCTATGACATCACCATAATAATCCAATTTGAGATGTAAAGTTTTAGCTTCTTTTCCATTTTGTTTATGAGTTCTTGGAAAATATTGGGGGGGGGGGCCAGACATACTCAGGCCCCACCTCCTTCATGATTGGGGGGCCCAGGCCCCCCTGCCCCCCCCCTTTTCCTACGCCCCTGCATTATCAATAAATTCATCTTCTGAAAAAGCAGTAATTATCCATATACATAAGAGCAGTAGCAGAGCAGCCAAAATGGGTGAAGGAAGAGGTTGGTACATTCCAGCCTTCCCTGCAGCATAGTATATTGCTATCTTGCCAGCTTCTTTTAAATCATTTCTTTCTTTTTAAATGTGCAATAGAAAATCTGCATTTTGGCAACAAGTATCAACTGGGATTGATGTGTGTAAATCTATCCATTATAAGCGGGACTCACTGTATGGTAGACGCCATAAACCAATAGGACAAAGGAGCCACCATGTTTGTATTCAGAGGGCAGGCACCTGGGCAGACATGATGGGAATAACAGTTTGTTATCTGTTATTGATTGGTCGCATTGATGGCCGCCCATCGATTAACACAGGTATGTGGACACGGGCAATATCCTGCTATTTGTCTACAACACATTGAGCGCTTTGTCGAGCCACACAATCTATAGCCCCTCAGATTAAACCAATATAGATATTGAAATTGCCTTGAATACCAACGGACAGTTCCTGTGCTTACCTCTGACTATTATGGTCTGGAACACAACTGTGTCTAGTATGACAAATGTCATATGGTGTTTCCCTGTAAGATTAAGCCCATTTGTTTTCATATTATATAGCCTGGCAATCCCTCAACCAGCACTGCATTCATGCATCTTGTCAGCCCTGCAGTCAATACGAAAACTGCTGCCGGGCCTGCAGAAATGACAGAAATGACCAAACTGCAGGACTGAATGTCTGGGTGTAATCTTGGAACGTTGGGCTACATTTTGGTTTTCATGGCTTTGATTATCAAGGTTTTTACAGCCTAAAAAAAAGGCATTACTGTTTATTAAGATTTAAAGGGGTAAAAAATTAAAATAGTGAGTTGATTATTGTTTTTCATCATTTCTTTCTTGACAATAATGATCTCAAGGAATCTTGTGCTGCCAAAATCAGTCTGGGCCTGCAGAACAAGATATGCAGGACCGAATGACCTGTGGGCAGAAAGACTTTCCGTATAGACTGAACCCAGCAGTTCTTATATCCTATGTAAGTCCTATAAGTGGCACACCAAGTCTGTATGCATGTAGTAATTCAATTACTAGATGCTGCAAGACAATATTTGATTATTTAAGGTTTAAAGATTTTACTATTTCATTACAGTATTCGTTAAATCAAAAGGGCCTAAGGTCTGTGAAATGTGGGTGACACCAAGAATTAGACCATTGGAAAGCAGTTTGAATGACAGTAGCAAGTGTAAAACAATGAAAGATGGTGCTTTAAGTAGTAGTTAAAACTTGTTTTACTCTTAATTTAGCTTTAAAGGGGGCTAGCATGGAAAACTTCGACATGGGTACTGGTTCAAAAGATCCTTGGGACCCCGTGGAAATTTTGTGACAATCTGATTGGTCAATGGGTGGTCAGGTGACATTTTAATGCGGGCGTGCATTCGCCGTGGTAATTATTAATATACTTATAAGCTGCTACTCACCACTGAACAGTGCCACAATATGAGACCTGACGGTGATGACGTAGAAGAAGCCCCCGAGTGCCGTACACGTCAACATGGCGTTATAACTCCACACTCCATCATAGATCTCCTGTAACGGTGCTGCCATGGCAACCGCTGTCAGACAGGAAGTGATGTTAGACAAGAAGTGACGTAAGACAGAATTTAAATATAATTATAATGTGTTGACTTAGATGTTACTATGTGGAATTGGAATGTATAAAAATAGCAATAAGGGATCGGGAATTTATATAGAATTAATAGATCTGGTGTCACAGAACTAATCCCCCTCAGTAAACGTGACGCTTTGGATGAAAAAAGTTGCAAAGGATTTATGGTCATCATGGAAACTGTTGTGTCAAAGAGAGGTCAAAGTTCACATTTGTGACCTGTCAGGGCACCTGTATCATTTAATTTATTTAACATGGTGGTTTCCATGGAAACTGGTGCAAAACTCCGTTATTGTTGACCATGCGAAAACAATCAGGAATGATTTTAACTTTATTTAAAGCCTTTATTTACAAATGCCATCAAAATAGAAGCCGATCTACGCCAGTTTTATGGTGGAAGATGGGGGGAAATCAGAACGTCCTTGGCCCTATTAGTACCCTATAAGTGGGAACCTATTTTCAGGTAGAAACACAGCTTGCCTATTCACACAACTGACCTCTAACCAAATATAGAAACAACAGGATATCTGGTCTATTGCATCTCGCCTATAGTGGCCGAGATCGATTCACCCAATAATTCTACAGATTGCTTAGGGAGTGGTCATTATTTATCAACAGGGGGGGGAGGGTGGGTTTGAGGGGGGGGCGTAAAATTTTCAGACCCCTCCCGAGGGGGGGGCTAAAAAAAATTTGACCCCTCTTGGGGGGGGCTAAAAAAATTCACCCTCTTTTTAGCTAAAAAGCCCGCGCGCTACTATAGATCAAAGAGGGGCGCGAAAACTCTCCGCGCCTCTGGCGCGGGGGGGGCGCAAAAAATTTTGACTGCCGTCGAGGGGGGGGCGTAAAAAATTTCCGCGCATCCGCGCGAAAACCCACCACCCCCCCCCCCCCCGTTGATAAATAATGACCACTCCCTTATACAGCCCCCACCACACTGCGCCACTCAATGTTTACATTAACAGACCCACTGTTTTTTTTCCATTCCAGTGGGTACGTCATTTAACCCTTAGCCACAACAGCATTACATCTCAACAACACAGGTCACATGATTTTGTAATAATCAATTCAATAATTAAATCAATGATTTTTAATTCCATGGACAGTAAATCTAGCAATGGGACACCCTAGAGCTACTCTGATCAATAAATGAAGACTGAGAGGACTGTTCTATGGTATTGCTGATCATTACAATTTTCACATCTTGACGGTCTATGATTGGACTAGACATACATGAGAGATAGGACAAGACCTTGTATAAGTTAACAGTAAAGTCTTAAGGTATAGATGTTAGTGGTAAGGTGTCGTATGCTGGTCTAGGAGCAGCCTAGGCGGTTATAGTGTAAGTAGCACATTTATGTTTAAGGTATATAGCGGTGAATATATGTGATAATGATTTATGTATGCAGGTAGAGATTTCAATATGTAAAACACAATAGAAATAAAATGGTGTTCCTTACCTGTGAATATGCTGAGTATAGCGGCGAGGATGGCGTGTAGGGCGATAATAGGGGAACAGATGAGCTGTGCGGCAAACACGAGTGCACCCGTTATGAAGCTGGTAGAACCATAAATCTGTGCACCCGCTAACAGCAGAGGTGAGAACAGCTGAAGGAAAAACATTGTATTTAACTTACTATGGGAAAATCAAATTTATTTTATGTTGATATGCCCCAGATACTGATAACCCAAAGCTTTACCATAGCAGCTCCATATCTCACACCACCGTGAGATAACCCATCCCTGTATCTCACGGCCACTAAAACCATCCAAAATGATCATAAAACATGTAAATATTTATCTTTTTATGCAATTCCAAAAAAAGTTTTGAACATTTCTGACTCAGATAACATGAAATAAAAACAAAGGTTCACTCATAGTTGGTCTGAGCTAGCTGAGGGTTATCTAGCTCGGCTTCGCCTCGCTTCAGTCAGACCCACAACTCGTGAACATTTGTCTATATGTAATGTAAGTACCGCAGGGCCCTGTTAAAGCACCTAGACACTAATATATTTCAGTACCACTTTATCCCCAGCGTTTGTATAAAACTGGCACTTATTCGGGACATAGATTATAGTGTAATTTCAATTTCAATCACCCTAACCCCATCATATATTTGACATGTTTCAGCATGGTCTTAGTTGAGGTCGTTGACACTAGCGACCAGTTTTAGTGACTGGAATTGTGTCTTATTCCATATCAGAAAATCGCGACCACTTTTTAGGGACTAATGTTTTCTGTGTTTAGCGACCTAAACTAAGATATGGCCAATGTTTCTCTTCTTTTCAGGAAATGTGCAAATGTAAATCCTAAAAAGGTGCGGGGATATATAATCTGGACAAGTGATTTATACATCAAAAAAGGCAAGGTGTACAAACAGATCTACTAGTATGACAATAGAATGTGGTGCATTCATGGGAGAACCTTTAGGAAACTCACAGTGCAGAATAAGTGCAGCAACATAATGTCAAATTTCACTCCCCCCCACCACAAACACACACTCTGAAACTTCCCATGGCCCTTATGTTTGAGTGCCACCAAAACACAATACACTGTGCAAAAAATGCCGTCGAAATAACAAAGGATTTCGTGTCCCAATGTTGCCAGAGATCCATCATTATTTTCACAAAGATTCCTTGTATCACTGCACTGCCACCTGGAGCTTCTTGTAAAAACCACAGTGGCTCCCTGTTGGATGATTACGGAGGTTCAATGTTCAGTTTTATGAGGATCCCTGATAGTTATTTTTTGCAGTGTACAATCACACACACTCTCAATACTATAACACCAAAGTAGAAGTGTTTAATTGCCTTCATGGCTTGCCCCGGTCTCTCGCTCACCTTGCCCCAGTGCACATCATCGGGTGAGAAGGCGGGGCTGGGTGCGGCTGCAGCCTTCATCGGGAAGTGCGGGTTATTGGGGGAATATCCGGCCGCCGCGATGAACATGAAGGCCGATACGATGAAGGGGAAGTTGAAGGCTGGTAGGTTGAACCTGCCGAATATGGACCCCAGACCTGATGCCAAGAATACACTGTACAAATGAATAGAAAGAGGAAAATGTGTAAGATAATATCTTGAAAAGCAATGCATAACCAACTGTTTTATACTAGGGTCCCCTGGTCGCAATAAACGTCATCAAAGTAAAAAAAGCAAACATGGAAAGAGGACCTTAAGTCATCAATAGTGATCACCATCAGAGAGGCCTATATTGTCAGTGTGTTCTCCCTCTTCTACCCCTGAATAAGACTGGAGGAATGAGTGAGTGAGTAATAGATGTTTAACGCCATTTCGACAGCTAAGGTCATATTCATGGCGAGAACGACATTACACAATTTCACAGAGGAATGTGTCAGTGCCCGTGCATATGTGCACCACACACATCCGAGGGGATAGGAAAGAGGAGATATAGCCCCTTTTAAGTGGGCTAGGGAAGCCCGATATAAGACTGGAGGACTGCACATAACCCTGATGATTGGGTCTCAAAAATAAATCTTCTCTAAAATGTGTCAGGATGTTAAAATAGATTATTATTACTCAACTGTACACTTTAATCATCCTTATTCTCAGCAATTCCATTAAAACTTTAATGTCATTGATAGATTTATGCCTAAGGTGCACATTTCGGAGGGCACAAATTAAGTTGCCCCCATTAGAAATGCACCCGAGGAAGCCTGTGGCTGAATATTATGGTTCGTTCCCCAGGTCTGACCCTCTTCTGTATATGGATCACATTTCATCAGTACTTATCATTTTAATATCAAATTAATGCAGTGTTTTGAACAGATTTAAGCAGAAATTAGAAAATCCCATCTTCGGATATACTAACTTTAACTTAATATAGATGCTTTGACATAGGTGGACGACAAATAGTGGTTAGAAAAATGGAATTGGTCTACCTCAAATGATCTCCCACTTACCTTATAGCGGACATGACCATAACTGGGAATATCGTCCATGGGTGCCAGTCCGGCTTGTCAATGGACGATGAAAGTACGATTCCAACCAACATGCCATGAAATGTGGCCCCACCTGATGTAATATCCCCCCGGTCTACAGCGAGTGCCACCGCTGTCACTATGGCTATAGCCAGACCTAGTAAGGCATTTACTGCCACCCAGGGGCTGTTGAGGAACATGCCGACAAGGATGAGGATGCCGCTGATCGGGTTATTTAAGAAGATGGGAGCGCCGATTGCACGAAGGACCCAGTTTGGAAACTGGACAATGCCTGGTTTGTCATCCAGCCATTCATTCAGAACCTATTGATAAAAGACAAGTTAAGATCAGCAGAGAAAAGGAAGTTAATTGTTTGCCTAAAATATACTATTACTTTTTAGGGAGCCTGCTAGAAGCTGATATTATTTTTCCCTAAGACCAGCATACTGAACCTAGGAATTTCTTCTTTTTTTCTAGTAGAATTATATTTTCCCTATAAATCCATTGGAATATAGATACTTGAGCATCATTAGCACAATTGAACACAATAGCATCTTGGGACCTAAGAATGGGACCAGTATTTGTTAATGGCTCCCATATTCAAACAAACAAAAGCTATTGGTCGTCATGATGCATCAATGAAGTGCTGGTGAGACTGCTCACCAGCACTTCATTCGTGCATCATGCTGACCCTCTGGGATTGATACATATACTCCCAGAGGGTCAGCATGATGCTCTAATGAAGTGCTGGTAAGCAATCTCGCCAGCACTTTATTGGTGTGTCATGACGATCAATGAGCATGATGCATCAATGCACCAGCGTCCCTTGAAAGGTTAATAGTATAAACTCACACATTGTCTGGTATTGATAAGCTCTATGTCTAGCTGCCAAAGAAGCTATACACTATCTCCTCTTACTTCTTTGGTGTTACTCGTGTGGAAACTATAACTTAACTTTAATGCTGCTGCTGTACTAATGTATCCCACCCATTGGTTGTCATTATGCGTGAATGTGCAGGCCTGGCGAGTAATGTGCCAGGGCTACATTCATGTATCATGCGAGCGCTTTGGGACTAGTATACTCCCGGAAGTTAAGCCTGATGCCCCAGACTTCCCAGTACTTCATTGGTGCATCATGATGGGCATGATGCACTCCTGCATTAGCAGACCTTATAGCTTTAAAGAATGCATGTTTTGATACTACAGGTTTTTCTTTGTGATTAGTATTATTCCTTTTAAACAGCACATATGCTCTAAGAAGCGGATACCCGCTTTATTAAATAAAGCACACTCCTCTTTAGGTTAAATACAAAGATTATTAGGTCAAATTTAAAGGTTGATAGGTTAAAAATTGGATTGTTAGGATATATTTAAAGATTGTAAGGGTAAATACAAAAAGAGTTAGCATGATGAAAGAAGGGAGCCTAAAGAAGGTTACTCAATTCCTTCTAATAAGCGCACCTGCTCCAATACGCACAAACCCTCCCCTTTTTGGTCGTAAGCACACCGCTTAGTGTCAAATCATGCAAATGACCAGTAAGGATAAATTTCTAGGGCAAAAACAACAAAATTAAGGTTTCTGAGGTATGCTCATAAGAATTAATTTTAGTTGTTTTTTTCTGTTTTTTGTTGTTGTTTTTTTACATCGGTGCGCTTATTTAAAGGAACACAGTAGATCAATTAGCATGTAATGAACATATCAGCATATATATCGTTATGTATCAAACTTTTAACACTGACGATACATACCTGTATCTCCCCCATAATGTATTTCTGTAAGAAGTTCTCATGTAGTCTTACTGCGCGCTCATCACCGTCAGCCTCACCCTGGTCTCCTGTCCCCTCACCTCCGTCCTGCTTGTCTCCTATAGGGGCAATACAGGAAAAATGGTGATTTTATTCTTTGTGATACACACAAAGTGGGAAGAAGTGGGAAGAAGTGGGAAAGGCCATAAACATATTGAGGGGTGGTTAGAACATTGAAAATTTGGTCACCAAATCATTTGGTGGTATCACAATTCAAATAAAGTACACAAATATGAATTGCTGCACTGGTGGTAGCTCTAGAGGACTGTACGCATGTACCCTTACTCTAAACACACATTGATCCTACTCTGCTAAATATCATGATACCTTTTCATAGATACAAAGTAATTCAAATGAGCAATATTTTTGACTCATAATTATAAATGATATTTTTGTGAGTAAGTCACCTGAGATGCACCATTTGTTTGCCTTATCAGTATGCTGACATGTGGTGGATATTGAGTAAGGCTTTATGACCTGTGTATAAAGTGATATTGCTGATTCTGCTGCAGTAGGCTGTGTGGTGAGGCATTATAGCCTTTAGATGTTGCTAATGTATCAATGCACCATGTATTAATGCACCATGTATCAATGCACCATGTATCAATGCACCATGTATCAATGCACCATGTATCAATGCACCATGTCCAATAGTCCGCATAATGCATTAATGTAGCCCAGGGCTACAATTATGGATTGTGCCAACCCGACAGGATCGATATTCTCCGTGAGGGTTGGCATGATGCACCATTGAAGTGTGCTTGCCAGGACCTCATTTGTACATCGTGCCGATCCACCTGCGATGAATCAATCTGTGCCATAGGGTCTGTGTGATGCATAGATGCACCCCTGGTAAGTAACTTGCAGCATTGGTAACTACCTCGGCAATGATGCATCGATATGTCGAGGCAATTCCGCATGATGATAGCCAATGGCCATGATACATTACTACACTATGGCTCGTTGATCCTCTAAAGGCTGCTGATGCATTAATGCACCCTGTCCATTGGAGCATCATGATAACCCTCCGGGAGTATATGTGACATGATCTGCGAAAGGCGGGCTTAGTGCAGGGGGCTATAAGACCCCTTCTCCCAGTACACACCACATATGTATCAACCCTGTAAGGTCGTCATGATGCTCCAATGAAGTGTTGGCGAGCAGTCTCGCCAGCACTTCATTGGAGCATCAGGACGACCAATGGGCATGAAGCAATAATTCACTCTGGGTCTATAAAGGGTTTAATGGTTGCAGGTTAGCTGTGTGCAGATAGCAGATATGAGCCTGGGTCAGGTAGATAAGGAGCCAGCCGTACACAGCCATCCACATGTACACACCTGTATGCACACACACAGTAACTAATAAGTCACCACTTATAATCTACATGTATCAAGTGAGCTTAACGCGCTTAGGGCACCACTGTAGGAGTGCATCATGCCCATTGGCTGGCACTAATCATGGTAGGTGCACCAGTGCTGGTGAGTCTGCCAGGACTGCATTCATGCGTCATACTGAACCCGTTGGTTGATACAGTCCCAGAGAGTCGGCATGATGCCCAAGTGAAGAACTGATGAGCAGACTCGCCAGAACTTCATTCGTACAGTCGGCCAATGGGCATGATGCCCTTATAGGGCTAAGTATGCAGTGCACAGTATGTGATGCCGCCAGCGCTCCTTAATCCGCTGTTGCATTGAATGCAGCCCTGGTGAGTAACTCACCAGGAGGGTGTTGCTCCTATTGTAAAAAGAGCTGTGAGTATGTGCCCTCTTTTCTAAACAAGTCGTGCACTGCTTCACCAAAGTACTTGCACTCACCACATTAGTCTGAAAAGTCACCTGCATTGTTTAAAATAGAGAGAGCTGTACTACCAGGTACCTACTCATGTCACATGCTCTATAGTTTATTATACTGACTGACTTCTCCCAACTAGGTACCTACTCAAATCCCCCTTTTTTAGCACCATACTTGAATGACCACTTGTGAGCAACAAAAGGGACAAGTTATAGCTACATGAAAAGAAAGGACTGGAAATGAGGGCATTTTTAGCCAGCTCTTCCTTTTACTATAGGAGCAACACCCTACAGCACTTCATTGGTGTATCAGGACGACAAATAGTCATGATGCAGTAATGCATGATTGGCCCTTAATGGGTAAAAGGGTACAGCAGTTGACTTACCTTTGGGGCTCTGTGTATCCATTTCTGCTGTAATTTAAGTAAAGTGGAAACCTTGCAACAGGAGCCTGAGGTGTTTATTCCTTGTCAATGTGTGTCTTTTGGTGAACATTCATGTACATCCTAAATATCCGGCAATTTTGTATTTTTATTCCACCATTCTGACATCCTTTCATTGAAGGTTGTAGAATCCTTTTGATATATTCATGACCCTAAGTCCAATCAATGCTGAATACAGACAGGGGGTTAGAAATGCCACTTTCTCCTTGCTCCATCAGCATGTACCAAGCTGCCCCCTGAGTGAGTAAGTCTATTGGTGTCACCACTATGAGATCCTACACACACATTTAGGTTGCCTCCTCCTGGGCAGAGGCTGATCTCTACCCTCTGTCCACTGCAGGCTGCTGCTGGTTCGCTGGGAGTAATGAGGGAGGCAGTGTGTGACTGGGTACCTGCCTTATAAGGACTGGTGACGTCATACAGCTCTAGGCCAATCACAGGTGAGTGATTGGCTAATCACGGCTGTTCACTGGGATGGGGGGGGGGTGTCTTGGTAGTAGACAGTGGCCCAAGTAGGATCACTGCATAGGGCCATGCTTTGACATAGATAGTCAGTTGAATTGACTATTGTTAAAATTTCTATATTGGCAAATGTCTGGCTTGACTGCTGGCCCTCCATTAACAGTGTTTGAGTCATCACAACCAGCCGATGACCCTGGTGCACAGGGTGCCATACAGTATACTCACACCCCAAGTTGCCACAGAAAGCAAAAAAAAAAATGAAATGCCTTAAAATAATACTTGTACCCCAAATGGCCACAGAAATCTGCACAATTTAAACCATTTTATAACTAAAACTCTCAGTGATACATAGCTAGTGATACATAGCTAGACCAATTGAAACAATTGGCTGCAGAGTCCTGATTGAAAGGGGAACAAGACTCTAACCAGACTTTTGTTTTCCAGAGCTTTCCAGACAATTGAAGCATACAATACCACAGCACAGTGTCAGTAATATAAGCAGGATTTACTGTGAACATGCCTCACACTACACAAACCCGTAATGGACACATAAATCTACATTTTCTGAACATGTCTTGTACCACTCATGGTCAAACCACTAGTAGTGGAGGCTCCACTACACGGGATTTTCTGAACCATTCTCATGATATGTAAACCAGACAATGTCTTAAGCATCTTTAGGTCCACACTCCTAAATTGTAAACATGAGACTTAAAATTGTAAACATAAGATTTGAGGTGTCACTTTTAACAACTGGGAGTGTGTTTCCCCAAAGTTCTGTTTACATTTACTCCAAACCTGAGACTGATACATCATATCACGTAGGGTTAAATAATCTATATTCTCCCTGTATGTGATGGCACTTATTCCCCTTATATCCCTTTGATAGCCTCCTTCTTTATGGTCCTGCAGGTGGCATCCTATATATAAAACCTAAGACATAACGAGAGGTGCCCATCATTCTACTAGGGCCCATTAATCAATAGGTGAATAATACCCTGACCAATACCCGGATGTTAATTACAGCACTGTCAATAAGACCAAGGAACACCTGCAGTAGTCTGGGAGCCTGTCTTTTAACTGCTAATTTAGGACAGCATAGCTATTTATTTATCATTACTGCCAACTGATATTATATATATATATATATATATATATATATATATATTATATATATATATATTATATATATATATATATATATATATTATATATATGTATATTTATATATATATATATTTATATATATATGAGTGTATGTATATATATATATATATTTATATATATATATATATATATATATATATATATATATATCTGAAATCATCCATGGCAAGGCTTTTATTCATCGTTATACCGTAGTGGACCTTTTACACACCTAGGCCCTCATAAAATTCCATACCCCTGTACATACATCCCTCTTTTTAAAGGTCTGGAGGCCATTTCTTAACACACTACGACTGCTGTCTTTGAAATCGTAGTGAGAACCTAATAATTTGGCCTTAATAGTACCATGCACTAGTAGTCCCTAATGTCTGCACCAGTATGCCTGCCCTACTAAACCTTATGTATTTACTGCATAGCTGCCAATCGTAGTGAGCAGTCGTACGCCAGTTCCTACGATAGCCTGGTGTATCCTTGGCATTTTTAAATGGTAGTGGCTGTGTGTAGTCGTAGTACATTGAGAAATGGCCTCCAGTGCAAATTTGAATGTTAGGTTTACTGCTTAAGACTGCTTTGCGCATATATCTGAGACTGACACTTGATTATTGAGATCCATGTGCCAAAATAAGAGATTAAGATAATTTGGCATTTGTGTTATGAGTCTAACTTGTATTAGGCCTATATAGATGCATTTATAAATATATAAGAACCACCAAAAAAGACGTAATCTATATCTTTCTGAAAGGACAGCTAACGCCTTACAAGGCATGGAACCCAGCCTACATATAACGTCATCAGGCTGAACACCTGCATGGATGTGCCACCAGGTGTCTCCACAAGCTTAGTGTCATCTGAGTCTCCAAGCCGCCATCTTTGATCTCATAGAATCTCGTAAAAGACGGTATCTGACCGATTATAAATATCTGTGACTGATCGAACTTTTTATCATCTTTATAAGGCTCTCTGTCCAGACAAGGAGGCCAGGTTATCTGCATTTATGTTTTTCATTTTAGTTTTTTTTTTTTACTTTTCTACGACCAAATTGTATAAAAAAAATTACACATACCAGGAACATTTGGGAACTGAAGAGGATGCCCCAGGAAAGTATCAAAGTCAAACCAGAAATAACAGATTTCAATCGAAATGTTATATTTCTGTATAATATAGACAAAATCAATTTGATACCCTGACCAAATACTCATACACAATATATTGACCAAATCCAAGCGGTTGTATATTCCATAAGCTGACAATGACTATATACTTGTATGGCAGTTTGGAGAAATTCTACCCTGTAAAAAATAACTATTGAAGCTACGAGGGACCCTAACAAAACTGAACAGTGGACCACTAGTAGTGTCAGCAGTGAATGTGTGTAGTTTTTACAAGAAGCCCCAGATGGCAGAACGGTAGTACAAGGATTATGGCGTTATTTCAACAACATTTTTTACAGTGTGTTTTTCAGTCAGTAATCATCACATTAAAATCTATCAAAGTTAAAGATAACATTACATATAGGCAATCTGTTAAGGGCAGTTATGTACACTCTATGGCACAGGTGTGGGCTGGTTACCAGGTTTAGTCTGTGTAGGTGTTATCCATATATGCTATAGAAGGGTGAGAAACTAAAGGGAACAGTGCTGCCCTTTGGTGCTTCTATTTGCTATGCACAGACCTTTATTACGGAGGTGAGTGGTGACTTTGCCAAAGTAACCCCTCACCTCCGCAATCTAGGTCGGTGCATAGCAAATAAAAGCACCAGAGGGCAGCACTGTTCCCTTTAGTTTTTCACCCTTCTATAGCATATATGGATAACACCTACACAGACTAAACCTGGTAACCAGTCCACGCCCATGCTCTATGGGGTAAATATGTGACTGGAGGTTCAGCATGATCCACCACTGAATTGCACTGATGCACTCTTGCTATTATGTTAGGATTTCCTGTCCAGAGGCCTGGTGGATTTTCTTTGTGAGAATGAGAAAAAATTTTCCTGAGTTCTGGAAAAAAGATTTCTTTTTTATCCGTCAGCTCAAGAATCTAGGCTTCCAATCACTAAATCTTAAAGTGTGATGGCAATTTCATCCCACCCCTGCTAACGATGTTCATGACAAATTTCCTAATAAAAAAATTGCCCCTCCCTGCCTCATGGTTCTGAAAAATCCCACCCTCTGGACAGGAAACAAACATATTTTTAAGAGTGGCTGAATGCAGCCGTCACATTATTCGCCAAAGCCGCATCCATGCATTGTGACAACCAGCGGTCAATAGTATCACTGTAAGAAAAATGGTGTTGAAATAATGAATAATCTTTCGTCCAAAAGTTGCCAGAGATTCTTCGTTATTTTTTACAGAGATGTCGTTATTTTCATAGAGATACCTTGTACCACCACACTGCCACCTGGAGTTTCTTGTAAAACCTACATCAGCCCCCTGTTATCTAATTACGGTGGTTCACTCTTCAGTTTTACAAGGATCGCTCGTAGATTCAACAGTTATTTTTTACAGTGTAGCCTTTCATAGGAGTTGACTACCAGGTACACCAATGGCTAGGCAGTGCTTACTATAATCATTGAATATCACAATAATTGATGAACTTTAACTGGTCAGTGGGTTCAAAGCCTACAGAATGTTAAATAGATTCACCTTAGAATAGAATTGTTGATATGTTTAAACCTTTCAAACATTCAAACATAAGTAGTGTCTCCTAAAAGCGCCCTGTCGCTGGTCAATTCCAATACTCCTGTACCCCCACCGCTTATAAATTGAATATTGGCTATTATTTGAGACTTGCCACTTAAACTAACCATTACAGCACATATCATTCGGTCTCGATGTGACCGGAATCAGAAGACAGCAATATTTTTGTCATTGTCTCTCTCAAAGCGTCATTTTCTTTTTGTAAAGACACCGTCCTTTCTTTCCACTTCTTCACTTTATTTTCCAACATTTCTGAATATTTCCCTAATTGATGTAAACTTTGTAACAGGCCTGTTATAACATGCATGGCAGGCTCCTCCTGTCTTAAGTCCAGTCCTACTGTACACTCTCCTAACAGATGTTTCGTTTGCTCAGGGCAGTCATCTAGTGGCAGACTAGATTCAGCTGGGAGATTGACTTCCAGGCTTCTTAAAACCATTTCCGGTGTCATGCTGGTCTGCTTCCTGTCAAGTCTCCTAGTGGTGACACCTGAATTTGGTTTAGTCTGAGAATTCCCTTCCTGTCCTCTATTGAAAGGATTTTGGTCTTTGTGATTTATTTCATTGGTTTTCGCATTAGATTCTACTTGAAGAGTTCTGCGACTGCGCAGTTGAATCTGTTCGTCACTGTGCACACGTCCAATATTTTTCAAATAAGGTATTTTGTGACGTGACGATCTGTCTGCAGAACTGGAACGCTGTCTGCTCAGGTTCCCTTTGTATTCACCAGGTGGTGTGGCAGTATCTGAGTGTGTGTGCTTGATTTCAGCCACTCCACTGTGTCCTGGAATGGATGACAATTTGGATGTTACATAATTTTTTGTGCAAAGAATCGTGTTCTATTTACTTGTTTTCAGAATACTTCTCTGTTTTATGCAGAAAAATAGAAATGTGACTGAATCAGTTAACACAGACAACCATCCTCCTTGAGAAACCCTTTGAATTGGAAAGAATCATATAGGCCAATGGAAAGGGGTACCTATTTGAGATTCTAGGTGAAGTTCAATTCATAAGCAGACATTAATATTTAGTCCTATATTAATAGGGTATGTAATATTCTACTCTATTCCCTATCTAAGGGGCCTTTACTTGTGGTCTCATATTACAAAGTCACTTTGACTCTCTCTAATGTGGACACCCAAAATTTAGTTGTGAATCTTAAGAAGCCTTGAATAATGGTGGTTTAACACCATTTCAATAGCTAAAGTTCATATTCAAGGTGGGAAAACCTGGTGCCCAGCCCCTTTGAAGTATTGTGGAAGGTGTAGTGCGATCTGGAGGGCGACATTTCAATTCAATTTAATTTCATAATGTCATATTGTCATAATGTCAGTTCAAAGCATAATGCATATGCATACAGTATGGACAACTTACAAACCCTTGATCATTTTTACAAATCACAAGACTTCTCGCCCAAATTCTCAGCCCCTTTATAGAAGGGCAGTATGAGCCCCGGGAGTATGAGTGGTGGGTGATCCAGAGAGTGTCATTCTGTTGAAGCCTCTCAAAAGTGGTCACCTTACGAATGTGGTCACTTTTGGAAAGAACCAATGGTGACCACAAAAGAGAGAGTTGACTGTATTTGTAAAGCATTAGATAAATGTAAACCCACCTCTGTGGTTAAGAAGTAGCCTGACATCTGCCCAATGTCCCTGACATGCAGACACGTCCACTGGCGTCTTACCATCAGCGTCTGTGACGTCATGACGTGCCCCGTGACGTAGCAGTGCACGTGTCACGGCCGTGTTTCCTCGGTATGCCGCCAGGTGGAGGGGCGTCCGTCTGGTGGCAGTTCTCTCATCTGGGTTGGCACCACTATAGGCACAATGAGGGATTTAAATCATAAGTAAATGTTTATAAAGATTGAATTGTCAGTAATGAAATGGTTATTTAGACAGTATTATGTATGTTATCACAGTAAGAGATAATGACTACACTAGACTACAGGAAACTGATAGACAAATGCATATATATATACAATATAACCAACGTTATGTAATCCTGAAAGGGAAATGGATGAAGCTAACGAAATAGCCTATAGACTTTAGACATAGAAATAAATCAACAGATTTAGATTCACTTCTAGTTCTAAACAAAGTCATGGACATTGGAAGCTAAGTGGTGGAAGAAGAAGCAGCTGATGGGGAATCTATAAAGAAATATGAGAAGGGAAAAAGTACAACTAGATGCTAAACAAGAAAATGGAAATTAAAGAGGAGAGGAGTAGAGGGAAGAGTTATTGGTTGAAGTAGGAAAACGTTTTTACAACAAGGGAGAGAGAGAAAGAGAGAGAGAGAGAGAGAGAGAGAGAGAGAGAGAGAGGAATAAAAAGGAAAGAGAGGCAGAGACAGAGGCAGAGAAAGTGAGAGAAACAGGCAAAACCAGAATAGGATTAACAGGGAGGTGAACTATAACTATAAAGGAATGCAGAGAATCAAAGCTATAATATATGCATCATTTATATTTTATTCTCAATTAAAGAATAAAGACAGACATAGAGGAGCGCCTACAAGTAATCAAAGACTTACCAATGCAGTAAGAGTTGCACACACTGGTGGTGCCCTCTATCTGCTGCGGCATGAAGCGGCGTTAATCCAGCCCCAGACCGGAAGTCAATAATAGCGCCATGTTGGATCAATGTTTGGCAAAGGTCAAGGTCCCCCCGGGCAGCTGCCCAGTAGAGCGGGGTTTCCCTGCGTGTATTGTGTACATCTACAGTGGCGACACCAGTGTCCAGAAGGTGAACTACAGTATCTAAGTCTCCTCTAATGGCAGCATCAAGTAGTGGGACTGTTTCCATACCAGATTTTGGTGTATATCCTGAAATGGAAAAACAAAATATTTTCATGGTGAATATAAATAGTGCCATAGGACTGATATGAAAACCTAGCTAGATCTCCCAGCAATTATACAAGACCGGTCTCATTCAAAACCTGGTGCTTAAATACAACACTACTATGCGATCTTCCCTAAATCCTTATATACTATCATATACCATTTTATTATTCCAATTATTTTAACATATTACTGTATGAATCAAAGAATACATAAGAAATTAATACATTGCATATCCATGAGAGCGTTCATGCCCCACTGCACACCAGCTAGGGCAAAGATACATAGGTTACAACATCAAAGGAACCGACCTCATGGTCCATTGCACAATATAATGTTTTAATGGTCAAAGCACACCGACCTAATGGTTCACTGAGCACAAACAATAGTGTATATAATGTTTAAAGTGAATGCAACCGGCCGTCATGGGTGCCTGAGCACCGCTGACGCCGTCATGGGTGTCTGGGCACCGCTGACGCCGTCATGGGTGTCTGGGCACCAAAAGACTGAACAATAGGTTACATAAGTAACAACGCCATACCCTTCCAGTCGCTCTAGCGTCGCTCCTGAGGTCAAATATGAAAGCATTTATGAAAAGGCCATAATTAGACGGTCAAAATGAGCCCAAGATCAAGGGGGAACTTTCATTATTAAGGAAGTTACTCTACCTAGACTGTTTCAACCTCTGAATGCGCTACAGACAAAGGAAAGCAAGTTACGCGCCAGGAAAGCAAGCAGTGGAATTTTGACACATTCAAACCCATGCATGTGCAATATGAAGGCTGTAGCTGCGTAAACGACCGAGATATGAGGGTCTGAACATGCCAAACCGACCAAGACAATGGGGGACATGGAGGCGTCCATGGGGGTCCTTTGTGCACCCAGTGACACATGAAAGACTCCCCTCAAACAATTGCAGAGTTAGGCAGATGCCACTGGCTCCAGTCAGTCTGAGGGGCCAAGCCAGGAAATGGTACTTATACCACTGGCTGCTCCTCCTAGAAAGCAGAATCACCAGAACCACCCTTGAGGTAACATCTCCAGTCAACTCTCCTGCTACTTGTTATAGCTCTGCACTATGCTGGGTTAGACTATGCCAGACAGGCATAGGACTAGACCACTGGTGGCCAGAGGCTATGGTCTACAAGACACCTACCAGAGGGTAAAGTTACACATTTCTATATTATCCCTCTAAGCAGCAGGTCAGGAGCTAGGTGTGGGAACCCACCTAGGACCATACTGGACAGTGTACTATTATTATTATTATTATTATTATTATTATTATTATTATTATTATTATTATTATTATTATTATTATTATTATTATTATTATTATTATTATTATTATTATTATTATTATTACCTCACAAGGGGAGTGGAACAGAACATTATACTTTATAAACAATTTTATATTTACTGTGTGTGGAAATTACCTGCATATTAACATGTGTATGATTGATATTCTTATATGTCTGCCTAAAGCTGAATAAACCAGGGATAACTGGAATTAACACTAAATAAGAGCTTGATATTCTTACACACTATATACCACTAGTCATATGATATTTCTCATATGACAACTTGATCATGCACAATAAATAGTATGGCAATATAAGCCACTGCCAGATCTGGCTTATAGAATAAGCGAACAATGAAGTTGTGTGGTTTATAGAATAAGCTCAGTGAAGTTGTGCTGTTTATAGAATAAGCTCAGTGAAGATGTATTGTCATACTAGTAATTGGCATGATCAAGTTGTCATATGAGAAATATCATATGGCTAGTGGTGTATGGAGTAAATACATCAGGCTCATATAAAATAGTGTTATTTCCAGTTGTCACTGGTTTATTCAGCTTTAGGCAACATGTAAGAAATATCAATCATACAGTAGTTAGTATGTAGGTAATTTGTACATACAGTAAACATACAGTAATTTATAAAGTACAATGTTCAGTTCCACTCCACCTGTGAGGTATTAATAATACAGTGTCCAGCATAGTTCTAGGTGGGTTCCCACACCTAGCTCCTGACCTGCTGCTTAGAGGAATAATGTAATAATGAATAACTTTACCCTCTGGTGGAAGTCTTGAAGAAGATAGCCCCTGGCCACTAATGGTAGAAAACCAATGCCTGTCTAGCATAGTTTCACCATAGTGCAGTGGTATAGCAGGTAGCAGGAGATGACTGGAGATGTTACCTCTAGAGCGGTTCTTGGTGATCTGTCTTCCTGGAGGTGCAGACAGGCTATTTGTAGCAAATCTTGGAAAAGCACCTCCAGACTGACTGGAGCCAGCAGCATCTGCCTAACTCTACAATTGTTTGAGGGGACTCTTTCAAGTGTCACAGGGGGACAAAGGACCCCCATGGACGCCGCTATGCCCCCCATTGTCTTGGTCGGTTCTGCATCTTTAGACCCTCATATCTCGGTCGTTTATGCGTTTATAACCGCCATTTTGGGCATGCGCGGAGTTGAATATGCCAAGTTTATAATGCCCGCTGAATAGGCGCGTAATTCGCGCCGGTTTGTCTGTAGTGCACTCGGAGCTCCTTTCAGTCTCCATGGCATAACTTCCTTAATAATGGGAGTTCCGCCTTGATCTTGGGCTCATTTTGGCCGTCTAATTATGGGCTTTCCATAAATGCTTTGATATTTGACCTAGCTTGCTCAAGAGCGACGCTAGAGCGACCGGAAGGTTATGGCGTCGTGCTTATGTAACCCATTGTTCAGTTATTAGAGTGCTCAGACACTCATGACGGCGTCAGCGGTGCTCAGGCACCCGTGACGGCCGGTTGCATTCACTTACAAGTTATTAATTTGTGCACTGAACCATGAGGTCGCACACTGAGACCCTCATTTTTATTATATTGTGCAGTGAACCATTAGGTCGGAGCCTTTGATGTCAGAGAGAGTGTTTGTAACTGACCTGGCTGGTGTGCAGTGGGGCATGAACGCTCTTATACAAAGTTTGAGCGCTCTTATAGCTCTTAGAACCAACCCATGTATTAATTTCATAGATATCCTTTGATTAATACAAAATATGTTACAATTTATGGAATAATAAAATGGTATATCATAGTATGGCTTACAGAATAAGCTCAGTGAAGTTGTGTGGCTTACAGAATAAGCTCAGTGAAGTTGTGTGGCTTACAGAATAAGCTCAAAGAAGTTGTATGGCTTATAGAATAAGTTCAGTCAAGTTGTGTCGCTAATAAAATAAGCTCAATGAAGTTGTGTGGCTTATAGAATAAGCTTAGTGAAGTTGTGTGGCTTATAGAATAAGCTCAATGAAGTTGTGCGGCTTACAGAATAAGCACAGTGAAGTTGTGCTGCATATAGAATAAGCTCAATGAAGTTGTGTGATTTATAAAATAAGCTCAATGAAGTTGTGTGGCTTGTAGGTGGGTATTAAGCACTATATACTAGTAATAAACTATCAGTCTACAGGCCCAATCTATAGCTTATAGCCTGCTGGAAATTTTTTGGTAGACAGACCTATCTATGCCTCAAGTGTCTAGAAATATTTTCGGGGAATTTTGATCAAAACTGTCCATTTTATGACAACTTTAAATTTTGGCATATTTACATCTGAATTATTTTCCTCAATCTCTGACATTCTTTTGGACCTTACAATTATACCCCTCATATTACCTAGACAATGCTTTAATTGTGATATACTGCTCACAATGATTGAGGGCATATAATGAAACAATGTTTTGCCAAGGATTTATATATTTTACCATTCATGCAGTGCTTTGATTATGGATTTCACTTAATTTTTTAAACATTTCTTTATTTCAAATGACCAAAATTATAAAATTATGCATGGGACCCCATATCAGAATTACTCTTATTTAAAAGCAAATTATCTGAAGAATATTTCAGAAAATTTTAAGAATAATCTAGTGTCTAAAATGGATGATCTAATCATTAAGAAATTTATACTCATTTTTGCCAAAACATGAGAAATTTACCCATAATCCCGTGTAATTGGAGAAAAAAGAATTCTTGATAAATTAGGATTTTAGAGCATTCAACTTGTGAGTTTTATAATGCTGTGTTTGATAGTTGTTGCAGAAAAATTCTCTAATCTTGGTCCAATTCTTCTGATTGTTTAGGTGAAAATGGAAATACTTTTATTTTTCAAAAATCTGTAGAAAAAAAGTAGCTTGGGACTCCCTACTTTTCTTATTCTTATTTTAGATGATGTTTTGTAACTCTGGGAGAAAATTGAAGCAAATCTAGGATCTTTGATTCAATGGAAGCGACCCACCTTAATTCATTAAAAAGAAGAGCCAATGCTATTTAAGCCTTACATTGGGCCTTTTTCTGTTATTGCATTGTAAAAAATGTTGTTGGAAGAAAGGCCTAATCCTCATTGCCAGACATCCATTGTTATTTTCACAGAGATTCCTTGTACATTTATGTATCACTGCACTGTAGTAAAAACTGCACCAGTTCAACGCTCTTCAATTACTGTGGTCCACTTTTGAAAAAAAAGTGACCCTTGCTAGTCTAAACAGTTTGCAATTAGCCCTGATAATTGACACTTTCCTCATTGAAACTCGAAAAGAATGAAAAAAGGTCCCCTATGGTCACTTAGTCACCAGCCTCAAGCATGGCCGGTGATGACGGAAATAACCCGCAAGGAGGCAGCTGATGAACCACTGATGATTCACCTTTGTATACACAAAAAAACACCGATTTACAACTGACTGACGGCCATCAGTCACTGACGGACCGTGTCACAACAGTATCCTTAGCCCTCCCTGGCTTTCTAGTTCTATTAGAGCTTGGAGTATGATTATTTGGTTCACTATTAATCCCAATTTTTTTGATTCCACTATCACTGCACACAGGTGGCTGATGGGCGGCTGTCATTGCTGGGTGTGATGTCATGACCTCATGACCTAATTGGACTCAAAATGAGGCTAGCTATCATCACCTGCCTATTGGCTGGAAGCAGGTCTGGAGCTGGTTCTAGCGACAGGCACTGATAAGAACTGATAACATGGGACCAGCATGTCCCTGGAAGTGGGTGTTACCCAGGGACAAGGTACCCATCATGGTATGTCTTATTAGTGAGGTTTACGTCAACCAGCACAATTCAAAATGGTGGACCCACAAACGTCCATACTAAGCCATATAGCACCACCCTCATGAAAATCACATGCATGTGGCCCAACAGTAAAGTCCCACAGCGTTGAGGTCCAAACTTCATATGGCTGAAAGATGGAAACGTCACTGAAAAAAAATGGGGTAATCAAAGTGAGTAGCACAAGATAAACGAGGTAAAACCAGTCAAAATTTAACCTGTCAGACCTGGCACAGACTCTTCATGTTGACAACGTATGTGCCAAGGTTGGCAACTTCACATCATTTCGCTTTAGGGTTGTCAATTAAGGACATGTCCCAGCTTAAGTCACCAGGGCTGACAAGTAAATTTGACAGGTTTTTACTTGTTTATTTTATGCTGTTTAATAAGAAGACCTTGGCGATTGTGGGCAGGGCTATAAAGCATGTCACACCTGACTACCTTAATGAAATAACAGAGAACATGAGCATGGAACAGGACGTAAATGGCACTCCTCTAAATAGGGGTAAGGACATACCCCCGCCACTCTCCAACTCATCCCTGTACCTTTTCCCAATACTGACCTCTCCCCAAGCCACCCTCCTCCCCAACCCTCCAAACAACATGTTCTTCTTCCTCCTCCCCCTCAGCACATAGTACCAGTCACTCATTGCCCACTGCTGTATGTATACATTTATAGTAAAATTGTTCACCTAACCGAATATTTACCTCCTATATACTTCCTGCAGTCCCTGGGCCCACAACTATTTGGCTCTCCTAGTTGCCCAGTTAAGCACTGGAGTTCTTTTTAATTTCAATAACTCAATACCCCTGCCCTTATTTGATACCCCTTAGTTGCCTGTATAAGCGCAGGTCTTGAATAAGCGTCAGTCTTGAATGAGCGCCGGTCTTGAATGAGCGTCGGTCTTGAATAATTGCTGGTCTTGAATGAGCGTCGGTCTTGAATGAGCGCCGGTCTTGAATAATTGCTGGTCTTGAATAAGCGTCGGGGGCATGGCAGCATTGAAATTTAAGTATGCACAGTAAAGTCTTGCATAAGTGCCGGTATCGAATGAGAGACGGGGATAGACGCAGGTTGAAATCTATCAGCACCCAAATCTATACAGGCAGCTATGGTGGGTGCTTATTCGAGACCCTAGAGTTTTATAGGCCATAACGATACCCAGCCCACCATCAAGTCTAGTATATTTATTATTTATAGAATTACAATATATTCTAGTCCATACCGACAATTCAGGACATGCACTGGGAATTTTCTAGGTTGTGACCAGGAGGAAACTGGAGGGGAATTCCTGAGAAAATCAAGAACCGAATAACTACCAGTGACTGATCCTGTCCTATTGAAATCAGTGGAATTTGATGTGGTGCGGATATTAATTCCACTTCCTCGTGTATTCTATGAAAACCCACAGCCAGCACATATTCTGCCAAGAGCCCAATTATTGAACCTACTTTCTATCAACTTCTGCCCTAGCTTTAGGCGTTCACAGGAACATGTTAGACCCAGGATACATCCCAGCCCTCCCTGCTGCAAAGGGCCAGGAGGGTCTTGCCATAAGATGACGAGGAAGAACATGCACTGAAAAACAGTGTTTATGTTGAAAAACTAAAGATGCTAAACATGTTTAGAGGCTACACATCTATGAGATCTAAAATGGTTTCAGGTGTGCTAAACACATGATTTCTAAACATCTAAACAGCAAATATGTGGGTGTGTTTAGGTGTATAACATTTAAACACCCAGATTTATGAGTGTTTAGTCTTTTCCTTTGTTAAACTTTTAAACACACATTTTCTAAAGAATAGAACTAAACATACTTAGGTGTTTAATCATTGAACATGTGTGTTTAGACAGTAAACATTTGCCATTTGTCCCACTAGATGGCATTGACGTTCATAACAGTATTTTCTCCAATTACCTAGAAGACAACCCATATTACAACAAGTCAAATCAAGACTCTATCCTATCATAAGATACATAAACAGGTAGTTTATCCTGCATTGAAAGGAACTTTTTTTTTGCAATTTAGTGACCATTATGTGGAATAAAGAATTAGATAATGCAGAGGACTCTTGAACATGATACTATACTCTTTCAGAGGTTACTCCCCCTCTCTCTCTCCTCCTGTAAGAGGTTTATGTGTACTTCCCAAGAGGTGCAATTAGATTATTTGCATACTAGAATTAAACATTTCCCAAGTTAAACAGAAGGAGGTTAAACACTTGCTATATCTAAATGCATATGTATCTAAGGCTTCGCAAAGGCAGAACAAGGGTCTATCCTTCATAGAAACTGTCCTTGATAATACCAGAGGCCGTTGCAAAAAGATTGGGTAATTGTTCTGTCTGAGGTACTATTCCCAAAACGGAACTGACTGACCTCAGGGAATCAATTCTCTATATTGATTTGCCAACTTATAATTGGTCTTAGAAGTGGTTTAGAAGTGGTTGGGAATTGCTGAATGCTTCCGAATTAAGAACCAATTCCCGGTTAGTTCCTTCATTCAATCCCCTGCTCTATCTAATATAGGAAGCATTCAGGTGGAACCAATCATGGAACCAGTTCCCTCAACTTATCACAATGTAGTTTAATTCAGAGGAAGTCAATTCCATTGCAGTAAAACCCTGGAGTATAACATGGGAATTGGTCTATCTAGGTGGAGAATCAAGGGGAACTGGAAGGTGGATTAGCCACAGTGAGAATTGAATTCCCAATCATCACCCATAATCTAAAATCCGGGCCCATGATTTTTTATCTAAAATTATACCATAAAGTCCATATTGTGCCATAGATCTTCTCACATGTATGTACATTGTAGCTCATGTATAGGTGGCCAATGGACACAGAAACTCTGTAAAGTCACTAGGGTCTTCTAATTCAACAGCATGGAATAGATGAGTCAAAACCTGTCAGGTTTACTTTGTCATATCTGACATAGACTCTTCAGCTTGATGACTTAAGGCACATAGCACACGGCCCCATTTGACGACCCCAGAGTGACAGGCCATCAACATAGCCACATAATCCAACATGACGAATCTGTGGCAGGTCTCACAATAAAAATCTGACAGGTTTTGCCTTGTTTGTTTTATGCTATTCACTTTGAAAACCCTTTTTTTCAGTGAAAGCCCTAAAGTCCTAGTGTCTACCAATGTAAATTCTGAGACTGCTTTTGGCTTTTATGAACCAATAGTTAAAGTGTCATAGCGGCTGGTATATGAGCGCCCGGTCGTCATTGATTTCACTGTACCCCGGCACGATACGAGACAGGCGCTTATTTGAACATTGTTCTTTAATGCATAAGATTAATTCCAATACCCCTGTACCCTGTGCTTATTAGGGACTGGTGCTTATGTCAGACTGGTGCTTATTAGAGACTGGTGCTTATTTAAGACCGGTGCTTATTTGAGAGCCTGGCACTTAAACCGGCAGTTAAAGTGTATAGCCTATGTGTGAGCTATATAAGCGAGAAGCTGTACTTACACCGTCCGTGTGT
Organism: Acholoe squamosa; assembly: GCA_949317995.1. Taxonomy (NCBI): domain Eukaryota; kingdom Metazoa; phylum Annelida; class Polychaeta; order Phyllodocida; family Polynoidae; genus Acholoe; species Acholoe squamosa. The sequence goes on along the minus strand of OX439045.1, from coordinate 76,181,068 downwards.
AGCTACATGTAATAGTGGTCTGTGTGGAGTGGTGCATCTATGAATGAAGCTACCTCCTTTTATTAAACCACCACCAGCTGGGTGGGGGGGGGGTGTCATGCTCCACTGGTCATGCATACTTATTATTAAACCTCCTGAGGGCCACATTGTAAACAGCCTCATGTCTCTAGATCCCCTCCCTGTGCCGCACTAGACGCGTAAAATCAACACGGGGCATGGGCTTTTTTTTTTATAAAATCAACATGTGACATGGAGCTTATAAATATAGTGTTAAAGGTGAAAAAGTCACATGACCTAAGGCTTCTTAAATTTATTTGACAAGGGACATGGTTTGATCTTAAAAAGTATCATGGGACATGGGGATTTGTAGCAGTTTATATAAAGTGTCATTCGACGTGACAAGATTATGAATAATTAATTGATGTGTATGATGGGGACTCCCCTCTAGAGCCCCTAGAGTGAGGGAGATATGAATTGCGGCGGTAAAACAGTGTTAAAGTTGGAGGCCCCTCCGGGGGGGGCACTTCCTATATTATCTGTAGTTTCCATGTGCAAACAATATTTTGAATTTAGCATCCTTATGAAAAAAGGCAAATGTTATAAAATCAGGACACTTCCTGGGGGATAATTCAAGAGTTCATACCCTAATTCAATGCTGCCCCACCCCCACTCCAAATATGAAAAAAAAAAACATCACCACTCCCTCCCTAGGCAATCACATTCTTGTAAAGCAATGCACTAAATCGTTTTTTTTCTTTTTATAAAAATGAGCAATTTTCCATTAGATTCCTATAGGGGGCTACAACTTCATACATTTGGAAATCTATGGCCTAGAAAATACCCCCTATATATTCCTCTACATAGTGCTAGTACCGAGGGCAAAAAAAAACAACAAATCCTTTCCATTGAAACAGTGTCCTCCGGTGGGGGACTTGACCACTAAAATCGACATGTGACGTGTGCTTTTAATAGTGACTTGAGGCAAACACATAGCATAGGTGCTTTCTGAAAATCGACATGGGACATGATAGTTTCTTAGAGGTGAGAGGGGACATGGGGATTTAAGTGCTATACAAATGAGCACTCGTTAAAATCGATATGTGACCCCCCCCCCTCTCATCAGGGGCCCATGCATAGTATCCAAAGGTTTGGAGAGTGCCCCCCTCCCCTACCCTGGGGTACACATGAGTGGCTAGCAGTGGCTAGAATGTAGAGTTTACTTCCTGTGTTTAGTCAGCAGCCAAAAGTTCCCTACACAGTGTGACTTCCTCCTCTGAGTGTGCCGTTCACGTGACATCAGGGATAGGGTGAATCAATGTGGGATTTTGCAGACATGCATAAAATGTTGCCCCGAGCCCCACCTGACATAGGTAATTTTTTTTTCAATTTTTTTTCATCCTTTTTTTTCTTCTTCTTCTTCTTCTTCTTTTTTTTTGCTGGACCATATCTTGGCCTGCAATTAGTAATATTTGAGTCACAATTATCTAATATATCATTCAAAACCCGAAAGGATTGGGCTTAAATGCTGGATTATTTATTTGGATACAAGCATGTGAAATTAATGTGATAGAATTACGATTAAGAAAAACAAAATATGAAAAATCTTAAAAAGAAAAATTCTCTAGCTAGAACCTCTGAGGTCCCCCTCCTTTTTAGAATGCTAACAAAAATGAGTGCTTGGTGTTTGACCCTACAGGGGGCGGCAACGGGCCCTATATGTAGGCGTGAACCCTTTCGAGGAGAAACGGTATGATCGGAAGTGTGTCCCTGGTACCGGCGAAAGTTTATTGCTCATATTTTACAAGCGAAAATGGCGCCACGTTAGCGCTTCTCCCCCAAAGACGTAACCATATGTAGGGATAGTTCAGACAACAAACACCAGGTGACCCTGGCTCCTCATAACATAACCCAACTGTCTGCACAGGTCTATAGGTCACATGAAACTAATACACAAGTTTCGAGTTCGCCGTGAACGGCCCTAGAGCCGGGGATTCCAACGGTTGGTGGCGCTGTAAATGACCGGAAGGAGGGGTTAGAAGATAGCCACAGGGAGTAGGGGGTGGAATGACCGGGAGGCAGGCCAGGGGCAGCGACAGGAGGAGGGTACACTCACTGTATCACCTAACTAGGTCACTGTGTGTATCATTAAAGTTCTTCTATCTATCATATCCAACAAGATATGGCTTATCCATTCAAGGTACAGGACCATACATGCATGGTGTATACCTGTATGGATTCCCTATCAGATATTTGCATTAATGCCTTCAGCAGGAGGGTTTTAATTTCAGAGCTAGTACATTTCCTATATGTAGAATCTACTCCAACCCCTCCTTCCTGTGTGCTCACAGGCTGGGTATCAGCGAAGTGAGCGCGGGAAAGCTATCTCGGAACTCCTGTATTTCATTTCCTCCAGGGGGGATCTAACCACGCAATATAGAGGACATCTGGTGGCAAATTTAAGAACTAATACCAGCATGTCTGGGTCCAGCTGCATGGCGAGGGAAATCCCATAATGCAAATATACTACCAAATATGACAATCATTCAATGATACATCTACCTCAAAAACACTTTGGGCTTTGCATTGGCTGCATTTAATGGGCTTGCCATTGTGTAAGAAGGAAGACATTTATCCCAACTGGCTTACTTTGAGTTCTTCTGAAAACCGAGAATTGACCAAATTTGTAAATTATTCATAAAGCATTGAGTTGAGTTCCAACATAAAGACCATTGGTCAGATCTATATCAGTATGAAATGTACAAGAGAGTACAGTAGAGAACATTAGAGACCCCCTTCTAGTGGGTGAAAACTATTCATAAAAGAAGCACTATTTTGGAGTCTGTGAAGGTTACATGGACGTAAATGCTGACCTCTCATGAGTCATATGGTATTCAGGCCTGCACTGAAGGTGATCTGGGTGCTGATTGGCTTAGAAATCATATGCAAGAAATATTGGTAAAATTATGAAAAAAAATCACAAGTAGTTCCTAAACGGAACAGTAGATGAGTTTTTATATTATGCCAAGGTTTGGGGATTTATTTGTCTGCAAATGTTCATCTGGCCAATGGAGGTTTTGAGGCCCAAAATAGGGTAGAATGGCACTTGCTGTACATATCATTCCCTTAGTTAAGATTTTCAGGGTTAAGCCTATCCTATATTCTAACGTATTGTGTGTGAGAGATGGTTTAATCTTGCTACGGTCGAAAATATCCAATGAACATTACGGGGGGGGGCTGTTTTTGTGTGTTATGCTATATAGAAACATAGAGGAAATGGAATTATATCCACATAACCCTGTATTCAGGCCTGAATACCATATGACTCACGAGAGGGCAGCATTTACGTCCATGTAACCTTAATTAGGGGTAGGGTCTTCAGATAAAACTAAAATGTTTTTCCTATCAAACCTTAGGGTCTGTCCTATTAAATTCTTAAGTGTGATGGCAGCAGCCTTTCTTAATGTTATGATATGAGGGGATTGATGTAGGCAATTCACACTGAAATTCCTACGAGTTTTCAACATGATTTCTGGGCAGCGACTTTCATCATTAAAGATCTATGCACTGCACAAGCAGCAGTTCTAGAGATGTCAAATTACATATTTGCATTAAATTCAGTCATCTGATGATGAAGGGGGGCATTGATTTTGCAAAATATTGTTCGGATTTCGCCAGAAAATCTCACAAAATCATGAAAAACATGAGAAAACTGGTGAAAAATGGTTAATATTAGGCCTATAATTAATCCCACTTTTTACAGATCATATCTTACCAGGGGATCATTTCTTAAGACATGCCTTTTCTGTTACATGCATCAAGAATATCTGTTATCAATATTGTACTAATATTTGCACTTGGGGATAAATTACTACTGGTTAATTGGATAGTTGCGCTCTCGCTGAAACCTTGACGGAACACCGCAAACCTGACCAATGGACCCTATGGTAGGCCCTACATGGATATCTGTGCATTAATAACCCTAGGAATATTAAAGTCAATCTTGTATAGAGCTGAATCGTGGACAATGAAAACTAGTTCCCACATTACTCACACCATGTCTCTACTGTGCTGTATTTTCACCAGTACCACACCAGCTGACCTGGATAGATAGGGTAGTTCTTTAATTTGACACCTGGTGGCAGGTAGCAGTTGACTCTCCCCCTGCATTTCCTCTATGTTTCTATATAGCATAACACAAAACAGACCCCCGTAATGTCCGTTGGGAATATTTTCGATCGTAGAAAGATTAAACCATCTCTCACACACAATGTGTTAGAATATAGGATAGGCTTAACCCTGAAAACCCTAACTAAGGGAGCGGTACGTACAGCAAGTGCCATTCTACCCTATTTTGGGCCTCAAAACCTCCGTTGGCCATTTGATATAAAGGTCAATTAACATGTAAGAGATTATAGTTAAATATATTATACACTGGGGCCAGACTGACATAAACAGTGATTAAGGCTCTCTCTAGGGTCTAACACGAAACTACCCCAACTCTGACACCCAAACTGGATGGAGTACCCAGGCCAAGATATAGGAGCTAGACTTCCAATTTTTTTTCATGCATCTAGGGACATGCTAAGGCTCTGCATGGTATATCTATTTCATGTCTGTGCTATTGGAATAATAGAACATGGTTGCTATGTTAGGGTCTCTCTAGGGTCTAGCGTAGAACTGCCCATGTACCTTCAGTGACCCAGCATAAAAAGTACAGTGGCCACATATTCCTATTTTCCCTGTGCTCTATGGGAAATACCAAAACCAAAAAAGGAACCTATGCCCCAGCATTTTTTTATTATTTGCAAGTTGCACTTGAGATTTTTGTGTTTTTGTTAAAAATTTTAGCCCTCTAGTTCTCCCTAAATATGCCTCGTAGATAGGCAAAACCCATATACCCCTTGTAGCTGTATCCCATCCCGACCAGAATAAATGATAAAGACACTTAAATGTTACTTTATTTCAAGTTTTTGTTGAAGGGAAAACAAGAACAGGCCAGTTAACAACGATTCGTGATAATCAGTCATATGACACACGAGACTGCAGCATTTACGTCCATGTGCCCTATAGGTTTGGAGAAAGGAGAAAATAATGTGTTTTATTTTTGGTTTATTTAGTATTTTCACATAATTTTCCAAGATTTTCTTTCAAAGGGAACATCACCCAATCTATATGATAGCATATTTTGATGTCATTTGTATCAAATAAAAAGATGCTGACACAGTTCATGAAATAGTTATTATCAGCACAGAGCAAAGAGGCAGGCCTATCTGATGCATCTCATGACGTCACCATTGGACACTATACATCCCAATAGTGCTTGCACAGCATTGATAGGATGCAATTAGATGCTCATTGAAGCATTCCTTTGACAACATAACTAAATAACCCTAAATAATGGATTTTTGTATCCCCATTGGCTGCTGTCAGTTGGGGGGGGGGCTGAGAAGATTTTCACGCATCCACATGAAAACCATGCCCCCGTTGATAGATAGATGCCCCATAGCTACAGTAATACAATTAAGGGAGTGATCATGAACAACGGGGGGGGGGGGGGCTGGTGGGTTTGCACATGGACTCGCAAAAAAAGAAAATCGACCCCCCTCCCCTCTCGAGAGGGTAACTTTTTTTTACCCCCCCATAAGAGACAAAAATCACGTGCGAACATCCCCTTTTAGCCTATAGTAACGCTCGGGGGTTTTCACTGAAAACAGGTGAAATTATTTTGACCCCCCAATCAGAGGTGATGAAAAAAATTCTGACCCCCTCCCCTGGTCAAGGGGTTGAAAAAATTCTGACCACCCCCTCAAACCCACCAGCCCCCCCCCCTGTTGTTAAAAAATGATCATTCCCTAATGTACTCTGGTGTATGTTGATGGTCTGGGAGGCACATAGAGCAAAATACAAATGTGGTAATTTGAGGTAACTTATTTTGATAACGGTTTACACTTAGATAAACAGTGCTGTGGGATCATTCCCATGCTCGTAAAGGAGCCGTCTACTGAGGTCCACCCTGGGTTGAATTAGAGTAGCTGGTGCTACTACAAACGCTACTCAGTACCTACACTGAAAACCTAGAAGTTCTGAAACTAGTCAGCGGTGACCACTTTAATATTAGGTCCTCAAGTTGACGATACCTAAAACTACAGCTTTAGGTAGTCAAAATGACGACTTTAAGTCATCATCCTGATGACCTGAGTCATCAATATGACGACTCTGTACTGTCAGTATTGTCATCCTGATGACTCAGGTCGTCAGGATGACGACCTAAAGTCGTTATTTTGACTACCTAAAGCTGTAGTTTTAGGTATCGTCAACTTGAGGACCTAAAGTGGTCACCGCTGACTAGTTTCGGATCTTCCATGTTTTCAGTGTAGACTTGCTCAAGTCCATAGACATATGCTACTCAACAAAACTTGCAATGATTGCCTGAAGGCCAGTGCAAGTCTACAGTCTGAGGAGCTCACCACGTGTTGTCTGGTAACTTCTAGAGCAGCTCACACTCTCATAGCACCGCCTTAGACCAGTGGGCGATAATAAGTGCATTGACCCACAGTATAGAGATGCCCGTCAGCTGTGCGGCTGGGCTGTGGACCCCCTGGACTGGTGGAATTGGAGGCATGAGCAGCTGGTGAGTTAATACTCGGGAACGGGGGCACTCTGTTTTTTTTCTTTCTATAATTTCATTGTGAGGACACGTCTGGAAATCATGCGGATATATAAGGGAGTGGTCATTATTTATCAACAGGGGGGGTGGTGGGTTTGAGGGGCGGGCTAATTGTAATTATTTTGACCCTTTCTAATAATTAGTGCCCAAAGTCATGGGTCTACTATACATGGGAAGCATGAACACAGTTAAAAGGGTAATTACAGGAACAAAACACCATTGGCGTAAGGAAATATATGGCCCAATTGATTGGAAAGAGCATAGATTATTACTTTTATATATAGCATAGATAGAATCACAGAACATTTGAGGAATACAATCTGCTTTTGAAAATCTTCATAAACAACTGAACCCTCCCCCCCCCCAAAAAAAAAAGAAAAAATCAAATCTTTTGCTGGAAAACTGAGGGAAATAGATGAAGTGCTTGCAGAAGCTTTTCCCTTGAGATCGTGCAATGGATTTAGGGAGTGCCCCCCCCCACCTTCCCATGTGAGTTACTCACAAAGTAATCAGTACCTATTGGTACCTATAGGGGGCACTACTGTAGTCTCACATGGCGGGGTGGTACAGTACTGGTTGGTCTAAGCACCACCACACTTATAAATGTCCCCAGTTCTCATACTAGACTACCGCCCTTTTTGCACTACTTATCCAAAACGGCTACCCCGGAAGTCGTCAGCTTTGACGTTGGATGTTCCCGTAGTTGGCCACTAACACTCTATCTGACAGCAACCAGCAAAAGTGACCCAGGGAATTAGAAAACAGTAGAAGTTGTGTGACAAGCACAGAGTTACAACAGTAGGAGTTGCAATGCTTTTGGCACATGGTGGCGCCACTTCTTTTTGTGTAAGCATCGCCGCAGGCGCTGGTCTCATGACAAAGTTTCAATAATATTACTACTGTATCCAGGGTGCTGCCTTAATGGCCATCTTTCCAGTGCATTTCCAACCATATCCGGTCAAATTAAATGAACTGCCGGAAATTTTGCCGGATTTTTAGGGAAATACATCAGGAATCTACAAAAAAAAATGTGGATTTTAATCCATTATTACTCTCAAACCCGATTAAAATCAGCTTCAGTGAAATACCCGCTACATTCAAAATGAGCGCTTTCTCTGAGACAAGGCATTTAATCAAGGAACTATGGTATGTGTGGTGTGTGTGTGTGTGGGGGGGGGGGTGGACCTGTAAGAGCAGACATACACACACAGGAGGCTGTAGTAGACAGACAGATTCAGACTCAGAGAGGGAAGGACACATGACTGGAGGTGCTAGAACATGGATGTAAGCAGAGGTAGACATGGCATTCTCTAACTTAACACAGGTAGGTCCTAGGACATTGTTAGCCAATTAAAGGCCGCTGATACATGAGTGCAACATGCCCATTCATCGTCATGATGCACCAATAAAATGCTGGAGAGACTGCTCGCCAGCACTTCATTGGTGCATCATGCTGACCCTATGGGCTTGATACATCTACTCCTGGAGGGTCGTCATGATGCACCAATGAAGTGGTGGTGAGCAGTCTCAGCAGCACTTCATTGGTGCATCATGCTGACCAATGGACATTAATACATCAGCAGCCCTTAAAGGCTTAGGGAATGGCTCTAGACCCCTAAAATCGACATGGCGACATGAGCATTTTTTGGCTTAGTGACATGAGACATGGCCAATTCCTTAAAATCGACACAGGGACATGGCCTTTCCTTAAAATCGACACAGGGACATGGCCATTTCTTAAAATCGACATGGTGACATGGCCATTTCTTAAAATCGACATGGGACATGGGGACCCCCCATCAAGGGCCCCTAGGGACGGTCATGGTGACAGTGCGTATGGTCCTGTATATAAGCACCAGGTGTTTAATTGAATAAAACACCAGTCTTGAATAAGCGCCTGGGGTACTGCGGTATTGAATTTTATTTTATGTGAATAACTTCTTCCCGTAGAGATAGCATTGCGCGGCCGATCCGCACACCCCCAGTGGCGTAACGTGTCTCGATCCACCACAGCCGCCGATCCAGTACTGCAGCCTCGATCTGGGCGCATGTAAACATTCAAAATGGCGGACCGCCGCTCGTACGGGGCAATACGGTAACGGATTTTGTTAATTTTCAGTTAATTAAAGACACATAAAATAAATATAGAACTAAACTCCCCTGGTGTCCTTGGTGTCCGATCCACCCCTCGGGGGGAGTCTCCCCCTCGGGCTAACGCCCTCGGGGGAGACCCCCCCCTCGTGGTGGATCGGCCACCTCGTACACCACGGTCGTTTAGTTCTATCTATGAATTCTGCACTGTACCTTAAGTCTTGATTAAGCGCCGCTCTTGAATAATGGAGAAGTAAACAGAGTCAGAGACAGAGATAAGGAGGAGAAGCTATTTATAGAAGCATGATTAGGGCCCCAGACGGGTAAAGCCGACAAGGGGACAAGGCCAATTCTTAAAATCGACAATAGAAATGGGGTTAAGAGACAAGTGACAAATGGCAGTTCTTAAAATCGACGAAGGACACGGGTCTAGAGACAAGGGACAAGAGGCACTTCTTAAATTCGACAAGGGGCATGGGGTTTAGAGACAAGGGACAAATACCATTTCTTAGAATCGACAATGGACATGGGACCCCCCTGTGTAGGGCCTTATGATTTATCTGAGTCATATTGCACCATGACCACCAACTAGCACAATATGCATTGAATACAGAATTATCACTCTGACTATGGAATCCTTCATAATGATTTTAGAGCTGTGGGGCTAAACAACCATGTAAGTGTAACCTGGTGACATGAGCACTTCTTGAAATTGACGTGTGACATGGCCAGTACTGACGTGAGGAAACAGATGTTTATAACATGAGGGCCAGGTTGTTTATTGACAATTAACTTGCGCCATAAAACCCCCCGTATAAGGCGTACTTTATAGACCAGTCCACACCCTTGGTGCAGCTTATTATTATAAGGGTCCACGAGGGTAAAATTGACAAAGTGACAAGGCCACTTTTTAAATTCAACAAGGGACATAGGCTTGTGTGGCAAGGGACAAGAGCAATTTCTTAAAATCGACAAGGGACTCGAGGAGGACATATCAATACCTGGTTCTAACCAAGCATTTCTCTGTGCATAGGGAGTTGGATTTGGGATCAGGAGACTGCAGGTTCGACCCCTACCCTGTCAATGAAAATTTTGTATGTTTCAACATGTAACATATGACATGGAAGGACATGTAAGGAGGCATGTTATCCATGTAAGGAGGCATGGTATCCATGGATAACATGCCTGCTTACATGGATAACCGTACGCCTTACAAAAGTCATGCTGCATGCATCATGGTGTGCAATATCAACAGGTATGTGCATAGGAATATCTAGAAAAAGCACCCAAAATCACAGAAGTCATGAAATAATACACTGTATCCTTAAGAGGACAAAAATATGATAGATATTCTGACGAGAGGGGAGGGCACTCCACAGGACCCCTGTAGAGTCACTAAAACTTCCATAGCAGACTATTGTTTTTCATGTCATATGTCATATCTAAGGATGAAAGTCCTACTGGGAGCAGTGTATTGTTGTAATGGGAAATGAAATTGTGAAAAAGAAACTCACAGGGCCCTGCACTTAGAGAGGACAACCAAACCTTAGGGTTAACCTCATGGCAGAAATGGTTAATTTTGCATTTCTCAATTCATGGTTTGTTCCAAAGTTCATCAAAACAGCCTTTTCTCCTGTAGCGTGGCCTGAATTTATAAGTGCCTGAATATATAAGTGCAAAGAAACATTGTTTTTATACCAAGTTAGACACGTGAAAAATGTTAAACGCGTCAAAAATTTATTTTTTATATGTTTAACCCTTTAAGGGCCACTGACTATTTATGTGTTTTTCTGTGTGACGTACAGCTGACCCTGCCTGTTCCAAAGCATGCCATGGATCACAGTTCTAACACAATGTATCAAATAATACAGGAGGGTGTTGCTCCTATTGTAAAAAGAGCTGTGAGTATGTGCCCACTTTTCTAAACAAGTCGTGCACTGCTTCACCAAAGTACTTGCACTCACCACATTAGTCTGAAAAGTCACCTGCCTTGTTTAAGGTAGCTGCACTACCAGGTACCTACTCATGTCACACTCTCTATAGTTTATTATACGGACTGACTTCTCCCAAATAGGTACCTACTCAAATCCCCCTTTTTTAGCACCATATGTGAATGCCCACTTGTGAGTAACAAAAGGGACAAGTTATAGCTACATGAAAAGAAAGGACTGGAAATGAGGGCATTTTTAGCCAGCTCTTCCTTTTACTATAGGAGCAACACCCTCCTGGACTATAGACACCATAACACCATACCAACTCAAGTAAAATACACACACCTAGTACTACTGATGGTCTGGTACCATGTTATTGTTCTGGCACAATGTGGTCTGGGAACAAACCTCTGTGCAACTGATGCTTGTGATTTTGGTCAAAAAAGAAATTAAAATAACATCCTAACTTTGGTTTGGGTGTGTGTCTCGAATAAGTGCTGTAGGTGGGCACTGAAGTCAATCTACAAATAATATCAAAATAAGTGCTGGTCGCAAATGAGTGCCGGGAAAGTGGTGTTGAAATCTATTAGCGCTGAGGCATTTAAAAGCTACACTGTGATGCATTGGTAGGATGCACCAATACTGCTAAAATGTCGTCTATTAGCGCTGAGGCATTTAAAAGCTACACTGTGATGCATTGGTAGGATGCACCAATACTGCTAAAATGCCGTCTATTAGCGCTGAGGCATTTAAAAGCTACACTGTGATGCATTGGTAGGATGCACCAATACCGCTAAAGTGCCGGTAAAGCATCATGTGCATCGATTGTCATGATGCCTGAATACAGCCTTGGTGAGTAACACACCTGGAGCGTGCTGCTCCTGTGGTAAAAAGAGCTGTCAGTAGGTACCCTCTTTTCAAAAGAAGTCACGCTCTGCTTCACCATTCAACTTGCACTTACCACATTAGTCTGAAAAGTCACCTGCCTTGTTTAAACCAGAGAGAGCTGCACTATCAGGTACCTACTCATGTCACACATTCTCTAGCTTATTAAACTGACTGACTTCTCCCAACTAGGTACCTACTCAAATCCCCTTTTTTAGCACCATACTTGAATGACCACTTGTGAGCAACAAAAGGGACAAGTTATAGCTACATGAAAAGAAAAGCCTGGAAATGAGGGCATTTTTAGCCAGCTCTTCCTTTTACTATAGGAGCACCGCCCTCCAGGGCTACGTCCGTCGTGCATCATGCCATCCTATGGTTAAATGGTTAGAATTACCCCAAACCACCACCATGGGTTCATATATCAACGCTGACAGATCCCTCTACAATAATGATCATACATTTAATTGGACGAGTGGTGGGGTGATGATTGGTGGATTTTAGGGTGTATCTGGGAATTTTCCTACTCTCTACAGACCCAGGGGAGGGGTGACCAGTGCTTTAGCGCCATCTTGTGGCAACTGTAACATTCATGTTTGTGTGTATAGCTCAGTATGCCTGAGGAAATACTTCAATTCTGCTATATTAACACATGTGTCAAATATCCTATGATACATTTACATCACATATACTTCACTCTATGTAATTGGTCCAGGTTAGCTGCATTTCAATGTATCAGTATGGAGAAATCCATCCTGTTTCAGTTGATAATGGGCTGTTCTAAAGGTCAACTTTGAGCATTTCATAAAGATAATTGAGTTGAGATCCATTAAATCTACATTTTGTGAAAATTATTTCAATGTCTAATGTATGAGGGGGTGCAGTAGAGAACATTGGAGCACCATTTCTAGAGAGTGAGAAAGATATTTCAATTACCACTAATATGAGCTCAGTGAAGTCATTTCTGGTACATTTCATGTTTGCTTAGTTCCCATGCCACTCACATGATGTCTCCACTGTGTCATACTTTGACCATTTCCTTGCCTTCTAACTCTGTCAGACATGGTCATACTCTATTCTGCTACAAGGTGGCGCCTAAGCACTGGGCTCTCCTCCTGCTACAGACCCTAAAAGGTGGGATCCCTTTACAATGGCGGGGGGGGGGGGTGAGTTTGATGCCAGTGGGGAGCACTTCAAGTGCGAACCATGATTTCAAAGGAAAGGAGCTATTTTTGGGCCATAGGTATGGGCCCTTTTTATGTAAATCTGAAGGGAAAGGGATACATTTTAAACAAAAAATGTGAATCTTAATTTCAGATCATCGACCTTTTGCACAGAAGTGGGTATAGTCGGGCAATTTTAATGTCTGGATGTACCTTACTAGGGGGTTAGGGGGTGTCTTTTTTAGGAGTCACCTTTGATTAGGGTATGTTATTTGGTTTTACCCCTTGAAAAGGGTCCCAAATCTACAATATTGGGCCCATGATTAGGGTACAAAATCTGAAGTGTTGTTCGCACATTGAAATTACAGAAAGATAGGAAGTCCCCCCCCCCAGGGTTGATGGGGGCAAACTTGACTGAGTTTGATGGGGTCAGCCACTTGGCAGCTAAAGGACAGCTCGATTCAGCAAGGATTTACAGTAGACTGGTCCCTGTTGGTTCTCGCAGGTCCGTCTTAAGCCGCTCTGTGAAATGCACACACACAGGCGGCCCAGTGTAGGATTTAAATGAAGCTGAGCATACCCGTATTTGTATGCTGTTATTCTGTCACTATGTGACACTTTGACCTTCAGTGTTTACCTTGACCTTGGATGAGCAGCTCATCATATTGGTTACTAGGTCAAGGTCAGTAAATATGACCCTGACTCCCAAACTGACCCAGTTACTGACATACGATCCATGAGCAATGGCCGCCCAATTTCAACTATAGATCTATGCCAACACTTGTACAGGATTGAAATTGAAATTTACACTATAAACTATGTCCCCTATGGTCACATTGTAACCCACCTCAGGCTAGCAGGTGATGCCAGAAATCACCTGCTAGGAAACAGGCTATATGCAGCTGATTTCATCTTTGTATCCACAACAAAACTGCCAATTCACAGCCGACTGACGGCCATCAGTCACTGACGGACGGCATAAGGACAGTATAATTAGCCCTCCCCATCTTTCTAGTTCTATTAGAGTTTGGAGTATGATGATTTGGTTCGCAATTCATCCCCAATCTTTTAAATTTCCTTATCGGCCACCATTGTTGCATGTGACATCACAAACTTATGGCCTAATTTGACTCAAAACGAGGCTAGCCATCATCACCTGCCTATAGCAGCAGCCTGATGAAAATCACCTGCTTTAAGCCAAAACACTGATGAAAATTCCATAGTGTTAAGATTCAGATTTCTTCAGTGGTGCGAGCTAGATGCACATGATTTCTGACCATAGGGCTGAAACTATGGCTTGTATAAGTACCATTCTTAATTGGCACTTCATGAAATACCTCCTGTAACCCTTGCTATGCCTCAGCTCCCTGAAATAGGTGAGGATTTTACATCAAACAATACGAACGTGCTAAAAATGAGACCCTATAGGTGCGCCTTATAGCACTGACTTGGCACCGGACTGGTTCCCTGAAGCGGCACATGCATGCTGACATCAGTGACATCAGTGACTTCTGGGGTACAGGCAAGAAGCTTCAATAGATAGGAGGTGAAACTCAGAGCTTTACCTATGGACACAGTGTAACAGCCCCCCCCCTCTACCCCCCCTTCAAAGTAGGCTCCCTTTTGTGTTCAGTATTGAGTCCTATGTAGGATAAGGGGGTTTATAGAGATGTCAGGAATCTTTATCAGAGTGATATCAAATGGAAACAAGGGGCCACCTATACCAGAAAATCCTGCTGAATCCAGAATTTGTGATCTTGATTCTCAAAATTTGACCAAAAGTACCTGAAAAGGAGGTTTGATGATGAGAATATTTTAAAAATGTACAAAAGTTATATTGAAAATGATTGGAACTATTTATAGATGCAACATGCTAATCAAAGTCAATACCTGAATCTACATATCCTAATGTTTGCCTATCTCAACCTGACAAGTACTCTACCTGTGTATGGCTCTGCCTCTCCCACATACTGCCTATCCCTTAGTCTACCTATCACTCATACTACGTATCCCTTGAAACATCTAGAGTTTAATTAGGTTTTCTCTCAAATGGCTTAAAGTTTACCCTTCACCTTTGTACCTAATTTTCTCTGTACATTCTTACCATTAGTCTACCTATCCTCAATCTGCCTATCATTCACTTTACCTATCCCTCATGGTGACTATCCCCCAACTGTTCACATCCCTCATGTTTGACTGGAACATCTGTGATATTACCTAGCACCAATGTATCTTTTGAATATGCTCACCTTATACCCTCTGTACCTATCTCTTAAACTGTTTATTACCTATCCTCCTTGCTACCCATCCTCTTCAATACCTATCCCTCAAGCTCACTTTATAGCTTTCCTACCTATCACAGCTTGATCAGCTGGGATAGCCCACGACCAACCTTCATTTTGATCTCTTAGTCAACCTATCCCCTAAGGAACAGATTTAACAGTCTACCTCACACATACATCACTCATGCTATATATCATTGAGGTTACCTATCCTTCAGGCTGCCTATCCTTCATGGTATATAGCCCTCAGTTTTTTAACTTGTCAAGTGGGATAGCATGAACGATATGCAGCATGAAGGATAGGAAGAGGGGAATAAACAACATAAATGTAGGATAGGAAGTAAGCTAGTCTAATGATAGCCATGGTGAGGCATTTTAGAAAAGCATGATAATTCAATGGGCTGAGGGATATGTAAGGTAAACATGAGTGATATGCAGATTTGAGGATAGGTACAATGAGCATGATAATTCAATGGGCTGAGGGATATGTAAGGTAAACATGAGTGATATGCAGATTTGAGGATAGGTACAATGAGCGATAGGTATATTTCACAAGGTATAGACTACAAGTGCTACTATAAAGGTAGAAAGAATAGCATACAAGGTGAGAGATACATAGATAGCTGGTTAGGTAGGCAGAGGGCTATATACCATGAAGGATAGGCAGCCTGAAGGATAGGTAACCTTAAGGATATATAGCATGAGTGATCAGTAGATGTATGCTTGAGGTAGACTGTTGGATTTGTTATTTAGGGGATAGGTTGACTAAGATATCATAACAATGGTTGGATGTGAGCTATCCCAGCTGATCAAGCTGTGATAGGCAGGAAAGCTATAAATTGAGCTTGAGGGATAGGTATTGAAGAGGATGGGTAGCAAGGAGGATAGGTAATGAACAGTTTAAGAGATAGGTACAGAGGGTACCTTGTAAGGTGAGCATATTCAAAAGATACATTGGTGCTAGGTAATATCACAGATGTGCCAGTCAAATATGAGGGATGTGCAGATTTGGGGGATAGTCACCATGAGGGATAGGTAAAGTGAATGATAGGCAGATTGAGGATAGGTAGACTAATGGTAAGAATGTACAGAGAAAATTAGGTACAAAGGTGAGGGGTAAACTTTAATCCTTTAAGCCATGTGAGGGAAAACCTAATTAAACTCTAAATGTTTCAGGGGATAGGTAGAATGAGTGATAGGCAGACTAAGGGATTTTTAGGTACCTTTGATCAAATTTTGAGAATCAAGACCACAAATTTTGGATTCAGCAGGATTTTTTGGTATAGGTGGCCCCTTGTTTCCATTTGATATCACTCTGATAAAGATTCCTGACATCTCCATAAACCCCCTTATCTTACATAGGACTCAGTACTGAACACAAAAGGTAGCCTACTTTTAAGGGGGGGGGGGTAGAGGGGGGTGGCTTGCACTATAGGACTCTATGGAGTAACATATCCTAGGGAATCTATACTATTCTTGGTACAGGGGCTTTGAAATTTTGAAATACACTTTAATTTAAGTCTTGAATAAGCGCCAGTCTTGAATGAGCACCTGGGGTAAGGGCTTCCTGAAATAAATGAGCGCCCGGGCGCTTATACAGGCCATTACGGTATGGTACCCATCTGAATCTCGTAAGAAATTTCGAGGTCAGGTCCGTGATGGCTGTGCACACAGCATCAATATGAATCCTTGCTGTAGCCTTTAAACTCTAGGGTGTGCTAGCCCCTCATAAGTGAAATGTGCCTTAGATGTGAGATATCATAGCAATAATACTACTGTCATACTAGTTATTGTGCATGATCAAGTTGTCATATGAGAAATATCATAAGACTAGTGGTATATAGTGTAATTATCTCAAGGCTCTTATAAATAGTGTTATTTCCAGTTATCACTGGTTTATTCAGCTTTAGGCAACATGTAAGAAATATCAATCATACAGTAGTTAGTATGTAGGTAATTTGTACATACAGTAAACATACAGTAATTTATAAAGTACAATGTTCAGTTCCACTCCACCTGTGAGGTAACAATAATACAATGTCCAGCATAGTTCTAGGTGGGTTCCCACACCTAGCTCCTGGCCTGCTGCTTAGAGGAATAATGTAATAATGAATAACTTTACCCTCTGGTGGATGTCTTGAGGAAGATAGCCTCTGGCCACTAATGATGGAAACCAATGCCTGTCTAGCATAGTTTCACCATAGTGCAGTGGTATAGCAGGTAGCAGGAGATGACTGGAGATGTTACCTCTGGAGTGGTTCTTGGTGTTCTGTCCTCTTGGAGGTGCAGACAGGCTATTTGTAGCAAATCTTGGAAAAGCACCTCCAGACTGACTGGGGCCAGTAGCATCTGCCTAACTCTGCAATTGTTTGAGGGGAGGCTTTCATGTGTCACTGGGTCCACAAAGGACCCCCATGGGCGCCGCTGTGTCCCCCTTTGTCTTGGTCGGTTCTGTAACTTCAGACCCTCATATCTCAGTCGTTTACGCAGCTACAACCGCTATTTTGCGCATGCGCGGAGTTGAATATGCCAAGTTTATAATGCCCGCTGGATAGGCGCGTAACTTGCGTCGGTTTGTCTGTAGTGCACTCGGAGGTTGATTCAGTCTCCATGGCGTAACTTCCTTAATAATGGGAGTTCCGCCTTGATCTTGGGCTCATTTTGACCGTCTAATTATGGGCTTTCCATAAATGCTTTGATATTTGACCTAGCTTGCTCAGGAGCGACGCTAGAGCTTCCGGACGGTTATGGCGTCGTGCTTATGTAACCCATTGTTCAGTCCTTAGAGTGCTCAGACACTCATGACGGCGTCTGTGGTGCCCAGGCACCCCTAACGGCCGTTTGCATTCACTTACAAGTTATTAGTTTGTGCACTGAACCATGAGGTCGCACACTGAGACCCTCATTTTTATTATATTGTGCAGTGAACCATTAGGTCGGACCCTTTGATGTCATAAACTCTGTCTAACTGACTGTGGCTGGTGTGCAGTGGGGCATGAACGCTCTTATACAAAGTTTGAGCGCTCTTATAGCTCTTAGAACCAACCTCTGTATTAATTTCATAGATATTCTTTGATTAATACAAAATTCGTTAGAATTTATGGAATAATAAAATGGTATATCATAGAATACTCCCTCTCCCCCAAGAGAATGCGAAACTCCGTCATTTCGCCGAGGGAATGTACAATTTATACAATTTTTACCTTATTTTGGAGTTATATACTGTTTGTAAGAGGATTTGAAGTAATGGGGAGTGCTTCAAATGCAATTTTTGTGGTAGAGCTTTGTCAGTATAACAATTTTCTCCTGGGTATTAGTACATTTCCGAGTTTCTATATCTTACCATACCTGAGCGTATTTGCTTATGTAACATCAATTTTGGGTACAATTTTCCATTTTTGTGTACAACATACAATTTGGCAAATAGTGTGCAATTTTGGCATTCAATGTTCAATTTAGCGTGCAAATTGAACATAAATGACAATTTAGTGTGCAAATTTACAATTTCGTGTGTAATTGCGTTCAATTGACAATTTTAGTATGCAAATATATAATTTTCGCGTACATTTGGCAATTTTAGTATGCAAATATATAATTTCGCGTACATTTGGCAATTTTAGTATGCAAATATATAATTTCGCGTACATTTGGCAATTTTAGTATGCAAATATATAATTTTCGCGTATATTTGGCAATTTTAGTATGCAAATATATAATTTCGCGTACATTTGGCAATTTTAGTATGCAAATATACAATTTCGCGTTCAATTCACAATTTTAGTATGCCAATATATAATTTTGCGTTCAATTGATAATTTCTGTATGCACATGTATAATTTTGCGTACAGCTTGGTTACACATAAAAAGGTGTTGATTTTTATAAAAAAAATCTGATTTTAGTGTATGAATTGGGTACAGACATACAGTATAATGTGCAACATACAATTTAAGTGTGCAAATTGGGTACAAACTTACAATCTAGTGTGCAAACATACAATTTTAGTGTGCAAATTGGGTACAAGCGTACAATCTGGTGTGCAAACATACAATTTTAGTGTGCAAATTGGGTACAAGCGTACAATCTGGTGTGCAAACATACAATTTTAGTGTGCAAATTGGGTACAAGCGTACAATCTGGTGTACAACATACAATTTTAGTGTGCAAATTGGGTACAAGCATACAATCTAGTTTACACTATACAATTTTTGGGATTTGAGACAAATTTTTCCGAGGACCGGAAAAACAAGGTACTTCATGTACAGTAGGCTTGTTTGTCTCTGAGTTACTCTTTGATTTTGCTATATGGGTGTATTAATTGGCAATTTCGGCAGTGGGCCGCTGCTTAATTGACTTTTCCCTAGCCTTTTTGAGTATGTGTCCCTGAAAGAGATTATTTGGTGAGTATCTTAAGTAAACATTTTTCATGTAAACAATTTTTCTCAACAATTTTTTTTTCATTCATTTTTCCAACAATTTTCTTGGATACCTAAAGTGTGTTACCTTAAGTAAACCTTGGTATAGTATACAAGTGCTAGTGGGTACAAAAACTGTCTTAGTTATCTACCTGCATTCATGTATATTAATGTTAGATTTGTACAATTTACGATTTGTAATTTGCAATTTCGCAATTTTGCGCTTATATGCGCGCATTAATCATCGATTTTGTGAGAATACCATAGATTTTCATATTATACATCAACAAGTGGCTGTGTATATTTTTTTCTAAATCAATTTTTCAATACTTTGATAATTTCATTGACAGTGGAGGTGTGTGTCATGTGTGAGATGTGTCATCTCAGTATCTCCTGGTGGTGGACTGGGGGCAGTCTAGGCTGTGGGCAGCCTAGGCTGTTTCCACAGTCACCGGGGAGGGCTGGTGGTTTAGAAAATTAGCAATAGTCTGCATGTTTGACCTTGCGGTCTCCTCCTGGTGTTCGTCAATAATTATATCTGTTGTATTTTCCAGTGCTGTCATGGTCACCGGGCTGGTACCACAATCGTTCTGGAGAAGCATGGAGTAGTACAGTCCTTTGTTTTTAAGGGCTGGTATGGTACTGAACCTAGTGCGCCAAGGTAGGTGTATCACCTGAGGGAGGTGATAAGCAAATTCTCCTCTCTGTGTTCTTATAACTGCTGGTCCATTCCAGGTAAATATAGCCTTAGGTAGTGGGAAGGTTTTAACCACTATATCCTTATAGGTCGGGGCAGCTGCTGATTTAATCTCATCAAATTCATGTGGTATTGGCCTCAAGGGTAGCGCGAAGTGTGAGTCTCCACAATTTATTTTAAAATATATTGTGGGATTTGTGCGCTTGGCCACATTTTTCTTGCCACAGTGTGTCTGTGCAAATTTCTTAAGGTACTTCATTATTCTGTAGGCTGAGTAGATGGCCAGGGTGAATAATATAGCAATTATCAGGGTGTGGGTTTCCTGAATTGTGAGGAACAGGGTGTGGGTTTCCTCTGTAGGGGTAGATTTGGAAGGATTCTTATCTGGGAGCAATTTGTGTAGGGGCAGCTCGGTGACTAGTCTAAATGCTTTGGCTGTAGGCAGGTAGGCTACAGTGCCTCCTAGTCTGTACAGTTTGAGTAGTATGTATACTATAAAAATGTGAGCTGATATCCCTAGGATGAGTCCTAAGCTTTGGAAGATTGGATGCTCTGTAACTCGACGTAGGTATGATTCTACGTAGCGTGTTTCCATTGCCTTATCAAGGTTGGAGGCATCTTTTAATAATGTTTTGGCAAAGGGCTCTAAATTTAGTTGAGTAATATCATCCATGATTGGATTTTCCTGTAGTTTTTCTAAGGTTCTAGAAAGGTTTACTACTGGGAAATTTGGGAGATTCTCTCTTTCATCTGGTTTGGTTTCCGTAATTTGGTTAAGTGCTGCCATGAATGGTAAATTAATTGTCTTGAGAATGTAGTGAAATGATGAGGTTGAGTTACAGGGCAACCTTGTGTTTGGAAGAGAAAATTCTCCTACACTGATTGTGCACCCACAGGGTACACCTATGATTGAGTAGGACTGGGCTTTTCGAGTTTCAGACGTTTTACCATGGCAGTTGATAAAGTAATGGGGTTCATTAGTAGTGACCAGATACTCATCTTCAGAAATGGAAATAGCATGGGTGGTAGGTGTTTGCAGTGGTGAAACTGTAAACTTGCAATGTTCCTTAATCTGTTGAGCCTGGTTAGTAAAAATGGCTACAGGGCATGTAGGCCTGTGTTTATAGATTCTACCATTTACATCTCTGCATACCTTTACTGTAGTACCTTCACATGCCTGCATATCTGCTGAGTCCAATTTGATGAATAATGATTCGTCATAAGATACTGCTAGAAACTCAGTTGTGGTTTGCAATTTGGTGACTCCTCTGGTGGGGGTCTCCTGTGTGTCTATAGGCATGGGTGATGTAATCATTTGGTACAGTTTGAAGGTAGAGGTGGTAGATTGAATTATAATGTCCAGATGAATATATATATGGTGAGCTGAGTAAGTGTATGAGGTCAGCTTCTGTGAATAATAGAAATCTAAGTCATTAATTGCGACTTGTGCTCCAGGGTGTGTAATCCTAACTTTGTTATTAATGTCAATTAAGTATCTAGCAAGGTCTGAGGGTGGTACTATATCAGGGGTTAGGATTCCTGATGATAGCATCCTCAGGGCTGCATTTGTCCTTTGCAGTGATTGAACTGTATTCATTCTTGCTGCTATGATAATTAATGCATCATTTAATACTTGCATTTTTTCCCTTTGAGTTTTCTCGTGCCTTGAATATGAGTCAAGTGACCTGGACATGTTAGAGGCCCACAGGTTGACGGTGTCACCTATGGTGTTGATTGTGCTGTCCAGTACCTTCTTATCTTGGATGTATGCTTTAACAAACTTATCTTGTCTGTCTGTGATCTTTTCAATGAGACTAGCTGCTTCCTGATCTTGTTTAGCAAATTTTCTTAGTATTTCATCTATGTTCTTGAGCTGTCCCATTACTTGGTTCACATCTTCCACTGTGGCTAGACCTAGCACACCGCGAAACAGGGGTGCTAGAAAACCCAGTATGGCCTATCTTTTGGCCTTGTCCAATGTGTTTATGGGGTTGGATAGGAACAATTTGATGGAGGCTAATGTTTCATTTATCTCCTTGTCTGCAATTTCCAGCAAGGTGTCAAGCTCTTTGGCTTGTTGGATAATTTGACCAGAGGTATGATCTTGTAGAGTAGGAGTGGTCAATTGGAGTATTCTATCCCTTATGGATCCTTGGGTAACGGGTGCCCGAGGTATCTTGTAGGGGATAGCTAACAACAGTGTTGTGGTTGTATGTCCATTGACCAGTGGTTGAGGGCTAGGTTTGAATACTACTCCTATGTTTTGTCTCACCACAGGTGTATAACCTGCAGTAAGTGGTTCTATAGTATATAATAACAGCATAGTTAGCAGTATGGGTGAAACTCTCAGTCTCCCCATGGTGCTTGTGTAAAGCAAGTTTGCTTTTTTAAAGTCTTGTCAAATTTGTAGTGATTTGGTGCTGGTAAAGTCTAAGTGTATGGTGTAACACTTTAAATGAAGTGGTTCAAACTGTACCTTTGCAAGATTGAGCTGTCTTGGCAATATGTCCGGTGAGTCTATAGAGATTGACCAGTAAATGGTAAGGTCAGGTTGAAGGTGAAGTAGGTGTGTTCTTTATCCTAGTGCAGTCTCTCCTAATGGAGAAGTGGGCTGGCTAATTCCCAAGTGGGGTCCTGTAGACTTGTGTTCCAGACTGCAGCTGGATGAAGACTGATGGTGGGCTATGGTCCACAGTGCTTCTTATGTAGCCTTCCTTACCCACATCCATTGTGGGCCTGGTATTGTGTCTCTGGAGTCAAGGCCTTGATCTCCAGTGTCTGCACCTGTGGGGTTCTATTGTGTAATCTGTGTACTGGTAATTAGCTCCTCCTGTCATCCAGGACAGCCATTCATGACCGTCTAGACAGTTGTCTGAGGGTAGCTTATAAGGTCAATTGATCTCTATAGACTGCTGTGTTGGCATAGCGCGCTCTTTCATGTGGGGATTAGGCTTTAGACACTCCATTGTGTTACCCTTACTCTTCTTAGACTTCATGTCTGCTTTACTTGGAGGGTCCCAGTCTTTGACCATTCAGAGGCAATAACCTACTGATATATTTACAAATTTGATTGGCTTTATATACATATAAGTAATTCATTATCAGTCACACATGTCTTATGTGTGGATGAAGGGAATTTGTAATACATTTTGAAAATCTTATGTTCTTTTGGTATCTCAATTTGTTTCTAATTTCTTGAAACTGCACCACACCTAGATGTTTTTCTTAGTATGTGGTGTGCAGGCCTAGGCTTGATAGGGCCTATGCCTGTGGTTTCTTTTGTAAGGGTGATATCATTTTTGTTCCTTACAATTTTGTTATTTTGTAGTATTTGGCTTCATGTGGAATAAGCCTGTGTGCAAATTCATTATTTCTGACAGCCACAACCTTTTTCAGTCTGTCTATGTGCACTGGTCTGGCCACCAATAGATTGGTGTCCAAGTTTTTGAGTTTGGCACTTGTCAAACTGGGTCTATTCACTACAACATATGGTCCCATAAAAAGGGGTTGAAGTTTCTTACACTCTGTATTGGTCAGGATTCTTGGTATGTTTAGGTACACCATGTCGGTGACCTTGATTTCCTGTGGTGTAAGTTTCTTATCATATCTATCCTTCCTTTCCTTTTGTAGCTTGGCGACCCTTTCTATAGCTTTCATCCTAGAGGTATCTTGATTTGTTATCATGTTAGCTACATGGTCTGCTACGGTGGATATGTCTTCCTGTATTCCCAGCCCTAAGTCCATTGGGGTGGCTGGGTTTCTTCCATGGAGTAGGAAGAAAGGGGTGAATCCTGTGGTTTGGGATTCAGTGTTGTTTAATGCAAAGGTTATGGGTTCAATAAATGAATCCCAATTGTTTTGGTGCTTTGAGCAGAATGCTCTGAGCGCTGTGCCGATGCTAGCATTGAATCTCTCTACAAGCCCATTTGATTGTGGCCTGTATGGTGAGGAGAATTTATGTTTGATCTTGAGGTGTTTAGTTTACTTTGTGAACTTTGCACCTGTATAACATGTTCCATTGTCTGTTTGAAGAGTGGCTGGTGTTCCATGATGACAAATTATATTCTTGTAGAACTCTGCTGCTGTTGTTTCAGCTTTTAAGTCAGTAGTAGCCCAAGCTGTTGCATATCTGGTAGCATAATCTATGCAAACTTGTATATGTTTGTTTCCCCTGGCAGTTGTGGGAAGTGGTCCCACCGCGTCGAGGTTTAGGAACTTCATTGGTGAAGCCATGTACTCTCTCACTGTCATTGGTGTTTTGTGTGAGTGTACTTGCCTTTTTGCTGTGAGGCATGTGTGGCAGGTGGAAACATATTTTGTTGTGTCTGCTAGCATAGACTTCCAATATACCCTAGGTCGGAGTGCTGACAGCATCCTACTTGAACCAAGATGGCCGCCAGTAGGTGAGTCATGGAAATACTGTAGTGTACTTGTTACCCATTGCTGTGGTATAACAATTTGAAGTGGTACAGTATTGGTTTTTCTCCAATTTATGGGGCATATATGGACTAATGTACCATTTACCAAGGTGTATGTCTGGCCCTGGTTGATGATTTTATTTCCTTGTGCTTTTGGTGCAGGCAAGGTCCCATCCTCAAGATATTGTATGAGGGGCAATAGTTCCTTGTCCTTCCTTTGTTCCAAGCCAAGGTTTGAACCTGAGATGGATGTGTCGGGAATCTGATCCAGTAATTGATTTATATCTAGCACATGTTGTTTTATTCTGTCTCTTTCTTTTTCTTTTTCATCGACTATTGGCCTATCTTGTGCCTTTTGTTGGGGTGTGTCACTCTTGTTTTGGTGTGTAGGCTCCTTTGGAGGGCCTATTCTCGCCTTGGTGGGAGTGGCAACCTTCTTCTTTAAAGGCACAATTTGCTTTTTGTCATTCTTCTTTGTCTCAGATTTAGTAGATGCAGTGTCTTTTGTGACATTTTTCCTGGCAGGTGGGGTTTTGGTAGGTTTGTTTCCTGTGACCTTTTTCTCATTTAGAATAGTTTGTGATTGTGTGGGGGGTTTTGGTGTGCCCTCCTGAATCATTTCTCTAGTCTTTGAGCGTGTGGTCATAGGACACAAATGGTTTGATGTTTCCTCTCCCTGCATTGATTCAAAGAATCTGACTGATTTGGAAGTTGCTTGAGTAATAGCATATAGTGTGTCTTCTGAATCTTCATCATCTGAGTCAGGTGGGGTGAAGGGTGGCTCCTTTGGAGTTGCCTTCAGCATCTGATTGAGTGATGAGAATTCGATAGGCTCGAAGTCATTATCTGGAAAGAGTTGTGAGTATTCTCTCTCACAGTGGCAAAACACATAGTCTGTAGATTGCTTCAAGATACCCCTAATGGGTGTCTCTGGCCTTTCAATGGTGTTGGGTGGATCATCCCTTTTGAATGGTACTTTCTTAGTTACTTTTGCAAACTTGGTTCTACTGGCTGCTCTAACTCTCCTTGGTGGGGGTGGAGGGTTAGTCATGGGTCCAGAATCTGGGTATTCTCTTCTAGACATAGCATCTGGTGGTGTGTTATCATCACCTTTCACGTGTTGGATGGTGAATGAAAATTGTTGTATGTCTAGAGCCCATCTGGCCCATCTATGTGTGAGTCCTGTATTGGTTAGTAGTGGGATTAGGGCTGCATGGTCTGTGTATAATTGGAAGTGTCTGGTCTCTAGATAGTGTCTGAAGTGTAATACTCCATACACTACTCCCAGTAGTTCTCTCTCTGTGGTATTGTAATTTCTCTCATGTTTGGAGAGGGTTCTACCTGCAAAGGCTACTGGTCTGAGCACTCCTTCATTATCTCTCTGTGAGAGTACAGCTCCTAAGCTCACATTGGAAGCATCAGTTGCCAAACTGAACTCTTTCTCATAGTTTGGATATCTGAGAAGAGTATTGGTACAGAGGGCATGCTTTAAAGTTTTGAAAGCATTATCTGCATCCTCTGTCCAGACAAATGCTTTGAGATGTGTCTGTAGATCATACAATGGTCTAGCAATTTGGGCATAACCTTTGATAAACTTTTTGAAGTATTGGCATAGGCCTGTGAAGGATCGGACATTTTTGACTGATTTTGGTGTTGTGAAGGTTTTGATTGATTCCACCTTTGTGGGAGATGGTTGCAGTCCCATGGGTGTCACTCTCATTCCCAAGAAGTCTATTCTGTCTATGAAGTATTCACATTTTGATTTCTTCAGTTTGAGTTTACCAACTCTTAGGCTGTTGAACACATCTTCCAGGTCATGGAAGTGTTGTTCGATTGATGGTGATAATACCAATATGTCATCTAGGTATGGTAGGGCACATTTGTACTTGAGTTTGTTCAGAATTAATGTGACTAGATGGCAGAATCCCGCCGGTGCCGTCGCTAAACCCATCGGCATCCTTTCATAAACATATTTTTTGTCATTTGCTATGAATGCGGTTTTATGCTGGTCCTCCTGCCTTATAGGAATTTGAAAAAATCCCTGTTGGGCATCTAGCTTACTGAATACTCTTGGTCTGAGTGACCCTATCATGTCTAGAGTGTCATCGGCCCGGGGTGTAGATAAGGCTTGATTTATCGTGTTCTGGTTCAAATAACGAAAATCTGTGACGAGCCTATGGCCTCCCGATGATTTTTGAACTAAAAAGGATCTGGAAGCCCAGGGGCCTTCAGCACATTCTCTCAGAATGCCCTGTTGTACTAGCCTTTCACACTCTTCCCCTATTGCGGCCTGTTTTTCTGGTGTTTGTCTATACGGTAGGAAATGACATGGTACTGCCTCAGGTTTTACATGTATTGAGTGTGTATACAGGTGTGTGGCACCAATGTCTCCATCTTTTCCTACGAATACATCATCATACTTGGTCAGCAGTGATCCTAATCTATCATGCTGATCTTTGGATGTGAGCACAGATTTTGGTGGAACATTCTCTTCCAATTCTGGCTCGAGGTCATGTGCCTCACTATGTATAGCAGCTATTTCAGAGAGTCTGATTGAGTTGGGTTCAGGGTCAGCATATGTGGACTCACAGTCTGAGTCTGTGTCACTGAATTGAGTTACATCCTCAGGCCGTATGGCTGAGATGGATTGATCAGTGTGTGGGGTAGTGTCTGACACCTGTTGAGGTTTTTCTAAATCAGATTCCTTGACTTCCTGAAATAGAGCTATGATGGCACCCTTTTTGATTTTATGTGGGCGCCTGCTGGTGTTGAGTAACACTAGGGGATGTTTGTTATTTTCCCTGGGGGTTACTGCTGCCCTTTGAACTAGATATGGGGCATTGTTATTTCTTTGGAGGTTATCTACTACTCCAGTTTTGCCTTGCAGTGATTGAGTAGATGTGACCTTACCCAACACTGCAAGTTCAGAGAATGGAGGGATGGTAAAATCCCTCACTGCCCTAATGGGTTTGAGAATTTGTTCAGGATCAATATTAAATTCAATTTGAGATTTTGTAGTGCTTAAGAAATCTGTGCCGAGAACAACAGGCTGTGTGAGGTTGGGTATTACAGCAAATTGGTATTGGAATCTGACACCTTGGATTCTAAAGTTCAGCATAGCTGAATGTCTAACATGACACACCGATCCATCTGCCAAATGGATGTTGATTTTAGATCTCCTCAGTTGGATATGGAATCTCTTTTGGAGATCCATGAGGAATGATTGTCTGACACAGGTGATAGTAGCACCTGTATCAACCAAACATTGTACATCTGAAACATCATATAGATTTGCATTGATACAGCCATTTTGAAGAAGTACAATAGAAAGCTTGGTACTCTCACCTGTATCCTTCGATGATGAATCTGGTGGGGTGATGTGTATCACTGATGGACGTCTCTGTCTGTTAGATGGTAGATTGGCACTAGCAATTGTCTCTGGTTGGATCTTTGTTAATCCTGATTGATTGTTTGTATTTGGGGTGTCACAGTGCACTGGCCCATCGGCACTGTGACATCCTAGTTTTCCTGGTTCTGTGGGGTGGTTGAGATGCTTGCCACCAGGAGCTTGGAGATTTGATCCATTACATGAGGTGGTATTTGGGGGTTACTGTGTTGGTTCCCCTGGTAACCTCTTGTGTCAGGTTTGTAATCCTCCTGGCGCGCGTTGGAACCCTGGTTATATTGACCAGAGTTGCTGTATTGGCCGGAGTTGTTGGATCTCTGGTTGTTGTAGGCGCCATTGTTGTTGTAGGATCCACTGTTGTAGTTCCTATGTGGACTCTGGCTCCTACTGTTGGATCCTTGATTATAGGATCCAGAGTTGTTTGAACCCTGGCTGTTGTTGTAGGAACCATTGTTGTTGTAGGATCCAGAGTTATAGTTCCTATGTGGACTATGGCTCCTACTGTTGGATCCCTGATTATTATAGGATCTGCCATTACTTGGGGTTCTGTCTCTCCTTTCACTGTATGAAGAGTCACCATTGTTGGAGTTGGAGGAGTTGTTGTCTTTCCTACTGTTGTGACCCCCCCGGTTGTTGTTGTTGCCCCCTCTACCTCTACCTCTATTGGATTGGTAGTTGGGGTCATAATTGTTTCCTCTATATCTACCGGTAGGGTCTTTTGATATAGCCTTAGCTTCCTGTTGCCTTACATGGGCACTAGACATTAGGTTAACATCTTCATCTGCACTAGTGCTGATTTCCTGGACCTTTTTCTTAGTAGGCTGCGGGTTAGACTCTGCATCCCTTACCTTCCTAGATCTTTCTTGGGTCTCAACCTCTAAGGCTAGTTCTAGGGCTTGGTCGAAAGAGTCTATTTTCTTGTTCTCAAGAGCCACAGAGATCCAGGGCCTCATGCCTTGGGTAAATGCCTTGCTTAGGA
Source organism: Acholoe squamosa (assembly GCA_949317995.1). NCBI lineage: Eukaryota > Metazoa > Annelida > Polychaeta > Phyllodocida > Polynoidae > Acholoe > Acholoe squamosa. The sequence continues at coordinate 76,152,136 of OX439045.1, read as the reverse complement.
TTTCATCGCTTTGGCGTTGGGCATTACACACTTTCCTGAGATGGCATGCATAGTCTAGGACAGGTTCATCTACCTTTTGTGCACGGAGTGCTGTCCTTGAGATGATATTGTCTCGAGTAGCAAAATACTCTTTTAATTTATTCACTACATTGGTCCATGTCAACATATCAGGTGTGGCACTTTCCCTGAAGGATTCAAACCAAGCTAGTGCTTGTCCTTCAAGGTACTTGGGTAAATATGTTACCATGGTGTCACTGTCTGTTACTTTGTACTTATCCTTCAGATATTCTGGGAATTTGTGATCAATAAATAATGCTGTTGACATGAGTGGTGATGGGTGTGAGAAAGCTTTGGGTTTTGTTACCTCATGTAGCCTGATCTTTCTGTCGTCCTGTTGTTTTCTGTCTATGAGTTTGGTCATGTTTGACACCATGGAGATTATGATGTCATCCTTGGATCCAGAGGCAGATGGTGTGACAACAGGTGTGATGGCTGGTGTGGAAGGCTGTGGGGTCTGGGATGATACCATCTTCATGAGATCTGCTATCTGTTGTTGTTGTCTCTCTAGGGACTTCCGCTGATCTTCCATGGCCTTCTGTTGAGCATCTATTGCTGCATTCCTCTCTGCCAGTTGTTGGTTGAGGATCCTCTCCCTTTCCTCCTGCTGGGACTTGTTGGTCTCTAGGGCAGTAACTGCATCTTGGATGGCCTTCTCATAGGCCCTTATCTTCTCAGCTGTCTGATTAGGTTGGGGGCCTTCATCGGTGTCCATGATGGAGGGTGTGGGGGAGGTGTCTCTGGAGGAGTGGCTGTCAAAGGCTGGAGCTGGGGTGGAGGATCTAGATGAGGGTGTGGATCCACCCCCTGAGACAGATCCTTCTTCCCCTGAGGTAGATAGAGTGAGTTGAGCATCCTGTAGAGATCCCTGGGAAATGTTGGATCCCTGAGAACTGGTTGTTCCCTGAGTAGACAGGGTGGGTGGTGTGGGATCTACTGAGTGTGGGTCTGTTGTACTGGAGGCTGGTTTGCCTCCTGTGGGCCTCCTAGATCTAGGTGGGAGGGAGACCTCTTCAACAGGCCCCTGACTACGTAAGGTCTTTGTGTGTTGTTCTGCCAGCTTGACTGATAAGACCTTGATGTGTGGGGTAGGCCTCACTGACGTGTGGGAGACCTCACTGGCGTGTGGGAGACCTCACTGACGTGTGGGAGACCTCACTGACGTGTGGGAGACCTCACTGGCGTGTGGGAGACCTCACTGCCGTGTGGGAGACCTCACTGACGTGTGGGAGACCTCACTGACGTGTGGGAGACCTCACTGACGTGTGGGAGACCTCACTGACGTGTGGGAGACCTCACTGACGTGTGGGAGACCTCACTGACATGTGGGAGGTCTCACTGATCGTGTGGGAGATCTCATTGGTGTGTGGGAGATCTCACTGGTATGTGGGAGATCTCATTGATGTGTGGGAGATCTCACTGATGTGTGGGAGATCTCATTGATGTGTGGGAGATCTCACTGGTGTGTGGGAGATCTCACTGATGTGTGGGAGATCTCACTGGTGACCTTGGTGGGCATGGTGTCAAGGTCACTGGGTGGGTGGAGTGGTGTTTACTGTGTGTATGATTGTTTTCAGTAGTGTTGCCAGCTTAATTTTTAGAGAGCATTAGGTAATTTGGGATCTTAGTAGGATGTTCTCCACCACTTTGTCATACTAGTTATTGTGCATGATCAAGTTGTCATATGAGAAATATCATAAGACTAGTGGTATATAGTGTAATTATCTCAAGGCTCTTATAAATAGTGTTATTTCCAGTTATCACTGGTTTATTCAGCTTTAGGCAACATGTAAGAAATATCAATCATACAGTAGTTAGTATGTAGGTAATTTGTACATACAGTAAACATACAGTAATTTATAAAGTACAATGTTCAGTTCCACTCCACCTGTGAGGTAACAATAATACAATGTCCAGCATAGTTCTAGGTGGGTTCCCACACCTAGCTCCTGGCCTGCTGCTTAGAGGAATAATGTAATAATGAATAACTTTACCCTCTGGTGGATGTCTTGAGGAAGATAGCCTCTGGCCACTAATGATGGAAACCAATGCCTGTCTAGCATAGTTTCACCATAGTGCAGTGGTATAGCAGGTAGCAGGAGATGACTGGAGATGTTACCTCTGGAGTGGTTCTTGGTGTTCTGTCCTCTTGGAGGTGCAGACAGGCTATTTGTAGCAAATCTTGGAAAAGCACCTCCAGACTGACTGGGGCCAGTAGCATCTGCCTAACTCTGCAATTGTTTGAGGGGAGGCTTTCATGTGTCACTGGGTCCACAAAGGACCCCCATGGGCGCCGCTGTGTCCCCCTTTGTCTTGGTCGGTTCTGTAACTTCAGACCCTCATATCTCGGTCGTTTACGCAGCTACAACCGCCATTTTGCGCATGCGCAGTGTTGAATATGCCAAGTTTATAATGCCCGCTGGATAGGCGCGTAACTTGCGTCGGTTCGTCTGTAGTGCACTCGGAGGTCGATTCAGTCTCCATGGCGTAACTTCCTTAATAATGGAAGTTCCGCCTTGATCTTGGGCTCATTTTGACCGTCTAATTATGGGCTTTCCATAAATGCTTTGATATTTGACCTAGCTTGCTCAGGAGCGACGCTAGAGCGACCGGACGGTTATGGCGTCGTGCTTATGTAACCCATTGTTCAGTCCTTAGAGTGCTCAGACACTCATGACGGCGTCTGTGGTGCCCAGGCACCCCTAACGGCCGTTTGCATTCACTTACAAGTTATTAGTTTGTGCACTGAACCATGAGGTCGCACACTGAGACCCTCATTTTTATTATATTGTGCAGTGAACCATTAGGTCGGACCCTTTGATGTCATAAACTCTGTCTAACTGACTTGGTTTGGTGTGCAGTGGGGCATGGACGCTCTTATACAAAGTTTGAGCGCTCTTATAGCTCTTAGAACCAACCTCTGTATTAATTTCATAGATATTCTTTGATTAATACAAAATATGTTAGAATTTATGGAATAATAAAATGGTATATCACTACTCTACTGGTGCTTATTCAAGGCCCCTGTGCTCATAGACAGCTTGTACAAGCCACAATGGTAAGCTATATATTCTTCCCTAATTCAGTCAACAAGGCAAAAACTGCGAGATTTGTACATTATCATGGTACTATGTATCATGAATTATCTAATAAAGTTGGAGCAAAGCCAATATTGAAAACAAATACATGTTTCTGAAAAACACTGCTTAATTCATCTACAGCTGTTGGGCCATTACCAGATGTCACTGTGAGACAAATTAACCCTTTCAGTACTGCTGTAAACCCATATGTATATAGGCCACACGCAAGTATAAGCCGCACCCTGACTTTGGGAGAATGCTATAAGCCACACCATGGGTCTGAAATATTGCCCATTCCTTAGTGTTTGTATATGAAAAACCCCTCATATAAGCCACACCCTGAGTTCAGTATTTAAACCTATAAGCTGCACCATGGGTCTGAAATAGTGCCATTCCTTAGTGTTTGTATATGAAAACCCCCTCATATAAGCCACACCCTGAGTTCAGTATAAACCTATAAGCTGCACCATGGGTCTGAAATGGTGCCCATTCCTTTGTAAAGTCTATAAAAAAACACCTCATATAAGCCACACTCTGAGTTCAGGATAAACCTATAAGGCGCACCAGGGGTCTGAAATAGTGCCCATTCCTTATAGTGTTTGTATATGAAACCCCCCTCATATAAGCCACAACCTGAGTTCAGGATAAACCTATACACCACACCAGGAGGGTGTTGCTCCTATTGTAAAAAGAGCTGTGAGTATGTGCCCTCCTTTCTAAACAAGTCGTGCACTGCTTCACCATTCAACTTGCACTCACCACATTAGTCTGAAAACCTGCCTTGTTTAAAATAGAGAGAGCTGCACTACCAGGTACCTACTCATGTCACATGCTCTATAGTTTATTATACTGACTGACTTCTCCCAACTAGGTACCTACTCAAATCCCCCTTTTTTAGCACCGTACTTGAATGACCACTTGTGAGCAACAAAAGGGACCAGTTATAGCTACATGAAAAGAAAGGACTGGAAACAAGGGCATTTTAGCCAGCTCTTCCTTTTACTATAGGAGCAACACCCTCCAGAAGTCTGAAATAGTGCCCATTCCTTAGTGTTTGTACATGAAAACCAGCTCATATAAGCCACACCCTGAGTTCAGGATAACCCTATAAGCCGCACCCTAAGTTCAGGATAAACCTATATACAGTACCCTGAATTCAGGATAAACCTATATACAGTACCCTGAGTTCAAGATAAACCTACAAGCCACACCCTGAGTTCAGGATAAACCTATATGCCACACCCTGAATTCAGGATAAACCTATAAGCCACACCCTGAGTTCAGGATAACCCTATAAGCCGCACCCTAAGTTCAGGATAAACCTATATACAGTACCCTGAATTCAGGATAAACCTATATACAGTACCCTGAGTTCAAGATAAACCTACAAGCCACACCCTGAGTTCAGGATAAACCTATATGCCACACCCTGAATTCAGGATAAACCTATAAGCCACACCCTGAATTCAGGATAAACCTATAAGCCGCACCCTAAGTTCAAGATAAACCTATAAGCTGCACCAGGGGTCTGAAATGGTGTGTAAGCTGTGGCTTATATGCGTGTTTTTGTTTCTGTATATGTTCGGTTCCCACAGGTTGATGTCCATGTGTCCTCAGGATGCAGCAATGCAGTGCCCTACTCACAAGCATCATAGTTTTGCATCATAATGCGTCAATGCGATAAGCCTGTTCAGGGCGACTGATGCAATGATGCATCATCCCCATTGGTTGACTTGATGCACCAATGAAGTGCTGGTGAGACAGCTTGCCAACACATCATTGGAGCATCATGTTGACCCTAAGGAAATGTTATAACCCTGAATAGTTAACATTATGAATGAATGCAGCCCTGGCGGGTAATTCACCAAGGTAACGGATTGTCCGATGGGTGCAGCCATTGCTGAAGATGGTTACCAGCGGTTATCACTGATCATATGGTTACCACCTGCCCCCTGCGAATAGAATCATTTCATTAGCTGATAATCAAATAATCCTGTTAAGTCAGTATATGGGTCAATCCACCGAAAGTGGGCACCTGCATCTTTTTTGGTCTTTTTTGGATACAGGGGGCTGTAAAATAAGAAGTAAGTAACCAGTCTTCTTATTTCTGGTTTCATTTCAAAGAAAACACCTTGGGCTTCAAAAGAAGGGCAAGTTTACATATGTCGGCCTGCTATTTTTTTAGATATGGTGGCCCAAAGTTCAAAAATGGCCAAAAATTGCCTTTTTATTCAATTTCCACCTCATCCCAGGGTCTATACCATCAAGCCAAACAGCAACAGACCAATATAATTTAATCTATTCCTTAGTGGGGGGTCCTATCTAACATTTTCATGTTGTTTGGAGGTGCTCTGGTTGGCATTCCTTTTCCCCTGTTCATTTCTATAACCAAATACAGGTGCTGTAATGGGCGTGAGCAAAATGAAAGTACACTGGTAGGCCTACTAAAACACTACCCTCAATCTTCTTATTTCCCACCAAGATTAGGGTCATCATAGGGGATTTTCTGGTACAGAAACTTAGGGTCTACTTGCAGGCATGACTGTGCAGTACATATTCAAGTATTTTCAAGTCCATTTTGCTCACGCCCATTACATTCAAATTTCTGCATCCAGGACAAATACTATCAAAGTCTTCTTTCTTCCAACCAGCCTAACTTGAAGATCTATAGTTAATAAGTCATTTTAAAAAAAGACTGGAGTCTCTACATGCCTTGGTTATGCCAAAAAGAGGGGTTAACTGACAGATGTAATGGGCGTGAGCGTAATGGGCGTAAGCGTAATGGGCGTGAGCGTAATGGGCGTGAGTAAAATGCACTGCAAGCATGTTGGCAGGCTTGATGCATTCCAAATGCATCCTATAAGTATTCTTAGATTATTTTTATTGCCTAGATTAATTCTGGGTAAGGTTATATTGCTGAGCTTCTGTCTGAAGCCTGGGAAAGTTGTTTTGCTCACGCCCATTACGCTCACGCCCATTACATTCATATTATTTCCTTATGTATTGTAAATATCCATCTTTTTTTCCTATTTTCTTCATGGTGTGTCTTTGGGACCTTTTGTCAAATATCCTAACTGAAAATCATGTACTTCTGACAAATATTTCTGTGATGTAGAGAAGAATTCATTTTGCTCACGCCCATTACATTTTCATAATTTTGAATATTTGCAATAAAAACTGACCACCTGAGAGTTAGTGACTTGAATGAACCTTTCCTAAGAGCCAAGATATAGGGCTATCAATAAAATTAAGTTTCATGATCTAATTCTTAGTTTTTAAAAATGACCCTCTACCATGGACAAGTGCCCACTTTCAGTGGATTGACCCATATGCCTGTTATTATGGTATGTCTAATACACTGATTTAGGCCTACTTAGAGTGTTAATTGTGGCATGTTTACAGACCCCCTACATGTGGTGCCCCCATGTGTACACAGCAGACACTAACAGGGTACTCATACACCTGTATATAGTTTATGTTAAACATCCTCCCCCAAATACCACCATGTTATTGGAACACTTTAAGAAGAAATGTTGTCCCAAAGTTCCCAGAGATCCGTCATTATTTTTCATGAAGATTCCTTGTAGCATATACTACCATCAGGCCATCTGGGGCTCTTATTGTAAATATGGTGGGTGGGTAACAAAAGTGTCTGGTCAGTTCAGCTGGCGGCAAGTCTAGCATGCATGTCTAGTATCAAATGGAAAGTAAATCTTTGTGAAAATTGCAACTTTCACTCTTTTCATGCACTTTCACTACCTTTGGCATTATGACTGTAAGTAGTTTACATGTGTCTTATTGTGTGCAGATAACAATACAGAAATTTATATTTCTTTCACAATTTTCAGATTAATTGTACCGGATATAAACAGTACGCCATCCACCTCAGTCCACCACTTCACAGGCTCAAGACATAAATTGTTGTTTTTGCTCTCAGTCCTTGGCAGCTGATACTGATATTATCAAACAAAGGCAGATTAAGGAGAACAGTCAAGATAGAAACAGGAATTAAGGGTCTGTTATACAAAAGGAGTCTGACCCTGTCACAGCCTGTTAACCTGTACGAGAGACCATGTATGAGAAAAAACAAATTATCAACAGGCCATGCTGGCCCCACTTGGCTCCAACAAAAGATATACAAAGAGATTGTGTTGTAACATCAGCCAAAATACACCATTAGAGAACCAGTAGACAGGCCTGCCATCTGGTGGGTGTAGACAATACTAGAGCATGCGCAGCCTGCTCTCCCTGCTGCATACCGAGTGGTGGAGGCAGTATTTCGTTCGGTTGGAGCGCCACCAGGGGGTATGTAAACATAGGGTGCGCTGCAGGAGGTGGTTTGTAGCCAGCCTCGTTCTGGTTTCTATACTGACCTTGACCTACACACACCTATTTACCATGTTTAGACGGACCAACTGTAAGCTAATAGAACATGTGAGTATTTACAGAATTCTACCTCACCCGGGCCAGTATTCTAGTATAGAGCAATGTATTTTCAAAGATTCTACTGGCCAAATGCCAAATTCAAAGGAAATCTAGAAATAATCACTGGCCCGCAGCCAAAACTACTGGCTATTGGCCACTGGGCCAGTGTTAATGTCTACGCCAACTCATATATTAAATCAATGATATTAAAGCTGATAAGGCCATTAGGGTCTGTGAGCCAGTAAATATACAACGTAATACATTCTATCATCTTTCAGTCATTATGTTGTTTATTTGTTTTAATCATTATGTAAAGTGCTTAACTTTCAACTAAGCTGACCGTATTTTGAGCTCAATTTTTATCTTTTTGACATCAGGTATCCACCACACACCACTGTCCGTTGGCAGCCATGTTACATGACCGATTTGTGTTCTCGTCTCGCTTCATTCAACGACTACGAGCATGTCATGTTGTCTTCTATAATCGAGTCCCCAAATGTGCAAGTCGGACCATCCTTGGTATCTTCCAACAGTTGGCTTGTCAAAATGGTTTCAAGTACTACAGTGAAACAGCAGCCCACAAAGACTTCTACATGACCAAGGAACATGTGGTATGTGGTAATTCCTGAAATATCGAAATGATTAGGAAGCATTCAAAATACAAATTTACAATCCCCAGTCCTGTTTATTCTATAACTGGTTTACTTAAAATAAGATATGACAGACATAATCAGGCCTTATAAAAAATTATTTGTACTAAGCTCTTTTGTAATCTATGATGTTCATTGACTATTTTATTTAATGACTTTTTCTGGGGATGTTCCACAGAAGGGTATGGTTAAGTCTAAAACGACTTGCTGCATTGAAGCCCAGTTCATTTCTAGCATGTTTAGCAAAACATGACATTTTTAGAATAAATCTAGACAGATGCTTTTGGTTTGTTTCTTTTTTTAGCACCAATAGCCTCAATGCAACTGTTCAATTCTGGAGCTACCAAATATATAATTTTTTAATGTTCTACCCCTCAATATCTTATCAAATCCTTCAATGTGTAACCGAGGCTAACAGAAAGTACATCGATGAAACCTCCTGAAGGTGCTATGACAATGACTCTTGACCGCCACAATATACATAGTTTAACCGTTGCTTCTTCAGGTGTCATTTGCACAGGGTCTGATGAACACAACACAACCCATGTTATTCTCAAAACATGTCCATTTTATCAACTTCTCAAGGCAAGTGAATGTCAATATATGGAGAGTATACAATTCAAGAAATACAAGAAATAAGGGAATGATCATTTTTTTAACAACAGGGGGGGCTGGTGGTTTTCCCCCAAAGGGCTGAAAATTGCATGCGAATGTGCCCTGAATGTAGACCTTTTAGACTATTTATGTAAAACCTAGGATGAGTGAACATTATTAGCAATTAAATGGTAACACCAGTGATGGGTGCCATGTGAGTCATTCACTCAGTGGATTTATTTCATTTTAAATGTCAAAAGTCTAACATACTTCTCAATCAGCTTTTCAAGGCATATATCATTGTTATCATGGTTTATTTTGTTCATAGCCTGCAGTTATGGGAGCCGGTGTATATCAATGTGATACGGGACCCGATACAACGAGCTCTGTCTCACTACTCATACCGAGTATATGGATCTAACAATAAACCCCTCAACCAGCCACAAGTACACTTTAACATTGTAAGTATTTACAACTCAACCCTGATATCATCTAGTGGCTTAAGATAAAAATTAAATCATACACTATTGGTTTAAGTAAGGTGGAAGGTACATACCCTATCGCCCAGTGTATAGGGCACATATGCAAGGCTCATTCCCAATTATTTTTCTAACAGTGTCCACATGCACTAAAAACAGTCATGAGCTAAATGAATTATAATATCTAATACATAAATTAATGTAATGGGATAGCTATTTCCCGATAATGCCTGTTGGCCAAATCATGTTTTAAAAAAATTGATTTAATGTTTTTAATACAGTCCCTAGATGAGTGCGCCAAGACAGGTATTGGTCCGTGTTGGAACATGAACCAGATTTTACCCTACTTCTGTGGTCACCACTCTGTCTGCAGGTAATGTATAATCTACTCTCCATGTCTGCAGGTAATGTATAATCTACTCTCCATGTCTGCAGGTAATGTATAATCTACTCTCCATGTCTGCAGGTAATGTATAATCTACTCTACATGTCTGCAGGTCATGTATAATCTACTCTCCATGTCTGCAGGTAATGTATAATCTACTCTACATGTCTGCAGGTAATGTATAATCTACTCTACATGTCTGCAGGTAATGTATAATCTACTCTACACGTCTGCAGGTAATGTATAATCTACTCTCCATGTCTGCAGGTAATGTATAATCTACTCTACATGTCTGCAGGTAATGTATAATCTACTCTACATGTCTGCAGGTAATGTATAATCTACTCTACATGTCTGCAGGTAATGTATAATCTACTCTACATGTCTGCAGGTAATGTATAATCTACTATACATGTCTGCAGGTAATGTATAATCTACTATACATGTCTGCAGGTAATGTATAATCTACTCTACATGTCTGCAGGTAATGTATAATCTACTCTACATGTCTGCAGGTAATGTATAATCTACTATACATGTCTGCAGGTAATGTATAATCTACTCTACATGTCTGCAGGTAATGTATAATCTACTCTCCATGTCTGCAGGTAATGTATAATCTACTCTACACGTCTGCAGGTAATGTATAATCTATTCTACATGTCTGCAGGTAATGTATAATCTACTCTACATGTCTGCAGGTAATGTATAATCTACTCTCCATGTCTGCAGGTATTGTATAATCTACTCTCCATGTCTGCAGGTATTGTATAATCTACTCTCCATGTCTGCAGGTATTGTATAATCTACTCTCCATGTCTGCAGGTAATGTATAATCTACTTTACATGTCTGCAGGTAATGTATAATCTACTCTCCATGTCTGCAGGTAATGTTTAATCTACTATACATGTCTGCAGGTAATGTATAATCTACTCTCCATGTCTGCAGGTATTGTATAATCTACTCTCCATGTCTGCAGGTATTGTATAATCTACTCTCCATGTCTGCAGGTATTGTATAATCTACTCTCCATGTCTGCAGGTAATGTATAATCTACTTTACATGTCTGCAGGTAATGTATAATCTACTCTCCATGTCTGCAGGTCATGTATAATCTACTCTCCATGTCTGCAGGTAATGTATAATCTACTTTACATGTCTGCAGGTAATGTATAATCTACTCTCCATGTCTGCAGGTATTGTATAATCTACTCTCCATGTCTGCAGGTAATGTATAATCTACTCTCCATGTCTGCAGGTCATGTATAATCTACTCTCCATGTCTGCAGGTAATGTATAATCTACTTTACATGTCTGCAGGTAATGTATAATCTACTTTACATGAACCAGATCCTGTCCTACTTCTTTGGTCACCATCCTGTATGCAGACCTGCAATGTAATAAATGGTCTATTACATCATTTCTGCACTGTAAAAATGAATTGTTGAATCTACCAGGGATCCTCATAAAACTGAAGAGTAAACTACTATGATTGCATTTAGTTTTTACAAGAAGCCCCATGTACAGTGGTTCACAAATGTACTTCTTCTTTCACAAGGAATTTCTGTGAGAACAGAGACGGATCTCTGGCAATTATGGGATGAGGATTCCACTATTTTTTCAACAACTGTTTTTTTTTTCAGTTATTTTTACAGTGAAGCACAGAAATCATTTTAATGATAATCAATGATAAGCATATTGCTCAATGATAAGCATATTGATTATGTTAGTCATCATGTCAGATCTACCATGACTTGACCATGATTTAATCTGCATTTCAAGTTAGACTTAGGTTTGGAAATAATGAACTTCCTTTCAGAAGAGATCACCATCTTTCTTCTGGAATTCAAACATGCCTTCTTCAAATATGAAAGATGATGGGCACCTACCAAAACCTGCAATTCTCCTAACTATACAAAATTAAAATATTCAACTCTTATGGATATTTTAATAGGTAGAATCAAGGGTGGCATCATATACTTTCCCAAGTTGGTGACATTATGAAGATCAGTCTGTTACCTTGTTGACTTCCAGGAGGGGTGGAGTGGTGGCGTTAAATCGTGCTAAGCGGACGGTGCGTGAGAAGTACCTCGTGGTTGGACTCACCGAGGACCTTCCTGCCTTCATGGAGACGTTATCCTACATCATGCCGCACTTCTTTCACAATGCCACAACTGTGTACAACTCACTGTGTGAGTATCAAACACTTCTTTCACAATGCCAACACTGTGTACAACTCTCTGTGTGAATATGAACCACTTCTTTCACAATGCTACAACTGGGTGTAGGCCTACAACTTACTATGTGAGTATCACACACTTCTTTCACAATGCCACAACTGGAAACAACTCACTGTGTGAGTATGAAACACTTCTTTCACAATGCCACAACTGTATACAACTCACTGTGTGAGTATGAAACACTTCTTTCACAATGCCACAACTGTGTAGGCCTACAACTCTCTGTGTGAATATGAAACACTTCCTTCACATTGCCACAACTGTGTACAACACTTTCTGTGAGTATCAAACACTTCTTTCATGATGCCACAACTGTATAGGCCTACAACTCTCTCTGTGAGTATTAAAAAATTCTTTCACAATGCCACAACTGTGCAGGCCTTCAACTCTCTGTGTGAATAGAAAACACTTCTTTCACAATGCCACATCTGTGTAGGCCTACAACTCTCTGTGTGAGTATTAAACACTTCTTTCACATTGCCACAACTCACTGTGTGAGTTTTAAACACTTCTTTCACAATGCCACAACTGTGTAGGCCTACAACTCTCTGTGTGAATATGAAACACTTCTTTCACAATGCTACAACTGTGTAAACTCCCTGTGTGAGTATCACACACTTATTTCACAATGCTAAAACGTGTACAACTCACTATGTTAGTATAAAACACTTCTTCCACAATGCCACAACTGTGTACAACTCTCTCTGTGAGTATTAAACACTTCTTTCACAATGCCACATCTGTGTACAACTCTCTCTGTTAGCATTAAACACTTCTTTCACAATGCTACAACTGTGTGCAACTCACTGTTTGAGTATTAAACACTTCTTTCACAATGCTACAACTGTGTACAACTCACTGTTTGAGTATTAAACGCTTCTTTCACAATGCCAACACTATGTACAACTCTCTCTGTGAGTATTAAACACTTCTTTCACAATGCCACATCTGTGGACAACTCTCTCTGTTAGTATTAAACACTTCTTTCACAATGCTAAAACATTTACAACTCACTGTGTGAGTATTAAACACTTCTTTCACATTGCCACAACTGTGTACAACTCACTGTGTGAGTATTAAACACTTATTTCACAATGCTACAGCTGTGTACAACTCACTGTGTGAATATCTAAGGGCCACTTACCTAGGAGTGCACCATGCCCACTGGTTTTCTTGATGCACAAATAAAATACTAGCTTAGCCTAGCTAGTCTCTATAATCACTAGCACATCACGAGTGTATCAAACCAAGGGGTTAGCCTAGCTAGTCTCTATAATCACTAGCACATCATGAGAGTATCATACCATGGGTTAGCCTAGCTAGTCTCTATAATCACTAGCACATCATGAGAGTATCATACCAAGGGTTAGCCTAGCTAGTCTCTATAATCACTAGCACATCATGATAGTATCATACCAAGGGTTAGCCTAGCTAGTCTCTATAATCACTAGCACATCATGAGGGTATCATACAAAGGGTTAGCCTAGCTAGTCTCTATAATCACTAGCACATCACGAGTGTATCATACCAAGGGTTAGCCTAGCTAGTGTCTATAATCACTAGCACATCATGAGAGTATCATACCAAGGGTTAGCCTAGCTAGTCTCTATAATCACTAGCACATCACGAGTGTATCATACCAAGGGTTAGCCTAGCTAGTGTCTATAATCACTAGCACATCACGAGAGTATCATACCAAGGGTTAGCCTAGCTAGTGTCTATAATCACTAGCACATCATGAGAGTATCATACCAAGGGTTAGCCTAGCTAGTCTCTATAATCACTAGCACATCACGAGTGTATCATACCAAGGGTTAGCCTAGCTAGTGTCTATAATCACTAGCACATCACGAGAGTATCATACCAAGGGTTAGCCTAGCTAGTCTCTATAATCACTAGCACATCATGAGAGTATCATACCAAGGGTTAGCCTAGCTAGTCTCTATAATCACTAGCACATCATGAGAGTATCATACCAAGGGTTAGCCTAGCTAGTCTCTATAATCACTAGCACATCATGAGAGTATCATACCAAGGGTTAGCCTAGCTAGTCTCTATAATCACTAGCACATCACGAGAGTATCATACCAAGGGTTAGCCTAGCTAGTCTCTATAATCACTAGCACATCACGAGAGTATCATACCAAGGGTTAGCATAGCTAGTGTCTATAATCACTAGCACATCATGAGAGTATCATACCAAGGGTTAGTCTAGCTAGTGTCTATAATCAGTAGCACATCATGAGAGTATCATACCATGGGTTAGCCTAGCTAGTCTCTATAATCACTAGCACATCATGAGAGTATCATACCATGGGTTAGCCTAGCTAGTCTCTATAATCACTAGCACATCACGGGTGTATCATACCACGGGTTAGCATGATGCATGCATGAAGCACTTGCATGTTACTCATTCTGAACACATCTCCCTAAAGTTCATGGGAGTTCATGTCAAATCATAGATTACAATAGTCATGAACAAATTTTGCTTGACAAAGGAATGCTTAAGTAACAAATGTCTCTTCTTTAGCTGCAGATCTCTGGTTCAAGTACAAAACAGTCAAAAAGCAGCACATGACAAATGAGACGGAAGCCATTCTGCACCAACATCTCAGCTTGGAGATTGAGTTCTACAAGTTTGTTCGACAGCGCTTTTATCATATTCACCACAGGGTGCGCAGACTCAGGGACCACGTGTTCCTACAGGCAATATGGGCTGATGACATTAGGAATGTGACATCATTGTAGTGACATCATTATTGCCACATGATGATGTCAGGAATGTGACGTCACTGGAGTCATGTGACGTTATTCTAGTCACTTCATGGGATACCGCAGACTGATGATGTCAGGAATGTGACGTCATGGGAGTTCATGTGATGTCCGGTGCCGCAATTCATAACATCAGGGGTGTGATGTCATTGTAGTAATTTTGACATCATTTAGACCCATATTGACAGTGTCGGCTGATGACCTCAGGAAGATGATGTCATTGCAGTCATGTGACATAATAGTAGTCACATGATGGCGTCAGGGATGTGATAACGTTATGGGCTGATTAGTGTAATAATAGACGCATCAACATCGGCACTGACGTCATGCTTCTAGCCATGGACTGATGATGTCAGCAAAGTGACATCCTTGTGGTAACATGGCAACGCTATGGACTGTTGGGCAAGCAATTAGTGCATTATGCTCAATGCTGCGTTCTGATTGGTTAATTGACCGTGCATTATCTAGATGGATAATGCACTCCCAATACAGGAGGTTAACTTCATCTCACCTTTAGACTTCACAGTTGATATTCCTGTGTTATTAGTGTTATAACCTGAATATGACACTTGGTCGTGGCCATGGTCATGCTCTAGCCTGTATTGAGACATATTGAGGCCTATAAGACCCCTCACTGTCTCAATACAGTCTAGAGCACTCCCAAAGGTCACCTCATTAGATAACCCTAAGTTAGTCCCAATAGTAGTGAATCTTTGCATTTATTTCATCTTATTTTGGGCAGAAATATCCAAATCTATATCAAAATGGCATAAAATGATGATTATTTACATGTTTTATGGTTATTTTGAGTGTCATTACTGGTTGTGAGATGGGCCAGTGGGTTATTTCACGAGGGGTGTGAGATACGGAGCTCCTAGGTTGAGTCTATGGGGCGTGTGTTCACTTTTCCAAATTAGAGGTGTATCGGTGCATCATGAGGACAATGGGACGATGTTGATTTTTATATATAGATACTATATAATATTGATGTTAAAACATTTGTAGGATTCCAATGGATGAGGGATCATGTTGTCTGAAATGGGTAGAGAACCCCACTGGCTATTATATAGCTATACTGATAAAGTACCTTTTTGTAGGATTCCAATTGTGATGAGTGTCCTCTATACAAGATATGTCATATGTAATGTAATTCTAACAGCACATGGATGGTACCATGCTATCCTGAATGAGTGTTGGAAGATAGGCATTGGAAGATGATTGGCTATTATATACAGATGTATGATATTGATGTTCTACATTTGTATGGTTCCAGTGGTTGAGGGAATATGGTGTATCTGTGTAAAGGAATACACCAGCTATTATAAGGATTGAAATGGCTCAACATTATGCTGTTGTTTTTCAACCTAGTACTAACTGAAAATGTTGTATAGAAACTCAAATCCTGTTGTTGTGATAAATCATGGAGTGAAATGTCAGCAATCCACCGTGTCTTGCTAGATGAAGTTTTTATTACAAATTGCAGCGTAGGAGATTGCGGGGTTGGCGGTGGAACCGAACCCATCCTCCTATGTGGGCAGAATTATAACTGTTTATCTTGGAGTCACTTCAGGGTTAATAACAAAAGGTGATACCACTCCTATGGAGTTTAGACTGGTGTGGCAGTGGAAGGCAGGCAATAAAGTATCCTAAAGAGGTTAAGTCTTCTATTCATTTCTCCATATATGTCGAGAACCTAAACGATACAATACATGATACATTCTATTTCTTAAAAAAATCAATGTATTTCTGCATCAGCCTTTGACATGGAAAAAAGAGTTAATAATAAAGGTTTATTCGCAGAAACTAAAGTAATATCTTAGGAGCTTTAAGAATACAATGAATATTATGGTTCATTCTGGCATAACAATATTCATATTAACACCCCACTTCCAATGTTGGGAATCTCTCTAATCTTAAAGCCAATTTTCTCATTTGCAAAACACCCTTAGCCCATTTTTTGTGGTCAGGTCAAACATATGACATACCCAGGTAGTTAATCACACCCTATAAGGGTACATGCTATGTTTCCATGATAACAGAAGCAGTAGTTACAGTCCACCTTAAACATGGCTTCATGAAGGTGTACCTTCCCATCAGGCCCCACACACCCCTCCCCTGTCCCCTTCCTCCATACATCTCTATCATCAACCTTCTCCCACAGGGGGTGCTCTCTTCTCTCCAAAATGAAGCCTTTTTTTCTCCTCCACTGGGGGCTTCCCCTTTTCCACTTTTCTTTCTCATTCTCACTCCCCTTTACACCATAGCCTCTTTTTCTGTCTTTGTCTTTCACACCATCAATAACATCATCACCATTATCTTTGTTGTCTTCATCTGTGTCATCATCATCATCGCCATCATCATCGTCATCATCATCATTGCCATCATCATCGTCATCGTCATGATCTTCGTTGGTGTCATAGTAATTGTCACCATTATTGCCATTGTTGTCATCTACACCATTGTCGCTTTTGTCCCCTTCGCCAGTATCATCTTCCTGCTCACTCCCTTCCCCCTCCTTTGTTGCCCCCTCCCCCTGTTCACCATCAGAAGTCCCAGGTTCATCTTCTACCCCTCCCCCCTGACCCCCATGGCCTCCTCCATGTCCTGCCTTAACAACACTACCTGCAGCATTATGACCTTCACCTTTATTATCACTGACATTCTGACCTTGACCATGACCTTCAGATGTCCTGTTATAACCAGCCTTGATGACATTGCCTTGATCTTGATGACCTTGACTTACTGTGGTGTCATTTAGACCTTGAGAATCTTGTCCCTTCCCATGCCCTTCCTTAATGACCCCTGTGTCATTCACATGACCTTGGCCTTCCACAGAGGTCTCATTTCCACCTTGGATGTCTTCCTCAGTTAGACTTGTAGTAGTAGGTGCACTGGTTGTGCCCTCAGTAAAAGTGGTAGTACTAGTGGTAGAAGTGGCTGTGGTTGTATCCTCAGCTGTAGTGGTTTCAATGGTAGTGTGGTTTCCAACACTGCTGGTTGGGGTCTCTTCTGTACTAGAGGCCTTGGTAGATCCCTCCTCATGTAATGCAGTGATTTCCTCACCAGGTGGCAGTTCAGTAGTGACAGCTCTAGCTGCTGGTGCCTCCCTCTGCTGGAAACCTCGCAGAAACTCAGAATGGTTTTGGTCAAGAATGTGGCGTGCTACCATATTGTAACGTTCTTCAGCTGAATGTCGCTTGGGGAAGCCGTACTGGGTTCTTTGCAAATGCCTTTTCATGATTTCATACAAATCCTCTACAAATCTCCTTTCTGATGAGAGCTCTGAATTGTTGTCCTCATCTTCTTCTGCCCAGGGCTGTACCAATTCATCAGGTAGGCCGTCTGGCTGGCGATGCTGGTTGGGATTGTGCGGGTTGCTTTCTGTCACTGGTTCATCTTCTAATCCATGTTTCATGGCCTCAATCTGATGTTTATTTAAGAGTTCCCCCATGAAATAGACATGCCTTTCTGTTCTCCTGTCACCCATTAGGACATCTTGGTCTGGTATTGTATGCTCTGTGCGATTGTAGTACCGGTCCCCTCGCGCTTGCAATGAAGATAAACGGTTCTCCTTTAAGTGTTTATTTATGAGATTAGACTGTCTCTGGTCCATATCATGAAACATTTCCTGAGACAAATCCCCCTTCAAGCCATCTTGAGGTGAATCATACTGATTCTTCATGATATCGCGCGTTAAGTCATAACGTTCATCTCCCATTAAGCGAACCTTCATAGAATTAGGACGGTTTTGCTCAAGGTGTTTCCCAATGAAGTTAGGCTTTCGTATATCTGGGTTATGTCCCCTTGTCAGTTGACTCTCCATAATGGCGTAGTCATCCAAATCCTTCAGCCAGGGTTTCACAATCTTAGAGCTGCGTTCAGCTCGCATTTCACCCAGAGCCCTATGCTGGCTACCTGCTATCCTGTGATCTATCCCATACTGATTTCCAGCCAGTTGTCGACCATATTCATTATCGGGTGAGTTGTGACCCAGTTGCCCCTGTGCTTCCGCATGTAAGTCGCGTTCCAACATATCGTACCAATTGTCGTGTGAGTTACGAGCCTGAAGTGCATTGGCATCATTGTGACTTCTTCCCATTATGTCATACCCATCCTGTGGAAGTCTTCTTAAAGCCCTGGCAGCTGTGTTCTGCCATGGTTTGCCTTCTGACAGCCCTAGAGAGACAAAGGAGTGGAGAAGATGAACAAGTTGGTAAAGCATTTGGTTTGGTTGCTAGAATCTTCCTCCAGCTGTGCAATATTGGCAAACATCTGGGACAAGTCTAGCACAATGGACACTTACCCTTTAGGACATTTGAATGAACAGTACAATGTTATGTCCTATGTGTATGTTATTTAAAGTATTAATGCTAATTGTTTTTGTTTTTTTTTCACATTAGCCTATATCTTAATGAATAAAATCCTAAACTGCTGAAATATTCTTAGATTTTAAAACAAACAGCAACCCACATATTCTATCTCACATTCTCATTTCATTTGATAAGTGTCACATCAATTCCACGAAGTCACTCGCCATGGCTAGCATCCATTTATAATGCTGGACGTTTCAGGATTTTCTATGTTTACTCTAAGGGGTCAAAATGATGGACTGTGCACAGCAGGCCTTAACCCTTTAAGGTCCACCAATGCAGGAACACCATACTCCTGTAGTGCACCCACCTAGTAGGGTCAACCTTAACTCTTTAAGGTCCACCAATGCAGGTACACCATACTCCTGTAGTGCACCCACCTAGTAGGGTCAACCTTAACTCTTTAAGGTCCACCAATGCAGGTACACCATACTCCTGTAGTGCACCCACCTAGTAGGGTCAACCTTAACCCTTTAAGGTCCACCAATGCAGGTACACCATACTCCTGTAGTGCACCCACCTAGTAGGGTCAGCCTTAACCCTTTAAGGTCCACTCATGCAGCTACACCATACTCCTGTAGTGCACCAACCTAGTAGGGTCAGCCTTAACCCTTTAAGGTCCACCAATGCAGGTACACCATACTCCTGTAGTGCACCAACCTAGTAGGGTCAACCTTAACTCTTTAAGTTCCACTGATGCAGGTACACCATACTCCTGTAGTGCACCCACCTACATATAGGTACACCATACTCCTGTAGTGCACCAACCTAGTAGGGTCAGCCTTAACTCTTTAAGTTCCACCAATGCAGCTACACCATACTCCTGTAGTGCACCAACCTAGTAGGGTCAGCCTTAACTCTTTAAGTTCCACTCATGCAGCTACACCATACTCCTGTAGTGCACCAACCTAGTAGGGTCAGCCTTAACTCTTTAAGTTCCACCAATGCAGCTACACCATACTCCTGTAGTGCACCAACCTAGTAGGGTCAACCTTAACACTTTAAGGTCCACCAATGCAGGTACACCATACTCCTGTAGTGCACCAACCTAGTAGGGTCAACCTTAACACTTTAAGGTCCACCAATGCAGGTACACCATACTCCTGTAGTGCACCCACCTAGTAGGACCACCATAACTAATTAATGCATCATTGACCTTTAACGGTACATTTCACATTGAATTATCCCTGCTAATTATATGTCTGGTTCTAGGCATGCAGCATGTTTTGGCAAACTTCCATCAATTTATATTGAAATGCAACAAAAATGGATGAAGACAAAAGTGACAGAAATGGTTGCTTGAAGATTCATGTAAATAAATGGCTTACCTGTTAGAAGTAAATTAAAGGCCAATAAAATACAGACTTCCATCCTTGTGTGTCTAGACAGAGAGTGGCATGTGTGATATGTCAGTCTACCCCCTGACAATGATATTTTACATCATACGTATAGCATGTACCCTGTCTGCCTGATTCTCAACTTTATGTAATGCCATTTTGCTAAAACGGAAACATTATGGTATAACTTCCTGCATACAAGTATTAGGCTCAACCCACATAAATATGGCGGACCCAGACCTTTTGGATACAATAGAAAGGTTGAAAATGACATAACCCCTGTTTTAACTATTGAACATTTTAGAATTTAAAAGTCCATTCAGATTCCAGAGCTCCCCTTTTCCCTTTCAACTACTGTACAGGGTGGGGGCACTGAAAACAAATGTTGTCAAATTAACAGTGCAATCCTCATCCCAAAGTTGCTACAGCTCCGTCGCTATTTTCACAGAGATTCCTTGTACATGTGTGTACAATCACACTGCCACTGCCACCTGAGGCTTCTTGTAAAAACTATACTGGTTCAATCAATGCTGTACACATATATTCGTCCAATGTTCAGTTTTCCAAGGATCCCTGATAGGTTCAACAATTATTTTTTTTACAATTTACTGTAAAGGCTAAGGTAACACCAATCCATGAAGGCTTATCACGTCTGTCAACTCATTTAAATCTTAGCTTGCAAAGGGTTATTTTGAATGTTTTTATGTGTCTTCTCCTTTATCAAAAAGCTTTAAAGCAGCATTTATTCCACAACTGGCAAAGGGGAGTTAGTTAATGAATTAATCAAAATCATCCTGAGAATATTGCTAGAACGGCCCCCCATAGAAGTAGACCAAGTCAATAGATCGACATCAATCTAGTCAATCTATGGCTGGGCAAAGCTATGAATATATAAACTGACAAAAACACCAGTAAAGTGCCAGTCCATGGTGCTACTGGTACATGTGTAATCATATAGGGGTTATCCACAAATGTCACCACGGTGCCAGATCTAATCCAACACTACAGCTTTTACTCCCATGCTCATCTATTCATTCTTTACTTTCTTTAGACATTGGTAAACTTGGTTACTGGTTACAATAAAGGGTTTTTACCTTCATATTTGTGTATTTCATTTCATGTCATCCTATATTATTCTATTGGGTTCTAAAAGAGGCATTCAGAGATGTTTTTCTTTTATTCTAACTTGTTAAAACCAGGTAAGGAAGTGGTCATTATTTAACAGCGGGGATTGGGTTAGACGGGGGGGGGCAAAAACTTTTGAGGTGAGGGGTGCATAAAGAATTTACCCTCTTTTTAGCAAAGCAAAACAAAAGCATGCACACTACCATAGATCAAAGAGGGGTACAAAGAATTGCGTTTGCTGTCGAGGGACGACCGATCGTAAAAACCACCACCTCACCTCCTCCCAGTTTATAAAAAAAATGACCACTCCCTAAATTAACACAAACAAATGTCTTGTAGCAGTCAACCCAACCTGGTGTACTCCCTAATTAACGCTTTAAGGGCTGCTGATGCATTAATGCATCATGCCCATTGGTCGTCATGATGCACCAATGAAAAGCTGAGACTGCATTGGCGCATCATGCCGACCCTACGGGGTTGATACATATACTCCCACAGGGACAGCATGATGCTCCAATGAAGACAGCTCGCCAGCATTTCATAGGTGTTTCATGACAACCAATGGGCATGATGCACTCCTGCATCAGCGACCTGTAAAGGGCACCCATTTCGGACGATCCTGGCCATGCTAAAGGTGATCAAAATCGGTACTTGAATCTTGTACATCCAAAGGTTGTAAATCCTAAGTTGTTTTGCATCAATGCAAACTTGATATATTAGCCCTTATATTCACGATGAAAGATTTATTATTCTGCCCAGACTTTATAAATAGATGAAATGTAAATATATTGACTTCATTTGATCAAATTGCATCCAAAGTCGGAGAGTCCTTGCTTTCTTATGTGATTGTTCTAATAGATAACTGCATATGAAATATCCTGTAAAGACAAGTGGCATTATTCTAGAAACTGCAAGCTACAATATTGATATGGATAATATACTAAGATTTCTATTTTTCCATACCTGTAACAGAACACTCTGCAAGCTCAGATTAGGATGACTTCCAAGGGACAGATAGGGTACTGACAGAACAGAGGGGTTAGGTATTAGGCAAAACTAAGTAAACAGTAGATCTCCATGACTGGAGATATGAGTATGTCATAAAGGATTAATTCTACAAAATAATGTTCATTGTAAAATACAAAAACCCTGGTATAATTGTGTCCGAGGCAGGGTGTAATTGGTGTCTGACTGTAGGTGAAGTTAGATGGTGGTAAAATAATGACTACCAAAATATTATATGAATGGTTTATCCTGTTCTGCTAAGTCAAATGATAAACAAAAATCTATATGTTGCCATTAAAATACATAGCAATCCCATAGACAAGTAGGTTAAGGCACAACAGACTGAAGAATTGAGCCAGATTTCCCATTTTCTCACATTCTGCATGATCAGAATACATAAGTTCTATCAAAGATATACAGTAGATGGCGTTAGTGTCGACGATGCCAAATTGCTCTTGCTACAGGGGCATGGTGAGTTCTCTCTTACTCACTGCAGAGTGTACCTCAAGATTTGAAATGCTATAGAAGGTGTTTGGCTCAGTTTTTTAATGCAATATTTATGGGATATCTAAATACACTATCTCTCTCTGCATATCTCTGATTTCTAAGCTCTTGGAACCGTTTTTCAATTCCAAAACAGTATAATTGTGAGAGGTGTTTCTGCCCCCTCAATAGGCCTATGGGGCTGCAGGGGCTGGGTGGGTGAGTAGCCCCTGTAGCCTAGGGGCCAACTAGGACGCCATCTAGTGTATCAAACTGATAAAACGATTGTATATGGCCAGAACACACCAGGTTTGCACAACTGTAAAACCATATATGAAGACACTTATGTTTGGTATATGGTATTTGGTAGAGAGAAAAACAGTTCAATTTTCATATCTGGTTCATATGACAAGCACAATTCTGAAATTGTTTATGTTATTGAGTCACAAAGGTGTCCGGCTTTAGGTGTCTGTCCAACTCAGGGTGCCTTTACCCTAAGGGTTACTTCTGGCGGCCTGTACGTGATGAGGTATAGTGTCAGATGTAGAGGCACAGTTACAGGATATATAGCACAATTTACCCCCAGTGAAGCACCATAGGTCATATACCACATCTGACCTTCTGTCAGGGTGCCAGCCACACTCACTGCATTAGGTGCGGGACTGATTTTTGTCGTCTTTTCTTTTTGTTAACGAGAAGGAGGGTGGTTGGAGGGCGTGAACCCAAACATTTGACCTATAGTGGTGACTTCTTAACTTATGGTTGATCTGATCCTGCCATGAGACCACAGCTCCTACACTCTCTATCAAAAGGGGATGTCACCTGTGTTACCAGTTTTCATGAATACCTCCGTCCACAGGTTTGTCAAGGTCAAAGTTTGTGGATTTTAAGAAAGCACTTATTTTAGAGTCTTAAGTAAAAAGAATTATAGATAAATAAAAAAAAATAAAACCTTTCGTAAAGACCGACATATTACTTTCATTGGAATTTTGGGACCCTAAAGACACCCCTTATTTTCACGCTTTTGACCTATAGTGATGTGCAGTCTTTTTTGATTAAAAATAGAACAAGAATAGAGGGTTAGACAAATTTTCCCCCACCCCTAAATCCCCCCCCCCCCCCCACAATTGCTAAAAAGATTATCACCACTTTTGATAGATGCTGATTCTGTTCATGTCTACTAAGGGTTTCGGGAATGATTTCAGTTATGGTGATATATGAACCTAAGCTCTCTCACTTGGCGAAAAAAAAACACACGTTTTTTTAACGTTAAAATAACGCTTTTATTTGGTTCCTAAGTTTGCGAAAAGTTTTTTAAATGTAAGATCTGGTTGAAAATTGGTTGAAAAAACGTTTAAAAACGTTTTTCAGCATAATAAAATTGTTTCTAACAGATGTTTTTTATCCGAACCAAATAAAAACGTTGAGAGAACGTTTTTTGCCAAGTGGGCTGCCCCCTCCTTTATAAATGTGGAGGGTCCAGGAGGTGGGTTCAAAATCTGCTTTCGATACCCTTTTTGTCAAAATAGATCTTGCCTGATTTAGAAAATCGCAAGGGCCATTTTCATCCCCCAGTGCTGCTGACTGGGGGATGTCGTCTATACATGTAAAAGTCCCATATATAGTTTCATTATTCCAAATTAACTATTTTATACCTCGCGGCTTCTACCACACTAAGCTTATCACCCACAATTCCAAATTTCTAAATTTCTCCATACTTTACTGTCTGAACTCTAACTAGCCAACCTTCTCTCCCGGGCCTTCTCTTCTCCCATTTACATGCAGGTACTTGTAACTTTTAATTGTCTGGTTTGGATCTGCCTCTCAATGCTCCACAATTGGGGTCTTGAAACCTTAAGAGATACAGCCATTTTCATCAAACTTTGCCCTTTCTGAGAGAGAATTTCTTTAAAATGTAGGAATGTTGGGGATCTTTTTCATTAAAAATAGCCCCGCCCTTGACTGATTTTGGTTAAGAAGGTGGAAAATATAAGCTTGCATATATGGAGGTTTTCCTGAAATTATAACTTTGCCTCGGGACTTGTTCTCGAGATTTTTAAAAATCTTGTATTGTTACGAGAATCACATGTGTATGTCTAAAGCCCCCCCCCCTCCACAAACCTGTGGGACCCCTTAACAGTGGAGCGAAGTGTGACGACCCACGTGCTTTACACGTGTCCAACTGATGATGATGGCCTAGATCCCTGGGTCTCTGTGCTCTCTGTACTCCATAGTTAAAACGTGTAGCACAGGGTACAGTGTACATGTATCATTCAGTGCATGTCTTGTGCCGTATGGGCAGCAGGCTCTGACCCCCCACCCACACCTCTACGCTACTCTCCGCTATCCACCTGGTAGGATAGACGTGGACCAAGGCTGTATGGGCAGTGGGTGGGGTCACCTTGTGGGAGGTTGGGGTGGAATTTAAGGAGGCTGTGTGGGGGAAGAGGGAGAGAGGATGGGACGGAGGTTCGTCAAATCAGTTATGATCATATAAAATAAATATAATGGACCTGTACATGATCTAAATACAATTTTATGATCTGAATTGAATGTCAAATTCTCTCTCTCTCTCTCTCTCTCTCTCTCTCTCTCTCTCTCTCTCTCTCTCTCTCTCTCTCTCTCTCTCTCCTTCTCTCTGTGGGGACTGGGAGAGGATTGGTCCTTTTGTTACCCTGCCCCTCACATGTTGTCTTATGAAATCTTTTGATGATATGACTCACCTGGAGGGTGGGGTTGCCCCTTCCAATCATTTTCCAATGATATGGAAGCATTATTCCAGTTATAACTATACATAATTAAGGGGTGAAAGGTGAAAATAGGTCCTTATGCTGCCGACCTTTACAATGGGAATTTTGCCTCCCTTTTAAGTGCTTTTCTCAGGTATATCAAAGGCAAATACAATTAGTATTTATTCCCCTTTAATTTCCTGCTGCTAACAGGAAATATTTTTTTGATACTTTTCTGCACCCAAGATTTGAGTTAAAATGCTAACACATTGCCCTGACATATCAAACCAACTGAAACAGGAGCATGCATTTTTGTTCACATACTTCTAATCATAGTATTGTTTCCAAAATTTCAGGATAGTTACTATGGGAACTTCCCGATATATCTTATTGAAATCTAGATTAAACAACAATTTTAAGTGCCATTTTTAGGCATTATCCAGTGCCATGGGTCCTTTTGCTGCCAGAAAATACAATTTCTCATTACATTCAACAATCTCTTCCTTTGTCTCATCAGATAAAATGAAAATGAAAGTAAAAAACCTTGAAGCATCTTTTCTTCTTATCTTCATATCTAAATTTGTTATACTTAGTCACCTATGTGCAAATTTATGTGGGTCCCTATGTTGATCCTCATTCCCTATGTTGTATCTTTTTTTCCTAGCATTCTACATGACCCACAATCTATTAATGGCAGTCCCCACATGAGGAAAGGGTCCAGCACCATAGGGACACAGGGAAAGGGTCCAGGAACACGGGAAAAAGACCCAGAAACACAGGGAAAGGGTCCAGGAACATGGGGAAAGGGTCAAGGAACACAGGGAAAGGGTACAGGAACACGGCGAAAGCAGGTCCAAGCCTCTACTCCTTCTATTCCCGTCATTACAAAAACTCATATTGGAAGGGGAGGATCCACATAAAGACCCATATATAGGGAGGAAGGATCCACAGAAGGACCCATGCATTGAGGGAGATTCACATAAGGACCCATATATGGGGAGGGAGGATCCACAGAAGGACCCATGCATTGAGGGAGGATCAACATAAGGACCCATATATGGGGAGGGAGGATCCACATAAGGACCCATGCATTAAGGGAGGATCAACATAAGGACCCATATATGGGGAGGGAGGATCCACATAAGGACCCATGCATTGAGGGAGGATCAACAAAAGGACCCATATATGGGGAGGGAGGATCCACATAAGGACCCATGCATTAAGGGAGGATCAACATAAGGACCCATATATGGGGAGGGAGGATGCACATAAGGACCCATGCATTGAGGGAGGATCGACATAAGGACCCATATATGGGGAGGGAGGATCAACATTTAATGGAAAGGGTCCAGGACCACGGGGAAAGGGCCTAGGAACAAGGGGAAAGACTTCAGGAACACAGGGAAAGGGTTCAGGAACACAGGGAAAGGGTCCAGGTCCCTTTCCCCATGGTCCTGGACCCTTTCCCTATGGTCCTGGGCCCTTTCCCTGTGGTCCTGAACCCTTTCCCATTCTTCCTGAGCCCTTTCCCTATGTTTCTGAAGTATTTCCCCTTGTTCCTGGGTCCTTTCCCCGTGGTCCTGGACCCTTTCCCTGTGGTCCTGAACCCTTTCCCTGTGGTCCTGGACCCTCTCCCTGTGTTCCTGAAGCCTTTTTTCTATGTTCCTGAACCCTTCCCCTGTGTTCTTGAATCCTTTCCCGTGGTCCTGGACCCTTTCCCTGTGTTCCTGGACCCTTTCCCAATGTTCCTGAGCCCTTTCCCTGTTTCTGAAGTATTTCCCCTTATTTCTGGGCCCTTTCCCCATGGTCCTGGACCCTTTCCCTGTGGTCTTGAACCCTTTCCCTTTGGTCCTGGACCCTTTCCCTATGGTCCTGGACCCTTTCCCCGTGGTCCTGGCCCCTCTACCTGTGTTCCTGAAGCCTTTTTCCTATGTTCCTGAAGCCTTTCCCTGTGTTCCTGAACCATTTCCCATTGTTCCTGAGCCCTTTCCCTATTTTTCTGAAGTATTTCCCCTTGTTACTGGGCCCTTTCCTCGTGGTCCTGGACCCTTTACCCGTGGTCCTGGACCCTTTCCCTGTGGTCTTGGACCCTATGGTCCTGGACCCTTTCCCTATGGTCCTGGACCCTTTCCCTATGGTCCAGAACCCTTTCCCAGTGTTCCTGAACCCTTTCCCTATGGTCCTGAACCCTTTCCCTGTGGTTCTGGACCCTTTCCCTGTGGTTCTGGACCCTTTCCATGTGGTCCTGGACCCTTTCCCTATGTTCCTGGACCCCTTGTCAGTGTTCCTGAACCCTTTCCCTATGTTCCTGAACCCTTACCCTTGGGGTTCTGGACCCTTCCCCTGTGGTCCTGAAGCCTTTCCCGTGGTCCTGGACCCTTTCCCTATGTTCCTGACCCCTTTCCCTGTGGTTCTGGACCATTTCCCCATGGTCCTGGACCCTTTCCCTATGTTCCTGGACCCTTTCCCAGTGTTTCTGGACCCTTTCCCTATGGTCCTGAACCTTTTCCCTGTGGTTTTGGACCCTTTCCCTGTGGTCCTGGACCCTTTCCCTATGGTCCTGGGCCCTTTCCCTGTGGTCCTGAACCCTTTCCCATTCTTCCTGAGCCCTTTCCCTATGTTTCTGAAGTATATCCTCGTGGTCCTGGACCCTTTCCCTGTGGTCCTGAACCCTTTCCCTGTGGTCCTGGACCCTTTCCCTAGGGTCCTACACCCTTTCCCTGTGGTCCTGGACCCTCTCCCTGTGTTCCTGAAGCCTTTTTTCTATGTTCCTGAACCCTTCCCCTGTGTTCTTGAATCCTTTCCCGTGGTCCTGGACCCTTTCCCTGTGTTCCTGGACCCTTTCCCAATGTTCCTGAGCCCTTTCCCTATGTTTCTGAAGTATTTCCCCTTGTTTCTGGGCCTTTTCCCCATGGTCCTGGACCCTTTCCCTGTGGTCTTGAACCCTTTCCCTTTGGTCCTGGACCCTTTCCCTATGGTCCTGGCCCCTTTCCCCGTGGTCCTGGCCCCTCTACCTGTGTTCCTGAAGCCTTTTTCCTATGTTCCTGAAGCCTTTCCCTGTGTTCCTGAACCATTTCCCATTGTTCCTGAGCCCTTTCCCTATATTTCTGAAGTATTTCCCCTTGTTACTGGGCCCTTTCCTCGTGGTCCTGGACCCTTTACCCGTGGTCCTGGACCCTTTCCCTGTGGTCTTGGACCCTATGGTCCTGGACCCTTTCCCTATGGTCCAGAACCCTTTCCCAGTGTTCCTGAACCCTTTCCCTATGGTCCTGAACCCTTTCCCTGTGGTTCTGGACCCTTTCCCTGTGGTTCTGGACCCTTTCCATGTGGTCCTGGACCCTTTCCCTATGTTCCTGGACCCCTTGTCAGTGTTCCTGAACCCTTTTCCTATGTTCCTGAACCCTTTCCCTTGGGGTTCTGGACCCTTTCCCTGTGGTCCTGAAGCCTTTCCCGTGGTCCTGGACCCTTTCCCTATGTTCCTGACCCCTTTCCCTGTGGTTCTGGACCATTTCCCCATGGTCCTGGACCCTTTCCCTATGTTCCTGGACCCTTTCCCAGTGTTTCTGGACCCTTTCCCTATGGTCCTGAACCTTTTCCCTGTGGTTTTGGACCCTTTCCCTGTGGTCCTGGACCCTTTCCCTGTGGTCCTGAAGCCTTTCCCTGTGGTTC
Source organism: Acholoe squamosa (assembly GCA_949317995.1). Lineage (NCBI taxonomy): Eukaryota > Metazoa > Annelida > Polychaeta > Phyllodocida > Polynoidae > Acholoe > Acholoe squamosa. Next base: position 76,122,735 of record OX439045.1, on the reverse strand, counting down.
TGGACCCTTTCCCTGAGGTCCTGGACCCTTTCCGCTGGTCCTGGACCCTTTCCCTATGTCCCTGGACTCTTTCCCAGTGTTCATGAACCCTTTCCCTTTGTTTCTGAACCCTTTCCCTATGTTCCTGAACCCTTTCCCTGCTGTTCTCGACCCTTTCCCCATGGTCCTGGACCCTTACCCTATGTTCCTGAACCCATTCCCTGTTTTCCTCAACCCTTTAAAACCCTCCCCCACCCCCTCCCTATATGTTCTGAAAAAACCTCTCTCAACTACCAAAACCTCCCTACCTGCTGTGACCCGGCAGCCAAAGGACCCAGTTTTGAGAGAGAAAAGCTGCATCAACACAAGGACCCATCTCGGCAGCATAAGGACCCATTTCGGCAACATAAGGACCCAGGGTCCTTATGTTGTCAACATAGGGACCCACTCCGTCAACATAAGGACCCACGTGGGTCCTTTGGTCCCCGTAAAGTGGGTCCTTATGTGTAACACACGCCCCTCTCTCTCTCTCTCTCTCGCTCGCTCTCTCTCTCTCTCTCTCTCTCTCTCTCTCTCTCTCTCTACCTAATATCTAAAAAAAAATCTGATATGAGACTGGTGATGCAATGCACCTGCCGACTGACGTGAGATACCATAATGTATACATGCATATAAGGGAGGGGGGGGTCAAAATAATTCCACCTGTTTTCAGTGCTAAACCCCTAAGGAGGGACCTCTGGTGTGCCACTTCTGCCTTGTAGAAGCAGCAATGTTGGAGGGATTTTTCTCATTAGTTTTATCTCTAAGATGCCCTCAATACCTTCCCTGTCCCTGCATCGGTAAGACAAGGGGGGGGGAGGTCCAAGATGGCCATAGGTACCGGGCATAGGTCTTTGAATTTTGAAAATCAATTGATAAAAACAAAAATTGTATTTATTCTTTTCTCAGATCCAAAAAGTGTCCGTGTGTGCCTTATAAATATGTGGCGTATTACTACGATTACAAGCGGCGTGATGAGCAGCTACTGGCAGTTTGGAACGGGGGAGGACACCCCATAAAAGCTTTTCTATTTTGTGTAGTGGCGTGCAAGATAGGACGGGAGAGGGGCCCGAGCGCTTCCAGCCCGAGGGTGGGATGGTATAAGTATGTCTACTCCGAGACATATTTGTCTCGATGGTTTTTGTTCTTGTTGCCAATCTATGATAGATTGATGATTGATTGATTTTTTATTCAACAAGTTAACCATTTTACATACGGAATTTCATCTTCCAGTCTAGCGCAGAGGATTTAGAGGCAAAAGTGAGACACAAATTGATCAAAACTGAAAGGGCTCATTACTCTGTGTTTTAAGCAACCCCAGTAGAGTTTGTTAATAGTCTTCTTTGTGTTTTGTGCCGCCCAGAGAGAATCAGTGGGAATTGTAAAAAAATAAATCCTGCAAATCAGCCATTACAGGGGCGTAGGAAAAGGGGGACCAGTGGGGGGCTGCCCCCCAATCATGAAGGAGGTGGGGCCTGAATATGTCTGCCCCCCCCAAAAAAAAAATTTGCCAAGAACTCATACACAAAATGGAAAAGAAGCTAAAACTTTGGGATAGGGAAAGTGGGAAAGTTGAGCCTAAAGTCAGATCCAAAATTCACCAAAAACACTTTTCTATACAAATTCTATATACGTATGTAAAGACCTCATCGCGCTTCCGTCGACAATTCAAGGTGGTTGCGATGGGGCGGGCCCTTGCTGCCCCCCCCCCCCAATGAAGATTTGCTTCCTACGCCTCTGCATTAAAGGGCCCACCCATGAATACTGTCACCGGGACTGTCACACCGGAGGGGTGGGGCGGGGGGCTGTCCATGGCATTCCTATAGTGATAAAGGGGTGGGGGGGGGGGGTCCAAAAAAAGGCCTAAAAAAGAAGCGTGACGCAATTTATGGATCAGCCCAGAGGGTAAGAGAACGAAAGAAAAAGCCCTCGAGGACAACTCATTTAAACCATATCTCGGATTTCAGTAGAGACATGGCACACAATTACAAATTCTAAGGAAGTGCCCCCCCCCTCCCCCTTCCATGACTGAGCTGTCTTGGTTCCAGTTGTTGCTCTTGTACTGGTTCTCCGTGGTCTCCTTAGTACAGCACAGCACACCAGTGTACCCCAGACGCTGGCCGGCCTCACGTCAGCTGGGAGCCGCATTGCATCATCAGTCCTTACCCCAAGCTGGCCTCACCCCGCGTCCTACCGGCGTCCCCTGATGTAACCAGGCGGGTGGAGATTGAGTGTGGGTGTATATAAATTGTCGTCTGCTACAAGTTGGAGCACGGCATTTCCCGCCCCACTCTCTCCTACACACAGCCTAGGCCTAAGGACAAGCCTACACTCGGCCTACACTCTACACTCCCGGGTCTACACTCTATGTACACACACTCAGCGACAAGCCTAGACTTTTAATTAAGGTAGGTCGTTTTTAGATACACCTCAATTGGCCCTTTCATTTTGTCATGGTTGATTGACTAGGGGTAATTAAGACACCTAACCGATAAAGCTCTGAACTTATCTACAGATACGCTAATACATGTGCAATAAACAGCAATCAGTAATAGTATTAGACTTTGCAGTTGTGAAAGGCACATAGATTAGGTTAGCGGTGGTTAGTCTCAAAGTAGTCCCTTTAATACCATAATACTGACTCCTTTTTCTAAGCTCCCAGAGAGCTGTTTCACAAGGGGTATATATACAGGTGATATAGACTTATGAGCAAGATTACTAATAAGATGCTGTGAGTGAGTAATAGATGTTTAACGCCATTTCGACAGCTGAGGTCATATTCATGGCGAGAACTACATTACACAATTTCACAGAGGAATGTGTCAGTGCCCGCGCATATGTGCACCACACACATCCTGAGGGGATAGGAAAGAGGAGAAATAGACCCTTTTAAGTGGGCCAGGGAGGCCCGAATAAGGTGCTGTTAAAGACACATGTGCCAAGATACACAGACGCTAAATATACAAACAAAAAATCTATCAAGGACCCTGTCTTGATGTTATTTCCCACTCTAAATGGACTATTTTATTTGTGCATATTTTTTTCAGCTCATTTCTGATCACTATAAATACATGAAAGACATTTATAAGCTGTTTGTATTCCCATAGGATCCTATAGTTAAGGAGAAATTAATACTTTTGAAAAAAAAAAAACTTTTTCATTCCAATGGTGACCCCCCATTTTTCTTTCATCAAAAATGTTTGTAAAGATGTCCTCTTTCTATCAAGAGAGTCTTGTAGAGAAATCAGTAGATGGGCATTACCTATGAGACATGATCATATATACGAACAAATATTTTTCCCATACGTTTCTATAGTTAAGGCATTTTACATTTAAATTGTCATACTGTAAAAGTTAGCATGGTGACCTATGGACTTTTTTTTTGCATTTTCTTAATGTTAGTGCATCATACTAATATAATCCCGAGTTATATGGGATAATCAGTAATAGAACAAAATCTGAGAGCTGTTTCACAAGGACCATATACAAGTAAGATTGGTATACGAGCAACATTACTCATAGGGTCATCCTAAGATTGATCTTATGCTTCTTATGCTTAGGGGAAGTGTTTGAAAAGTAAATGGGGAGTGAAACTTACTAGTAAAGAGTCAATGTAAGAGTGACTTACGACCAACATAAAGTAGCTGACTTATGTGTAAGGTTAGGGGTACACATAAATGTGAAAAATCATATGAATAAGTGCAATTACACAATTCTTTTTAATGCATGATGTCAGGCATATATTAAATGGAAATTTCCCCTTTTAAAACAATTTTCTATCATGGAATTATGAAGTAAAGCCATATTCTGCACCTAGGTGATCGATCTTACTAGCTGGATAATTGGCCTATGAGTGACCTTACAACTGATCTTGATTACTGTTCCTACGTCTAATTGACAGCTGTTTCTAAAGGACCAGTCTTAAGTTTCAATATGAGTAACAGCTTGTTCTGAAACACTAGTAGTCATTCCCAAATGACTGATCTTAAGTGGTCACTCTTAGAATGGAAAGATCGATCTTAAATAAAGAATGCTTGTGAAACAGGTCTCTGGTGATGTTGTAGCATTTGTCTGTAAGATCAATCATTGGGGTCATTGGTCGTACCTGCATGGCTTACTCGTTTCAAAAGCGAAGGTGATGCAAATGAAACAGCTCTCTGGCCCTGGGAAAAGGCAAGCAGGAAAGGTGGGTTGTGTGTGGTTTAATGGTATGTATGGCTTTTATGTCAGGTATTATGCCCTTACTAAATTGCGTAATGTACTATTATAATTGGCACTACTGGTAGAATGCCAAGGTGAACATCGAGTACATGGTTAGTCGTAAACAGCACCCACTACTGCCAGAATAAGATCAATGGTAAAGGTTCACGAGAATTGGTCTGAGTGAGGGTTATCTCATGAGGTGGAGTTGAGTGAGATAACCCTCACTCAGACCAATTAGAGTGAACCTTTACATTGATCTCATGTTGTTTTAGTTAGATATGTTCAAAAAATGCATATATTATTTGGCAGAAAATAATGATTTAATGATGCTTTTCTGGCCATTTAAGATGCTACAGCAGGCCGTGAAATACGGGTTAGGGTTATTGCATGGGGGTGTGCAATACGGGGTTCCTTGGCTAAACCTATGGGGCCTCAATATTCAATTTGAGATAATAGCCTAGTCCTTTAAGGGCTTCTAATGCATCAATCCATCATGCCCATGGGGCGACATGATGCATCAATCTCCCCAGGGCTTTGCTCCATTGAAGTACTGGTGAGCAGACTTGCAAGCACTTCATTGGTGCATCAAGAAAACCAATGGTCATGATGCATTAATGCCTTTAAGGCCCAAAAAAAATAAAAAAAAATGTTTCTGCTCACCCGACCGTCCTCAGCTCATAGGGGCCGACCTCAGCATTTTTTGAAGATTTTTTCTATATTTTTTTAAAGAATTATTTCAAAAATTTCCATTTTTTTCAAAGTTTTCATCTCAAAATCTATATTCGAATTCTATATACACAATTCCACGAATCCTATGCAGAAAACCACCATTTCTTATAATAACGTGTGAAAACCTAGCAAAGTATGATTATATGAGGCCTTGTATACTAAAAAAAAAATCCGACCTACCTACCTGTTACCAGAAACATACCTTTTTTGGGCCTAAGTTGAAGGACTAAATGAAGATTGACTTTACACCTACACCCGGCACGTACCCCAACACCAGATTGACTTAATCCCTGCCATGCCCTTTAACATCGGCCATGGTACATTGGTACACTATGTCCAGTGTCCGTCATGATGCATGAATACAGCCCTGGCAATAACTTACCAGGGCTGCAAATTACCCACTTGGCAGAAAAACGTTTTTTTGACGTAAAAAAAAACGTTTTATTTTGGTTCCTAAGTTTGCAAAACGTTGTTTTTTTTCAACGTCAAAATAACGTTTTTACATGTACTAAAAAAACATTATTTTGACGTTTTTATAAAAACATTTTTATGTCAGGTTAAAAAAACGTTTTCTTAATGTAAAAAAAACATAAATAAAAAACGTTTTTATTTGGTTGAAAATTGGTTGAAAAAGCAACATTTTTTCAACATCAAAATAACGTTTTTTTTAAACTTTTTTATAAAGCCAAATAAAAACATTTGCAAATGTTAAAAACACGTTTTTTGCCAAGTGGGTAGTATCTGGTTTGATACACTTCTGAATGAGGGGTCAATCGTCATGATGCATTGTATTGGTGCAGCATGGCGACATGTGATAGCTAGTACTTTTGTTTCTAAAGAGTTAAGCTGTTGAAGGGATTACCTTGTATTATTAAATACCTAAAGAAATATTTATGACTATAATTACCAGAGTCATTCGTTTTGTTATGATGTAGGCACCCTGTAGTTTACCTTCTTAATTACAATGCTTTACATGCTATGCTAATTATCCGTTAATTCATTCAATTTATGTAGGACCCTAGACAGGGGGTCCCATGTCCATTGTCGGTTCTAAGAAATGTCTATTGTCCCTTGCCTCTCAACCCCATGTCCCTTGCCGATTTTAAGATGTGGCCTTGTCCCTTGTCTTTAAGCCCATGTAACTTGCAGGCGCGGATTTAGGATTTAGGATTTAGACGCGCCCCCCCTATTTTTTCCAAAATTATGGTCAATAGAATCTCTAAAATCTGGGCTTTCCAGTGATGAAAGAATCGTTCAAATATTCCTACTAGAAGCAAAGTTATGAAGTAATTCCCCGAGGCAGGGGCGGATCCAGGATTTTGAAAAGGGGGGGGGGTCCAACCCTGGTTTATGGGGGTAATGCTGCAAGCGCAGCGCCACGATGTCGCAAGTGCAACGGCGCAACATTGCAAGCGCAGCGCCGCAAGATACCTAGGGGGGTTTGGGGGCATGCCCCCCCAAGAAAATTTTGAAATCTAGACATCAAACAGTGCATTGTGATGCATTTCTAGATCCCAATCCAGTAAAGCATTTTGGTTTACCATCAGTAGTAAACCCATGATTATGAGAACAGAGAATGAAAATCTTATTGAATTTTGATTGCACAATGGTGTTTTAGGGAGGCTTGGCATGTCCCCTAGAAAATTGTAGAAATATGTTTATCAAACTCCAAATTTTAAAGCATTTTGGTGTAAACCTAGGGTGGGCAGGTTTCCATGAAGGGGATGCTTTGTCTTTGTGAGGTTTTAGGGGCTGGTCCCTCAAAAAGATTTTTGAAATATAGATGTCAAAATCTTGAGTTCAAGGGCTTCAACTAGCCTCAGATGAATGTAGTATTTTTAGATATTGTTCCTTAAGGGGGTGTGGGGACTGCCTGCACCCCTGGGAAGTTTTTTTAAAAATGATGTTATTTAAACCTTGAAGTTTAAAGCATTTTGGTGTACCATCAGGAGTATGTTTATGCACTGGTGGACTTTTGGGTCATTCCCAAAGAAAATCTTATAACATAATCATCAAACCTATATTTAAAATGTTTTGGTATAGGAAAGGGATGTAAATTTATGTCCTGATACCATACATAGTTCTTTGATAGAGTTTTGACGGCTCGTCCCCCAAGGAATTTTTGAAATATTGGTTTTAAACACGGTAGTCTAAGCATCTAAGGAATTTCTGTATCATTGGGTGTGAATCTAATAGTTTTATTTGAAAGTGATTTGGAGCCTACCATCAAGAAAGCTTTGAAATTTCACAAAAACTCATTACAGCACACAGTATTTTGATGTACCCCAAGTGGTGAATAAAATTTTAATGGGATATAAATCTAATAGAAAATTACCTTGGGGACCAAACATAGTATCCCATGCATAAGGCACACCTGATGTCTAGATGCCTATGTGGACTCACTGGTGCACATTGGGTCACGTTAGAAAATTTTGTGTAAATTTTATAGATTTTAGATACTGTAGTCATAAATTGTAAAATTCACAAACAATAAAACCATATCAAAGAGAGATAGGAGCCATGAATGGGGGTATACAAAGTGGACATCTTGGGTGGGCCCAAAGGGGGGGGGGTCCCTCTTCGGGGACCCCCATTTGAACATGTTATGGGTGGACCAAAAGGGGGGGGGGTCAGGATGCCCAGGACCCCCCCCTAAATCCGCCCCTGCGAGGTCACCAGAATTTGTGTTTTAACATTGAAATTTTCAAAATTTTCTAAGCCCATTTGCATCACAGAAGAGCATATATATTTCTCTTCATACCTGTAAGGCTAAAGAGGGCCGCTAAGCACTTCAGTAACAGTATGGCTCTTTTTTTCCTCCTATAAGTCTATCCATAGTATCATGTAAAATCCCTCAACCATGGTCTCGGACTGGCACGGTGCTGCCCCCTTGTATGTTTTGTGTGTACTATAATTGCACATACCATGATGTCTCACATATAAAGTACAGCTTATACACAAGCATATACTTGCTGTGCTTTATGGAATTTGTCTAAAGTGAGCAGGTGCCTTACAGGGAATGTTATATTATTATGAACTAGTACTCATAATGGGAAAAACAGGAATGGCACCTTTAAGATGAACTCAGTGTATGCCTTTTATGTGAGCTGCAGTATATATATACAGTATTGTCGTGTTTAAGCACGGGTCTTTGAAAAACTGCCTGTCTTGTATTAGCACGGGGGGTAAGGGGGTGTTGAAATATCTCTTAAGCACTGAAAACTGTATCTTGAATAAGCGCCTGTCTTGTATAAGCGCTGGGGAATTAATGCCACCAAATTAAAGACCCCGGGGCTCTTGAACACGATGATACGGTACACTGTTTTGTGGTAAAGTGTCTCTAGTCTAGGTAAGCAGGGGCACAGTGTCTAAGAATAAACATTGACCTGAAGACAATGTCTGCTAACAGCTGACCACCCTGTTATGTAGCAGCAGCCTAAGTGTAAGGGGGCTTCCATAAAGTATGTACACACCCAGGTAGTACGAGGGGGGTCTTGGCAAATGCAGACAAATGTATACATTAAATGTAGGGATGGCGGTCTACAGGCATTTCGGCATAATCTTTACGTACCCACTCAAAAAAAATAAACAACATTATTTAACTTAAAAAAAAAACATTTTTAATGTTTTAAAATGTTTTGCCATGATAAGGAGCCAGAGGGAAGTGTTTTGCAACATTTTTTGTTGACTGGGTATGCATTGATGGATTCTTCTTGAGGCAAATAAGGGCTCTACAAATGGGGAATCATTGCTAAAGTAGTTGAAACATAGAGAGGGGTATTAATCATGAATCAACCATATATATATTTATATATATATATATATATATATATATATATATATATGTATATATATATATATATATATATATATATATATATATATATATATATATATATATATATATATCAAAGTGAGGGGGAGGGGGTGTTATCCCCCATTACGGAGGATACTAGAGCTAGTCCCAAAATGAAGCTTCCCCCTTCCCTCATAAGGATACTGTGAAGTAAACTCAATCAGTCCTTAGTCAGGACTCCTAATTACTTGGGGCCTACCTTATAGTTGGGACAGGAGGGAGACACCAAGCCCCCTATTAAATTGATTGGTTCAGAATAATGGATTCTCACTAATTAATAGTTCTTGTAATCATTTAGTCTATGTGCATCAAGACGGGGAGATGAGGGAAGGGGGGGGGAGGTCAGTTTGCCAAGTGAGAATGTACTAAGGGGGTGGGGTCTCCTCCATGCATACATAATGCAACATGGGGGTGGGAGTCATTTTTCTGTGAAAAAATGCATACATACTTTATGGAAGCCCCCTACCTTATGCCATTCACCTATAAGTGGCAATCCTTAGTATAAGTACCTGCAGACTGGTGCCCTGTCTAAATGGTGTGTAACATGGACAGGTGAGTTAGTGTCCAGGGGACACTAACTCTATGAGAGATATGACTGTGTTTTCACTGATTTAGAGATATCAGATTGCTTTAGAATGTAGAATATAGGTACAGAATGGCTTTATAAACAAACACTTCATGACAACAGAACATCACCAAGATTAACTCAAACCCCAGCTTTAAGAAGTGGCCATGTCCCCATGTCGATTTTACCCGTCTGGGGCCCTTTATGTGGTATGCGTTCCTATATTTAGCCTTCAGTTATTATAAATTCTAGAGAGTTATCATATAAAGTCATGCATGTCAATGAGTCGTCATAATGCGCTAATGAATAGCTGACGAGGCTGTGGCTGTATCAAGCCTGCATGGTCGGCATGATGCATAAATTTACTAGCTGTGTACATGTCATTAACCTAAGTTAACCCAAGTTGTTGCTACTGAATTATTAAAGCACGTGTGGTGCTGTCCATGTTGAATGGTTGTCATAACAGGTCTGCAGTACACTGGTGACACTTCTGTGTGCAATCTTATTACTCATCAACGACAGCTTAGTAATATGGTACCTAGTGATAACCCTTTAAGGACCGCTAGTACAGGAGTGCATCATGCCCATTGGTCGTCATGATGCACCAATGAAGTGCTGGTGAGACTGCTCACTAGCGCTTCATTGCTGACCCTGCGGGAGTGTATCAGCCCTTTACGGTCACTTCCGCCAGCATTGTGTATTCATGTATCATGACGACCGAGGTGCATGATGCATAAATGAATTGCTGGCAACACTGCTCGCCACCACTTCATTGGCGCATCATGCTGACCCTGCGGGAGAGTATCAGCCTTTTAGAGTCAGCATGATACATGACCGGTGAGTAAACCCGCCATGGCTGCATCCATGCATCATGACTGGTGTGGTGGTCCCGCGTCGTCTTCGAGGTACCTTCGTGGTCCTCGTGGGCGACATCGAGAGCACCTCTATTACCCGACGCCTGGGGGCGCTGGAGTCCAGCGCCACGTCACCACTTGGTCACGTGGCCCTCAACTCCGGTGTATATAAGGCCGTTGTACGGCCTTCCTCAGGGTCAGTCCAGCCCTGACTGACCATCGTGAGCGATGGTTGGCGGCTGCCCGGCTACCATATTCTAATACTCCTCTGTGCTGCTGCACAGAGGAGGTGTATGTAGAATATCAACTGTAGACACTAGAAGGCCTAGTGTCGAACTTGTTATAGAGTTCAAACTCTGCCACCTGTAACTGTGATCGAGAACGGCTGATGCCTATGTGTTATTAGACAATAAAGTTTAAACTGGAACCTGAATAGTTGTTCTTCGTTGTTTATCGAAAGATTCGATTGAACATCGAGGGGTAGAACACTACACTACCAATGTGCATTATGCATGAATGCATTAACAGCACATAAAGGGTTAATGGTTAGGTTGGTACCGGGTCATATTGCCCAAGTCGTTAAAAACTTAGCAGCGTGGTATTAAAACATTCATACATCACTTCCACATGTGGCTATCTATTCATGAGCACATGGGTATAAATAATGCTGGCAGTATCAAGGAACCTGCCCACCCCCCCCCCTGCACACCCCCCCCCCCGCCATGTCATATTGATTCACATTTAGGCAGTAAAATCGCCGCCTGTAAGGCCATGTTCATTTGTTTCTTGTACAAGTGGAATTCTTGGCTAGTACTAGTAGTAGGAGGGATTCTTTTATTATAGGTTATGGATGTTTAGATCTGTTCTAATAAAGGTTTATGATCAAAATCTTAAACCATTGGTTGTGTTTCTAGTGCATTTGCTATCTAACTCTTCATGAGGATTCCTTTCAGTAGGGATAAAATTGATAAGGGTCACGAAGCACACAAGAATCTTTTCTTCTCTCTCTCTCTCTCTCTCTCTCTCTCTCTCTCTCTCTCTCTCTCTCTCTCTCTCTCTCTCTCTCTCTCTCTCTCTCTCTCTTTAAATAAGAGGGTGGGGGAGGGTATGATGATAGTTTGCACATACATGGAAGTTTTGGCCACATTCTTCGGAAATTTCTTAAAAATTTCAATAAAACTGGCAGAATATCTTCTGTGAAAGGTAAAATCCCCTCCACCCCCCCCCCATCCCTTCCAACGGCTCAGGCACGTCTATTTGAGTCAGTACCTTTTGATGAGGAGGGGGGGAGTCGGGGGGGCAACGTGTGGGGGGTGGGGATGGGGATGGAGTGGTATCCAGACTGAGCCTGACCACTTTATACTATATGACTTGTGCAGCTAGGTCAGAGGTCACAGGGTCATGACCCTGAGTGACCTCCACCATGAGGTGCTCCCATGGAGTGGTACAGATGTGCTCACAACTAGACTTGCTCAAGACTGTTAATTTTATTATTTCTACAAGACATCAGGTGGACTAAGTAAGTCAAAATAAAGCAATCCAGTTCAAAAGGAGGCCATAAGGAAGTGTTGGAAGTAACTTTAGAAGAACGGTTTGTCCCTTGTCAGCAGAGCTTGCCTGAGTAGGAATGTGGCACACTGCTTTCTCTAGTGGTCATACAGGTCTCCTAATGATTGGTTGGGACACCTGTCCCCATTGGTATTGATTGGTGGAGCCATAAGGTAGTGGTCATTCTTTTAGCAACAGGACAATGGGTGAACAAAACTTTTGGCTGCCCCCTCTTGTGGGTTAAAAATTCACGCATGAGCGTGCCCTTTTGAATTACAGGTTTATGTGTATGGGTTTTTAAAGACTTTACCTATCCTGCATGGAACAGTGTTTCTCCCATCTTAGATTCCATACAGTAAAAAAAAAGGTGTATTTGTTTATTCAGTTAGTGGTCAGTCAGGAAATGTTTTGAGAAGATCGAAGATAAGGGATAGATAAGGGTCTATTTTTCTATTACTAGGTAGGCTGAGATTTTTTTATCTACATCTCCTAAAGTTTAAAAACATATGATTTGTTTTAAATTTTTTAACGCCTCCCACGCCGCGTAGCGGCGGTACCGCGAAGCGTTATGCGAGTGCGCTATGATGATTGCATTTGCCCCATGTGATGAGGTCTCACAATACAAAATTACTGAATAGAGAAATTGATAATTGTGAAATCTTCTTTATGTCTGCTTTTATGAGACATATCGTCAAACACTGGTATACCGACATTAACGACGGGAGGCGTTTTTTTACATGGTCACTACCGCATTTCTTGTCTCTAAAATTTTCTTCTAACTTATCAATGATTCTATGACCTTGAGTAATTGTCTATTACCCAGAGGTTTAGAGCCAGACTGCCTCTGCCTGCAGCACACTCTCGGCTGGGGCGGGGGGTTCAGAAGTGACTGGCCTGTTCCTGTATTTTGGTTTTCAAATGGCAAAATCAGTCCACCAAGCCATTCTGTTTGTCACTCAATGCAGCAGAGTATGAGAACTAGCCTCAGAAATGGGCCCTGGCTGGGGCGGGGGGAAATGATTCTTTTTTTTTTATCGATATTTTGTTCTCAGCAGATTCCCATAATCTGTAGTGTTGATATGCTGATCCTGAAGTTTTTTTGTGATGAATATTGATTTACCCTTTTGTCTTTATTTACAGATTTCCATAGAACCCTACCAAGATGTGTGGTATTTGGGCGATATTCGGCAGTGATGAGTGCGTGTCCAAACAGTGTACAGCGTGTATGAAGATCCTACACCGCGGTCCTGATGCCTTCAGGATAGAGAACGTGAACCACTTTGTTAACTGCTGCTTTGGGTTCCACCGCCTCGCTATCCTGGATGACATGCACGGCATGCAGCCTATGAGGGTTCACAGTCTGCCACATCTGTGGTTGTGTTACAATGGAGAGATATACAACTATAAACTGGTAAGAACCATTATTTGAATCAAGTGTAAATGCTTAAAAATGGCCCTTGTTGAAATATGACCAAATAGTTAAAAACAGACTGTTGGTAATGTTAAAATGTGCTTACTCTCGCCATATTAATATACAACAAAAAGAAACAACAATTGATTACAGAAACTAGAGAGACTCTTCTTCATATCAAGTCTGAATGTTCTAAAAACTTTGTCTTGAGTCTGGTAAAATCTGCAAAAATGGTTTGCAGTAGTGTTCGTGATTTCTGGTGTTTGTGATTTACGGTTAAATTTTGGTATGATATATTTCACAGTGCTATTATTCGATCAGGGAAAATAATCCTATTTGGTAAGTGAGAGTCAGGGAAAGTCAGGGAAGTCTGATGCCAGTTATCATGCAAATGCAAGTATTTCCTATTTGTTGGGATCTAAAATCACCTTGTAATTTCCTATATTATAATTCTGTTCTGACAGAACCAGAAGGTGTTCAGCTTTAACTATGAGACGGAGTGTGACGGGGAGTCCATCCTCCACCTGTACAACTATGGCGGGATAGACTTTGTCACCAAACACCTGGATGGTGTGTTTGCCTTTATCCTGTTAGATACGGCCAGTAAGAAGCTCCACATCGGGCGTGACACATACGGCGTACGACCCGCATTCAGACTCTACACTCAGGACGGGTTCCTTGGTGTCTGCTCTGAGGCTAAAGGTGAGGCCTTATAATTATTTGATGTATATAAATACATTGTTTATTTTCACATTGAAATCTTCCATTTCAATAGAGCAATCCATCAACTTTAGATAATTTCAAATCATAGAGATAAAAAAAAAAGAGTGCATGAATTTAAGTGTTGAGAAGATGAACTTCTATATCTATAATAACCACTGGTAACTTTTTCAGCTTATACCACTGTTATCACATTTCAGAACGATTTTGGGTGCCCAAACTGGATAATCTTAGTGCTTTTATCACAGGATAGAGGCACTGAGAGTTGACACTTGAATGTTGACAGTGTTCTTTTTCTATACTATGCTTATATGTGACAGCAGCTCAGGTTTAGCTTTGACAGTGGTTCACACAGGAAAATCTCAGCATGGGTTGGACTAGAACCAGGGAACCTCTGATCCAAAGTGCTTCATCCTATCCATTAGGCCACGGGGCTGGACAATGGTGCTGGGTTAGACGAGTCTTATGTTTGGGACCCTGTGGATACCATATACACAAATGTATGTTTGTATGTCAGTGAATGCAGAATGCATTCTAATGCATCCTAAAGGTGCAGACCATGGTATCACTGCAATGTGTGATGATTATGATTGCATTGCTTTCCTTTTAAATAATGCTAGCCTTCATTAAGCACAGCGCTTGAGATTACGAGCTGGATGATGGTGATCTTTTTAGAGGAGATGTTGATTTATAGTACAGAAAATATTGTACTGTGTTGGAAAGATTAGAAAATTAGCCTATCTGTCTGATTCTTGCCTTTTGAAAACTAATATTAAACTAAAATTAATCTAACCCTCTCGTACCTGGCCAGGTCTAATGGATGTAGTACAGAGTAAGGAGGATGCAGTCATCGAGCCGCTCAGTCCCGGTCACTACGAGACATATGACCTATCAGACACGGGTAAGGTAACCTTCAGAGAGAAGGTGCGCTTCCATGATGTGGGACAAAAACCTGCATACAAGACAATGCTCTCCTCATATGGTGAGTTCTACTTTCTTAAAGTTAATTCCAATGTTGTTTTATTTGGTTTATTGTTTGCTTGCTACATCCTGGCTGCTTAGAAATGCATTATTCCGTTTTGTTTTTGACCACTGATGGTGACAATGGCACTAGGTCACCATACAAGGCTTCAAAATTCAACCAAGCCTCTGTAACTAGCCAGCAATGTTTAGGCCAAGAAAAGTAAAAAGTGTGTTTCCAGTAACATAGCTCAAAGAGCTAGGGTCGGTAGGTCAGATCTTTTTTTTTTTTCTTTTTACATTTATAAATATAGGAAAGGTTAGGGCAAATATCAATGGATGTATCAAATTCTTTGATTTAATAGTAAAATAATGATGGGAAAATGACAACTGTGAGCGAGGGGAAGGAGATAAAAAGGATACAGGAACAATCCTCAAAAAGTAATAAAAAATTTATTTAAAATATGAAAAAATGAGACAAAATTCTTCAAAATCACAAAAAAGTTTTTCTTGCCCCTGTTTTGCTAGGGTCGGTCGGGTTACTGGAAACAAACCTTCTTCTATTTGGCCTTATCATATTTGGAAAATACTGAACTCTACTGTGTTGACCTTTTTAAAAGACTTGAAGTAGATTATGGTGAGTTCTCATGGCTGTAATGATTTAAATGCTTAAAATAGAAATAAACAACAAAACATGCATTATATATATATATATATATATATATATATATATATTTCAAACATGTCTTTTACTTTTTTCATCAACAGAAGATGATGTGTCTAAAAACATTCGATGTCTCCTGACTGAGGCAGTCAGAAAACGTATGATGGCTCACCGCCGTATTGGATGTATGTTGTCAGGTAAATCTGACTCTTATCAGCTTGAATCACTACCTGTAAAATAACCTTCAGAATCATCTAAACTTGTCTCTACTTGCCTGTTTTCTAATTAAATATCATATAGAAGAAATTAAAATATTTTCTACTGATAGAGTGCACAATGAATCACTATAAATCATTTGTAAACACTTTTAAGGGCGTCCTTAAGAAAACTTCCATTCATTTTTCACCTTGGCTCTGACCAGTTGATGTCAATCTGGTTGAGGGCGGACTGAGTTACCCGGATTGATAAGTGCCATGAAAATT
The DNA here is from genome assembly GCA_949317995.1 of Acholoe squamosa. Classification (NCBI taxonomy): domain Eukaryota; kingdom Metazoa; phylum Annelida; class Polychaeta; order Phyllodocida; family Polynoidae; genus Acholoe; species Acholoe squamosa. The sequence continues at coordinate 76,106,725 of OX439045.1, read as the reverse complement.
GCATAGCTTCATTCCTAAATGCGGGTATGCCCGGCCCGCTGCTTTCCTGCTGCTGCTTTTATGCCAGCAATGACAATTGGATGCAGAGCCTAATTTAGAGCTTCATATACATCCTCAAACTCTTATCAACTTATTCTGTTGTTTTTGGCTTCAGGAGGACTTGATTCTAGCCTGATTGCTGCACTGGTCGTGAAGCATGCTAAGGACATGGGCCTCGAGTATCCTGTGCAGACATTCTCTATCGGCATGGAAACTAGTCCAGACATCATAGCAGCCAGAAAGGTAATGTAGGGGCCAGCTCTGCCGTAAGGCCAGCAGCCCCGTTCTGGATGTACCAGCCCCCAGGGGCTGGCATCCTGCGGTAGCTGCCCCAATGTGTGTGTCATACCGATCCAGGTGTAGATGGAAGGTAGAGAACGTCAGGCCAGGGGAAGTAGCTCAGAGGTAGAGCTTCCGCTTTGAAGTTGGAGGGTCCCGGGTTCGAGTCCCGGTTTCTCCAAAGACGTTTTCTGCTGACATCTACAGTAACATTCACTGAAATAAATCTGTATTTCTGGACATTAAGCTTCTGTTGTCCTCAAGTCAGATGGGATATATACCATAGTAGCTTAATCTTCTACTGCATCTTTTGGACTCACACTGAACCCAGGTTTTCCTTCAACTTATATGTGGGATGTGCCTTATATGTGGGATGTGCCTTATATGTGGGATGTGCCTTATATGTGGGATGTGCCTTATATGCGGGATGTGCCTTATATGTGGGATGTGCCTTATATGTGGGATGTGTCTTATATGTGGGATGTGCCTTATATGCGGGATGTGCCTTATATGTGGGATGTGCCTTATATGCGGGATGTGCCTTATATGTGGGATGTGCCTTATATGTGGGAACTTATGGTAGCTCATACATCATATAATGGTAATGAGCCTATTTAAAAACTGCCATTTTCTCTTTTCTCATCCGCAAATTGAAACTTTGAACTGTCAGGCGTAACAAAAGAAACCTGATTTCCACACTGATTGCTTTGCATTTGCTGGATGTAATCAGAAAACAATATTTCAGTCCATGTGCAAAAGAGATAAAAGTGCCAAATTCTGTTGATCAGGTTGCAGCGCACATTGGTTCCGAGCACCATGAGAGGATGTTTACAGCTAAAGAAGGGATCAGTAGTCTACGTAAAGTTATCTACCACTTAGAGAGCTATGACATTACCACAATAAGAGCTTCTGTTGGTGAGTATAGTCATGTCAATCTGTATACTTATGGGTTGTCTTTGTTTTATAATCCCTTAATTTCAAAGGTCCATAGTCTGAATGGAAATAGGAATATATTAATCTAGATCTATATCAAATCCTTTATCAAATAAAGATAGACTTGTTTTGTGAATGGGTCTTGTGTTGATATATCTTAATAAAAAAGAATTGCTCTATGTGGTAGCATTCTTGTTTAGATCCCATTTGATTACATATTATATTAAAGAGGAATGGGGAAATGAAGCCCAACTTTGAAAATAGGAGTAAAGAAATTAAATACAGTTTATTCAAGTCCATGGACATAAGGTTTACCAACTTGAACAACTTTTAATCAGTGATTTGATCCGCTTAAATCCTGTGTTTCATGCTACTTTATTTCTCTCACCACTTCAGGCATGTTCATGATCAGTGAGTTCATCGCTAGTAAGTTTGACTCGGTGGTGCTGATGTCGGGGGAGGGTGCGGACGAGGTGGGTCAGGGCTATATCTACTTCCATAAAGCCCCGAGCCCTGAGGAGGGAGACAAGGAGAGTCGACGACTTCTGCAGGAGCTGTATCTGTTTGACAATCTGCGGGCAGATCGTACCACAGCAGCAGCCGGGTAAGTGAAATCATCAGCTCAGAAAATATTATAAAGATGCCTTTCAAGCATCAGAGGAGGAGGTTTTCCTTCTCTGTTCCATGGAATGGAGCATTAATGACCTTCAGCGTCTACCAAGGAGCATTAATGACCTTCAGCATCTATCAAGGATAATTAATGACCTTCAACATCTATCAAGGAGCATTAATGACCTTCAGCATCTACCAAAGTGGGCTGTACAAGAGCGCAGGTGCTCTTTGGTTTCAATCCCATTGTATCCCTGCACTTATACGAGACATGCCTTTATGATATATAAATGTAAACACTGTGTCTAGTATTTAAGATTAATTTCAACAGCCCCTTAATTCTGGTGCTTATTTGGGACTGGCACATATAAATTTGAGACCTTAGTGATCAAACAGGGCATTATGGCATGTAATATCTAACGGTAGTTTTGGCCCTTTCATTGTTCATATTCATCCACCCACCCACTCGCCCCACCGTACATGGCCACATAAGACATAGCGTAATACATCACCACATATATATATAAGTTGCACCCAGAGTACAATATTGTTGCTTATAAGTTTCACATCCAAATTTGACTAATCCTATGAGATGCGCTAACAATCCATCCTCGTATATAAGCTTCACCTCATAAGCGAGGTTTTTCGAGCTCCGTGTTAAAGTTTTCATCACTATGGAGCGTTTTTTTTTCATCTAAATTCAATTTTGTCACTGGGCCACAGTTACATGATAGATTCTATATTTATAGCATCACAGGTGTCGGGTGAGGCGGGAAATGATTTGCAGATTTTACATCCTACAAACCAACAAATTATATCACACACAATCTCATCTCCATAAAGGACACAATGTCATCAAACTGTTTTCCCGTATTTTCTTTCCATATTGCAATGGTTTCCATTAAGAAAAATTCAGGTCCCACAGAATTCTATGCCTTTCTTTGAATCTGTCATGTGTCGATATATCGGTCGTCAATACTTTGGTTGTCTCATTGATCAGCCAATATTGGTTCAGGAACCAGCCTTTTTATTTTATCTAAAACCCAGAAGTAGCTGATATATTGAGATTTGACTGTATTATGAGCACAAACTTAAAGGCTAACCATAGCCTTACCTATACATGTTGAGAGTGCTCTTTTGATAATGCACTTGATTCAGTGTGTCAAATTCCTTTTATTTGAAGTGTATAATGTTTTTGAGGTGGAAAATACAGACTCTAGATGTGAATTTTACTTAGCACTGTGTGATATTGATGCACTAAACTATTGTGTGGACATTTTATTTCTTCATTTGAACTCAACTGAAATAATCAATTAACATAATTCTTAGTACATTTCAAATAGAAATAGTAATCTCCCACGTAGAAGACGCGTTGCGCATATAGGACGCACCCCAAACTCAGCAGAAGCATTTTCGTGTATAAGACGCACCTCTTAGGGGTGATTTTTGTCAATCCAGTACTGTTCTATAGTAAAATTACCCCTCGTATAAGACGCACCCCCAACTTGAAAAAATCCTATAAGACGCTCCAGCATTTTGTTTGGCGTAGAGGATGCGTCTTATACGCGGGAGATTACGGTAATCCTCCAAATCAGTCTTCAACATTTTGCTAACATTTCTGAAATTTGCTGGCCCTTAATCGAGATATATTGTCCATGTTATATTTCAGCCTGGAGCTTCGCGTGCCCTTCCTCGACCACCAATTCACCTCCTACTACCTCAGTCTCCCAGCGGCTGATCGGCAGCCACAGAAAGGTATCGAGAAGTACCTTATCCGCAAAGCATTTGATGGAACTGGCACCATCCCTGATGACATCCTATGGAGGCCCAAGGAGGCCTTCAGTGATGGAGTAGCATCCAAGAAAAAGTCCTGGTTCTCGCATTTACAAGATCACGCTGAGACTGAGGTATGTTGTTAGGTTCTAATTTTCTATATTGCCCTAAAATTATTCTCTTGTATAAGCTGCAGCTAGTACGAGAACCTAAATAAAAATGAGGCTTATAGGAACAGGCCAAACTCTGGGTGCGGCTTATGGGAGGGTATTTTACACCATAAATCAGTACTGCACTGCCAATTTTCAAACCCTAGGTGAGGCTTATAGCTTTCTCTCAAACTCAGGGTGAGGCTTATATCAGAGAATTTACGGTGCTTCTCAATCATTATTGAGTCTTGTGAAACTTACATCGTGGGGCCATTGGCAGAACAGAAAAAGCTGTATCTATCCTGTGGGCACATTTGACAACAAGCCAGCGTTGGGATGTAGTGCCAGGTTTAAATAGGGCACAGGTCTTGCATAAGGACCTTGAGCAGATAGCTGTTGAACTGTTTCCTTTGGGAATTTTAAAACCTTTTAGACAGAGGGGCTTAAACCAAGTCACCAACCCTCTAGCACTATATCACAAGGGATTTTGATTTTTGCAAAACTAGTTTGAGTCTTTCATTAGTAATTGCTTGATTGATATTCATAGATTTCTCCATCTCCCACAGATCTCAGACAGTGTGATGGAGGACTCACCCAAACGGTTCCCGTTCAACCCGCCCCGTACCAAGGAGGCCTACTTATACAGACAGATGTTTGAGGAGATGTTCCCCGGTCAATCCCACTGGATCCCACACTTCTGGATGCCCCGCTGGACCAATGCCACTGACCCATCGGCACGGGTCTTGGAGCATTACAAGAGCAACTGAATGTTTATAACTATGTCATGTCCATCCATTTTATCTGTGGTATAAAAAGGTTAGGATTTCCTGTGGAGCCATATTTGTATCTTTTGATGGGTGGATGGATGAGGGCAGTTGGAAGAAACTAGATATTTTCTCCCAGGTTTTTTTCATAGAATTGTTGAGGATGCAGCATAGAATGTTTCAGATGTGTGTGTTTGTAGTGACTATTTCTGAATCCAATACTCACACTCTTATTTCACCTTCTGATAAGCTGAAGTTGACTCAGGGTGCAATTAGCAACCATCAGCATTAGTAGTACCCTTTGATAGCAAATATCCCTTTAAGGGCCTGTTATTCAGGAGTGCATCATGCCTATTGGTTGTCATGATGGAGCCCTCCAGGACTGTATCAACCCTGGATGGTCTTCATGATACATGACAGTGGCCCTGTTACTCACCAGGGCGGGCTTCCCTAGCCCACTTAAAAGGGTCTATTTCTCCTCTTTCCTATCCCCTCAAGATGTGTGTGGTGCACATATGCACGGGCACTGACACATTCCTCTGTGAAATTGTGTAATGTAGTTCTCGCCATGAATATGACCTTAGCTGTCGAAATGGCATTAAACATCTATTACTCACCCACTCACTCACTCACTCACCAGGGCTGCATTCATGCATCATGACGACTAATGGCCATGTCAGCATCAGCGCCCTGTAAAGAGTTAACCTATAGAATAGATACCCTCAGCTATTATGTAAATGAAATTGTCCTCAATATCAAGGTCATCATATATATGCTTTATCTGATGTATTATACTTCTGAAAATAACAAAATAAAACTTGTTTACTGGAAGAATGGCATTTTGGATTTAGCAGTGACCAGAGCAGAAATACAATTTCTCTGCTAGACTAATATTTAAAGGACAACTACTACATTCCATATTTCTTAGACATTTATTATAGCCACAGAAATTCATTTCACACCAGAGGGCATTAAACATCACATTAACTTATTCATAAAAAAAGTGACAGAGTGACACTCCATCTTTTCTAATGGGTGATGGCGTGACATTCTGAAAATTTTGATCATTCATGTATATAGGCACTGATTTATAGTTTCGCATGGCAAATTAGAAACTACCCACCTAAAGTGTCACGTATTTATGTATGAGCAATTATACAAATCTCTAGCCTACATGGTGCCTTGTATTGCAATGTAGGATAATCTATTACAATATTCTTATCAGTACCTTACCCGCAGGAGAAATTTATGTAGCGTAGTGGCCTGGGCCTTTGAATAAGCGCCCATGTATCATTCTTGAATATCGATAAATAATGTGTCACGATGGCATGGGGAGTGATTGCGAGTGGTAATGTTTGTATTAATTAAATCTATATTAGGAATTGAAATCTCACAAGTAGGCATTATATGTGTGATACTAGTTGTTATACACAACCTTTTATCACATATCCTATAATATATCAATTATTTCCATGTTGGATGGATGGTTATAATACACAGAATTATATTTCATGACACAGTTTAAGGTTTGCGTGATGTTCCTGGGTTTTATGAATTATTGATGCACTCATTAAATGATGGCGAACCTACTCAATAGCACATCCCTGAGGCATCATGCCACGGTCATGATGCATCAATGAAGCAGGGGTATGTTACTCATAATGTCTGCATTTGTGCATCATGACAACCAGTGGGTATGATGCACTATAATTGTACCAATACCATGGGTGAATACGAATGATGCGAAAAGTTTGTCACCATGCAGGTCAATAGGTCTGGCGGATTTCTAGTTCTGCAGGCCCTGTTCAATTCTCTCAGGACCGAAACATAATGAGTATCTCAGAGCATTTTCTGCAAATAAAAAAAAATATATCATACAGCAAAAGTGTACATCCTATTTTTATCATGAAATCCATTAGGACTCATGAAGTTCTGAGAAAGAAATCTTAATAAGGTAATGGTTTTTGTTTCATGTTGTAAAAACTTTAATAATGGTCCGATTTTAATGCCTTAAAAAATGGCATGTAGCCTAAGGTCTAAAGATGACAGCCAGACATTTGGTCTGACAGTCTGACAATTTCTGACGGCCCGACAGCCATTAAGACAGCTATAGCTGGTGTCCGACGAGATTTGGCAAAGACTGGAATACACACTGCCCAATTCTGTATGAGACATGCTTTATGCATATGTACTTATCATTTCTTCAAATAGAATAAAAATATAGAAACTGATTCAAGATTTGCATATCATTGGTATTATTTTCATCAAATATCTCATACAAAAACGATATCATTTAATGCAAAATACTTGTAACACATGAGTAGAAAAAAAACAACTAAATGAAAGCCTGACAAACTCTCGTTATGCTGCTCGTTCCTGAAATGTGCAAGTGTCTAGATATTGTGAGGTTGGTTAATTTCTCACCAGAAGGTCTCAGTGAAGGAAATCCCGCAGAAAACCGGAAGTCATATACGATTGTGGTCAGAAGTGAATACTGCAGGCACACTGAATGGTCAATAACCATGTTGAAAATAATGCCAATAAATATAAAACCACTACACATGTTGTTGAACATTTGCTGCTTTGGATAAAATACCAGGAGGGCATTTCTCAAAGTGCTTACCCATTTTTTCAAAGGTTAGATTGGAAATAGTGAATCTACATTTTATTCAGTGCAGATTTAGGCAGAATCAGGGTGTTTTTACGCGATAGTCCAGTGCTCAAAATTTTCATGGTCAATTCATATTTTAAGTCAGCCTATATTATGAAGGAAAGATGTATCTATTAATTCTGGGGTGATTTTTAGAAAATGAACATGTTCCAATGGGTGCTATCGCGTTTCGCGCTACATTAAATTATAGTGCGGAACCAATTCCTTCTGTGAGACCAGAAAGTACGAGATGAGTGGATCATGCCTGCACCCACACGGCCTCCAGATTCCTCGCCAGGGGGCTCCAACCGTGCAATATAGAGGACATCTGGTGGCAAATTCAAGAACCAATACCAGCATGTCTGGGTCCAGCTGCATGGCCAGGGAAATCCCATAATGCAAATACACTAATAAATATGACAATCATTCAATGATACATCTACCTCAAAAACACTTTGGGCTTTGCATTGGCTGCATTTAATGGGCTTGCAATTGTGTAAAAAGGAAGACATTTATCCCATCTGGCTTACTTTGAGTTCCTCTGAAAACCAAGAATTGACCAAATTTGTAAATTCTTCATAAATCATCAGGGGGGGTGACCAGTGCTTCAGTGCCATCTTGTGGCAACTGTAACATTCATGTTTTTGTGTATAGCTCAGTATGCCTGAGGAAATACTTCAATTCTGCTATATTAACACATGTGTCAAATATCCTATGATACATTTACATCACATATACTTCACTCTATGTAATTGGTCCAGGTTAGCTGCATTTCAATGTATCAGTATGAAGAAATCTATCCTGTTTCAGTTGATAATGGGTTGTTCTAAAGGTCAACTTTGAGCATTTCATAAAAATAATTGAGTTGAGATCCATTAAATCTACATTTTGTGAAAATTATTTCAATGTCTAATGTATGAGGTGGTGCAGTAGAGAACATTGGAGCACCATTCCTAGAGAGTGAGAAAGATATTTCAATTACGACTAATATGAGCTCAGTGAAGTCATTTCTGGTACATTTCATGTTTGCTTAGTTCCCATGCCACTCACATGATGTCTCCACTATGTCATACTTTGACCATTTCCTTGCCTTCTAGCTCTGTCAGACATGGTCATACTCTAGTCTGCTACAAGGTGGCGCCTAAGCACTGGGCTCTCCTCCTGATAAATCATTGAGTTGAGTTCCAACATAAAGAACATTGGTCAGATCTATATCAGTATGAAATGTACAAGAGAGTACAGTAGAGAACATAAGAGACCCTCTTCTAGTGGGTGAAAAATATTCCTAAAACAACAACTATTTTGGAGTCTGTGAAGTCAATCTGGTATAGAGCTGAATGGTGGATAATGAAAACTAGTTCCCACATTACTCACACCATGTCTCTACTGTGCTGTGTATTCACCAGTAACACACTGGCTAACTCTGGATAGATAGTGTAGTTCTTTAATTTGACACCTGGTGGCAGGTAGCGGTTGACTCTTCCCCTGATTCCTCGCTATATCTAGCACCCAGGTGGTGCACCATAGCCCCATCTGGTGTCATAGAAAAACAGTACTCCACTCATTCACACTATCAATAGGGGAATGCGGAAACAGATGATATATTCCTTCTTACTCAAAACATGTCAAGAATAGCAAGTGTCTTCATGACTACAAAATATGGCAATTAGATGATTTCCAAAATGAATGCAAGAGGAGGATTTAAACTGGTGTCATGTACACACCTTCATCAGAAGCGTCCTCATGTTAGGGAGTGATCATTTTTTAACAACTAGGGTGGGGGGGGGGCTGGTGGGTTTGAGGGGGGGTCAAAATTGTTCCAACCCCTTGACTGGGGGACACAGAATTTTTTCGACCCCTTCAACAGGGGCTCAAAATAATTTTTTTCAGGATGTGCATTACTATAGGTTAAAAGGTCGTGT